>JANFCV010000035.1:1575000-2885387 GCA_024500475.1 Phthorimaea operculella | reverse complement strand
ATTTTTTCTAAAAGGCAAAGGATGTATTTTTATTCAAGTAACAACCTTAATAAAATAAAATAAAAGCGCAGGATAAATCTTGTCTTATCTGCCGCCTTAGCTGCTCAACAATAAAACGAGGAAGCGAGTTAAACCTCGGGTAAAGTGCGGGCAAAGTGTAAGAAAAGCCAATTGGTTCACAGCTCCGCTACAAGCTGTTGGCTTTATAAATTCAATACAGCCGCGCTGTGCAAATTTTGTCACTTTACCAGCAATATTGCGATTTCAAAAGTAAAATGTGTGTTTGATGTCCCAAACTTTTTATTTGACTTCTTTTTGTAGTTGCCGCAAGTTGCAACTAGAAATTCATTTCTCAAATTGATAGTGCCTTCTTGTACCGGAAACGGTAACGGTAGTTAGTATCAAGCAAAGCAATTTACGAACATCTTTCAGTCTTGCTTGATCTCTGTAAATTTTGGTCGCGTATGGATTTAACGTAATGTCCTAAACGCGATATTGAATATTCACGCCCGGCCTCAATTTTGCTCGCGAGAGATATCGGTTTTTCCCATTGAAACAGTGTGTTTACTTTGTCATTCAAAAATGTGGCTTCATTTTCTCATTTACTTATTTGATTTTTTGCTGTGAGTGAACCAATCTTTACATGTTTAGTGGCTTCACGCATAAGCAATTAAAATAATAAAACGAACAAATCGGAAAATTATTCATCAGTGTGCTTTGATATGACAAACGACTTGAAAAGTTCATTGACTCTGTATCCCACACCACAAGCAGTACAAGAATATAATTGATTTGAGACTAGTCTGCTTATTATAAAGTAAGTTTTTTTTTCATCTCTGTTTATTCCTAATTATACAGAGTGTTCCGAGCCGTGGATCCACAGAGGACCTATGCAGTGCACGCTTGGTAAATAAATAACCACGCTCTTTATTTACTTCCGTACTTATATAATTCCTTTACGAACTGCGTCTAGGGAAAGTCACGAATATCAAAGGAAGTCTTAGGAGCTGTTTCTTTGTGGCAAGTTGCGTAAGTAGGTATACTTAATTTAGGAAGTGATTCCTGTATAACTGTATTCCGAGTGACAGACAAGATAATTAGAAACTATCTTAGTATACCCTGATGTAAATGTAACACGCACTATTATTTTAGTAGCTAAGGAAGCTACGATGGAAATAATGAAAGATAGAGTAATATTTCGTAAATGTTTATTTTAAAAGCGGATAAGACAGATACTCGGTAATTCCGTTAATAATAAACAACATTAACATTCCCTTTAATCATATCTCTTAGCTCAGCGTTCTCAAAAGCTATTAATAATTTATTTTGTGTGTTTTGCAAAATAGGAAATATAGTATTAAAATCCTTTCGTTCCTTACTATGCAGTTTAATACTTGCGGCGTAAGCGGCGTTAGACTTGTTTAAAACAGTCGTAAACTACTATACGGTTTTTTTGAAGCATTTTCTCCTGAGGACCACACCTTTCTGTGACATGGGAAAACTTATTTGACGTCATCGTAGTATGATCGATCATTGATCGATCATAGTAAAGATTTATTTGACGTCACCATAGTTCACAGACTCGTGCCATATAAAAGGCGTTTGTAGTACGATCCCAAATTAATTGGGCCAAAGACAGGGAAATAATGAGTCACGAGCTTCTTCCAATTAAATAAATGTTCAATCTGATTATCAATAATTTGCGGTGGAGGTGTTGTGTGTGAAATGAAAGCTTCTCGCGCGGATTTTATTGGCACGTGCTCGAACACCCTCCAGTCGAAAATTGACCCGATTTTCAGCTCATTTGCCAATATACATGTACTACCTTCACAGATGAGACTTACGACGCGAGACGTAAGATGACATCTGTCAGGCGGTTTAGTTCCATCGGGGCACATTCTCATTGAGACACATTCCTATGGGGACGCATTCCTAAATTCCTATCAGAGCACATTGTCAAAATGACACATTGGTATAATCGCATAACAGACATGTGGTCGTCAGCTGTTATTGATGCGACACGCGTCTCACGTATGTAGACGACTCTTCTGTTGCTTACATTTTATATGGAAACGGTTCAAGTACGATATTGCGAATTCGCACGTCTCACATCTCCGTCTCATGACTTACGCCTCTTACATGTGGAGTTCAGGAATATAGGTTTTCCCAGAGTTTCAGTGGGTGCTTCCTTGTTACCCTACTACCTCTATATGAAAGAGGAAATATTTTGTTTTGTTTCATTAATTCTTAGAAAGCTACATTATGCTAGTAAATTTTTGATAGCGGAAAACGCCTTACTACCACGCATAACTGGGTAACAGAGCGCTTAAATAACATACTTAATTATTCTTAATGTAGATATTTATAGAATAAGAGTCTTGTCCGCTTTAACCGACTAGGGAGGTTGATCTAAATCCATGACTAGAGAGTTCGTAACTAATCAGAACAAAATCTCTGACCTCTCATACAAAGTCGGTCAGCTGATCGCCACCATTGGGTCCACAGTAAAAGTTGTTCAGTTTCGTGGTCTAATCACGCCTGCAAAGTTTTCAGTACACCGTCCCTGACACCCTGTATAAGGTATAAAAATTTAACTGCAAGTATGTGAGGGGTGAACCAGTCCATGAAACTGAATATCTTTCCCTAAGAAAGTAATAGGTTTCCCTATCATAGGTCGAAATATGAAAAAGAAATTTGCCCTCCCTTATAAAATGTGTTGACCGGCCGGGTCAGTTGGTATTGGAAAGCAAAGTTTTTTTTAATTATTGGCCTATGTTTCTTAGGGAAAGTGTTTCAGTTTCATGGACTGATTAACCCTTTAAAATATTTGCAGTTGATTTTTTACACACTGTATTCCATTTTTTACATATAGGTCTATATGCAGGGAGTTATTTGAACAAAAGAAAGCTTTTTAAGATAAAAAGGACCCATTGTGTTCACTTACTATTGTTTTCTAGTGGTCTCATTGAATCACTACTGACCTAATTTAATTACCTATGTTGTGGTTTTCTTTGTAAACAAAAATAGGTTTTACTCTTTTTTCAAACAAGGTAGACTGTTTTCACACGTTTTAAATGATATATGCGTTCTTACTAAAACATGTATACCTACAATAGTTTTATTGCATTTTCTCAATACTTAAACGTTTGGATGGGTTACATTGTTGACGTGTAGCAGAAGAAAGAACCGCCGGGTATACTACTGTAGTGAGTAGACACATGTACAGTCTCTCACGCTAACTCATGAACAGTCCTATTTTTAAGCTTCCGATTTTCTTGTGATTGATCCGAGAAGCCGGTCAAAAATTATGTTGTATGATTCAGTAAGTGTTTCTGCATATAGAAAACTAACAATTATTTCCGTGAAATGGGACAGTCTGATAAAAATCAAAGCCTTGTTACCCAAGGCTAATAAGGCTATTGTATATTTTGAATTGTTCATGAGTGAGCGGGAGAGACTGTACTAACTATGTCTATCAAAATTACCTACACATTTAGCTACGACGTAACAAGCGTACTTTTGCTACGGCTACGTAGAATATTGCTACGGCGGCGTAGCAAGCTAACTTAGCTACGATTTTTTGATGTCCTAAAATAAGTATCGTACCTATATTTTCGATCATCTTGGTAACTATGATCTATGCTACTTGCTTAAAACGCTAAAGAGGTAACATTATCTATAATATTCCTTTCTTAATCGTCATGTTTATTGTTAACCTGCTACGTTATCGTTAAAATGTTGATATTGTGCTTTGAATTACAATACAAGCTTGCTTGATCCTAATGAAAGCCTTAACCTGTAGGGGTAGCTTCCCCCCTTTCCCTCTTCAGGTCTTGTCTTTATCCTTTGATGGCGACTGTTACTGTGTGATCTCTTTTTCCCGTTTTCCAATATTTTTGATAGCCCAAATAAAATAAAGGTAAACGTTTCGAGAGTAATGGTTTCGTGTGTTACAAAAGGCATAAATAAATTATTCATTTCAAATGAGAAAATATTGGGCGTACATTCTCAATGGTGGTTGTTTTGAACGATACATATGTTTTGTTTGTATAAACTATTTAATACTTTCATGTCAAAAGTAAAACCTGAGTAAACAAAATTATTTCAAACATCTCGTTGAACACAAAGGTCTGTATGAATTAATATCAGGACTATTTAAACAAGTCTCTAGAATCTAAAAATTCGCATTACCGACCTCAATATTCTTGTTGGTTTGGAAATTAAACATAGTCGAATCTCCACAGTGAAAACGCCAAATTTTTGCTATGTTACGGCTTGTATCGAGAGTAGAGTAGAGATTGCAATCCTTTTGGCCCCCTACCGGTTCGTGTGAAATTCGGCCGAATCCGGCACCGGATCCGGAAAATGTGAAAACTGTATGGCAAATACTTGTTAATGTAACTTTTTTTATCAATTTGTAATGCAAATGATGTAGCGTTGCCTGAAAACACACGCACTAGATTGATGCTTGATGATTTAGTATTATAACTAACCACTATCTCCTCGCGCCTAACAAATAGACCCGATTTTGGTATATCGTATTGTTACAGAACCGGTCCGGTCCGGCGGATCCAGCCAGATTCATATCAATCCGGTAAAATCCGGCCGGATTGAGAATCAAACCGTTTTGCAATCTCTAATCGAGAGTCTCGTGTTCGATCGCCGATACTAGTTAAAAAGAAACTCTTTCTTGCCTTTCCTGTTCACTGATCAAACAGACTGAAGTGGTTTGTTTTCTTACTGATTAGCTTCTTCGCAACCCCTCCGCCTGTTACTTCAACGTTCAACTTAATATCTTTCAGTTGAAAGCTCTACTACATAAGGGAACTATAATTTTTTGTGTTGTTCTTGGAGTAAATTTATTATACTTTTTTGAATCTACATCACCAAACTTTTTGAATGTACATCACAAAAATATTATGATTATGTTTCTTTCAAAATACTTGGTGTTAATTACTAAACAAACTATTCTTGGTGTTAATTAAAATGCGTGGCATAGCGTTAAGCTAGTTCGTACCTTTATTTTCAGGAATTTAAATCAGTTCATAATTGGCGTACGATAGTAAACTAGGTAAGTTTAATTACGAACATATGTCTAGGTTCATTATATTAAACAATGTATTTTGGTCTAGGGTAAAGTACGGATAGATGCACCGTTGGGATAGTTGCGCAGGTATCGAAAACACTATGTTCTCATGAATTTCAGCACTATTGCTTATTAAAACATAGTTGTCTTCCTCCTGAAAGCCCAAGTACCACGTTAATTATTGGAGTAATTGCACAATTTACGCCAGTTTAAGCAAAAATCTTCGGTAGCGTGGTGAAACCGGGCGTCGAAATTATTTTAGCACATTTTGTTTTTCGGGTATCTTTTCTCACGATTGTAGAATCGCTCACATTTTTATTTCCTCATATGCACTACTTTATAAAGTATGTGCCCATTTATTAAATATTCCAAAATATCAAATCATTTTTTTTTATTAAATGCGCAACTATCCGTACCAAAAAGGATATTTGCGCAGGTTTTTTGGACGGATAGTTGCGCTTTGGGGGATAGTTGCGCAGATTGATATTTTTATTTTAGTATGTTGCAGATGGATAAAATACAGTCTAGATATGGACGTTGTTCATCACAATTTTTTATGCTACCTACGCGTTGATACATTTTTTTTACTGAAATAATGACTTAGCACTCAAGAACTTTAGAAATAGTAATAATATTAAGGTTCGGAGGCCTATTCGATTTTTAAAATAAGTATTTAAGGTGGTTCGTTACGTCATACAAACGAAAAACTGCACTTCAGTCGGGTTACACATGAGCTGTAGAGTTTCTTTTTAAAGAAACTTTATTCTGAATGATAAAGGCACACGTAAATTTGTAAATTTGTCGCAAAACTACTTATAGTTAAAAGATAATCAGTATTTTCTGCACAAAAAAATTAAACGTATTTATTGCAGCAGTAGTTCCATCTATTTTCGTAAAGTGGCGACTCGCTTTTTACGGGGAAATCTGATGATTTAAAAACTCTTTTTAGTGTTTTGCGACAATCTTATATACCCACGGGACTCCCCATCAAGTTTTTTAAACCGACTCTTGTCTCCTTTACATACATAACTCCATTGAATTTTTGTATGGAAAACGGAACGCCTTAATCAAATTAATTTCAAATTGGTTTGATTTAAATAAAGTACAAATTTCATAGTAAGTCACCTAAGTAATCTTCAAAGCGCAAGTATCCCCCCATGATTTTTTAGAGCTGCGCAACTATCCGTGCGGGTGCGCGACTATCCCTTTTTCAAGAGGTCAAATAAAACTGGATTTAAGTAAAACAAAATAATAAAAATTAAATTCATGAATTAAGGCTTTAATGAAAGATTAAAGATCAATCCTTTAATCTGTAAAGATAATTATGTAAATAAGTTCTTAATTACTGAGTTATAGAGCATTTTCCAAAAGGTGCGCATCTATCCGTACTTTACCCTACTATTAATTTGAATGTATAGCTGTTATTCATATACGAGTACCTACGTCATTTTATTATGCTCATCCATGCATAAATATTTTTTAACCATCATATTCCCTGTCTACCATGTGATGCCGGCCTGTGGAATGTCATCACCCCACATCTTTCCCATGGTTATTGTAAGAGGCGACTAAGGGATAATTTCATTCAGGGGTTTAATCCCTTGATGAATTTCGCAATCGCATTGCAACATCTTGCATTGCGTTCACCAACCCGCCTGCCAAGCGTGGTAAGAATGGCAAATACCTCCCTACTAGGGGGAGGCCCAATCAGGCCCATGTTCAGCAGTGGACTTTAATGTGGCTGTTATTATTATTCATAAATATGATTAAAAAATTATTTATTGTCATGTCAATTATATTTCGTTGACGTGTGTATCTTTATTGCATTTCACCAACAATTTATTGCATAGCATCAAAATGACGTCATTTTACTCTTCATATGTATAATAGGAGGTAACAATGGTTAGACGTCTCGGTGTCCCATTCAAAAAGAAGAAGAATATGTAGGTATACCAATACAAATTATTATTCTGTAATTAGTTTAAATAGATTAAGTAGGTAGTTAACATAAAGTGTTAATCAAAATAATTCTTCTTTGAATCAATGCCTAGAGGAAATATGTGTATGAGATAATGTTTAACCCAGTAACTGAGAGATCTGTAATAGACCTAAGCTGTTCACAGAGACACAGACAGATCGGTTGACAAAGCCAGCCGGGGGCTCAATCGAAGCCAAGATAATATTGTACAATACACGGCGACCGGAACAAGGCTGACACCCGCTTACAACAACCTCAACAGTCCCGGGTCAAAGGAACCGAGCCCTGGATAACACAGCTCTTTGAACAAAAAATACTCTACGAGAAAAAATAAACTTTCAAACCTCTAGTTGGCTTACGAGAAAGTGGAAAAAGGTTGAAAGACAAAGCTTTCATTGCTTTTAAAAGCTCACTATTATTTTAAAGTTTCTTATGCTAAGTAAGAAAAAGTTGGAACCTATTGATTTTACCTTAAAATTATTCATCTAAAAAGAGCTTACAATTTCTGGGAAAGGATAAAACATTCCAAAAGAAAAAACATTTTACTCTCACAGATGTGTTAATGTAGCGGGACCAAGCGTTGAGTTAGTAAGCAAATAAGTACAAGAGGACATCAAATACCTAAGCATTTCGCTTCGTTCTCTCTCAGCAAATTGTATAATAGAGCTGGCGTTTTTCAAGCATAAAAGCCAGGCGTGTTCATCCTCCTTCCACCCGCATTTCAGAGAAGTGTGTTATTTGCAGGACGGCTCCAACTTCTAATTAAGTTGAATATTACTGGGCAAAGTTTTATGAGCGATGAACTACCTACTGAACAGAGTCATACGAAAACTTATTACTGAGTGACGCTCGTGGAACGATTTCTGCTTATGATAACGAAGAACATACTGGCGTTGAACTTTGATTAATATGAATTATTCATTTATAATACCATATATACAAAATGACTTTGTATGCACCTACATATACTTTTAAAGGATATTTTATGCCACTGGCTGGAAAAGCTTAGCTGAAGTCTTGTTCAAATGAAGTTAAATGTTAAAGTTTCAGGCCAACTACTTGGGGCAAACTTGAAAATAATAACAACTTATGAAGTTTATGTCTGAACACTTTCAAACAAGGTTGTCTGTTTCGTGAAAGTTATGTTCTTATTTCAACTTAGTATCTACTTATTTTATTTATTTTGAAACCGCATCAACAAAACAATGTAGGTAGCTAAAATAAAAACCTTAGATTAAACGTATTGACAGCTGATAAACAAAACAATTAGGTACATAGGTATAACTATAAAATACTTAAATGAAAAGCTAGACAAAAAAAAAGGAGTTGCCCTGAATGGATTATTCCTAGAAGAAGAAGTAGAAAATCAATAAAATAACGGAATAATAAAATTACCTAGATATTTAGGTAAAAGTTCTATAGCTTCTTTCGAAAACAATGACTAGTTTTACTACACGCTACTACTGTTGTAGTTGTAGTAGGTAGTATCTTGAGTATCTCGAGTGAGTAGGTACATAACGTAAGTAACTCGAATTGAGCCGGGTTACCTTGACGACAGATGTGATGCGAGTTTGACAACTTATTAGCTAACTTCGCACCACCATGCTAATGGAAATAAGCCGATTAGGTTCTTCGGATCTTATTGGGATAGAGCTTGGTAAAAGGTAAAATTGGTGAGATGAAGTCAATCACCATCGCTCACGGAAGGTCCAATACAATGAGATAAATAGTTATCAAATATCCTATTCAAACAGAGAAATAGCATTAAACCATACATCTTGTTAAAAATTGTAGCAGGGATAAAAGCTTTGATATAAAAGCTTATTATAACGGGTTCATCGGGTCGCTGGAAGACTTGGTGTTCCACTCGAAGAAGAAGAAGATAGCAATAGGTAGTGAAGATGTTGCAAGAGTTTCTAAATGTTGAGCCTTTGGAGATGATCTCGGTATCTTCAAAGAGCTTAATATAATAAATTGCAATATTGATATTGTATCAAACCACTGACTGTTTGTTATCAATCAGCAGGTGTCAATTGAGCACCAAAACAACATCGGCTTTTTATCAGGAAGCGCAGCTTTTCAATATCCTGCTATTTATTATTTATTTGGATTTATTCAAATCTGATGTATTAAAAACGGACAAAATATGACCTGTAACTTTTCCCTATTTTAATATTATCAATATGCAGCCGACGTCATACTGTTATTAATTCATTTCAAGTACAGAATAACGGGTAAATAAACAGATATATATCTAAAATTAGATAAACTCTGTGGAATTTGCTCTCTGAAAAATATGTGGATTTAATTGAAATTCATCGTGTGACCCAGGCTTAATATATTCAGAGCGAATGGGTGAAATAACGAGGACTGTCTCCGTTTCGCAATTATGTAAAATGGCCCATTTCATGCTATCGATTTTCAATAGGTACTCCTTCGCCAAAGTGGCAGAATTATCGGAATTGCACATAAGGATTCGGCTGTCGGGCGCTACACGAAATTCAATATGGTGGTAGTGGTAGGTATTTACTGTTCAAGTGAATTTATGAACGTTTGAGAAAAAATCTAACCGTGTTATTAGAAAAAATTAAACACTTCTGGCAATTTGGGATACACTAAATTAGTGCCAATTTTAACCTAATTTGACTTTCTGTCAATTTTTTAAAAAGGATAGGAGATGTCTAAGTCCTGTCATTTTAAAATAAGTCAGTAGATTTTTCGCGATTTCTAGTTTTAGTCGCTATTGTTTTCATCGTCGCCTTATTTTGACAGATAAAGCGCAATTTGCGTGAAATTTTAAGACATTTTTAGATGCGATCATTTTCTATCCCTTTAATGCTATTTGACGAAAAGTGACAGCACCTTAGACAGCACTCATTTAAGGTAAGTTAAGAGAATACGTATCCCGAATTGTTTAAGTCCTTCGGCAAAGTCAAAACGTATTTTAAAAAATAAACATTTAACACAGTGCTCGTCAAACTCGTTTACAGATGAAACTTGTAAATAAATAAATAACACTAATACAGATTAAGTAATACAGGGTATAAGGGACAGCCCTCCGAATACTGAAAGGCTGCAATCAGACCATGAAACTGAACAACTTCCCATAGAAATAAATTTCAGGAAACGAAAAAAAAAATTTCGACTTCCCATACAAAATCACGATCAACTGATTGCATTTACTATGGGAAGTCAAAATTTTTTTTACGTTTCCTGAAATTTATTTCTATGGGAAGTTGTTCAGTTTCATGGTCTGATTGCACCCTTTCAGTATCCGCAGGGCTGTCCCTTACACCCCGTATACAAATTGGAAAGTGCCAGTTAACCAATTTGTACTACACTACAATAAATCGGGTTATTTACTTGACTAAATGGCTGTAGGCTATTTGTTATTACGAGTATTAAGGGAAGGCAACTGAAATTGCGAAACTTGCAAGATGGACGTTCCAAAAGACAAATTATAGTTTTCGTGAAGGACAGAAACTTACTCAACAAACTAACATTCAGAACTTCGAGCCCCTAAGGAAAGAAGACACCTTTCTATTATGCACGTTAGTAGGGAAGTACCCAATGAACTGAAAAAAAAAACGGTCGAGATCGAGATAGACCAGTGAGATTAGATTGCCTATCTATAATCTTGCGTAATTCTGATAGTAAAAATGAAAATAAAGAATATTAAAATAAAACCTATAATACGTACAAAATATACAGCCTGTTTATTTCACAACTGCAGGCTGGGGTGAGAAACATTATACATGAACAGAAAAACAACTTCAAACTAACATCCAAGTAATTCAAGACACCAATAATCGTTGATTGGGAACTCTACCTACTTTTATGGCAAGCGAACGAGAATCTATCTTGTAAGGCGGTCCTTACACGCATTATTGCTGGATCCGGTTTTGTGGTGAAAGGAATTAACGTAATCTCATACAAAGGTACATTCCGCATCAAATTGCGGCTCTTATAGGTTGTAATACGTATGGTGGCTGTCATAAACCGCAATTTAATCCGACGCGTGTGTGGTTCACCTTTCTCGGTTCGTTGATAGCTTTTACTTCAGAAACATCTAACTAAACAACTACACTTAATTTTATTAGTCACGCAATTGCGATTGCGAGTGGCTCTTCGTTGTAGCCTGTGAAATACGAAAACAAGCTAATAAAGCTGTGTTCTGAATGGTAAGATACAAATTCAACTGATAATAGGTATTACACTATAGTCATAAATCAATCACGACACTAAAATAATAATAAAACATCAGATCATTTTTATTAACAATTAAACCAAATCGTTTAAAAAGAAACTAGCTTTAATTCTGCATTCTAGTATAACGATGTCCTTTCCACTGCTACGGTTTAAACTTTGCTACGACGTAGCATTTCGTAGCGGGCATTTACGTTGTGACACTTCGCAGGACTTTATTAGCTACGCATATTATCCTACTATAATAATATTATAAAGGCGGATGTTTTTGTGTGTGTTTGTTACGACATCACGCTAAAACGGCTGATTAGATTGACATGAAATTTTGCACAAATGTAGAAGAGTACTTAGAATAACGCATAGGCTACTTTTTACCACGGGAAAATGTCTTATTCCTACGGGATCACGCATATTTCAATATTTTTGCAAAGGTGGCGTGACTGAGCCGATTCGCGTTTTAAACGTTTTCGCCGAAAACTAACAGCGACATCTCTTGGTAAGTAATGCTTTTTTTCCCGCGGAAGAATAGGTTGCAGCGGGTGAAACCGTTGACGGGCAGCTAGTTGCCTATATAATAGCTTTATAGATAGCTAGGTGTGGTCTTGAGTATAAACCTGATATTTGTTACAAAGATAGTGGTTCTTCGAGTCACGCCTCGCTATTAGAGCCACAAAGAGAAAGGCATTACTCATTTGCCCCGGATTTGCTATTGTTAGGTCAGCAGCAGGCTAGATAAATTGCAGTCTGTGAAAACGTACGTCATTCCATATCGTTGTTCCCGGTCAAATTACAGATGGTTTTCTTACATCTGAGCATTCTTTTTCCCTTTTTCTATGTGTGAGATCGTTTATATTTCTTAGTAGGCATTTGTAAGAACTAGGAGCTTATCACATCAAGAAAAACGAGAAGATGTAAAATAGTTACCTGCAAATAGTTAAAGGGGTGAACCAGTTAACCAACCCGCAAGGGATATAGTCGTGATATATGTATGTATGTATGTGAACCAATCAATTAAACTACTTTCCGCAATACAAGGAACATAGACAAAAAAACCGTTATATGGACCCTCTTCTAAGTATAAGTTTATGTATCATCAATTTCATCATCATCATCATCATTCTTCAATAACAGCCATCAACAATGCCAAGTATAATGTAATATCATTGACATAACACATTGAGGAAAAACGAGGAAATATCTCAAATTCTCCACGTGTCCTCTCTATATTTGAGAGTTCGGCTCTTGTCGTCGGATTAAACGCCATTCTAATCTGTGAACACGTGTACAGCTATAAAAACTCGAATAATATTCACACAAGGAAAGTACCGAATGTCCCGCATAAGCCTTGCTTCAGGAATGAGAGAGGAGAGAAAATTATACATAATTCCTGCAATTTGCGTACGAGACAAATTACTGTGCGTTTACTGTACGCTTTGCATATATTAGGCGAGGAGTACCTATATATCAAGTCGAACGTACACCTGCCTACAGCACTGCGCTCGCCAATCTGCCTACCCAGCACGATGAGTATGGCCAATGCCCCCCGATAAGGCCCGTGACCAGCAGTGGGTTATTTTTAGTGTCGATATGTTATAGTTCAATCACAACATTTTAGAATGTTCTTATGCCATTGAAGATATTAAGTTGCAGTTGGGCTATTCCGACGTGGGGCAATTCCGTCAGAGGTTTATAGCCCCTATTACTCCCATTCTTTCTGAAAGAATTTAATAGTAATGATATCATCTACTACAAATAGATTACCTGTGATAGATACCACAACTGCTAAAAGCTTATGGAATGGGGGCTAAAGACCTCACACGAAATTTCACAACGTCGGATCGGAATAGCCCTGGTGGTTGTCATACTCATATCCTACTCATATCAAACCATCTAATATTCCACGACGGACTTATACGCAGGGGCATTCTCACTCTGACCCTTATCAAGTTATTTTTAATCTTTTTACCTCTGTCTACCAATATTTATATTTGTCTCCTTTATTTACGGTTTTCCACGCGTATAACGCTTATGATTAAAGGAAGATATTTACAAATTCATAATTTTACATCTAAATTTTTGCTCCCCTACCTACATCACAGTACCTTCTGCATATTTAAATCCACCCTAATCCTTTACTTTCACCTCAGTTCATAAACAAAGATTATCGTCTTATCGTGCTTAAGCAGTATATACTTTTAGGACGGGTTTTATTTATATCAGCACCAACATTTGAAAACCTTTTTAGTTGTTAACAAATCTGTTAAATATTATATATGTTTTCAAACCTTGTCATGGTCTAACAAAATGTTGTAATTATTTATTTTATTATAATAACGTCTTACGATGACATGTATTATTTACTTTCAATGTCATGGCATGTCTAAAATGCTTTTTCTTTAATCTATATCTACCTAGATGTTTGGCATGACACGTTGTTTATCTTTGCCCTCGGATAAATAAACCATCGACCCTTTGAAAATTCTACCAAAATGGGTCACACCCGGATACATAATAATGAAAACTCATTAAAACAGATAGGTAGACGCATATGTATAAATATAGGTGTTGCTGATTGTACTACCGCCAGAAAATCCACCTACCTGCCCGTTTAAAAAAACAATTAATTTATTAGTATTTGTATGAAAATCTTCATATACCTTAGCTGATCCCTTCATTGAGAAGGTGGGCTTGCGATAGTAATAGTACTCATCATTCATTATCATTATTTTTATCTAGTTGTCATTTAAAATTGATTAAGCAATTATATATTTTTGAAATCATCATCATATAATCTAAATATGACAGTGCTTTCTAGATTTCTCATTACAAACGGAACTAGGTAGTTACCTATTTGATAAAGATTTAAAATATATTGTTTTAAAGATGAAATATGTATTTATGCATTAAACTCTTTTTAAATTAACTCGGTAAAGTCCTTCTAGTTTTCATTTGCTGTGAGATTAGCCGAGATTTTTCATCAGGCTTAACTTTTTCTATCCCTGAGCGGGCATTAACTTCTCATATCTGACACAGTTCCTTTGAAGCTGTCGGATAGGTAGATTACGTACTGCGCGGATGTTTAAGAATACTCTAGTTACCTATTCATGCCGTTAAGTATATATTATGACGCAGCGCGACGCACAAAGCCGTTTCCATATAAAATGCATGAAATAATTTATCCAAAATTTTTAGGTCTTCCTCTTCTTCTGCGTCCATCCATCTTGAGTTATTAGATATGTAAGTATGAAAGTTTTACAATTTCATGGTCTGATAACACCTGCGAAACTTCGTTTCCCCGTCCCTGACACCCCATAGGTTTATGAATTGATATTTAGTCAACCACAAAGTAGCCATGAGCTCAGAAGTCTAGCTAGTGTGTAATAGTCCGACAATATCTTTGTTACGGAGGTATCAAATGGTACGGAAATGATTGCTAAATCGAATCAAATTCGGGGAAAACCTGAATGCAGGTAGGTAAACAGAAACACGTGCGAACGATTAAAATTACAATGCACAATACGAAATCCAGCAGCTGGTAGTCATTATTACTAGTAGATTCATAGATAAATACACACATCAACCTTTTGCAGTCCACTGCTAATCGTATGCCTCCAACCTGGACGTAGGACGTAGGCTCGTACCTAGTAACATGGAAGCAGGAACTAGCTCGAAATAAAGAGAGTTAAAAAAGATTGCTTGTGATATCTATAAAAAGTAGCGCCTTTCCGAGCCGCGAGTATACTGTGTCACAAAGCGCGTCATTGCCACTCTAGTACAGTCAAACCCACACCAGGTTACAGACTGGACTACGTACCGTTCTTATGTCGCGCGCATGAGACTTATATTGGCAGCTTAAGCTTCTAACCGACGCGAGCTTGACTGTACAAAATCTGGGTACTGTTCTTTGCCTGGGTATTCACTGGGTACAGGGTATTAGTGCTGTAAATAGTGAAGTTAATGTGGGCTTTGCGCAAAGCCGACAGCCCACATAAACAACGTCTAAGGAAATAAAGAAAATTGCACGAGAAATGCATTTCCTTCCTTTTATTTGCTTTCATTTAAAGTCAGCGATGGTTATGCCTTTTGAAAAGTGATTTTATAAAAGCTCTAGAAAAAGTTAGTTCACTTTTACTTAGAAGAAGTGGATTTCGTGACAAATTGCACAATTGCATATTATTTGTGATTGTTATTGATATGTGACCGCGAAAGTTCAAAACAGATAAATGTTAAAGTGTTGATACGAAAAATATTTTTATCTTCTAGAGAGCATTGCGGAAGATGCCTATAAATTTTCTTGAACCTTACCCTTATAATTTTTGCTTGAACGAGTCATAAAGTAAACATTTTACGCAGGCTATGAAATACATTGAAACACGATGATGTTACCATCAGATATCAAAAAGTAACATCTCCCATCAAAGGATTAGACCGACACATAAAAAGGGGGGGGTGAAAGGAGATACAGGAAAGAGGTCATTAAGGGTCTTAGTATATTAGCACTTTGGGAGCGGCTGCGGAGCGGAGCGGACGCTCGGCGAATGCGATGCGAACACGCTCTGCGGATGTGCAGCGGATTTCACGCAGATGCGTGGCGGATTCGCAACGTTTTTATCACATACGTACATACGTACCTATTTTCTAAGGTAATAAGGTCCGCTCTGCTCCTTAGCTGCTCCCAAACCACTAGTACTACGTATTTATTTTTGTATGAAAATAATATTTTCGAGTAAAAATGTCTAACACGAAAAATATTTGTGGTAAATGCCATAAGGTAATACCAAATAGACGTTTTGTGTGTTGTGCACAGTGTCATCGAAATTATGACTTGGATTGTGCTCAGGTATGTGACGGACGGTTTACTATTATGATCTCCAACCCAGACACAAGAAAGAAGTGGAAATGCATTTCTTGCCTACACTCTAAACTACCAGTATTGAAAACCACTGGTGCGCTACCTCCTCCATCTGGACATGAAAGCAAGCCTTCTCTACCAACCATGAGTACTAATGTATCACCAGTCTTTGGTCTCAAATTAGGCAGCAATATGAAACGATCCAACAGTAATTCCGATCAAAGCAATGATTCTGATCTAGAGGTTTTCAATCAAACAATGATTCAAAATACAGATAATCCTTTGGTTTTGGAACTACGTCTTCTGAGAGAACAGTTAAGCGTCATGAATACTACCTTAGAAAAAGTCGTCGATTCTGTTCAACGTTGTCATGAGAAAGTCGATTTGTGTTCAGAGAAACTAACATATATTGATGAAAGACTCGCAACGTTAGAAGCCTGTCAACCTCAAATAAAAAATGAATCTGACTGTCCCAAAGAAAGTTCAGTTAGTAGTCCCAAAAAGAGTAAAGCTAAACGCCGCAAGAATAAAACACCTAATGCTACTTTGTCAAAGAATCAATCTTCTGATACCGCATCTGTGATTGACACGCAGTCAGCTGAATCTGGCGCCTCTGTACAACCTGACTTAGATAATAATGAAGCTCTCGATTCCGATGCCGGTAGCATTGAAGATTTTAACGCGAACAACTGGCAAGTACATCGGTCTAAAAAACGCCGTCCGAAGCCAGTCTTTCAGTGTGGCACTGCTGGCCCTGAAATCAGTAACCTACGCGCCATTGAACCGCTCAAATATATTCACTTGTGGAATATGGCTTCTGGATTAGACGACATTCGAACTTACCTAGAGCATGCATGTGGTATGAATACCTGTACCGTGGAAGAACTGAAAGCAAGAGGAGCTTACAAGTCTTATAAAATATGCGTCCCTGAGCAATTATTTGAAAAATGCATGTCACCTGCTATGTGGCCTAACAATGCCAGAATCAAAGAATGGACGCCCTTTCGAGGCCCACGACAGTACAAAAAATAGGCAGACATGTGTTAATACTAATATTTCGAGTAGCCCTAGTCCAGTTCCAACTCTTAACTTTGTATATCAGAATGTTCGATGGCTTAAGACCAAGCTTAAGTATTGGAGGACCAACTTATCTCTACTTGAAGCCGATTTTGTCGCTGTCACCGAATCTAATCTGGATTCCTCAATCTTGGATTCGGAGGTGGTACCTAATGGATGGAGTATCATAAGACGTGATCGAAATCAACGGGCAGCTGCAGTTGTAGGGGGTGGTGTATTTCTTGCAACTCAGTCTGACATTTCTATGCGCCGGAGAAAAGATTTGGAAACTGATCGTGGTGAAGATGTGTGGATTTCGTTTTCTGTTCATAATGTACTTTATCATGTTTGTGTAATTTACATCCCGCCTGGATCGTCTGAAAATACTTATATGGACTATTTCTTAAAAGTGGAAATGAACATGTCTATTTTAAATGGTGTTGTAATAATATTAGGAGACCTTAATTTAAATAGTGCTCCTAAGTCTGTTATAGCTTATTATGGGTACTTCCTGAATGTATGTGGCTTTAAAGATGCTTGTGAGGTAATGAATGATCGCGAAGGAAAACTTGATGTAGTATTAATTTCTGATGATATTGATGATGTAAGAGTGAGTAAAGCAGTAAATGGACTAGTGCAACACGCAGATGCTTACCATCCACCACTTGATATATCAATTCCTTATAAAAAGTATAATTGTACCAATACTCCCCTACCCCCCAGTAATATAAATAATTCAAGGGACTGGAACTTTGCAAAGGCAGATTTTGATTTACTTTACAAATTATTCCGTGAGGCTGATTGGAATCCAGTTTTAGTCAACACAAATGTAGATGGCGCAGTTCAGTCATTTTATGATATCGTTTATAATATATTCGACCTATGTGTTCCAAAAAAACATCGTCCTAAAGGTTCTGTAAGACGCTATCCCGTATGGTACACAATCGATATCATAAAAGATCTTGAACAAAAAGCCCTTCTCCATCAAACTTGGAAGTCAACTGGTAACCTTTCGACTTACAATACCTTTTCTAAACTTAGAGCTGACCTGAAAAAACGGATTACAACAGCATATGATTATTACGTATATAGAGTCCAGCAAAATATAAAAAAGAATCCCAAGGAATTCTGGCGTCATATTGATAATCTTAAAACTAATGGTGGCTTTATTCCGCGTGTTACATACAAAGGTACAGATGTGGAGGGTAGTGAAGCAGCAGAAGCTTTTGCGAATCATTTCTCGAGTGTTTTTCTTCCTGATATGCCTATTTTAAGTCCAGATGATGCCAGCTTCAACAGCAGCGGTGCCTTTGCCAATTATATTCACATAAATAACATTAATAAAGATGATATTCAATTTGCCCTGAAAAAGTTAAAATCTGGTAGCGCGATAGGACCCGATAACTTACCTGGTTACATATTGAAAGCTTGCCAAGACCAAATCATTGATCCCCTTTTGTTTATTTTTAACCTTTCTATTCGAACATGTAAATACCCGTCGATCTGGAAAATATCTCAAGTAACACCCATACCAAAAGCCAAAGATAAAACATCTGTAGAGAATTACCGCCCCATAGCGATTTTATCGGCAGTTGCAAAAGTTTTTGAAACAATCATTCATTCCAAAATTACTAGACAAGTAGATCCGTACTTATCTAATTCGCAGCATGGTTTTCGATCCGGTCGCTCTGTCAATTCAAATTTGTTAACAAAGGTAGATATTATTTCTAGTCATATGGATGCTGGCTTTCAAGTAGACGTAGTCTACTTTGATTTTACTAAAGCGTTTGACAGAGTTGACAATGATGTCCTACTGCGTAAACTATCTGCTGTTGGATTCACACCTTCAATGCTAAAATTTTTCGCTGACTACTTAGCTAACCGACAACAATTTGTTAAGCATGGCTCTTTTATATCTAAGCCCTACCATACTAGATCGGGTGTCAGTCAAGGGTCAATTCTCGGTCCACTATTGTTCAATCTTATGATAAATGACCTAGATACCGTTGTCTCACACTCATCTTGTTTATTATATGCAGATGACTTAAAATTGATAAAAGCCGTAAAAAGTACTGACGACTGCGACCAACTACAGACAGACATTAATGCAATTTACAAGTGGAGCATCGACAACAAACTGCTTTTTAACCGTGTAAAATGTTCCGTTTTTTCATTCACACGAGCTATTCTTCCCATACGTAAAGACTACCTTTTAGGACCTGACCTCATAACCCGAGTAAATTCTATCAAGGACCTTGGAGTACTTTTTGATTCACGACTCACATTTAACAATCATATTGGATCTCTAGCTGTCGAAAGTTATAAACGGCTTGGATTCGTTATACGAAATGCTAGAGATTTTACAGATTCAAACGCAATCCGGCAGCTTTACTCTGCGCTGGTCAGGAGCAAACTAGAATCTGGATCCGTTATATGGGGTCCGCATGAATCTACCTATTCGTTACTATTAGAAAAAGTCCAAAAAGCTTTTCTTAGGTTTTTGTATAAAAAGATGTACGGATATTACCCTTTTTTGTACCCGACGAAGTTTATTCAAGGGACATTACAATTTAATTCCCTTGAATGCCGGCGAAATTACCAGTTAATGACAACTATCATCCGCATACTGCGTGGTGAATATGATAGTCCTGCTCTGGTATCGCAGGCACTTCAATTCTATGTCCCGAACATGTACCTGCGTGGTCGTTCGCATCGGCTGTTTCGCATCCCCGACTGCCGCACGGTGGCGCGCCGCGAATCACCCGTTCCACGTGGAGTTGCACTAGTAAGCCAGCTTTTAAATGTTAACCCTCTTATGGATGTGTTTGCAGATGGATGGCCGATTTTGAGGCGAGAATGTTTAAAATGTTGCGAAAATATTGTTATCTAGTTTTATTACCTACTGCTATAATATTGTTAAACTTTATGTTATTTAAATTTTATAACTGTCTGATCTCATTTGTTATTGCTTATAATGTCTTTATTAATAGTTTGTAAGTTTAAATATTATTGTATCTTATGCAATCGCATTGGGAATTCCTGTAATGGTTGTATAAATGTTCTTAAATAAATACTAAAAATACTAAAAAAATACTAGTATGATAAGGCCCTGAGACCATGGGTTGAGTTGTGACATCAAAACTTGACGACGACATCAAACGTAGTACGACCAACTTACGGATAATGGACGTTGATGAGATACTGTAATGTTCGGGATTACATAGTTGCTTACAACAATGCTGTATGTGTGGACATTATGAGCTTTGTTAATGGATTCAGATTTATGTAGAGTGACAGTAGAACAGTTTTTGTAGCAGTTTATAGAAGGTATACTTACTATCACTAAGTTGCTATTTTAAGCGGTAAAGCCGCCTTTGCCCATTTTTAGTTTAAGTTTTCCTGTTTTGTGTTTGTGTTTTAAATGTGAAATAAAGTACAGCCTGGCCACGCTAAGTTGAACATTGAAAACAAAAGAGTAGCGATGCCGTTTTCGCGGAGCCAACCCGAAAATCGGTAGTACCGGTTTCAACCCTCTTCTACCGATTGTAACACAAATTATTCAAGTTACAAAAATAAATAAAAATAGAGATGTTTGGCATATAGATTGCATTATCCATGTCTTTACACTTATTATTATGCAAAAAAAATCAAAGAATATTTTTCAATCGAATTTTCTAATCTGCGGTGTTTTGGAGCGAAATATTAGATGGACTAAATAACAATTTGGATTTAAACAAGCATATTCTTTGGTGAAAATGTGAATCTTCCAAATCTACCGGTTTATTGTGTTAATAAACCGGTACCTACCTATTTACGATTTGGACAACGTTTTTGAAGATTTTTGACATAATCATAAGGCTCTGTTTCCACTACTCCGATCCGTAACCGGATTTCGGATATAGCCATCCGAAAAATTTCGGAAATCCGGTCACCGCTTTCCCACCCATCCGATAAAAAACGGACAGTAAAGTTTTATTATCTCGGCGGACTCGGACTCGGACGGACGACATGGTAGAATGTAAAATTGTTTTAAAGCATGCATGATTTTTGTACCAATACCAATTGTTCGGGAAATTACCGTTTCGATTAAATCCGGATACCGGTGTAGTGGAAAAGCGAGTATAGTATTTTATTAGATTTCTAAATCGGATTGGAAATTATCGTCTACCGGATCGGAGTAGTGGAAACAGAGCCTAAAACTGGAATGTGCGGTAGCGATGGCAAAAAAATATTCACTTACTTGAGGGTCTATGAAACTGTAGAAAGTTACATATGAGGTGTAAAAAAATCAACTGCAAATATTTTAAGGGGTGGACCAGTCCGTGAAACTGAACAACTTTCCCCAAAGAACATAGGTCGAAATATGAAAAAAAAATTTGGACCTCCCATACAAAATGTACCAGCCGGCCGAGTCAATTTGTATGGGAGGTCCAAAAATTTTTTTCATATTTCGACCTATGTTCCTTGGGGAAAGTTGTTTAGTTTCATGGGCTGATTCACCCCTTAAAATATTTGCAGTTGATTTTTTTACATCCTGTAGATTAATACTACTTTTGGACCCGCTTTGTTCAGATAATAAAAGTATGTTTTCGATCGGAAATTTTATTTAAATAAGAATCCTAAATTCTTTTTATTGCTCACGAAACTTGGAAATGAACCAAACCCTTACTTGAGAGTACAAAGAATTTTCAATCTAAGAAATTCATTATTTTAAGTATATTCCGACTTGACAACTGAGACATGCATAGAAATATAGATAGGTACAGCTAGAAGACTTTCCTACTCCAAAACAAGAAGTGCGGTCAACAGCCGTAATGAATGCGCCATACATTTTGATAATGTCGATACCTATTGTTCAATACGAGCTATTAAATTGTTAGTGGAATCAAAAAAGTAGGGCATACAATTTTTGACCTTAATGACATTTGACAAATGTGAGTATTTTAGAGATGATGTATCTATGTACGGGGTAGGCCCATGTCCAGCAGTGGACTGTTGTGGCTGTTATGGTATGGTATGGTATTGTCACATATGTGTCCCGGCCTTTATTAATTAATATGTGTTTCGGCCTTTATAAAGATTTCAAAACAGCGACATCTATTGGTATAAGATGCGACTAGTACTTGGTTCTGATCTGTCAAAATTGTTATAGAAGTTCAGGAACACAGCTGATAGATGGCGCTATGTGTATGAAACGGTGAAATTGTAAGTTACTTTCTTGGTTTTCTCATCATATCGTTCGTATAGGCAAGTCTAAATAATTTTGGATAATTAGCTGATAGTTGCACAGCGTTTGCAGTAGCATTTATAATTTTTCGTGCTTATATGATATAGGACATAACATTTTGCTATTTTGTTTAAGAGCCATCTATTGTCGAGTAGCGGAAACCGCAAGGTGTCACTTTAGACAGGGCCCTACTAGGCCTATTATAGTGCCATAGCGACTGAAATACCTAAGGTTTATTCTATTAATCACACTTTCGGTTTATAGAAAATTGATGTATTTTCTAAAAATTCTATAAACCAACAATAAATGTTTAATAATATTGGTAAACCCATGATTTACTCAATATACACTAAAAGTTTTCTTGGATGTCAGGATGGGTCGTGGCCCCTTCCCTGAATTGGTGTCTGGCAACAAGTAGCGAAACAAGACATTCTAAAAAAATCTAGAATAGTCGAATGTCTTCTAAAATGTGTATGAAAGAGAGGAGAATATCTTCTATCGTAATGAGTAGCAGATTTCGAGAACATTATTCTTCTCGTAAGTTCGAAGCTTTTTGGTATAAAATAGCAAGCCATACGGCCTGCGGGCAGTTCAGTTCTAATCGTGAAGTCTCCCAGGACAGAAAAGGAATACCTAGTGCAGTGATTAGTTTACATATCAGTCCTGGTGGAGTCGCGCCGCAGACCAGGGAGTATCGACGTTTGCCTGGTCACCCCTCGTTTCGCGAGTGTGTTTGGATGGTGAAAAGTGCTTTGAACCCGTGTATGGTGTGGTGTTTGATGCAGAGGATGCGTGCTTCAGCGTGCACTGGAATCGGCATTGTGGATGTCGTCGTTGTTGGTTCTTCGTGTGCTGGTGGCTTCAAGTTCCAGATGGATAAGTACAATTCATGCTTTCTTTCGAATCCTATCAGCAGTATATATTCCTATATGAATGTTTACAAACATATTAATTACCTATGCTTGATAGTTTTGTATTCATTGAAAGCTGATAAGATTCGGACCATGGTCTTATGCTTTGGTTTTTAGTGCTAAGGTCATTTTATTGCAATAACTTTGTTTTGTTGTCGTTTTAAAGAATCTGCGTTCTGATTGTTTCATATAAACTTTGTAGTGTTCACATCTAATCTTAATTAGGGAAATTTGGGCTATTTAGTGTGTTGGTAGATAGGTAAATTAGATGTTAGGAATAGGTAGGATACCCTATAATCCCATTACTCCTATTCCTTACTTGTCTATCTATCATGCCATATATATGACTTTAATAACCAAATTAATAACATAATTTATTATTGCTATGCGCTACTAGCATAAAGTTCCTGTGTTAAAACTTACATAAGTAGATATGGTTAGGTATCTACTTATCTATTAATTGCTGTGGTCATCAGTGGATAAATTACTATTCTATAATTGCTGAGCGATCAAGGATTTATTTGATAAAATTCCTGTGGTTAAAACATACTTACATATTGTATCTACTTACCTACTGCTTGGCTTGGCCCATCAGTGAACAGATTTCTATTTTAAGTACTATGGTTGCTGAGCGACTATGGACTTAATTGATTAATGTTTATGAAATATACATAAATAGATATTGTTAAATATCTACTAATTTAATGGTTATGTCCAACAGTGGATAAATAATCATTTACAACAGTTTCTTTGTCTTACAAAGAAAACAGACTTCAGTATTGGAATATGTCCGGCAGTGGATGAACATTTATTTATAACAATATTTTGTTATACAAACAAAATGTACTTCAGAATGGGAATGTGTCCAGCCGTGGACAATTTGTACTTACTACAATAATATTTTATAGTACTTGGTATATTGCTAAGTACTGTGTTATCTAAGAATATATGTATGGCTGGTAGAATGGATAATATCCTTTCCTATCATCCTATCCTATAACAGATTCAGATGAATCATATCTAAAGTAATATTCTAGTCATGAAGTTCTTTCCTAAAGTTCTTCTTATGACTGGCTAAAATGGTGCCCATCATAGTGAAACTATGACTACAACTTACCTACTAACTACAATGGTTGTCATCAAATGTCATGGGACAACTGTTATCAGATCTTCATCGAATACCTATCTATTTCTTATCTAGCATTCGATATGGTTGTAATGGCAGCTTTTGGTCATGGAAGCCCATATGCTCTCAGGAAGTTCATGTGATCAACATATCCTATCTACTCTCTATTGGGATGGGCAAAATATTGCTTCTCCCGTCTACAACTGATAGGAATGTATGCTCACATGTGATTTGGGACTTGCATAAAGCATTCTCATATTATATTCTGACTTCCATAGGAGTTAAAATGTGGGTGGAGACTGGTTGACCAGTGCAATTTCATATTCGGTGCTTTTACCGGCCTTGCTGGTACCTCTTTAGGGAAACCTAAAGATAATTGTTGAAATCATGTCATTTGACTGATAACATACCTACTTACAACATACTTACTTACTTAACCAACTAGACACTTGGGTGTCAGTTTGGTCTGTCATAAGAATGTTTATTCTAAACTACTTCAGTTGTTCTGCAAAGGACGTCTGAATCTGATCACCTATCCTTCTTCGTGGTGCTTTTAAGCATCACAAGCGTCTGTGGCTGACGCATCTATTAGCAGAGACGCACGTCTCACCATATTTTTATCCTTCTTCTAGGGGAAGCAGATAATTTACCGTTTGTATTTGGTGGACGCTCTAATGGTTGTCTTTACAATGAAGTTTTATGCATGAAGAACTTGCATGCGTAGGGCTGATTATGTGGGGATGACTAGGGAGCGTTTATGAATACCGACAGGTATCTATTGGCGTGGGCTTCCATATTCCTCGGGCGTTGAAGTACTGGGGGCCCGTTTGGAGTTCAGTTTCCTGCCCTTTACTCTCTCCTGTTCATCAGAGTCACTTTATTACAATATAATTAGTACAGAGATGTCTCAATTACCTTTAAAAGAATTTATGGGTTACATATTACTTTATTTAAACACAACGTATGGGTCAATAATTAACTAGACATCATTTTTATATCACGAGCCATTATATACACTGTGCTTGAGGTATGGGTTTCTATGAAATCTAGAACTCAAGACATGATCTTCATAACAACAGAGGCCGGTGCCCTGGAGGCGTATAAGTCCTTCATAAGGCTGCCGGGGCGGTTTGTTACAGTATCTATGTATCTATCGAAGAATTTTAAAAATCCAAGGCATTTTGAGAATTGTCAATCGTTTGCACCACTTTTTTGCTTTGCAGTTGCTTTGGTAATAGCGTCAATAAACATGGTGCAAGCAATTTTCGACCTTATTGAAATTTGACAAATTTTTATACAGTATAGATGTAGTAACATATTTAACAAAGAATTTCAAAAATCCAAGGCATTCTGAATATTGTCTATAAGGTCGAAAATTGCTTGAACCACTTTTTTTACTTTGCAATTGGTAGTAGAGTCAATAAACATGGTGCAAGCAATTTTCGACCTTATTGACATTTGTCAAATTTCCATACAGTATAGATGTATTAACATATTTAACAAAGAATTTCAAATATCCACGGCATTCTAAAAATTGTCAATACGGTCGAAAATTGCTTAAACCACTTTTTTTGGTTTAAAATCAGTAATAGAGTAAAAAAATATGTTACAATCAATTTTCGACCTTATTGACAGTTGACAAATTTCAATATTGTAGAGATGTAGTAACATAATTATAGAAAAAAATCAAACATTTGGGGAATTCTGAGGATCGTCAACAAAGTTGCGAATCGCTTTCATCACTTTATTTGCCTTAAAACCGATATAATAGACTAAAACAATATGGTACACGCAATTTTCAAGTCATCTATCAATCTTTCGGCGTTCATTTTTTCTGTCCGTAATGTCAAGATCCCCTAAAAATGGCACGTTTTCCAACTTCAGAAATTAGAATCTGTGGCACAAAATAGAGAGTTTACGGAAGGTTCACTCGCCCCCATTTTGGATTTTCGCTTTGTATGTTTTTTTTATTTCTGCCTATGTTTTTGGAGAAAGTTGTTAAGTTGCATACACTGATTCACCCCTTAAAATATTTGCAGTATTTTTTTACGTACCGTATTGTTACATGGACGAACATGAATAATAATAATGTTAACCATAGTTACATAAATAGTGAACTTTTTTGTTATCCGTACCACATTTTTTGCAATTGACATTTAGTTTGACGTCCCTGATTTGCTTGTAAGCCTGGTTGGCCTGTATTTTGAAGCCTCAGCCATTGAAATGAAAAGTAAGATTATTATTTTTCATTTTTGAAAGTTAGGTATTACCAAATAAAATATTCGAGTCATGGCATCGAAGTCAAGGAGAAGGCTGGAAATAGCTCCACCCACAAGAGCGATGCTCTTAAAAGGCTTCCAGTTAATAAAGTAGATAAATAAATAATAATTTATGTTCATAATGTTGATAAATAAACTTCAGTATCCAAATTGCGATCTTATTCAGTGGTTTTTTGATAAGTTTGCAGTACCTAGCTTCGAAAAACGTCTTAAATAAAACGAGGACAATACGTCATCGAATAAAACGTTATAGGTAAAACGTTTTAGAAGCACACGTAGATAACCGCAGCACGTACAAAAAGTAAAGTGACTTTAGATTAAACGGGGCGTTTTCCAGAGCGAGCAAAGCGCAATTACCCTAACAAATTGCCGTTGTTGTTGCCGCCCGCCCGCGTGTGACGTGTGCCGCGGCTGGGCAATTAGACACCACTTGAGGAAAGAGTTATAAAAAAGAAAAACGTTAAAAACTGGACAATTGAAAAATTCACTAGCCGACCGCCGGGACTTGAACCCGGGTCTGTGGATCACCGTTCGAAACGAGCATCAAAAGGTTGAGAAATTCACCAGGGTCCGCTAGACGCCCGTAGCTCAGTTGGTACAGCGGTGGAATGGTGATCCACATTTTTCAATTTTCTCCTTTTTAAATTTATGAAAATAATTAGTAGTTTTGATCAGGAAGCAGTTATCATCTTCCTGCCCTTAGATATCTCAAGTCCGATGGGGTCGGCGCAACATTTTTGTTAGAACACAAAATCATGTAGAAAAAGGATTAGGCTATGTTTTGTGATGACCAGATGCCTGCTTGATAACAACCCTCTCTAGGAATGCTATTGCAGGTGGTATCACCATGTGGTTGACCGACCATAGTCGACAGATGTTCCGTCGAGGTCAAAAACTCTGCGTCGTCTTTACGAAACAACCTGAGTGTACTAGGGGTGGCAGTATTCTTAACCGCTACCTCACTCTTTCTATTTATTTTAAGATTGATGTATGCTGGTATTGCTGGGACGTGGCGGGAGCGATAGCTACAGCAGTACGAGAAACGAAGTGAGAGGCCGTGGCGGCTTAAACATGAGCGGAGGAAGAGCCCATTCCGGGTTCTTCCTTGTACTGCACACTCTTAAATCAGTTGCCGTCCAGCGCGGTAATCCGGCCAACCAAATAAAATTGAGTTTTTTGGAAGTTTATTTCACAGAAACCAAATACCACCTCAGTAATTTCGCCAAATATTGCGGCTGGAGAGGACTTTAAATCATTCTCGTTTTTAAAGTCGTTTAAAAAGGGCATAGCATCCGGTGGCAATGGCGATCTCGTTACCTGCAAATTGTTTCGCTCGGAACTAAGTTCTTAACCTTTTCACGTAAGAGGTACCTGAGCCTGCTCCGAGTCGGGTTATTTAGCCGCGAATGAGTGTGATTTGCTGGCTTATTGCTGTATTTTTCTTTTTTGAGCGACTTTTGCTGCAGAAACTTTCAGCGCACTTTCTGGTCGTTTGATCGGAGCTTGATAGTCTTTTTAGTATTATCGCCAGCAAGTCAACCTTCCCATTTAAGGGATCTACCTATTCCTACTGTTCTTTTTGTATGAAATAACAGTCCATGGCGCTTCACACACATAACATTCGTTTCGTTCGACGTTTTGTGTAAATGAAGATTTGACGGCTGATTTCACATAGTTAAGTATAGTTTGATGCAAACTATTGGACTTAAAAATATGACATCAATGAATTTTCGCGTAAGTTGTAATATCTTGTACCATATTAGAAATTCCGTAACTGAAGTATATGTACACAAACGAATGATTGTGGACCACCGACATGAAAGATTTTATCTGCAACTGAAAAGTTTAATATGCTGAGGGCCTAACAATTTATTCCTTTTTACATTCAAGCTTACCCCTTCAACCAAACGCCAGTCAAACTTGAACAATAGGAAAGAATAAGGCCCATTTATTCGTATAACAATTACTAATGCGTTTCAAATGTAACCGTAACTCCTCTGTACAATAGCCGCAGGTGCGTGTAAATCCCAATGGGAGTTGTAAACGTTTCGGTTAAGCGCAAGTGTACCGCGGTCTGAATATTAATGCGCTCTGATCGTAGTCGGCCCTGAAATATGGCCTCACTTCTCTTTGGGCTACTGTTTTGCGGTAAAATTAATATAGTAGATTCAGTTTCATCTCAGAGTCTCTTTTGCTTCGCCAATTTGTTTCCTTTATCCAAAGGCGTTTGACCTTCGAGCATTTCCGTCCGTCCCGTCGGGGGAGACGCCATACGAAGCACTTCCCCTCTGTCACGGCCTTTGCCCACGGGGGCTTTTCTTATTACAAAAACCAGTTGCTGTCAGATTATTTCCTAGAACGAGTCCAGTCGCGCATGTCAAATGAGCTCCGATAAAAAGCCGAATTGTAAAGCTAATAATGCCTAAAAAAATATGTAAAAATAGCAATTTACAACAAAACAATATCACTTTTCATCTGAAAGCATTCTTCCAGTACAATATCACTAAATAATATTTAAAATAAGCGATTGAAAATTGTACATAAGTGTTGCCAGTAAGTCGTACAAAATGACTGATTTGGAGTTTTTTTTAGGTGGATCTACAATAAAATAATTGTATTTTGTTCCTTTTGTTATTATTTTGTGTCGAGCAATAGTGTTCATCATAGTATCGTTTATTTTTCAAAAAAAGAATTATAATATTCCACCATACAATGGGTAACAATTAACGATCTTAGTTTATCGATGCCTTTATTAACAGTTAATAGCTTGCTAAGTAAGATTAGAATGTTAGTTTGGGATTGTTCTACTTATTCAATGATGTTCATTTCCAGTCGATATGTAATGAAAAAACGATAATTTTAACTTGAAGTATCGAGCCACACTGAACCCAAGCTAGTGCAGTGATCCAACTAATACAAAACGTCGATACTTTTCTATCGCCATAGTTTCAAACCTATACTATGTAAAGACGGTCTGTACCGAAAACTTTGCAGGCATGATCAGATTATGAAATTGTACAACTTTTACTATGGATTTTGGAAAATCCTGATTTTGTTCGAGTTTCATTGAAAATTAATGTCAGTCTCAGCTGATCGGGTGACATCGGATGTCAGCCAATGTGTCGTAGTGGCTAGTCCGACTGCCTGCGACGCAGAAGGTTCCGGGTTCTATTCCTTTCACTCACAAAGTTGACATTTATCTATACAAATACAAAAAAAAAATACAAAAAGCTTTATTTGCAAAATATGTTAACAAACATGGTTGAGTCCCCCCGGTAAGTAATGAAACTTGTATTGGGAATGACTCCTCTCTCCTTATGTCTAAAAGCTATAAGCTATAGTAGTTAATTAACGCTTTATCTCTTTATGAATATGTTCCTAGACTGGTCAGGACACCACACAGGCTGAACCACCTGATTGTCCGAGAAGCAAGATGTTTCCGTGCTTTGGAGCCACGTTTAGCCGTCGGTCCCGGTTGCGTCTTTCCGTTTCCGTGTTCAGTAGGAGGCATTTCCGGAAACGGAAAGACGCGTCCCGGTTGCTTCTTACAGTAGGTGGTTGACAAACTCTGGTACGTTTACCAGGGTTCATCAGGTCGTTGGACGACTTGGTGTGCTATAAATTGGTTAAACTCAAGTGCGACATTTTAACTTTAATTATTATGTATAGGTATAAAAAGGATTTCGCACTTACCTACTTCTTATTACATCGCGATTTCACGACCGTTTCGGTCCAGTCGGTGATCCTTTATCAGGCAGAGTGCTCAGACAAAACACGAATATTTGATTGTGTCCGGTGGAAATCGAACCCACGAGCCTCGGCGTAGAAAACAGGCGTACTAACCACTACGTCATCGGGACAGTCGAAGTTATTATGTATGATTTGTTGTATAGGTGTTTTTTTTAGTAAATTCCCACACATAATATCCTATGATACTTAATTATCAGTAAATAGTAGGTATTGCATTGATTGTACCTACATAATTGTATTATCTGGTCTTTGGAGTAAGAAATTAATATTTTGGTTAATTTAGGGTACCTTATGCAATATTTAAAATGATGTTATTGCGCCAATATTTCTATTTACTAAAAATCCTATTCTTGTAAACTAAGTTGCTTTTAAAAATTCAATAATATGACACAATTTTGAGTAGACTGTTATAATTAATCGAAAGGTCAAGTATCGATATTGTCGATTTCAACACTAGCTTGATTTGACAGCTTTACCTCTCCCCCCGCAAAAAATGACAGAAATATTTGTATAGAGTAAAGTAACTATACCGTCTCCCCCGGGGCCGGAACGGGACGGAAATGCTCGAAGCGTTTGACGTGCGGTATCTACATAAAATTGATTGACAGCAACATTTTCCGCTAAACGTTCTCGCATATTTTTGCGTTACTTGTAGATCAATAAAACCCTTTGTAGGTGGAATTGACCTATAATTCAACTTTTTTTACAATTTATGTCACTAATTAATAATGTAGAATAATACCATACTATGCGTTCTAAAACGAAAATTTCTGACACTGCCCATACAGCAGCCAAACTCAAAAGGGTTTCGGCTTTTGCGGTATGTCCAAAGACCTGTGGGCAAAATCAAAGACTTTGTAGAAACCACCCATACCGCGACGACGCCATGAAAAACCCCGTCACAGGTGGCCCAGAGCAGAACATGATAGAAAGAGAAGAAGCCTTTGCCCAGCAGTGGGAAAATTTATAGTGTCATTAAGATCAGCTAAGTAATTCTAGTACAAATTAATTGTGGTACCTACCTATAGCCACCGCTGCATGCGTAATTGCAGTAAAAAGTTTTAAACGTGCAGGCTAAACACAAGACAGCGTGTAACGTGGTATGAATATTAATGTGGTTCCGTCGGTGCAGAAGCAGCGCAGCGCCGGAGGCTTCCTACGCCTCGCTACACTCTCACCGTCCAGGTGTGCGGATGCACTGGAGATAAAAGAATTCACGAGCTTTCATGATACTATACAAAGGTGGTGCAAAAGAGGCAGCGTTTTCTTTTTTCAGATTCAGTGCGGCGGTTGACCTGAGAGATGACGAACTGAAATATGAAGCTCTTTTTTCGATCGTCCTGAATGTTTTTTTTTTTTGGCTAAACATAAAACAGCGTGTAACGTGGTATGAATATTAATGTGGTTCCGTCGGTGCAGAAGCAGCGCCGGGGGCTTCCTACGCCTCGCTACACTCTCACCATCCAGGTGTGCGGATGCACTGGAGATAAAAGAATTCACGAGCTTTCATGAAACTTTACAAAGGTGGTTTTTTTTTTTTTTCGTGTCGATCGGCTTTGGCGATATTAAATAAATTCGGACCAGAACTCAGCCAGACGCACGGCGTCGCCAGTGGCGTTGTAAAGGTCGTCTAGCGTGCAGGATGAAGGGCACGCAGGGCAGTTCAAGAGATGTGCCATAGTTTGAGGAGAGGCACCACATGTACACTCGTTGTTCGAACTGTACCCCCATCGGCACAAATTGTCCCTACAACGGCCGACTTGGGCCCGGAGTCTGTTTAGAGACTTCCATGTCGGCCACGGGAGCTTATGCCCTGGGGGCAGCTTTTCATCCGGTTCGTGTGGGGTAGCTGTGGGGTATTTCTCACGCCAGAGCTTACGTCGGGCTTCTGATGCACTGCCTGAAATTGGAGCAGTGTGTTTTAGGAAGCTCTTACGACTTTTAAGTCTCTGGGGTCCCTGAGTGATATTGTGAAGTGGGTGCCTCGAGTCGTTCATTGATTTAAAACACTCAACTGAGCTTGCGACTTCTCTGCGGACGTCAGGTGGGGCAATGCCTGCCAGTGCATACAGCTTGTCAACCGGGGTTGGCTTAAGACAGCCCGTTATAATTCGGCATGTGTCGTTTAAAGCTGTATCCACCAGCTTCACGTGTGCTGAACGGCTCCATACCGGGCTGGCGTACTCGCCTGCCGAAAAGCAGAGAGCCATTCCTGTCGTCCGCAGTACTTCCGGCGAAGCTCCCCATCTGGTTGAGGTTAGACGGCGCAGTAGGTTGTTCCGCGTGTTAACTTTCTGCTGAGTGTTCTTGCAGTGCGGTTTGAAAGTTAGAGCTCTGGTGGTGGAACAAAGGTGGTGCAAAGGAGGCAGATATTTCCATTTTTAGATTCAGTGCGGCGGTTGACCTGTGAGATGATGAACTTAAAGAAGCATTTTTTGATCGTCCTGAATGTGTCTTTTTTTGTTGGCTAAACACAGGACAGCTTGTAACGTGGTATGAATATTAATGTGGTTCCGTCGGTGCAGAAGCAGCGCCGGGGGCTTCCTACGCCTCGCTACACTCTCACCATCCAGGTGTGCGGATGCACTGGAGATAAAAGAATTCACGAGCTTTCATGAAACTTTACAAAAAGGTGGTTCAAAGGAAGCAGAGATTTCTATTTTTAGATTCAGCGCGGCGGTTGACCTGTGAGTTGACGAACTGAAATTTCAAGTTTTTTTTTAAACACGGCTTTTTGTACACCTTTATGTGTCTTTTTTGTAAAAATCGGAGTTTCATGAAATACAAAAATAAGTAGATAGGTATCTTCTCTTTTACCAACAAAGAAGGGTACCTCACAAAGGATATTGCTTTTTCCAGATTCATTGCATCAGTACCTACTTCTGTCTCTTTTATTGCGTTTTATCAAAAGCGTCGCAATTCGCATCAACACACCTGTTATTTTATTACAGTTCAATCATGCAATATCTATGTATAGAGTTTGCAAAAGGTTCACTCGACCTTATTTTGGATGTTTTGCTACTGTCACTTTTACATAGACAGGATTGCTACTGTCAAAAATCTAAAAGTATAAGATTAAAACAGCAAAATTTGATACAAGAACGTTATACGATTCTGAGCCAATTTTAATTCAAGAAATATGAAGTTTGTGGTAAGCATAAGTTACCTTGAGTTCCTCTGAGATTCCAGTTATTTCAAGTTTAAGTCATTCCGCGTCAAAATCGTAGCTAGTTCTGTACTGAGTGAGCCATCTGTTAAGGCGCCCCGCGCGCCTTGGCACCTTCCTAGATATATTATAATAATGATATAATAACATCTTGCATCGATTTGATAAGTACTTAAACAATTGGAAATTCGGCAACTAAGTACCTAGGTAGTTAGTTATTGGCAGGTTTGCTGCGCTATTCACTCCAAGTAGAGTTAGATAGAGAAAAGTACGTGAAAAACTGAAAAGTGCACAAAACGTGGTAATTGTAAAAATGCAAAGTACTCAAACAACTTAAATCCATTAAAATCATAATCATTAAAATGTATTATCTATCTACCAAGGTGACAAGCAATCACATTATGAATATTACACGACTCAGACAAAGAAAATACGTCTACCACGGAAAGCAAATATTTTTCACCTTGGAACTAAAATAAGCATAATAAAAATAACACAATTATTATAATAAAACATAAATGGGTATTAATATGGTTATTATTTGTAAACTAGCTGGTGCCCGCGAACTTCGTCTCGCCAAGGGACGCTTGTGTGCCAAAAAGCTCTTCAGAGCTGATAAAAGTTATCATCACTTATCTATCATCGATGTTGCTCAAGACATTTGTCTGCCACCATTCCAAACATCAATACATCACTAAGTTTTTAAGTGATACAGGCATGCACAATCTACGCCAGATGAAACGGACGTTACGTTTGAGCCTACCATCGGTTCACAAAACAGGTAGAATGACTTCTTTGCACCGACCGCCTCACATAAGGTGGGGTGGGGTCTGGTCTCCAAATTTTTCTGCGCCATGATCTTATGTCTGGGGTTGTCGAATATACGCAACCGGATTAACAATACAATTAGTACAATTTCTATTTTAAAAGATCGAAAGAAACGGAAAGTAATTACTTACAACACTAACAAAAAAAGTAATGCTTAGTTAAATAAGGAAACATATTTTTAGTACCTACCTACTTACTAACACTTTGCGAAATATGAATCACAGAAGAAAGAACTACACAGGTAGTCGTGGCAATAAATACTAACTTATTTAGCTCTGCATATTTTAATTAATAAATAATACTTACTGCGTTTATATTTACATTATTAATGCATAAAGTAATTAAGTGGCTTATCATCACTATCCGCAACTAAGAATTTCATCACTGCAACCACTTTTTACTATATTTGGAGTTGACCTCACAACCAACAAAGCAGACCTCGATCAACTGTTTAGCCGCATAGGAGAGTTTGAGACCCGTCTCAAGAATGCCACCGCTTCTCCTGCTCCGGTCCATACAGATCTGAAGACCCTGGCGGGTGAGTATGCTGATTTTAAAAACTGTCTGGCAAGCGCTCACTCAAATCTTAGCACAGACAAACTTGCTGTCTCTTGGACTGGAGCATAATAAAGCTTTCCTGAGAAGAAAGGTCCTCCTGTTCCATGTGGTCGCTAAAACCAAGGATGAAAGGTTAGCTGAGGTCATTGCAAAAGTAATAGGTGACAAAATGCAGCTGTCCGACATTACCAGTTCCGATCTGCATGCCTGCTACAGGCTAGGTCTATTACTCGTTAGGTTCCGTGACCTAGACAAACGGAGGGAAGTCTAGGATTCGAAGACAGCGGCACTCAAGAACACAGGAATGGTCATATCGGAGTTCTTGACCAAGTCTCGACGCGACATCTTTGTTGCGGCACGAAAGTACTACGGTAGCTAGTCTACATATTTAAGTTCATCTGTGTACTACGGCGTACGGGTGAAGAAATAAGTTGTTTCACATCATACCTACTGTGGGCGTGGTCCTCAGTTTTAGTACTTATCTTTTTTGTTTTGCGTTAGTAATATTTTTATTATTTACTTATTTACATCCTCTTTATATATTACTATACTCCTTGATCCTCTTTGAGCTTGTTTTTAAGCAATGAATGTCAAAAAGTGATGTCAATGTCGATTTGTCAAAATCAAACAAAAACAATAAAAAATTGAGGTTTCAAGAAGAGGTTTGTATTTTTTGACAGCCAATGGACAGGGGTATGATGATCACAGTATATTTTAATCATATTTCACGTAGGAATAAGCGTTTTTCCCGCGGTAAATAGTATCCTAGGTGTTGACCAGGGCTAGTAGCTACACAGCACAAAGAGTCTCATGTACACACGTTCTATATTTTCGAAGATTATCGCAAACAAACGATTAGGGGTAAAAATAAAAAAAATAGATGTCGCTTTTGCTAAAATTGTCAGTTTTCTAAAACGCGGTATAGAAGTGTTTTCTGAAATCTATATATGTACCCCTGTACCCCGACCAGTTACGATTTATATATGTACCCCTGTACCCCGACCAGTTACGATTTTATTAGATGTATGGATATGGATATGGATTAGATCCGAGAGGAATATCGAATAATCATACAACCACGATCTAATAGTATTTTACATAATTAGAACGTCCAAATATAACACCTACCTTAAATCGCGATAAAATAATAAATAATTGGGGTTTTTGATTTATAGACGAAATCGCGGCGGCTCTCAGACAGCTTAAGAATGGGAAGGCTCCCGGGGAAGACGGAGTGGCCTCTGAGCTACTTAAGGCCGGTGGAAAACCTGTCCTCGAGGAGCTGAAAAGGCTTTTCAACTCTGTAATAGCCAATGGGACAACCCCGAAGGCGTGAAGCAGAGGTGTAGTGGCATTGTTTTTCAAAAAAGGAGACAAAACGCTTCTCAAAAACTATAGGCCGATCACACTTCTGAGCCACGTCTATAAGCTGTTCTCGAGAGTCGTCACGAATCGTCTGGCATCAAGATTTGACGCCTTTCAGCCACCGGAACAGGCCGGGTTTCGTAAGGGCTTCAGTACCGTGGACCACATCCATACTGTAAGGCAGGTTATACAGAAGACAGAGGAGTATAACCAACCACTGTGTATGGCTTTGTGGACTACGAAAAAGCCTTCGACTCTATCGAAACCTGGGCTGTTTTGGAGTCCTTGCAGCGGTGCCAAGTCGACTGGCGGTATGTGGAGGTGCTGAGAAGCCTTTATCAAATGGCTACGATGTCCGTTCAAGTACAAAACCATAATACAAGACCCATCCAACTGCTCCGTGGTGTAAGACAGGGTGACGTTATATCCCGAAACTCTTCACCAACGCATTGGAGGATGTCTTCAAAACTCTACAGTGGGATGGACTGGGCATCAACGTCAACGGCGAAAGTCTCACGCATCTCCGCTTTGCCGACGACATAGTCATAATGGCCGAATCGCTGCAGGACCTGCAAAAATGCTATCTAGTCTTAACTCTGCCTCGAGACGTGTTGGACTTGGGATGAACTTGGATAAGACGAAGGTCATGTTCAATCAACACATAATCCCCGAGCCGGTCTCCGTCGAAGGTGTAGTCCTTGAAGTTGTCCAGAAATACGTGTACCTTGGGCAAACTTTGCAGATGGGAAGAGACAACTTTGAGGCTGAAATCACCAGAAGAGTGCAGCTTGGTTGGGTAGCATTTGGAAAGCTGCGTCACATCCTCGAATCATCTTTGCCACAATGCCTTAAGACCAAGGTGTTCGATCAATGCGTCCTACCAGTCATGACCTACGGAGCCGAGACGTGGAACTTGACAGTAAAACTGGCCCACCGGCTACATGTCACTCAGAGAGCTATGGAAAGGTCTATGCTTGGTATCTCTATAATGGATAAAGTCCGGAATGAGGCCATCCGAAAAAAGACCAAAGTGACGGACATAGTCTGGAAGTGTAGCAAGCTGAAGTGGCAGTGGGCTGGCCACATCTGTCGTAGAACCGACGGACGGTGGAGTAAGCGGGTTCTCGAGTGGAGGCCACGCCTCGGCAAGCGTAGCGTTGGACGCCCTCCGGCCAGATGGACCGATGACTTGAAAAAGGCGGCTGGTAGCGACTGGATGGCAAAAACGGGAGATCGTGCCTTATGGCGTTCCCTGGGGGAGGCCTACGTCCAGCAGTGGACTGCAATAGGCTGAAATAGAAAATAGAATTAGAGGTTTTTGATTGAATAACTTGCAAAGCAGTTTATGTGCATCTTTGATTACTATACTTAACGAGTGATGATTAATTTTCACGTGACATAAAGTTATAATTTTTAAAATGGTGCTAATTTATCGTTATCACATGAAGAAGCATTAATCGACAAATTGTATTTCGGAATTGGGTCTTGCACTCCATTTACAATGGCAACAAATTATATTAGACGTTTATCATAAAGTAGGCACACACGCGGAGCCGGTTTTTGTATGAGTTGTCACGCTCTTGACTCAAACCATATTCGAACAAACTGATTTGTTAATGATGTCATGCGTTGCACAAGAATCCGCGAGAAGATACATACATATACCATGTAAATATCCCTTGTGGGGTAGGCAGAGCGTAGATGGCAGTAAAAAACGGCAATTTACAGCCGCGTCTGACAAAAGTTTGAGAGTCATTGAGAGGATATTATATTCGATTCAAAATGATAAGAAAATTTACAGGTAAACACGTAGAGTGGCAAGTTTTTGTATGAAACTGTACACACTGTCCCACCACTTTGCTCATTATACTTATTATATGATTAAAGTCGCATTTTTATAACGAGGGAAGAATAAAAATGCCGATTTCCTGTGCTTATTTTATTTCTTTTTGAGAAAATAACAGAAATATCAGAGAATCTGATATGCATAGTCCCGCAGAATTAAAACTCAGCTTGCGCAGAGCCGAGTGTATTTAGCTTAACGTACTTAATGCATGAAAAGCGATTAACAATTCTATTGTTATATTAACTGTATTTAATGCTGAGCATTAAGAATTCTATTCTTCTTGTTACATTAATGATTATTAATTTTGTGATAATCTACTTTCAGACAAAGTTACCTACAATCAGCCATTTGTTAGAAGACATTTTAGTACGTATTTAAACGATCTCGATCTATTGGCAGAAAATCACAGAACCTTTTCAGTCACTTTTGTCGCTATGCACCTGAAAACAAGACATTTAATGAATAAACTAGACGAGTTTGGCATATTGGGTGCTTACGATTAGCAGTACTACGGCGCGGGACGATAGCTGGTTATGTATACGATATATTCTGTGCGTTTATCCTGGGGCGTAACACGAGAAGTGTCTCATGTGAGCCAAGCAGTCTAGGTACAAGCGGTCACAAAACCTGGTGATTTATGTAGGTAGGTAGCGCTGCTATATATATACAAATATTATAGGCGTGTAAAGGCAGATGTTGATATGAAAGATGATGATATCATTTCTAATAGTGACACATATGATATTGTATGTATCACTATTTTCAGACAGACTTTTTATACTTTTTCAAGGCCTATTATTAGACCAAGTTTTTCATTCATTCTTGAATTCAATCCACGAAGTCACTTTATACTTAGTGGTCCAAGGAGATATTTTGAAGAATTTTCCTTGGAAAAAATAATCTTTTGTGGCGAACAATTCCATGAAATTGAAGATAAATTGTGTTACTTTATCTAGCGCGCCGATCCGTGAACGATTCTCAGCAGGTGTCAAGTGAGCGAGCGATTTTCATCAATTTTTCTCACGTTATGGGATCCAGAAGCTATCTTGAAGGTAATATAATCCTTATTGTATTGTTTTTCATTGGGTTTCGGGTTGTTTGAGCATTATTAGATTGATTTTGCACCATAGAGTTTGGTTGAGATAAAATATTCACCGGTACTGCCATTTCACGTCTTTAATCTTATTTTTACCCGACTGCCTCAGAAGAGTTATGTTTTTCGATAGCATGTATGCGTGTATGTATCCAGAAATTCGTTTTCACGGGCTATAGCTAAAACGACTGGGCGGTGTGAGGTGTTGTTAGATTCGTCTCAGCAGCGTGAGTGACACTGGCTAGGTATATTAAAAATTCATAAGGTAGCGGATTTTTATCGCAAAATAGAGCTTAAACATTCCCGCAGTAGGGTTTTTTGATTTTTAATACGTCTGCTTGATGAATCAGGTTTTTACTTCAGCAAATCTGACCTCTTGGTTCACCCATGTCCATCTTTGCGTAATGCGGTTACCTTTGTTGTTCACATTATGCGGTGGCTATTGTGCGGGCACCCTCATTCCCCTTACGAGGGTCTTGCGAAATTAAATTGTATACATTTGGTCTGGCAGTGAAAAGGTCTACCTTGGGCTATACTTATTTGCCTTGTCGATTCTTCTCGGTAATTAAATGCAATATTTTCATCATCTACAGAGATAGATTCTGCACAGTAAGCTACTGTGCGCCCATATGAGCAATCAAAGGCAGTTCCCACACTTGACGTCCATTGCTGCGCATTTTAGTGCATCCGTAAAGCACCTAACTGCCAAAAGAAAAATTTGGATTCCCCATACTATAAACGGTCGTTGACACAGGAGCAACGCAAAGACTTGCGTTGTTTGACAGTCCTTATTACACTTATTTTGATAGATGCAATATAGGTACCTACCTACCTATCTCTTTAACACCAATCGGCGTCAGTGGGCTTATAATATGCAATATGACGTCGATTTTGTCTTCACCTTTATGTCAAAATTGTTTGTTTGTTTTCATAAAATCCATGCAATTTAACACGTCTGAAGTCATCTCGCCAGTGTGAAATTAACCTAAGCCATGCAATTTTTAGACACGTGTAAGTCTTGTTCCTATCTTAGTTTATTTTATTGAACCTTAAGAAAGTTTTAATAGAGAGACAAAAAGACTAAGATTTAAATAAAACCTAAGATAAACATCCAAGAGGGATTAATTAAATTATCCAAAAGCAAAAGAGACTTGTAACTTTATTATAAGTTTTGGAGAATTCTTTAGAGTTTTCGACTTAATACCAAAGTTCATTATTTGCTTCTACTTCGTGCAAATACTAGACTGAAATTGTCAGTATTATTTGTGTTGTAAGGCCCTCAGTGAGACCATTAATAATTAAACACTAACCGAACTTCCGATGGCATTTACTCATAAATAAATGCCCGGAATTTTAAAACGATTAATTATACAAAGAGCATTAGAATTCTTGTTGACTTTGTTGTAAGTTAAAATTGATAGGAGGTGGCTTTTGTTTACATTATTCGTCAATTAATATCAAACTCAATTTTACAAATGGACAGGAAAGGCCGATTACAAGTTCCATTTACCTATAGAATCAATAAGAACGATTGTCAGCCCTTATTGAATCATAATTGAAAATTCTTTCACTGTTATTTTATTACGTTACACGTAGATAGATAGCCAGGTACTTTGTTTATTAAATTTTGAGTAGTATTCACGTGTTCGATATTAAAGGTACGTATTGTGAGTTTTCAGTTTTATTTTTTAAAACATATTGTATTGTGCTGTTTGTTCGATTATAGCTAATACTGTATTCATTATTGCAGTGTGATTAATTAATAATTATTATATTCTTACTGATCTACACAGTGATGAGTATTCTTAGAGTAGAATAGGTAATTATTATGTAAGAACTCTCAGTGGCTATGACTACTTGACCCCCAACTCAACAACAGAATAATAATATTCAATTTCAACTTTTGAACGAAACTTTTCCCATATCCGCCGCGGGTGGGTACCGTTATTTGACTTGTATTCTTGGAGGGCCCTCGAGGAATCGGGCGCGTACCGTGAGGACCTATTTCGTTGTCGTCGGCTGGGACACGAGGCTGAAATCTGTGATACAATAAGGATCCTCGTTTTTGGGGCGAGACGTAGCACTTTACGGACCACCTGCTTTCACGATGATGCTCATTTATACAAAAGGATTTCGAAATAAGGCAAGAAAAGCTGAAAAGCGGATCGTAGCTATGAAATAAATTCTAACGTTTGGGTCCTTGAATCCACTCAGCAATATTCTCAATGCGATCTTGTTTTCTTAATTATATACCTGCTTCAATAAAATAAGTAGTTATTTGAATACATGAGTCTGAAACAGAACATAATACATACGTATAAATACGACTTGTGACTCGTGACTCTATACTTTATTGGCTTAGCCAAGATATAAAAAACCTGCTCCTGAAATTCAGAATATTCGCAAAGTTAATAAACCTAACCACGCTGGAAGCTCTAAACCCTAATCCATTTTTCAGGTGATGGTAATTTAGGTGGCTCATCTTGACGGGGAAATGACCCCCCGCCCGCCTGTGACCCTACCCCTTGCTACCCCCAAAACCCCATTTCAATTCGCTGCTGAAATATTTACCAACATTTGCCCGCAAGCCACTTCCAGCCTCTGGGCAGCGTCACTTATCATTTAGAAAGCGACGAATACGGTAAACGAAATTATTTTGCCATTAAGAATGTAAGATGGAATGGTAAATTTCTGTAAATTATGAAAATGCTCTTTGATAATTTGTTTCCTATTTGATAATATACGACTAACAAAAGTGTAGTTTGGTAACTACCTATTCGCGCCAATAAATGATAAATTATCTTTTAATAATATCACTGCATTGGCTTTTTCGCACAACATGGACACATCAAAGTAGAAATGGAAAATAGGAAATATGAAAACTGACTGTGACCGTTTATATCCTGATTGTAATCGATTTTCGAGAAAATGGAAATATCATTCTGATATTCATTAAGCATATCAGTCCAATTCTATGAAATTCACGGTTTCGTTTTTCTTGGAAGTTTTTAAATACGCACTGAAAACTACTGAGTACCATAAAAACTGTCTCTTGCATAGTTTATAGCAACATAATTCACCTCACAGGCATTCATTGATCGTAAAAATATCCATTCCCGTAACAAGAAAAAAAATAGGCGTATTGGTAAAGGGTTGTCATATCTATAGATAGATCCGCAAAAAAATCATACCTGCTGTATTGATCGTCAGGAATTTAAGGGCGCTGCACACCGGGCCCGTAATCCGTATGCGTGACGTGCACGTAGTCACGGCGTCACTACGCGCGTAGAGATGACGTTGTATTGTATGGGATTCTATGATAGGCTACACACTGCGGTACGCGCGTGATAACATGTGTATGCGTATTCGGTGTGCAGCCTCTCATACAATCCCATACGATACAACGTCATCTCTACGCGCGTGATGAAGTGCACGTCACGCATACGCGCCCGGTGTGTAGCGCCCTTTAATCTGGCTAGGATAGTCTCTTGAATCATAAGTCGGTTAGCTACATAATAAATGATGGTACCTACTTATTTTTATTATCTTCTTATCTACTACTTAGTCGTAGGTACTGTTTTTCGCTTATAAGATTTCTCAAATTTTATCCCATGTCATTAATACTAGTAAGCCAGCATTTTGTAGTTTTCGAATAGATTCCACACACGTTTCTTAGAAATGAGACAAACCGGTCAACTTACTTACGATACAGATGTTCCTAACAAATATAATAAAAGCTAAAAAGAATAGCTTCAACGCAAACGGGGTGATATTTCATCAGAAACTTTGTTTCATTGGCTGTTACTTATTGCTAGCTTTTACCTTGTTATAAGGAAGTCAAACAATGATTCGGAAAGTCATAAATATAACCTTAACCTTGCTGTACTACATTGTATGAAAAAGTAATGAAACGGTACGTAAACAAATGTACACTATGGATAAGGATAAATCAAATTGTTTTTTAAACTCCGTAGTATCCTAAAACTGAGAGAAAGTATACCTAAATAATACTTAACAGTTTATTTTTAATGTTATTTGATTGTCTTATAATGAACAGCTCCATCACGTTTTTAAAAAACCTAGTAAAGATAATTAAAATTAGATTCGATTTGGAACCCATTCAAACTAGCTATGTAATACACTTCGCTGGTTACGCAGGCGCCAGGGAATTATTCAATTAACTAATTAAATATATTTTCATGTGTATTAAGAAGTTTTCGTAACAGTTCATTGAAATGTTAGACGGAAAAAATATGGCACACGTAATTATGTGTTTACCTAGGTAATGGATATCGTGTGGTCTAATCTGCTACGGCGTAGCAATATCGTAGCAAAACAAATGCAGACATAATTTTTGATGATATTCCTATAAAGTTCTTTTTAAATAACGGTTTAGCCCTTATTGTTTTTTTAACAAAGTAATTTACCTTTTTGCTACGCACGTGCCAACGCACTAGTGATGAAGCTTTGCCTTTAATTTACTGTAAATTTAACACCTCGGCGTCTGCGGTTAACGTTACATAAAGAGTACACGTAGGTAACGTAGGTTAACGTAACTTTATTGAAGGGGGCACGTTGTAACTACACAGGTATATATATTTAGGTAAGTACTTAAATTACTCATTTAATGAAGAATAATGTGAGGTATTAATAATGGGGTTAAATAAATGTAATTTTATGTTCTTTTGTTCTGATGAAACATAAAACAAGACTTTAAAAAATTAAGCTATAAAATGTTTTATAAACAGGACTTAAAAATGGTGTACATTAAAAATGAGATTGAATATGTATTACCTATATTCAGACCTTTAAAAACTTAGCAATGTTCATTAATTATTATGAGATTAGTTTTAGCTCCATGGTAATAAAATATTTGAAATTAAATCCATGTCAGAACCAACTTCACCTATGTTGTGTGTGCCTATGGATGTCACAGAGTTACCTCGATAATTATCAGATCCTGAACTAACTGGGTAAAACTATACGTTTCCAACAAAACAAAATACCATATCGATTGAACTAAACCATGCCAGTTTGAAACGTTAAGGAAAAAGGTAAATGGCATGTTTACCTACTACTCGAACCGCGCGTCAACCAGATAAAAACAATTCAATAATACCAAACCGAGTTAAGAAGAAAAAACAAAGCCCCCTCACCAATTGAGAATCTTCTCTTTTTTCTAAAGTAATTTATTAATAAACAGGCTTTGAAATGTGCTTACCTATATATCTGGTGGCTTATAAAGCCGTCGCATAAAGAGAGGGGACAAGCGGCTGTTATCTCTGAAGTCCAGTCGTCAGCTCACAGACATAAAGAAGACGTACCTACATTATGATATTAATTTTGTAACGTCTTTGGACAAACGTACCTATATCTACCGGGAGTAACAGAAATGGTATAACAAGCCAAAAGGAGGTCAAAGTACTCATGAAACTGAACAACTTTCCATATGGAACATGGGTCGAAATATGAAAAGAAAAGTTGGGCCTCCCATACAAATTTGCCGATCAGCTGATTGATTTACTATGGGAGGTTCAATTTTTTTTTCATATTTCGACCCATGTTCCATAGGGAAAGTTGTTCAGTTTCATGAGTACCTTGACCTCCATTCGGCTTGTTATACCCTTTCTGTTATGCCCTGTATAATACAAAAAAGCGATCTCAAAGATCTTTGATAAACTCAATGTGCATTGTGTCATTTCATCATTATAATAATAACTCATCGATCACAGTCATTCATCATTTGTCACGATAACTTGTAAAGTATTTCTGTATAATTATTTACGAATGTTTCTTTCTTTACATATGAAAAAAACATAGATGGGCAACGATCATAATTAGTATACGCAGTAGATAGATATGGTACTTCATAACCATTGATAATATTTTATTTTAAATAATTATCGAAATTCAAAATGATTTGTAAGTAAATCTCCTGGGGAAATACTTATTTTTAAAGACTCCAGTCCATCAATCATAAACGGAAATAAGATAAAACTGGAATAACTTCGGATAAAAGTTTTATGGACCCTATAAAAGCATTAAGATCCCTACTACCTATATAGATACCGTTTTCTAATCATAAAAATATAATATCAGTAGTAAAAGTTAGGGACATTTGTAGCCATTACTTTTTTACTTGATTTTGATTTATCAGATAGTATCATAAAAAATTAACAAACGAATATTACCATAATATTATTTCAAACTTAATCTTAATTCGACCAAATATCTTGCAATAATCATTTTTGTAATCATGTAAAAAGGCAGAATGCATATTTTTACACAACACACAAAAATTTTATACTATACCTTGTAAGGTAAACAGAACGTTGACGGCTGGAAATTTCAGAAATAATGTGTTGCCGTCTCTCTTCGTGTGGGACACCGAGTCTTTCAACGACCCGATGAACCTTGGTGTCAGAGTTTTTCAACCGCCTACTGCAAGTAGCAGGCCTCTGACATGGTTGTGTAACGACCGCCATCATAGACAGCAACTGGGACCGACGGCATAACGTGCCCATCCGAAGCACAGAACCACCTTGCTTTTCGGACAATTAGGTGGTTCAGCCTGCAACGTCGTAACCAGACTGGAAACAAATTCACAAAGTGATAAATATCAACTTTGTGAGTGACCCCACCGGGAATTGAACCCAGAACCTTCTGCGTGGCAGGCAGTCATACTAACCACTACACCACATTTTCTGTCAAATGTGTTACCGTAATGATAGTGGAAGTGTCAATGTACACCTAGCTATAGTTTCTATAGCTGTTGAATAAACTACTCGGTGCAGTTTTAAAAATAGTTTCATAAACACCGGCCATGCTCCGCTCTCGAATTTACAAACGCCATTGAATGATTTCCGATCTCAATAAATTCTTTAGTAGGTAAACTGTAATGTCTATTTCGTTTGTTTTCAGCAGATGGAACTTGTACCAGAAAATTTAAAAATAGCTTGCGTAACACTAAACAAGAATGCGCGTAAATCTTAGCGTAGAACAAACGTTCTTTTGTCTGTGGTAATCCTGCAATAGATCATAATAATAACTGTCGTGGTTGATAGCAGAAAACATGTTATTCTTACATATTACTAGGAATTTTTCATTTCCCTGTGCTAAATAGCTAACACATGGCTAGTCTCTCACGCTACCTCATGAATAATCATATTTTTAAGGTTTCAATTTTCAGTTGCGGTTGATGCCGACAAGCCAGACAAAAATTAAGTTGTACGATTTAGTAAATCTAAATGCTGCTGCTAGATGCAGAAAAGTAGGTAATAATTTATTGCTGTTAGATGTGCCAGTATTGAACTGTTAATGAATTAGAGGGAGAGGAGAGACTGTACCGTTCTCAAGGATCTAGCAACAGTAATGTTTGGATCTAGAGTGGCTCCCTTTATTTGTAACCAGAGAAGTCTATAGCTAGATTCGACTCTCTGTAAAATGTAGGTACCTATTCAACATGTTTTGAAATTGTACTAACCATGTTTGCTTGAAAAATAAAGTTAGGTAATAGGTAAGTTGATGCGACATTTGAGAAAAACTAGGTTAACAGGCCACATTTTCCTTTAAAATCTTCCGTGTGCTGCGAGTAATTTCCTCTATGCTACTCCTACTTACTTACTGTTCTTCCTTTGCGTTTTCCTCCATCTTTAACTACCACGTGTAAAATAGTGCTTAGAAATAGGAGTAAAGAGAAGTAATCTGAAACTCAGGTTTTGTTTAATAAAGTCAGGCCCGATAATCCAAATAGTTTGTAAGAACTTACTATGATGTAGGTACCTACTATTAGTTGTGTCAACCCTTTTGTGTAGTAAGGGTCAAAATTCTCGAGAAGTCAACCAAAGGTCATTAACTAAGGGTCTGCTCAAGTTTCCTATTATCTCGCGTTACGCAAAGACCCCGCGGTTAACTGAGCTCGCGACAAACTGAAGGCCTTATCTGAAGTCCTGAGGATTAAATAAACGGATAGTCGAGTACAGTTTACCGCCTTGTTGAATACGATCCTTACTAGCTTGCGGCTACGATAGTTGGTGCTCGATTACCACCCACGACGTCTAGGGCTGACAATTTTTCCTCGTAAATTGTTATTACTTATTTTAATAAATTTTTCGCGTCTCGTGGATTAAATAAACGGATAGTCGAGTACAGTTTACAGCCTTGTTGATTGCGATACTTGCTGGCTTGTCGCTAGTTGTCGCCACCCGACGTCTAGGGCTAATAATTTTCCATAAGAAATTGTAGTCATTATTTAAACAAAGTGGAAATAATGAACGTTTTTTAAGGCCATTTATGCTTTTCCAATCCCGCCTGGGATAAAGGTGCAATATTTGTATGTATTTTAGTGCTTTTGCTCATAACAGCTACCATTACCATAAAAAACTGTATATTTTTACTAGGCACGAGTACAAAGGTACTGTTCATTGATTTTTGAGTTATTGCAGTTTGCTTTGATGCATAGGAACACGATAATGTTCTCATAAATTGATAATGACAGAATTGAGAAATTCATTAGCGACCGCCAGGACTTAAACCCGGGACCATGGGGTACCGTCTCACCGCTCTGCCAACTGAGCTACGGGCGCCTAGCGGACCCTGATGAATCTTTCCAATGATATTATATGTTAATCTTTCACGATAATGTTACCTTACCTAAATCCTTTTGACTTCAGTTATTTAGGTTTCATACATATGTGATTTTTCCTCGTAGCGTAGGTTATGGCATAGCACCAAAATAAAGCTTTACAGCTGTAATTTCAAAAATCGTATTTTGGTACATCCGCAGGTGAAAAAACTAATAATAATAAACTTTGAAGCGGTGTGATAACAGATGTGCCGTAAAGTTTACTGTTAATAATGACGAAAATGTCTTTGCGGCCTGGCACGCTTCCAAGCCCATATAACAAAGCGTAACACTTGTTCAGTAAAGCTTTATTGAAGCATAAAAGGCATACAAAAATGCTGCGTTGAAAAATATTGCTTATATAGCACGATAAACAGCGTGGAGTTCAAACTTCCAAATTTCCGAGTTGATTTATTGGTGTGGCTAAAATTGTGTGCACAGCGGTCACTGGTTAATCGTTTGCTAAAGGGATTACCATATGGTGATTATCGTGTCAGTGATTAGCATCAGCTATCGGCTGGGTGAGGCAAGTGTGATATGGCTGCGCAACCATGACGTCACGAGCGCGTGCGATGGAGCCACAAAATAGAGAGTTTACAGAGAGTTCACTCGGCCCTATTTCGGATTTTCGAAGTATAAAAACGTCAAAACAGCCAAATCTGACAAAGAACGTCGTATGATTCTGAGCTAATTTTAAATCCAATAAATATGACATTCGTGTCAACCACTTCCTTACCTATTATAACTTTGACTTCCCCTGAGATTCCGGATTTTTCCAGTTTTCGTCAGTAGGCGTCAAAATCGTCGCTAGTACTGAGTGAGCCATCTGGCAAAGGCGCCCGCGCGCCGTTTTCCTAATTTGTGATGGAGCTACGAGCTAGTATAACATCCGGACTCGTTACGTCCACAAAACCTTGACATCAAAGTAAATTTCTAAACTAAATCAGTTTTTAGATTGTTTATAAACTGTAAATGATATCTGCGAGAAATATACTGAGCGCATTAAAGTAAATATAAGAGTTGAAAATAATATTAGTAGAAATTGAATTACGTTAATTATGAAATCCGTTCAACCATGACATTGGACTAACATTTAATTACTTGTAAACTTGAATGATTCGTTAGTTTCTTAACAAAATACAGCTAGTTCAGCTTAAAACGAAAACGATTAATCAAGTCTTGAATACTGTTTACAATTTTCACTGGTATAGAGTTCAAATTTTCTACTATAATAAAAGGTTTGACGTGACGTAAGGTTTTCCCGTATGTAGCTTTTCGCTTTTCGAGAAAATAGGAAATAGGGATTTAGAGTACAAATCCTTACAATCATATTACGTTTCCCATTATCGTTCTTGTATCCTATAACCATAAAGTACCTAATAATTTATATAGGTAACTTTTGTTTCTATTTCATTCTATTGAATACTGTTTACAATTTTCACTGGTATAGAGTTCAAATTTTATACTATAGTAAAAAGTTTGACGTGACGTTAGGTTTTCCCGTAAGTAGCTTTTCGCTTTTCGAGAAAATAGGAAATAGGGATTTAGAGTATAAATCCTTACAATCATATTACGTTTCCCATTATCGTTCTTGTATCCCTTAACCATAAAGTACCTAATATTTTATATAACTTTTGTTTCTATTTCATTCTATTGACCTGAGGTACCTACGTCCTCGCAAAAGTTCGCATGCATATAAAAGCAATCAATATTATACGTGCAAAGTTAAGTAATTAATACTTAATTGAAATAAACGTACAAGCTACGCAATTACTAAAAGTCTGAAGTGGTGCTGGCTTAGAATAGCATCACCATCATCGACGGCCGACTAGATAGTAATTTAGATAGGTAGAGACAATTATCCAGGTGATGGACCGCTGCGTTCTCTGTGAATACAACGTCTTGCACTACGCTCGCTAATCCGCCTGCTAAGTGTAGTGAGTATGACAATATGTCCCAATAGAGGGAGACCGATGTCCAGCAGTGAACTGTAGTGGTTGTTTAGGTTAAGTTTAAGTTGTAGTACCAGAAATCACCCGAAAAGTCCTAGTTTTTTCCCATTTGCAGATTTTTACTAGAATGTGAATATGTGTCGAAAGTTTGCAGTTTTCGGCGCCCTGCCAGAGCTGCTGAACAATGCTGCCACTGTTGATTCATTCGCCATTAATTAGTTTACTTCTGGGGCAGTAAAAATGTTCTAAAACTGGCGAGTGTTTACGGATCAATTTTATCCGGTGAGGTCGTCGCTTACGAATCGATCGCAACTGACGATCGGAAATGACGAAAGAGAACATAATTGCATCTTGAAAAGGAAAATGGTTCTATGCTTCGGAGGGCATGTTAAGCTATCGGTCCTGGTAGCAGACAGTAATAACATAGACGGCAGTCGTTACACAACCATGCCAGAAGTCTACTAAGTACCTACTAGTAGTAGGCGGTTAACAATCCCTGACAACAGGGTTTACCAGATCCATCGTCGATTAGATGTCCCACAGGATAGAAGAGAAAGATTGTGTCTTATATTCTGCTACGGTGCACCGAATGCTCTAAATACGTAGCTAACTATACCATTTTTCACTAGCTACCGACTCTTGGGCAACAGATTGTGTGGAACAAAGAGGAAGACAGTTTTAAACATCTATTGCTCGTAACTAGGTCAATTCGTCAGAAGCGTCTGGCAAAAGCCGGTCTACTTCACTCTGACCGATAAATTTGAAGTCTATTGTTCTGGGGTTTCCATAAGACACTCGATATTGATTGCATTGGTCTTCAAGGCACCCATAAAATTTGAGGGGTTTGAAAAGAAAAGCGAATTATTCTATTAAATAGAATTATCGAAAACTTGGAATGCTTGGCAGTAGGTACTTGACATTTTAAAAGTAAAACTGGAATTTAAAGTTCCATTTAGCTTCTGCAAAGCCAGTTTATAGTCAAACTTATTCTAGACTTAAATAGAAAACTAAACTTAAGTCGTAAAACAAATGAAGCTAAACAAAGTAATAGAAATGTAGAGTCGTTGCCTGCTGTAGGCACCAGTTATTTATTAGATTTGTGACTTACAACAATAAAATATTGTAGCGATTCCACTTTAACTTTATAAATAATTATAGCAAGCGATCCGCTTTTACGAGTAGCCTCAGAAATGATATGTAATTTTAACCGCTCATTCAATTCAAATCCTTACGGACTGGTATGAAAACTTCGTTAAAACAAAATTTGTTAGCTACTGTAATCATTATCATTAATAACAATTCCATGTTTCAAAACTTTAACGAAATTTATTATTTTTCACCATTATTTGCACAAATTAGGAAAACGGCCACTCAGTACTAGCGACGATTTTGACGCTAACTGACGAAAACTGGAAAAAACCAGAATCTCAGGGGAAGTCTAGGTAAATAAGAAGGTGGTTGACACGAATGTCATATATATTTGATTCAAAATTGGCTCAGATTCATACCTATGACGTTCTTTGTCCGATTTTGCAGTTTTGATATTTTTATCAATGATTTTTATACATTGAGATTTTTGACAGTAACAACCCTGGCTATGTAACAAGTGCCAATCGCAAAAATCTGAAATAGGACCAAGTGAACCTTCTGTTATTTATTAGTGTTAGTAACGGTACCACGGTGTAGAGCAATTTATTTAGCAGACGAGTTCTTGGAAGAAAATAGGGTCTACGGGGATCCAGCAGATAATTTTACTTACCGAGATTAAAGGACGTCTGACATTCACAATACAGCGACCCGAATCGCGTTACTAACCCAATGAGTCCCCCCAACCCTTCAGGATATCGAACTTTTATTGGATTTCAGGGAAAACTGAATATAATTGAAAATACCTAAAAGTTAATATTACGAATCCACTAGAAAACTCTGAGTGGAAAACCAACACATTACCTATATGTATGTAATGGTAATGGATATTGGTAATTTTTATGTTTATAGAAAAACAACGCTGCAGAAAACAAACATTCCTTTGTATCTCTTAGAAAGGCGGGTATCCATTGCAACCCTTCTAATCCCAGACTAAAGAAAACTTTACAAAAACTACACTTTGGACGATCCCAATTTAGATAATGTCTGGAGAAAGCTTTGGTAAATTTCGAAGAAATCTGAAATCTAGATATGTACTTACCTAACTACCTACTTGTCTGACCGTGGAAGAGCATGGCCAACTAGGTGTTTTAGACAAAGATTCCTACAGTACGTAGTATAAAATGAAGCCAGTGTTGGATTTTCTGTTTCCCCATCGTAGATTTGCTAACTCCTCCTAAACCAAACAGCGGATTTTGATGCGGTTTTTTTTTTGTTATAGATAAATTGATTAAAGAGGAAGGTTCATTTTAACACATTCCGGAAAAACGCCTTGTTCCCGCAGGAAAATGAGCTACAGTGCAGCGTATATAACACCACCGCTGACGGGCCGCTAGGACCTACTCAAATTAATAAAATAATACAAAAGAGAGATAATGAACATGATAAACAAGTTGTTCTTTCATAAAGTGCCTCATTAAATAATGTAATTATTTTATTTAAATTATCCTCATTTAATATACCTTTTAAATGTTTTCTTGTAATAAATTATATCAACCGTAGGCGTAGATGATTGGCTCTATTATTATCCTGCTCTTTCCTATGAATTTTGAGTCCAATAGGTAAATATCCATCAGATAATAACCTAAATAGCATTCAAGGCTATGCTTTCCAATTATGATTCAACGATACTGCACATACCTTGTACATATTTATCAGTAAATCCGATTACTAACAGGCTTATCTTAAATGCATTTATCATTATTTTTATTTGTTGACACCTTTCCTTCAAATATTTTAATACCATCCATCAGATGTAAAATTGAGGCGAAAAACACACGTATTGTCCGTTAGTGCGTTATTTTTGCGCTGCGTAACGCATAAATTAAGACAATATGAATCTCGCTCGACCTTATTCCCATACAAATACTGTTTATGTCAAACGGATTGACAGACGGATCCGCTAGCGCTACGCATCGCAGAACGCCAAATCGACTTTTGACAGAAACCGTGTTTGTAAGGTAGTTGCAGTTTCCTAACGTATCCGGTAGCGCTGCGCAAAAATAACGCACAAACGGACGTTAAGGTGTTTTCTCGCCTAAGAATAAGCAAATTGAAAGCTTGAATCACAAATTGTACGCAACGCCGTTTTTAACAAACGAAGTTAGCCATCTTGTTTACATCTGCCGAACATTTCTTTACATAGCCGTACACTCAAAGAAGACGCTAATTCACTTTGCGTTTGTCCATCCCACTTCGTTCTCTAATGGAAAGCAAATTATGAGACAAAGTATTAGGATAAGCTTTTGTCTCTTCACGTCGCTGGATTATTGGGTTTTGGAAAGTCCAGATAAGAGGTTTTTTTTTCTAACCATTGTATAATGCGGTTCTTGTTAAATACCTACTTTCTGAGTGTGCCCAGAAACATTGATCAACGAAACATGTGTCTTAACCTTTTCTGTTCCACCCCTACACTATAATATTTGGGATGCAAAACCATCTCATTTGTCGTGTGGGACACCGATTCGACGGAGGACCCATGTACTTATGTACTTTTTTAGTCGATCACAACTTGTACTTTATTTTATTACATTAATGAAATGTTCTGATAAAACTGTTACTTTATACGACTGATAAAGATCAGTTGGAACTTCATATATCTAAACTTAATCACCGAAAATTAACAACGTGCGTGCAAACTACCACAAACCTTCACTTTCATCAGGTATGCCTATAATTAAAATATACTTCGCCGTGATTTAATATCGAGAACGTATCTCATCGATCTTCAGCCCTCCAGTGCTAAAGTTTCATTTCAATAGAGCATTTGTTGATAAGCCTCTACTAGATATGAAATAAACCTTATGCCTCACTGAACATTATGATTTACTTCGCTCTCAATGTAATAAAGTTTATTTACAAGCCAATGCGTTTCGTTTACATTTGATCGAACCGTGAAGTAAGTTCTGTATAAATATTTAAATTATTCAATCCATAAGCCCTTATTGTATCTCCCGCGTACGTGTAATGGAAAGGTAAGCCGTTGGATAAAATGATGTATAGGTGATGAAGTTCGCGTAGACCCACCGTAAATATTTCTACAGTATGTATAGCGTAAAGTAAATAAATAACCGCAGACCCCGGGTTTATGATTGCGGTATTTCGGTGAAAGTATTTTTGGGTGGTGCCAGTAAACCGCAGCGCACACGCAGCCATTAACATGTGGCCGAGCACAGCTGATTGGCGGAAGGTAGATTATAGGCTGATTTCTTTGAGTAACAACTAGGGTTTTCGAATACCCGACCAATTTTGATACCCGGGTATCGGGTACGATTTTTTTAAATACCCGGGTATACCCGGGTACCCGGGTAATACCCTTTTAAGGTAAAAAATTGGTTGGAAATTGAGAAACAAAGCTTGAAAAGTTAACTCTTTTTAAAGTTAATTATAATACCTAACTTTCCGGTTCAGAGAGATAATAATTTAGTAACATAAGACAAACAAAACAGGTGTACAATAAATACAAGGTGGGCCAAAAGTAATCACCCTATGTGAATCACGTCCCATTTTTTTATTAGACATTAAAATCGACTACTGTTTTCGGAAATCAATCTCTCGAAGACGCAGAATCTATGTGATTATGTTTTTAAAAAGACATTAGTCAAATTGCCATCTCTACCGCACGTTTTAACTTTAAACATGCTAATTTCCATACATTCTTAACCATATTTTTTTTTTCGTTTCTGGTGGCTTCAGGGACTTGTCAGTTTTATGAATTGTAATTTGTAATCTTGAGCTTTCAAAAATATCATTGGGTGAATTCTGGCGTTGTCAGATCTGAAGATCTGACCAACCGGTTCAAAAACCAAATCCTGGTGATTGGTTTCCACCAACCTGCATCAAATCTGGAGTTGGCATCTAACTGCTTTTTTTTTAATTTTACAACATTGAGTTCACATCTTCGAAGGATTATTCAGTGATAACAAAACTTATTATAACATATTTAAAAAAAAATTGGGGGCCGTTCTAACACAAAAAGGGAGCTTTTCAGAGACCATTTTTGATTTGACTCAGGAGGTGGCAATTTGACCAATGTGTTTTTTAAAAACATAATCACATAAATTTTGAATCTTCAAAAGATTGAAATCCGAAAACAGAAGTAAATTTTACTATAAAAATTGACTAATAAAAAAATGGGAGGCATATCACATCGGATGAATTATTTTGGCCCACCCTGTACTTCAATTGTCTCACTTTGCATTACTTTCGTTTACATTCGCTTCTAATAGTATAGACGTGGGAGTAAGATATAATATCTTACTCCCACGTCGAAATAATGTCGCCGTGTTAAAAAGTATCAAATCAATCCTATTTCCAGGATAATTAACCTAATTTTGTAAAGGTGAAAGAAACTTGAAATCGTTCGCGCAGGTGTTGAGGAAATTTGTTACAAACCTATAAAAATACTCACAGAAAATAATACAAACATTTTCTCTTAATAATATACTATAGAACGTTAGATATATAAAGTCAATTTGTAGAAAGACATAATATTATTGAAAATATAACTTAATCCTTTAATCTTTTTACTCTTTTGTTTGTATGACATCAGTCTATCTATCTCTTTCTCGAGTACCCGGGTACGCACGTCGTTTGTACCCGGGTACCAAAAGTCTGAAATACCCGGGTATACCCGGACCCGGGTACCCGGGTAGAAAACCCTAGTAACAACGCATCTTAAAATAAGAACAAATTGTCTGAGTAGTTTCTTACTTCATTGATGTATTGACGTACCGTGTGGGAGCGGATAAGAATACTGCCACCCCTACTCCATTCAGGGTGATTCGTAAAAGGCGACGTATAGTTTTTGAGCGCGGCTGAATATCTGCCGACTATGGTCATCGCATGGTGGCGGTAATACCACCTACAATAGCATACCCAAAGAGGGTTGTCGTCAGGCAGGCGGCCGGTCATAAAACATTGCCAAATCCTTATGCAACATGATTTTGTGCTCTTACAAAACATGTGCCGACCCCAAATGATTTGGGATAAAAGCAGGCAGATGATGATGATTAATGTATAGGTAAGTAATTTGCTGACAAAATCATTTTGCAGATGGTGTGACGTGAATGAAGGATATGAAGCAGATATGAAAAATATTTGGTACTGTACCTAGGCACAAATCTAATATGAAACAGCCTTCACGTCTGAATGTTGTATCTAGTTCAGTCTTCCCCCTAGGCCTTGAGATTTCACCCAAAATCGCAAACATACTTAGACTTAGGTGCCTATCGAACGGAAAGAGTTCTGTTATGGGCGCATTGTTGTGGAAAATATATGTATATCGCACTTGGGGACTGGTACTTAAGCACAGAAGCCTATTATTCGCAGTAGTAACTATACTCAGAAGACATCAGCTTTAGATTCACGAAATTATTATTTTTCTGATTCCACGCGTCTGCTTTTGTCGTTATTTTCAAGTATTTTTGTCGTCTTTGAGATCTAGCAGTCCTATGTTCGAGTAGTGCTACAGCCTTCTGTAGCTCGGGGTAATGAGAAATCGCTGAGTTCCGTTCGCCGCGGGAAATGAAAACACATGTGAGGGTGCTATTCAAGGCATATTTTTCAGGAACTCAGACAGTGTAGGAACCGGAAATTTCTGCCAATAGCACAAGATCTACAAGCTGTTTGTTTCTCTTACGATCACACGTGCTATTCAGTCTACAATCATTCATCTATTAATCGGTCGAAAACCAAACACGTCATAAATCATAGATTCTGTAGGTTGCATATTGGAGACTAGGTCATAATCTAGAACAATAATAATTCGTGCACAACATTGCACGTCCAAGCCATCTATCAAAGTCAGCACCGCGTAATTGTTACACATTGTTACTGTAGTTAATACGTTTACAAATTGTATTTGACTGCTTTTTGGAGTGCCGTTCATTTGACTGACGACCTACGAAAATACAACAATATATTCGTCTTTGTATTTAATTGTGAAACTGATTGAAAATGATTGATTATGATTACGTATTTGATTAGAGTTTTGACGGTAGACAAACAGTTGCAAATGCTTTTTTAAGTTGAGGTAAAGTACCTCGGTAGAGTTTATTGTGGTGCTTCTATAGTAGAAACTTGCCTGGTATTAAAACTGAGTTGGATTGAGGTCTTACTACGATAGCATGGGCAGGGTCTCTAAAACCCATGCTAAACAAATACGAGTCCCGGCCCAACTCAAAAAAACTAATTTAAACAAAAAAAATGCTCTTACGGAGTATGTAGTTGCGCTGGGCCGCGCCGGTGGCGGGCGGGATCGATCTAGCAAGTTCAGCCGCGGCCTCCCATCGGGCAGCGATGCACCCACAGTCCACAGTCACAGCACACTGCAAACTCCACAGTCACTGCTAACTGCACAGTCCAAGTGCCTTCAGACTACGCCTCCAGGGCACAGAAACGTCACAACACTACACCACACTGTCACTGACTTCGTACAATAATGTATCGCTGGATGAGTTTTTCGATACTTCTGGAGATACTTTCGATGTTCTGCGAAATGGAAAATGAAACACCTTTATTGTCGCCGCTGGGAAAATGGATTATTCTAAACACGTTTCATAGAATTCCTAACTCAATTTTTCTAATCCATTAGTAATACAAATGGTTACCGGGTTTATTGTCGAAGCGTTAAATATTTGAAAATTATTTTATTTTATTTTATTGAATAATTAAACAATTAAAATAGCACCGCGTGTGTTAACGGGTTTACTGCCGAAACATCAAATATTTTAAAAGTTACTGTGAAAAGCCAAAATAATTTATTCTCGGTTAATTAAACTGATATCGCGTTCGCTAGAGTGTTCGCTTCTAGTAGATAATAATAAAACTTTATGGTTAGGGTTATTATCGATCTAGATAGGAGATAATAGTATCTATCCGATAAGTCAGCGCCCTATTGACAAGCTCGCCCGCTGATTGCGGATCAACGAAGCAAAACCATTTTATTAAGTGCACCAGTCCCATTTCAAAAGCTTTTCACTCTTTCAATAAGATATTTAAGTGGATGACGGAATGATGCCTGTTTTCGGAATTTAAAAATGAATTATGAACAAAATTAGTATAGAAATAAAATTTATATGAAAAATTAATTAAAACAATAAAAAGTAATACGACAAAAATTTCTATAGAGTAAAAAAATACATTTATATTTTTCTGTGAAAAAAGAAAATTGCTAATATTATATCTCGTATCTTATTAAAATAAAATAAAAGGAGCATCATTTGATTAAAAACTAAAGCTCTACTTACACGCATTATTTGGAAAGAAAATAGGGAAATAAATTAGTATAAAAACGCCGAGACCTCGTTGGCTCTAAAAGATGTCCCATTGTTCCTACTTTGATATTTTTGCTTTCGTTCTTCGTTAATGGATCAGTTTTTGCCAGGCCATGACTCTATCAATCTAAATGGAGCATTGCATATCTTTGAACAATTATATTAACAGAACGAACGAATAATCGTTTGTTTATGGCAGAGATTGCTCGAGATAGAGAAAGGTAAGCAAACAGTGAAACAAACAGAAGATATTCTATCAGAGCTGACTGAAATGCCGGGGGCTAAGGGGCTAAACCACTCATCTGTAGATAATGTTTCGGGGTCAGGTCGGGAAGGGGCTATTGTGCCAATGTAAATGGCTGATGAGGCTCGAGACCTCGCCCTAGAAATATAACAAGGAGCCAGAAGCGCCCTCATTGCCACATAACAGAATTCTGTGATTAACTGCCTCGACAAGATAACGAGGGATTAAGCCGGAGACTTCACTCCTTTATAGCGAGGTGAGACCCAACTAACAGTTTTATAGCGGTCATTTGATTAATTATTCAGAGCAGTAATTTGTAGGATTAAGCTCCGGAGGGTCGGTCGGGACCAATATCCTCCATTCAGATTGATTTACGGCCGAATTGGATAACAAGGTAAAAGATATTTTATTGTGGAGCAAAAAGTCAGGAGATTGAAGTATTATTGACTGTCAAAAATATAACATAATATCTCTGTAACATTTTATATACCGATGACATCGTTTTTATAAATTGATGTTCAGTTTTTTATGCTTGTTAAATAAGTTTATGGTTGTAATTGTCTAAAAGATAATGTGATTAGGTATCTAGGTAGGTACCTATATCAGACTTTATTCTTAAGTTTGTCAAATTAGTTTACGGTTGCATTTGTCATTTTTATAATTTGATTAATAAAACACCAACCCACTTTAAAAAATTTGACCCTTTATTCGATTGCATCATCGTTAATTTATTGTATTCTATTAAATTAGAAGGTGAATTTTGAAAACGTTTTCGAAACAATCCATTTGTTTATTGTTTCCATTAAGACCACGACAAGTGTTCTTTACAGCATCAAATTAAACTTTGTTACAAATCAAGACACCGTATTACCTAAAATCGAATCCGGTGTTATCAGAAAAATGCACAAGTCAGCTGTGATCCATTTCCAGTACCTACAGTATTTAAATATTTTTTGAAACACGTGTTTCTTAAGGTGATGTGTTCCGCGGCGCGTGATCGTCGCAGGTAGCGTGGTTGCGGGCACGCTGCGGCGCGGACGACGTTTCGGCGAGGACTGACAGACAGCGCTCAGCCGGGCGGGCGCGCAACAGATACGCTACAGGTTGGGCGGCCCGGGGCACCGCACCCCGCGCCCCGCGCGTTGCCCCCGCCCCGGACACAGTAAGGCTAAGGATCAGTAGCTGGCACGCCTGTCCTTATAGCATTCGAACTTCACAAAGCAACAAAGCGAAGTACACCTACTTACTTCAAAAAGCAAAGTTCACGTACGAGTGTACTTTTTATACTTCCGTTGAGCATTAATTAGCCCCTGAACTGTCAAATACTGCGTAATACTTTGGAAAATATTTATATTTTGCAACCAAGTCGTGACTTTGCAAAGTTTAGGAAAAAGACTACAAAAGCCAACTATTCAGTTGTACACAGTTCAGGGGTTAGGCAACACAATGGTAGATACGTATGAAGCACATTTAAGGTCTTACATCTGGTAATGACGAATTAGTCTGTACTTCTACTTCTACTGTGTCCGCCAGGCCCAGCACTCACCAATTTACATCCTCATTATGATCTCCTGAGCCAGTACCTCCTAACGCAGCACCTCACTAAGCTGTCAACGCTTGACGCTTGCTTCCTGCAGCTCATTATATGCCGCTAATGTCCTCCGCGATAAACACTGACATCGAGGAAGATGTATCACGTTGGCACAGGAAATACTTCATCTACATTAGGTAAATAGGTAGGTAGTAGTTATGTAGGTATGAAGAACATTCTCATTGCAACGTATGTAGAGCGCAAATTTCAGCCATTTTCGTTGTATTTAAGGTCCGACTAAGTACTTCTTGAAAGTCGTGAAAAAGGGAAGAGTTATTATTGAGAAAATACGTCTGTTTTGATGCCTGGGTCTCTTCAGAACAAGCAATGGTCACACACACAATGATTGTAAGTCTTTTTAACTTAGTATTATTTTGAAATAAAAACGAACCATATACGTACCAACATAGTTAATACCCAAACGTTAACGTTAACATAATTTACCGTTGAGTTACTTAGATAAGGTTTACTGAAAATAGTATTGGATTGGAAGTGTAAGTTTAAAATGGTAGGTATAAATGTAGGTACGTACGGTAACAAAGACTAGGTATACATTTGTTTATGCAAAATATTCATAAAGCCGTTATTAACGTACGAACAACGAACAAGAATATTTTACATTACTTTCTCAGACGAAAACGATGTGTTCCTTCGCTTGCAAACATAACAAAGCAAGAAGAAAGTCGGGCCTCACACCTGCCGTCCGTTTGTGCAAAAGAGATATCTAGGTATATTGCATCTACTGAGTGTAAAAGAGACAGATGCCCAAGCAAGTATTTGCGGTGCTCCTGTGTCAACGTTGATTCTATGTAAGTATAGGGAATTCAAGAGACGCATGCGCTAAAAATGCGCAACAACGGACTACAGGTATGAGACCCACCTAAATCGCGCAATAAGCTGCTTGAAGAACGCGCTTATGGAAAAGCTACCACTACTCAGAGCCTCCATACATTTGAAATAAGGTAGCTTTTTTGGCAGCCAAACGCGAAATATGTCAACGAAAAACGTACCTGAATTCAGAAAACAGACGCCATTTTGAAATTGCCATGTCACATCGCTAGGACAAAGAAAATTCTAATTTCAAAATTTCTTTCATTTTCAAGTACGAGTATATCTTGTTCAAAGTCGTAAGTTGTCAAATAAGTACATAAAACATAATCGTGTATCTATTATAATGACATATAGGAAGAAGAAGTTTGATTCAAAGATAAAAGATAGTATAAAATCTTTTGGATAGCTCCCGAGGATTCGTAGTTTTTCTAACATACAAGAAGTACAATGAAGTCATGTTCAAAAACAAATAGGTATACAGGATGTTAGGAAAAGTACTGCGTTTCTTTCGAGGGATGAACCAGCCCATGAAACTGAACAACTTTCCCCAGGGATAATAGGTCAAAATATGAAAAATATTTGGTCTTCCCATACAAATTGACCCGGCCGGCCGACACACTTAGTATTGGAGGTCCAAAATTTCATTTCATATTTTGACCAATGTTTCTTGGGGAAAGTTGTTCAGTTTTATGGGCTGGTTCATCCCTCAAAAGGAATTAACGCATTACTTTTCCTTTAGTGTATGTATGTATGTTTACTTTAGTGCCTGTGAGTTTTTTTAGTTTGGTAGGGTAACATCAGCAGAAGATCAACCTACCTATTATAGGGATAAATTTGTATTGGTTTGTATGTTGCTATGTTACTGATAGTACCTACCTACTAGGTATCACCAGTACTTCTTTCTTTAATAGTCTAGTAATTTATACTAGAACAATCTTCAACAGCTTCTTAATACAGGTAGTAAAGTTACCCAGTATTGGCAGGTAAATCAAGATGCTGCAGATAGTACTTAGTATGAAGACACACTTCGACCAAAATTTCGTGATAGAAATTAGACGGCTGAATTGCTTTCCGTCAGTTTTCGGAGTTTTCGGTTGGAAGGACACAAATTACGTACAAATTACGCCGAATTACTTCGGACCGAAATTCGGCGACGTAATTTCGGCGATGGAATTTCGGCTGAAATGTGTCATCCATAATGAAACTATTTACATACATTGCTGGCGTGATTGTGCCGAATTCCATCGCGTAATTTCAGTCGTAGTGTGTCGAGACACTTACACTTCCTACTACAGATCCGGTAAGATAATGGTGTTTTACCTGGCCTGTGCGCCTTGCCGCGCCTTACCGCGCGTTATGGGCTGTTTGAGATTCATTCAGAATACTGTGTATTACCATAGTGACAGATTGTCAGCCTGTTGCCTGAAATTATAACACACATCAACCCTCAAATTCCTTAGTCGCTTCTTATCACACACTGGGGAAACATATGGGGTGATGCTATTCTATACCAGCATCACACGGGTATTATAATGTATCTCGATATACAGGGTCATTTTTTAGTCAGTGCGCAAACTTTGCAGGATGTTTCTACTCGTGATTATGAACAACTTTTACTATGGGGCCACCTGCGAAATCTAAAAAAAATTTTTGGTTGTTCCATACTTTTTTTGCCGAGTAGGTATGAAATTTTCTATGGAACATCCAAATTTTTTTTGCGAATTCGAGAGCGGTCCCATAGTAAAAGTTGTTCAGAATCACGAGTAGAAATACCCTGCAAAGTTTGCGCACTGACTAAATAATAACCCAGCAATTAAGAGGGAAAGTCACGATTTCATGTTTAGATTGTGTAAAAGTAATCGCGAGTACCTGCCATTAATGAGAAACATCTTCTTAACATCGTTTCAAACAGTCTGTATTCGTGGTAACTCTATTTTCAATCATAATATGTTGATATACTCGAATATCCTAATTCGTATCTTACAAGGATCTGAGTAGCGGTAGGTAAAAAACAGTTTAAATCTGAAATGACACAAAGAAATTGCTACCGCTATTCAGATTGACAGTGATCTGAGTAGCGGTAGGTATTACATAAGCGCTTGAAGAACACATTTGCCTCTGATAAAATTCTCAATATTATGTTACCTACATGAAATCATTATGGAAGCATTTATTCCAATGTACTTACTGTTACTTATTAGAATAACTTCTTTTTCTTGTTCACATTTATTTGTCTCAAATGTTTTGATTATTTTAACATATTACGATTTCGAAAGTAAAATCAAATGCCTACAATTTCAGCCTATAACTTCCGTGTTGTGGGTGGGTGAGCGCTCAGATTTTCTGAAAATGCTCGTTTATTTACTCGGATTTTGCTTTGATAACAACACGAAAGGTAACATTAGATAAAGTCGGTACACATATAAGTATCAAAACTTTAGATAAATACCGTCTATTCCCATTGATAACTACTCGGATGGCCACTAGTGACGAATGAGACAAAAGAATCCCAGTCGCCACTAGTGATGTATGGGAACTAATTGCCACCACTTGCGTTCTATCGGCTTCGAATAACATCACCCTAATTTTACCCATTCTGTAGTTTACTACACCCACCGTATAAAACGACTGAGGGATAGTCATTCAGTGAATGGGCAGCAGCGTTCCCTGTGAATACTACATCCTTCACTACCAATCCACCTGCTAAGCGTGGTATTGCAATACCCCATGATAGGGAGAAGCCCATGACTAGCAGTGGACTTTAATAGCTAAGGATTACGGACAGAAGACCCCATCCGCATACATAACAGAGCAGATGCGTGTTAGGATAGCAAATCCCCGTCGGTATTGTGACGGTGCTAGCCGACGTTCTAACAATGAGGTATGATTAATAACCTTCCACTAACGCCCACCCCTGCTACTAATAAGGATTCACCTTGCTCTGATTTCACAACATTCCGGGAGGAAGAAAAGTCATGGCTGATGGTAAGTACCTACTAGATTGTTTATCAAAACCAGCTGGCGCATGCTTTGCTTTGCTTGCTTGTTTAAATTGTTAACAATTCAGAGAATTCATATTTCCCTTATTTCTTATGTAAAGGAAAATCTACTCGGTAGGTATTGCCTTTTTCTATAAAGCACCCATATAACACAATAATTATATGCCTGCATGCATAACGGCTGGGAAAGCCCATCCAAGGCAGTATTGTGAGTTGTGACAGCGGTTTACCTACCCGTTTTTGTTAATGCTCTGAGATGGCGGCTGGTCTCCCGTTCTTTGTCGTTTAAGCTTCGAGGGTTCGCCTTGCCAAACTATCCATTTACGCCTAGCTGCGATTTCGTGAAACTTTTTCAGTAATAGAAGAAAAGCAGTGCCTACACAAATCAGAACAGATCAGATGCAATATTTGTGTGCTAGCACTTTTCTTCTTCATCGAAGTAATTTTAATTTACACTTAGGTAAGTAACGTAACTACTTCGAAAAACATAGTTTTGTTTCTCCCGGTTCAGGTGCACAACAGACTTTAATAACGTTCTTTGACGAACAGTAATAAAGCAAATGTATGGAAGTGTAGTAAAACTGCGCCTGGATTTCGTAATCAAACATTCCTTGAAGAAATAATGAAGTGCTTTAGATGGTTTTGTTCATCTTTCACCTTGCTGTGGTTTCATAACATTCCTTGACAGAAATGAAACGGTAAGCAGATGCACAATAGGGCGGCAAATCTCAACCTGGGCGGTATTATGGCGGCCGCTAGCCGACGTGCTAACAATGCGGTGATTAATAGTCCTGCCTCTACCGTTCCTCGCTGCTAAGCCCCGAGGATTCACCTTGCCCTGATTTCGTAATCAAAACATTCCTTGAATAAATAAGGATTCACTGCTGTTCTTTGCTGTGATTTCATAACATTCCTTGATGAAAAAAGGGAAGCCAATCTGTACCTAGGTAGGTGATTTTGTTTATAGGTCACCTTGCTGTGATTTCATAACATTCCTTGATAGAACTAAAACGGTAAGCAGATGCACAATAGGGCGGCAAATCTCAACCTGGGCGGTATTGTATCGGCCGCTAGCCGACGTGCTAACAATGCGGTGATTAATAGTCCTGCCTCTACCGTTCCTCGCTGCTAAGCCCCGAGGATTCACCTTGCCCTGATTTCGTAATCAAAACATTCCTTGATGAAATAAGGAAGAAACCCAGTGGATGCCTGATTTGTTGAAGTAGATAATGCGAATGCAGTCAAGGCAAGTTAATATTTATAAAATGATATCAAAACTGCTCCTAAACATTATGAACTTTACAACAGGATAGTACTGAAAGTACTGAAAGTACAAGTACCTACAATTGGGACAATCAAAGGCAAACATAGTTATCCAATGCTAATAAGTTAATCAAACCCAATGTAGGTATTATTGGCATATTTCGGCATAATTAGCCACCCAATTATAATTCCGATAAATTCCAGCGGTAATCTAGGCCGAAGTTATTTTAGACATCCACGGAATTTATCTAGTATCAATGCAATGCAGCAGCCGTGTGATTTCGGCTTACCGGCCCCACCCCATTTCCCCGCGGGTGTCGTAAGAGATGACTGAAGGACTCGAGGGCTTCATGATTACAGATTTAGGCGACTGTCTGACAACCTGTCACTGTAGGGATACGTGATTTTTTTTAAAAGCCGACCGTATTTTTACGGTCGTCTAGGCTCTACCTACCCCGCAAAGGATAAAGGCGTGATCTTTGTATGTACGTATCAACGATTTTAAGGGAAACGAACCTTTTAGACAATTTGTCTGGGATAAGAAACGGCATCTGCTGCGGAGATTTATAAAAAGACATATCTAGTCCAAATTGGACCTAATGGCCCGACCCGCATTGAGACAGTGCATAATATTCTTAAGACTAATACTAGTTTGAAACCCAAACTACATCAAAATCCGTTAAATTTGTTCAGTTATTTTATGAGGAACTTGACCATTCGGGTTGTTTTATTTATTATTATTTATTTATTAATTTACAATATAAGCTCACAGAGTTCCAAAACGCTTATATGCTAAAAATATAACACATATCTTCTTAGTATCTATTTAAATATATGTACATTTTTTTATGTAAATCACAATAACTGTCATTAAATATATCTATATCTGTGCCTGGGGAGACAATGACAGAGTTGAGGAGACTTAGGAGCCGTACTGTAGGTGCCTGCGCAGATTGCTGAGTACGCACGTCTGGTCTCGCGAACAACGGCCGCCGCCGGCGCCCTCTCTGTCCGAGAGCCCCCCCTTGCAAGTATCTCTGGGGTACTGTAGTGAATAACCTCTCCATTTGTAGAGCTTTTCACTTACGTCACAAATATGTAGAGTATTACACGCAAAAAACTGATCTGAAGGGTCAGAATAGGCGTGGATTGTCAATATTCATCTGAATATTATTTTGGTAGAGCGTGACTCTATGAAAATGTATGGAAGTAGACGCGGGCGCATCAAAATAGCAATTTCTACTACCTCTAGCAAGTCCATAGTAAATTATTTCAATAATCTCCTACGGCAGTATGCTGCCCTGGTACTTTTCCTTAATAAATATTACTAAATATTTCGTTATTTGAACGAAATTACTTTGGATTTCGATTCAATACTTACTTCCTAGGCGCTAATACTACCCTGGTACTTGAGCGGGGCAAAAGGCATTAAAAATGATAAGGCTGTATAGCTGAATTGCCTTTGCGCATCGCTTTTACTCTTTAAAAAGTATGGGACGGGGCTCGGCTCGAGGCTCGGCTAGACGAACGTGTTCGAAATTTGAATTGATGTTTTGCAGAAATTATGGCTGTATAATTCGAAAAGTCTTTGCTTTCCTCATTAAAAAGAATAAAGGCAACCCTATATAAGCCATACAAGCGATTTGGCGGGAATTCATTCTAGCTTTAGCTCTCTTTCGATAAACACGTACCTTTATTAACTTGGGGCAAAATTCATTTCGATCGAAATAATATTTTTGATTTTTGATAAAAATTGTGAAATGTCATAGGCTGGTATTTAGTACGGGCTGAGCTGTCTTCACAATTTTTGGTTAGGAAAAAAATCTGCAAACGTTCTTAGCTGGATCTAAAAAGTTTGGTTAAGTTGTTCGCAGATTTATATAGGGCTTAGTTAGTTGGTTCGGTCAGCGACTGGGCAGACGAAAGAAAACCTAGTCCCGCATCGAATCGCTAGCTTGAAATAAGGGAAATTATTGTGAGATTCATTCGATTGACGGGGTGGACTAAAAAACCTGGTCTAGATGAGTTGCGCAATAATTTTCTAAATAAATATTGGGATTTTTGGATTTTGAAGGGATTGGACGTGTTTGTCATAGGATTCGGATGCATTGTTTTGTGGATTTGCGTGTCAAAAATCACGATACAGTAAACTCTATGAATAATGTGTTTGAATATTTAGGGAAAGTAGGGCTCTAGGGGCACTAGGTAGTTCTAGGAAATCGGACTTTGCCACTCCGTATTCCCATTTTTAGATTAGGGTCGATCATTGCACAAACGATCGACGTAATTTGACGCCATACAAACTGACAGACAATTTTATTGACTTCAATATCGTAGATTAGTAAAATCTTGGGCAATGAACTAGGTAAACCTTTCTAGGATTTATTTTACAAAAATCACAATCATGGGAACTTCTAATATTTAAAGTTTTATAATATTTCGCGCGGGAAAAGTAAAATTTTGCTTGAAGTTTTCCACAAAACGTATGATGAGCTAGGTAAACCCATCTAGGATCTATTTTGTAAAAACACACAATCGTGGGAACTTCCATATTTAAAGTTTCGTAACATTTTGCGCGGGAAAAGTAAATTCTGTTGGAAGTTTTTGACAAAATGTTTTATCAAAGTCTAGAGCAGGGCGGGTACTAGGCTAAAATTGAGCCAAATCGTCATGAAAAATTATTTCATAAAGTTACAAAATATCAAATATTTTTGTACAAAACGGGAAAGTTCGATCCTTTCTCGTTGTAAGATTTCAAAAGAAAATATTTTAGGCGGCTAAACGTTTTTTAAGCAATTTTCTTAAAGGAAAATTACTATTTAGGATATATTTTGATTGTTTGACTAGATTCATTTTTAACGAAAAGTAAATTAAAAGTAGCGTAGGTCTGTGTGATTGACAAAAACAATTTCAGTAAACTTTTCGGGTTTTGGAGGCAAAATCGTAGGAAAATTATCAACTAGACTTCTGGAATATCAAATCTTTTGAACAGATTCGAGAAAGTTCTATGCGTTCGTGTTGTAAGATTTCAAAAAAAATATTTCAGGCGGCTACATGTTTGATGAGCATTTTTATTAAAAGGAAAACTTTCAATTTGCAGAAATATTTTGTTTGTTTGAGAACATTTATTTTTATCAAAAGTCGATTCAAAGTAGCGTACATATTCTTAAATTTACAAAATCAATTTCAGAAAACGTTTCTGACTTTTGGAGGGAAACTCAAGAAAATTCTAAACTAGATTTCATAGAACAGCTTCTGGGGAGTTGAGCGATCCTGGTATTTTCATTTTCTTTGGTAGCAAATTATTTCGTTTTTTTTTACTGCACTCGCCATTCCGCAAGTCGGGAGTGCTTCAACATTAACTAGAATCGCAACTGGGAAGGTCTTGTCCAACAGTGGACTGATGTAGCAGCTAGATACAATAGTTTGATCGCATTTCAAATTTGCTTCAAATACTTAGAGTTCCTTTTTGTACAATCCATATCGCGGATCGGTTTGAGTTGTGAAAACTTAAAGATTTTCCGTCGGGTCATGAATATTGATAATTTCTTAAAGGAAAATCACATTTCTTTAAAAATATTCCTTTTGCAAGATTTATTTGTATCAAAAATAAAATTGCAAGTAGGTCGTCTAAATCAAAATCAATAATTTTTCCAGCAATCGGGAAAAGTCTGAAATATTTTCGTGTAGAACTAATTCACGGAACCATCGAAAGCCGATCATTTCTATGAGATTTGTATGAGGCTTAGGAAATGCTTAGCTCTTACGGGATTCTACTATCCTGGTACCTCAATACAAATAATTTCAGTTTTAAATTGAATAAATACTTAAATAACTCTATGGGATTTGTATGGGGGCTATTAAAGGCCAATCTCCTAGAGGATACTGCTCTCCTGGTACTTTCAGTGGATAAGATTTCGAAATATTTTGATTTTTATAGACAATTTCTACTGCACTCGCCGATCCGAAGGTCGGGGATAGTTAGAGTGACTTTGGGGAGGCGATGTCCACCAGTGGACGGACTCTAGCTGTTAGTTAGACTTCAAAATTTCGAATTTTGCTTCTAGCCATACATATTGTATTGAAATATTTTCGGAGCCGAATCGGTTCAAGTTTCTAAGGAAAATCTTTCAAACACCCAAAACGAACTTTTCTTGCTGAAACCGTCTCAGATCAATATCAGATTTTTGGAAATTTTGTTTTAAGACATATTACGTTCTCGTATTGATTTTGTATTGCAAAATGTAAATCGTAAGACAGGTAGACTAGCGAGCGCCGTAGCGTAGGTCTTAGCAAATCGTAGTAGATTTTCAGTGCTTGCAAAATACTGACTGGATATTAATTCCTTAGTTTCGCTAGGCGATTTTGAGATGTAGATAATACTTTAATTTTTGAGATTTAGCGCTTGCGATATATTGACTGGATTTTATTCCGTAGTCATTTGGTAGCAACTTAGAGTCTGTTGTAAAATAAAAATATTTTCGTTTTCCGAGAACCTTTGAAACTTTGACTGGATTTTATCCCTTAGTCCTTTTATAGGAACTTTGTAAGAAACCATAGTTTTATTTATCGAGATTTTATAGATTCGAAACATTGATTGGATTTTATCCTTAGTTTTCTTTAGCAACTTTGAGTTGTAAGAAATAATAATTTATTTTCAGGGATTTTGTATATTCGAAATAATGTCTGGATTTCATCCCTTAGTATCTTTGGGGCAATTTTGAGTTGTAAATATTACTTTTGTTCTCCGAGATTCTTAACGTCCGCTTTGAAAATTTATTTTTCTTTCTAGTAACTTTGAAATTGTTATCGTAGTGAAGTTCTAGATCAGACCACTACTAAATAAAGTATTGCTGAACATTTTAAATTAGAACTCAAATAAAAAGATATTTCGAACTTTGTTAATGGCTGGATGTTGGACTAAATATGATCCTTTTCAGTCATATTTTTACACCCTTTTGATCAGTTATAATTTGAAAACATTAGCTTATGGACTTTATGGTTTGGGAAAATCTTAAAATAGTTTTCTTGAACTTTTGTATTTTTGCTCGATAATACTTAAATAGAGTTAATTGATAAAAATGTGGATTCTTATAAATAATAGAGTTCCACTTTACAAATTTCTCTTGACTTATCAAATTGAATTCATTTGCTTTAAAAATTTGAAACATTTTTGAAGTTCCTTATTAGATGGACGATTTGTTTCATGGTAAAGTTTTCTACCTTTGAAAGTAAATAGTTTGAAAAAAATATATTTATGTAATTATTTTTATCACAAAACGATTTTGATATTTATTATCAGCCTTCTGGTTCTATCGCAACCATTGGAATTAAAGTAATAGAATTACTTGCATAGTACTAAAGACAAAAAGTATTATTGCTTTCAATTTCTTGTAAGTATGTTAAGATTCAGATGCTTACTTGAATTTAATGTTGAAATTAATTAAACTTAGGCCAAGAACTCAGTGCCTCTACAGCTATTCTAAAAAATAAAAATAGAAAGCTATCATCACGTCAAGTTTGGTTAATATTCACCATTATCCTAGACACATAGGTTGTTTTAAAAAATAACATTTGTCAGTCATAAATATAGACTGGGACATTGTAAAGACAGTCAAAAATATAGACTGGAAGGTTGTAAATAAATACCTATTTTTGGCAGTGAACTACTGATGTGAGAAAAAGATGACTCAGTAGTAAATTCTTCCAAATTCAAAATTTTATGCATACACTGCACACTTTTGGCTTTATTATTATAAAATCCTGGAGTGGTCAGGAAAGGTTCGAGGGGTTATATTTACGGTGGTGGAACCTCGGTATTCCCTTGGGAATACCGTCATTGTTAAGAGCTTCTCACTCACAAAAGTAGTACATTACAGAGTTAGTCTTAGTCAAAATAAATTCAATAAGACTTAGCCATGAAGCAATCTTTCCAACACTTGTTGTTCTATCGAATTAAGTGCTAGAAATCGACTATTTAGATCGACTCTACATTTATTTACAGTATTATTCTCATTTTATACTAATAAACAAAACGAAATCAACATAGTTAGAGTTCCAATTCAAGTTATAGAGTTCGAACTTAGCTGCTCTTCCATGATCCTTTTAATATGATTAGCATTTTGTTGACGTATTTTGGGTAAGGATTTTTAGAGTAAGGATATTGGATTGGGAATAAAATTAGTAGGTAGAGTTAATGAGACTGCTTTCCTTCATTCTATTCTGGGTTATCGCAACGTAGGTTCCTAACTGCTCTGACGTTTTCACTGGCCATTTCTTAGATTAGTAGGACACGATAGGTAGAGTTTTCTGAACATTACGTTCTTCTGATTATTAGGTCGACGGTTTTAGGGTTAGCAGGCTTGTCGTATAGTTAGTTATGAGATTAGTTGTAGGTTGGATATAGAGTCTTTGTAGTACTTTCGTAGTTAGGGTTATTTTAAGCTTAGGACTCTTCGCCGGTGCGTAGCTGCATAGGTTCTTTAGGGTGCGTAGGGTAGGGTCGTTACAATTTTTTGGTGCCGTGACCAGGATAAAGGATGAGTTACTACGGAGGGTTTTCAGATTTCACAGATAAGTTATTTATAGTGGGTAGGGTTATTTAGCTAAGGATTCATCTGTGGTCATAGCTTTCTAGCTATGATCACAATTTGGTAACCGTGAAATGGATCGTTGAAGGGAAAGCAGTTCTGATTTAGCGTAGAATGGGATAGTTAGTTAAGGGAATTTTAGTTCGGGGGCTGTTTTATTTCTAGATTCTCTGATATTATTTTGCGATATAGGGAAATTAGTAATGAGATAGTTTCTCTAGGCAAAAATCTTATAATTTGGGGGCTGTTTTAAGTAAATAGTTGCCAAACTGTATAATAAAGTTGAGAAAATCAATGAAAAGTATTCAAATGGGCATAGGTTTCAAAGAAATATTAAAGTTTTTTGCATTTATAATATGGGTGACAATATAAACGAACAGGATTGATTTTAACTTATTTTGATATTTTCTTTAAAACAACTTAGTAAAACGCAAGGATTAACCTACGAAAATGTATTTTTATCAACAGTTTTCTATTTGATTGGAAGGGTTTGAAATCAAGTCTAAGATAGTTAAAGTTCGATAGCTATGCAATAGCTAGAACATTTTGGAATACAACACAAAACAATAAGTTCCAAAATCAATTCAAGAATTCATTTCGTATGTCAGACATTTAGATTGATTTTGTTATTTTTTTTTTGTGCTATAAGTAGATAAGTCATAAGACCAGATATTGTTCTCAAAGTTTTAAAATCAAATAAAAATAAAATCAAATAAACCTACCTACATACAGTAAATATTTGTAAATAGAGATTGAGTAAAATAGTCCGGGTTAAAGAAAATCATTATTTAGTAGTTAAAGTTACTTAAATTATTATTACGAAGAATTGGTGGGGTTATTTAAAGAAATAATACAATCCATCGTTATTTTAAAACGTTTTAGTAACCGACATAACTTATTTAATCAGATTTTTTGTAAGATAACTGAAGAAGAAGTAGTAAAAATAATTATTTGTAAATTTTGAAAAGTCATAAATGTTTTGTAGCTTGTTTATATTGCGGGGAGTAGCACACAGGTTGGGTTAGGGTATGTACAAATTATTCTAATGGGAAATGCAATTAAAAAAGTGGTACTTTTTGCAATAATAAAGCCATGCGGTCACAATTTTTGTCACTACCTTAGCTAGCTATCCATGGCAGAAAGTGTTGCCGAAATAATTTCGTCAATCTTCTTAAAACTTTGCTTTGTCGAGACTTAAAATTAAAGTTTAAATAATCGTAAATAGTCATGCACTTTAGACAAGAAAGTGTATGATGTTATCTTTTAAATTTTGCACTCGTAAATGTTTCATAAAGTTACAAATTTTGCATCACGCTTATACCATTTTGTTTAATTTCAATATTTTTAACAAAATTTTCTTAAATGGTTTTTCTGGGGTATTTGTTTTAGGTTAATATCATTAAGGTTGAGGGTTTAATATGATTAAAAGTAAATTAAACTAAACCGTGATAAACAACACTTTTATTTTAAAAGTTTACAAAATTAATTTCACTATTAGGTCGCGTAACCATTTTGCTACGCCGTAGCATTCGTAGCATTTTTCGTAGGGGTTAATAATTACGTAACACATATTTCACAAGGAACAAAAGGTATTTAAAATCCGACATTTTAGTTGATAAAATTAAAACGATTTAGAATGATCTTAGTAGGATATAGAAAAGAAGATTACGAACGGAGAAACATAGGCAACATTTGTAGTTATGTGACTAATTATTCCGCGATTCATTCGGGGGTTTCAGGGAAAAGACGAAGAATTTTTATTTTCCAGAGTATTGAATGCTTAGGTCTAATTGAAAATTATATTTCATTGTGCGGAAATAAATAAATGAATTAACTTTTATCGTTTTTATAGGGAATATAATCTTTTAAGAAGATAAAGGTTAGGACCGGAATTTATAGGCATTGTACGAATAGGTTTCGTTAGGCTGGGCTGAATTTGATATTGGAGCTTGTTTCACAATTTACGTATAGATACTTGTGCGCAGATAGATAGAGATAGAATGCAAGGTGGGTAATTGTGTGAATATCAATACGTGGGTTGTCATGTCAAGTGGCGATAGTTTACGATACTTACTCTCAAATGCGATTCCTTTAAGTTTCTGTATTTCATCAAATTTCTGTTAACCTTGTTCTTGAAAAAAAATAGAGTTTACTTTTTCAATAACCAGATGCTTTTTCATTGAAAATGAGTAGTTAGTTTTTCAAATTGGGCTAGTAGTTTCAGAAGTAGCCGAATGTTTGCTTGCAGGGAAAAGGGGTCTCTGTTTCTCCTTGTCTGAGTTTTATCTCGGTAATTTATTCAAAAGTTCATAAAGGTAAATTTAGGGTAGTTAGCATTAATTATGTTGGCATCAGTCTTCGAAAGTACGTTTTGATCTATCAAGGGTCTACTAAAGATTTCTATGTTTCACCTGTTTAAAGGTTGTTAGAGATCATAAAATATGTGGATAGTTTATAAAACATAGACATTTTCTTGTTAGATGTTTGATATGGGCTTGTTTAGGTCTCTTTTATGTGTAGAATAGGGTTATCTCGCGTATTGTCTGATTTTATGATCTTCGAATGTCGAGTAGAATCTAAATGGTCGTAATTCATTAAACCTTCTTGTGTCAAATTAGTAAACTCAGAATTCTTTACAGGAAATCTATTTGTCGATTTGGGGTTGCCGTGTTTAGTAATTAGAGTAGGTAGGATATGCATCTTTTAAACCAAAAAAGTATCCAGAATAGATTTTGTAAGAGGTTAAAATCAGCTACATTTCTGAATTTCAGGAAGGTTAGTTTAGCAAAAGTTTGACATTAGTTTAAAAAAATAGGACTTAAGGCTTTTGGGATTGACAACAGTAGGTTGTTTACTTTTTTAGCAACAAATAGGGGTAGCCAAACTAATGTTCAGGTACAAAATAAAACAATGACGCAGGGTTATCTTGGGTCTGGGGGCTGTATAGGCTGTAAAAAAGATTAGTCATGTGGTGTACCATTCATAGTCAGGTCTCGGTGGTTAGTTATGCTAGGTTTAACGAGGTTCCGTTAAGACTACAATAGTAGTCAGAGATATTCTTAGATTTTTGCTTTTTTAAATGGGAATTTGGATATTTGATTAGTTCTTCTATGAGACGTTTTATTATTTTGATAAATTCGAAAGATAAGTTTAAAAAGATCTTATAGATGTGGGTAAAAATTTAGGAAAGCAAATATTATTTAGTTTGAATGAGCTAGGCGGCGCTATTAAATAGTAGCTTGGGCGCTTAGTTTTGTAAAAAATATTTACTGTCTATCATCAATAACCGAATGCACGTATACAAGTTGTTTTTATGTTAGGTTCAGGAAGATCTGTAACATTTAACTTTGGACGAGGTTCAAACTTAATCGTGTAAATACAGTAGAAAGAAACTCATTGAATACATCGGTTCGCGTCCGATTTTTAAAGTTAAACAACAGGCTAAGTCTCAAATGACTCAACAAAATATGATTTTTGGTTATCAATACGTAGCGTAGAAAAAAAAGTAAATATTCCGGTTCTCTATTATAGACGAAGTTAGGTAGACCAGTTATCGGATATTTCTTTGTTAAGCGATCCAAAGAGAAGAAGAAGAATTAGTTAGATTACGGCATAGTTGAAATATTATCTAATTTCTTATATTGATCGAAAGAGGTTTGCAAACCAATTTTATTTAGTTACTTTAATTAAAAATCGGAATTTTTAGCATTGGGTTTTCTTTGCGGCGGTCGAAAACTTTTACGCTTTTGGGCGCGTATCGGGTGTGCGTAGAGAAAATAATAGTAGAAAGCGCGTGTACGATTTGGGGTATCTAAAATATTTCTAAATTCATGGGGTAGTATTTTGAATCTCAAACTTTGATTTGGCGGGGAGCGCGTTGCCTTTAATTCCAAGCTCAAGATAAATTTAGGATTATATCACTTGAAAAATTGCAGTATTGACTAAGTTGGGGTCTCAGGGTTAGGGAAAATCGCGGTAGGTGGTTCCGTTTCGCACTTATCTGGGATATTTATGAATTAAATTATTTTAAAACAAAAACAACTGTTGTTTCAATTTTAAAGGCATAGGTTGAACATACAAATTAAAGGGATATTTGCGCGGGGAATCTAAGAAACCTGGCAGCTATATCTTTTTTCGAATAGATTATTGGTCTTTTAAATTTTAATCACTTGTAAAACTAATTGCTAATTTCGATTATCGGTATAGTAGTTATGTGAAAAATAATTTTACTTCAGCCTAACAATAGTCGTTAAGCAGTTATTTTATTTTTCTGATTGGCTAGGGAATTTTTGAGTCAAAATAAGAGTTCTCAGGGGGATAAACCTTCTCATTCATTTGTATTTTCAATCTATTTTTAGCGCAAATAAGGCGTAGTTTTTTGCAATTATGCGTAGAGCGTAAATATTCAATTACTAATGGTATTTCTGGGTTTCATGAAAATAGCAAGCATATAGTTATTTTCCTTTTAGCGTAACTTTTAGCACAAATGAGTTGAATTTCTAACAAAAACGAAATAAGGAAATTCAACTTTTCTTTCTCACTTTGTAAATTTTCTTCGTCATAAAATTGGTAGGGATAAAGGCGTGATTTATGTATAAAATTGCATAAATATTTTGTTTGCAGTGGCGTAGATTACTTTTAAATAAATAGAATGATTTCTTTAAACAACTTGATAAAGTGGCAATTTTAAAGCGTAGTTTTGCGATTGGCGTAGGTTTACGTAGCATTTTGGCGTAACTTTGTAGAAAACGTAGTAAGCTAATTTAAATAATTTCGAGGTACGGGAAGAACATATTTGAATCAAACGATTCGTATTTTCTTCTTAAAAGGGTAATCGGTAAAGGGTAAAAAAGGTATTTGATCGATTAAATGCTCAAATCGAGGAAAAGGTATTTTTTATGTTTTATTTCATATCCAAAGCTTAGATACCTCCTCGAATTTCTTTATATTTGGAGAATGTTTCTTGACGAAAAATTTAATTCGCGATTAAAAAAATATTTCAGAAAGCACGAATTAATAAATTTGGTTGAACTGTTTAATTGGAATCCACAAATAGTAATGCTTTGAGATTCGTGTATGGCAGAATGAAACTGAGATTGAGGAAGTATGGACGGTAATTTGAAGTTTAAACACAATTTATACAACAGTATGTATTTCATGGGGCATATTATATTTATATTTTCAATCAAAGGGTGAGGGTCACTCAGAATTTCATAAGCAATCTATTTGTGAATGCAGATATTTCGTTTCCATTCAAAAGGCATTATACTTGCAATCGAATTGATATGAAAATTAGATGTTGAGGAGTAGGACAGCTGTCATTTCTGTTTTTATGTAACAGATGTTTCATATCAATTTCAGTCTCACATGCAGCTCTCAGGCTGAATGCTGAAAGGGCTAAGCTATTTTCCCCACACAACGCTTATAGTATAAAGTTTTGTAAGTGACTCACCTTAGCTGAGTTTAGATCTTATAGAATGACTATCGTAAGCAACATACATTAGGCTGAGTTTTAGTTTAAATAAAGACGACTTGGGATTCAGAGAGGCAATTTTGAACTATGCACAATTAGATATCTGGCAATAGGGTTATGGAGGTTTTGGAGTAGAGCGATTTTCCTGGATCATTTTTCAAACCATGATAAATCGAGTATTGACTTGATGCGGGAATGTTGTGTCCTTCTGACTGAGAGAACTCACAACTCTCTTTTCTGCGCAAGGCTTCGATTTAACCCGTTGGATAGATTTTTGTTCATTTTCTTAAAGTTGTTAATGATTTTGGATTTCATGAAGTGTTTATGGAGGCTAAAAACTCAGCTTAGCTCCACACCACATGAAATACATTTTTGAATGGAAGTGTAATATCTTCTTTTAACATATTTGTGACATAAATTTTATTAGATTTTGATAACAATATTCTCCATTTATATTGACATTTCGAACATTGTTGGGGGCTGAATGTAGTGAATAACCTCTCCATTTGTAGAGCTTTTCACTTACGTCACAAATATGTAGAGTATTACACGCAAAAAACTGATCTGAAGGGTCAGAATAGGCGTGGATTGTCAATATTCATCTGAATATTATTTTGGTAGAGCGTGACTCTATGAAAATGTATGGAAGTAGACGCGGGCGCATCAAAATAGCAATTTCTACTACCTCTAGCAAGTCCATAGTAAATTATTTCAATAATCTCCTACGGCAGTATGCTGCCCTGGTACTTTTCCTTAATAAATATTACTAAATATTTCGTTATTTGAACGAAATTACTTTGGATTTCGATTCAATACTTACTTCCTAGGCGCTAATACTACCCTGGTACTTGAGCGGGGCAAAAGGCATTAAAAATGATAAGGCTGTATAGCTGAATTGCCTTTGCGCATCGCTTTTCTTTAAAAAGTATGGGACGGGGCTCGGCTCGAGGCTCGGCTAGACGAACGTGTTCGAAATTTGAATTGATGTTTTGCAGAAATTATGGCTGTATAATTCGAAAAGTCTTTGCTTTCCTCATTAAAAGAATAAAGGCAACCCTATATAAGCCATACAAGCGATTTGGCGGGAATTCATTCTAGCTTTAGCTCTCTTTCGATAAACACGTACCTTTATTAACTTGGGGCAAAATTCATTTCGATCGAAATAATATTTTTGATTTTTGATAAAAATTGTGAAATGTCATAGGCTGGTATTTAGTACGGGCTGAGCTGTCTTCACAATTTTTGGTTAGGAAAAAAATCTGCAAACGTTCTTAGCTGGATATAAAAGTTTAGGTTAAGTTGTTCGCATATTTATATAGGGCTTAGTTAGTTGGTTCGGTCAGCGACTGGGCAGACGAAAGAAAACCTAGTCCCGCATCGAATCGCTAGCTTGAAATAAGGAAATTATTGTGAGATTCATTCGATTGACGGGTGGACTAAAAACCTGGTCTAGATGAGTTGCGCAATAATTTTCTAAATAAATATTGGGATTTTGGATTTTGAAGGGATTGGACGTGTTTGTCATAGGATTCGGATGCATTGTTTTGTGGATTTGCGTGTCAAAAATCACGATACAGTAAACTCTATGAATAATGTGTTTGAATATTTAGGGAAAGTAGGGCTCTAGGGGCACTAGGTAGTTCTAGGAAATCGGACTTTGCCACTCCGTATTCCCATTTTTAGATTAGGGTCGATCATTGCACAAACGATCGACGTAATTTGACGCCATACAAACTGACAGACAATTTTATTGACTTCAATATCGTAGATTAGTAAAATCTTGGGCAATGAACTAGGTAAACCTTTCTAGGATTTATTTTACAAAAATCACAATCATGGGAACTTCTAATATTTAAAGTTTTATAATATTTCGCGGGAAAAGTAAAATTTTGCTTGAAGTTTTCCACAAAACGTATGATGAGCTAGGTAAACCCATCTAGGATCTATTTTGTAAAAACACACAATCGTGGGAACTTCCATATTTAAAGTTTCGTAACATTTTGCGCGGGAAAAGTAAATTCTGTTGGAAGTTTTTGACAAAATGTTTTTATCAAAGTCTAGAGCAGGGCGGGTACTAGGCTAAAATTGAGCCAAATCGTCATGAAAAATTATTTCATAAAGTTACAAAATATCAAATATTTTTGTACAAAACGGGAAAGTTCGATCCTTTCTCGTTGTAAGATTTCAAAAGAAAATATTTTAGGCGGCTAAACGTTTTTTAAGCAATTTTCTTAAAGGAAAATTACTATTTAGGATATATTTTGATTGTTTGACTAGATTCATTTTTAACGAAAAGTAAATTAAAAGTAGCGTAGGTCTGTGTGATTGACAAAAACAATTTCAGTAAACTTTTCGGGTTTTGGAGGCAAAATCGTAGGAAAATTATCAACTAGACTTCTGGAATATCAAATCTTTTGAACAGATTCGAGAAAGTTCTATGCGTTCGTGTTGTAAGATTTCAAAAAAAATATTTCAGGCGGCTACATGTTTGATGAGCATTTTTATTAAAAGGAAAACTTTCAATTTGCAGAAATATTTTGTTTGTTTGAGAACATTTATTTTTATCAAAAGTCGATTCAAAGTAGCGTACATATTCTTAAATTTACAAAATCAATTTCAGAAAACGTTTCTGACTTTTGGAGGGAAACTCAAGAAAATTCTAAACTAGATTTCATAGAACAGCTTCTGGGGAGTTGAGCGATCCTGGTATTTTCATTTTCTTTGGTAGCAAATTATTTCGTTTTTTTTTACTGCACTCGCCATTCCGCAAGTCGGGAGTGCTTCAACATTAACTAGAATCGCAACTGGGAAGGTCTTGTCCAACAGTGGACTGATGTAGCAGCTAGATACAATAGTTTGATCGCATTTCAAATTTGCTTCAAATACTTAGAGTTCCTTTTTGTACAATCCATATCGCGGATCGGTTTGAGTTGTGAAAACTTAAAGATTTTCCGTCGGGTCATGAATATTGATAATTTCTTAAAGGAAAATCACATTTCTTTAAAAATATTCCTTTTGCAAGATTTATTTGTATCAAAAATAAAATTGCAAGTAGGTCGTCTAAATCAAAATCAATAATTTTTCCAGCAATCGGGAAAAGTCTGAAATATTTTCGTGTAGAACTAATTCACGGAACCATCGAAAGCCGATCATTTCTATGAGATTTGTATGAGGCTTAGGAAATGCTTAGCTCTTACGGGATTCTACTATCCTGGTACCTCAATACAAATAATTTCAGTTTTAAATTGAATAAATACTTAAATAACTCTATGGGATTTGTATGGGGGCTATTAAAGGCCAATCTCCTAGAGGATACTGCTCTCCTGGTACTTTCAGTGGATAAGATTTCGAAATATTTTGATTTTTATAGACAATTTCTACTGCACTCGCCGATCCGAAGGTCGGGGATAGTTAGAGTGACTTTGGGGAGGCGATGTCCACCAGTGGACGGACTCTAGCTGTTAGTTAGACTTCAAAATTTCGAATTTTGCTTCTAGCCATACATATTGTATTGAAATATTTTCGGAGCCGAATCGGTTCAAGTTTCTAAGGAAAATCTTTCAAACACCCAAAACGAACTTTTCTTGCTGAAACCGTCTCAGATCAATATCAGATTTTTGGAAATTTTGTTTTAAGACATATTACGTTCTCGTATTGATTTTGTATTGCAAAATGTAAATCGTAAGACAGGTAGACTAGCGAGCGCCGTAGCGTAGGTCTTAGCAAATCGTAGTAGATTTTCAGTGCTTGCAAAATACTGACTGGATATTAATTCCTTAGTTTCGCTAGGCGATTTTGAGATGTAGATAATACTTTAATTTTTGAGATTTAGCGCTTGCGATATATTGACTGGATTTTATTCCGTAGTCATTTGGTAGCAACTTAGAGTCTGTTGTAAAATAAAAATATTTTCGTTTTCCGAGAACCTTTGAAACTTTGACTGGATTTTATCCCTTAGTCCTTTTATAGGAACTTTGTAAGAAACCATAGTTTTATTTATCGAGATTTTATAGATTCGAAACATTGATTGGATTTTATCCTTAGTTTTCTTTAGCAACTTTGAGTTGTAAGAAATAATAATTTATTTTCAGGGATTTTGTATATTCGAAATAATGTCTGGATTTCATCCCTTAGTATCTTTGGGGCAATTTTGAGTTGTAAATATTACTTTTGTTCTCCGAGATTCTTAACGTCCGCTTTGAAAATTTATTTTTCTTTCTAGTAACTTTGAAATTGTTATCGTAGTGAAGTTCTAGATCAGACCACTACTAAATAAAGTATTGCTGAACATTTTAAATTAGAACTCAAATAAAAAGATATTTCGAACTTTGTTAATGGCTGGATGTTGGACTAAATATGATCCTTTTCAGTCATATTTTTACACCCTTTTGATCAGTTATAATTTGAAAACATTAGCTTATGGACTTTATGGTTTGGGAAAATCTTAAAATAGTTTTCTTGAACTTTTGTATTTTTGCTCGATAATACTTAAATAGAGTTAATTGATAAAAATGTGGATTCTTATAAATAATAGAGTTCCACTTTACAAATTTCTCTTGACTTATCAAATTGAATTCATTTGCTTTAAAAATTTGAAACATTTTTGAAGTTCCTTATTAGATGGACGATTTGTTTCATGGTAAAGTTTTCTACCTTTGAAAGTAAATAGTTTGAAAAAAATATATTTATGTAATTATTTTTATCACAAAACGATTTTGATATTTATTATCAGCCTTCTGGTTCTATCGCAACCATTGGAATTAAAGTAATAGAATTACTTGCATAGTACTAAAGACAAAAAGTATTATTGCTTTCAATTTCTTGTAAGTATGTTAAGATTCAGATGCTTACTTGAATTTAATGTTGAAATTAATTAAACTTAGGCCAAGAACTCAGTGCCTCTACAGCTATTCTAAAAAATAAAAATAGAAAGCTATCATCACGTCAAGTTTGGTTAATATTCACCATTATCCTAGACACATAGGTTGTTTTAAAAAATAACATTTGTCAGTCATAAATATAGACTGGGACATTGTAAAGACAGTCAAAAATATAGACTGGAAGGTTGTAAATAAATACCTATTTTTGGCAGTGAACTACTGATGTGAGAAAAAGATGACTCAGTAGTAAATTCTTCCAAATTCAAAATTTTATGCATACACTGCACACTTTTGGCTTTATTATTATAAAATCCTGGAGTGGTCAGGAAAGGTTCGAGGGGTTATATTTACGGTGGTGGAACCTCGGTATTCCCTTGGGAATACCGTCATTGTTAAGAGCTTCTCACTCACAAAAGTAGTACATTACAGAGTTAGTCTTAGTCAAAATAAATTCAATAAGACTTAGCCATGAAGCAATCTTTCCAACACTTGTTGTTCTATCGAATTAAGTGCTAGAAATCGACTATTTAGATCGACTCTACATTTATTTACAGTATTATTCTCATTTTATACTAATAAACAAAACGAAATCAACATAGTTAGAGTTCCAATTCAAGTTATAGAGTTCGAACTTAGCTGCTCTTCCATGATCCTTTTAATATGATTAGCATTTTGTTGACGTATTTTGGGTAAGGATTTTTAGAGTAAGGATATTGGATTGGGAATAAAATTAGTAGGTAGAGTTAATGAGACTGCTTTCCTTCATTCTATTCTGGGTTATCGCAACGTAGGTTCCTAACTGCTCTGACGTTTTCACTGGCCATTTCTTAGATTAGTAGGACACGATAGGTAGAGTTTTCTGAACATTACGTTCTTCTGATTATTAGGTCGACGGTTTTAGGGTTAGCAGGCTTGTCGTATAGTTAGTTATGAGATTAGTTGTAGGTTGGATATAGAGTCTTTGTAGTACTTTCGTAGTTAGGGTTATTTTAAGCTTAGGACTCTTCGCCGGTGCGTAGCTGCATAGGTTCTTTAGGGTGCGTAGGGTAGGGTCGTTACAGTACTGGCACTAGGCTGACCCGGGAAAGAGCTTCTGGGTTGTCTACCTTATTATTTAATAATAAATAGTAGTGCATCACCAGCAGCATCTTACGCCTTAACTCTAATGTGTCCATTCCAACCGACCCGAGTACAAAAAGAGAAGGGTATAAAAATGGATAATAACCCCATTGTTTTTTAAATAAATACCTCGCAAACTTTCGTTGCACTCTTTCCAGCATGAGTATATATGTAGTTTCTTTTGGGTCCCACACAATAGCTCCGAATTCCAGTCTACTTCGAACGTATGCATTGTACAACGCTAAAGCAACTCTACCATCCTTGAAGGCCGATGTTACTCTCATGATAAATCCCAAAAGTTTACTTGCTTTGGTACACGTAGCTACAATGTGTTGTTTGAAATCAAGGCTAGAACTCATGACCAGACCCAGATCCCTAATATGATCAACTCGTTCCAATGGTGTCGCGGCTATTGTATATGTAATATTTAAGGCATTATGTTTTCTTGTAAAGGACAAAATTTTACATTTATTATCATTGAAACAAAGACGGTTTTTCTCACTCCAATCAGTTACTGCGTCAATATCCTTTTGCAGGGCAATACAATCATTTGATTCAGTAACTGAGTGGAATAATTTTAGATCATCAGCAAACATTAAACATTTGGATGTTTTCACCACATTTGGAAGGTCATTGATCATAATGAGGAACTGGGTAGGTCCTAGAGTACTGCCTTGACTTACACCTGATCTAGCATAATACGGGGAGGATTCGTACAGTCCTAAACGAACATATTGTGCCCGATCCCTCATATATGATGCGAAAAACTGTAGAAGTTTGGGAGTGAATCCAAAAGCAGCCATTTTAGAAAGTAGAATGTCATTATCTACAACATCAAAAGCCTTTTTAAAATCCAAATAAGCTGTATCTACTTGTCGGCCTAGATCCATCTCAGTTGAGACAAAGTCAACAAAGTTAATCAGACTAGTTGTTGTAGATCGGCCTGTCCTAAATCCATGCTGACTGTCATGAAGACGAGTTTTTATTTGGTTGCTGATACGGTAATTTATGATTGACTCGAAAAGTTTAGCGAATACTGATAGAACTGCTATTGGTCGGAATGTAGTAACGTCAGGAGATAGTCCACTTTTAGGTATAGGAGTTACTCTACTAATTTTCCATTTTTAGGTATGTAGCTAATTTTATTGATAGGTTATACAGATGCAAAAGAGGTAGTCCAAGGGTATGTAGACAATCTTTGACTAAAAACGGTGGAATCTCATCTGGACCTGCTGCGGAATGGGGCTTTAGTCTTTTTATAACTCGTTTTAACTCTTCCAGTGAGATATAGTCTAAGTCGACTCTATTAGAATCAGAGGCACTTCCTATAGATTGTTGTTGGGCTAGCTCAGGGTCAAGTTTAGGTACATCTTGGTGAAAAACTGATCCAAAGTATAAAGCAAAAGCCTCTGCTGCCTTTTGGCCACTAACGATGCTGTCATTATATACATATTCATTACACTTTTGCCTATCACTCTTTCTGTCACCTATATATCTCCAGAAATGTTTTGGATCATCTATAATATTTTTCTGGGTAACGTTCATGTAAATATTATAAGCTTCACTGATTAGGGATTTAACATGCTCTCTGTAGTATTTGAATAGTTCTTTATTATATATTTTTCCGTATTTCTTATATGTAACGTGATGGTAATATTTCTGTTGTATGTTATAAATTATTTCTTTATTATACCAAACTGGATATGAATAACGTTTATTTCCCGGACTATCAAAATTCTTCTCTGGTACATGTTTACATATAATATTATTTAATTTAGAGTAAAACAACTCAACAGCCTTATCTATGTTTTTTTCTGCCAAAACATCCGACCAATCAGCAGCTAAAATTTCGGAGTATAAAAGTTGGAATTCAGCTTTACGAAAATTCCAACGCGGGCCTGCGAGAGGGTTAAAGCAGGGTGGCTCAGGTTGAGATGGCGCATGCGACGGCAGTGGCTCGCGGCGGCGGGCACGTGAATTGTTACGCTCAACGGTGGATGAGGGGAATCAATAGGAACTACCGGCTCTAGACATTTTTCTACAAGTACTTTACCATTTCTAGAATTACTTAAAACCAAATCTAATTTTCCTCCATACATATTCAAAATATTGCTACATTGTTGAAATTTACAAAAGTCTAAAAATACATTAAATTGAGTTTTTACATTTTCAGAACATGAATTTAAGTTAAAGTCTCCAAAAACAAAACAGTCTAAAGTGGCGTATTTACAAACCATATTTTCTAGGCAACTAAGAATATCGAGATATTGTTGATCTTTATAACTAGGCGGTAAATATACGACAGCACATACAAATTTCAAATTTTTCCAAGTAATTATGGATACTAGAAGTTCTTTGTCTTCTGTGAGCTCAGGAATGTCGGTTACTACACGTACAGAGTATTTGTTGTGGACTGCCAAGAGGACGCCTCCCCAGCCAGCGTCGCCATGTCTGTCTTTACGCAGTACTGTGTAATCTGACGGAAAGAGCTCACCGTCGTACACTGAGCTTGTTAAAAAGGTTTCAGTCAAGGCTACGATATCAACTTTACGCATTTCAATGTTGCGCCTAAAGGTTAGTGTTTTTGATCTAAGACCCCTTACATTCTGGTAGTAGCAATTAATTTTTTTCACATTCAGACTTTTCCTTCGGCTTATTTTTTTGGCCGCGAAAAAGCTGCTGCCAGGGTTTAATGCATATGTTTTCAGGCCAACTTTCTGGTGATAGTACATTTTCTAGTGAGTTTTTAGGGACACCTAGTTTGAAGGATGCGTAATTACCGCGTGCCCTCAGCTCTACTACTGTGCATTGGTCATGAGCGCAGATTTTGTTCAAATGGCTTTTTATTTGGTCTACCGTCGTTCCTTCTTTAACAAAACATAAATGGAGATAAGGTATCCTCTCGCTGGCCTGCAGAGAAGTCGTTCCAGGAGCTGCTGAGCCGTGAAGAATGTTAGTTTTAGCAGGCGGTACCTTACGTTGGCGTTGGCGCGTTACCTCGATCCATTCTGATCCATCTGATGTTCCATCTGCAGCGTCATATTCTGAATCGCCGACAGCTCCACTCACTACCTGAGGATTTAGTACAGGGATTTGTATGTTTTGCACCTGAGACGGGGATGCAGGGATTACAGGCATACTATTATTTTGTTTATTCTTAGCTTTGTTTTTCTTGTGACTGTTGTTCTTATTTTTTTTAGGAGTATTATCGTTTGTAGATGTTCCAGCTAATTGAATTACTTCCTGTTGAATTATACTTGGGGAATCAGGTACTTGGCTCGGAATGTTTGTGGCATTGTCACTGCTGCCTTGTGACAATTCTTCACGTAGCTTCGTATTTGTTTGTTCCTTTTCATGTAGTAGAGTTTCCATGGCCGATAGTTTGGTTTGTAATTTTGAAACTTCATTGGTTAGGGTCTGAATAGTATCATGCATTCTAGTATGGGTTTGTTCAGCTACAACTTTTGCGATCGAGTTTGCGAGAAAATCAACCAGGGAATGTTCACGTAGCTCTTCACGAATAATAGATCGTAAGTAGTCTGAATAGTTGTAGTTCTCTTCGTTAGGCAAGTCAAGTAATGATGGTTCCTCTATGGTAATGGTAGGAGAATCCGAACTTTCTCCATTGCGGCCGACTTTAGAGTGGTTGCGGATAGTCACATTTTCTGTACTGTAGGAATCATCAAATAATATATTGCTGTAATTCAACAGAAGGCCTATGTTTCCAGTCTTACGTTCTTTGATCATGCATTCCGGGCATTTCCAGTCAGTCTTTTGGTGCTTCTGCATGAGATAGAAGCGTTTTTCGCCAACATTTGCGCAATCTAAGTCATACACGCTATCACAATGGAAGCATCTTAAAAATTGCCTTCCGGGAATGACGTTGGTACAGCCAGCGCAATGAAGTGCATCTTTGGATTTATCTCCTATATCACTACTGGTAGATTCCATCGTTACACGTAGAAATGCACGTAGTTATTTTATTAAAAATTTCTTCAAATAAAATACAGCTAGCGCCCTCTAATATGCAATAGTGAAAACACTCTTGGTAGCATTACCAAGGAAAATAGTTCCGCTACTCAATCACAGATGGCGCCTCTTGTGTGTTTGTTGAAGGTTCGTTGTTTGAGTGAGTTTTTTTTGTTTTATTATTAAGAAAAGTTTAAATACGTTAACACTGTATGAAAAGTACTTTAAAAATCCTTTTTATATTTATAACAGCTAGGGACACAGGAACAATTTACAGTTTTGTAGAAAAATTTGCACAGAAAGTTCGTTATTTAGTTTGAAGTTACGAAGTTTGAAGTTACGAAGTTTATGTACGTATACGCAGCGGGACCCTAAGCCAGAATGGAATGAAACTTATGTGGTCTTGTAGGTATTAATTTGTACCTACAGAAATGTGAAATAAAAATATTTCTACCTCTGTAAAAAAAAGTTATGGACCAATTTGCAAATCGTCAACCCAGCGGGACCCCACTCAAAATGACAGTTTAGACTCAAAGTAAGCATATATTCGGAAAGCCCTGAATTTGTACCTTCCAAATATTATTCGATCATTCTCCTGAAGCGAATAGTCTAGGAGCTATAACCGATTAAAGTCAGCGTCAAGCCAGCGGGACCCCATGTCAAAGTACAATCCACAGTTTAAAAAAACATATTTTTGGAGAGCCCTGAATTTGTACCTTCCGAAAATACCTTTATACAGCTTGTAACATTAATATTTCACGAGATATTAACGATTGAAATTTTATAGTCTAAGAGTCAGCGTCCAAAAAATATTTGGTGATTTATAGTTACCATCTTAAGTTCCCCTACAAACAGAGTACCAAGCTAGTATTCGAAGAAGGAATACTGACATTTTACCGTGACAATCGATTTTAGTTAAACAGAACGAATCATATGGATGGATTGGATATAGTAGGTACTTTAATATACGTATACGTTTTTTTTCTTCCATCCATCTAGATGACGGCTGCGAAACTCAAAACTCGTCTATCTCGAGTACTGTGTTTGTTCCGCCGCGCCGACTTCGACGATTCGCCGACTTAACTGCGAATAGGGTCTCGTAAGCGTAAGAGGCGACTAGAGGATTTCATGTGTATTGCAATTTTAGGCTACACGCTAACAGCCTGTCGCTACGTCTATTAGCTAACAAACTGCTTATGGTATTTATGATGATTTCTTCCTACCTACGCAAAAAAAAACAACATGTCGCTATAGTGATTTACGACTTATCTGAAACGGCCCTCAAGTATTTTCTTAGAAGAAGTTGTAGCTCTTGTCTTTGCTATATCTATATATGAGGTGACAGCTGTCAACTTAAAACTCGATTTTCTCGGAAACTAAGCATGCTAGACTATTTGCTAGACTATTAGTTTCTTTAGGAAAGTTGTAAGCCTTGATGAGACCTACATTTCATGTGACAGCTGTCAAAATTACAACTCGTTTTCCTCGGAATCTATGCATGCTAGACTATTTGTTTCTTTAGGGAAGTTGTAGGTACGCCTGGATGAGACCTACATTTCAAGTGACAGCTGTGAAATTTACAACTCGTTTTTCTTGGAAATTAAGGATGCTAGACTATTAGTTTCTTTAGAAAAATTGTAGGCCTTGATGTGACCTACGTTTCAATTCTAGTGGCAGCTGTCAACATAAAAACTCGTTTATCTTGGACACTATGCATGCTAGACTTATTTTTTTTAGTTAGAATAGTCTAGCATGAATAGTTCCTGAAATAAATTAATTTATACCAAAATATCAAAATAGTCAAAGAAGATGCAAAAGACTATCTCATTTTAAATTGATGGGTTTTATTTTAGACACGGAATTCATAAAACGATTTATATACAAAAAGCCAAACAATGTTTAACAGTGCATAAAACTAGGTAGTACGACACGACCACTTAAGTCAGACCGCGCCCGCGCGGGCAGAGAGGCGCGGGTGTAGGCGTCAACGTGAATGTGCCCGACGCCCGCTACCCTCTCAGTCACCTTTGTTGTCACCCTCCCCGCCTCTCTAGCCGTGCAGGCGCGCACTGACGTAAGCGGTCGTACTATAATATGTGTTTTAATGGCGAACTTAACTAATTTTAAAATAATTAAATGCAAGAAACCTGTCATTACCTGAACTCAAACTCAATATCATACAGCCGTTCAACCAGGTGACTTATATTCTCTTTACAGGTGACATTTGTATTTTTTTCTTTGGATTTTTGTTAAGGAAACGGTTGAGCAATGACACAGTGAAAGTTTTCCGACAGCTGATTCAGAAAATGGCGGCAATGGCTGCGAATTACGATTTCTATCAATAACAAAATGGAAATGTTCAATTTCATAAAACGAATATTTTGATACGAGTGTAGATAAAAGAAACAAATGTTGGGATTACGTAGAAGGGTACGAAAAATTTTGCTATTTTCGTGCTACAGCGCACTGTTTGCCAAATAATAGCTCTTTTCGATTGCAATCGTTTATAATAATTAACCGAGATAGTTATTTTTTCGTGTATTATGTTCTATCTACCTAGTCCTTTGTCACGCTTGCCGATACTTGTTTTTTTTATCTACACTCGTCTCGTAATATTCGTTTCATTTCAAAAGACACTCGCATTGTAATGAGAATGACCCCCATGATATGACGGTTACCTACTTAAAATACTATTAGATAATCCTAACTTGTGGGTTACCTTAACTTCAAAATCAGGTCCCGTCACTTTCCCGTTTTGCCACTTTCCTATCTGGTCCATTTTGCCGTTTGGCCTTCCTTTCCCATTAAGTCAACTTTCCGTTTTATACTCATTCTGGTTCAATTCACTTTCCCATTTGGTCCACTTTCCCGGATGTTTCCCCATCTAGTATGCTTTCCTCATCTACTAAACATTTTCCAAAATTCAAGCGTTATGAATGCATTGTCGTCCACTTGACTCTTTTCAAGTGGACGAAAATGTTTAGTACTAAACTTATTGCAAAGATCTCTTTACTGAAAATTCTCTTGGGGAAATTTGAAATCAATACCCCCTAAAGTAGGAATTTTATCCAGATAGACTAAACTAACAGCTAATTTGGGCCTTTTGTTTTTAAGATGTTGCAAGCATCAGGCTAGTGTTGTGGTTTGACTCATTCATTTTATTCATTGAACTGTTGTCACATGATTCCTCGATGTATTTGTTTTTGTAAATAAATATGCTCAGTAAATACTTGCGTATTTATTACTTACATACTTTACGTTACGTAAAAAAGTATACGTTATGCGTATACTTTACGTTTATACGCAAAGTTTTCGTTTAGTTTATAGAAATCAAAAATGAATAATATTGAATGTTAAATATATTCACATTAATGATATCAGACTGTTACTAGTTACGTTCTCATTAGCTTTCAAATAAACATATTTTCGTCGGACAGAAAATAAATGTGAAGTTAGTTTGTTACACACATAGTAGTATGTTTGTCTTATAGGCCAATTTAATATTGAAAATTGAAATAAACTAAATTTTTTTTCATAAAGATTCAAACACAATTTTTGAATCACATAACTTGATCATTTGGGTACAACACTATTTTTATAATACAAAAACGTGGCAACCCACCTAACGTCAATTTAGTCTATCTGGATAAAAATCTTACTTTATAAACACAGCGTTGAGGCTTTGGGTTCCAAGACGCAAAAAACTTGTAGCGTAGCATTATTTACTTGAAAATACGCATTATTTCAGGTATTTATACAGAGTGTCTCTCTTTAGGTGGTCCAAAGAGAAAATCTAAGTTAGACCTCCTAAGATACCAAACTAATCTAACAAAAATAAATCTTCAACAAAAAATGTATGAACACGGTGGGATAAACCCGAGATTTCAAAGCCTTCAGCATAGTTTTATTATTTATTCTTATGCTTTAGCCTTCTTTCATCTATGTAGGGTTGCTTCTTTACATATTCCTACTTCTGTGGCCGTACCGTACATTGCATGTCATGATGAACCTGCCTCGTGATATTATCACCTGGGATCAAACTACACTGGTTACTCTTAGTAACTCTATGAAAAACCAGAAGCAGTTTATCCTTTAAATCAATTGTCACTTTAAAATGTCAGTATTCCTTCTTCGAATACTAGTTTGGTACTATGTTTGTAGGGGAACTTAAGATGGTAACTATAAATCACCAAATATTTTTTGGACGCTGACTCTTAGACTATAAAATTTCAATCGTTAATATCTCGTGAAATATTAATGTTCCAAGCTGTATAAAGGTATTTTCGGAAGGTACAAATTCAGGGCTCTCCAAAAATATGTTTTTTTAAAGTGTGGATTGTACTTTGACATGGGGTCCCGCTGGCTTGACGCTGACTTTAATCGGTTATAGCTCCTAGACTATTCGCTTCAGGAGAATGATCGAATAATATTTGGAAGGTACAAATTCAGGGCTTTCCGAATATATGCTTACTTTGAGTCTAAACTGTCATTTTAAGTGGGGTCCCGCTGGGTTGACGTTTTGCAAATTGGTCCATAACTTTTTTTTTACAGAGGTACAAATTTTTTTATTTCACATTTCTGTAGGTACAAATTAATACCTACAAGACCACATAAGTTTCATTCCATTCTGGCTTAGGGTCCCGCTGCGTATACGTACATGGTTGTTATGTTATACTATTTTTGTTACTCTCTGTATACACTAGACATAAGCATTTAAAAAATTAATAAACAAATAAAAGTTAGAAGTCAACAAACCGCGCGATAAGATTCATCAAATCTTTGGTAGCGAATAAAACGAACCATAAAACGAAAGATGTCTGAGAAATAACTTTATCTGCTGAGCACGTAGAGTACCATAGTTTGATATCGGTCGAAACTTACAGGCTCTAGCTTGCGTCATTATTATACATGGCTATCTTTCTTTCATACCTGTGATACACACGTCAAACAGAAGCAGCATTGGAAAACTTCTAAAGATCGTCTACAGCGAAAGTTATATCGAAGCACACGGATAAAACGAGGACCATTAGCTCTATCTTTTATATCTCAAGACGGATTGTCCAAATCAAACTGGATTTGTCCGTGCTAATACTTTTACCATCCATTACAGTGTTTTCTTATCCGTTTTCTGGAAGCGAGAATTGAGTGCTCTTGAGTAAATGGACAGATCGGAGTTCATTGTGCCACTGCGATCTAAAAATAGTTAGGTAACCATTGATTTTACTAGTCCTAAATATTGATAAGAATAGTTTCTAGTGTAAAATTGTACAAAAGGCTTTTTTGTAAACTTTAATTAGTTTACTTCAAAGTATGAAGTACTACACTCAACGAACGGTCAAGGAAAACGGCTTTGATCTACCGCAAGATAAGACAAACAGCAACCTCTTCGTTACGAGCTAACTTTATCGTAAGTTGCTAAACGACATCACCAACAAGTTGAATATATCTAATAGATACCTACTTTCACCTGCATAAATAGTAAATTGCTAGCAAGCTGCCTAGTAGGCAGGTATTTATGTTCACATTGTTCAACCATCTACAGGATTTATACCAATAGAGACGACTCTACATTACTTCAATCGGACCTGTAGGCAGATCTTTAAGGATAAATTTTTTGGGGAAAGCACCTGGCTAGCAACTACTTAATAAATTGTAATGTTATCTTAACTCTAATGGAAAGCTTATTATTGCTAGGCTGCCTAAACTGAAAAAGACACGTTTGCTGTGTCATAATCATCATAACTAGGGTTCATCGGGTCGTTGGATGAGTCGGTGCCCCACACGAAAAGAAGAAGATCAAAACTGCTAATATCATCACACAATAATGAATAACAAACAAAGAATTCATTAAAATGTTTCAGTTAGCTGTTATCATCTCGGGTCACTATCTGGTGTCGAGGGGAATCGATACTCGCGCAATCTCGGGGAGAGCTGTCGAGTCGAGAGCAAACACTACACACTGCGACGCCACTTCGCCATGTAATAAATACAGTGGCATTCTGCAAGTGTAAGCTCCCAATAGCACAAAACAAAAGCTTCAATAGAATAATTCACTTAGCTGGTTATCATCTTGGGTCACTATCTGGTGTCGAGGGGCAATCTATACTCGCGCAATCTCGGGGAGAGCTGTGTCGAGTCACTGACAAATGCTACACACTGCGACGCCACTTCGACATGTAATAAATACAGTGGCATTCTAAGTACAAGTACCCCATAGTAAGTACAAAATAAAAGCTTCAATAGAATAATTCACTTAGCTGTTAACATCTCGGGTCACTATCTGGTGTCGAGGGGAAATCGATACTCGCCCAATCTCGGGGAGAGCTCTGTCGAGGCGAGAGCAAACACTACACAGTCTACACACTGCGATGCCACTTCGCCATGTAATAAATACTGTGTCATTCTTCTAAGTACAAGTACCCCATAGTAAGTACTAAACAAAAGCTTCAATAGAATAATTTTTTAGCTATTATCATGTCGAGGCGGAATCGATACTCGCGCAATCTCGGGGAGAGTTGTTGAGTCGAGAGCAAACACTACACACTGCGACGCCACTTAGCTGTGTACTAAATTGGTCCTTGACTAAATACAGTGACATTCAATAGTAAATTTATTTAAATAATAATAGTACAGGCACCCAACAGTACAAAACAACAGCTTCAATAGAATAATTCACTTAGCTGTTATCATCTCGGGTCACTATCTGGTGTCAAGGGGGAATCGATACTCGCGCAATCTCGGGGAGAGCTCTGTTGAGTCGAGAGTAAACACTACACGATGCGACGCCACTTCGCTTTGTAATAGTGTGTCATTCTGCAAGTACCCAATAGTAGAAAACAAAAGCTTCAATAGAATAATTCATATAGCAGTTATCATCTCGGGTCACTATCTGGTGTCGAGGGGGAATCGATACTCGCGCAATCTCGGGGATAGCTCTGTCGAGTCGAGAGCAAACACTACACACTGCGATGCCACTTCGCCATGTAATAAATACAGTGGCATTCTATGTAGTAAGTACTAAACAAAAGCTTCAATAGAATAATTGACTTAGTTGTTATCATCTCGGGTCACTATCTGGTGTCGAGGGGGAATCAATACTCGCGCAATCTCGGGGAGAGCTCTGTCGAGTCGAGAGCAAACACTACACACTGCGACGCCACTTCGCCGTGTAATAAATACAGTGGCATACACCATGAAGTATAATGCCCAGTAGTGGACTGCTGTGACTTTAAGGTTAAGGTAAGCAGGGCGAGTTCTACCAAAAAAGAACACCCTCATAGTACCCAGATTTCATCACGATGAGATTCATCATTCATTGAAACACCACAAAGCCAGACCTGACCCGACCACCGATACTTAAATACAGGATGTAAAAAAATCAACTGCAAATATTTTAAGGGGTGAATCAGCCCATTAAACTGAACAACTTTCCCCAAAGAACATAGGTCGAAATATGAAAAAAAATTTTTGGACCTCCCATACAAATTGACTCGGCCGGCTGGTACATTTTGTATGCGAGGTCCAAATTTTTTTTTCATATTTCGACCTATGTTCCTTGAGGAAAGTTGTTCAGTTTCACGGGCTGGTTCACCCCTTAAAATATTTGCAGTTGATTTTTTTACACCTTATATTTAAATTCATCGTACAAAGACCTGACTGTTATTTGCCGCTACAGGAATGTGACTTCCAGAATCATCATTCATCAACATCACCCAATAACAAATACAAAGATTAGGTATACCTAACAATAATCGTAAGGAAAAAATTATAAACAATTTAGTTCAGTGTTGGTACACAGAAATAGGTATTTGCAGTAAAAATCACGAAACAAAGACAACGCACAACGCTACATTTCACATAAACTTCAAAGCCGATCTGGCCAGTGTTTTTACCGCGGTTTCAACAAACACACGAAGCTCAGCTGAGTTTAATTACCTAGCTCCGAGCTCCCATCGCTAGCCCCACGATTACCTAAAGTACGGCCGTTCGTATAGGCAATATTTGACAGCTGTCCAACCCATACTAAAAGACGTAAAAAACATTTCAGCGACGAAAAATAGACCTTATTTCATAGCATTAACATGATTGTGACAGCTGTCAAATATGGCCTATCCAAACGATCGTGCTGTAGCTTCCAACGCTAGCCCCACGATTAGCCCACTCAGGAATGCGATGGCATTGCCAGGTTAATGAAAAAGATACCTTTGATCTACCGTGAGATTAGATACCTACCTACATAAACCACCATGCGAAAAAAAAGCAAACAAATATTTTATTGTGCCGAGCCATTTATAACCAGGGAAAGGACAGCGTACCTTTAAAAATATAAATACCTTGACAGCGCTTTGAAATTGAAATACCTTTGTATGGCTAACACCAAGGGCTAACACCCCCCAATCAATAAGGGGAATAATATCCAGAAGTAGAATAGTGTACTATTGTAGCTGTTAATCATCATCAATCATAATTACCATGATCGAAAGTTATTTAGTAGGTACCTAAATCTCAAAATGTAGGTAGTAATTAATTTTAAAACATTTCTGCTATCGGGAAGAATCAGTAATTGATAGGTAAGTACCTACTTAATAGATAGGTACAATTTCGGTTAAGAGCTCTGTCGACTGAAGGACTCCGTAAGCACTCCTTACTCCCACTTCGCCAAATAGAGGCCAGCGTAGGCCCGGAATACTCTAAAATGTAGGTACACTTATACGGGGTGTTAGGGACGGTGTAACGAAAACTTTGCAGGCGTGCTCAGACCATGACACTGAACAACTTTTACTATGGAGCCAATGGTGGGAAACGAAAAAAATTTTCCGGCCTCCCATACAAAATTCACGATCAGCTGACTGACTTTGTATGGGAGGTCAGAAATTTTTTTTCGTTTCCCACCGTTGGCTCCATAGTAAAAGTTGTTCAGTTCCATGGTCTGAACACGCCTGCAAAGTTTTCGTTACACCGTCCCTAACACCCTGTATACAGGTACTTGTTCTAAGTATAAGCACGAACTTTCGCATTAAATAAAATAGAAAAAACATAGCACCTACGCTTTCTATTGGACATTTTGATAGGGCACTAGGTTTCATTGTGAATCGATTCGTTTATAATCTCTGAAAGTGCTACGCTATGACTAGTTGAGAGCAAACACTCTTGACTAAGCTTCTACCTACTTGCGTTGGATTCCATCGATAACAGCGATAGCAATAGAACTACTTGTGCAGTTTTACCCCGGTTAGTAAGGGGTCGGACCTTTCGGATTGTGATTAAAGCGTGAAACTTGGCATAGGTGTTCAATGGGTACATCTTAGTAGGTAAAGCCCGGTTTCCAGGAGTTCCGCCCCCCGGAGCAGGTAAGAGGGGGGGTGGAATGTTTCGGTCGCCGCGCACCAAACAAAAAATTCTGGCTGATGTAGTTGAGGTCCTATGGCAAGTTTGGTATCGTTTTCGAGTAAAAATAACGCGCAGAATCTATTAAACGTAGTAAAAAAACATGTTTTCATTAAAAAATACGAAGAAATACGCAAAAGAAGGAAAATATACCACACTATTTTCGTCTTCAACTTGCTATCACTACAAATAAGGTAATAATTAGTAAATAACAAAAATAGCAATAGAAAGCTTGAATATTTGGCTTTCTAAAAATATCTACTTTTTGTATGGTTTTCGAACAAAATTACACCGTAAAAAAATTAATAGGTAGAGCGGTGTCGAGTTCAATACTTTCTGTGTTCGTACATCTTCTTTATGTATTGAATAGAACGGCAAAATTAAACACAGGAAATAATAGATCATTCATATCCAAAATAAATAAAAATTAAGATGATCTTGCTGTCCACATTTGAGAAAAATTAACCGCAAATTTAAGTTTGTATTTCATATGTTTTGTATGAAAAACAAATTTAACTTTTCAGCTTAGATATATTTCAAATAATAATGGAATACAAATTGAACGCAATGTGCAAAAACCGCATAAACACGGTCCAGAGTACCTACCGAGGAAATTTTGGTGCTATTTAACGTGGATATAGTTGTCCCATCACCACCTTCGCGTCGCCTCCCTCACGTCCACCAACAGCTCGAGATAGATCATCCATTTGCCATCTTCAAGTCATCGGTCCATCTAACCGCTAAAGTTGCACTGGTTTTTCACGTATTATGTACTGGTTGTGAAAAATCTGTGCTTAAATAGCTGAAGAGGCTATTTAAGTCTGTAATATAATAGCCAATAAAAGGTCCCTAAAGACGTGGAGCCGAGGTGTTTCGGCATGGTTTTTCAAAACAGAAAAGAAAACGCCCCAGAAACTTACGCGAACACCCCTTTTAGCCACGTCTATTGCCCAATGCTGTCTCCAAAAGACATTACGTATCGTCTGGTATTACATTTCAAACCTTTCAGCCAACGAAACAGGTCGGGTTCTGTAATGAATTCAATACAGTGGCCGCTGTTTGGCTTTGTAGTCTACGAGTAAGCCTTCGACTCTATTGAAGCCCGGCCCGTTTAAGAATCCTTGCAGCGGCGCCTGGTGATAAGTGGAGGTGCTTAGAAATTTGGTACCGAATGGAAAATAGGTCCGTTCGTTCGTTATATATAATACATATAATATACACATCATACCTGAACCGGTTTTCGTCAAACGTACTGTCCTTGAAGTTATCAAGAAATATTCTTATTCTTCTATTATTCTATTATTAAGATAAATACCTTGAGTAGAGAGAGATGTTAGTTTGTTAAAGACAACATGGGTTGTGAAATCACAAGAAGAGTGCAGCTTGTCTAGGCAGTATTTGGGAAGTTGAACTCCTAGCTACAATTCATTACAAGGGAGTTTAATCAGTGTGTCCTTAACATATGGGGCCTAGACGAGAAACCTCACAGTAAAACTGGCTGTCCTACCATCTACATGGTCACACAGGAACTTCTGAAAAAGTCTGATCGGGATCACGCTAATGGATTAAGTTATACAATAGAAGACCAAGTTACCTGACGACTTAGTGTAGATGTGTAGCAAATTGAAGTAGCCGTCAGCTGATCACATCTGTCATGAAACTGCTAGGAAGTGGAGTAAGAAACTGATGGAAATCCGGTGTATAAATCACGCCTCGGCAAGAGTAGACCACAACGAACGTCCTCTAGTCAGATGGAGCGATGACTTGAAGATGGTGAATGGATGATCTACCTCGAGCTCTTGATGGAGGCGGTGTGTTGATTGATTATATTATATGACATTGGTTTTTCCGAGTTCATCCCAAATCCAACGCATCTCGAAGCAACATTATCCAGCGCTTTTTCCAGTGTTTTGGTGAAGAGTTGCGAAGATGTAATGTCCAACACCTTAGGGTATTTCGTTGAGTCTTGTCTTGTACTCGGCTTTAACGGACATACTCCACTTATCACCAGGCGCCATGGCAGCGCTGCTAGGATTCTTAAATGGCCCGGGCTTCAATAGAGTCGAAGGCTTACTCGTAGACTACAAAAGCCAAACAGCGGCCACGGTATTGAATTCATTACAGAACCCGACCTGTTTCGTTGGCTGAAAGGTTTGAAATGTAATACAAGACGATACGTAATGTCTTTTGGAGACAGCATTGGGCAATAGACGTGGCTAAAAGGGGTGTTCGCGTAAGTTTCTGGGGCGTTTTCTTTTCTGTTTTGAAAAACCATGCCGAAACACCTCGGCTCCATGTCTTTAGGGACCTTTTATTGGCTATTATATTAGAGACTTAAATAGCCTCTTCAGCTATTTAAGCGCAGATTTTTCACAACCAGTACATAATACGTGAAAAACCAGTGCAACTTTAGCGGTTAGATGGACCGATGACTTGAAGATGGCAAATGGATGATCTATCTCGAGCTGTTGGTGGAGGTGAGGGAGGTGACGCGAAGGTGGTGATGGGACAACTATATCCACGTTAAATAGCACCAAAATTTCCTCGTTAGGTACTCTGGACCGTGTTTATGCGGTTTTTGCATATTGCGTTCAATTTGTATTCCATTATTATTTGAAATATATCTAAGCTGAAAAGTTAACTTTGTTTTTCATACAAAACATATGAAATACAAACTTAAATTTGCGGTTAATTTTTCTCAAATATGGACAGCAAGATCATCTTAATTTTTATTTATTTTGGATATGAATGGTCTTTTATCTCCTGTGTTTAATTTTGCCGTTCTATTCAATACATAAAGAAGATGTACGAACACTGAAAGTATTGAACTCGACACCGCTCTACCTATTAATTTTTTTACGGTGTAATTTTGTTCGAAAACCATACAAAAAGTAGATATTTTTAGAAAGCCAAATATTCAAGCTTTATATTGCTATTTTTGTTATTTACTAATTATTACCTTATTTGTAGTGATAACAAGTTGAAGACGAAAATAGTGTGGTATATTTTCCTTCTTTTGCGTATTTCTTCGTATTTTTTAATGAAAACATATTTTTTTACTACGCTAAATAGATTCTGCATGTTATTTTTACTCAAAAACGATACCAAACTTGCCTTAGGACCTCAACTACAACAGTGAGAATTTTTTGTTTGGTGCGCGGCGACCGAAACATTCCACCCCCCCTCTTACCTGCTCCGGGGGGCGGAACTCCTGGAAACCGGGCTTTACCTACTAAGATGTACCCATTGAACACCTATGCCAAGTTTCACGCTTTAATCACAATCCGAAAGGTCTCCATACAAGCCTTCCCCTTACAAACCGGACTATTTATAATTTAACATTTATTGTGAAACGGTTGAAAATATTACTTTTTAAATGAGATTGCTTTATGGGTGCATTGATTCCTTTATATCTCTGAAAGTGCTACGCTATGAGTAATCGAGAGCACAACTCTTCAGTTAGCTTCCACTTGCGTTACCTAGAATAACAGTGATAGCAATAGAACTACATACTTGTGCACTTTATAGGTTCACTTTTATTGTGAAATGATTTAAAATACTAAACTACCTATGACTAGTCGAGAGCAAATACTCTTGATTAAGCTACCACTTGCGATACCTAGCATAACAGCGATAGCAATTGAACTAGATACTTGTGCACTTTATAGATTCACCTTCATTGTGGAATGATTTAAAAATATTACATTTAAAATGACATTCGCTTTATGGGTGAATTGATTCCTTTATAACCTCTGAAAGTGCTACGCTATGACTAGTTGAGAGCAAACACTCTTGACTGAGCTTCCACTTATTGCGAGAGCTAGCATAACAGCGATAGCAATGGATCTACTGTACCATCTACCATTCAAGGGATCAACTTATACTCAGGCGCGGTCACAGGGGGGGGGTCATAGGGGTCATGACCCCCCCTGAAATCCAAGAAAAAAAACTGCCGTGCGTACCGTGTAAATCTTTGCTTATTTATAGCGTGAAAAGTCGGGCTCGCTTCGCTCGCAATACCTTTCTACCTGTTTTACATCTACTGCTGGTGTTGAGGCCTCTCACTTTATTATAACGCGAAAAGTCGAGCTCGCTTCGCTCGCTGTACATGTACCTTTAAGTCTGTTTTTCATTGGCGGCCACTTTTTAAGCTCACATCACATGCTCGTTTGTAGCGAAAAAGTCGACTTCGCTTCGCTCGCGATACGTCCATGTCTTTGTGCCCTGTTTTTACCTGAAAACTTCAGCCTACCCAGATAAATATCCTGAGCATGCGCAACATTTGGAGAAAAATTGCATTCCGCAAAATTTTATGATTTTTTATTGGGATTCTTTAGACAAAACAGAGTATAATATTTTTTCATTCAAATAATTCAGTAGTTTAAAAGCATCAAACTAAGGAATTCAAAAATCTGCATCAGACAGTGTTCAGCGTGTGACGAGTGGTGAGACGTCATTATGACATTATGCCATTATTATGGAAATTTTTCTATCTAAAGACTCGTGTGGATAAAAAAATGGTTCTAAGGTATTTCAGCCGCCATGACCCCCCCTGAAACTGAGGGCTGTGACCGCGCCTGCTTATACTGGTTCCTTATACCTAAATCATGAAATTATGTTCATACATTTACATACTAAGAAAAACCAATATTAGTTGATCCAAAAGGGAAGGTTGATGTGCTGGCGATTGTGCGGTTTGTGAACTCATTTTTAGTGTCTCACCACCATAACCTACCATAACAGCCACAACAGTCCACTGCTAGACATGGGCCTCCCCCTATCGGGGGGTACTGCCACACTCACCACGCTTGGCAGGCGGATTGGCGAGCGCAGTGCATGATGTTGCATTGACAGGGAACGCTGCTGCCCATTCCCTGGATAAGTATCCCTTAGTCGCTTTTTACGACACCCACGCGTAGAATTGGGTTGATGCTATTCTGAGCCGGCATCACACGGCGGTGTCTCGCCACACTACGATCAAATTACGCGACGGAAATACGGACTTCGGTGCAATTACGCCAGCAATGTCATTTGCATTACGGATGACACACCTAAGCCGAAATACCGTCGTCGTTGCAATTCTGTCGCCGAAATTACTTCGCCTTTACGTCCGGAGTGAATTCAACCAGTTCATGTCCATTTACTATTCTATGGAAAGGGAAAGTTTTTCATTCAGTGATCCATAGCATTCAGAGAATTCTTACCTTTGCAGCCTACGTAGTACACCTTGTTTAACGAAATTAATATGTAATGCAGCTAAAGTTCATAAAGACGCTACAAACTAAATGTAGAATGTAAATGTCGAATGTAAGTGTATTGACATTAAAAAAACACGTTTATACTACACCTGCATAGTAATTTACCTATAGCTTAACACTCTATAGGGGGGAACGTTAGTCATTGTTCAACGTACAAATTAGCGGGAGGGAATTAACCATACAAATCACTTTCCTCCCGTGGTAGTTTTTACAGAATTTAGTACAGTTGAACAGGTAGGTGACCACAAGTTGATCAGTTTTGAAGTTGTCATTTAAAAGTTGTCCAGTTTTATAAGTTGTACAGTTTTTAAAGTTGTTCAGGTGTAAAAGTTGTTCAGTTTCAAAAGTTGTTCAGTCTCAAAAGTTGTTTAGTTTTGAAAAGATGTTCAGTTTTGTAAGTTGTTCAGTTTTGTAAGTTGTTCAGTTTTGTAAAGTTGTTCAGTTTTGTAAGTTGTTCAGTTTAGTAAGTTGTTAAGTTTTGTAAAGCTGTTCAGTTTTGTAAGTTGTTCAGTTTTGTAAGTCAGTTTTGTAAGTTGTTCAGTTTTGTAAGTTGTTCAGTTTTGTAAGTTGTTCAGTTTTGTAAGTTGTTCAGTTTTGTAAGTTGTTCAGTTTTGTAAGTTGTTCAGTTTTATAAGTTGTTCTGTTTTGTAAGTTGTTCAGTTTTGTCAGTTGTTTAGTTTTGTCAGTTGTTCAGTTTTGAAAGTTGTTCAGTTTTGTAAGTTGTTCAGTTTTGTAAGTTGTTCAGTTTTGTATGTTGTGAAGTTTTGTAAGTTATTCAGTTGTTCAGTTATATAAGTTGTAAAGTTATTGAATTTAAAAATTGCCTTGCCGTATGCATGTGAGAGTTTGGAAATGTGTACCTAGGTAGTTTATTTTATTTCCGGATGTTTCAATTCACCCCGTGGCTGTTACAACTGACCCCGCAGGTGTAGTATAAAGCACTATGTATTACTCGGATGAAAGTCCGATTACAAACTCGTGTGTATTGAGGCCCTCAGCTGCGCTTCGGGCCTCAAACTACACCCTCGTTAGTAATCGGTTTCTTTCTCCCCGCGTAAACAATGTACTATTAAACCCACGCCGCCCACTTCAGGCAAGTACTTATTTGTATTGAAAAGTGAAACCAATAGTAGATAAAATTACGAACTTTCTTAGTACAATCAATGCAGAAAAATTATGAATAAAACGACTATTATACTACACCTGCATAGTAATTTACCTCTAGCTTAACACTCTATAGGGGGGAACGTTAGTCATTGTTCAACGTACAAATTAGCGGGAGGGAATTAACCATACAAATCACTTTCCTCCCGTGGGAATTTTTACAGAATTTAGTACAGTTGAACAAGTAGGTGCCCACAAGTTGATCAGTTTTGAAGTTGTCATTAAAAAATTGTCCAGTTTCATAAGTTTTACAGTTATTAAAGTTGTTCAGGTGTAAAAGTTGTTCAGTTTTGTAAAGTTGTTCAGTTTTGTAAGTTGTTCAGTTTTGTACGTTGTTCAGTTTTGTAAAGTTGTTCAGTTATGTAAGTTGTTCAGTTTTGTAAGTTGTTCAGTTTTGTAAATTGTTCAGTTTTGTAAGTTGTTCAGTTTTGTAAAGTTGTTCAGTTTTGTAAGTTGTTCAGTTTTGTAAGTTGTTCAGTTTTGTAAGATGTTCAGTTTTGTAAAGTTGTTCAGTTTTGTAAAGTTGTTCAGTTTTGTAAGTTGTTCAGTTTTGTAAAGTTGTTCAGTTTTGTAAGTTGTTCAGTTTTGTAAAGTTGTTCAGTTTTGTAAGTTGTTCAGTTTTGTAAGTTGTTCAGTTTTGTAAAGTTGTTCAGTTTTGTAAGTTGTTCAGTTTTGAAAGTTGTTCAGTTTTGTAAGTTGTTCAGTTTTGTATGTTGTGAAGTTTTGTAAGTTATTAAGTTGTTTAGTTTTACACTGCCGTATGCATGTGAGAGTTTGGTAGTGTGTACCTAGGTAGTTTATTTTTTTTTCGCATGTTTCAATTCACCCCATGGCTGTTACAACTGATCCCGCAGGTGTAGTATAAAGCACTATGTATTACTCGGATGAAAGTCCGACTACAAACTCGGGTGTATTGAGGCCCTCAGCTGCGCTTCGGGCCTCAAACTACACCCTCGTTAGTAATCGGTTTCTTTCTCCCCGCGTATACAATGTACTATTCCTCTCACCTCTCTACACCATAGCATAGTTGATAGGTATTTATGGTACTGGCTGGACCATACTACGGCTTTACTTCAATAATCAATAATAGGTATACTACTACAACGTAGACAATCAATTTACAATTTAGCTAGAGTGCCAGCTACCTTTTGCTACGGCGTAGTATTCGTAGCAGTTCTACTACAGAGTGTTTCATCTTGACATTAAGGAATCTATACGAATATTTGGCACATCTCTCTTCACCATTTATTACTCTACAGATAAGTATTGATAGTCAGCTATGGTACTGGACTAAACTACGGTTTTACTTCAATAATTTACGACGACGTAATACATTCATACCATCAATCACAACGGACCTTCCGCTACGTCGCGGCGTAGCATTCGTAGCAGCTCTACTACGAATGCTATGCTACTCTACTAGTTGGAAGACAAGGAATATTCTCATATTATTTAACCTTATACTGATGATGATGATTACGGGACTCTGGATTCGGACACATCCAATAAGCTTTGAGGCACTTTTTAAGATGTAAACGATACAAACACTACTTGCGTGCACTAATTTATTTACACGTTACGGTTAAGGGTTCGGCTCGGGTTAGGGAGCTATTTAGTTAGTAAAGTTCTAACAAGGTACACAGAGGGCCTGATAATTACGAACACAGGTGGAAGGTTCAAAAGCTTACGTTACAAACTATAAGTTACTTAAACCTTGAGTGACTGAGTGAAACTTTACTGCGTCGTCACCTAAAAGTACCTACAGAGCTAATGTAAGCTAGTGGGAGTCCTACGAACTAAGTTATGCTAAAAAACATATAAACACAAATACGTAATGCATGAGCTAGTTGTAAGGTATCTATTGTAGGTACATACTACAGTATGGTATGTGATACAATCTTTAGTGGTCTACCCAAATCTAATTGATGCGCCAAGTTAATAAAATAATACTAATATATACAGACAGTATCTTCATGCTTGTATAGGGTCAAATTACTATGTTATTGCCCATTCTTCCGGTTTAACCCAGTGCTACGATTTTGTGGTATTGTATGTTCTACTACTTGTTTGGGGGTTTTCAGCAGGTAACTCTCAAATATTTGTCAAGTGACAACGATCAATTTTTGCCATCATTTAAGAAGCAAGTTCGTCATGTTCGGCCGATCGCAGCTGCGTGTGGCCGATGCGGCTATAGTCGTCGTAGTATGATAGTGTATGGCGCCGCAATCGAGGGATGCGATAGACGCGTGGATGAAACTTAGTATGGAAGTGTATGGCGCACGGGCGCACGCGTCTGTCGTAGGTACCCCTCGAAAACAACGCCATACATTCACACTACGACCTTTATGCACTGGCGTGGTGTGTGTACAGATGTATTTTCGGGGTTCGTAGGGCCTCCTGCCTAGCATTATTAGGTCTGAGAGCGTCACAAACACTCCGCAAGTTGAAATGAAATCGTAAAATGAAGTGGAGCCAGGTGAAGCTATGTTATTAAACTTTTCCAACTCCGATTGATTCCAGTCTCGTTGTCAGGGGAATTTAACAATCGGTAGGTATCTTCTTTGAACGGCTAATACAATTAAAATGTCCAGACTCTACAGCAAAGGAAAATCGAAGAACATTTTGTTATCTGAAGACAGACTAGTCATAATAACAATCCCTGATTAAGTCTAAAGATAGATCTAATTTTTCTTATTTGAAAAGTAATTTACCTACTTACTAGGTTTTGCCAATTAATTATTTACCAGCTGGCGAGCCTGGTGTTTAATAGACGGCGTTGATAGTTTAAAAACAACTCTCAAAAAAGGAGTAAAGCGACAATTTTTGGAAAATGAAACCTATCCCGATCGATTTCTCGCCCCTGAAAAACCCTACATACGACATTTAGTGAAAATTGTTGAAACCGTTTCCGAGATCCCGTTTGTATATAGAAGTAGGTACGATGGCAGAATTAGGAAAGCCGGCAAATGGACAAATCGTAGACTTCGTCGGCCATCGTCCTAATCCTAAGCAGATAAAGAATTTGTTTAGTAATATGGCTTTTATTGTGTTGGGACCAGGGGGGTTTTGGCCGAAATCCTGGATCTGCTTGTAGGACGATGGGCGAAAATTGGGCGAAAAACGTCTTCAAATTTACTATATGCCGGTTTTGGTCAAAATGTCAAAATCTTAATAAATTCTGCCATCGTACTGCGACATTATATACCTATTAATTTTTTTGCTCTTTTAAAGGTAAAATGTGTTAGATAGATAGATAAATATACTATTACTGGTTTTTCGTTCTATTACTAAGAATAACAAGTAGGTACCTATACGTTAATTCCTTACATGAGTAGGTTGATGACTTGGCGATAGTACCAAGGGACATAATTGATTTAAAGTGTAAATGTCGAAGTCAATATGTAAGATTCTGACGCTTACATAATGACCCGTTCGTATACAGACGAAAAGCAATATACAAATTGTCGGCACGACCAAAGAGGCACGACATCCGGCAATATGACTTTGAAATGAACGTTGCTTAAAACGTCAACGTCGTGATTGGTCGTGATCATAATATTAGGGTGACCATGATTAAGAAAAAAACAACGATATTTATTCATTTACATATTATTTACTTGAGTATCTTCGACGGTCACATTTAGACTGTTTGATAGATATATTTACAATCATAGATCGTTTAAGTGCTATGATTGTAAATATCTATGTAAGTTAAACCTTACTTTTTTACATCATGATTTAAGTTGTGTTGATGAGTGATCTGATATTTTTGCTAAATAAAAGTTCTTAAGGAAAACAGGGCTGTGTGAGAATAATGCATCACCATCATCATCATCATATCAGCCATAGGACTTAGGTATACTGCTGAACATAGGCCTCCCTAAATATTTCCACTTTGTCCGATTAGAAGCGGCCTGTACCCAGCATTTCCTTGCGGACTTGACCAGATCGTCTGTCCATCTTGAGGTGGGCCATCTTACGCTGCGCCTCCCGGTACGTGATCTCCACTCGAGAATTCCCCTGCTCCAGCGATTATCAGTCCTTCGAGCAATGTGGCCCTGCTCTTTGCCGCTTCAGCTTATTAAGAGGGATCTATAGTCATTATTTTTCATACAAACGCTTTCAACGTATCCCTCTGCCAATTCGCAACCGATCGACTCAATTTTTGGCACGGTAACTCTTCTGGACTAGATCTATGCTCCATATTCTTTTTCTGGTTGTAATAATGCATTTAAAAAAAGATATGGCCGTGGCAAAATGCTCTAAAATTATCACCAAGTTTACGCCTTGGTATCTTCTAAATATGACAATAATTTCAGCAAAACAAATGATACGGGCATAGAATATTTTATTGGCAGCAAAATAATGCCACTATCAACAAATTTGGTGGCGATTTCGAACGGGGAACCTGGTAAACCCAGAACGCAAATTTTCCGGTAGCGAGCTATAACTGTCTCTTTTACGGCTGCGGGACGGGTGGGATGCATAAATGAGATAGAAATATTTTTATCAACTGACAGCTCACGAACTTCCAGCTGGGTATAGTAGCCTCTTAACTCGAATAATTAACTTGCCCTTAACCGTTGATTCAAATCTTATGATATGACTAGCTGTTACCCGCGGCTTCGCCCGCGTACTCATAGGGATTTATCAATTAGTTACGTATTCTAAACGACACATCATTAAAGGCGAACAACTGGGAGGGCACTAAAATCACTATTCACCGATATGCAGACGACATTACGTTGAAATGGTTCAATTCAATTCAATTTATCCGCTTCCTTGAAAGAAAAAAAAAAATAAACCTGGCACTGAGTCTCTAGGTGTCTCCCTTGAAAGAATATTTAATTTGTGGTACCTTGGCGCTACCGTCAGCAATACAGACTACCTATTACAAAAAAAAACATGAGGCGTTAGGATGATCCTTGAGTTCTTTGGCAACATCAAACTCATGACCACTGGAAAAGTCGATGGCAAACGACCAAGAGGTTGCAGTGTGTAATTAGGTGGTGTAATCAAATACGCTCAGCGCTCTATGTCATCAAAGACAGGCAGCGACGGAAAAGAGTCCTGAATGGGAAAATTATTTCCCATCAGGGAAATCACGACCCTTAGTAATGCTAATGATGATTACGACGCCAGGAGGAAGATTATTAAACATTTCCAGTGCAAGCAGACATTCTATATTCTTGATGGTCTTGGTCTTGGTCTTGGTCTTGGTCCTGGTCCTGGTCCTATTTTCGGGCTCGGTCTCGGTTCTGGTCCTGGTCTCGGTCCCGGTCCGGGTCCCGGTGCCGGTCTCGGTCTCGGTCTCAGCTTCGGTCTCGGTTTCGGTCTCGGTCACAGTTCTGATCCAGGTTCTAGGTCTCGGTCCCGGTCCCGGTCCCGGTTTCGGTCTCGGCCTCGGTTCGGTCTCGGTCCCAGTTCTGGTCCTGGTCTAGGTCTTGATCCCGGCCTCGGTCCTGATCTCACTCTCGGTCTTGGCCTCGGTCTCGGCATCGGTCTCGGTTTCGGTCTCGGTCTCAGTTCTGGTCCTGGCCTAGGTCTCGGTCCCGGTCTCGGTTTCGGTTTCGGTCTCAGTCTCAGTCGCAGTCTCGACCTTGTCTCGATCTCGGTCTCGGCCCTGGTCTCGATCTCCATCTCGGTCTTGTTCTTCGTTTAAGGGCCGGTCTCCGTCACGGTCTCGGTCTTAGGTCGTGTACTATCATTCGTATATGTCTCGGTATTGATCACGGTCTCCGTCCTGGTCTTGGTCAAGGCCTCGGTCGTGGTCTTGGTATTGGTCTCCTTTTCCCTATGCCACTATTACCTCTCCCTCTCCCTGTTTTACCCCCTTAGGGGAAGAATTTCGAAATATCCTTTCTTATTGGATACCTACGTTGTCTAAAGAATACGCATGCAAAATTTCAAGCTTTTAGCCCTAAGGGTTTGGTCTTTTCAGCATGGCATAACTTTCATCCCCTATTTTGACACACTGGGATATGATTTTTGAAAACTTTTGAATATAATGATATCTACTATACATCAGAAATAAGTGTGCCAAATTTCAAGTCTGTGGCTCTAAGGGTCCGGCCGGCACGTTAATATCAAACTTTCATCCCCCTTTTACCCCCTTAGAGGTAGAATTTTGGAAAACGCCAAAACACGTCTTTAATTATTTTCAAAGATCTTCTACAGTACGAACTTTCAGTCAAATATATCAAAAGAATAAAAAGTTTCATACAAACTTTCATCCCCAGTTTTACCCCTTTAGGGGTTGAATTTCGAAAAATCCTTTCTTAGTGTATACCTGCGTTGTCTAAAGAATACGCATTCAAAATTTTAAGCTTCTAGCCCTAAGGGTTTGGCTTTTTTAGCATTGCATAACTTTCATCCCCTATTTTGACACCCCGAGGTATGATTTTTGATAACTTTTGAATATAATGATATCTACTATACATCAGAAATAAGTGTGCCAAATTTCAAGTCTGTGGCTCTAAGGGTCCGGCCGGCACGTTAATATCAAACTTTCATCCCCCTTTTACCCCCTTAGAGGTAGAATTTTGGAAAACGCCAAAACACGTCTTTAATTATTTTTAAAGATCTTCTACAGTACGAACTTTCAGTCAAATATATCAAAAGAATAAAAAGTTTCATACAAACTTTCATCCCCTGTTTTACCCCTTTAGGGGTTGAATTTCGAATAACCCTTTCTTAGTGTATACCTGCGTTGTCTAAAGAATACGCATTCAAAATTTCAAGCTTCTAGCCCTAAGGGTTTGGCCTTTTTAGCATTGCATAACTTTCATCCCCTATTTTGACACCCCGAGGTATGATTTTTGAAAACTTTTGAATATATTGATATCTACTATACATCAGAAATAAGTGTGCCAAATTTCAAGTCTGTGGCTCTAAGGGTCCGGCCGGCACGTTAATATCAAACTTTCATCCCCCTTTTACCCCCTTAGAGGTTAAATTTTGGAAAACGCCAAAACACGTCTTTAATTATTTCCAAAGATCTTCCATAGTACGAAATTTCAGCCAAATATATTAAAAGAATAAAAAGTTTCATACAAACTTTCATCCCCAGTTTTACCCCTTTAGGGGTTGAATTTCGAATAACCCTTTCTTAGTGTATACCTGCGTTGTCTAAAGAATACGCATTCAAAATTTCAAGCTTCTAGCCCTAAGGGTTTGGCTTTTTTAACATTGCATAACTTTCATCCCCTATTTTGACACCCCGAGGTATGATTTTTGAATACTTTTGAATATAATGATATCTACTATACATCAGAAATAAGTATGCCAAATTTCAAGTCTGTGGCTCTAAGGGTCCGGCCGGCACGTTAATATCAAACTTTCATCCCCCTTTTTACCCCCTTAGAGGTAGAATTTTGGAAAACGCCAAAACACGTCTTTAATTATTTTCAAAGATCTTCTACAGGACGAACTTTCAGTCAAATATATCAAAAGAATAAAAAGTTTCATACAAACTTTCATCCCCTGTTTTACCCCTTTAGGGGTTGAATTTCGAAAAATCCTTTCTTAGTGGATGCCTACGTTGTTGAAAGAATACGCATGCCAAATTTCACGCTTTTAGCTCTAAAGGTTTAGCCTGTGCGTTGATCTATGACCTATCCCCTTTGCCTTTTATATATATAGATTGGTTTAGTGACGAAGCACTTCTTAGCGATTTTCATTTTTAATTCGCATAAAGGACAAAGCGACACAAACAAGTCTATCGCTTTTCTTAATCATAAATCGATCCTTCAATTCTTCTTCTTCTTCATCGTGTCAACGAATCAATATTTATATTTTGGATTGCCAAAATTTGGCGACCACAGTGGCGTTCTCTGTAGCTAAGTTAAGCTCATCCCTGCTGCAGGAGACGGGCATAAGAGGGCATGATGTTAAGTGCGCCATAGACTGAGATGGGGCTCCACAGTCGCAGTGCACTTGCGTTTTGTCGGTGAAGCCCCACTTTGCCATATTTTCTCGGCATCGACCAACCTGCGTTCGCAACCTGTTCAAAGACTTCCAGGTTTGCCACGGTAGTTTATGTCCCCGTGGCAGAGTCTCGGACGGTGGAATAAACCCAGGTGGAGGTGGCCAGCGGGATGCCCATAGCTGCTCTCTAGCCTTTTGAGGATCTTGGTCTGTACTTGCTGTACTCCTCAGAAAGCTACTCCGGCTTTTGAGACGAGCGCGAGGCATTGAGTAGTTGTGCAGTGGGTGTTGAGAGACAGTTTCCTGTTTGAGTTTCTCCACTGCACAAGCTACTTCTCGTCGAACGTCTGGTGGAGCTATCCCAGCCAGAGGGTACAGCATGTTACGTGGTGTGGGTTTTAGGCACCCTGTAATTATGCGGCACGTCTCGTTCAGCGCCACGTCGACCTGTTTGACATGAGAGGAGCGGTGCCATACAGGGCATGCGTATTCGCCAGCGGAGAACGAGAGCGCGAGGCCAGTTGTCCTTAAAACTTGAGGGGCTGCTCCCCAGGCAGAGGATGTTAATTTCTTTAACAGATTGTTCCTAGCACTCACTTTCTGCTTGGTGTTTACGCAGTGGGCCTTATAGGTCAAAGATCTGTCAAGAGTGATGCCTAGGTACCGGGGGTTTGGACAGTGCTCGATGTTAACGCCTCGCCACGATAGCTGAAGACTTCTTTTTGCCTCTCGGTTACGCAAATGGAACGCACAAGACTGAGTTTTGGACGGATTTGGCCGTAAGGCATTGGCGTCATAATACTCGTCAAGTGCGTCCAAGGCAACCTTGAGGGCCTTTTCTGCTTCTTCGAAGCTCGGCGATTGGGCAGCGAGTGCCAGATCATCTGCATAGAGGAAGTGTTTGGTGTTTGAAGTTAGCGGCTGATCGTTAGTGTAAGCATTGAACAATGCAGGAGCCAGCACACTTCCCTGTGGCAGCCCGTTCTTTTGGCAGCGCCACCTACTTCTAGAATTGTTAAGGCACACCTGAAACCTACGATTGTTCAGCATCTCTCTGAGGATTTTAACAAAGCCTGAGTCTTTAGTTATATCATGGACTTTTGCCAGTAATTTTCTGATATTAACTGTATCGTAAGCAGCTGTTAGGTCTACGAATACGACTCCAGTTACTTGTTCGGTTTCGAATCCGTCTTCGATGTGCTGAACAAGGCTTAGGGTTTGACTTGTGCAGGATTTTCCTGGCCGAAATCCAGCTTGCTCCGCGATCAGTGACTTCTCTAGAATAGGTGTGAGACGGTTTAGAAGCATCCTTTCAAAGAGCTTGAATGAATGACACAACAACGAAATGGGACGATAGCTTTTAGGATCTGAAGGGCTCTTTCTAGGCTTCAGTAGCGCAATTACTTTAGCCCGCCGCCACATTTTTGGGATCTTAAGGTTGCTAAGGCAGGAGTTAAACATGGCTAAAAGCCAAGATACGGCCACTGATCCCAGTTGTTTCAGTTGTTCCGTTGTTATATCATCCATTCCAGCGGCTTTCCCAGATTGCAGAGATTTTATGCATGTGATAATTTCGGAGAGATTAAAAGGTCCTTCAATTGATACAATAGATACAAAAAAAAACCTGTCCACCGTGCCCGCAACTTTCGTCAATTTCATTTAGTATATCGAAGTAGTCCTCCAAAGTGCGTACTGTCGGACTACAATAATTGTACTTTTTTGTAATTAACCCCTTGAGTGTTTCTTGTACACACTGGTGCTCAAGTAATTTGAGAGCCCCGCGTGTCGCGCACATCACACGGGTGCACGCAGGGCTCTCAAATTTCTTGAGCACCCGTGTGCACAAGAAACACTCAACGGGTTAAGTAATCCTGCACAGCAATGTTCATTACGACGTAGCGAGAGCACCAGTACCTAATACTCGTCCCTAGTCCGCCGAATATCCGTGGCCATGGACGTCCTACCACTTTTTAAGTGTTAAGTGACCTCGAAAAATTTCTGGTTCGTCCATGGGGTTCTAACCAATCCCTTACGAGTTCCATAATATTTTTAAAAGTTCTGAACTAAACTTCTCCTTAATCTCTTATTGTCACTGGTAACATAGTAATTTTATTTACAAGATTTCCATTTACACCTCCTGCACTGTTACTACTTTACTGTACGCCATATTTATTGTTTTGCGATTACAGCGCCACCGTGGCGGAATTCAGTACTAGTTCGTACATATTGCCGGGCATTATGCCATACGGCAAAAGGTCGTTTTTTTGGCGGTACACATAATGTCGACGGTATACATACGTCAGATGGAAATATGCAAACGGCTTTTCGTTTGTAAACACACGAGCTATTATGTAGAAGGCAGATTTTGACATATTGACTTCGACATAAATATTACACCTACTAGCATTAAATTTGTCTTGTCTCCTCCTGTTTCTCTCCCTAAAAGGAAGAATAATATGCGATAATTTTGAATTAATCTTCGTTTTCGCTTCGCTCGGATAAAGCAATTTAAAATAATTGAATTTTGAGTTTAATGCTCATCTTCGTTCTTTTCTGTCTTTGCAGAAATTGAGCTAATTAACAAAACAAGCACTTCTTTAACCAAACAATGTAAACATTATTAAAACTGAAGTTTTTTCATGAAAATTATCTGCTGTTTTTACCCGACTTCCCCTAGAGGGTTATTTTTCGAGAGTATGTATGTTTGTATGCGTTTATGTATGTATGTATGTAGACAAGAAATTCGTTTGCACGTGCTACAGCCCAAACGGCAGAGCGGATCTTGCTTGACGCGTGAGGTGTCCTTAGATTTTGTCTCGGTAGCGCGAGTGGCACAAGCGTTGGCGGTTTTTTTATCGCAAAATACAACTTTGAAATTGCCTACCGCAGTCGGGTTTTTGTTCTATAATACATCTGCTTATCTTCAATGAAACGTTGGCAGGTAGGTAGCGAGACTATTTATGAAATAAAGAAATCAAATAGTTCTTTTTATTGAACATAATGTTAACGACGTTTTCATGAACAGTATACCTAAAGATTGCAGCACGACTATATTTTATTGTTTGACTAGTTTGATAAGAATTTCTTACGGCATTTTTTTAAATATCTTGGTAGGAACGTAATTGAACTGAAGTCCTGGGTTCAAGCTATTCTTGGGGTCAAATAGATTCAATTTCTGTACGAAGTAAAAAGATTTACATTATTTAGATTCGTATATTTTAGGTCACAAACAAATCACAATCATTGTGTAGACATGATTGATTAGACTATAAAGTACCTAAACATAACATGAATTTTATTCATCCATCAATTAGTATTTAAAACACTAAAATGCATGGTTTATGACAACAGTCTAACCAAACTATAACTACAGTGTAAATAAGAGTTACCTGTCGTGACACCCAGAGGTGCTAAAATTAGGTAGGTAACCCCTGGTGACAGTGAATCGGAACGTACATGTCCAAGGCACTGGTAAAAGTGAATTTGCAATCTAATGTGTTTCTTTTGCTAATGTTATATTTACAAAACTGAACTGGACTATTTTCTGTGACTGCAAAAACTAGGCCATATTTTTAAAGACTAAAGAGATACTTTTTGGGTACAAAGACAGAGAAATGTTTTTAGTTTTTCCCTTATTAAGTTTGGGTTAAATACTTGTACCTACTATTACATTACATTCTGTATGACCCACTAGCATATCAGTGTGTTATCATTTCATTGAGCAAGTTCCTAAAATTATCCAGTTCCGCTCATATCAGTGTGGGGTAAAAATGTAATCAAAAGTGGACTCTATCTGGTGCAGGTTAGAAGCAATTTTGCGTGACACCAGTGCACATATAAAATGTTACTTACTACGTGTAAATGCACTACATCTGTAAATCTACGAATTTATATCGCAGACGAAAACAATACTACATTATTCAATAATTATTTATGAATATAATCTAATTTGTACCATTCAAATGCATTGAAAGTCCAATTACTAATATTGTCTAAAATGAGCATAAGTTAGATACAATTTTCATGCAATTTCCAAATAACTGATTAAAACCATCAGTAATTTTAGTAAATGTTAAATAAATAAATTTCTATTATGTATAAATCAAACAATTAAACCATGCCTATGGTTAATAATACCATTAAAATTGTAAATAGTAAAGTGTATAGAATAATGCTCATGATTTAAAATAATTGACAGATTGCTCATGTTCACTGGATATAAAATTTTGAGAACACCTAAAACCATTGCCATAAACATAGCAAATTAAAATACACATAAATATATGAAAGGAACATAATTTCATAGTAAAGGACTTTGAAGAAATCATTATACTCTAAACTAACTCTACACATTCTTAAAATCAACAAAATTCACTGGTCTACAGTTACTTCTAATAACATTCTAAAATACTTCAAACTATGTTAATCCACTTTAAACAACATAAAATTGCAAATGGCAAACCTCACATATCCAAATCAAATATGAGATCATTCTTAAACTTAACCTCCAGGTACTGGCCCTTGTTCAGCCGGTCTGGATTGTAGAAGTCAGTACGGTGCTTGATGTTTTCACAAGTTATTGGTTCAGATTTAGGTTTACTTTGAACCTCTTTTTGTTTACTTTCAGTTTTAACCGATTCCCAAATAACTGGTTCCGCGTTCTCTTTACTATTTCCGTTGTTATCGACAATGTTTAAAACGGAATTTTCTTGGCTGTTTTTATTTTCATTGGTATCTGATTCTGCGGACTTTTTGCCACATTCATTGGCATCGTGTTTTCTGGAGTTGATAGTTGGTTCATGTTGTAAAGGCGTGTTCCTGCAGTCGGCCTCTGCGTCGGAAGTGTCCGCCAGCCCGCTGTCGCGACGCGGTTTCAAAGCCGATTTCAACTTCGGCTTTGATACCTGGAAAAAGTTGACACTCTTTTAGTACGAAAATCAATATCGCGTCCCAGTTTCCATGGCTATTGTTTACCTGCAGTTATTGTATCAACAGATGAGTTCTACTAAACATAGTTACCTGGTTACATAAACAGAATACTTTGCCAAGTCAACAATACTGTTATTTATAGCCAGGTGGCAACAGTGGCTTCACTGTACATTAAATTATTACACCATACATAGAACACAGCAGATTTATGATTGGATAAGCCACATGAAGGTCATTAGTATGCATGCCATATAGATAAAAGATTCCAGTCAAAGATCAATAGTCTGGTTCACTTACTTTAGATAGGCTGAATACGTCATCTTCGGCCTCGCTCTCGCTTTTTCGCTGCTCTTGGTTACGCTTTTTACTCTTTTTCCGCTGATTCTTCTTTTTCTGGCCTTCAATGGATGAGTTGTACCTGAAAAAAAAACCATGACCATGAACTGAAAAATTCCATGTTGAACAATTTTTTGTTTACAAACTATTCATCAACAGTGTAATGTTTGTTTTGCTTGTTATCTCATGCCATTACTGGATGTTTGTTTGATTAGCATAACTGAAATTGATGATTCAGTTGGATAATGTATTTGCAAGATAGCAATATAGATAAGTAAAATTTTGTTATGTGGATGATAATGTAACTTTCCATAAAAAATTTCACACCTGCAAAAAAGTGTTTGTAATAACATGCTTACCTATAAAATTGTCTTGCAATGACATCGCTAAATCTAACAGTCTTTTTGAAGCTTGAACCCTCATGGATGTAGTCGGAACTGATGTAGTCCATGGATGATGCAACATCACCCACACTTGACTCAGAATAACTCCTCATCATGTTGGGTTTGCGTAGTATGCTCTTTGCATCACTGCGCACAGGACCGGGATCCGTCCACACTATTTCTTCATCTTTAGCTGTGGGGGAGTCCAAGTCATCATCATCCTCATCATATTCTGATACAGTTGAAGATACTACAATATTTGTTTCTGTTCCCAAATTGGTAACTTCAACAACAGGGGTTGACTCTTCTTGCTCAACTGAAACTGATTTTTGAACATCTAATTTATCAGTTTTCTTCAACTGAGATGTTTCAAACTGTTCAGGTGTCATGGAGTCTTCACTCAAGCCAATTTGGAACTTCTGTGGAACATCACCAGCAAGTTCCATCTGCAGGATTACATTGTTGTCCCATGCTTCACCAGTGACATCTTCAAAGTTCACATTTTCATCAAAAACAATGATAGCTCCATAGTGCACAGGCACAAAACTTGAACCAACTGATGTAAACTTAACAGATATTTTGTTGCCATCTTTTCTTACTTTAACAGAATCAGGTTCAGTATTCTTTACATGGAAAGTAAATGCAACAATGTCATCCATAACATTGTGTGTATAGGTGGGTAGAGAATATCCAAGGTTAGGGTTGAAGAAAAGTTCTTCTTTAGGCCCAGATTTTTCAGGTGATTTAACAGGGGCTTCTGCTGGAGTTGATGATAATTCTACAATCAAGTTCTCTTTATTACTCTCTTCTTCACTATGTGAGCCAGAGTTTTCTTCACTTTCTACACCGCTATCAACTTTCAGTGATTTTGATTCACAATCATTCACATTAGCACTGGGTAGGGTTTTCCTGATCACTGGTAGGGTTACAATCAGTTTATGTTTAGATTTGTCAAACTTTGCACTTCCACACTCATCATTTACTGCATAAGGTAGAGTGATATTAAGTTTATACTTGGCTGGTTTCTCCGATTTTAGGCTCAATGTTTTCTCTTGCACATCAAGAGTGCAATCTTTAGTTGAAGATAATAGAGGCATGTTTACTTCCACAACTATTTGACTAGGAATAGCAGAGTATTGTTTGCAATCTTTGTTGTAAGTAAAATCTTGGAAATCAACATCTTTCTGTTGTTTTATCACATATTTGGGTATTGTGTAGCCATTCTCAGTAGTATGATTGAATTCTGCAGGCCCTCTTCTAGCTTTTCTTTTTTGTTGGTTGTTTCCAGTAGGTATTGGCTTTGGTTGTGAGGGGGTGGGAGCTTTAGACTCTTTATACTCCTTAGAGTCAACCTCACAAGAAGGACCTTTAGAAGTCTCAGAGTAGTTCCTCTGTGGATATAACTTCTCAATAAGGTCTGGGGTTAAGTTCTCACATTCTTCCTCAGTAGGGGGCACATAATTAGGATCTTCTTTCCGAATAACTGCAGGCATTGCCATGCCTTTGTATTGAGACTTTGGAAATCGGCAATTGTTGTTGTCCAAGTGAATATCGTAAGTTTTTGCTAAACCATCAAATGCCGTTTTATTTACCAGTTCACGAAACTGTTTGTTAACCTCTGCCATGCGCAGAGTATCTGGGTGGAAGACCACGTCATATAACACAACCCGCTCCTTTTTAGCGGTGTAGTCTTCACGGGGTGGTATGATGGAGTACGGAATCTGCCAGTTCATACCTCGCTGACCGTCTACCTCTTGAACACGGCACGACGGCTTCGCAACGTTGTCATTACTGCAAATGTTTATGAATGCCTTTCGGTCGCCAGCGACGCTAGTTTTAATAACATATCCTCCCTTTGGATTGATGAAAGTAACATTGTAACCCCGTTCCTTCTCGAGTTGGGTCATTTCTTTCTGAAATTTAGCTTGGTTCGCCGGGTCACGTACCTCATCGAAGTAGTCTTTGAACATGTCTCGAAACTTCTTTTGCTTCATTGCGTCTTGTATCGTTTCGAGATCGATACGAGACAGCTGGATGTCTTCATCTCGAGGTTTTACTCCCGTTGCCATTTTGTGTAGCTTCAGGCTTCAGCTAGTCGATTTATAAATAAATATACTGCGCATTCAATAAAAATCACAATTTTCAGCTGACTGTCTGCGCGGCGTACCATAGACAATTGACGTAAAAACAAAAATAGTTGCCAACGTGAAAATAAAATACTTCTTTATAAAAGCTAGGGCACACCGAATGTGGCGTAGATGCAGGGCGCAGGTAAAATGAAAATTTGTAGTTATTAAAATTATCGGTAGATGGCGCTAGCAACAGATGCGCACAAACGCTCGCAAGGTCTTTAACAAAACTAGCAACTAGCGTTCTAGTAATAGTGTGGTCTATTTTTTATGGTTTCGTAGTCTACCTCACATTACTCATTACATTACCTCAAGTCTGTCTGTCTATCTGTCGTCTGTATGCCGCGCCCACATATCTTCGTCAGTTTAGAGCTATCGACATGAAATTTGGTGAGAAGATAGATCGTGTTGACCCAAATATAGAAAAGTTGAGAAAGAATATTTCAAATGTATTTTGAACCCCCTTGTCATACATATGAAAGGGAGGCAAAATATTTTTTTCGCACAGTAGCGATACTACTATCAGTTCTTCATCGCTCCTGCCAATATGTCAAAAGTCCATTATAAACATAAAATTATAAATGTTGGAAAAAGTATGTTGCTCCGATCATTCTTCTGACTACAAAAAAGAAAATGCCGGGCCGCTGTGCCGCGCCGCGCAGCGCTGCCGCAGTGCAGTTCTACTGCAGTTTAAGTTGCACTGCGCAGCTATAATACAGTTTCACCTGCACGCACATCAAAGTACAGTACCTATTTAAGGGATCAACATAAACTGGTTTTTCCTAGTACTTGTATCAAAATTCAGAATCAGATGAGCTGGCGATAGTAAAATTTTCAATTTTCAGAAGCTTAATCACTAAATATTTGTATTTTGGTCAATTAATAGATAAACTAAATTTAGGAATGTAGTACTAAGGTATTTCAGGTTTTACGCATATAAACTTTGGTATAATATCATATCATATCATTTTTATTGGTAAAATTATTTAATTTTTAATAATATCCAGTTGACATATTAAGTTTGCGGTATTTTGAATTTAATTGAAACAACCATTAGGTGTTCAGATATTTTAGATATTTATATTTATTTAGGTATATTGAACGTAGATAGTTTTATTTTAATTTATTTAATTTTAGACATTGTACTACGTAGGTACCCACAAGTTCATAATCATGTTTTTAAAACTAAAGAGATATTCATTTTGATGCTAGCTTTCAGTTCAAAGCCATCTATCAATGACTTTTATAATATGAACTGTTTTTTTAATGAATTTTGTTTTTTTTTCTTATTATGCTTTTTTTGAAGAGAACGTCACACCTTTTATTGCTTGTTATTCCGTCCCATTTAGAAGGCCTTTTTTGACAGGTTAAAAAAAAGTATCACAATCATCGAAAGCTCTGAAAATTTTGGAAGCAGTTTGTGGATAATTAAATGATTGTATTTATGAAACGAAATATAGGGCCTTACCATAAAAAGTTAGACTAGTGTTGAACGCGTGTATAGCGTGTTTTTTTGTATGAAGTTTTATTTTAGACACGCGTTCAACACTGGTCTAACTATTTTGTGGTAAGGCCCATAATGTTTTAAAAAGGGTGAGCTAGTAAATTAATAATAGACGTATCATAGCAATTTTATTTTCACTAATCACTTTTGTAATAAAATGCTAGTTGAGCATCTCCCCTATATTTAACGCCATCTGTTGGCGTAAATTGTTTATTTGTAAAAGAAGGCTATGCACACGCATTCGGTGCAACGCAACCTCTACTTCGTGTCTATGGCCTTTCAGTGTTGCCAGGCAAAATAAATATAACCTCAAATGTCAAAACAAAACATAACCTCAAAAAGTAAGTCGGCTTGGAATCGGAAGTTGCTACTAAAATAAAATTACTGGTTTGAAAAAAATGTCTATAAGAAATATCCATCGTTTGTTTATTCAAACTTTAGTGCGGTCCTCACCTACGCATGATACTGTAAGATTCTATGGACGGTGGATGCACAGAAAACCTACCAAAGTAATATTGCCTTTCGAGCCACCCTCCAAAGTTGGTTTGAAGAAAGAAAAAGTAATTGATTTAGAGCCTGAAACCAACAATAAAGTGCGTGTTACTCAAGCCCAGAAACTAGAACATACCAATACTGAACAAAATGAATCTGAATTCAAAGAAGCTAATCCTCAAAAGTTCAAAGATATCAGAAAACAAAGGGAAGAGAAAATGAAGAAACGAAAGTTTTACTTGAGCCAATTGAAAGTATTTGATGATGATAACGAAATTATCTACGAAAAATGTAAAGACAATGATGGAAGAATAAGGTAAGTTATCAGAAAGTCAGAGATAATGTTTTCATATATCATTCTACAAAACTAGTGAATTGTCTAAACAGTGGTTTCTCTGTGCTACTTATGATCCTGTTGGAATTTCATTATCCTCACTGGCTAGCTACTAACTTCATAATGAAAACAAAATTTGTTTAGTTGTCTTGCCTTGCCTTGTTATGACATTACTGTTACATTACTTGCAGCACTCTTCTCACAAATTTAAAATCCAAGAAGGACAGAATCCGGACACAGCAGATGCTGGTTGAGGGTTGGCGTCTCATTGTAGATGGTCTGGAAGCAAAATGTAACCTGAAATATGTTATCTTCAGCCGCACAGAGGACTTGGCTAACTTGCGGCCATTTTTACCAAAAACAGGGGTCAAGTTCTTCAAAATACCTTACAAAGAGATCAATTTGTGGTCCAATGTTGAAACCTCACCTGGTATCTTTGGTAAGAAAATGAGCAATCCTAATATCTCACACCACCATTTGAAGAACTGTCATTTTTGATTTATTTCCTGCCTCACAATCATGCAAATAATTAATTTCATGTATGCAGAATCACTATTCTCACTAGTATTTGGTTATATTATATCTTATATATTCTTTATTGTGCTTAAAACAATGGAAACATAAAAATTAAAACATAGTTCACAAAGGTGAGCTTATCTCTATAAAGAGATCTATTATATGAGATTTGAACTAAGATCACCTATTTTCCTTTTACAGGTATATTTGAAATGCCTACTGAGGAGAATATCAAGAGACAGTCAAAGCCTTTGCCGCTAAACCTGATTTGTGACAACATCCGGGTACCAGGGAATCTCGGAGCCATTCTGAGAGCAGCTGTTGGTGCTGGTTGTGACAAAGTTTTGCTGTCAAAAGGTATACATAGTTCAATAATTTACAAAAAGTTAATAAGAATAAATAAATAAGAAAAACATTGGTACCATTATATTTAACTCTTAGCATTACTTTATTTTCAAATTTTTCTGGCATTGTAGTCATATCAAAAAATTCAGATTTTAATAAAGAAGAAGAGCCAGCCTTTCATAGTTGAAAAACATTTCATTAAGATGCTTTCATTCAATTCAACTCAATTTTGTAAATATGGCTTCTGTCAGCAGGGACATTATGTTGCATTATAGTCAATATAGCGATGATAAAAAAAAAATGTTAAAACAGAACTATATACTTATGTATCTCCATCGGCCACAATAGATCTGAAAAGGTCGCAGTGGCTGTTGGTCTGACCAGGACCAACCCCTTCTAACCAAATAATAATAAAATATGTATCTCCATTACAGGCTGTGTTGACGTCTGGGACCCTAAAGTCGTCAGAAGCGCATCAGGAGCCCACTTCAGATTGCCCATACACCAGTCCATAGACTGGGAGGAAATGCCCAAACACTTGGAAGAAAATACCTCAGTATTTATAGCTGATAGCAACACTATTGATGAAGAGGTGGAAAACTATGGCACTGGTGATATGCATCTTCCTGTTGTGCCATACTATTCAGTGCAGTTCCCTAGCTTGAAACATGTCACGTTAATAGTTGGAGGGGAGACGGAAGGAATCAGTGATGAGAGTTTCAGGTACATTGAACTGCAAATACCATACATGATATTCCCAAACATTGTTGAATATTCTATCCTATTGTAAGCAAATTATTATGAATTTGGTTTTCTTAGTTCACAAGCCCTTTTCTGTACAGCTCAGACTGACTCGTCCTACGTGTCGCTTATATGCCTAGTTGGTAACTCCGATAATAAAATGTAGGAGACTTCTTTCTTTCATAATATTTCGGCTCTTGAGGGTTTTGACGTCGTAAAATTATGTAAGGCGATGAATTTTCTACAGCAGCCGCATCAGCGCCGCCTTCATTAGTAGTAGTAATTGGTCGCTATGGCTGATATCGGTCAGAGAGATCATCAACACTTTTACCTGACTAAACATAATTACAGTTTTATTTTTATAGTCATATGCTATTAATTTTTACTATATCTTTGTAAAAATTTTAATCCATACTTGCTTACGTTGGTTCTTTCAATTTTCCACAGCTTGGCAGCGTCCAGAAACGGCATGCGTCTGAACATCCCGATGGCGAAAGGAGTGGACAGTCTGAACACCGGCATGGCGACCGCAATCATCGCCTTCGAGATCCGCAAACAGCTGATCCAGGCGTGGACCAAGATCAAGATGGACCGACAAGCCTTACAAGCCACTTAGGTTACTATTGTTCTTGTACTTACTTAGTTATTTACTTGTAGAGTTGTTAGAGAAAACAGTATATTGTTGATTACCAAGTTGATTCTATTATTTGATTGATACCCATTGTATGCAAATTATTGTAGCTAGTAATGGTGGAGGTTTATCTGGTTTATGTTGGGCAATTTGATTAAAGAAAAATAGGTGTAGGTCAGAATTATTAAGAAATATATTCAGTCACTTTCTTAAAAGTTCAAAGTCACAAACAAATCAGAAAGGCAGATACAATTGGGGTTTTTTTAAGAGACATATCCGAAAGATGGCTCTGTACGCTGTCATAGACTAAGCCTGAAGTCGGAATAATATTTCAGCAAGGTCTGTGATGGTGTACAAAAATTAGTTTCTGCAAAAACACCTAAAATTAAGATTGATTCCTTAAACAAGCCAAAAATCCTCCATTCGATTCTTGAGAGATTTATCCTTAGCTATTTCAGTCACGACGACGCATTGCGGTAGTTGCAAGTATTAATTAAGAATGCGTCTCGTGGTAGGTCGGTTTTCCAAACGTTTTCTCTCCAAAGCATCACTACAGAAAACCCTCCTCAGAAAGCACCTTGAAAGCACCCGTAACGTAAGCCCTAGCTTTTGTATCAGTTCCTATCGTATGTTGCTAGATGGCGCTACGCGTTCCTGAAATTCAAGGCTTCCTGAAAACAAGACTAGAATTGTAATTTTCGATATTATTTCAGTATTCGTTAATTAGCAATTTTAATTAGGATAGTACGTTGGCTTTGAGTATCTTGTTTTTTTCTTTTAAGGTTTTGAATTAAGGGTCCAATTAGATGTTTTTCCTTTTAACTTAAATTAACTGTCCCGTATATTATTACTTCTGGCCTATATTGACTTGTATCTTTTCTCTATAACTCTATTCCTAGAGCTTATTTAGTTTTATTGCGTGCGTCCTTTAGATTCACTTTGCGGTTGTGTTCCGCTGCCAAGTTTGTGTGACGTCATTGCATACATAGAGCCTTATGTATGCTTAAACCTACTTCTGCGAGTGGAAAACCGCAAGAGTCTAAGTAAAGACAATCTCGCTCGAGTGAAGGGAAGAACTAAACTTGTTTATCTAATAAGATAAAGTAAGAAAGTTATGAAAGCTGACTATCAGCCTTGATTAAATCATATACATATTCATACCTATACTATTAGACATATTCAACTACCCACAAATGTAAAACAAAGCTATAACTATCTATAAACTAAATTGTAGTTTCTAGGAAATATCTACCTCGAACCAGAGCCGTTCGTGGCCTATCTCAATCGAAGGGAAAGAATTAGGGGATTTTTCAAAGGAGAGTCGGTAGCTAGTTAAGGATGTGTAATGTAGGAAGGAGGCGTCGTGGGTCAATACTGGAGGTGGTGTAGCGCGGGCTCGGCGCAGGCGTGCGCCCGCCTCCCCGCGCCACCCCGCACCACCCCGCCCGCGCCCCGCCGCGAGCCGGCCCACTCACGCAACTCGCGAGTCAGCCGCCGAGCGCTGCGATCGCGCGCACTCTCGTACCGATACCCCCTCGGCCATGTGTCATGTTTTCATCACAGAGAACAACTGTCAACCGTACTCCGCATTCCTCGGGATGAATGACTGAAACCCTCGGTGTTCGAGGATCGCGAGGCGTCGCGCTGACCCCGCCGGAGGGCAGCTTTCGCCGAGTGTCTAGTTTTTCTCGTAAGCTCGTGGCCGTTGACACTGCAGCGTGCGGATCCCGCAGTGCGCGAGTGTGTGCTTAATTGGCGAACATAAGGACGACGTCAGCTGAGTCGCGTAAACATTGGCATTGAAAGAACTGACTGAGGTCCTAGGACCCTGAAAGGGATGGCTTTTGAACTGTTTTCTTGCGCCTAAAACTTTGTACACCTGTTCAGAGGAGGATTTCATCATGAGACGCTTGATTTTATTATTGCTAACAGGTATGTGAGAGTCTGTAGTTGTGGTCTATTTATGTAATTGCATGTTCCTACTTCCCACGAGTAGGTACCTACTGGTCTGTTATTTATTATTGATAGATTAGTCTTATTTATACCTCTATAAGGTTAGAACAAGATCCTTATACTTCAGTTTTCCTAACTTCTAGTTTCCTGTGCATGAGAAGAGAACACACATTTCTAGTGATTTAAACCAAATTTAAACTCCTTTCTTTATGCTTTTCATTTGTTCCCTTGTTTAATTTTGCCCCAATATAGAGTTTCTAAATAGGCAAGAACTGTAAAATTATACGACTCTACCTACTAACTAACTAACTACTTCCAATTATGGGTGCAAGTCAAATTAGAAACATGAGATTACTAGGAACTGGCGGCAAAATTTACCTCAAAATATCATACCGACTAACGCCGGCGCGCGGCGCTCTATTCATCATGTCGCATGAGAAAAATAAAGTGCGCAAAAAGCTCCGGTCCCTTCAAGGAACAATGAGGTTGGCGAAAAGAGCAATTTTTTGCGTGCGCCAATCTCGTTTGCGAGCGATTGCGGTTATGCTTATGCTACCCATTTTTTCGGGGCAACGTAATCAATTGAACTCGTTTGTCCTTTAAGTAAACGAGAAAAGCTTCAGGCTGCGCAATAAAGCTCCCTGGAAATAATAAGACGGAAAGGACGGTATTTTTTCTCGTCCTGTAATGAACTGAAAAAAAGTGTGCACCAGGGATCTTTCTTAGATCGCTATCTTTCCTTACTTTTAAAACAGCTTCTATATCAACTCTCAGCACAATAATGGATCCCGATTGATATCCTATAATAAACTTAATGGTCTGTTTCCATTAGAATAATACATATCTCCCTCACGACTTGATAGGACCAACTATGGAGTCAGGCTTTGTTGTCCGGACATCTGTCGGTATCGCCTATGGACATCGGTTCCGCCGCTTAAATAATCATAATCATCCGGAATAATGCGCCGTGAAACTAACGGTAACCTCGGACACCGCAACACGTTTTGTAGGTACCAACAGCGCTGCATGTCGTTGTTCCATACGAATACAAGACCCGTAAAGCTCTAACTAGTGGTACAGAGGAATTTTTTGGAAAACTTGCAAAATATTCACCGCAGGCAGGATTTGAATTCGCGACTTTTGGCATCTGTACTGCCGACGCCTCTACGTACTGCCGACGCCTCTACAAACTGGTATTTAATTGCGAAAAAGCTAAATTACAAATGTAAAGGAAAAGAAATAGATTGATATCTAATCATTAAAAAGATAGAGTCTAGGTATAGAAACTGCTTATCTAACTGAGAGTCTATACTAGAAACTGCTTATCTAACTGGGAAATAATAAAATTACACGGGAGATAACGCATAATGAAACGTTGAGAGCATTGAAAAGCTCTATCGTCGCGAATCGTCAATTCGGTATGCTAACAAGGTCATTTTCAACTAAAATCTCAAAACCGTTTCGAGATTTACACTTTATCTACAATATCTACGTATTAGATTGGTGATTATTTTAAGTTTAATTAAGAAATTTAATTAAAATATTTTGCCTTCGATGACCTCTATTTGACCTTTTGAAATAGAACCTTACGGTTTATATTGAATAAACCTTTTGCCTTAGTTGAGAAAAAAAAACAACGGGTTTGTATTATGGTAATTTGACATTGTCTTTGTTGCATTATCCGTCAATCGTTTGTTGATGTTTTGTGTTTATATAAAATTTTATATATTAAAGAAAATACGCATTTTACAACGACTTTTACGGGAAAAATTTGTGAACAGTGTCTAGTGCGATCTCCTGTCGCTCGAAAAGTAATAGATTTGGCGTTGTAGCTGTGTTAAATATTGAAAACACTGACATTTTCGTGGTCGGCCACAAATATGAGTTCTAAGGCAAAATTCGCTATTTTTCAAACCTCGTAAGTACAAAAAATTGTGTATTTTATCGCAGTTCAGCTATTAAATAATGCATTTTATAGAAAAATATTAGTATTCGGCTATATTAATAGTATAATTTCAAACAAAGTCGGTACCAAATTATGGTGCCGAAGTAAACAATAGTGCTGCTCATTACTTATCGATATTTGTTTAGGATCCTATGTGTAGCTTAGATCAAACACTTTCTTTTTGGTTTGATTCGTGACGTAATCAATATTTTAAACTTAAAATAAAATCTAACTATGTGTGTTCTATTTGTTTAAGATGGGAGGTAAGCGCTGTTCTATACCTTTGTGCGAGAATAATTCAAGTGATTATCCGTACATATTATTGGTACCCATTTTGGAATGGCTGTTGGAAAAATAGTGTGCACAAATAAACACGGAGTATTTCTAGTATTTTTTGCAGTACTGCTGTGAATAATATATGGAACAGTGCAAAGTTGCTTTTTTTGCTAAGGACGTGTCTCCTGCGTATGCGTTTGCATTTGTCTGCTTGAATTTACTTCATATGTGATGAATCAAGAATAAACGCTAAAAATATTTTTTGTATATTATTATTGGATAACGTTCTCTTTCAAAGCATATCAATTTTATAAATATATATAAAACCATAACATATAACAGCTACAAAAGTCCACTGCTGGCCATGGGCCCACAGCAAGTATTGGCCTTTACATATTGGGGGTATTATTTCCCATAATCACCTAGTCTGGCAGGCGGATCGGTGAGCGCAGTGCAAAGTGTTGTTTATTCACAAAGAACGATGCTGTCGTGTGGTGCCAGCTTACCCCATATCTTTCCCGTGGGTATCGTAAGCAGCGACTTTTGAGTGATGGTGTGTATTGCAATTTTTTGGTGGAAGATTGACAAACTGTCACTATGGCCATACTTAGTATTTTGAATGACTCTCAAAAATTTTGTCAGACGTAGTGTATTTTAATTTGATTACTATTAGAGTAGAAGCCTCTGACACAGGCAGTCGGCAAACCTACTCACTTAGTAGCTTTTAGAGTCTTAATGCCAATATTTTGCAAATATGGTAATGTTAAACACGAGTCGTAGGTAATAACAAGCTCCTAAAATAAGTTTAATAAAATTTTACTGAATATTTACTCACGCCAGCGCTAAATATCGATATCGATAAGCCGTTACGGGTTGTGAGTTTACATCTCTACTTATCTGTACACTTGACAATTGTTTGACGTTTTGATTATCCATAGATTGCCATTATTATTATTTTTAAAGGCCAGGTGTAGGCAAAGATATTGTGAATATGCAGCCTAGTGATTGAGTAAAACCTCAAAACTATAAAAAAATATTTAAAATAGAAATAAATAATATCTTTTCAAAATATCGAAAATAGTTTCTTAGAATGATCTATAATATCAAAATAAGGCATAAAAAAATTGACCTGGCGAACCGAATTGTCAGGAAAGTAACCTATTCGCCTTCAATATTCGCAAAAGAAGATACCTATGAAATTGCTAAAAGTTTTACGACAAAGGTAGAGTCTATTAAAATCTATGTATGGATAAAATTATTCTAGACTGAAAATAAATTACAAGTCCTTCAAACTTAATAACATCTCTAAAAACTTTTGAAAATCAACGCCTTAGATTCACCTTCTTTGGAAACGATAATGCCGGTAAATTTTTAAATGAATAACATTTAACCAAAAAATATATAGATGGTGATTGCAGAGTATGTACCTAGTTGTAGCTCCAAGGTGTAGTTAAAGTTATTTGAACGAGTTAAAATGGATATTTAATACGACATACGTGCTTGGCATCAAATATTAAAAACCGGATAACTACTTACATTTTAAAAAACAAGTTTGATCGAATCGATTTTGGAACTCGCGTTTCGAGCGTAAATGAACAGATTTCTTCACAAGAATTAAGCATCGCGTGCAATAAAACCAACCAATAATCAGACTCAGAAAAGCTGGTATAACCAGAGTGGAAGCCCTTTTATCCGCGACCAAAGAAATATACCAGAAAGAACCCTACGAACAACCGTAGTGAGTTTATAAAAAGCTCGTTTCTGTCAGATTTGACACGACCCTCTCACGTACATACGACTAAATGCTCATAACACGAATTTCTTACTACGTTTACACATGAAAAAGAAACTTATAATATGCCGCAAAGGGGATTCAATACTACCACAAAATAAAGAACTTACGCTAGCCAATAGTTACTTTGTGATACTACTGCCTTTGGTATCAGTTGAACTATCTACGCCTTTATCTTCTGGCTACCGTGTTCACTAAGAGATAAGCTACGCGTTTCCATATGAAACTAGCACTCCAGTGCTCCTTTTTCTGAAGAATTCATGTTTTCGTATGTCCGATTTTGACGATGACGCGTTCATCTATTCATCAATTCACTTGGTTATATTTGTAGGGCTCCGTCTGTTTTTTTGCTGTCTGAGCCTTTTATTTATGGTAACGATAACGACAGGTGTTCCGCGCAGGTAAAGAGAGACGTGAGATTTCGATTTGGGCTGACCGGCGGGACGCCTTTGTTGGGATGAAGCCCTCAGCCGCACCGGGCACTGCACTAAAATATCTGCATCTCTCTGACAATACCCAACCTCGGTCTCAATAGCAATTGGTTACCTTTTGATTGCTCTCGGTTCTTCGTGCAGCTTTTTGTCCAATCTTCAAAGTAAGTGTTGTAACTGAATGTCTTATTTCGCCTCTACAATCAATATCAGTCTGGTTTATTGAACCGCAGGTGGATTTTTCTTTAGCGTGTCTCCGTTTCCATGAAATAACCACCAAAGTTTGTCTTTAAGCGAGCTGTCGCCAAACAGGCTTTAATAAATCGCGAAGTTTTCCTTCCGAAAGAATACAAAAATCTTGGTGGATTTGTCGACCTTTCTATACCCTCATCAATCTCCTGGTATATTCTTCAGCTATATTATTGGATTCTCTTGTCGCATTGATGGACACTTATCATTATCTGTCAAACAGACTTCGAAACTACTCGTTTAAACTAGTCGTGGTGGCTTCCATCAGTATCAGATCACTTATCGGCTACTCTCTGCCTTTTGTAACGAGCCGCAAAGATATTCAAGTTATCAGAATAGTCCCAATAGATACAGAGACACGTTTTCATTGTAGAGTTACATAAAACATTTTCAGAATATGAGTACATTTATTTAAATCCTGTGTATCGGAATATTGCAATGTAATGTCCTTTACCCACGCTACGGCACAGCTTGTTATTTTTTGCCCAGAGTAAGGAGGATGTAGACTGCACCTGGTGTGCGCTTTAAGTTTTTTTGAAGCTTTTTACCCCCGGGAGCAAAGTGCTATTTTTGTACGGTATTGATTTCTCAGTTCCAGATTGTTTTGTAAAATGGAAGGAAGGTTTTAAAAGCCCAAGCGTTTTTGGTTTGCAAATGGGTCTATATCAATTTCTGCAATTTTATTAAGGAAAATGTAGATTGATAGCAACGCAATGAAAGCAATGGATGCCGACCCAATGTTCCCAGACGAGGGCTCGTTAAAGTCCCATCGACTCGTTTGTGGTCGCTCGTTCCCTCTAAAGCTGTGAGGAATGGCCTTCTCGAACACTACTTACTTGGATAGCAATTTGTTAGGTTGGTTTATGAACATCCAGTTCATGCCTGCGCTTTTCACGCGTCTCGTTTCCATAAGTTACGTAAGTTATCTTGCAGTTCAAAGATTCCACCGCATTTGGTAGTCTGTTTGTGTCTATTTCTGGGTGATGACAGCGAGCGCATAATCGAAACGGGTGTACGCAGCGATAAGTGGGCAGGCGCCGGCTTTCATCTGGTTGATATGTGTGTGTTTACTCTGAGTCGACGCGTGCAGTGCGGCTGTGCGCGGGCGCAGCGTGGCTCGTCCTCACTCGACGCACCAAGGGTCGCGGTCGCTACTCAATAACAAGAATTCATTTACGATCTGTGCCAGCGGCATTTGTTTGCTCTCGCATTCATTCACACTGCACGCAACAGTTCGTAAATAAAAACCTATAACATTTTCGGCAATACAATTGACTTTTTCGTTTACCTTCTTATTTAAGAGAGTTTAAGACTCCATTAAAAGGTACTTGTTCAACAAATTGCAACTCGAATTCTTCGAGACATGGTTAACGGTTAACGTAAGCTTCGTAGATTTCCCACGTGAACATTTAGCAGCTTTTGAATTTCCCCGAAGAGCACTGGCGCAGCCAAATTTTCTTTTACAAATACATAAATGTGTCATAAACTTTTCCCATTTCCTGGTACATAATAGCTTCGTTTTTTATCGAAACGCATTTGAGCTTTTATTTTATTTCGATAATGGTTGTCTGATGTCCCTCATGCATGCCCCTAATAACAAAATCGATATGATGGCTTTAGATAGTCTCTGTGACAAAACTTAGATAAGTGGGAAAGTTATTTCCCTGGGGGTTATAAACTGGGACGACAAACTGATTCGGCTGACGCAACTGTTTGGCTGAATTTGTAATTAAACCGCCGGCGGTCCGCAGCGGCGCGGCGGCGGCGGCGCGGCGTCCGACGGGACTTGCCCCTTATTGCCTTTAGATCGTTCCCAAATTCGCTTTTACTGCTCTTTCTGGTGCAATTTGCTCCAGTTAGATTAGAAACTACACTTTAGATTACGTTAGTTTATTTCAGCTGTGTAAGCTAATTCTAATTCTCGGTAACTCCCACAAACCAAACAAAAACGGTTTTCGATTCAATAGAATAATTGCAGAAGCTAGTAATTCCAGATGTTCGCTATTCAACCATAGTCCTGCCTTTACAAGTCTTGTTAGTATTTGAGTTTTCTATAGAAAACAATACGATCGACAAGACAAATACCAGTGGGGGACAAAAGGCAGTCTATAATTATCGACCTTGAAGAGGCGAGGGTCGAGGGTGCGCTGTGTGCTGCTGTGCAGAGCCGGCCGCCGGCACGCGGCACGTGCGCTGGTAAAATGATAATGATAGAGTGGCCGAGGGGAGCCATAATCAACTGAATAACTAATTCAAGTCATTGCGATTACTTCTCGTAATAGACCTTTTGTATAACCCCATGCTCTTGAAACATCACCGAGGGGTCATTTCAAGGATGTTTTCGTAATAATATTTTGAATTGTTTCTCTAGTTTCAATTCAATAAACACTGTTACTGCCTCGTGAACAATCATCCAATTAATTGGCCCCACAAAAACAGGCCAATGAAATACCGGCTAGGGCCAGTTTGGTTGACAGAAGAACAACTTTAGCATGTTCAAAGGTTAATTAACAAAAGGGCGGAGGATCACCTTGCGCCAGTTTACAGTACCCGGACTGAATAATGCATGACAATCGACACGAGACAAGTTCGACTGTCCATTGACGAGGGCAATGAATTTGTCACCTTTATCGAACTTATCGAACTGGTCCAGTTTCTAGCTGCAATCTTGTTCATTACATAATAACAACGATAAAGCGCGGGTCCTGTGAGTAAATAACACACCAGTCGGTTGCGAACGCTTATCGATGATTTACGATTAGTGGCTCTTTTCAAGCTACCGAAGTGGGCACCTACTGAACGCAAAGGGTTCGCGAAATCGAAAACTGGATTGAATGTTTCGGAATGCTCGCTTCAAGTCGATGCCGGCGTAGTGAATAATGTATTCTTTGCAGAGTTCGAGAGCCTGCCGCGTAAGGGCTAAAAAATAATACCGAACGTGTAATTGGGTCGAAGAGGTGAAGGACGAGAGCCCATAGCAGGGTGGCAGTAGGGGCAAGTAGGGGGTAGGCATTACTCTACGTTGCGTACGAATGGTTATATTATTGCCCACGATATTACAACACCACATTCTGCGCTGGAAACTTTATGGAAATGTGAGGCACGACCCCGTTGGCTTAGGAACTTGGCTGCGTTTCATTTCGTTTACGCATCAAATAAGCTAAGGACTGCTGTTGCTGCTATGTGGTCAGCCTCAGATCAGCAAATATATCTCCAAATTATGAACGTTGAGTCTGCCGAACGGACGAAACGGAAAGTTAGAAAAGTACCTTCTGCGTGATGCATAAATTACACAGTGCTGGGCTTCGAACGTCCTTTCGTCCGAAATTGAACTACCAAAGTGGATGTACGCTGTAATAGCGCAAGGGTCGTAACTACTGTAATAAAATTTGATTAGAGCTGATCATAAATCTTTTCGTTTTTTCATTATCAGGGCGAGAGGACGGGCCGACTTTGGGAGAAACACCGCCCAAATCCCCCATGTTTTGACACACATACCCGCGTCGTATTTATGACACACAACTGTACAGCTCTGACATGAGATTTATGAAGTCCGCATGTGTGCTTAGGAGATTGAATTGCTCTCGAGCTGTGGGATTCCATGTTTTGCGCTTTGAAATACACAGTACATTTTTAGTAATCCGATTACACGGGCGCGGATATCTCTGCGTGACAACGATGACGGATCTGAGCCCGAATGTGATATTTATAACCCGGTTCAACGATGATATTACCCATTACTAACAAGTACCTTGCTATATAGTGGAGTACCTTGTGCCTTTGCAAGCCAATTAGGAGATCTCGTAACTAACTGTTTAGTGCATACACCGTTAATTATCAGTCTGTCTGTCTGTACCGTTGTTCAATTCTGATCAATTAAAGTCTAACGTAACGTTGACTCATACATAATCATAAAAACTTCTTCATTGAGCCACGCAAAAACGCTAAGGCGTTTTTTGTGGTACGATTTTGTGTTGTGATACCCGTACGATCTGACGGCAGTAGGCAAATAGGGCAACTTTTTAGTACGCACCGAAGGGTCCATGACGAAAATACGGGATCCCACGTCACTAACCCCGCGGCTTACTTACCGCGACATGTGGGGGCCGTGAGTCATCTCGCGCACAGTACATAGATGTAGCAGTAAAGAAACTCGACCCGTTTCTGTTGAATTGCAAGGATTGTCACTTTCGTTTATTATATGGGCGGCGGAAGTAGCCGTAAAACACAGGTTTTTCCTAGAAATCTTTTTACAGATGCTAAAACTGGTATTTGAATAGTTACAAAATTTGTGGTTAACGAAAATCAATCGACGCTACATTTAGTAACAAAATAGGACACTTCACAGATGGGAAAATTCCTATATAGGACTCCCGACAGTCAAGGGGTAGGTAATATAAAATTAAAATAACTGATTAAATATTTCACTGTTTACGAGTATAAACTGCATTATCCCTGTGAGTTACAAAGGCTACTTATTACTATAGGAAAACACCTTATTCTTTTCCCACGAGCGTTCGGGTGAGACTGGATCAGTTTCCTTGTAAGCGGCCGCGCGTCGTCACGCGTCTGTTTCGAACCTTTGCATGATGTTTCCACACTGCTGAGCGCAAACGAAGCCATTTTTTCGCTGCGTCTCGCGGGAGCCGGGCTCGGGATCCATTAGACTTGCAATTTGCAGACTCACGCTCACTTTTTGAAGGCAAAATCTATTCCATAACGACTGGAGCCGAATGACACTACGATAACTGCTTTTTCTGCTACTTCAAGCTCTCGAGACGACTTCATTTTAGTAACGAGAAACATCTTCTTATGCAAACTAGAAAGCTCGCACTGTTAAAGTTGTGAAACTCTATAGATATTGCAATGATTTAACCATAAACCTATTCTTCAAAGTTGAGTTTTATGGAAACTCATAAACCTCAATACTATGTGGGTTTTATCGCAACAATATCACATTTCTCTAACGACTCACATCCTGCTTAAATATATATTAATGATACTTTGACGTGCCGATTATTTATGTTCTTGGGCACCAAAAATGTTTGTTGGTAGATAAAGTCACATAGAGTTAAGTAAAGTGATTAGAGTTCCATGTCTTACTTCCGAGCTGGCGCGGCCGGCCGGCGGATGCGGCGGAACATGGAAAGCATTTTAAGCTTGTCCTAATAATATGGCCCCGGCCATTGTTCCATTTTATTTCGAGCACGACTTATCGATCCACAGAGTTTGTATCGGAGCGCGGTTTGCTATTGAGATCCTGTTGAGTCATCCGGCCCGGCGGACAGACGGCCCGTAATGGTCTTAAGAATTATCTCGAGGTTATCTAATGTCATATCGAACAAAAAGACTCCTTGTGACCTCATGACATTGTAAATCGATTATGAACTGAAAAACCTACATGGTAATTCACAACCAGATAAGTTTACTTGCGTACTAATTAACCTTGTAATTTAGGTATACATGGCCGGTGTACCTATTGCTTTGTGGTGGCTCAGCGAAGCCACATAATGCGGTTTGCAAAGCTAACCCAACCATCCGATACACGGCTCAAACGTAACCTGAGACCTATAGGCGTAATAAACCTTAGTCTCCCCAGCAATAACTCTACGTACGTCGAATCCACGGCAAAATAAATATTTCAAAGGCCTTAACAAGTTTTAGTACTGCTGCTAATAGTGAGGTTGAAAACGAGTATTAATTTCTTAACTATCAACACGAGAAATTCTTGGTCGGAAAACTACCTCGTTTATTAGAGTTAGCCGTGTTATTAGCTTTCGAAGGAACCGAGGTAATATGCGAGGTATTTGTCGGTCTGATTCTTATTAGAAGCTAGTTATTGAAGTGGCTCTAGATTAGAAGGCAATTGGGGTCTCGTAGCCACTGCAAATATTGGGGCGCTGAACTGATCTTTACTCGTATTTTGTGCGCTTATAAGAGCGACTTAGTTTTAGTGTCGTATCGTTGAGACATTTCTAGAAAGAACCTCAGAAGTACTACCACAGAGCAAGTCCAATGAGCTGTAACTATCTTTGAAATATGTATCTTCATATCTAGACACATATCTTAAACATTTTCGAAATTGAGCTAACTCTCGATGGCATCAAGGGTTTATATTGACGATATTGCTATCAAGCAATAAGTGGAGTGTTTGCACTGTCCTGTGATGTCAATATGCCGTCATTTGAGGCCGTCGCAAGGCCGTTGCTAAGCAGACTATCAGAGCCGCTGTCTATAAGTCAGGAGTCCTAGACGATGCCTTAAAAGAAACTACTATAAAGCAAGTGTATGCATCTGTTATTTAGGTTAGTATCTAGACCAGACTAGTATCGTATCATACATAAACCTATGCGAAATGGAGCTGTCTCTCGGTAGCCTCGAGCTTTTATGTCACCGATATTACTATCAAGGAATAAGAGGACTATTTATACTGGTCTGTGGTGCCAATAAGCCGCCATGGCAAGGCCGTCGCTATGCAGACTATCAGAGACGCAGTCTATAAGTCAGGGGTGCCGGCATTTGCCCCACATAGCCGAGACGATGCCTCAGAAGAAACTACTAAAAAGCAAGTGTATCTGTTATATAGATTCGTTTCTAGACCAGGCTATGCGAAATCTCTCGACTATATTCCCGATATTACTATCAAAGAATGAGCAAAATATTTATACTGGCCTGTGGTGCCAATAAGCCGCCATGGCAAGGCCGTCGCTATGCAGACTATCAGAGACGCAGTCTATAAGTCAGGGGTGCCGGCATTTGCCCCACATAGCCGAGACGATGCTGCAGAAGACTACCATAGAGCTAGTGTATCTGTTATTTAGGTTTCTATCTAGACTCATGAACCTTACTAAAATGGAGCTGCCTCGATAGCATCGAGAACCGATTTTACTATCAAGGAATAAGCGGTGGTGCCAATACTCCGCCATGGCAAGGCCGTCGCTATGCAGACTATCAGAGGCGCAGCCTATAAGTCAGGGGTGCCGGCATTTGCCCCACATAGCAGAGACGATGCTGCAGAAGACTACCATAGAGCTAGTGTATCTGTTATTTAGGTTTCTATCTAGACTCATGACATGCCTCATGAACCTTACTAAAATGGAGCTGTCTCGATAGCATCGAGGTTCTATATAACCGATATTTACTATCAAGTAATAAGCGGTGGTGGCAATAAGCCGCCATGGCAAGGCTATGCAGACTATCAGACACGCAGTCTATAAGTCAGGGGTGCCGGCATTTGTCCCACATATAGCCTAGACGGTGCCTTATGAGAAACTACCACAAACAAGTGAATCTGTTATTAAGTTTCATATCTAGACTATCATATGACTCATGAATCTTTCGATAATAGAGCTGTCTCTCGAAAGCATCGAGCTTTTATATCACCGATATCAAGGAATAAGCGGAGTATTTATACTGGCCTGTGGTGCCAATACGCCGGCACGGCAAGGCCGTCGCTATGCAGACTATCAGAGACGCAGTCTATAAGTCAGGGGTGCCGGCATTTGCCAGACGTTGCTGCAGAAGAACTACCATAGAGCTAGTGTATCTGTTAATTAGTTTCATGTCTAGACTATGATATGACTCATGAACCGTACTAAAATGGAGCTGTCTCGATAGCATCGAGGTTCTATATAACCGATATTACTATCAAGGAATAAGCGGTGGTGCCAATACGCCGCCATGGCAAGGCCGTCGCTATGCAGACTATCAGAGACGCAGTCTATAAGTCAGGGGTGCCGGCATTTGCCCTACATAGCCTAGACGATGCCTCAAAAGAACTACCACAGTCTAGACCACATTGCATCATAAACCTATGCGAAATGGAGCTGTCTCTCGACAGGATCGATGTTTTATATTACCGATATTACTATCAAGGAATAAGCGGAGTATTTATACTGGCCTGTGGTGCCAATACGCCGCCATGGCAAGGCCGTCGCTATGCAGACTATCGGAGACCCAGTCTATAAGTCAGGGGTGCCGGCATTTGCCCCACATAGCCGAGACGATGCCGCATGGCGCCGCTCCAAGGGGGATTATCCCCATTTAACCCTCGACACGGAGTATACGTTTTTGTCATTTATTTTCGGGATTTATGTCGGATTTGCCGTAAATGAAATATTAAATATCGTGTCGGGATCAAGCTGCGTTATTACCTGGCGAACGACCTTTATTTTGCTGGCAAACACAAGCGCGGTAGAGAAAATAAAGTGTGCAATAAATAGTAGATAACAGCGATCGACGTACATCGCAGTGTTTTATTTTTATAATACCTAATAGTAGAAGATATTTTTAGGGTAATTGTGACACATCACCTAGAGCTAGCCAAATTTTTACCACGAATAGAGTGGCCCTAGATGATCATTTTAAGATGTGGAGGGAAAAAAAATTCAGCCAGGGGGCGCGGGGGGAGGGCGTCAAAGGGGGCAACTAACGCATTTCTATGATAATTTTTTAACGGGCTCATTTAAGTGAGAATAGCAAGTTTGGTGTCATTTTCATATAAAAGAAACACAATGAATTCATTTCTGAGGCTTAAAAAGTATGATTCCATACAAAAATATTATTTATTTAACAATTAAATGACCATCAATTTTCAAAAAATATTTTCGACACGTTATATTTTATTAAAATCATTAGTCTGTATGAATACAAAAAATACTATAACAAAGCTTATTATATGTAGTTTACAAAAATATACAATAATTGTATACTATTCATACAAAAAGTATAGACAAAAAAATCAAGAGCATGTCTAGAAACTGATGCGCACGATGCTCTGGGGCCAAGTTACTATTTTTAATGGCTCAATAAATGCGACAAGTACCTATGTAGTATCGTTTTTATAGAAAGCAAATACAAGGAATTCATTTTTGATGCTTAAAACGTATGATTCCATACATAAAAATATATTTCAATACGATAATAACAATACAATTACAAGCAATGTTGGGTATAGAAAAAACTTTAACTCGTCATATTTATTAAAAACTTTCATTCATATAATTATCTCGTTTACAAAAAATTTATTTTAATGGTTACTTTTTAAATATTAAGAAAACGCATTGTGAAACAATTCAAGGAGTACCTACTTAGGTACTCCAGACATAGCAAGCTAGCGATGCGATGCATGAGCGATAATTTTTACAGGTTTGTGAATGTATTTTGGTTGAGCGAAGGTAGAGTAGAATAAATAGATTACCTAACTTTTTTTAAAGAATATGTAAATTAGCCGGTTGTCGGCCAATCTTGCGAACTTTTGACTTTAAGATAATATATTTGTATCAAAAGGTGGGTAGAGAAATATGCAAAAAAATATTTTGAGCTCAGCAGATATTATAGTTTTTGCAATGAATTTTGCATTTTATTAAAAACTGCAAGAAAAAAGAGTAAATAAATAATATATCCGAAAATAGCTGTTTAGGGGTTCTCGGCCACTTCATTCAGCTTTCGGCCGTTATATCAACTACTTCTCGGCCACCTTGCAACTCATTGAAAAATAACCCTTGTTCTCTTGACGTTAGAGTTAGTTTTTTATTAGGTATTTAATTAACATATTTTTATTCAAATGGATGAGAAAGGTGATGAAAATTGTATATCAATGCGCAGACCGAACCCATGAAGCATCATTTTTGGAATTGGGGGTACACTTGTTTCTATTAACATAAGCAGTTAACATAAGCAGCATTGTTTTTATCATATAAACATGTTTTTATCGAGGCCGAAAATATAATTTATTATAGTCACTATGAGGCATGGGCCAAAAACTAAATTAATGGAAATAAACTTTCGGCCGTTGTATTGCTTACGGCCGAAAACTCGATTTATTCCAAGTTACTTTATCGGCCATATCAGCTTACCCTAGGCCGAGAACTAGAATATCAAAACCCACTTGTTGGCCGTCCGTTACAGAATATTTTTAGCGGAAAATTGTGCAAAATATTTGTATGAAATCGCACGGCCGGCAACTAACTAGATATACTTCAATACAGGTTTAAGAACGCCTTCAAATATATTTAATTTATTAAGTCTTAAGGAATATAATTTAACAAATGATGAAAGTCGAGTGGTTATGAGCTAGCTCTCGACCAGTAGGCCGAGAAATAAATTTCCTCCAGATTTGCATCTAGTTATCCGACCATCTAATTTTAATTACTAATATTGAATATTTCAGGTAGTTTCATGGATATACATTAAATATAACTCATATAAAGTATACTGATACAATATTTATTTCCACTAAACCACAAACAACGCTGTGACTTACCTCGAAAAAAATTGATGCTCCAAGATTTTTTGCCTGATTTTTAGCACACAACTTCACTCCCTAATTTTTGAAAGTACACTGACGAATCAATTTAACAGTTACATTACAGTACTGACAAATTTAAATGAGATAGGATACATCGAAAATTTTTGAAAGGCGATGACTTTTCTAATTATTTACATAAAGTTTTCATATCCGGAGCGAATAACTGGGAAGTGGCCGACAGCTAATGGTGGCCGGCAAACCGGCACATTTACCCTATAGACTTTTTTCCAATTTGAGAAAAGCCTGAAATGTTAAAGTGATAAAAAGTTTCTAGGTCTAGGTACTCGTTAAATAATAGGATAAATGTAATGATAAATAAATAAATAGCGTCTGCTTTAACGAGGATAACAAGAAGCAGGTGGTGCATCGCATCGCTCGCTTGCTATGTCTGGAGTACCTAAGTAGGTACTCCTTAAATTGTTTCACAATGCGTTTTTAATATTTAAAAAGTACACAACCATTAAAAGTAATTGTAAACTAGATGATTATATGAATGAAAGTTTTTAATAAATATGACGAGTTAAAGTTTTTTCTCCAACATTGCCTGTAATTGTACTCGTATTGTTATTATTATCGTATTGAAATATATTTTTATGTATGGAATCATACGTTTTAAGCATCAAAAATGAATTCCTTGTATTTGTTTTCTATAAAAACGATACTACATAGATACTTGTCGCATTTATTGAGCCATTAAAAATAGTAACTTGACCCCAGAGCATCGTGCGCATCAGTTTCTAGACATGCTCTTGATTTTTTTGTCTATACTTTTTGTATGAATAGTATACAATTATTGTATATTTTTGTAAACAACATATAATAAGCTTTGTTATAGTATTTTTTGTATTCATACAGACCAATGATTTTAATAAAATATAACGTGTCGAAAATATTTTCTGAAAATTGATGGTCATTCAATTGTTAAATAAATAATATTTTTGTATGGAATCATACTTTTTAAGCATCGGAAATGAATTCTTCGTGTTTGTTTACCATGAAAATGACACCAAACTTGCTATACTCACTTAAATGAGTCCGTCAAAAAATTATTATAGAAATGCGTTAGTTGCCCCCTTTGACGCCCTCCCCCCGCGCCCCCGGACTGAATTTTTTTTCCCTCCACATCTTAAAATGATCATCTAGGGTTACTCTATTTGTGGTAAAAATTTGGTAAGCTCTAGGTGATGTGTCACAATTTTTGCCCTTTTGTAGGGAACGTATCTTCTACTATAAGTACTAGTAGTAGCTATCGCAATAAGTTTCTTATTTAACTTACTTCGTAGTAATTAGGACTTCTACACTCATGTTTTATTTTTATATTTTTTATAATATCTACGTAATAGAAGTAGCTGTCGCAATAATCTTTTTATTTAACGTACTTCGTAGTAATTGAGTCTTCTTATACACAAAGGTTAATTATTAGGTATGAGATAAGTACGTAACAGTCCGGAATTAATAGCCATAAGTTGTTATGTGTTATAAAGCTCCCATACAAATCAAGTTCATTTTGTGTCGGAGGGCCAATCTTTTTTTCATATTTCTAGCCATGTTCCATTGGGAAAGTTGTTCAGTTTTATGAGTACTTTAATCTCATTTTAGCTTTATTAGTTGTTTTGTAACACCCAGTATAATCTGGTTACGATTAAATTAGTCCTTAGAATATACAAAAACATACTTGCCCTACTCAGCGTCTCGACTCTTCTGGGATTAAAAACATCCAACTGTCGTAATGTTGCCATGTATGGGCATCTGCGTCCTTAGAGGCGAGGGGACGACATCCCTGCGGGTTGTTTCAAGTCGGCCCGTACTCAACCCGGCCCGAAAAACTTTCAATCAAACATGATTTGTACAGTCAGGCAAAAATTTACTGAAATGATTTATTATTTTCAAAATAACATTGATTTTGTCATAAGTATCGTATTATTTTATTTAAGGTGCACATTATTTACGGTTTATAATGAGACTAATTAATAGTAAAATCTGAGATTATTCTTCCAAAGTCAGCTATAAATCAACAGTAAACGTAAATTTTACTTAGAGCATTTCCACGTGCATTTATATGTGATTTTTTCTAAATCTTTACTGAATAACTTGCTTCTATAAAAAACATCGCTTTATTTAAATTAGTTTGCTGCCTATATACCTAAACGTACATAGACATTTTATAACTATAAACTATTCGGGCCGACTTGAGTCTAGGCCGACTTAAAACTAACACATCCCTGCGACATTCGGCGGCCCCACCCTTATTTATATAGCGATCGATCGACAGAGTCATCGCGAATTTGTTTTCTTTGGTCGATATCATCCGCACGTAATAAGAGCGCATAATGGATCACAGTGGTGCTCAAAGTTTTTTTAATCGTAAACCAGTTAAACTTAGCTCGACACCTATTTTCTTTTTTGTCGAGTCCATTGGTAACAGTTCAAAGTTCTACCTTTTGGGTCACCGAGTTCACAAATGTCCCGATAAATCCTAGTCTCAGAGTTTCTACCGCCTACTACTAGGTACAATAAGGTCTCTGGCGTGACGTGACCAAAGCTATAGCCATGTCATTGATAAATTAGTATTAGTGTCATAGTCAAATTATTCTTGACCGTAATAATAATCATAATGGTCTTTAGTAACGTCACTTCTTAGCGGTTAGCTATAGTTAGTATTCTTTGGTAACGTAGAGAAAAAACAGCAATAATGTCCATAATAGTCGTATATTCCTGTTAGTTAGTAAAATTGGCTGTAGTATCATTTCTTTCCCATTTGATATTCCTGTTAGTCCTGTTGTTGTTAAATTTGGCTGTAGTTTCATTTCTTTCCCATGTCTATCGCTAAACTAACATTTATGCTCAAGAATATATCGCCAGCCACACTTTGAAGATGTCTGGTACCCCCAAACGTACGGTGAAAAGATTCATTTGTCTTCTGTCCACTCTCACGTGTCCCCACATTTATTGTCGATCGAGAGACAGTTAACCGTCAATTTGCTACCAAATAATGTAATGTGGAAACGGATCATTTGTTCGATAGAGCTTTTTCTGTTCTTTTTCTTCGAGTGGGACACAGAGTCTACCAACGACCCGATGAATCCTGGTGTCAGGCAGTACAACGACTTGTACTGCCGTCTTAGTAACCATAGACAGCAACCGAGACGGCTTAGCCCTCCAAAGCACGGACTCATCTTTATTTTCAGACAATCAATTTCAGCCTGCAATGTCCTTCCTAAACAGTCTGGGAACAAATTCGCAAAGTTATAATTATCATCTTTGTGAGTGACCCACCGACAATCGAGTCCAGAATCTTCTGCGTCGCACACAGTAGCACTACCACTGCGCTACATCGGCCGTCTTTTTCCGTAGATTCAGTTTCGTATCGGAATGTCTAAAGTAGCAGTCAAAGTTATTAGATTCTGAAAGCTCTGCAGATTTTTAAAGTTTGCCTTGATAAAACTTGCATCATCTCCCAGTTTTATAAGAGGCACAAACTTGTTCGTTCGGGCACTTTGGTGTTCCAACCACAGAGCAAAATAAGCTTTCAGTTAGCAATAAATATTATGATACAATACGAAACTAATTCTGGTGTGAGATTTAGCACCTCACTGCACGGGCGAGCGTCGTAAGCTACATACTATATTGTACACTGCCGCCGTAAGCATAAATTGAGTGCAGCCCATAAATTCTGCGATAAAACCTAATTGATGTCAACAAGCTTCGTAACATAGTAAATAATCAAATACCTACATTCCCTCACTTTATTCCATTTGCTCCATATAATTACAAAGTAAGTATTTGCGGGCGCCTAATTCAAAGAGACGGATACAAGGAAACGTCGCTACACTCACCCAGTCACCTTTTGTTTCTACACGCCGTTGTTTACGCGCGAAACCAAACCGTCTCAAACCGGCTAGTTATTGAGTGTCAATGTTACGGGCATCTTGATAAGTCCGGGCACTATTAATAGTGACCGGTCAGTATTAATAATGCCCGACCTGATTGGGCAATGTGATTAAAACAGCATGATTAATTACTTTTCCCGGTCAGTATGAATAATTCCCACCCCACCTTGGGCAAAGTAATAAAAATAAAGAACTGTAATGTAATTGTTTATTAAAGGAAGTAAAACTTACATTATTTCAAGGAAAAGTTATCAAAAAACAAAGTATTGAACAAAGAAGTTTAATAATAAACAGTTAAAAATGTAATAACATTACTAGCTACCTACTTTTTATTGATGAAATTATTAAAGAACAATAGATTAAAAATTGGATTTTGGATTTGAGTAAATAAATGTATGTATGTATGTATATTGTACCTTCTTAAAACTAATACAGAGAACAAATTGAAATAAAAACAAGATATGGCACAAAGGCGGACTTATCCCATTAAGGGATCTCTTCCAGTCAACCTTTGAGAAACTCTGAGGATACGTAGTGAGCAGGTAAACTAGAAAAAAGGTAAACAACAAACTATCAAAAAACATACATAATAAACCAATGTATATAACAATAATATAATACTTAAATACGACCTAGATATATATTTACATCCAACTACAATTAAACTTACATATTTTTTATGAAAACTTATTAAAAATAATTAAAACATGAAAGTAACAAATAAACAGTTCATAATGTAATAATACTTACATTATTAATTAACATTATAAATACGTACTTTTTTTATAAAAATATTACTTAGAAGCTGCCAACAGCAACAGACTAAAAATTGGTAAATGAAATTAAACTTACATAACTTTAAAATTATCAATTAATTTGAACACGTTATAATATCAGTAGCACTATTTTTGATAAAAATATTAGGTACCTACTTCAATACTTTAAAAATTAGTAAACTAAGTGATAAATTTAAGCTATCTCAAAGCCTGATAGTTAAATCATCAGATAAATTTTATTACATGTACCATGGGCACTCGGGCACTATTAATACTGACCGGTCCAAGTGATTAATTAATCACTTTGCCCTACGTTTTTGGGCACTATTAATAATGACCGGTCAGTATTAATAGTGCCCGATTAATCACGTAGCCCGTAACATCAACAACGCAAAATGACGACTCGCAAGTGCAAATATTGCAGTGTGTTAAACTGTAAGTGTGATATAATGAACCTCAGTATGTTTAACCCAGGTAGGTACTTCATTACAAAAATTGGGATATAAATAGTAGCAACCCTAGGGTGTTGGTATAAATGCTCGGAAAAAGGGGCGAGCCATCCTTCTGTAAATCTATGTCGTGATATACTTAATGTTCGTTAGCAGTGTTTATTGACTGGCCGTCTCTCTGAAATGTTGTGCAGTTCTGTGCAATTTCAAATAATAGATACAGCTGTTGACTGACTCTCAATAGTTCGACGCTGCAGTTATGTTCAATAGAAGTTAACGTCAAATGTCGATGGGGGAGTTTGCAGGAAGTGTAGTCTATTGTATTTTACTCGTGTTATCTATCTCACTATAGGCACATTATTGTACCGACTCATGTTTTATTAAAAACAGTACGTGCGAGCGAAATTTGGCAATTTTCCCTCAATTTACATTTGTATTTAATGAACACAAAGATAAATTGTTATTTTTCTCACGTTTGAAGTGTCTCTTGCCGATCCTTTGATCACAGTCTCTTTCCCTTTGTATTTTTATTTCGTCGTTTTATTTTCATTTCTATTCTTCTTTTGGTGAAATCAACAATTATGTAATGAATGAGTTCTCTCATTGATTTTATGTCTGATTTCAAATGCTTTGTGTTTCCATTCCAATCGAATTCATAGAATTTATGATAGAGCTGCCACGTACAATGATACGTGATACGTAACGTACAATTTCCATATAGAGGTGATGTTCACGTGCTAGATTATGCACCGTGAAACAAAGACGCGTATCTGAGCCTCATACATAACTTATACATTACATACCGTTCTATCTAGCTTTGACAGTTTTACGCAGACTTGAATATCTTGAATATGGATCGTGAAACTGATTTCATATTCACTTAAGATTTTTAAACACATTGAAAAGAATTCTTCTTCGTCCTGTCTTTTAGAAAATTCTGGCTTACGGGCGGCAGGTTTCCGTGACCTTTCGAACAAAGTTTCTAAAATTAAACATTAAAGCCAGCTTAGAAAGTTCTGAACAAAATTCGGAACTTGGCAGAAGAGAAAAAAATGGCCTGTTTCCAAGTAAGTAGGTGTATATAGGTATAAATAGGTATTTTATGGAATTAATTTCGTACTTTAGATCAAACTACCACTACGTGATGCAGATGATAACCGCGGCATTATGTAAGTCAGAGATTTTTAACCGCATTACCGTTTTTCGGCCAAAAATCTTTTTCGATACTAATACCTACGTATTAGAGTTATGTAATAAAAGTAAAGCTTTTTTAAAAAAGAACCTACGTAACTTTCGAAATAAAATGTTAGTGGTTAAACGTATCTTTGGCAATTCGAATTTTAATGTGAAAATTATAAATACAAAAACCTATATTCAAAACGGTCATTCCTAATCTATACTTAATGTTATTGGTAAAATTTATCTTTGGTAATTCGAATTAGAATACGAAAATTACAAATAGGTAAAACAAACTTATATTCAACACGGTCATTCATAATCTTCTATTACAAGAAATACTGAAAAAAATAGACGTGTTACTTTTGACCTCTACTCATCACCTATTTATTATGCACGTATATCATTAATTACATTTACCACAACATTCGTTAACTTGCCTAGGATGAGGAGTTTTATTAATTTCTTTTTGAGGAATTTTATTAATGCTCCGAAAATGCAACGGGGTCAAAATGCGATACGACGCGCCATGCGCCATACAAGCGAAAAGCGGGCTAAACGCTGTAAAAAATTCTTGAAAATTCATTCGCTTTTAATTCCGTCCGGATAAACTGGCTGGGCTCACGTGTCTAACGATAAAACACTGCTTTGTGCTTCCTCTCTACCAGCTTTTATTGCTCTGAACTACACTGCGATGCAATTTTAAGTCCATTAATCTTTTCAGAGTTGTTTTGGCGCACCATTCCCGGGCTGCCTCTTACCTACAGTTTTAATTCTATCGCGCGACAAGCGAAATGACGACGGGAATAAAATCGCTTGCAATCTTTTGCAGCAGTTTGTAGGAAATACAGACGGAATTAGTAAATTGATGCTCCAGTTTCAAGTTGTGGGAACTGGGGCGTCTGTTTCAGCCACTCAGCGCATCGTCTCGGTTACGAATGTGTTGTTTATAATTATTCAATAATCGCGGCCGTTAAAAGTTAATTGCATTTGGGGCAGCGGTTGAGAGAGCAATTAAAACCTCCTTTGAGTCTGGAGGCTGGTTTGAAGCGCCGGCGCAGTCTGCCAGTAGTACCGACTGGTAAGCGCGAGTGTAGCGGCCGATAAAGCAGACCATTCATGAGATTTATGCCCGCGCCGAACTTAACGACTAAGCTCGTCCGCCATTCACGGCACGCACTGTTGCTAACTTGTTTTTAGGGAAAAATGAACTTTTAAACCCCCGACAGCTGAGTTTAAGTGCTGCGAGACGTGATTCAAAGAGTTTCCCTCCTGTGAAATTATTGTTTGCGCCGAAATGAGAAAAGTTAAGCTTTGACTTTAACAAGGTGATAGTCGCCCGTCTTATTTATTCACTTTGTTTTCAAAGACTCTCCCAAAGTTCGTAAGAAGTCAAGATATAGAGTTGGGGAACTATTAGAAATCTTGTCAAAAACCTAATCGGCCCATCTTACTTTATCTAAGTTGTGAATTAATTAAACTTAAAACTTATTGAAACTTTTTCTTTTTCAGGTAAAGTAATTAAGTTTGTTTTCACCGGGAAGAAAGGCAGGTTTGTCTGGTTGACTAATGATGATAAAACGTCCAAGTGTAGCTGTTGCATGCAGTGGGGGTGGCGAAACTTGGCGGCTAAGCACAAAACTTAGTTCGGAGGTTAGCGTAATGTTAGTTGGCAAGTCGGTGTGGCAAGTTCCTCCACGTGCGCGCGTAATCACCGCAACAACTATAGTTTTCGGACAAAAGTCGCCAAGTTGAAGCTAAAGTCACACGCGAGTCTAATATTACCTTCATGTTTGGGGAATACGTTGGCGTTGGTCAAGTTTATTTTAACCGGGAAGAAAGGCAGGTTTGTCTGGTTGAATAATGATGATAAAACGTCCAAGTGTAGCTGTTGCATGCAGTGGGGGTGGAGAAACTTGGCGGCTAAGCACAAAACTTAGTTCGGAGGTTAGCGTAATGTTAGTTGGCAAGTCGGTGTGGCAAGTTCCTCCACGTGCGCGCGTAATCACCGCAACAACTACAGTTTTCGGACGAAAGTCGCCAAGTTGAAGCTAAAGTCACACGCGAGTCTAATATTACCTTAATGTTTGGGGAATACGTTGGCGTTGGTGGTACATGTTGTTTCGTATACCTATTTTAAAACGGGTTCACAACACGTTGTTATCAGTTTTGTGGTTTTTCATACCAAGAATCAGATTGAAAATGTTCGAGACAATTCGTTCCACCACAAAATCGATAATAAATTTTGAGGCAATTCGTGCATCCACAAAACTTGCTTTTGGAAACCTTTGGGAGATTTTTAGGTATCCCGTTTGAAAACCAATAACTCCAAATGTAATTTTCATCCAGCACACTCGGACACGAAAATCCTTTAGTAAACGGAAAGCTGCTGAAAAACATAGAAATCATCTGTAAACGGAAGTTCTTGCGTCCATTTCATTGCACGGAAAAGGGGCAAGCAAAAGAAACGTAATATACCGAAGCGACATCAAACACACGTCCCGGTCGTTATATTAAACCTAATCCGATTTTCATTTGTTCCCTTTTTATCCACAAAGGCGGAGGCTAATACAAAGGACTTGATTATACGAATAAACTACTTAAAAAAACGAGAAAAGAAATGCGAGGTGCGTGCTCGGGAATTAAACAGCGGGATCGATGCTAGACGATTTACGAAAGACGTTGTGCAGCCAAGTTGGAAATAACCTGGAGATCCTGAAAGGGTTTTATTTTGTACAATTTGGAATAAGTGATGGTGATTGCACAATGAGTGACATAAAAATAACATAGTACCGAGTTACCTCTGTCTACTTTGTTATATTTAAACCTTTTTGTCTCCCCACCAAATCACACGGTTAGGATCTACTCAGTCCGGTCCTGTCACTTTGCCCTAACTTAAGGCTCAAAGTGACAGGACAGGTCTGGGGTCGTCCACAAATTACGTAACGCCAAAATCACAAATTTTTGACCCCCCCTCCCCCCACGTAATGGGACCGTAACGCTTGGTCATGACCCCTCCCCCCCACCCCTTTCCGTTACGTAACGCTTATTTTGTAATATTTTTCAGTTTATTTTTTGTGATAAAGCAATGAAACATTTTTTAGAAAACTTGCAATTTTTTTCAACAATGAGACTGAATTTGAAGGTGCGAATTTCGGCACTAGTAGACGCATCTTCCTTCTGAGCTACTGCGGCTCAATAAATGTCTGAGAAATTATATAGGTGTATGTATGTTTGTAGGCTAATTACGCGTGGCACTGGATCTATTTACAGGGAGAGTTTTGCAACTAGTTCCCAGCAATTATTTTTTGGTTCCAGTTTGTGTTATGTAGCCAAAAGGATGAAAACCTGCTACAAATAGGATATAAAATTTACACACGCACGATTAAGCTGCAGTAGCCCAGATGGAAGAGGCATTGTCAGTTCTACTTACGATAGTCGTACGTTCAGATCCTGCCTTCGGCAGTTTTTTTTTAATAATTTATAAAGAATTGCATTCCTGACACTGACACTAGAAGTGTTTTAAAAGTTTGTTATACAATTAATTTGGTAATATCTGAATTAGGTATAAAAATACTTGAAAAAAATCTTTAAAAAAGCGTTACGTAACGCTTGACTCTGACCCCCCCCTCCCCCATAGTAACGGGACCGTAACGCCCGGTCAGAACCCCCCCCTCCCCCCTAAGTGCGTTACGTAATTTGTGGACGACCCCTGAGTAGATTACATAGTTGACTAGCAGATGTATTAAAATAATAAAAACCCGACTGCGGTAATTTCAAAGTTGTATTTTGCGATAAAAATCCGCCTTGAATTTATGACATTTCAATATAGTCAGTGTGAATCTAACGACACCGCACATGTCGAGATCCGCCCTGCCGTTTGGGCTGTAGCTCGTGAAACGAATTTCTTGTCTACATACATACATCTCGAAAAACATAACCCTCGACACCTGAGGCAGTCGGATAAAAAGCTTTTTGTAAATGCCATAAATTCATGATGGTATCCTTCCTATCCTAGCCTAATAACTGACCCTTCTCTTAATAATTATGTACCTACAATAAACAAATAAACTGAGCTTTACAACCTGTCACCATCGTTGGTTCACCAAATCCTATTCCTACCGCAACTTAACCCGTCCTTATTATGAACCTGAATTTTGTTTAGTAGTCTACCTCGTTACCTAAGTTTATTAATTACTTATAACAAAACTTTTAGATCTCTTTAAGTACTAAGAGAGTAGGAAAGATTTCGACACATGTATTTTCCACTGAACAAGTTATTTGTTTTGCATAGGATGCAGCTTGTTTTGAAGTCAAATACAGCGAGAAGCCTGAAATATAGAAAAGTAAATTTTTGCTTTTGATTAAAAAACCAATACCTACCTAATGAAATGTTGATCTAGTAGTAGAAAAAAAGTCTCTTTTGTGTATTTCTCTCTGTAGATGCGAGACTGGGCTGGTTAATTCCGATATTACAAAAGCGCATAGGTACCTAGATTTGAGAATTTCAGCTAACCCGTGTGCGCTTGGTCAAGCCATATGACCTATTTTTAAAAGTCACCGCGTGATATAAATCTAGTGCAATAAGTAAGTACTACTTCTCGTATGAAAATGCATCACATCTAAGTACTGGGATACACTTGCCAAGAAGCATTTTAAAAAAAAGTGTCGTTAAAAGCAATTTTTAGCACACAAGATTTTTTTTTGTGCAATTCAAAACGTATAATGTAGTCGGCTTGCCATTCTTGTGCTCTCCACTAAAATTTGCAGGTAAAGTCAATTTACAGGTACAAAATCTTGTCACTCGCATTCGCTTGCCTTTGAAAATCGATCTCTTGCTAACCAAACAAAGCTCTACAGTTTGCAACATTATCAGGTTTAAGCAAAAACAACGTCTGCGGTTTTCCAATTGCATTTCCTTTCTATACGTTCGCATGCATTTTGAGTTTGAACACCTGAAATTCTTGGCAATGCTTCTCGATAATACTTTGAACATTTTACCATACCGCTAAAGCAAAGCGTATTATTTATTACACCAAGAAGATATAAAAATGATTGAGATATATTCTTTAATACTCGAGTTCATATTTGCGGTAAGCCTTCATAAGCAGATAGTCAGTTGGCAGTAAATTATCAAAGATAAATATTTTATGTTATTTTCTAAAAAGAGAAATATGAAGTATCGATCCCTTGCTAGCGAAACAAAGCTCTACAATTTGCAACATTATCAGGTTTAAGCTAAAACAACGTCTGCGGTTTTCCAATTGCATTTCCTTTCCATACGTTCGCATGCATTTTGAGTTTGAACACCTGAAATTCTTGGCAATGCTTCTCGATAATACTTTGAAATTTTACCATACCGCTAAAGTGGTATTTTTACTTCAAGAAGATATGAAAATGATTGAGATATATTCTTTGATACTCGAGTTCATATTTGCGATAAGCTTTCATAAGCAGATAGTGAGTTGGCAGTAAATTATCAAAGATAAATATTTAATGTTATTTTCTAAAAAGAGAAATATGAAGTATCGATCCCTTGCTAGCTAAACGAAGTCACTTACGGCCGTTCGAATAGGCCATATTTGATAGCTGACAAACCAAGCTGACAAATCATGTTAATGCTGTGATATAAGGTCTATTTTTCTTTGTTGACATGTCTTCTAGTATGGGTTTGACAGCTGTCAAATATGGCCTATTCGGCCTTACTTTATCGAGCCTGAACACGTGAAATTCTTGGCAACGCTACGTTGAACGCTACTCAATAACACTTTGAAATTTTACCATACCGCTAAAGCAAAGCGTATTTTTACTTCAAGAAGATATGAAAATGATTGAAACAAATTCTTTGATACTCGAGTTCATATTTGCGATAAGCTTTCATAAGCAGATTGTGAGTTGGCAGTAAATTATCAAAGATAAATATTACATATTATTCTCTAATAAATGAAATATTAAATATCGATCCCTTGCTAGCCGAACAAAGAACTACAATTTGCAACATTATCTATCAGGTTTAAGCAAAAACAACGTCTGCGGTTATCCAATTGCATTTCCTTTCTATACGTTCGCATGCATTTTGAGTTTGAACACCTGAAATTCTTGGCAATGCTTCTCGATAATATTTTGCAATTTTACCATACCGCTAAAGCAAAGCGTATTTTTACTTCAAAATGATTGAGATATATTCTTTGATATTCGAGTTCATATTTGCTGATAAGCTTATATGCTTTCATAAGTAGATAGTGAGTTGGCAGTAAGTTAAACAAAGATAAATATAAAATGTTTTTCTCTAAAAAACGAAATATTAAACATTGATTTCTTGCTAGCCAAACAAAGCTCTATAATTTGCAACATTATATCAGGTTTAAACAAAAACAACGTCTGCGGTTTTCCGATTGCATTTCCATACGTTCGCATGCAGGCGACTAGTGAGCTTGAACACCTGAAATTCTTGGCACCGCTACTCGATAATACTTTGAACTTTTTACCCGACTGCCTCAGAAGGGTTATGTTTTTCGAGAACAGTATTTAAATATGTATATATGTGGATATGTTTGTATGTACGTGGACAAGAAATCATTTTTCACGGGGTAGAGCCCAAACGGCTGGGCGGTTCTTGACATAATGAAGTGTCGTTACATTTAGTCACAGCAGCGCGTGTGATACTGGCTAGGTTATATAGATTTCATAAATTCAAGATGTATTAGAAATACCACAGTTGGGTTTTTGTTTTTTAATACATCTGCTAATACCATATCGCTAAAGCAAATCGCATTTCTATTTCCTGCTGCACGAAAATATGAAAATTATTAAGAAATCTTTCCATGATACTCGCGTTCACATTTGCTATAAGCTTTCGTAAGCAGATGGCAGTGAGTTGGCAGTAAATTATCAAAGAGAAATTTTAATATTTTTCTCCGCGAAACTTTTCAATCCACTCTCTTTCAGCTAAGCTCAGTCTAGTCCAGGGATTTAATGCTTAGCTTTTATGATGACCATTGTAAATAGAATATGCATGAGCCAGACGATAAGCCTAAGCACATTAGGTACTTACTTATAATATTATTAAATATTCTGTCTGATCTTGCTAATAATAATTGTCATAGAATTTTATTGACAGATTATTACACATTTTAGGTATCATATTATTATTCTTCTTATCTTTTTGATATTATACCTTCAAGCTACAAGTCTTCCAAAGTACGAGGCAGGAGCAAGAGTAGACTTACTACGAATAGAATTCGTAGTGTAGAACTAAGAACACGTTTCGGTAACGAGTCAGCATTGTGAATTTGTGGATTCGCAGCCACGCTGTCTCGCCGTACTGTGTCGCCGGCGCGACGCGTAGATATACCCTTAGATTTATAATCAATCCAAACTAATATTATAAATTCGAAAGTAACTCTGTCTGTCTGTCTGTCTGCTACGCTTTCACGCCTAAACCACTGAACCGATTTTGATGAAATTTGGCACAGAGATTGCCCATACACCGAGAACGGACATAGGCTACTTTTGCTTCCACTTGAGGGTCTGGAGTACCTGATGTAGACCATCAGAATCACCACCAGCAGCCCAGCTAAACTATAGGAGATACAGATATGACTCCAAAGCAAAAGTTGTTCTACTTGATGGGACGCTTCTGCTGATGAAAAGACATCGAAGGTTTGGAGTACCTCATGTAGACCACCAGGTGCACCAACAGGAGCCCAGCCAAACTATAAGTGAATCAAATATGACTCCAAAGCAAAAGTTGTTCAGCTTGATGGGACGCTTCTGCTAACGAATGGCATCGAAGGTTTGGAGTATCTGATGTAGACCACCAGGTGCACCAACAGGAGCCCAGTTAAACTATAGGAGATACAGATATGACTTCAAAGCAAAAGATTTTCCGCTTGATCGGACGCTTCTGCTGGTGAAAAGCCATCAAAGGTTTGGAGGTACCTCATGTAGACCACCAGGTGCACCAACAGGAGCCCAGCCTAACTATAAGAGATTCAGATATGACTCCAAAGCAAAAGTTGTTAAGCTCTATGGCACGCTTCTGCTGGCGAATAGACAACGAAGGTTTTCAGTATCTGCTGTAGTCCACCAGGTGCACCAACAGGAGCCCAGCTAAACTATAAGAGATACAGATATGACTCTAAAACAAAAGTTGTTCAGCTTGATGGGGCGCTTCTGTTGGCGAATAGACATTAAAGGTTTGGAGTACCTGATGAAGACCTCCAGGTGCACCAACAGGAGCCCAGGTTAACCATAGGAGAGATATGACTCGAAAACAAAAGTCGTTCAGCCTGATGGGAAGCTTCTGCTGGCAGAAAGACATCGAAGGTTTGGAGTACCTGATGTAAACCATCAGGTGCACCAACAGGAGCCCAGATGAACAATAGGAGATACAGATATAACTTCAAAGCAAAAGTTGTTCAGTATGATGGAACGCATCTGCTGGCATCTGTTGGCAATGAGACTATGGTTTGAGAAATGTAGTACTAACAATATTAGCATGATGAATATCCAGAGTATAATTTTTAGGATGCTGGTGTGGAAATAAGAATTTTGCAAAGGTGTAAGGAATGAAACGAAACAAAGTTCGCGGGTACCAGCTAGTATCATATAAAATACTTCCCAAGTACCTCACCCAACACAAGTAAATATGAGGCAGGAACAAAAGTAGTTCTTAGACAAAAGAACTCGTAGCGTAGAACTACGAACACGTTTCGGTAACGAGGTAGTATTGTGAATTTGTGGATTCGCAGCCACGCTGTCTCGCCGTACTGTGTCGCCGGCGCGACGCGTAGAGATACCCTTAGATTAATAATCAATATCATATAAAATGTTGTAGCAAAGTAAAAGCGAAGTATCCGAAAAGTTCCATCCACTAAGCATTGTATCTACAATATAGTACAGGGTGTAAGGGACAGTGTACCGAAAACTTGGCAGGCATGATCAGACAATGAAATTGAACAACTTTAGGAAATCATCATCAAACCTCAGTACGTGAAACAATAGTAGGAAAAGATACAAAATTCTCAATCAGCTGACTGACTTTGTATGGGAAGTCAAAACATTTTTTCCTTTTACCTCTCACACTATATTTCATGGGGAAAGTTGTTAATTTTCATGGCCTAAGCACGCGTGCAAAGTTTTCGTTACACCGTCCCTTACACCCTGTATCTGTAACAATCAATTTGTACCCTACTCGCGTCTCGTAGACCTATACCTAGATTGCGTTAGGTATATATATCTCTATAGACCCGACGGCGGTGTTACCTTGCCAACTTCACGTGTGGAATTTTCCAACATTCTCTGTGTTATTGCGGCTTGCCCGTCACTCTTTATACACCCCTACAGACAGGGTTGCCAGGTGTCAGGGTCCTGATGTAATGTTGGGTATTTACGACCCCATGAACGACACAAGGCAAGAAGTCTTTCAACAACTTGTGCGTAAGTAAATCAAAGTTTTGACTATGCTTCTAAGGCTTGTGATTAGTTTGTGCGTGTGTGTGTAAAAGTGAATAAAAAACTAGTGTAATGTAATAGGCATAAAGTTTTACAGATTAAATCAGACGAATACATATATTCAGTAAACTTTTCCTCAATTTTTACCCACGACGGAACGGAGACTGTATGTGGTGAGAGAATCTTTGTGTAATTGTGCAAACCTATGTTGCCAATTATCTCCAAAGTCAGTAATCGGATTTTGATGCCGTTTTCAATGATGGATAATTGGATAAGCATTTTATTGGACCATGTTCTTAGATAAGTATTACATGAACAACTTACCAGGGCGCGCTGCAGTAAACTGTCGGGGATATTTCCAAAATTTTAATTTTGTTATTATAACTTCGCATTATGCCTGGCAACTCCATACAACCTACAGCTTTAATGTAACGATGCTCCCGCACGCCTCTCCAGATTAAGCACCACCAATCTACCTATTCTTGTTACAGACAATTACAAATCCCCCTCGGAAGCTTGAAAAATGTTTTCAGCCCGTAACTACGTGCTTACGGGGTTGTTTTTATTTAGCTTCCCCCGTTATTCCGCGGGAATACAACTCTCGCGGTTAATGAAAAATGTAAGCAATGCTATTGTAACATTTAATATTCTTTTCACAAATTATGAAAAGATTAATAGCCAGTGTATTTATTCTAGATACTAACGATAATAGAATAGAATTATAATAGTTTGCGTGACAAATTCTGATTAGTTTTTCAGGCAATTATTTCAGACGCATTTGGTATAATAGAAACGAACTTATTGTTTGAAAACAGTAATTTGCTTAAAAGCCCTATTTTTGGTCGATTTAAATTATCCGACTAGGTAAATACCTCCTCATATTTCACTCCGTCTGTATGTGTGTAATAAGATTAGGTTGTCTGTTAAAAGATATATGTGCTGATGCTAGAGTACAAGACTATTTACTTGTTGAACATTTAAATTCAACAGTTATTGGACAACACCTACGATGTAGAGTCTTTCTACACCACGTTTGATGTTATTTATAGTGATTACAAGAACATTAAAAGTTTTCACGTGGGACTCCGAATCAATCTTGTGCGTGCGTGGAGCCATCTCTGTCGCAACCAATTCGTCAGAGGCGTCAAGGCGGCGGTACTTCTAATCGCTAATAGGATTCTAGATACGGATATAAAGTTTTACCGCTGATATCTGAGGAAAGATATGTTCAGAGAACCTACAACCTACCTGACTGAAGGCACAAATACTCGTCTCACACAGATTCGAATTGGAAAACGACACATTAAACGCGATAAAATCGTAAATAATGCTAGATACGTTGAGCAAATTTATATTGAGGTAAATACCTACCTATCGAAAGATACTAAAGCCCACTGAGGATATGAGGCACCCTATTCGAAAATGTTTGACACACTCACTTTACCACTTTCTGGTTGTTGGCTCGCAACTTTTGGATTGGCAAAGGCTTCAAATAGCATTCGATAGTATAGCTATAAAGCGTGATAAAAGGTATTGCATTCACAGGGAATGCCGCTTCAACGCCCTGTCTAGATCTGAGTCTTAAAGTTCGTGTATTCACTCTGGCTACAGGGTTCCGTCTGACCATTTCTTTCTTCAGACATACGGATGTAAAGTTTTACACCGCTGATAAATGAAATTACCGATAAACTCGCCGAGTGGCGCATGTGGGAGTTTTATTGTCGGCGTCGATATGTCGCAGTACGATGGCAGAATCAGGTTTTTGGCCAAAAACCTAGCTTTTTGGCCAAAAGTCGGCATATGGCAGAATCGTAGACTTCGTTCGGCCATCGTCCTAAGTTGATCCAGGTTTTTGGCCAAAAAACTAGGATTTTGGCCAAAAACCTAGGATTTTGGCCGAAATCCTAGATTTGTTTAGTATTATGACTTTTTTTGTATTTCGGGGGAACTTCTTCGTCATCGAGTACACCAAGTCGCCCAACGACCCGATGAACCCTGGTGTTGGAGTTTTTAAACCGCCTACTGCAAGTAGCAGGCCTCTGACATGGTTGTTTAACGACCGCCGTCTAAGTGATCATAGAGAGCAATCGGGACCGACGGCTTAACGTGCACATGTAGTTCGAGCATACACCTCGAAAGGCAGGAGGTAGCTTTGGACGTTCTACAGGGTGGGAGGTAGCGTCAGACGCCCTGTAGCGTCGGACACTCTGAAGGATGAAAGATGACAGGCGTTGGATTTTCTGGGGGTCCGACGCTATCCCCTGTCCTCCAGGGCTTCCAACGCTTCTACCAATCCTCCAGAGCGTTCAGTGGTACATCCTGCTCTTATGGTGTCTGACGCTCCCCCCTGCCCTCCAGGGCATCCGAGGCAATCCTGCTGTTCAGGCTGTCTGATGTTACTCCCGTCCTTCAAGGTGCCCAACGCCTTCACGGTGTCCCAGTCTACCCTCAAAAAATCAGAGGGAGGTGCATAAAGTACCTACCTCTCCACTCCTCGTTACCCCGAACCACACGGGCACGGTAAGCCGTCGGTCCCGATTGCTCTCTATGATCACTTAGACGGCGGTCGTTACACAACCATGTCAAAGGCCTGCTACTTGCTGTAGGCGGTTGAAAAACTCTGATACCAGGGTCCTTCGGGTCGTTGGGCGGCTTGGTGTACCACTCAAAGACGAAGAAGTTCCCTCGAAATGCGAAAAAAGTCATAATACTAAACAAATCTAGGATTTCGGCCAAAATCCTAGGTTTTTGGCCAAAATCCTAGTTCTTTGGCCAAAAACCTGGATCATCTTAGGATGATGGCCGAAGGAAGTCTACGATTTTGCCTTATGCCGGCTTTTGGCCAAAAACCTAGGTTTTTGGCCAAAAACCTAATTCTGCCATCGTACTGCGACAGATACACGTCGGATTCAGTTAGTCGCGCTTAATCACCGGTTTAAACCGCGTTTAAAGCTCTTGCTTGTTTAAACACTTTGGAGGTAACATTGTTAGTGTAAGCTTGTTGGCGCTGAAGATTTTTCGTAACCACTTGCTGGAGTTTTGAACTTATTGGTATACCACAACCGAACCCGTTGATGTCTTTTGTATCACTCATCATCATCATCCTCAGTCCAAACCAAATCCATCCACTTGAAAGTATAAGCCTCTACTATACAGCGCTAAACCTCGTTCAGTAAGGTCCTGTCCTATCAATTTTTACGAGTCTGAGATATAACAAATAATAATATTGCGATTTCTGCCTTATTATAATAATTGTTATTTAACTGAACATTTTTAATGTTTTTTTTTACCTGCCGATGTTTTTGCTCCTCTCAAATGCTTTTGTCCACGGACTTAGTTTATTTTTCTCTGCCATAATCATTGTCGCTTTTCCGCACTAATTTGTTGTGTCTGCGGAAGAGGACAGTTTTCCTCGTAAATAAAACTATACGATGATACATATCACAACATGTCGCATTCTGTAGCCATTTTCATTTCTCACAAGAGCACATTCCACGAAAAATGTCTCAGTTGTATCCCATATAAGAATATGTATGTGCTAAGGGCATAAAATAATATTTGTTAAGACAGATGAGGTACGGTAAGACTAGTTTCCCTGTAAGATTTTCCCACTTATAACAAATATCAAATAGTTATTTGCAAGAATTCACATAGGTTACAATTTATTACAGCTAGCATAGTAATAATCCTTAAGACTACGAATTCAACCTGGTAGGTACAGGTGTGCAAATCTTAAATAGGTAGGTTAAATAGCATGCAGTGTCATGTGACTATATTCCTATTTAAATAGTCCTTGACGGAATAAAAACAATGACTGCAATATTTTATTCAATTGTGTAGGTTGCCGTTCTGATGTCTGAAAATACTTAAACTGTTCAAAAGTTACCATAATGTAGAACAAAAGAAACAGAACTATGCCGTAGTTACAATACAAAACAAGGGAAAGGAAACACAAACTTATCTGTCCTGAATAAAAAGGGCTTAAAAACCTGTACTCTCATACACTCCAGTCTATCAGATGACTTCAAAGAGAATTCAGAATTGCTAGAGTAGAAAGCCTTGTGAATATGTCTTGGAAACTGCACCGCGTAGAGGAGGTTATATACCATCGCGTAGTATAAAACAAGTTCCAAGTTGGCGTGTCTCTTGAGAGCTCGAGCTCGGGCGTCAACTTTGAAGCGCAGAACTTGCATCGCTATTTTCCGCAGACTTCTCCTTTGATTAGGTCAGAACTTGCACCAAGAATAACACCATCGTGTGTTTGTGTTGAGAGTGTTAAATATTTTGTTTGGTAATTTAAATTGAATTCTTTATTATTAACAGGGCTTTCAATTTTAGTAATTCAGTATTCTCAGTCAAACAGTACTGAGTTTTAAGACCTTTTAGTTGTTCAGGACATAAACTTGTTTGTGTTTACATTGTAGTGAATTAATTCAACTACATCGTAGTTGTGTGTTTCTAGATTATGTTCTAGGCAATATTTGATTTACCCAGTCTAAAACTTGGCTTGTTTTAGAACTAGTCACTTCAAGTAGCAAGTCGTCAGTCTGTCTGTTTTTCTTTAGGTAGAAGTTCATGATAATTAAACGAGTCTAGCTTCCTTATCCTTTTAGACTAATTAACTAATGAAGTTCTTTTCTTGCTGTTATCACTTTGAAATACAAACGGCAAGTTTTATTCAGATTTTATTAAAATTTTCTCTCTTAGAGAGAAAAGAGCTGTTTTATAAGAGCACGTACTTGGGCCTACAATAGCCTGGTAATTAGTTTCATAAGCTCGACTCTTCGAGAGGACATGTTCTCATTTAACGGGTGTTTGTTGAATATCGAGGCTTATCGGGATAACGAAATGGGCACCCAGCTTAATTATATCGATAATTTTACGATAACGAAATAATACCATACTGTTATTTTAGATTTATATAACTTATTTACTGAAGTTAGTATCTGGTTTCTCAAATTCTCTTCAATACTGGCTTTGTTTTCGAACTATCAAGATATCTAGATTAATCTTGAAAACAAATACTTATCTACATTAATTACCTAAAATCTCGGCTTGAGTTGTTTCAATTTACTTTATTGAAACATGAAGCTCATAGATATTTTAACACAACAATAGCTAAACCCTAGTAAGTACCCTAATAGTAAAAAAGTAGCACCTACTGGAATTTAAAAAAAAAGGTCTCATCTAAAAAGGGGTTCATCCACCTATGTTCTTATTAGCCAGACGATTAGCGCACCTTTGGTAAACAATAGAACAATGAATGTGGCTGAGGAGTGTTGAGTATAGATATCCAGTTGAAAGTGCTGCATGGGCTTTGTAAGGCTCCTGAATCCCTCACAAAACCCCATTCAATAGCTGGCTCGTGACAAATTCGGAGCCTACTTCTTGCTAAAATATACCTCTAAAATCTTTTTATTATCTTCATGCTTAAATTTTGTGAAAAATAGGAATAACTGGAAAGACATAATTTTACCAATAATGATAGGCCGTACTGCAATTGAAACTTTTTCATTATTGTTTTGTTAATTTGTGTTGGATAGATATTTATTCCCATGACACAAGGTACCACAAACAATGAAGAGTGAGAAAAACAGATAACCCCATTGAGCGAGCACTGAGCACAGCTTGATTAAACCACCGGCTTTAACCCGCGCTCAATCAAACAGAACTGATATCTGTCCAGAGTACACATCTTATGTGACATAAGAAACAATAACGAGGAAGTTTTGATACTGGCAAGAAATATTCACTAACAAAGGCAGTATGAAGCGTGGCAGGGAAGTAAGGAAAGCAGATAACCCCATTGAGCGAGCAGTGAGCACAGCAGGAGTCTTGATTAAACCACTGGCTTTAACCCACGCTCAATGTACACGCTCTGAAGAGGGCTTTCACGTTTTTCTCAGAAACAAGAATGCGCGCCACTCAAATTTGAACATAAACTTATACGCATTGAGTCGAATTTCCCGTGGTAGCGGACGCGCGACTCAAGCACGGAGTGTCATTTTGCGGAATTTAGAGGTGTTTTTTTGAATATTTTTAACAATACTATTTTAATGAATAAAAATTCATTTCTTTTGCAATTTAACTAAATACATTTTCTTCTAACACATATATTTTTTTCGAATTTATCCTGTTGGTAGTTTTTCATACCGAAGCCATTAAAATAGAGACATATTTTGCCAAAAAGTCGAATGCGAAAACGTATTTTTTAGCTAGGTTGTTGAATGGAATTGAAAAATGTACAAAATAAACTTTGTTCTCGAAGATATCTTCTATGCATATGTAAAATTGGTATTTTGTTACAGTGTACCATAGATCTAAAACTCAGGCCTAATTTGAGGTCTTCTCCTACATTTTCAGTAACTTGTTTTAGTTTTCGCTGTTTTACTATAAGTAATAAATTAAAATGTTAAAATGTTCATAATACATTTTTTAGATAAAGATGTGTTTGACTCGATGTATAAGATATTTTATTTTTTTACCGTACAGTTTAACTTAAAAACTGATTTTTATAACGCCTATTTTCGGTAATTTGCCAGAAAAAGTTGATAGCAGCCTTAAGTAGATATAAAAAACAATAACGAAGACATTTTTGGTACTGGCAAGAAACATTCACAAACAAAGGCAGTATGAAGCGTTGCAGGGAAGTGAGAAAAGCAGATAACCCCATTGATCGAGCGTTGAGCACAGCAGGAGTCTTGATTAAACCACCGGCTTTAACCCGCGCTCAATCAGACAGAACTGATACCTGGCTAGCTGTATACACATACTATATAGATATAAGACTCAATAACGAAGAAATTTTTGGGACTGGCAAGAAATATTCACAAACAACGACACAATGAAGTTTGGTAGAGAAGTGAAGAGTGAGGAAAACAGATAACTCCATTGAGCGAGCACTGAACAGTGAGCACAGCAGGAGTCTTGATTAAACCGCCGGCTTTAACCCGCGCTCAATCAGACAGAACTGATATCGTGCTCGCTGTATACTTATACAAAATAATGGGTACAACGACAGATACAAATTATTGACAGCAATAAGAGTTATTGTTACAAAGAATAGGTCTACCTTTCATAGTGATAAAACTAATCAGAATTATCCAGATTTGCTCACCAAAACAACACCATCACGAACAGTCATCTGCTAAATGCGTTACAAAAAACATTTAGTGATCGAAAAACCTCAAAAAGTAAAGACTGATGAAAAACACCAAACGCACAGTCAAAATATTATCGTGTGTTTTAACGTCTTGTATGGTTAAACTGCATCCGGGCTTCAATGTCTCGAAGACGTTGAATATTGCTTAAACTACATAATTTCGCTGAAACTACACGATTTTGCATGGACATTGAGCACAGCAGGAGCTTTGATTAAACTGGCGGCTGATAGTCGAGCTTAATCAAGTGATAGCTGGCTGGTTATGCGCTAAAGGGGACAATGACAGAAGATCTCCGACGTCTACGTAATGTCCGTTGTTATGATACGACGCGACGTAGCTGTATTATTTTATTCATGCTTACTATGGCCCAAGCTCCACTGAGGAGACGTGCGACGCGTGGGATGGCATCTGTAAGCAAGGAAAACGTCAGTGGTCAATGATGAGACGTGCGTCTCACGTGAGTAGCTTTGTCTCTTCTGTTTTATACATTTTATATGGAAACAGTTTCAAGCGCCGTGATGTTGCACATCTCACGTCTCCGACGATCGCTTGTCTGACAGATGTAATATTGCGTCTCGCGTCGTACGTCTCATCCGTGAACCTAACGCCTTATGAAGCTCGTAAACGTGTATTGATTGACGTTTGAATAATACAATCTTGAGCAGAAAAGAAAGTATCGACCTTGACGTGGTGTTTTCACGGCTAGACTGCCTGACGCCATTGCTGAATACGTTGTTTTCGTCCGTTTATTGAATGTTTAGACTAAAGGTTCGTTCATAACTTTATGCTTCACTAGGCTTCAGATTTTAACTACATCCGTAAGTCAAGACCGGGCGAACCAGAACAGCCACTTAAGCCAAGTGTAACTTGCTTATTCATTACTTGAAATTGCCTCTAAGTATGACACACATCCGTCTTACGCCGCTCCTGACTGACTGACAACCTGAATGGCACACGGCAAGTACGCTAAAACGGAATGGATATGCAAACCAGCGCCTTCAATGTGCCTTGTGTTGTGTATAATTGCAAGGACGACGTCCTTATTCTGAAGATGTAGTGGCTATATTTGCTACTGTAAATGCAGATTGAGTCCGACCGTGCCTGATTGAAATACGAACGGATGTTCTGGCTAACCAGCCGGCAACGGGACGCCGCTAATACTTGTTAATTACCTTAACGCTGATTAAACGTTTCTACACCCCACTGACAAAATCGAAAGTGAAATCCGACATTTCAGTCTGATGACGAAGCAAGTTTGAAAGATATTAGACTGGAGATTACATTTAACCAGAACACTATTTTGTAAACATTATGCAGCTTACAATGTCTTGTATAAATTATGTAAAATAAACTGCGCCTGAATATTTAAGGACAAATAAGCTGATGTGATTATCAGTATTAGAAGCAGTAGGAAATTGTTCAGAAAAAATGCGTCAGAAGGGATCACGGTGAGGCTGTTTCTGTTTTTGATCTTCCAGTGATCGATCTCGGGTATGTTAATCCTAGTCGCGTCGTTCATCAACATGGATTTGTAATAAATACTGCGCCTCATCTCTATCTACACGTTTCCACGGATTATTTACATCGCCTAAGACAAAGACGTGAATTCGTAGAACTATCAATCTCGCAGAACACACTTGCGATTAATTTCTGGAAACTATCAAAATTATTCCAGGACCATGAAACCGAGGCAGAGTAGAATAGTAAATTCGTCGTATATTTTGAACAGCCACTGTCTTGGGTAAGTAATGAAATTTCCGATAAACTGATCCGCGTCATAGCCCGGTTTGACGACGTTAACTGGCTTAATCAAGTTTTAATAAAACCATTAGCTCGGAGCCAATCCTCTTAACGCTTCCAAAATCTCGTTGACCACAGATAAAACTGTAATTTATAGTTTTTTGAATACTGTTCGTTAACTTTACCACAAGCTACACAAAAAGACACCTAATTTAACTTAAAACACTCTTCTAAACTTGTTTGGGCATCTCCTTAAACGAAAATACTAGCAGGGTTGACTAGCAAGAAAATTAATGGTAAATAGTTTTATACTATGTATAAACTTTTGAAAGTTGTATAAAGTTATTCCTCAGCGGGAGTTCCTGAAAACGGAACTCGTTTGGTGCAATCTTTAAATTTATTTCCTTCAGTGCAGATACATCTCCTGGGATCTAAGTTTGTTCGCGCGCTGTATAGTGTATGTACCTAGTCGTCAAAAGATTTTCAGCAGTGCGCATGAGTGTGACCTAAATTTCAACACAAGCAAGTCTACAAATTCAGAGTTCTCTTTGTTTCGTCGTAATTTTCCCCTACTCCTTGCAGATTTATTTACAAACTTGGCGTGGTACTTGCGAAGTTGTTAGACTGTCAGCGAATTTCTTCCATCCCATCTAAGCTTTTCTTATAAAACTTGAAGTTGCTACTCTCCGTCATTTGCACGTGTTTTGAATATCATTATAAACTTTCCGGTTTCAATATTATGATTGCTATCATTTTTATGCAGTCTGTCGACTCCCCTGCAAAACTCCCCTGAGAGAGTCTCGCCAAGCAAGTACTTAATAGTCGTAAATACCTAGACGGTTGTTTTTAACTGTAGGAACATCAATAAAAGTTGAGCTCACAAATAGGGGAATCAAACTGCTCCTGATGATACGTAACTTTTACCGTGAATCACCTTATTCTTACTTAATTAAGAGAGATGAAATCGTCTGCCCCTCGCCCATTAGCACAAGGGGTGAGGCAGTAACATAAGGTGCCTCCATTATGAGACCTGTCCATAATGGGCACCGCCACCTAATGACGGTGCGAGCTCTCCAGGTAGGGCCCTCTTTAACTCGATATTAATAATAGGGACCCCTCATTTCTACGATTATACACGAGCAATTGACCGCGTGGTAATGAAAACATGTGGCGAGGTGTCAGATAAACATCACAATTTCATAATTATAATGGTTTTGGTTTTAAAACAACTTTTTTACTTCGTTTCGGTTACCTATTCGTGCTTGTCCTTTATTATTGCAGTACTAGAATTGTAAGTAAGTAGCAAGGTTTGCTGGCGCTTAGATATTTAAATTCCAACATGGAATACCGACGTGCAGCCTCGCTCGGCATGCAGCTACCTACACTACCAGTATTTTGAGCACGTGTCTTGTTTTATGACAGCCACGAGTATAGGGATCAGGAGTGGTCTGGTAGTGTATGAGTATGACGGCCGATCGGCTGGCTGATGGCTGATATTAATCCGACGCATTCGATCGCTCTGTCGACGCAGTAGATGCATTGGTTGACATTTAATTAAATTGACTCGCGGCTGCTCCGATCCGCTGAACTGATGAAATACAAAACAATCAATTTTATTTCAGTTCCATCGGCCGCGGTATCATCTCCATCGGCCCTCGATAAAGCGGTATTTTATCAGAGGGTTTTCAGCAATGATTGAGGATTAAAATGCCGTGGGGATTTTTGTACGGCTTTAATATGTAAATTGTCGTGCAGGTCGCCATTGTGTTTCAATCGCGTTATCAGCAAATAAATTTCAGTTATGAACCCGGCAGCATTGTTTGGAGCGGTGCTTTAATCACGTGTACAGTGGGGAATCTCTGGATCTGTTGCATTATTAAAATAAGAGCACGGAAACTTAGGAGTAATATTAGCCGGCGGCCTCGTTTCGTTGACAACTATCGTCTTGTAATTGGTGTTGTCTGTCCGTTGAAATGTCAGCGGCGTTTCATGTTCTATAACTCCAACGAGACGATTGGACAAAGACAAGTGTTCGCCATTACTTGCATCGCATATGAGTACGCGCTTCATTACTGTTTGCGACGTAATTAATTGCACATCATCGAAATTCATGGCACACCCCAGCGATATGCAAAACCGGTTATTAAGGACGATTAACCTTTTAACGGCAGCAATTAAGGAGATTATTAGCTCTCAGATTTTATAGTTTCATATTCACTCACGTCCAATTTACTGTAAGCTTCAAGTTTCCGAGTCGGTTGCGTTTTAAAATCGATTTAATTGGAACTTAATGAAGCACATTCATTCAGTTCTGAACGCAATTCATTTTCTTTTCAACCCTTTAGTTAATTTTATCGACTGGAATTCACCTTTTGAAGTTGAACTCCACTCAGGTACTGTCTGACCTCTATGCCCCTTGGTTTTATTAGAAATATTTCTAGTTGTAGGTCTGAAAAAAGCATTAAGAGGATCATATTTATCAGATAAATAAATAGCTACTTCAAATACTTATCGTTCACTCAAGGGAAATATAACATTATATTTCAATGCTTCAAACCCTCAAACACATTTTTTGTGTATTCTCTGTCTGCACTTTGTTCGAGAAACCTGTATTGTTTAAACTAAAATAATTCATTGTTTATTTTACAACAGATCGACTGAAAGACAGCTTCCTTAAGAACTAAAAATAAACATTTTGTCCTGATTTTACACCTTGCCTGTTACTGGTTAGAAGTTCTTCTATAGTAGTTGAGATGTCTTATTTACATTTTTAGTTGTACAGATTATAAAACAGGATTGAGTAACCACAGTAATACATTTCCTTATACGTAGATGAGTATCTCGCGGTTGACATATCCCGAAGTGTGAGTACAGAAACCAGACGCGCACTCTGCGCCGGCGCATGCACCGCGCAGGGTCAACGGTCGGCTGCTCTACCGCATGGGAACCGACGATAAATATTTAAATTTCAACACTTAATACATATGCTTGGCAAATTGATTATGAAGTGTGCTCCAGCAGCGATGGCATGTTTATAGTCAAGATTCTGGGTCGAATAGCTAGGCAAACATTAATGCATCAAGCAAACAGCAAATACACGAGTTATTAGATGTATTATATGTTTACTTACGCCGGCTGTTAAAGCTCGTCTTAGATGTATTACGTTATGATTGCCTCTAAAGTTGTAATGAGTTTTAAACGAGGATGGGATGACGAAAGTACAAACGTAACTAATCCCCGGACGATTGAAGTGCTGACGATGACATGGAAAAATTGTACGCAGAGAACTTCGAAAGCTCGCTACAAAACAACACGGTTAAAAAACGCATGTATCTTTTTCTTTCTGAGAAATAACAGAGGGCTATTAGGAGGGCCCTTGTACAGGAATATTGAATGGGGCGGATCGGTAACGTTACGGCCGGTCAAAACATAATTTAATGATAATTTTCCGGTCATAAATATTAATGGAACATTCCTCGATGCGCGACTCGATTTACCGAGCAAGATGTGGGGCCACAATGTAACACTTTATAGCGTTATGTTATGCGAGATTATAATACACTGTTAACTTTCAAAAGCGTTTTGTTATAGTACTGAGGAAAGTAAAATAGCTTGTAGGTACTCTTATGCAACATTTTGTTTGTATGCATACGATTATCGACAGCGAACGGAGAGCTAGCACCATCAATCAAAACGTCGATCTCACATATTCAGTCTAGGTATTAAATATTTTAGACCCATTAATCATGGAAACGTAACAGCTGTGTTTAAAGTGTCGGCTACGTTGGGATACTCGAACTTTGTTTCGTGAAATAATATAACAAAATGACTTCATTCAGTTGGTAGTTAGCTTTTAATTAACTAAAAGCTCGAATCAAAATAACTCTTGGGTAACGAGTTTTTGAATATCTTCCTGTTAGCGCTCGGAAAGTGTCGCATCGCAGCTCTTGAGAGCAAGAGTGAGAAGTAGTGAGAACCCGATAATGAAAGCCGCAGACGTGCATGCATCCGAATGAGAATGCGCTGAAAATTACACTCTACCTAAAATGGAATGGTGCTACGTTCGAAACGAGCTCTTAGCTGCGACTGCGCCATTCATGGACGTACGAGCGCCGTTGCTGGCGAGGCGATGGAAATGTAACATTGTCTCACTGATAGGGTATTGTCGTGAAACGTAAAAGGAAGAGGCAGTATTCGACTGCGCACGTACCGAGTAATTCCTTCTCTCGTGAAGGGAATGTAATAAAACTTATCTCCTAGGATCGGCTCGCGACGTGCCAGGCTCGCCAGGCCTGGGTGCTCCAGTCCCAGCGCCCGTCGCGCCTACTATACGAAAGTTTACGCGACCATCCTTTCTAGTCCCGTATTTTATTGACCTACTTTCCCGTTTCTTTCAACGTAACGTGAACAAGGATATTTTACGTTAAAAGATACTTTAAAAGGAAGCTATAATGTTGTCTAGATAATGTACACAAATTGATGCGGGGAAGTATATTTTATCCTTCTATTCAGTTAATAGAGAAACATAATTCAACGTCTTTTTTCGTCCATATTTTAAAGACCGAATGAAGAATAGTATTTCTTTCTTATGCGGCCCTTGGAATTTAAATTGCCCGTATTGTAGCCGGGGTGCTGTTAAAATAAGCTTTTGTTAGGAATATGTTTGTTCAGTGCGCTGTTCAAATATTGTCTCGACTCGTTAAGGCGCCTCCGAACAGTCGCTGGTAAGACCGTGGGGCTATAAAACTGATGCTAAATCAACAGAGAAAATGTTCCTGCTGTGAACAAGTAGTAAAAGCACTGCGCCTCGCTATCGACCATTTTATGCTCAGTCAAATCAATCATGTTCTATGTGTGATTTATTTTTGCTAAACCACGAAATTCGATACTACACTAGTTCCACACATAGTTTGTTTCACGCCCAATTAATTTGTTTGCCAATCAACGTTTCAACCCAATGGATATCGAACATGCACATAAGTACACTTATCGAATATGTTTAATTAATCTAAATCAAATACAAATTAATAAAATTAGCGGCACAGTTTCAAACTGACGAACCCTTGGTTAACCGGATTCGCTGAAAATGTTGATGAATTCCAGAAATTTTGCAATTAGCTGAAGTGTTCAGTTTGATGGGGGAATATAATTTTGCAATAGATATTCAACCGATAGGTATTTGGACGCGGGTAAATTGATTGGGTACCGCAAGTTGCAAATATTTGACGATCGCTCGGCCCTTCGCCCACTATGCGTAGCCGCGGAATTTCCCTATTAGAATGCCTGCCAGCCAGCACCGACCTATATGCCTAAAATTTACATACAATCCTTATGAAGGATGAATGTTTCTTGCTTATTGGAGCTAGCGCAATATACCATTTTATTTTTTTGCTACCCACCTATGTAGAAACTCTGTAAAACCTTGCTTCCGAAACAACGAAGTCGTTGGAAATAAACCAAACTTCAAATTACATAAACAACAGCTTAGTTGATATAGCGAACCACAACAGCAGCTTCCATTGCGACGACTTGTTGTTAAAATGTCATCATTATTATCTTTCGAGCGAGTGGAGTGTTGTGCCAATATTGACTGACGCCTCAATGGTCCAAAGAGGGATTGAGTGAGCCTCCTACGCACGCAAACTGCCTTTCATCTTCGAATCTTTGATATTCTTGAAACACAATATTCAAAACGCAGAGGCTCAAGTTTTCCCGTTTACTCGATCGCTTTGCCAAAGTGTTTTTAAAACTTCGAAATGAAAGCGCGAATGATAAATTCTTCCACTTATTGAATATTTAATGACTGATATCATCTCGAAAGTGCTAAGGAGCCTTAGAAAATGGCGTCAATTTTCCCTTGGACCATAAACCTGCCGGCGAGGCTTGCCCACTAGGCGTTCATTATGCACGAGTTTCACCAGACTCTGCTAATGGTAATGCATTTTCCAAAGCACTCCTCTTTGATGCACTCGACGCCCAATTCAATGCCCCATTCCGTTCAACCTAATTACATTCGTGGAGTTACGACAGCGCTGCTCTACCACATATTGATTTGGGATATTTCATTAATGTTTCATCTTCCACACATCTGTGACATGGGTCTGTAAGTGTGCTCTGAATCCGATGTCTTGCGTAACTTCAGAATTCATTAGCAAGTACCTAGCTACTGTCAATTTGAATGGGACAAACTTCGACAACTTCTAGGTTTCTTCATTCCTTCCAGAACTGTATAATCCGGTAATTGTTACTTTGCGTTAACGAATCATCGTCAGTTACCCGACAAGTTAGAAAGAGGTTTGAAAACTTCCCTGGAAGAGAATAATACGATAACCACAGTCTAATTTAAAATCTTAAGTCCTGTTCTGGGAGTTGAGGAAATAGATTTTGGAGTCGTTTTGTAGGATTGGAGAAGCAAATTGGTTCAAGTTTGGAAAGCGTGGGCTATCAATTTTAGGCGACGTTTCCAATTAAACTTCGCTGCGCCTTTACTTTTGGTGCTGACTTCGTAGTTCGCGAAATTGCAAATTCTTTAATCCTTCACCTACACCGCAGTCACGTCTAAACATTTTGAATTGGCGCCTAAATGTGTTGGTCCGGTGAGATTCCACCATAATGGAAATTTGGGCCTTTGTCCGGCGCGACTCCCGCGAGACTCGCGTGCCTCCGACCACTGAATAAATTGTGCACGCCGCTCTACTACCCCCAGAAAGAAGACCCAAAAATGTAGTGAAAGTGTTTCGGTTCAGGATAACAACCGCACTTATGTTAAAATATGCGGAACCTAAATGGTGTAACCGCTCTTTTATAGTCGGGTTAGACACCTGCGACTGCGATCTCCTGAGTAAACAATAGAAGCCTATGTACACTACATATATATCTAAACTAAAGGGGCCTTAAGCTTGTATTAATCAGTCAATGGGGGAGATAGTGCACGTTCTCAATTAAGCTGATTCAGCCTAACAAGTCCGAGCCGACCAATCATGTATTCAGATGCTGTTTATAAGCTGATGCTTAGCATAAATTAGAACCACTTTGTAATTTCCTACTTATGAAATGTGCCTCTTATTTGATCGTAAACATCTCCAACAAACATAGGATGTAAAATGTCTTCTCATTAAGCCCGTATGTAATGTAATGAGGACGTAATCCCAAGACAAAGTCATATTAGATGGTTGCTTCCGCTCGTCGCCTGTTTGCCTTTTTACGTCTCCATTCGAGTGATAATACGATTATAATTTTAATTATGCAAACACGCTCTAGATCCGGGGCAAAAGTCCTCATTAGGTGATAAAATTTATGCGGGAATTAGCCCCGGATGCAGGGAAACACCGGCAAAGTTCATTAGCGCTGCGGCGCGCTAAGATACGCTTCGGAAATGTAATCCGCCACCGTCTTCGCAACTTACTCCCGCCGGTATAAACGGAGAAATTGCCGCCGGCTAATGTCCGGGAAAATATGGAATTAGTCACGTCAAGGAAAACTTTGTTAATGACATTCGTTTCGACGATGGCACGCGAGGATACGGCCGTAGCAGGCTCAGTCAAATAATGGTATTTCGTCTTCATTGACCTATTTGATGTTCCTCCATGCATCCAATTTTGTAGGCATATCTAATTGAATCGGTTTCGGAACTGGGTACGTGTTGGCAGTTTATCCGGCCAATTAGCATAGCAAACGAAGGAGTTTACGGTTGTATGCAGCGCGTGCGGTTTTCATTCTGGCTCGTTATACGAGCGAGCGTGCATTATAGAGGAGCGCGCAGGCAATGCAGCTGCTGGTGGCCGGTGCTTTGCTTTGCGGCAGTCTGATCATATTGCTTTTATAATCAGTGATGTTCGTTTGTGCACTGCTTGTTATTCTAATATTGCACTTGCCTCTGTACTGGCTGTTATTTAAACATTGCCTAATATTTATTTCAGCGGTGTCATTTAGTTTATATTTTCGTTAGCGTGTGTTTTACAACGGCGGCGTTCTCTGTCCAGATAGTGCCGAGTTTTGCTTTGTGGCTGCATAATGTTTATGCAATCAGTGATGGACCATTCATGCAGTGCCTGACAATGCTTGTTATGTCATTCCTATAATGTAGCCGTAATAATAAGAGGCCGTCAGTATTGCTTTTTTTCTCACTCTGGCGCCAAATAGCCTCCTAGTGTATTTTCGGATGACGACGCAGACTTTGACCTTACTGATCCAAGTAGCCCTGAAAATACTCCTTAAATCCCCTGTCCGGCTACCTACAAAATCATATTTCGATACATCCCTTTCTTATTATTGCTTGAGCCGTGTAGGCTTAGCCTGAATTCTGAAGATACGAAAGTTGCGCCCATTATTTCTTGCGAATTAAAGGAAACTCATTTCAAATAGAATTGAATCTTTCTTCTGGGTATCGTGACAAGAACTTTAGGTGATTATCATAAATTACTTGCATAAAATTTGCCCGTTGGTATTTGTACCTAAGCTCTTGTTTTGATTAGCATTTGAGTTTGATGTCTAACGACCGATTTTCCTGAAAACGCTAAGGTCAAACTGAACACCTTTCGTATAAAAACATCGGCCAAAACATTTTGACAAAATATATCCCGTAGAAAATTGTTTTTTTTTGTTCTTATTTTTTCTATTACACTTTGATCTTTGATCCTTCGGGAAAGTGGTTCAGTTTAGTCTGTTGAGCTTAGCGTTTTCGGGAAGATCGGTCGTTCCAATATGTCCCTGTACACCTAATAATTGACCATTTTGAGCTTGGTGCTTAGTAACGTAATAAGAAGGCATTTGTACAAGCTGGCGAGCATTTTCCAATTAAAGTTTTCTCATGAAGTTGGACGTGACGGCGGGAACGCTCGTGCCGTCTGCCAATACGAGTACATACTGCGAGTGCCAGAGTGCCAGAGCCTTCGAGGTGCCAAGGTGCCAAATAGACCATTCGGGGAAACTCCACTCGGCTGAAACATTATTAACTTCATTATTTGGCTGTATTGTCTGGAATTTTCGGATTGCGGCAAAGGTGAAATAACGTTTCTTCAAGTTTACAGACGCTACTAGCCGGTGCCACAAAGTCTTGACTTACAAACAATATTATGATACTCATGAATACGCTAATTTAAATATTTTTCAATATCGAATAGAAAGTATAAAGAAAGAAAATATCTTGTTAAATTTTAGCTGTTTTCCTTTTGCCTTCAGCATTCTGGGCGAAAATATAACCAACCAGCGAGCTCTTTCATCGCGGCGCAATATCTTGAAATGAACCTGGTTCCGCAGCGCCGTCTCGCTCGCAGTCCCAGTCCGCCACCGCAGGCTGCCTGCTACAACTTTTGCGAACAAACACAAATTACTGTCGATACTTCGGCAACAGTCTTTGTGCATCTCTCAGTATATTATACTGTATTCCTTTATCAAAATAACTTTGCAGGCCAAATATAACCAACCAGCGAGCTCTTTCACCGCGGCGCAATATCTTGAAATGAAGCTGGTTCCGCAGCGCCGCCTCGCTCGCAGTCCCAGTCCGCCACCGCAGGCTGCCTGCTACAACTTTTGCGAACAAACACAAATTACTGTCGATACTTCGCCAACAGTATTTGTGCATATTTCGGTATAATATACTATATTCCTTTATCAAAATAACTTTGCGGACCTGTTCTTAAATATAACCAACCAGCGAGCTCTTTCATCGCGGCGCAATATCTTGAAATGAAGCTGGTTCCTAGCGCCGCCTCGCTCGCAGTCCCAGTCCGCCACCGCAGGCTGCCTGCTACAACTTCTGCGAACAAACACAAATTACTGTCGATACTTCGGAAACAGTATTTGTGCATCTCTCAGTATATTATACTGTATTCCTTTATCAAAATAACTTTGCAGGCCTGTTCTCAAATATAACCAACCAGCGAGCTCTTTCATCGCGGCGCAATATCTTGAAATGAAGCTGGTTCCGCAGCGCCGCCTCGCTCGCAGTCCCAGTCCGCCACCGCAGGCTGCCTGCTACAACTTTGGCGAACAAACACAAATTACTGTCGATACTGTGGAAACAGTATTTGTGCATCTCTCAGTATATTGTACTGTATTCTTTTATCAACATAACTTTGCAGGCCTCTTCTCTAAGTTCTATCCTCAAGGGCAAGCTCCACAGAATGGCGCGACGCGACGCGCAACATGACATCTGTCAGACAAGCGTCCGATCGTCGTTACCTAAAGATGCGACGCGCGTCTCACGTGTGTAGTTTTGTCTTTTCTGTTTCATACATTTTATGTGGAAACAGTTTCAAGCGTCGCGATGTCGCACGTCTCACGTCTCCGACGATCACTTGTCATACAAGTGCCATTTTAGATCTTACTTCTCACGTCTCCTCTATGGAGCTTGATATAATTTGGCCGCATTTAGCGTGTCAAACTAAAAACCGGTCAAATTATATTTCCTAAACTATAACACTACTCACGTTCCCATATAAAATAGTCAGTATATTTATATGTTTTCTTTCCATGTTATGTGCTCGAATATCGTAAAAGTAAGTACATAATACATGGCCGTGTGATGCCGTCTAAGAATAGCATCACCCCATTTCTTTCCTGTGGGTGTCGTAAGAAGCGACTAAAGGACTCGAGGGTATCATGTGTATTGCAATTTTAGGCGACAGGCTGACAACCTGTCACTATAGCGATACACGACAATAGCTAAAACGGCCCTCAAATATGTGTCAGACGTGGCGATAACGACCGTACTTTTACGGTCGTTGACGCTCTGCCTACCCCGCAAGGGATAAAGGCGTGATGTATGTATGTATGTATGTATGTATGTAATACAAGGTCGAATTCACGCCAAATAAACGCACTAACACGGCCCTAGGATCCGCTGGGAGTACCCTTGTAAACTATTTTATTTGCGCAGTTTGCTCGCGGCGAAGCGGTCGGTTCGCCACACGAGACACCCGAATGTGCAATTACTTTGCTATTCACTAACTTATAGAAAACCTTACATTAACATAAGCAGATGTTTACGTGAAAAGGAACACCCGACATCAATTTGTTCACAGCAGATACGGGGTCTGCCGGACGTGTATTACAGCAAGTTTTCAGCTCCTCTAGATTGGAGGGTGTGCTGATACCGTTGTATTTATATTCCAAACATCCGGGGAAGAGTTCACATGTGATGCCGTGAGAATACCACACGCACGATATAGCGCGATCGATGCTAGAACACACCTCATAAGAATAACAACTTGAGCTGATTTGTGATTTTATTATTGTAACTGCCATGACCAACAACAGAACTATCGGTTTCGTGGAAAACTTTCACATTTTTATTGCCCCAAATGGTGAAAATCTCGGTCGCCTCCCCAGATGTCAACAACCCCACGTTTATGGTATTTACGGAGCACGTTTGGGGGGGAAGAAAAAATCCACTTGGGCGAGGTATCGATTATGGCGAAACACATTAGCGCGATAGCATCAAAACACTTGTCGGAACGCGTGTCGCCGCTCCACGTTATGAGCCGAGCGACAGCCACTCCCTCGGGACCATACACATCCACGAACGCTACCCGTTTACGATACGCGGTTTCATTTCGCTGTTTGCCAAATAAACCTAAATATTCCCGGAAATATCCACGTATATAAAAGACGGCCTTAGGTAGAGCAGAACTAGTTGCCCTCAATATTTACGAGGCGCCGTGATTAAACTTGTAGCACTTTGAATCCTGCGGAGCGGCCGAGCTGCGAATAGATCGTCTAAATACGAACCATGTCGGAGGCTTCCATTTACATAATGGACGCCGACAACCGACAACGCCCTGTGAACGGAACCTGCCGGAAAGCACAAATCGAACTGAACGAAATGAGCAAAGCGTCTAAAACTAAAACTATTCAAAATTCGTAATGGGGTTGGAAAAGGCTCGGAACCACTACTGAAAGCGATCGTTTGCTGAGTCACGCTACGGATTGACCGATTTGAAATTAACCTACATTTCTACATAGTGTTCTTCGTGAATAAATAATAAGTTGCAACCAACACTTATAAATACGTTATTGTACGTACTGCACGCAACAGAAATGACGGCTACACTTGTGGAGTTTATGAATTTAAATCAATCACAATAAAACTTACCTACAACCTACTTTCAACAACAAACAAACGTGATTTGTAATAATTATCCTTTTCATAATATAAAATGAACTTAAAAAATAGTCGTGGAATTCGCCAGAAGCAATTTATGAAGACTTTACTATCAAAGATTCTTTTGTCCAAAGAATTCCCTAATGAAACAAGAAATTCCGGTCCTGATCAAAGCGATGTTTTTACAAAGAAAAGGGTCAGATGGAGCTCTATTATACGTATTAATTGAAATTAAATTTTGAATTTTGCATTGTGCTTATTCTCTTTCCTTTTTTGTTACAGGTAATTTCCAGCATCCAATCAAGAACACGATTCGATTAATTATTGGTAATGTAGGTATCCAATTCCATTAAAAGCGTTCGAAGATGTTTTATGAAATATAAGTACGCAAGTGTTGAAATTGAATAATGTACCCTCGTAGCATGTGCGGAAAGAGGGTGTAGGAATACCTACGAGCTAAAGTCGCTCGAAGCATCACGTCCCCGGGCGATGCTTTCAAGACGCCAATCAAATTTCACGCCTGTCGACCTCTCGAGCTAACATTCCATTTCTTTGCCGTTCTGCGGCGCCTAGACGAGTAGGTCGCTGTTTTTATCGCGACTTCCCGAGATCCTCCCGTCATTTGCGAAGCCCGTAAGCGAGCCTGGTGTCGGCAATGGACTTTTTATCGACATGCTGCCTTTTTCTGTCGTGCACATACGCATCGTTTGCCGGCCATAAAGTTTTGAACGACGCGCCGTGTCTGCCGAGGCGTGGAATTTTGCGGCTTTTCATGATACTCTACCGCACCGCTAGTTTTGTTCAAAACTTGCGCTGCAATCCATTTCAATTTGCGTCTACTTCGCAACATGTAGTTTCTGATTTTATTTTTGCCTTTTACTCAGTCGGATATTCAATTTACACTTTTGCTTTGCCCCTCAGGAAAAGAACTTAGTTGCGGTACTTATTACTTTTATTTTTTGTTTGCGCTCAAATGCATTCAGTAAGTAAACAGCGTCTTGTGAGTTGAGATAAGTACGAGTGACTCGTGCAGCTCCAAGATAAAAAATAATTTAGTAGCCTCCTGCTGGAGCGTTATCTGGTAGGGTTCGAGTTGCGTATATGTTTACCCGGTTGCCCTCACAAAGCAACGTAATATATCAAGATGTCGAGTCGACTTTGCCGGGAGCCGCTAGATGTTGTTACACGAATCGCTGTTTGTCAACTTACACGACGCCATTATGTGGCACTATGCTCGCCTGAAAACTGGGTAATGCTCGTAAATTCAAACACCTGTAAAGCGTTTTGTTACAAAAGGGTCATTTCGTTGTGACTATAACTGTAGTTTGTGCTGAACAATGCAACGGGCTGTTGGGTTTAACTTGGCAACTGGCGTCTTACATTTAGACCTGAATGCTGGGAACTATTTTCACTGAAACCTGATCGCAAATCTCGACTTGTTTCGACAGACCCAGCTTCGCCAGAGTGGAAATGAAATAAAAGTGCACAAATCACGCGTGAAATTGAGTTCGCCCCACATAAGCCATTGTTCGCCTCCAAAACGATTGCTGGTTTAGATATAAATAACATACTGGCACACTGCTGCTGATATGCCACCTTAAATCAAGATTATAGTAACGATGTCTAGACATGCAGAAGTTACCCAGCAGGAACATAATGTTGTCAAACTCAAACGGCGGCAGTAATAATTTATTAGGAAACTTTGAAAGCTTTTGAGAAGTGTCGAATTTATCTGGCGTTCCAGAATTGTGTAAAAAGTTGAAAGGATACATAATTCAAAATGGAGGGTGTTAGAGCAGTGGGCGGAGTGTGTGTCGCAAAGTTTCATGTTTTCAGCGCGGGCTGCTCTCAACGGCCTCATTAATCAGCCAACACGAGAGAAGAAGATAATTAATTAGAATAATTCTGTCACTTTCACGTCACTGGCACACAGCGCTGATTAGGTCAAAGTTCACTCGAGCAAAGAAGCGAAGCTAAAGTTTAGCATAGCAGCAAATCGGTCTTGGTAACCTCCTGCCGGTAATGAACTTTGTTCCAGTTTGTGTTCGCACACATTAGCCTCAACGGGATTGCATTCTGGCTGTAAATTAAGGCAATATTGGCATTGTCGCAGGCCACTTCTCCAGACTACATACGGCACAATCTCTGATCTTGACTGACAATTCCAATCTTGTAGCCGACCAGATTATCTCGTAGGCTCTATTTTATAGATGTGTCACGCTTACGGTCGGCATTTTCAAATGTATTTATTCTTAGTCTTGATCTACTTAGTGCGACATGACCTGATGAAGATGGATAGTGACGTAAAGACTTACTTTATATTATTAGCCCTTTACAGAATTAAATTCTATAAAAATAAATAAATATTTAATAACATTCAATAAACATAAAAGCTATATCGTGGTAATCATTGACATTTGTATTGCAGTAAACGATGGGGATCTTGCAGTTAAAGGCTGAAACGCCATCCCTCATTCTCCAGGAAACGGGGGGTTTCTGGTATGGCCGTGTGTCTCTGGCTTTCCTCGGGTCATTTCCATTTTATTCGTGCCACGTCCGGTTATGCAAATGTGCAAGTGCCGGCGCCGGCGACGGCATGGGGTCGGACCCGAGGCATGGCCGAGGCACACTCGCTAGGAAAAGATGGGCTTAGCTAGCACTTTGCTCTAGTTCCCCTTTAGTGGTATTTTATGTTTGCATCTGCGGTAAGTGGGATTAGGTTATCAGGCTGTTGATTAGCTTATTATTGACGTAGTAAAACAACGTGATACCTAATACTTTGTGCGTTCTTCTTAGAAGGGGAAAGCAGTTGTGTTATTTTAATAAACTTGTACCAATTTGTGGCAAATATTTCATAGGTATCTTTTTAATCCAGTCCAATTGTAAAAGCTGGAGCTAAATCCGTGCGCTATCTAAACGATTATCAAGTCTGTGCTACGGCTACAGGCGCACAGCGGGCAGGTGTCGGCGTGCACCACGCTCGGGCACGTTTAGCGACGTCCCGGCACGTTCAGGATAGGGCATGTAAAATCGGAAGGTCTTTGAAACCGGTTTTTGTTTCCGATATTGTAGATCGATTCGGGAATTCCGGTTTTGACCAACTTCAAAAACGTACTAAAAATGGCTAAATTCACTCAGGGACCTGGGGCGTGAACAGCTACTTAGGAATTAGCTTAACAAATTACCTGCAAAGGGGTGAACGTGGTAGCAAATCATATTTTTTCTATAAGTACCACGGAAAAGACAAAAAAACGAAAACAACAAACAGAAAACAAAATTTACGAAAACCGATTTGAATGGTTTTGAAGCTCTGAAAACCGGAATTGAAATATGGGAAATATTCTAAGCTCCGGTTTCCATCCCCTAGTGCAGGCACGTTCAGCCCACCTATCACACGCCCTATCATGACCTGTGAATAATTGATAGTTTCTATTTTTCATTTTGTTATTTGTTCCGTGTTTTATTCGCGTAGTAACAGTTACTTAGGTATTAGCTTGACAATTTGCCTGCACAGAGGCTACAAATGGAAGGTTTTTTTAATCGTTATGCTTCGGAAACCACAAAAAGCGAAAACCACAAACAGAAAGCAAACTTTACCAAAACCGATTTGAATGGTTTTAAAGCTCTTAAAACCTGAATAGAAATATAGGAAATATTCTAAACTCCGGTTTCCATCCCCTAGTTCAGGCACGTTCAGCCCACCTATCGCACGCCCTATCATGACCTGTGAATAATTGATAGTTTCTATTTTTTCATTTTGTTATTTGTTCCGTGTTTTATTCGCGTAGTAACAGTTACTTTGGTATTAGCTTGACAAGTTTCCAGCAAAGAGTCTGCAGGTGGAACGCCAAAAAGCAAAAACCACAAACAGAAAACAATTTGAATGGTTTCTCTGAAAACCTGAATTTAAATACGGGAAATATTCTAAACTCCGGTTTCCATCCTCTAGTTCAGGCACGTTCAGCCCACCTATCACACGCCCTATCATGACCTGTGAATAATTGATAGTTTCTATTTTTCATTTTGTTATTTGTTCCGTGTTTTATTCGCGTCACGTAGCCGCTAGCGAATGCGCTCGTGCCGAAGCTACTAGCTTCTAGTTCCGCTCTACATTTTGCGTTTATTATTTTCTTCTTTTCGAGTGGGTCACAGAGTCGTCCAACGCTCCTATGAACCGTGGTGTCAGTCTTACTACCTACTACAAGTAGCACGTCTCTGATATAGTTATGTAACGAAGGCGTCCTAAGAAATTATAGACAGAAGACGGAACCGATGGCTTAACGTGCTCTCCAAAGCACAGAACCATCTTTATTTTCGGACAGATGGTTCAGCATGCATTCTCCTAACCAGACAGGTAACAAGTTCACAAAGTGATAGATAAACTTGTGAGTGACCCACCGGATTTGAACCTGGAACCTTCTGCGTTGCAGGCAATCGCACCATATCGACTGTCATTTTCCTGTAACCTTTCAAATTCTAGATTTCAGTTCATGAATTTCACTGTTTTGAAAAATAACTTTGCTGTAGGTACAAGGTTGTAGAAATGTTAGCCTGACATGTTTTCATAGCACTAATTAATGGATGGCTCGATCAAAGTTCTGTTTTGAAACAAAATTCTGTACTTAGTTCCATAGAAAGTTTCGGAATTGTAAATGATAAAGTAGCCCGCGATGTATAATTAATATTCTACTTTTACCCGACTGCCTCAGAAGGAGGGTTGTATATGGGCAAGATTATTTTTTTACACTGGCCACAGCCCAAACGAAACGGTTAGACGGATCTTGATATACCTAGTACCTATGTGACATTGACAAGTGTTGTTAGATTCGTCTCAGTAGCGCGAGTAACACTGCCTAAAATTAAAAAAAATAAAAAAAACTATATGGCGGATTTTAAACGCACAATATTTTAAAATTACCGCAGTCGGGTTTTTGTTTTCTAACACCTACTCTATTTTGAACTCAGAATACTTCGTGTACCCCTGTGGTTACATTAATTCACTCCTAATTTCGTATGATGTATCTTCAAGCTGGGTACATTAAATCAAAAGTTCCCTCTAAGTACACAGCGTCGTGTCGTGGGGGTCTAGGGGTCCTTTAATTTCATTAAACCCATAGTAAATGCATGTTGTGCCGCAGACCTAGCGCCACTTTACGAAAAAAAATCCTCATGCAAACAATACTCATATTAAAATGTCCTTTGCCCAATTTTTTGGATTAATATTAATTGTTCATTGAGAGGATGCAAACTCGATGAAATATTCATGGTTATTGGAGTTATTTATATCATTTTTTACCAAAGGTTTCCATTTCTGGCACTTTCATCCATAAGGTAACTTAAATACTTAAAACTTACAGCATTTATTTTATAGCGCTTGTCTGACACCAGGGTTCATCGGGTTGCTGGACGATTCGGTGTCACACACAAAAAATAAAGCAAAAAGCACCAAAAACTTGAGCAAAGGACATTCAGGTGCCGAAGTCTGCTAAATAATAATTGTTTCAGTAACATGTCGTTGGTAACAACTCAAATAGTTTGATGGTTTTGGTAATTTCTTATTCTGCTAACAGTTTTTAGTACCTATTGAAAAGTAGTATTAAACTGTCATTCTAATCACAGTGGCAATAGAATGACAGTTGATTGTTGCTGTCATTACAATGGCTAAAAATAAGCAGATTTGGGGCCCTGGTTCACATGAAGAGATATGTTTATTTTTGTGAAGTGGCGCTACTTTCGCAGCACACTCGCCTTAATGCAACCCATTACCGGAATGGCCGTATGCATCCGTTTGGCTGCATTAAACCCGTCGTCTGCCAACCACGCAGACTTAATGTGATTGGCCCAGCTTTGAAATTATGTTGTAAATTGCCACACTTATTTGAAGCAATAAACTAGAGTCTAGTGAAATGGTTGCGCATTACACATTAGAGACTATCTAGGTTATCCTAGCTTTACTGTCCTAGTTTTGCCTAGGGTATCAATTCGACCCCGTGCATGGGAACAAAAATTATGAAAAAAAATTGTTATTTATTCCCAGTCCTCTCTATGTATACTTACTGTGTGTAAGATGGTCAAACAGTTTTAGCGTTAGGTATTAGCTTACATATAAGGAGTAACAAATTGGGTATAGGCAAGAAGCCAAAAGGAGGTCAAGGTACTCATTAAACTGAGCAACTTTCCTCTTAGAAATATGAAAAAAAAATTGGTCTCCTATACTATAGCAAGTCAATCGGCGATTTTGTATGACCAAATATTTGTTTTTAATCTCGAACCAGGTTGCATATGGGAAAGATTTTTAGTTTTATGACTACCTTGAAATCCTTTCGGCTTGTCTACAATTAATATATTTTATATTTTATCGTATATTAAAAACAACCATTTACGAATAGTTAGTGTTACATATTATGGCGCTATAATATAACCCGTACGATTCGCACCCGTACCTTTACATTTACTATTTAGCTACTACCATATAGCCATCCTAATGTGTTCGGCCTAGCTTTAAAATTAAGTTGTATAAAGCTAATGTAATTGAATATGCAAAGGTCATCGTGCGAAGGCGATGTAATCTACTTGAAACTCGCCAATCGATAAACGAGTGGCTTTATCAGCATTAGCAATTACATTTTAAGTGGCTATGAACAGCTTAGCTTGCAATTGAAATGAGCATCGAGCCCACTTAGCCAATCCTTAAAAGAAAAGTGGTTTTGAAGTGTTAAAATATCGTCGTAAAATGCGAAGTAAGAGCTTATACGATACGAGTTAATAAATGTTTAATACAGAGAGCTTCAGTAAAATGTCTCGCGTGGATAAAATTTGCTACAAAAATCTTGTAACTCACATATTTGCTTGACAACGCCGGCGTCGCTCCGTTAAGCAAAATTAACTTTAAGTGAGAAGCCAAGTTTCATGACGTCGTGTGCTTGGGGGCAAGCTCCACAGAAAAGACGCAACACGCGACGCGCAATATGACATGTGTGAGACAAGCGATCGTCAGCCGTTATCGATGGGACACGCGTCTGACGTGTGTAGCTTTGTTTCCTACATTTTATATGGAAACGGTTGAACAGAACAAATGCCATTTTACGTCTGATATCTACTCTGTGGAGGTCGCGCCTTGGGTTTGTGCTCAACGACAATACTATTAACTAACAAACGTGGCTAAATGTTCTTTGGCATTAGCAAAACACTGCAAAACCTCTACCACTGTTCTGAACAGACATGTACTCTCTAATTACAGTTTTGGGAATACAAAACTTCGTAGCTATGTGTTAATTCTGAATCAACTGGCATTAAAAGCTGTCTTTGTAAATAGAATTATGTAATTTTGTTTATATTTTCGGAAACACTGTACGGGGTGAAATTTTACTAGTCACTGATAGCGAAAACTCAGAACCAGCTAGTGATAAGGAACAACTTTCCCCAAGGACCATAGGTCGAAATATGAAAAAAAAAATTGAGCCTCCCATCCTCCCACAAAATTGTCGGTCAGCTTTGAGTGAGTTCCATGGAAGGTCTATTCTTTTTGTTCTTAGGGAAAGTTGTTTCTTATCACCAGCCGGCTCTGAGTTTTCGTTATCGGTCATTAGTAAAATTTCCCCTTAAATGAGCAGGAGCAAGTAAAAAGCCAAGTTTCATGACATCGTGTTCTTGGGTTTTTGCTCAACGACAATACTATTAACTAACAAACGTGGCTAAATGTTCTTTGGCATTAGCAAAACACTGCGAAACCCTCCACCACTGTTCTGAACAGACATGTACTCTCTAATTACAGTTTTGGGATTACAAACCTACGTAGCTAGTTGTAATTCCGAATCAACTGGTTTTATAAGATTGCTTTGTAAATAGGATTTTCTAATTTTGTTTACATTTTCGGTAACAATATGTGAGTAGGTCGCTCCGTTAAGCAATATAAGCAGTAAGTGAGAAGCCAAGTTTCATGACGTCATGTTCTTGGGTTTATGCGACAATACTATTAACTAACAAACGTGGCTAAATGTTCTTTGGCATTAGCAAAACACTGCGAAACCCTCAACCACTGTTCTAAACAGACATGTACTCTCTAATTACAGTTTTGGGATTACAAACCTACGTAGCTATGTATTAATTCTGAATCAACTGGATTTAAAAGATGTCTTTGTAAATAGGATTATCTAACTAAGTTTATATTTTCGGGAACACTATAATGGGTGAAATTTTACTAGTCACTGATAACGAAAACTCAGAACCGGCTTGTGATAAGATAAGTACAACTTTCCCCAAGGACTTATGTCGAAACAAGAAAGAAAAAATTTGGACCTCCCATACAAAATTGCCGGTCAGCTTTGATAGAGTTCCTGAGTTTTCGTTATAGGACATTAGTAAAATTTCACCCAATATGATTAGGTCACTCCGTTACGCAAAATTAGCTGTAAGTGAGAAGCCAAGTTTCATGACGTCGTGTTCTTGGGTTTGTGCTCAACGACAATACTATTAACTAACAAACGTGGCTAAATGTTCTTTGGCATTAGCAAAACACTGCGAAACTTTCCGACACTGTTCTGAACAGACATGTACTCTCTAATTACAGTTTTGGGATTACAAACAAACCCTATCCACAAAGCGTACGTAGCTGTAGTAATCTATTAATTCACAGTCACTTGGTCTTATAAGATTGCTTTGTTAACCGGATTGTCCTATTATGTTCAGATTTTACGTAGTAGGTAATAAGTGAGTAGGTTTATTAAACCATACGGTCGTCGGTCACTCACTACATCAGAATAAAGTGTATCATTTATTGTATTTCTAAGTGATGCATGGCATGAAATCTGTGACTATTTATAGGTCCCTGTACAAAATATCGACTTTTGAAACTAAAGTTACTATTTAGTAATATGGTGCTTCGGAGGGCACGTTAAGCCATCGGTTCCGGTTGTTGGTGTCTAATGATTACTTAGATAGCGGTCCTTTCAAAAACCAAGTTAGATGTCTACTAACAAGTAGCAAAGAATACAAAATAGCTACTCGCCTAGTAAGTAGTTATACAAGGTTTAAGAACTCTGATACTAGGTTTCGTTGAGTCGTTCGTCGACTCGGTGTCCCACATGAAAAGAAAGTACTAAACGGACTTCGATGACAATTTCTTACTTATTAATACTAAGTTCTTACAGATGTACTAACCTGTCTAACCTACTTACATGGCAACCATATTTAATGTTTCATATTCTCCGCTTTCAGCTAAATTCATATTGCACTATTCGCACTATTTCAGAGCTCATGATTATGAGCTTGTGTTATTTATGGCGCGTCATAAATTTCTGAAACATTCATATTTGTATATTGCATTTCGCTTTGGTTCAACTTAACACATTTATTGCATTTAGTACTTATTTTGTAAATTGCTACTTTAGAGACATGTCGTTCAAAACACTGATAAAAGACTACCGCAGGCAAGATTCGAACTGTACTAACGATGTCTTTACCATCTGATCTACCGCGGCTCAATATAAATCGGCTCGAATAAAGTTCATAAATACTATAAAAACCAACATAGTTAGTAGATTCAATAACTCAGAAATCCCAGATGAATAGAAGTCAAAAATATGTAGGTAACCAAAAATTCGTTAACTTTCTTATAAAGCTCTGTTGCCCACATAATATACTGACTATAATAGGAGTCTGTAGCAAGCTCGTACCTGTACCGTATTAATTAGTGCAGGAGCCTGGCGAAACCGTAGCACTACGGGATGAAGAATGGGATTGGCCGCGGGTCTACACACAGTCACACAATAAACTTAATTCCACAGAATCGCCTAATACGATAACTCAAAGAAATCACAAACAAATCCCAGCTGAACAGAAGTCAGAAATATGTAGGTAACCAAAAATTCGTTTTCTTACTTACCTAAAGCTCTGCTGCCCACATATTATACTGACTATAATAGGAATCTGTAGCAAGCTTATACCTGTACCGTATTAATTAGTGCAGGAGCCTGGCAGGGCCGAGCTAGGCGGATTAAGAAACCGTAGCACTACGGGATGAAGAATGGGGATTGGCCGCGGGTCTACACACAATAGACTTGATTCCATAGAATCGCCTAAATAGCTAGTAAGTGAAATCAGCTGATCGGCAAGTTTGTATGGGAGGACCAAAATTTTTTTTCGTATTTCGCCCTATGTTCCTTGGGGAAAGTTGTTCCTTATCACTAGCCGGTTCTGAGTTTTTGCTATCGGTCACTAGTAAAATTTCACACTATATAAAGTGACTTTCAGGTTATTTTCATCAGATTTATTTTCTACTGTTCACTTCAGAATCAAACAATCATTGCTTGACGAAATTCTTCATAAGCTTTTTCATGTTTTTACGCGCTGCTTAAGATAGAGATATGTAGAGCAGATGAAAACTTTCCTCCATTTTTTTACCTAAATTAAAAGCTTGCATATTTTATTTTAGTCCTGTCACTTGTAGTTGAATTAAGTCTAGTCCTGTGACGCACGTAGCAAATCCTAAAGCTTATTAGGCCTATCCACATAGCCCTTACAGACTGAACGGCTTACGTAAGGGATCTATAGAATACTTACTTTGTGTCTATAGTTAGGATTCTTTGTAGGTAAGGATAAAGGGAAAACGTACAGCACGTAGTTTTGTTCTATTTGGTCGAAAGCTTTCAATAAATGCTGAAAAATATCCTATTCTGAATTTAAACTAATTGTATTTACTAGCATTTTCATTTTTCAAGTTAGCATTAGCATTCGTTGTTAATTAATTTGCATACCAGAATTATCAGACCAAACTCGTTGGATAAAAACGTAAAATATGTTTATTTGGGGTCAGGATTCATTTACTTAGATGTTATCACTTTTATTTTTTGTTAAATAAGTATGTGTGTGTTGTAATTTTATGTGACAAACGTTTTATCTATCTATCTATCTTCAAAGTAATATCCAAAGGTTTTGTTAAACTTTAAAAAACTTTGATGCAAAGCCTTTACTGCATCTCTCCGTCCCAAAGTTGTAAATCCAATTAGGCATACATGTTATATCTAGATCGATTACACCCCTGAGTATTTCAGAACAGAACAACAAGGCAATTAAGTAAATATTATCCTGAATATGAATTCATACGGGGCTCGGGACCGAAACTTCGCCTATTATTGTTGCGAAAAGTACTTTAGCTTTAGTTAGTTGGGCCGTTATATTACGCGTTTTTGTACAGACTTCCAAGGATTGCTTTTGTTATCAACAAAACATTCTTGTTCAAGTCAAATATTCTTAGAACCCGTTGAAAATGTTCGCCTTTCAATTACCTATCTGAAAGGTCTGAGTTTTTAAGTTTGCAGAGGCTTGTAGAAATTGTAAGGAGCAGAACTGAGTTCCCATACGCTGCGGCATCTATTCTATAATGTGCTTTCACTTTAATTAAATTACTGTTCGACCAATCGGCGAGTCCAATGGCAGTAGTGTACTCCTGCAAGATCGTCTTATCGACAGTCCGTGTACAAACCACGGACCAGCTTTGTACACAGAGAGCTCGGTAAGAAGCTCTCCGGGGAACTTAGTAATGCAAGGCTTGATGCAAGAGGTTGCTTTTACATCCGTATGCTGGTTGGCAGTTTCGAGAAATCAGTTGATTTAGCAGTTGTGTGGGTTTATACAGCTAGAGCACTGCGAGAGACGTACGTGTTTTCAGATCTCGGCTGATTCTGGCTCCGTGAATTCTAGTCCATTTCCAAACTCAATTCAAAGAAAACTCTCCGAACAAATTAAGTTCTACCATCGCCAGATATCCGACCCCGAAAGTTATTTAAAATTAGGAAGCCAAGAAGCGGCTCTGTTTATTTCTTAAAATTGGGGCCGGCTGGCTGGGGACAGTAAATGTTGTCACATGATTTTATTGCGATGCTCCTGGCGCCTCCCTAGAAATTTCAATTAACAGAACGACCGGCGTTTTGTTCAAACTGCTCAAAGTAATTTCACTGAGTGCGTTAATGAAAGAGAATTCTGCCGATTATCTCTAAAAATGATCAATTTTGTACCTTTAAATTTAATCATTTTCCATTTTTTCCACCGCTCCTCTTAATTATTGGGGGAAAACACAATCAAAAATCTTTTAGAAAATTTCAGGTAAAATGTCGTCTAGGTAAAACGTGTCGCCATGCCAAATGAAGAACGGCTGAAGAATTCGTCCAAAGCGTCAGGTGTACTATTAATAACTCATTTCAACAAGTTTTGAACTCCTAATAAATTCGGGCCGTAATTTCACATGGTACGAACCTTAATTTCGAGTGAAAATCGTGCGTATTTCACTCTGCGAGACGAGAGGATAACAAATTCTTTACATTATCGCGCGGTACGTTCGCCTCCCGACACGTCGTGTTTATCATCTGGGTTTACATTAATCACTTGTGTATCTAAAAGATTTGTAACACCAAGAATAAAACATCAGTTTATATTGTTATCTGCTTAAAATATCTAGTCTACCAGCTTATGTAGTACCTACCTACTTACCTACGTGGGAGGTAGTTGGTCTTTTGCTCAAGCTCAAGGCAGGCATCTTTTAAACGCATTTAGACTGCAAATAGGTGGGTATAGTAACCTATCTATTAAACGTGACCTCGACTTAAAATCACAAAGTCCAATAACAATCAACTATCGCCTACGAAGCTCAGCGTGGGACTGCTTAATACTTCACCGAAAAGCAAAACTTTATCAAATACATATTTATGCTGAAAGCACTTTTAAAGATTCTTCGTTTCAAAAAGGAAGCCTGTAAAGCTGCCTGTACCACGCTAAAGTTATACCTGAAACTTGGACTTTCGCTTAAGGAAAAGCAGACTCCTATTTTTCCGGAAATATTTTCTGGAAAAATCACACTTCGAGCACAAGATCGCAAAAAGTTGTTTTAAATTCTATATTAGGGTCAAATATTTTAATAAGCCGACGCGCTATGATTTCATCATCCTTGTATGCAAGGTCTATCGTTCTAGGTATACTTTTACACACTCGTAGTGCTGTAAAAATAACTATGAATATTTCGATGCTAGCTTTCCCCGGGGAGGCGCGATATGAAACAAGTAGATGTGTTAAAAAACAAAAATCCCGACTGCGGTAATTTTAAAGTAGTATTTTGCTGTAAAAATCCGCCGTCTTGAATCTATAATTTTTTAATTTAGCCAGTGTCACTCGCGCTGCTGAGACGAAACTAACGACACCTCATATGTCAAAATCCAACTATCCGTTTGGGCTCTAGCCCGTGAAAAAGAATTTTCTTGTATAAATACATACATACATACATACTTACATACATACATACATATATACTCTCGAAAAACATAACTCTCCTTCTGAGGCAGTCGGGTAAAAATAACTGGCAAAAAGTTTTTTTTTAATTTACCTCTATATTAGGGTCAAATATTTTAATAAGCTGACGCGCTATGATTTCATCATACTTATAATAATACTTGCATACAGCAAGGTCTATCGTTCTAGGTATGCTATTACACACTCGTAGTGCTGTAAAAATAACTATGAATATTTCGTTGCTAGCTTTCCCCGGGGAGGCGCGATATGAAAATAGGTGTTATTCAAGCCCTGTGAAAATATTCATATAACGAGGAAATTTGACTACCCTGTGCCTGTTATTTCTCGCGTGAATACATGATAGACATGTTCTGAGAAGAAACGTAAGCGTTTCATGAAGGCTGTTTTCATTTTGCCAGAAAAAATATAATACAGTGCCTTAGATGTGTTTTGGTACACTCTATTTACCATAGGGAACATGCTGATTTGATTATTTCGATAGAGCGATAGAAAAATCTGAGCAAATAATTTTCTAATAAGGACAGGCTTTCATTTTATTTTGATATGATGCCTATAAATAAACCTCAAAGAAATGAAGACAAGCTACTTTACAACTCTAAGGTAATTAATAAAATCATGGACAAGAGATAAAAGTCTTAAAAATGAAGGAAGTAGTAAGCCATTTAGGGAGACGTCACTTAGTGCACTACCAAACCACCTACTATTAATCAACGGAATCAACGCATGAGTGATCGTCTGCTCCAATTAAAAATGCTACAAATAATTTCATAATGAATTGGCATGAAAAATGAAAAATAATGGCTGAAAGTAATTAAATCACTTGATGAATAACCTAGCACGGTGGCGGCGCGGCGGCATGGCTTGTCAAATCACCAGGATTGATTGAGTGGCAAAGCACGCACATAGAATTTGATCAGATTTTCTAGATATTTAAGCTGAATTTTCTTTTACTTACTGCGGTGGCTCAATGACCCAAAGAGGATCTTGACCTCCGACACCAAATGTCGATTTGTTGTTATAAATTAGTAACAGTCAATCAGCCTAGGGCCCACGTAATGACCAGACCAGATTTATTGGATAAGTAATTGCGGGTAATTAGGTTATTTGAATAATAATGTTTTTGTATTTGAAGTATAGTAAGGAAAACAAACTTCTCGGAATCGTCTTTTTTTATGGCTTATCCTACCTATCCATCTTTTTACTTTGTTCAGCAGCAAGTGAGTCACCGTCTTTGGGACATAAACTGTATACAATGCATAAATATTGTTTTTATTATCCCAATTTAAGTCGGGAGACGGCATCCTGCAATGGATTTGAGTTCAATGTTTGGGCTGCCCTATTGTCTGATTGATTTGGAAATCAATAGACTCACTCAATCATCGGTATCGACCTCCCAATATTTCAATTGAACTGAATTGAATGTACCACCTAGTTATGGATAGTAACGAAACAATGAACATTCCACTGTATCGATAAATAAATGCTAAGTGGGAACCAATTTAATCTGTCTGTTTTAATAACTTCCTTCATGTTGCATGCTCTTGAGTCGAATCTAGATCCTAGCCAAAAAGAATAATCAGAAGCAAACATACCCTAAGTAGGGCACTTGCTATCATAACCGAACTCCGACAAAACATTTACCTATTTCACTCAACCTTTTTTTACTACTTAACTAGTATTGTACTCGTATGATATGAAAGAAACAATCATAACAGAAATATTTTATGAAGTTGCATGAAACATTATTCTGCCTTCGCTCATCTGGAAACTGTACCTACATCTAGATACACAAATGCAAGCCACACTACGTGTAAAAGCTCCGGGGAGCTTCACTTGCATTCCCAAGGCTTTGTATAGAACCATCCGACCCAACCGACGTCGTGTCATGTATCACAAGCAATCCCACTGATGGACGTACGAAAAATATTTTCCTACTCTCTTATTTTGCGATGTACCTATGTAGTTCACACGTTCGCGTGATTTTATTGCTGTGGACAAAGATTTTTCGCTTTTATATTTAGTTTGGACAAATATTAAAGAAAAACCTTACGTGAGGGAATAACAAAGACTTCCAGTAATCCTGATGGTTGCGCAAAAATCGAGCAGGGATTTGAATAACGATATGTGGAATAGACCGCGGTTACAAAGCAGTTTCACTCACTTCAGAAAACGGACCCTTCCCGTAACGAGCTGAAAGGGAGATATCCCGAGGATCCCGGCCTGTTGTTAAATCCCCAGTATTTGTATAAATCGCACGTCCTCGTGCGTGTTCAACAGTTCAACACACATCTTTACTAAAAATTCCGACATATTATTTTACGAAAATGTAGACGTCGATATAGAACCCATTTATCAGCATTACGCAAACGATGAGTTACTTCGTTCGGGAATGGGTTTTGTTCAAACGATTATAATGTGATTTATGCTAATGTTCGCCTCCAGAAAATGTGCAGTATAAAACGTCTCCTTACATTATTGCTACGTTCTGAAAACAGCACTTATCCTGCGAGCATTTCTCCTTGCGTATACTTTCCGCAAATGCATCGCGTTAAGCTTGCTAGTTTAGTATGCAAATACATTTGTTTAATAACTACTATCTTTAAACACTGAATTCCAAATGTGGCTCCTTCAAGTACCTAACAAGATTCTTTGTATTAAAACACAGTTGTGTTATAAAACAATCATAATCATTTCATATCCGCAACCTGCATTGTGGTTGCCCCGCTGCGGCCGAGACTCCTGCGCAGCGGGGCGCACCACGCTCACTGCTATTGGTCACGATCACAGCTTTACTGACCGAATGAACCCTATTCAAAATATGTCCGATATTTACAAAAGTAACTTTCATAAATCGTTCCTTGACATGCAATACCATACACACACAGAAACAACAAACGAAATAAGTTTAGCTAGGGCAATACGTGCGACTTGGTTACCCAGAGAGCCGAACAATTTCAGCTTTTTACTTTATTTCCCGAAACGAAACGAACGGAACTTCTGCATATATGTATCTCCAAAGACTAACGACGGGAAATATAAGTTCTCTTAGCCCAAAGCAAACTATCACAGAATATTTGTTCCGGGTTTCTAACCGAGCAATGTCAGAGTTTATCGCAGGTCAAAATAATTTGTAAGCCGACATCGGGACTATAAAACTGTCGCATGTCACGACTTTTATCGACTATGCTTTCGATGCTGTGATGAGAAAGTATTGGATATTTGAATAAAAGCTTTAGAATTCTCCATGTGTAGGCATTGTTATGTTAATGTTGCACGGAAGTATAGTTGGCTATTATTAAAGGTCAAGATATTATTGTTTTTCTCAGAAAATTTATTGCTTCATAAATAAACGTTTAATTTTACGATTTAATGAATATCGAATCGTAAGTAAAATACTCGTATTTAATAGGCATTAAGCTAGTCCAATACGTTTGGATTTAAGTACATCGTCGTTAGGGAAACTTAATTGCTCTGTTACTTGCACGATGCGATGTGCTGTATGTATATTCGTACCTATCTGGGTACGTATGTAATGCTGTTTGAGGCGGTCTCGCAGTATGTAAACTCGATTCCAACTGTTTATATGGCCACTTGTGACTTCTACTATCACTGTATTTAAAGACTACATCCAGTTTGCTTTATCGGAATGATTACTGATTTATTTTATAAGTTGGTAAGAAGACTAAGCTGCTTAGAAGCTTTTCTTTTAATCATACCTAGACTTTGATATGCGACGACTCTACATAACTTGTTTCTGAAGTAATTTATCTTCTGAAAGGGACAAGTTGTCGTCGTTTTTTATCTGCCTAATCTTATTTCGTACCTTTTTCAAAGAAAATCCTTATTTACAGTAATAGCTTTCTAGACGTTTCTTCAGGATTTAAGCTTTGTATTGTTCAAGATTAAAGTATTAATCCTTGAAATACAATAGGTATTTAGCCTGAGCTACCTCGTGTTTCACGCTACCAAGAAATTCTAAAAATAATTTCCACTTTTGTACAGTATCAAGATAAATTATTATTTTGCATGCTATTCCATGTTAAATTGGGTTCATTAGAAATTCTGACTACAACTTACCGGTTCATATCATAACAATGAATGTTTCCAAGTTTTTCATGTAACATTCGAGCAATATTTCCAACAAAAAGATGGCTTTGAATTCACGAGGAACGTTTCTCACAGCGATTAACGCTGAATCAATTTGCATTTGACTGTTGAAAGAACACTTTGTGGCAGGTCTGGAAAAGCTTTACATTTTAAATTACATTCTTTACGTTTGGCGGCAAGTCGTTCACAAATCCTTATTCGCAACAACAAATGAGGGATGCGAACAAAGATGGAGGGGTGACTGGTATTTGCATTTAGATGAGGGCGACAAGATCACAAGATATTGTGCGGGAGTAGCGGGAAGCGACAATGCAGGGTGGTGTACCATCGACACCTCCTCGCCGCAGCTGCGCCCCGGCTCTCTCGACCTCAACATCCCGACTAATTACTGACACCAGCAATCTCGGTTATGAAAACTCTCCCCTTGAATCTTCCCCAGTCTATAGTGTCGTGAAAATGAGAATTCCCAAGTATGTAATAGTAATAGAAAAATATATTTCCGCAGTCGCAAAAACCTTGTGGCTATGTCAACTATCCTGTACCTTTATGTTCTTTACCGTACACGTTTTATGTCATTCCTCTAATGGACTACCAATTTCATTACTTTGTAAAATAAATCTTGCCTCTTTGAGGTTGTCCCTCTCTAAACACTGCGGTCGTCACAATTTTGAAACAACATGACGTGCCAAACCGCAGCGTTGAGGTTTGTGAAAATGTGAGGCAAAATTTGCGCCAGATTTTGTGATTTACAACATTTCCCGATAGTGCCGTACAATGCATAGTAAGGTGACCAATGATACCGCTGGGGATTCTTATCATAGCTGCTGTTCGTGTTTCTACCTCGCTCTCCATTGACTGTAGAGTTCTGTGAAAGTGCAACAAAATGGTTATTAAGAAAACCTCTTCACTGACAAATTGGTCTTTATAGTTCGAGAGCCCAGGGGGTAAGTGGCTATCTCATAAGGTACCACGATAGGCTAGGTTTGGATCGTTAACCAAGACTTAAACAAGTCGTATGACCCAGGTCTGCCAGAGCTAATCCTGCCGAAACATAAAAATAATCGATATTTTTCAGAGTCATTTTTTCGTAAAAAATATGTCATAAGGTACCACAATGAAAGTGCTGGCATCAGTTAACCATTGAAAAATTATGTAAAAAAAGCTTGGTCTGCCACTGCGCACCCTGCCGGAAGTGCTTGCCAGACCTCTCCAAAGATGCCCTTCCGACACCCCTAAACTATCTCATCGGGTACCACGACGCGACCACCACAACATAATAGCCAAGATCACTCTGACAATAGATCACAAGGTCTGCCAGGCCTAAACTTGCCGCATCCTAGTGTTTCAGACATTTGAAGTTGTAGGTCCAGTGTATGAAAAATGACCTATATCTTTTTCCCCCCGTGTTTGATTTTGATGGTGCCTTAATACGAAATGCTCTCCATAATAAGGAGCTTCGAGTCATATAGGACAGTTGGGTGGAGGGTTTCAGTATTGAACGCAATCCTGTCAAAAAGTTTGAAATGGAGGTTTGGTCTATGAAAACTGGCCTATATCTTATTCCCCCCGGGTTTGATTTTGATGGCGCCTTAATATGAAATGCTCTCCATAACTAGGAGCTTTGAGTCATATAGGTCAGTGAGGAGGAGGGTCTCTGTATTGTACACAATCCTGTCAAAAGTGTGAAATTGTAGGTAAAGTGTATGAAAACTGGCCTATATCTTTTCCCCCACTGGTTTGATTTTGATGGTGCCTTGGTATGAAATGCTCGTAATGATTAGGAGATTTGATTTGTATAGGTCAATTGGATAGAAGGTCTCTGTTCTGTGCACAATCCTCCTAAATATGAAAATATTCGATAACTTCTGCAGATTTTATCAATTATAATTGTCATATCATAAGGAACTCGAATAAAAGTGCTTGCATCAGCTTACCATTGACAAATTATGTTAAAAAAACTTGGTCTGCCACTGCGCACTCAGCCGGAAGTCCTTAGATGAGATAGGTTAGGGGTGTCGGAAGGGTATATTTGGAGGGTCTCCCAAGGACTTCTGGCAGAGTGTGCAATGGCAGACCAAGTTTTCTTAACTCAATTTATCAATGGTAAGCTGATGCTGGCACTGTCATTCGGGTACCTTATGAAATTACAATGTTAACGGAAAAAATCTCAATCCTGCTAAACATGAAAATATTGGATATGTTCTGCAGATTTTTGCCGTTAATATTGTCATATCATAAGGTACCCGAATAAAAGTGCCGGCATCAGCTTACCATTGATAAATTGAGTTAAGAAAACTTGGTCTGCCATTGCGCACTCTGCCAGAAGTCCTTGAGAGACCCCTCCAAATATACCCTTCCGACACCCCTAACCTATCTCATCTAAAGACTTGCGGCTGAGTGCGCAGTGGCAGACCAAGTTTTTTTAACATAATTTGTCATTGGTAAGCTGATGCAAGCACTTTTATTCGAGTTTCTTATGATATGACAATTATAATTGATAAAATCTGCAGAAGTTATCGAATATTTTCATATTTAGGAGGATTGTGCACAGAACAGAGACCTTCTATCCAATTGACCTATACAAATCAAATCTCCTAATCATTACGAGTATTTCATACCAAGGCACCATCAAAATCAAACCAGTGGGGGAAAAGATATAGGCCAGTTTTCATACACTTTACCTACAATTTCACACTTTTTGACAGGATTGTGTACAATACACAGCCTCCTCCTCACTGACCTATATGACTCAAAGCTCCTAGTTATGGAGAGCATTTCATATTAAGGCGCCATCAAAATCAAACCGGGGAATAAGATATAGGCCAGTTTTCATAGACCAAACCTCCATTTCAAACTTTTGACAGGATTGCGTTCAATACTGAAACCTCCACCCAACTGTCCTATATGACTCGAAGCTCCTTATTACGGAGAGCATTTCGTATTAAGGCACCATCAAAATCAAACACGGGGAAAAAGATATAGGTCATTTTTCATACACTGGACCTACAACTTCAAATGTCTGAAACACTAGGATGCGGCAAGTTTAGGCCTGGCAGACCTTGTGATCTATTGTCAGAGTGATCTTGGCTATTATGTTGTGGTGGTCGCGTCGTGGTACCCGATGAGATAGTTTAGGGGTGTCGGAAGGGCATCTTTGGAGAGGTCTGGCAAGCACTTCCGGCAGGTGCAGTGGCAGACCAAGCTTTTATAATTTTTCAATGGTTAACTGATGCCAGCACTTTCATTGTGGTACCTTATGACATATTTTTACGAAAAATGACTCTGAAAATATCGATTATTTTATGTTTCGGCAGGATTGGCTCTGGCAGACCTGGGTCATACGACTTGTTTAAGTCTTGGTTAACGATCCAAACCTAGCCTATCGTGGTACCTTATGAGATAGCCACTTACCCCCTGGGCTCTCGAACTATTAAGTGACTTCTGATGTTTCTTCTACATCCGGTTATCTTGACCTCTAAAACTTTCCCGGGTTTTGAGCGTTCATCAAACATGACTTGTAAGTCAGAACATAACACATCCAAACAGGTGGTCGGCTGTAAATCTCTGTCGTCAAACACCAGATAAGGCACCGTTAGGTGTTTGCAACAAACAACAATACGTACCTTGGTCAATGGGGAGGATTCAGTTTAAAGTGCTGAGTCGTAACGTAAGTAAGTAGTATGGCGTCTTGAAACTTGAAGTTGTGACATGGAAATAAGTTCTTTATATCTTCCTCTCCATGTTTCTTTTTGAATTTGTGAAATGGCTTTAGCTGGACAATCTATGGTAGAGTTAAAATAACACCCAAATTGTCTGCCAACCCCAGCCCAAAATGCCAACATCATCAATATACGTCTCGTATCTGGATTCGTGTCTGTAAATGTCAAAGCGAAGGTAAATCGTCCACAGCCGTCCGGTCCCACGGCACTCAAAGACGTATCGGAGCCACGCAAACAAGCCGCACTGCCGTCTGCCGAGCCGGAACGTGCGGGGGCGATCCGTCTTCGCGCAGGGGGCTATCTGTTAGCCGCGCGCAATAACCCGTGAAACGCTTCCTTCTACTAATTGACCTTAATCCGCTTCACGGAACCCTCACAGATTATCCTGTCTAATAGCGCAACGCCCAATCGTTTACAAGGTAGCTACACAAAATTGAATCAATCAAACCAATTTGTCGAAGACTTTCCCAATGTTCAAAGACACGACATCTTTAAAGGGTTTAAAGTACACAAGATCCTGATCCCGACGACTGAAAACCACCAAACAACTTCAAGTCAAGCCCTTTCAAGCGATTTTCATCAAAGTCAGAAGTTTATTCGAGTCCCAATGTTTGTTAATTCCTTTCAGTGGACTCCTCATGATGTAAAGGCTTCGGAATTTTCTTTGTGCAAAGAACTTACATTCTATACAGAACTAGTGAAGCGTAAATCACCTTGAAGAACCGTATTGCGCGTAGGAGCTTTTCATAGAAGAGCTCTTGACTCAAGTACACTGAAGTGGTTGACGCTGCATCGTTTCTCTTGGCAACAGCTAGCTTTAATATTTAGAGTCACCTCTATCATAATACTATTGAAAGAGGGAAAATTATTTCTTGGCATATGCCCACGTATCGTATTCAATACGTTAAATTTTATGGAATGCAGCGTTAATACGCAAATTAAGCGAGCTTTTGATGTGTGCTTACAAGCCACATTCCACAACTTCACTTTGATCTAATTTCTGTTAGTGAATGAACCACCGAGCTCGTCGCTCGTTTATTTTGCAAACGTGAATAGTTCGTTATTAGCTGAGTTCCCTTTCTCGTTACAAAACCAATGTGTGCGTTTTATTACGGTCGTTCAAATATTTGCTTGTTCGTTTATTCGCGTCGACAAATTCCGAAAGCTCTATTTTTGTTGGTGGTTATATGAGCGTCCGTCGTCCGTCTCGTCTCGTGAGTCACAGACAGGACTCGTTCCGAGAAGCCGCGCCGTGAGTTACCAGCGCCAGCGCCGGCCGGCGACTTGTCGCGCATTCCACAAACGTTCTGTTCTGTCGTATCCTCGTCACTCATTTCTTACTCTTCTTACATTATGTTGCGGGCATACTCAGCCGTATTTTATTGTGCCATTGCACTCCGTTTGATTTATATGTCGCCGTAGTCTGATTCGCCGCGCGCATATGAAAATTCCTCACATCTTTTGCTCTACTAAAGTTTTCGTTCGGATGAGCAACGCAATAAACTTGATATCTGGATTCCATTTTCTGTGTCGGGGATCGTATAAATAGGTGTACGTGGAAATTAAAGGTGTACAACGGTTACGAATCAGAAGCAAAACGGATGCCCGAATAAGATAGATAGATTAACAGTAGCAGCGCGCTCGCTCCTGGAATCGGCGATCTTGGGCCGCAATTCACGGTGATTAATGAGCTGACCCGTCCGCGCGTTAAACCGTTCCGATGTTTCTGTTTTTGTTTCTAATCGCAACTGTCTCTACCAACTGCCACTATAAAGCCACAATCCATGGGTATATGTATGAACATAACACTCAGATAGTTTCACATTTTGTAGGCAAACTTTACTCCCTGACGTGACGTAACTAAGATAACGTAGCGACGAGCTCTACCATCACTGCAAAGTTTTCTTAAAAATTCTTTGTGCATTGCTAGTCACGACACGCTGCAGAAAAAGTAATACAATGTTCCCGCAGTACAGCAAGACGAGGCCATCATGTCGTAAAGAAAATCCGCAAACATAAGGACTCATGCTCAACGGTCGTGTCGTTGCAAAGCTTTCAAATCCCAGACGAGTTATTGATGGCTCGTAATGAGACCAAGACTACATCCCGCACCTACTCGGAACGGGAATACTTACCATGAAAATAAAGGCAACGGAAGGAAAGCCTTTGTTTTACAATCCCTCCCGCCTGTTTCCCGATACTCCATACAAGATGTTCCCCTAAGTATCCTGCCCGTTAAAAAGAAAAATGGCTCCAGCAGATTGGGCCAAATAATTTTCATTTTAATACAGCAGATTCCTGAATATGTATGTCTCCATCTCCACTGTATTATACCTTTTTGGCATACCGCGGCCGGGTAGTATAAAATTGAAAAAGGCAAACAATTTATTTGGTCGTCCACCCTTCCCGGCGTAGGAGGGTGGGCCATTATTTTTTACGCAGCTTTCTTTTACCTCAATTTTCTGGGTTTATTGTCGTTTTATACAAATTTTAGGAGCCTCAATTCGGTTCTACTTAACAAGTATTAGGTTCGCATTCTGTCTCAAGATAAAACGTTATGAATCAATAAAAGAAGTCATATAAAACTTTATTAAGTCGTCTCTTTCATGGACTGTAATTTTTCCCCAATATTGAAAGCTCTCCGCAAGTCCGCACCCATTGCAATAACGTACCGGAAGAAAATATCGAATATCGAATGGTTGTTCTCGGTTCGAATTTCCCGGCTACTCTTTAATTTCCTTTTGCGGCAGAGATTTTTCGAAATAAAAAAGTTTCGTGGATTGCTATCGTGTTTTTCGATCTACGTCTCCCTCGAATTGGAGAGTGGCCTCGGGATCAGGGTGAGGTAGGGAGTGTAATAAATGCCACATAACTAATCCTTTGATAGAGCCGGCGCTGCATAGATAGGCGTGGTGGGCCACCACCCGATACAAAGCCCGTCTTTACTGACCTTTAGAGGTCGGGTAGCACTGTTCATGACGTGACGGTGGGTGAAAGCCCAGACAACTCGACATCACCGAACAAAGGTCATACCTCGTGCAGGTAACTATATAGCTGAAACCAATCCATGTTGTACCGTACTTGTTAGTATGTATGTATATGCAGTTCCATCGAGGCGACAACAGAGTGGATGGTTAATATGCCTGAATCCATTAACGGGAATAAAGGGTAAATATTTGTCCATTCGTCACGGTCTGTCGCAAACGCGAAGCTTCGGCTTTTTGACGTCATCCCGCAACCGCTGAAAATTAATGTGCGGTTACGCCTTGTTTTAAAACTTCATTACTGACCGCACAATAATGGTAATTGTTATTTTAAAAGTACTTAATCAACTGTTGATTACAGAGACATTGGCAAACAGTGGTCAATTTCGGTTAAGCGTTGATGCTAACATAATTCGGAGCGCTTGATTCATTGTAAACATTTGGAGATTGGTTTTATGAATTCAATCGTCTGCTCAAAATGTCTAACGTAGGTAATAAAACAAATATACAGGGAGTAACAGAAAGGGTATAACAAGCCGAAAAGAGGTCATGAAAAAAATATTTGAACCACCCATACAAAATCGCCGATCAGCTAATTGATTTACTATGGGAGGTCCAAATACTTTTTATATTTCGACCCATGTTCCATGGGGAAAGTTATTCAGTTTCATGAGTACCTTGACCTCCTTTCGGCTTGTTATACCCTTTCTGTTACTCCCGTACAGCTCCAACAAACTGTCATTTAATTTCGTCCGCGGGTGATATCTAGCCTCGCAATTACGAAGAAAGCAAGCTGCCTATCTGCGACAGGAAGTGGATTACTTAGCTAACAGTCTTTACTGACTACAGTTTGGTTCGTTCGTGATACGTAAGGATAGGATATGTTCTTTATGCTGAAAGTAGTGCTGCCGCTCTATCGATAAACTATCTAAAATTAAAAATGCAGCAATACCAACGATAGTATGGTTTCTCAAGATTTAAAAAAGCTATCGCTAGTATCCATTTACTACAAAACAATCGATAACATTGAACTATCAAAACTATCGACAGTATCAATACTATCGATTGTTAGCAGTATCGATAAATAGCACTTGACTAATAGTATTGCTACAGTGTGAACTATCAATTTGATTGTGTAGGCGTTTTCGAATGAAAACTATCGATAGTTCGGCAACACTAGCTGAAAGTTGTCCAGTTGCATTGCACTGCCATTTTAATTTCACCGTGTACGAACACATCACGGAGCCGAGGGTAATTTCCAGCCATTTCTAGCAATGTATTGCTTAGCGAAGCTGCCTGCCTAGCCACGCTGCCTGCCTAGCCATGTTGCCTGCCTAGCCATGCTGCCTGACTATCTGACACAGGAAGTGGCTTGGACAACAACAATAAAACAATATCTCTCTCAGTGTCCTTCTCACGGTTTAATTAAATCCAGTAAAGCCACGTCGTGGACGTTATTTATGGCTCGAATTACGCCTTACTAAAGCTTAACACCAAAACCGTGTAGCCAATTATTATAGTCAAACTAAAATAGGACGAAACCTCCCGCCCTATTATTTTACGTCAAAACTGCAGCATTCGTTTTGGTAGTATTAATTTATGTTTTAATAGCTCTCGCTGAAACTACATGCCGGGTAAAGGCTTAAGAAATTACGGTATCTTTGAAGAATTTGAAAAGACTGGAAACAATTTTCAAATTGTAATACGCACGTTGAGAATGTATTCTAGACAAAGTATGGGACACTCAGCAATAAATGTTTAATTTTTCTTGGCAACAAAAGCCGTTAAGCATATGAGGTCACGTTTCCAATCCAGCGGTTCATCGGAGCACAGAACGGGAGGAATGGAGTAGAGGGAGGAAAGAAAGACACCCGCACCGATAAAACTGGCTTCCCCGGCTTACAGGGATTTGTTTTGATGTGTTTTGATCACAATAACGAATTATCGCCTTTCGCTCCTTCCATACTGATGGCTTATAGATGGTTGGATAACGCATTGCAGATAAGTCAGTGAGTGGTTACTCTACTTTGTTTTCCCTAGGTCAATTTCCATTGGGTAACACCAAACGAAAGCTAAAAGATTTATAGTCTCTCCTAATTTCACTACGCTAGCTATAAAGCGCAAGCTGCTCAGTCTTTCGAATAAATAACGTAACATATTGAGAACATTATTCTTTTTGAACGACTTGCAACACCTCCCCGGGAAGGGTTGAATCTCCGTGAATTTTTCTTTGCTCCAAAAGCGTCACGTGCTAAGGCTTTTTATTATCCTCTCTTGTGAGCGCGTGGGGTTAACTGATACCTACAACGGAACAGGCAGTTTCCTTGCAAATGAAGCAATAACTTCCTGCTGCGCGACGGAAATTTCTTACTAACTACCGCAACCGCAGCGTGCAACGCTAAAAATGCACCGCGTTTCACTTCGTAGACGAACAGACCCCGAACGAGCTTACAAAGCCTTCGCAATTTCAAACGACTCGTGCGGCGAACTTAATTATGTGCACGAGGAAATATTTTAAAAGAGACCAACCGCTGAGAATCGTAAACAGGGTTATAATGAATTCTGTGGAGTGGTCGCGTGTTTTACGGGAACGTGACACAAACTCGGGCTCAATAAACGGGAGAGTGACGAGCGCATGTCGTGCGCTGTCCCGACGTGACGTGCAGTGACGTGGGAGACTCATTCGTCATACGAATACGGGTATAACATCCCCAGCCGCTGACGTCGGACGCAATCTCTTGATCTCCTAACTGCTCTAATATTTTATGTTCAAGTAAACACGAGACGTTATGCGCCTCGTTGAATATTTGCACGCCAATATTAAATTTTCTCGAGAGCTGTTATAAATACGCCCTTTTACCCTAATTATTGCTGAAATACCTTTAGGGAAAATGAGTTATGGCTTTATTAACGCCTATAAAACGCAATTTATTGGATGTTGTATTAAGATGGCGGTGTTAACTAAAAATATGCTCGATTTCATTTTAAAAATATCAGTTATGTTTGTAAACATCGAGTTGGGGCGAGCAAGCAGACTGTCGACATTTCCTTGCCCGCAGGACGACATCGATGCATCTGGAGCTCTGCCAAAAGTTTTTGCTTCGGCGCCTTTTATCTCTTGACAACTACCAAAATAAAGCACTTTTTAACATTTTACATGTGTAACTAACGACAATTAATGATGATTCTTGAGCGTGTGAGTAATTGGAGTTTTGTTTTCAGGAGCGGCGTTCGCTGTGGAAGTCCACTTCGAGAACAAGGACAGCGGCTTCTTCCTGAAGCACACGGCGCGATGGAGCGGGGCCGGGCCGCCGCCCGAGCCCATGGGCACGGCGCTGCCCGGCGCGCTGCTCTCCCTCGACCGCTTCACCGTGCTGCAGGGCTCCGCCCCCGCCTCCGTGCGCGCTACCTACGGACCCTTCTCCACCAAACAAACCGTGCCGGCCCGATACGCCGTACCGGATCCTTTAGAACCACCACGAAGGAACGCAACCTTACTCGAATTACAAGAAGCCACGGCGCATAGATTAGACGTATCCGCACACCTGGTATTCCGGGAGCTTCCACGTGACGCCCCCGTGTTGCGGGTGTTATTTCACACCGGCGGAGAAGGAGGCGCGAGGCGGGCGGCCGCGCGACCTCGTAGAGTCTGTATAACATTACACGCAACCTTTGGCACGAAGACCCTGACGGCGACGTGTGGGCCTGAAGGCGAAGAAGGAGCTTGTCTAGCGGAGCTTACAGTTCCTGCAGCGTGGTGGCCGTCGGACGGGAAGGGAAAGCGGCCGCCACGGACTGTCAGATTGGCATACAGTGCCGCTGAAGCTAGCAGCGGCGAGAGCGGGGAGATAGCGTGCGGGCGCGTGTCGGTGCAGCCCGCGTGGCCGCTGGGCACGGTGACGCTGGCCGGCGCGCGCGCGGGCTACCGCGAGGCTCGTGCCGGAGACGCCGCGCTCCTATTGCCCCGAGCACCACTCTACCCGCATTCAAGATTGCATCTACCCTTTGTCGTTCGGAAGGATGCCAGCCATACTATTGGACACGTTGTAATCAGGTAAGTTTCTTTTCATAGCCATACATTATACTCGAGAAACACGATAACACGACCACACACGCCATACACCGTAGCACTTATGATTACTCATATAACTCATTCGTTATTATCTGCATATCATATTTTAGAACTCCCGTTTGAAATCAGAGCCAGTAGGTGTCGTGTTATCGCACCCGATGTTATTGAATTAAGCAATCGGCTGACGCGAGCCCACCCAAGCGGCCGGCCAGTGAAATCACATGGTGAAATGCTGTCACCGCAGCAGCTCTCCTAGCGACGGGTCCCCTTGTCCGACTGCCATGTTATGTTTGTCGGGCACATGTTTGCTTGCTTTATGCACAACGCCCATGTACGTCGTCACTGTGCCTATGGTATGTCGCTTGACAAGATAGCTAGTGTCGCGTGGGAAGCGAGTCTGCTTTACCTGTTTCCCTCTAATTATGCGTTGCGTTGCTGTTTTTAAAACGGTTTAAAACAAAAAAGGGAAACACGGTTTTAATGATAATGCAGTTTCACAAGTATTGTCGAGTTTAAAGTGCGGGGTGGAGAATGGATGAGGCGTCTGTGGAGTGGTCCCGACGCTTCGCGGGCTGCGAGCTTTAGTACTAACTACAGATGGAATAAACCTAGATGTAGTTATAGCCAGTGGTGGGACCACAAGCGGCAAGCGGCACTCTCGGGCCCACTGCACCAGTTAAAACTTTTCCCAAACTGTGTCAAGACTACAATGCCACAAACGAAGTTGAAACTTTTTAACAGCATTGGCAAGAACTAAAAGCACATTCCGTGGAGATTCAGCATTATTTAATTGTGCTTTTTAATGGCGTCGGCGAAGAAGGAATAGCTAAAGATATTAAAGTTCTTAAACAAAACCAAACAAACAAAGTCCACCTGCATTATAAAATTGTCTAGGTGATGATCGACATCTAATTCCCATTTTTGAATGTTGATATCTTGCTCTAATTATGGCTCTAATACCGTAATTGAGGGGACAAAACGAGCAATCTAATTGTAAAATGTTTGCAAGTAATTTTTATCATGTTTTCAAATATCCACACAATACAAGTAAAAACTATACAGCACGTTATACCTACCTGCACAATAGCAGCAGCCGTTCGCGAAATAATGTTCATGAAAATCCAAATAGGATTTTTCCTGGAACAGCGCTTTTCTGCAGCATATTTCGCTTGGGGCGGCCCGTTTGATGCTAAAGTTACGATGCAGTAGCCATGGGCAGCACAGTAACCTCACCTATGTTCCTCACAACTAACGCTAACCATTATTTAGTACTGCGCCACCCCGCGCCGCGCCGGCTAACTACGATATACAACCAAATAAGCCGTAGTACAAATTTTAAATTAAGTAACGTAGAGCTAAGAAAGTTTTTGTATTGCAACGCTTAAAATCCAATCGAACTAGGTCTCAGTGTTGATCAACTGAGTAACTATGCGTTTGGTATATCAAATCAACTATTTAATGAATATGGAACTCTTTGGCTTGTAGTATTGTTGCAGCAAGTAGTAAGCTTGCAGAATTGTCTGGCCGGTCGTGAATGGGATACAGGAAGGAAACGAGCAAACTTATGAATCATATCAAATCTTATCGACTGAATAAATAGGTACCTAATAGTTGGAGAGCCCAGGGGGTAAGTGGCTATCTCATAAGGTACCACGATAGGCTAGGTTTGGATCGTTAACCAAGACTTAAACAAGTCGTATGACCCAGGTCTGCCAGAGCCAATCCTGCCGAAACATAAAAATAATCGATATTTTTCAGAGTCATTTTTTCGTAAAAAATATGTCATAAGGTACCACAATGAAAGTGCTGGCATCAGTTAACCATTGAAAAATTATGTAAAAAAAGCTTGGTCTGCCACTGCGCACCCTGCCGGAAGTGCTTGCCAGACCTCTCCAAAGATGCCCTTCCTACACCCCTAAACTATCTCATCGGGTACCACGACGCGACCACCACAACATAATAGCCAAGATCACTCTGACAATAGATCACAAGGTCTGCCAGGCCTAAACTTGCCGCATCCTAGTGTTTCAGACATTTGAAGTTGTAGGTCCAGTGTATGAAAAATGACCTATATCTTTTTCCCCCCGTGTTTGATTTTGATGGTGCCTTAATACGAAATGCTCTCCATATTAAGGAGCTTCGAGTCATATAGGACAGTTGGGTGGAGGGTTTCAGTATCTATTGAACGCAATCCTGTCAATAAGTTTGAAATGGAGGTTTGGTCTATGAAAACTGGCCTATATCTTATTCCCCCCGGGTTTTATTTTGATGGCGCCTTAATATGAAATGCTCTCCATAACTAGGAGCTTTGAATCATATAGGTCATATAGGACAGTGCCAGCATCAGCTTACCATTGATAAATTGAGTTAAGAAAACTTAGTCTGCCATTGCGCACTCTGCCAGAAGTCCTTGGGAGACCCCTCCAAATATACCCTTCCGACACCCCTAACCTATCTCATCTAAGGACTTCCGGCAGAGTGCGCAGTGGCAGACCAAGTTTTTAACATAATTTGTCAATGGTAAGCTGATGCAAGCACTTTTATTCGAGTTCCTTATGATATGACAATTTTAACTGATAAAATCTGCAGAAGTTATCGAATATTTTCATATTTAGGAGGATTGTGCACAGAACAAAGACCTTCTATCCAATTGACCTATACAAATCGAATCTCCTAATCATTACGAGCATTTCATACCAAGGCACCATCAAAATCAAACCAGTGGGGAAAAGATTTAGGCCAGTTTTCATACACTTTACCTACAATTTCACACTTTTTGACAGGATTGTGTACAATACAGAGACCCTCCTCCTCACTGACCTATATGACTCAAAGCTCCTAGTTATGGAAAGCATTTCATATTAAGGCGCCATTAAAATCAAACCCGGGGGGAATAAGATATAGGCCAGTTTTCATAGACCAAACCTCCATTTCAAACTTTTTGACAGGATTGCGTTCAATACTGAAACCCTCCACCCAACTGTCCTATATGACTCGAAGCTCCTCATTATGGAGAGCATTTCGTATTAAGGCACCATCAAAATCAAACACGGGGGGAAAAAGATATAGGTCATTTTTCATACACTGGACATACAACTTCAAATGTCTGAAACACTAGGATGCGGCAAGTTTAGGCCTGGCAGACCTTGTGATCTATTGTCAGAGTGATCTTGGCTATTATGTTGTGGTGGTCGCGTCGTGGTACCCGATGAGATAGTTTAGGGGTGTCGGAAGGGCATCTTTGGAGAGGTCTGGCAAGTACTTCCGGCAGGGTGCGCAGTGGCAGACCAAGCTTTTTTTACATAATTTTTCAATCGTTAACTGATGCCAGCACTTTCATTGTGGTACCTTATGACATATTTTTTACGAAAAAATGACTCTGAAAAATATCGATTATTATTTATGTTTCGGCAGGATTGGCTCTGGCAGACCTGGGTCATACGACTTGTTTAAGTCTTGGTTAACGATCCAAACCTAGCCTATCGTGGTACCTTATGAGATAGCCACTTACCCCCTGGGCTCTCCAACCATAATCGAATAAATATTTAAACCTAAAATCACTTTCAGACAGACAAAAAGTAAAATCAATTCACATCCTCAAATTTCTAGCCTGCCATTGTTATTTATGTACTGCAGTATTCAGTTACTGTCCAACAAAAAGCTTCAGAATAACTAGGAAATAGGAGCGAATAAAACTTGGTGCAAATTTGATATACGGCTTCATAGGACCGAAGCCAGGAGCAATATCGCACCGGTATAAATTGCTCGTTTAAGTGCCTTTTGTTCTACATTAGCAGCGGTTTCGAAATGGTTATAAAATTAATCTCATTATGATTAAAAACTACAGGTATTAAAGATTAAAAACCTTTAGGAAACGACTTTAACTCAGCCATGTGACATGGAAGCACTTAAAAAGTTTGGGTATGTTTTCAAACTTAAAAATATTTCCTAAATTAGTGCGAGCCCCTATGAGTTTAGCCCTTACTCCCTTGGTAAAGTCAGTTAAATTACGAGTTGTATAGTCGAATGCTAAATAGGTAAGCATTCGTTTCATTTAATTAGTTTTTAGAATTTACAATACGTAAATTCCGTAATTTTATTAGACTTTTCAGTTTTCAGTGAACTTTTATGAGGTTTGTGGAAGTGTAAACTCGAAAACAAAGGATATGCATTTACCTCATTCATTTCGAACACAATGTAAAAAAGACCGAATGAAATACCGTTGCATTCCATCAAATTAAATTATTTAGGCTGCCGCACTGCGAAAACGGGTTTGAAGTTTATGAAAACCGCATACGAATGGTGCCCAAAAATGAATTTTAGAACAATGGAGTATCTACCTATCTACCTACATAGATATCTAAACAGATTATATCCATTCTTTTGTACTAACATACACATACCACGCCTTTATCCCTTGCTGGGTAGGTAGAGCGTTAATGGCGGTAAAAGTATAAGTAGTCCTATTTAGTTTGAAGGGCTTTCCGATGAATCGTGTATCACTATATTATCAGCATGTCGCCTAAAATTGTAATATACACGAAGTCCCTTAGTCGGGAAAGAAATGGGGTGATGCTATTCAAAGCCGGCATCACACGGCTTTTGTATCAGTTTTGTAGCCTTTAAAACTTTCGTTACACCCTTCCTCATCTCAATTTATTTATCTGAAATTTGAGTGTTCCGCAAAAACGAACCCGCGAACCCTTGCAATTATTTACATTTCTTTTTCTTTCAATCTTCCGGTCTATTTGTTTGTTCTTTGAGAGGTTTTTTATCAAGATAATGTTTCAGATATTAATAGATGTAATGATAAATTAAAATTGACTTAGCTGTTAGAATATTGTATTTCATCTTGATAAGTTATTACTTTGATCTCTTACCAGATTCCCGCCTCTGAGTATTAGGTACTATTAGCCACCGCTCGGAGACACCAACTGGTGTGTGTATGAATCACATATTTCCCACGGTCAAAAATAATTTATCATTAGCTAAGTACCTAACTACCATACGAAGCCCATAATTCATATTGATTGTGATTGTTTAAATGAAAATAAGGACTTAAAAAGGAAAGTCACCCCCCAAAGATTTCGTTAAATAGTGACAAATGAATCCAATGAACTCGGTACCATCTGGGTACGTAAATCTTTGTAATATTGTATTGTATTAAAGTATTGTAAGATCCATAATCGTGTGGCTGCAGCAGCACCTGCTCCTGAACTTTATCCAAGTATCCGCACTAGGGATGTTCCATAGAATATCTGAAAATAAAACATTTGTGCAATTGAAACAGCCTAATACCTATTATAGTGTAGATATTAACGTCACAGCTATTCGTCTTGTAGGTACCAAATTGGCATAAAGGTACTACTTGACCTACTGATCGAAAATTGTGATGGAGCCCAGCGGGCCCAGGTGCAGGAATGTACCTTTATACCAATTTTCAGCTTCCTGGCTTAATCCGAATAAGTAGTTATAACCAGCTATTGACGTTATTCTCTACGCGATTATTGCATATGCCAAATATCATCATTTAGACTTAGACGAACACAAACAAAATGTACCTTGGTGCAACAAACTAATGTAAGACCTAAGTATTCGTACTACGAATAATAATATCAATTCTCAACTCAACAAGTATTACGTAACATAAAACTTCTTGCAATACTAGCGTAAGTAAGTAGTCTCGTATTTGCTACAATAGTAGTTTATGCAACTGCCTAATAATGAGAGGCTTTAGGATGAGAGTGTCTGTTTATCACACGAGGCGCAGCCGAGTGTGATAATAGTTTGACACGAGCATTCTAAAGCCTAATTATTTGCAGTTGCATACACTATTTTATCTACACTCTACAAGAAAAATTATGAAAAATAATTCAAACCTCCGCACTGCACTATGGCGATTGCAAGCCTATCTACTGAACCACCAACTGAACGACTTTTATACATAAGTAACTTTTTAACTAAACGTTAAAATGGAGGCTCATAAAAACTGAACAACTTTTAAAATTAAATAGCATTTATTGGTGAATTTTAATTCGAAAAATGATTTGAAGCAAAGATTTAATAATAAATAAGTCCTCATAATTTCAAATGTCGTCCCGCCGCGGGTGACACTTGTTTTTTTTTTCATTCGACTTACTGATGGCCAGTGTCAAATTGGAACAGATTACAATTTGGTACGCGGGTCAATTCGTTTAATTTTTTTTCAAATACTAGAAATCGAGTTACTTTATGTAGCTGCCAGTAGTATGAAAGTTGTTTTTTAAAGGCTGTAGGTATATTCGTAATGCAGTTCATTACGTTGTTCGTACTTTCGATTCTGTAAAACGAATATTACGAACTGAGTGTAGATAAAACACGATACTGTTCATCACTCTACCACATAAATGAAATAATTGTCGTAACTCGATATATGTAAGTATCTACATCTCTAAACTCCACAGTACTTCTGAGTTATGAGCAATGGGAGCTCTCGGGAATAACATTGTATGCGCCTAAATGGAAATTTATAACCACTTCGGCCCGCTCTCCAAGATAAATTCTTTACCTAATTCCTCCTATTTTATAGTTTTAGTGCGCTGTAAAGTACTAAAACCTAAAGTAAGGCTTGCGATAAAGAATAAGTTCATTGGTTGGATAAAAAGTCTTATTCATTGGATTATAAATTGTATGAAAAAGCCGAGATAATGGGACTCGTGGCGCGTACCTAATATCTGAGTTATCTTGATAATAATCGTTTTATTAAAGTACTGGCGTTTCTCTGGCGGTTCCATTCTCGTATATCTCTGAAGGAAATTATTTTCTTGCTTTGATAAAATCGATATTGTAAGGTGTTTAGAGTTTAGCTTCATACAAAATCACTTGTAATGGTATCTGAAACTAACTTACTAATTAATAAAGTGCGAAAACACAGCCAACGTCATTGGCACATTAGCTGCAAATAGGCACCATTTTTCGGGCGGCCTCTTTGACTGATGCCGAATTTGAAGGCATATTCAGCTATTTCGTTTATGTGACTATGGTCAACCGCATGGTGGCCGTGATACCACCTACAATAGCATACCCAAAGTGGGTTGACGGCAGGCAGGCGGCCGGTCATAAAACATAGCCAAATTCTTTTGATGCATGATTTTGTGTTATAAAAAAATCATGTTGCGCCGACACCCAAGTTGATTTATGATAGGGACAGAAAGATGATGATTCAGACATTTCGTTTTAGTTTTCTTTTTTATTAAGTACCAATTTATTTCCCCAGGATGAAGGTGAAGTCTGGCTTGCGGCTGGTGAGCGTTACGGCAGCCAACTCTCGATGGGCGGTCACAGCTGAAGTGAAGCCGCGCGTCGCCACTGTAACTGCTACAAGGCTCGAGCAGCCTTTGCGAGATGACGATGGGTTGGACACGTAAGTCTCATTTCATACTTGCTTAGGCAAATGTGTGACAACTTTAAAACCTACGTTACGAGTACCAACGGAGCAGCTGCATAGCTCTGTCTAACAAGTTATGTACGTCAAGAGATTATGGTCACAACTAGCTAACTTACAAAGGTGTTGACGGCGTGTCGGTTGTAAAAAGTCCAAAATAATAGTTAACCAAAATAGAAGCGTAAAGTCGAATTTCATTCTACATATCACCAATTGCCTTGGACACTAACAGACTGCTTCAGCATTGAAACTCAGTTGTACGGGTGAGTTATAGCTAGCCATTGGAGAGCTATGAGCACATAATCCCTTCTGCTGCAGATGTTACTCGAATTGAGTCGTCGCAATAGGACACCATTGAACGAAACACAATAGCAAATAGATCTCCTATTGGATAAACGACAGCGCTCTGTCCAGTAGAGGAACACTGGGACAAATGGATAGAGCACATAAAATCCCTGTCCTATTTCAAGGATTACTCTGGATTCGACTCCAACAACAACGGCTGAGCTAAGGAATTTGAAAAGTAAATAGTTTCCAACAAATTGCAGCTCGCGATAGCAGATTGCACCGGCAGAGCATCTGGGGGCGCGGGGCGCGCCGATGCAACGCGGCCCGGGTTTAAAGGATTCATTCCATTTCTATTTTCTCAAACCTCGCCTTGGAGAGCTATTCGCGTTCACGACACCATTGTAAGTAAGTGGGTCGACTGACCCGGATCGGGCTTCATCCGACTGGGGAATTACCGATCCGTATTGCGAATGCTATAAGCGGATTCAATCGCTATTGTTACGGAAATACAGACCCTGTGCAATTAGGCTGTCGATCAGTTGGAATTCGTCGCGAATTTATCTGTACGAAAAGAAAATTTTCTTTATTCCTTGTTTGCATAATTGAAACGAAGCTCTGCGTTTTCATTTCCTGGTGGATTTGTTAGTAAACTCACGACTATTCGAGCCAAGGTGCACGTTTGCGTCTGCGGGATATAAATCGCACACCGCGCTCTATTCGCTCGCGACTAATGAAATCAGACGTCACGATTTCTGAACTTATTATTGCTTAGGTAAGCTCGCCGCCGCTTCCGCTGCGCGCTTGCATACAGGAAGTCTACTTTTACAATTAATTGCTAATAATTTTAGATTTAGGTTATATTCCGTTCTGAGCTGATCAGTAAATATCAGCCATATAAAGGTCAGCTAAAGTAAACTCGTAATTCAAAAGGGTTTCATAAAATCACTATACCGCGTCTATTCAACGTACACGATAGCCTAAGGCTGAGTTTCTGTAATATATTGATTGTGTGTTTATTCTACTCATTCTTAGTAAAGCATCCTTGAGCTCCTTGAGTCTATAATCCTATTGAGTAACCAGTAATGATTGTATTCTGTCGTAATATTAATATTTCCATGATAATTTGAAATTAAAGATTTCTTCGACAATCGCGTTTGATTTTACGCAGCTAAGAAGGAAAGTTAAATATTAAATTCTGTTTGAGCAAAGGTCTATTTTTGAAGAGGGTTTTAATTATTGAAAGGTTCGGAAACTTTGTTAATAATCTTTTTTCTTTTTAGGCCTGAGGAGGAATCGAGCGGGGCTGCCGGGCCGGGTTGGGAGGAGGTCCTGACTTGGTTGGTGGAAGTAGGGGCCGAGGGTGAAGGAGACGCAGAGGCTTCAGAAGGGGAGTCAGGGCGCGGCACCGCACGCCTGTCCTGGTCAGCCAGGGTATCCCCTGCCCCGTCCACCACCAGCACCACTGAAGAACCGCCACACGAACACCGCGTCAACACCAGATTGGACATCGAAAAAGATGACATTCAAGCGGTCCTACCCATATCGAAGGTGAGCCAATGTTTTGATAACATTTATCTTACCGCATACCAAGCATCTACTTGCGTAAGATACCATCTTTAGAAACGGATCATATTACAAAGGTCGGCAAGCATCCAGATCACATTTAGATCGCGAAGTTGACGATAGAGATAAGTAAAGTAGCTAAAGATTGTAGATAATTCTATTTACTTAACAAAGTTACTACAACAGATATCTACGGAATGTAAGAAGTAGGTAAGGACTGTAATGTTATGTCTGTAATGCACGGTCCTTTGAGAATAAGTCTTCAAATTTGAGCTTTGTATCTCAACTTTCTACATGAGCTAAATAATATAATTTCACGACCGGAACAAGTAAACCAATTTCAATCTGAGTAACTAGCTCAGTCTAAAACCAACTAATTTATATTTTACTAGCTGAACTAAAACTAGAAATGTGCTACTTTAAACACGATTTCAGCTATCATTTTAGCATTTTGGACAGGATACACTGAACTTCAAAATATCTAGTGGTTTCAAAATTAGGAACTAGCGCGATGTGGTACAGGTAGCATGTCGTTTTAGAGAGAGAAGTAGCATGAAAATAGCCCACGGCCTCGAAATTCAAACTGTCACTTCGAAACACCTAAACCACACGTGCATAGCTAGAACCTTGCGAGTTATTGACAGATATACTCTGTATCCAGATGTTTATATTGTACACACCTTTTCAGAAATTGCGAGTTATCTATCATAGTTCACTCAAAGTAATGAAGAGAGCGCGAATGGCGGAGGCGGTGTAGGAGTATTCTTGCCCGAGGCAATATTTTGCAAACTCTGCCACTGTAGTGCTTTGTATGATATTCTTACCACAGCAACCTTCAAGTATAAACCTTGATGATAGCGTTGGCGACACCCACTCGGTTCTAAAAATAGTACTTTATATCCAGGAAAAGCGGCATCAATTTTCTTGTTCCTGGAATCAGGAAGCGCCAGAGGGCTTGAAAAGTGTGTTATGTTACGTGCCACTTTTTGTACTTATTTACTTATCTTAAGAGCTTGTGTTGCTAGTATATTTACTTAGTATAATATTATAATAATAGGGTTTGATTGAGGAATATCAGGGAGACCCACTAGACTTTATTAAAAGTTACTTAAAAGTAGATTAAAATTGGAAGGCCCAAATTGTAGGTAACCCCTAGATTCTTGATGGAAATACATACAGGTACTTACCTGGGTTAGGTATTGTTACTACATTTGTCGCATCAAGTACCTTTAGGGAAAAAGTTGCTAATTTATAAAGACAATTAAAATTTAATTTACTTGTTGTGCTGCCGGCTTAGAATAGCATCACCCTATTTCCCGCGGGTGACGTAAAAGACGACTGAGGGACTCGAGAGCTTCATTTGTATCACGATCTTAGGCGACAGGCTGACAACCTGTTAGTTACTAAAGTATGGCCAACGAAACGAGATAATTAATGTAAACAACTTTTGTATGACTCGGTGACAGTTATTACAATTTGTCCTTATCTGTCATTATGGTATATGTCAGCTGTCTCTTTCAGATTTGTTTACACTTTTTATCTAGTCTGGTTGGCCTTACTTTATAGTAAGATACACGATTTTGACGAACTTGACGATAACGACCATATTTAACGCTCTGCCTCCCCCGCAAGAGAATAAGGAGTGATGTGTGTATATGGATGGATGTGTAAATAAAATAACATACAAATTTAAAATGGGTACTAATTAAAAGCTTTGTGATTAGCTTTTTCATTCTTCTTCCATTACAAAAGAAAATTGCATTGCAGTTGTTTTAGTAGGGACATTTTTATAGGGCTGGGCTGGGAAATAGTACATTACGTCACAGGCCGAGTATATAGCAATTTCTGGTCGAGTGGCATTGGAAGGCCGAGACGAAGTCGAGGCCTTCTAAAGTAAACGAGACCAGAAATTGTTATTTCGGCCGAGGTTTGTATAGTGCTTTTCTCCAATTTGCAAGGAAACAAATATTTAAATCGTGGTAAAATTGACACTTTGTAACTTTTAAAGTTCGCAAAGCGTTGGCGCTGGTTTTGCTTACGTTCCGTTTCATAAAGAATGCGCGGGAAATTCACATTCAGCCTTCAAACTTCAAACAAATTGTGTTCCATAAAACACCTAATCACGAAAATGTGAAGTTTAAGAACCCTTTTATTACCGGCCTAGTCCGGCAATTTCTATTACAGTCCTCTGCGCCTTGACAACATAAATGAGCCCATTGACGTATTCTTTTTTTAAAGTAATGAAGCTATTTCCGAGCAAATTGGAGAAAATGTAATTATTTCGCGCGCGGGAGGGTCCTTTCAGATTAGAATATCCTGCGAACAAATTCTCAGCTAGTAGAGTAGGTCACGCCATAAAAACCCTTGAAATCCAATAAAGATATCGTAATGGCAATAAAAGGAGCTCTCCGTTCCATTAATTACTGGGAAAATATCTCGAGGTGAATTTATCGGCGTCTCAATAAATTGTTAATTTCGGACACGGACCGATAATATTACAGTGGGCGTCTCCGATTGCTATTACGCCCGTTTATTTAGAGTTTCCGGGAACGACAATATGATAGAATGCTTCTGGAAACAATCTGATACATAGTCAAATAATAGGAACTTTAAATGGAAGTTCCTAGAATTCCTCGATTCTAAAGCGATATGATACTCGTATGTTAAGAGATGAATTTTCCTAGGAAGTGATTTTTCCGATCATTATGATGATGATTGTTACTTGTTTGAGGTAATAGATAATAACAACTCCGAAGATATAAACGTGTCGTAGCGTCGTCGTTAGATGGGAACCTATATTTTCTCTTCACATCAAGCCAACTTATAAAAAACAAAAACCCGACTGCAATAATTTCAAAGATATAACTTTTTTCATTAATAATCCGCCATTTTCAATTTATGCAGTAACAGTAGGTACTTATAACTCGTACCACTCACCTCGTGCTGCTGAGACGAATCTAACTGCACCTCATAATGTTTTTTCAACATTACGTTAAACCGTTTAGACATATGCCCGTAAAAAAGAATTTTCTTGTCCACATACATACTCGACAAACGTAACCCTCTTTCTGAGGCAGTCGCGTAAAAAGAGACTATTTCGTCCCAGTCGAATATTGTTGAGCTAGAGTGGGTGTTTAATTACTATTGGACCGGTTTATTCAGAAGTTCCGGAAGCTACAAAACGATACAAAGCTCTTGGAAACAACCGTAGTCAAAGTCAATTAAGTTTACTCATAAAGTTTTCGTATTGCCGCGAGCGGGATCTGAATCTGCTACCATCTGTATAGAGTTACAGACTGGAACAATGAAACTAAGGCGTTCATTATCATAACTTCTTATTGGAAAACAGAATGGCAGGATGAGCAGCACCTACATACAGGTATACCTACAGGCTTTAAAAAAATGCGGCAATTTTTTTAAGGAACTGTCCATAAGACTGAAATTTCCTAATTATTAGAAAGTATAAAAAAATATGATCCCATTTGCGGTAATTTCAAAATTGTACTTATTTCGCGATACAAAACCGCGACTTTGATTTTTTATATAGTTAATCTCAGTCGCGCTGCTGAGACGAATCTAACGACACCTCACATACTAAGATCCGGCCAGCCATTTGGGCTGTAGTCCGTGAAATAGAATTTCTACATACATATCTGCATACATACATACCTACTCTCGAAAAACATAATCCTGTATGACTAATAATGATAACATACTTAACCCTTCTAAGGTTGGATATCGCCTTGATTGAACTATGTACCTACTCTCCACACCCATAAGAATGCCCTTAAAAGACAGGGTTCATCAGGTCGTTCATCGACTCACACGAATAAAAGCAAAGAAAAAAGATCTAAATATGTATTCGTAGTAGTTCAGTAGACTACTCTACACTTGTATCTTGAAAAGGTAAACTCTTTGTTCTTGATCTTGAAGCAAAAGAAAGAACAATGGACACTGCGACCTTGAACAAAAGCACAAACACTCTTTCATCCCTCCGCACCAGGAGCACTTCTGTGTTTACTTGCACTTGGACTTGAACTAATTAATCTCTTGAAAAACCGAAAAAAGAACCGAAAATCCCAATCTTACAGGAGCAAGACATTTAGGGCCTTACCACAAAAAAGATAGACCAGCGTTCAACGCATGTCTAGCGTTTTTTTTATGAAGTTTTATTTTAAACACGCGTTCGACTCGCGTCTAACTTTTTCGTGGTAAGGCCCTTAATTTCCGACTATGTAATGTAGAGTACTTTAATAGATTAGGCATTCATCCTACAGTAAGTAGGTATTAATATCCTTATTATAGAACAATAGAGGCTGCGGCCTTGAACCAAAGCACAAGCACTCTTTCATCCCTCCACGTTCCGGGAACATTGTTATCGTTCCCGTGAAGGAGATTATTCAATATAATATGTAAAGTATCAGTAGATTACTGTACCTACACAGTCTTTAAAACACTTGAAATAGGTAGGTATTCTAATCTCTTGATAAAATAAAGTAGGAACAATAGAGGCTGCGGCCTTGAACCAAAGCACAAGCACTCTTTCATCCCTCCGCGTTCCGGGAACATTGTTATCGTTCCCGTGAAGGAGATTCTAACAAATCGTGGAGATTAACATTTAATGGTGCACTGTTAGCATGAATGAAGTGGCTGATGGGAACGTTATCGCGTTGTAATGGAGACCGGGTAAGCGCCACAGACTGGGAAACAAAATACTATGCTAGTTTGAAGTTTTCTTAGGCGCCTTCTATTTATCCTTTGCTGGCAGGTAGAGAATACCGAGTGACATTAAACACCTTTTTACACATACCTACCAATCCTGCTATTTCAGAAAATTATTGCATTGAAGTGTTTATGTAAAAGTTAGAATTATAATGAAAAAGACTTCCTTATTTTTCTAGTCCGTGTGGTAGCGGCTAAGAATTCTGCCACCCCTATTCTACTTAGGGTGTTTCGTAAAAGGCGACGTAGAGTTTTTGACCTCGGCTACAATATCTGCCGACCATGGTCAACCGTATGGTGGCGGTAATACCACCTACAATAGCATTCCCAAAGAGGGTTGACGTCAGGCAGGCGGCCGGTCATAAAATTAAGCCAAATCCTATTGCAACATGATTTTGTGTTCAAACAAAACATGTTGCGCCGACCCCAAGTAATTGGGATAAGGGCAGGAAGATGATGATGACTTCCTAATTTTTCTAGTCCGACATGACTTTCTTAAGGTACGGTATAACGGTAGGTCTAGAATCTCTCTATATTTGGTATCCATTTGTACTTACTTGACATGGGAGATTGGTAGTAATGGTCATCTAATAGTGAGTCTAATAGAGAAAATTCCTTGCTCTGGAACAATGGCTCGTAAGGTAGAAACTTTATTTGACAAGAGTCACATTACCTGCAATCGGGCGAACCCACAATCGACTTCTTGACTAATAGGTATGTGATTCAGATACAACAAGCTTTTGTTAGAATGCCAAGAAATGCGCGGTTTCAGGAAGAGTGGGACTCATTAATTAGGTATGTACTTGCCTGCGTCTGTATTTCGAAAGCTTACAAGTTTACAACACTAATCACTTAAGAGTAAGCGAAGAAGCTTGTTTTGGGCGAGTTCTAATAGACTGGCTTTTGTCTTTTGACCTTGAGAAGGGTCGGGACTTCGGGAGCAATCCTGATGTAAATATATATTTTTAAGCCAAACATGTTTAGTCTTTTCAGTTATTCAGTCAGTGGTTACCGCCCACTCAAGACACTACACAACTCGGCTCGCCTACTCTCTGAGACTAATCACAATGGGTTAAAAACTACCTAAAGAATCTTGTTATATTACCAGTACCATGTTTAGATGAAGACAACATTCTATCATAATAATTGCCCATACCGATGAATGATGGCAAGCTTATTCTACTTGTTATCTTTGTTTGCAGCTTTTTAATTGCCAAATCGCGTGTAGGTATGTGAGTAATTAGCACAATTTCACAAAAAGCGCCAACTACCTAATTCATTCTAAATGTGCCTACTTACTTACATGATTTCCACAGTATGAAATGTCGTATCAAGCGGTAGATGTTTATTTAGCTTATCTAATTAACCGCCGCTTTGTACACACCCTCCAATTATCATGAATGAATACGCGGAGACAAACACCGTTTTGTTTTATTGAGCTGGCAATTTACATACGTCGAGCTCACTATGGGCAGCCCGCCTGTTGACGGCTTAATTCGCTCCAACCATAATATTTGTACAATGTAATTAGTTTATTTCGTAACGAAAAGCTATTAACCCGCAACGATGTAGGTTGAGGTCGCACAGGGTAGCATTCTACATATGGAACCGAGTTTGAGAATGAGAAACTAGGTTGTAGATATCTCTAGGTAGGCCGCATTACCACAAAATTGCTCTGATGCTCTCTGATTTCCCGAGAGATAACCGACATGTAAATGTAGGCCTCCTGAAGTCTTAAACCCGTGGTTGGGCCGGTCTTTTGAATTTACTCACTGATTTATCACAGGTTTGAGAGCCATATGTAAGGCGGAGTGATATACGGTGGGACGAGATCCTTTGTTGCCGAGCCTAGTTCGTTACAAGGGATATTTTGATACAAAGGCGATCGCGATACGTACCACAGACTAGACAGCCCTCTAATAATTAATCCTCTCATGCTCTAAGACTTAATTATGTACAGATTTAATGCTCTATAAATAACTAGAGAAATAATGAAGGCTGATGCACTGTTTAGTTTTCGTATAAAATGGGCGCGCGGTGCTGGCAACACTGTCCTGTCATTCACGTCCTCTGCCGTCGCTCGCTTGGTTGATGCGAATTGTAATTATAAATGGTGTAATTTAGTGTGCTTTCGGTGTTCTCGTGTGGTTTTCCCTGTTCGGTGGGGAAGAGAACCAAGTGTATTTGGTTCCGGCGCTTTGATTGTCAGTCGGTTCGATAACCACGCGGCCGTCGGAAAAAAATAACCTTACTTTTAGTCACCCGCGCGTCCAGTGTCCTTTGGTTCGCGTATTGTACAGTAAAACGTGTTGCTGTCGCGAGCAGTGGTGTGCGGGAGAAATCTTTGTTACTGTGTGTTAAACATTATTTGATGTCGAACTATGAACAATAGTACTCAAGTGCTTGTGAAACTTGTTGGACGGAGTACCACGCGAGCTGGTGCCCGGGTACAGTAAGTCTAGTACCTAAGTCCCAATCCAAAAGTCTTCCTCAAACCTGATACCTATTTTTCCTGTCAAAAACTAGACTTACAAGGAAACGACGGCGTCATCGTTCGCTCGGTAAGCAATTGTTGCTGGGCCCTGTTTAAGTAGATTTTGGACACAAGAATTTCTCGGCCGGAAACTTTCCGGAACAAAATTCTCTCATTAAATTTATTTTACTTAGCTATAGTAAAGAGCACTACGAATCGTAGTCAAATGTTGTTCCGAGGCTGATCGACCATTTAGTTTTAGATTTTAAGATAACTTTAATTTGCTTCCACTGCGCTAAGATCAGCTTCGGAATCAAACATTTTTGGTAGCAGAGCGTGGTTGCTTTATTGCAACATAGTTAGCCGTAATTTAGTATTAAGCGTGTTTTTATATTACCCACATATTTTATTAATTTTGGAAAATATTGTTTCGGTTTTTTTTTGTGACTGTATTGTTTGCCTAGTGAACGGTACCTTATCGGTAGGGTCTAGGCCAGTCAACTAACATTTATTTTGTGGTATTTGTTTATTGGTTTTTCGTTTTATTAAGTCGAGTGTGTAAAGTTGGTACCATGGCTCCTCGATCGCCAGGTATAAGGCTGCTATAAAGACAGAATTAAGGTGGTTTACTACCACAGCGGCAATGATCGGCCGCGAGGACCGAGAGGACGCGCTCTTGAAAAGTGCACTACAGGCAGATGAACGGGTTCGGGTTGTGTCGGAACACCTCACAGAGTGCCTCATGCTCCTTGAGGAAGCTCCTAACCCTGAAGATAAGGAGCTGGTTGAGGGCGATGTAAGCCAGTGCTTGGAGCTGGCACAGGACATTGCGCAGGCAGCTGCGGACATATCTAGGCGACGTGACGGAAAGGAAAAGCCATTCCGTGGTAAAGTGGGACAAGGATTACAGGTGCCTCTTCCGCCTGTTACGGTTCCAGTCTTTGCAGGCGATTACGCCGACTGGCCGGCGTTTGAGGACCTGTATAGCAGTGTGGTCCACACACGGACGGACATAACGCCGGCGTACAAGATGGCTCAGCTGATGTCCAGGCTACATGGAGAGCCTCATGAATTGCTGACGCATTTGGCTGTCTCGGATAGCAATTATGAGGTGGCGTGGAAGATCCTTACCGACCGGTATCGAAACAAGCGCCTGATTGTAGACAGGCTGTTAGACCAGTGGCTGTCAATACCAACCATAACGCGAGGTACGGACCTCCGCGAGAAAATCTTCCACCCAGTCAGTGTCGCGGTCAGCGCACTAGAGCGACAGGGTTTGCCAGTGGCGGGCTACGGTTATATCTTGGTCCACACAGTGCTTCGCCGCCTGCCGAGCGAAATGGTCGCTCGATTCGAGCAGCTACATGGGGCAAGTCCTCGGACCACCTCCCGACCTACGAGGATCTGAAGTCGTTCCTCGAGGCCGAAAGCAGGCGAGTGGACGTCCAGGCTGGTGAAGCCCTCGCAAGGAGACCTCTGCCCTCGCCACCCGGAACGGCCGGGTGCACCGGCGCGAGGAGGCAACAGTGGCAACCCAGCGGTACAACATCGCATTGGAATCAGGGTGTGCCTACTGCAGGAGACAGGCCACAGGGTAACGGCGTGTCAGGAGTTTGCTGCGCAGCGGGTTCAGAGGAGACGGGGTGGCACAGCAGAGGCGTTGGTGTTTTCGGTGCCTGGGGCCGCATCAGGTGCGAGAGTGCCCTTCAAGCACCAACTGTAGGTACTGCCAGGGTGCACACCATCCGCTGCTCTGCATGAATCGCTCCGGAGGCGCCGGGGGCAGCGCTGGATCGGATCAGCGAAGGGAGCCTGCCCACCAAGGGAGGGAGCAACGCTCCCCACCCCCTCCAAGGAGGAGCCCACCTCCGCATCGGTCACAGGGACAGGCAGGGGAACGTCAACAGACGGAGCCCACTTACCCAAGGACGTGGGGACAATCCCCACCACGGCAGCAGGTGCCGGATTGGGGAAGAGCGGCACAGGAACGTGGCCAAGGACACCCATCCCAGGTACGGGATTCAACGGGCGGGTGTCAGGGGAGCCACCAGGGTACATGCAGTATTCTGCGGGCTTGAGCCACCTGGTTGGGTCTCAAGACCCACGCATGCCCCCGCCTATGCCTGAGTACCCGCGGCTACAGGCGCAACCTCGGTACGGACGTTTGCCGTCGGGGTACTATAGAACTCCAGCCATGGCCTTTATGGGCAGACCTCCTACCAGCAGGAGTGGGACCCATACACAGGTTTGGGTAGTGAGGATACCCGCGGGACGCGGCCTCACCGCGTTTAGATTCCCGCTAGGTAATCGCCGCCTACTCATCAGCTTCGGCCCCGTCCAATCACGGTACTTTTGCCAACGGCTAAGATTTGGGTATGGGGATACGGTGGCCGGACCATTCAAGTAAGAGCCCTACTGGATACAGGGGCTCAGGGATGTATTGTATCGAGTAAGCTGGTGAGTAGGCTAGGCCTAAATGTACGGCCAAGTGAGGATGAAGCTGTAGGCATCGGGGCCTAAATGTGCCTGACATTCGGGGTCAGACGAACTTTGAGTTCGCATTAGGTAGCACATGTACAGGGTCAGCTATCAAGTCTCAGCCGTGGTGCTGGATGAAGTGGTTGGGAAACTCCTCAGGTTAGGTTACCACCAACGGTACGAGGGTTAACCACAGGGTTGGAGTTAGCTGATCCTGATTTTGATACTCCTGGTACGGTGGACGTACTTCTCGGGTCAGACGTCCTCGGAGATTATGGTGCGGTAGGAAGAAGGTACTCCAGGAAACTGGTTTGGTGGCCGTAGATACCACAGGGGTATGTTGTTTTCGGCCCAGTTTGAGACCTCAGGACCTACCAGAAGGGGATCCGGTCCTCTATGGTAGTGTGCTGTCAGAGGTGCTGCAGAGGTTTTGGGAGTTCTGAAGAGCGCCCACGGCGGACAGACGGAAGCCAGAGGATGACGAGTGCGAGTTGTTCTATCAATACAACACTGCGAGATGCCCGTCAGGCAGATTCGTGACCAGGCTACCTTTTCTCCCAAACCGCCCCGCTTTAGGTAGTTCGCGACAGCTCGCGGAACGGAGACTACTCGGAATGGAGCGGAAGATGAGGCGAGACCCAGCACTTCGGCAGAAGTATATAGAATTCATGCGGGAATATATTCAATTGGGCCACATGTCGGTGTCCAGCCTGAATTGGAGGTGTGTCGAGCATTATTACATTCCACACCTGGCTGTCTTGAAGTCACCTGAGGCGAAAATACGGGTGGTGTTTGACGGTTCTGCTCCTACCTCGAATGGTGTGTCTGTGAACCAATGTTTGCACGCGGGTCCTAAATTGAACCGGGACATTGTGGACATTCTCACAGACTTTCGGTTACACCAGGTAGCGTTCGTCGCAGACGTCAAAATGATGTTTCGCCAAACCATGATACATCCGGATGACCGTCGGTATCAGCTGATTTTGTGGCGTGAGAGCCCAGATGAGCCGATGGTCACATACGAACTTAACACGGTGACGTATGGACTTAAGCCAAGTCCGTATTTGGCAGTACGTACGCTGCGAGAGTTGGCCGCACAGGAAAGGGTAAGATATCCTCGAGCCGCAGCAGTACTGGATCGCGACGTCTACGTGGACGATATCTGCACGGGTGCTGATAGCGTGGAGCAGGCGCTAATTCTACGAGACGAGTTGATCGCGATCATGGGTTCAGGAGGTTACGAGTTGCGGAAATGGTTGTCCAGTTGCCCAGAGCTCCTGGCCGGTTTGCCAGGCGAGTTCCATCAGGACCCGCACCTCTTTGAGAACCCGGACAATCCAAACACGTTGGGCATCCTCGGGGTGCAATATAGGCCAACGCATGACGTATTCACGTACAAGATCGAGCCCGACCTTTGGAGAAAACTTGACTAAGCGGTCGGTACTGTCGACAATCGCTAGAACGTTCGATCCTAGCGGATGGATCGCCCCGGTTACGTTCATGGCGAAGTGCTTTTACAAAGGTTGTGGCTAGCCAACTTAGGATGGGACGACCAACTCTCCGGAGAGTTGTTGAAGGATTGGCTCAAGTTTGTGACCACCTTACCAGGGATTGTGCACATCGCGATACCCCGCAAGTTAGTCCCATCGGTGGGATGTAAGGCTACCCTACATGGGTTTTGTGACGCCTCGGAGCGAGGGTACGCGGCAGCTGTATACCTTCGGACAGCAAGTTCAACGGGAACTGTGCACGTGCGTCTGGTTATGGCCAAAAGTAAGGTGGCACCAGTCAGAACTAGATGGACCATCCCCAAATTGGAATTGGCAGGGGCAGCTCTTCTAGCGCGCTTGCTAAATCATGTAACCTGCAATCTGCGTGGTACCATCAACTTGGATGAAACGGTGTACGCGTGGACTGACAGTCGGATAGTTCTGTGCTGGTTGCAGACGTCGGTACATACACTTGAGGTTTTCGTGGCAAATCGGGTGTCACAGATTACGGGGTCGGAAACTCCGTTAGTGTGGAGGCACGTACCGGGAGAATGGAACCCAGCGGACTGCGCTTCGCGCGGGTGCAGGGCACCTGATTTGGTGAGTCACCCACTGTGGTGGGGACCTCAATGGCTGACTGAGTCGCCGCAGGAATGGCCATTCAACGAGTGCAGGGCGCCGCTTGGGCCACCTGATCGAGGTTTGCGAGTGAACGTGGGACAACTCGTACCGAAGCCTAACCCAGCTTTCTTGCTGGAACGGTATAGCTCCTCGACAAACTTCTTGGGGTGACAGGTTGGATCAAGCGGTTCGTGAACAACTGCAGGAAGCCTCAAGCAGAACGGAACTTTACACCTGTCCTCTCGCCTGCGGAGCGGAATGCGGCTCTATGCTCATTGGTTAGAGTCGTCCAGGCGGAACATTTTGAAGAGGAGGTCAGGCTGCTCAGGGATGGACGTGGAAAGCTGAAGGGAGGAATTGTGCGCCTCAACCCATTCCTGGATGAGCAAGGTATGCTCAGGGTTGGAGGCAGACTTCGAACGCTAGCCTGCCCTTTCGGCTCGGCATCCACTGTTACTTCCAAAAGGGGACCCTTAGTTGAGCTCTTAGTCAGGATCGTCATGAGAAAAACACGCACGCCGGCTGTAATGCGCTATTGGCCATCCTACAGCGCGAGTTCTGGATCTTATCGGGACGACGAACGGTACGTAGCGTTGTGTTTAGGTGCTTGCCTTGTTACCGCTTGAAGGCAGCCACAATGCAGCCACAGATGGGAGATCTCCCACCGGACCGGGTGACGGAGGCCTGGACGTTTGCAGGTGTGGGAACGGATTTTGCAGGCCCTTTCATGGTAAAGGCATCACGCCTACGGAACGCAAAGTCTATCAAGGCGTACTTGTGCGTGTTCGTGTGCCTAGCCACCAAGGCCGTCCACTTGGAGCTCGTGGCCGACCTATCTACGGAGGCCTTTTGGCAGCGCTGGAGAGATTTACGTCGCGACGAGGGCGACCAGCGCTGATCAGGTCGGATTGTGGTACCAACTTTAAGGGTGCTGATCGGTGTATGAAGGAAATTGTAACGTTCTTAAGGGAGAACGAAGAAGCCATCAGCACGGGCCTCTCCCGTCAGGGCATTACCTGGGTGTTCGATCCACCAGCGTGCCCTCACTGGGGTGGTATTTTTGAAGCGGTTGTAAAGTCCGCTAAGACGCATTTGTTGCGCGTTGTAGGGTTAACAATTTTGACTTTCGAGGAGCTGGCGACCGTGTTTTGTAAAATTGAGGCTGTACTCAATTCGCGTCCTTTGTGTCCGCTCAGCTCAGACCCAAATGATTTAGAGGCCCTGACGCCAGGGCATTTCTTAATTGGCCGCCCACTTAACGCCTTGCCGGAATATCCCTATACGGAGGTGAATAGCAATCGTTTGTCGCGTTATCAGTTGTTGCAGCAAATGACTCAAAACTTTTGGAAGCGTTGGTCGCTTGAGTACTTGCACATTCTGCAGCAACGCCTTAGTGGACGGACAGGACTGAACCCCTGCATTGGGGATCTCGTTCTGGTTAAGGATGCCAACCTACCGCCACTGCGTTGGCGCCGGGGCGCATTCTCAACCTGTTTCCGGTAGTGATGGCACTCCTCGAGTTGCAGAAGTTCAGGTGGGGATTCAGTCCTTAAGCGAGCAGTAGCTACATTATCACGCCTGCCATGCATAGAGCGGACCGATGGGTCGGTCCGGGGCGGGTGAATGTTTAGTTTTCGTATAAAATGGGCGCGCGGTGCTGGCAACACTGTCCTGTCATTCACGTCCTCTGCCGTCGCTCGCTTGGTTGATGCGAATTGTAATTATAAATGGTGTAATTTAGTGTGCTTTCGGTGTTCTCGTGTGGTTTTCCTTGTTCGGTGGGGAAGAGAACCAAGTGTATTTGGTTCCGGCGCTTTGATTGTCAGTCGGTTCGATAACCACGCGGCCGTCGGAAAAAATAACCTTACTTTTAGTCACCCGCGCGTCCAGTGTCCTTTGGTTCGCGTATTGTACAGTAAAACGTGTTGCTGTCGCGAGCAGTGGTGTGGGGGAGAAATCTTTGTTACTGTGTGTTAAACATTATTTGATGTCGAACTATGAACAATAGTACTCAAGTGCTTGTGAAACTTGTTGGACGGAGTACCACGCGAGCTGGTGCCCGGGTACAGTAAGTCTAGTACCTAAGTCCCAATCCAAAAGTCTTCCTCAAACCTGATACCTATTTTTCCTGTCAAAAACTAGACTTACAAGGAAACGACGGCGTCATCGTTCGCTCGGTAAGCAATTGTTGCTGGGCCCTGTTTAAGTAGATTTTGGACACAAGAATTTCTCGGCCGGAAACTTTCCGGAACAAAATTCTCTCATTAAATTTATTTTACTTAGCTATAGTAAAGAGCACTACGAATCGTAGTCAAATGTTGTTCCGAGGCTGATCGACCATTTAGTTTTAGATTTTAAGATAACTTTAATTTGCTTCCACTGCGCTAAGATCAGCTTCGGAATCAAACATGCACTTTTAATCAAGCTGTAGCAGGAGAGCTATTTATTTATTATAAGTGTTTACTTTAATAGCAGACACCTAAAGCACGACCGAATGAAATAGCTTTATGTAGTAGGTATTACCTATATTAGCCTCTATTAAAATAAACAGTTAATTAAGTGAGTATATCGTGTTAAAATTTACTACCTACAAAGTATATAAGGATTGTACTGAGAGTTTTGAATTTAACAAAACAAGACTCGTGTGATTAACAATTTATATAACCATAATCGGTTGTTTACAGTAAGATTAAAACTAGACGTGTGCATGCACCAAATATTTGAACTAGGTTTATGTAAAATGCATTTTAATTTCAAGTTAGCATGCCATTCTAACATGCTATGGGGGCAATGGTGCTGTTTATTTACAATGTAACTTTTTGTATCATTCATCTACAATTTTGCTGTCATTCAATTCTTACTTTCTTGGGGAGGGATTTGTATCCAGAATGCCATGTCTGTGTTTTGTCATAATTGCACCACCTACTAGGTCCGGGCCTGATATAAACCTAGAATACTTTGAATACCAACTAGGTACCTACTTAGATAGGTACAGTGGCCTGTTGAGTGATGAACCCCTTCGTTGTTGGCGCCGAGCTGATTAAAGTAATTAAACTACGTGAATGATGATTACGGACCGCATTTTTTCGCCGATGCGCAGTTTTCATGTTACGGAGTCTATGCACCACCCACTAGGTATGAGCCTGATATAAACCTAGAATACTTTGAATACCAAGTATTTAGGTAGGTACATTGGCCTGTTGAGTGATGAACCCCGTCATTGTAGGCGCCGAGATGATTAAAGTAATTAAACTACATGAATGATGACTACGGACCGCATTATTTGACCGTAGTATGCCTTGTCTTCAAGTTATCGAGTCTATGCACCGCCTACTAGGTACGGGCCTGATATAAACCTAGAATACTTTGAATACCAAGTATTTAGATAGGTACAGTGGCCTGTTGAGTGATGAACCCCCTCTTTGTTGCCGCCGAGATGATTAAAGTAATTAAACTACGTGAATGATGACTACGGACCGCATTATTTCGCCGTAGCATGCGGTGTCTTCATGGTACGGAGTCTATGGGATCTATGCACCACCCACTAGGTCCGGGCTTGATATAAACCTAGAATACTTTGAATACCAACTAGGTACCTACTTAGGAAGGTACAGTGGCCTGTTGAGTGATGAACCCCTTCGTTGTTGGCGCCGAGATGATTAAAGTATCTAAACTACGTGAATGATTAAACTACGTGACTACGGACCGCATTTTTTGACCGTAGTATGCCGTGTCTAGTTGTCTTCATGTTATCGAGTCTATGCACCACCCATTAGGTCCGGGCCTGATATAAACCTAGAATACTTTGAATACCAAGTATTTAAGTAGGTACAGTGGCCTGTTGAGTGATGAACCCCCTCGTTGTTGGCGCCGAGATGATTAAAGTAATTAAACTACGTGAATGATGACTACGGACCACATTATTTGACCGTAGCATGCCGTGTCTTCGTGTTATCGAGTCTATGCACGGCCCACTAGGCCCGGGCCTGATATAAACCTAGAATACTTTGAATACCAAGTATTTAGGTAGGTACAGTGGCCTGTTGAGTGATGAACCCTCTCGTTGGTTGCGCCGAGATGATTAAAGTAATTAAACTACGTGAATGATGACTACGGACCGCATTATTTGACCGAAGTATGCCTTGTCTTCAAGTTATCGAGTCTATGCACCGCCCACTAGGTTCGGGCCTGATATAAACCTAGAATACTTTGAATACCAAGTATTTAAGTAGGTACAGTGGCCTGTTGAGTGATGAACCCCCTCGTTGTTGGTGCCGAGATGATTAAAGTAATTAAACTACGTGAATGATGACTACGGACCGCATTATTTGACCGTATATGCCTTGTCCTCATGTTATCAAGTCTATACACCGCCCACTAGGTCCCGGCTTGATATAAACCTAGAATACTTTGAATACCAAGTATTTAAGTAGGTACAGTGGCCTGTTGAGTGATGAACCCCTCTTTGTTGGCGCCGAGATGATTAAAGTAATTAAACTACGTGAATGATGACTACGGACCGCATTATTTGACCGTAGTATGCCGTGTCTTCGTGTTATCGGATCTATGCACCGCCTACTAGGTACGGGCCTGATATAAACCTAGAATACTTTGAATACCAAGTATTTAGATAGGTACAGTGGCCTGTTGAGTGATGATCGTTGTTGGCGCCGAGATGATTAAAGTAATTAAACTACGTGAATGATGACTACGGACCGCATTATTTCGCCGTAATGAGTTTGCGATCCGCTGTCATCTATCACACTGCTCTTTGTTTCTAGTGAAGCACTTGTAATGAGATGGTAAATAGGTGAAAAGGAAAATAACTTGGAGATTCGCAGAGTGTACTTGTGCATTGTTTTACATATTCTATATGCATAACCTAACTGAAATATTTCAAGTGGTCAACTTGCCCGTAATACTGAACAACTTGCCTTGAGATAGGTCTTTCTTTACATAATGTTGGAACATTCAAAAATAAATTCTGTCCACCTTAAATCGTATCATTTGTTTGATGCTGTTTGCTAGAATATTTTGCATGAAATTTATGCATATTTATACCTAAAGAACTCTATTCAAGAATTAAGTTGCTTGTACAGAATTTTTTAGTTTTGTTTTATCCTGAAATGTTTCAGCAATTTTTGGACCTAATATTGTTATATTTCTAAAAAACTGTATTCTTTTGGGTTTATTCCACGGAATCCTGTACTTTTCCTCTAATCTAAAATGTAAAACAGTGTCGTGTCTCGTATAATGTAACATATACTCGCATAATGGAGCACTCACAAAACAATGTGAGTTTATAAACAATTTACAGTTAGACTTAGGAAGGGGAGCCTAATTATTTTTGGGGCCACTTAGTGTGAATAAATTACGGCTAAGGCCCAAAACGGCTTTTTGCCAGAAAGTTGAAGTCGTAGCGCTAAAAGCCTAGCTTACACTGCGGGATACAAAAAATAATACAGTATAATTAATCACGAAATAAGCTATTCATTCTCTTAGTTAGCTTAAAAGTTGAAGTTGTGTGCTGAAAGAGCCTTGCATACAGAAACAAATCAATATTTTTTATCACGAAACCATTCTGTCTCGAGAACTCGATCATAACAAACATGAAGCTTTTTTTTACCCAGGGAGTTTTTGAGACATGCAATCTAAAACTTTACTGCACTTTCTGGCAACTTGAGTTAGACATATAACTTTGAATTAGTATATTATCTATACGATTTCCATTTTGAATTATGACATTTTATAACTAGCCTTTATCGGTCTTATAGCTCTGTAAACATAGGTTCATTTTATGAGCAGTTTATATGTAAACTTAGGCAATTCGAATAATAAATGTTTGAAGTTTTGACGAAGAATGGTAAACTTGCGTGAGACATCTTTGTTCAACTGAAAACAAAGTTGAAACTTTAGACTCTAACTTATGAATACACGGTATCAGGTGCAGTTCTTTGTAAAATTCTCTTTCAAGAGTCTTTCGTGTCTGTAATGTTTTAATTTAAAACTTTTTTAGGCTTGCGTAGAATGTGATCTGTTTATGTAAATAGTCCTTTTACGATCCACCAATAAATAAGGGCTGGACAGTTTTATTTCTGTTTTGTACAATTTATTGGTGTTCAAAAAAAGTTGCCTTTTTTACAATTTAGTCCTGTTTTTTCGCGAATTACGCCTTTTCTCCACAGGAGTAGGCAGAGACTACACTATATTGTCGGTGTTTTGTAGAAAGGGCGAATAAGTCGCACTTTTGTATGGCGCATTTGCACTTTCTACAAAACACCGTCGATATCCTTCCACTTGCTACGATCCTGGCACACCTCTTTCGCTCCCTTAACATTTAGCATCTTTTCGTATATGCTCATCGGTTTAGGGTACTCTTGACCTGATCTTTTTTTAGAACGTCCCTAATAATAAGCTGATCTTAGTAGGATCAAAAAGTAATACTCGTGTTCTTATTTTCAGAACTGGGAAGTGCTGAACACAGCTGTTTTGACTGGCGGACAAGTGTCCCAGGCTATGAAGGTGCTGATTGTTTCGCAAGCTGGTCAAGTCGCTGACGTCACGCTGCAGAGCTCTTGTCATTCTGAAGATGAGAGCGTACTCAAGGTAAGATAGTCCTTAACATGTGTCCTGAATTGTTTATAACATATTTTAGAAGTGGGAAGTGCTAAACACTGCTGTATTGACTGGCGGGCAAGTGTCTCAGGCTATGAAGGTGCTGATCGTGTCTCAAGCTGGTCAAGTCGCTGACGTCACGCTGCAGAGCTCTTGTCATTCTGAAGATGAGAGCGTACTTAAGGTATGATAGCCCTTAACTTGTGTCGTGAATTGTTTATGACATATTATTGACTGGAATGTGGTGAAAACAGCTGTTTTGACTGGCGGACAAGTGTCCCAGGCTATGAAGGTGCTGATCGTGTCTCAAGCTGGTCAAGTCGCTGACGTCACGCTGCAGAGCTCTTGTCATTCTGAAGATGAAAGCGTACTCAAGGTATGATAATCCCTAACTTGTGCCCTGAATTGTTTATGGAATATTTTAGAACTGGAAAGTGCTGAACACTGCTGTTTTGACTGGTGGACAAGTGTCGCAGCCTATGAAGGTGCTGATCGTCTCTCAAGTTGGTCAAGTTGCTGACGTCACGCTGCAGAGCTCTTGTCATTCTGAAGATGAGAGCGTACTCAAGGTATGATAGCCCTTAACTTGTGTTCTGAATTGTTTATGAAATATTTTAGACTGGAAAGTGGTGAAAACAGCTGTTTTGACTGGCGGACAAGTGTCTCAGGCTATGAAGGTGCTGATCGTGTCACAAGCTGGTCAAGTCGCTGACGTCACGCTGCAGAGCTCTTGCCATTCTGAAGATGAGAGCGTACTCAAGGTATGATAGTCCTTAACTTGTGTCCTGAAGCGTTTAGAAAACTTGATGTGTCTCAACATCAAGTGTCTCAGTTTTTGGCTTAATGGTTTTAATTTAAATATCATCAACAGTTAGGTAGTTAGGTATATGTAACCCAGAAAATTGATGACGACGGATAAAGACTTCTTCCGAAATGAGATCGTAAAATTTTACTTTGCAATCGATTCACGTACCTCTATTTCCTTTGCTACCTTTACCATTTCCTCAGACATAGGTAAACTTGTAATAATAATTCATATATTTCCGCCAGGTGTCATCATCGTGCAGTTCCGTCTACGTGGACGGCTCAGAGATCCGCGGCTCGTCCAACGCGTCCGTAATCGTCAAGTACGGGACATACACCGGCCTCGCTCGCTTCACCGTCTGGATGCCCGAGTACCCGCTCGAGATCGACGTCGACGACAACCGCCTGTCGCAGATCAAAGGTGGGTCTGACGTCATCAGCTGTCAGTCAAGTACGGGACATACACCGGCCTCGCTCGCTTCACCGTCTGGATGCCCGAGTACCCGCTCGAGATCGACGTCGACGACAACCGACTGTCGCAGATCAAAGGTGGGTCTGACGTCATCAGCTGTCACGTCAAGTACGGGACATACAGCCTCGCTCGCTTCACCGTCTGGATGCCCGAGTACCCGCTCGAGATCGACGTCGACGACAACCGCCTGTCGCAGATCAAAGGTGGGTCTGACGTCATCAGCTGTTATATTGTCAAGTACGGGACATACAGCCTCGCTCGCTTCACCATCTGGATGCCCGAGTACCCGCTCGAGATCGACGTCGACGACAACCGCCTGTCGCAAATCAAAGGTATAGCTAGTCTGAGAACAACATTACTTTTTTCTAGGATTGGGTCGGCTCTGGGTTTCGTCATTTGTGCCATTCTCTGACCTCACATTTGTTTGAAGGCTTATTAGTCTTATAGTATCTTATTGAAGCCTAGCAACAACAAGTCAAAATATCTACCCAACTTCTTGTAATCTGATAAAACACACTTACAAAACTTTGCGCACTTACTTACGTCTTCAACTTGCCTTACGCTGACCCCGAAGTTTTTATTAAGCGAGACGTTTCATCCCTCAGGCTGGAAGGTATCGGATGATGCGACTACAAAGGAGCGACTGAAACGGTCGCTATCGGCCCGAGGCTGGGGCGGCAGCAGGCCTGACCCGACGAACTCGCTGACCGATGGCAGGTCGTGTCGATTGCGCTATCAGCAGAGTAATGTTGAGGTAAGATGGTGGTTTTATCTTGGGTTATAAATGTGATAGACTTGAGGAGGTGGGAGTGTACCTATTTTTGATATTTCTTTTCAGTTCAATATTTTCGTTTGAGTAGGAAAGCTATTTATTACAAAAATACTTAGCTACACACACAGCATCCTTATAAATAAAAATAAGAAATAATAGGTAATAGAGTCATATCGGCCATAACTTCTTTGTGAACCACTAAATAAAGATGAGTTTGCCGGAGCTCCATATTACATTCGATTTGTGTGTATTTCATCAGGCCTCCAAGTCTCGCGGAAATTGCCTTACAAAAGTTTCAGGGACGCGAAAAAAGTGACAATATAACATTCGAAAAGTCGGTTGCGTATTCTGCGAAGTTAGGGCGACCCGAATTGTGCCATGTCATCTGTATAATGACTAGCGTGGCCACACGACCAGAAAATCGGGATACGAGTAATGTCCCGTTTTCGATACCTACGTAGCTGACTTTCACCTGGACCAAAATAAGTTTCAGGAACAGAAAATATTCCGGAACAAAGCGTAGGACGAGGTACTTAATGATCCATTTTTTAAACATAATATCCCGTATGCCCGTATTAGACATATTTTTTGGAACAAATTATCTACTCCAGGCAGTGTTTGAACCTGCGAATTTCGCTATCAGTACCTGGATGCCTCTACCATACCATCTGAGCTACCGCGGCTCAATCGTTGTCTGCGTTGTCGTTACTTTAAGGTAGTACAGTAATTCTTTGTCATTCCAAATAAATAGGTTTCTATATTACCTACATTCATTTCGCTCACATTCAATGAGGGTAATTTCACAGGCCAAAACGATGTATCAGAAAAACGATTTCTAAAGGAAAAGTTTTCTGAAGACCCAACCAATTAATTTATGTTTCCATTTTCAATAGACTGTTCCAAAAATAGAAGCATTTCCCTCAGAAGGCAAGGATTTCATTCATTCCCGCGTTCATTGATGTAAAAAATGTGTGGGCATCTGGGCATGTCAGTAATGTCCTACCACTCCAACTTATAATGAGGCCCGGAGTGAGGAAAGGGAAAACTCTGTGCGGCGAAAATTCCCTCACTCATTGGTATTCCTGTTTGTGAGAGAAATCCTAATGAATTTGCGGGTAAATTATTACCTCCCGTCCAATTAATTTGCGAAGGAATTCGAAACTAAACTCGTTTGTTTTTGAAACTGTTATTGGTGTTTTATTGAACATTGCTGTTGGAAGTTCGTTGGGCTCGATTTTCTAGTCTGCTAAACATTTCATGGCGATTTGGATTGGCTTTGGTAATAAAACGAACGAAAACGTTAGGTTAGTTATTTATCAGATCAAATTGCTGATTTTTGATAGTCTACTATACTTTAATGATGATCTGCGCATATTACAAAACCTGTTTTTATTAAAAGTCTAAGTATGTGCACCATTTATTTAAAAACACCTGAATCAAATCACAATATATTTACCTAAGACAGTCGAGGGACTCTTTAACATACACACATGAGGTAGAAAACTGGAGAACCACTCTCGATGGTGCCTGTTTTCTGTGATTGGCAGAAAATGTGTCAATGTCAAAGTTAAGTTACTACTTATTGGTTCTTTTTACGTCGCTATGCCATACTTGCGCCTGCTGCCATCTGCAATAAGCTTTGAGTTTTCCTCACCATTAGAAATCATCTACGCATAAAAAAATCTAATATCAATATGTAGCATAATTTTTTCTATCCCCCAGGTGTACGCTCGCTTCCTCGCCAAAGACCACGACTCGGGGCGCGTGTCGTACTTCGTCTCTCGGCGCACCTGGCTGAAGGTGACCGAGCTGGTGATGTCGCTGATGAGGGTGTCGGACCCTCGCATCGCCTCGCTGCGGGGCAGGGTGCTGCAGGGCAGGAGCACGGGCAGGACTGAGGTGCAAGTGCTCTCGCCTATCACTGGTAAGCAGGCTATCTGTGTGACTCCTGGCTGAAGGTGACCGAGCTGGTGATGTCGCTGATGAGGGTGTCGGACCCTCGCATCGCCTCGCTGCGGGAGGGTTCTGCAGGGCAGGAGCACGGGCAGGACTGAGGTGCAAGTGCTCTCGCCTATCACTGGTAAGCAGGCTATCTGTGTGACTCCTGGCTGAAGGTGACCGAGCTGGTGATGTCGCTGATGAGGGTGTCGGACCCTCGCATCGCCTCGCTGCGGGGCAGGGTGCTGCAGGGCAGGAGCACGGGCAGGACTGAGGTGCAAGTGCTCTCGCCTATCACTGGTAAGCAGGCTATCTGTGTGACTCCTGGCTGAAGGTGACCGAGCTGGTGATGTCGCTGATGAGGGTGTCGGACCTCGCATCGCCTCGCTGCGGGGCAGGGTGCTGCAGGGCAGGAGCACGGGCAGGACTGAGGTGCAAGTGCTCTCGCCTATCACTGGTAAGCAGGCTATCTGTGTGACTCCTGGCTGAAGGTGACCGAGCTGGTGATGTCGCTGATGAGGGTGTCGGACCCTCGCATCGCCTCGCTGCGGGCAGGGTGCTGCAGGGCAGGAGCACGGGCAGGACTGAGGTGCAAGTGCTCTCGCCTATCACTGGTAAGCAGGCTATCTGTGTGACTCCTGGCTGAAGGTGACCGAGCTGGTGATGTCGCTGATGAGGGTGTCGGACCCTCGCATCGCCTCGCTGCGGGGCAGGGTGCTGCAGGGCAGGAGCACGGGCAGGACTGAGGTGCAAGTGCTCTCGCCTATCACTGGTAAGCAGGCTATCTGTGTGACTCCTGGCTGAAGGTGACCGAGCTGGTGATGTCGCTGATGAGGGTGTCGGACCCTCGCATCGCCTCGCTGCGGGGCAGGGTGCGGGGCAGGAGCACGGGCAGGACTGAGGTGCAAGTGCTCTCGCCTATCACTGGTAAGCAGGCTATCTGTGTGACTCCTGGCTGAAGGTGACCGAGCTGGTGATGTCGCTGATGAGGGTGTCGGACCCTCGCATCGCCTCGCTGCGGGGCAGGGTGCTGCAGGGCAGGAGCACGGGCAGGACTGAGGTGCAAGTGCTCTCGCCTATCACTGGTAAGCAGGCTATCTGTGTGACTCCTGGCTGAAGGTGACCGAGCTGGTGATGTCGCTGATGAGGGTGTCGGACCTCGCATCGCCTCGCTGCGGGCAGGGTGCTGCGGGCAGGAGCACGGGCAGGACTGAGGTGCAAGTGCTCTCGCCTATCACTGGTAAGCAGGCTATCTGTGTGACTCCTGGCTGAAGGTGACCGAGCTGGTGATGTCGCTGATGAGGGTGTCGGACCTCGCATCGCCTCGCTGCGGGGCAGGGTGCTGCAGGGCAGGAGCACGGGCAGGACTGAGGTGCAAGTGCTCTCGCCTATCACTGGTAAGCAGGCTATCTGTGTGACTCCTGGCTGAAGGTGACCGAGCTGGTGATGTCGCTGATGAGGGTGTCGGACGTGCTCTCGCCTATCACTGGTAAGCAGGCTATCAGTGTCAATCACGCTAATATAAGCCGGCGTCACAAACGGTGAGTAGACTATTTTTACGAACTGACCTGTTTTTAGTACCTGTTTTCAGCAGGTTTCAGATTGCCAGCGGTAAAAGAAAAACCGGTGAGGAATGTCACGACTCTGCTTATTTTTTTTTTTTTATTTCCCATTAAGATAATTAAGTAGACTGTCATAACTCTAATTTTTTTATCGCTGCCGATCTGTTGCCTGCTGTGCATTTACGTCAGTTCGTGAAAGCCACGACAAAACAATCTACTTACTTGAACTGCTCATATAAAATGTTAGATCAGTCAGTTATATATAAAGCTTTATTTTAAACTTAATTTGTTTTCTAAATTAAGTACCTGATAAAAGTTACTACACATGTTTTGTACTTATTTGTATTGTATTTGCCAGAATCATACTAGTTTCGCTTCCACTGGACCACACAAATCACTAATTATAAAAAGCTTTGTAACTTTTAGTTTTGCAATTTTTAGGAATGACTGATAAATAGCAGTTACCTAGTTTAAACCTATCTAGTTTCTTTATTCGGATTTAAGTCCGGGAAATATCGAATCGCACTAAAAACAAATTCTGTACATCAGCTCTTAAAACGTTTAGCATGTTTTTATTCACGCTGTATAAACCACAGAGTGACAAATAGCGCAATTACCATTGTAGCAGTAGTCTGTGTGTAGACTGTAGGGTTCACGTACTAGTCTCAAACCAGTTTATTTCAATTTCAGCGCTAAAACATAATAAAAAAATAAAAGACTTAGAAACGTCAACCGAATGACAAAAGCTTGTACCTATAATAAATACAGCAACGATTTTGACGACTCTAACGACGCTTACTGCCTTCCTGAATTACCTGGAATCTCAGGGGATCCCAAGGCAACTAAGAAGATGATTGGCACGAACGTTATATTTCTTGTATTAAAATTTGCTCAGAATCATATGACCTTCATGTATCAGATTTTGCTGTTTTGATATTCATAAGCTTCGAGATATTGACAGTAGCAACCCTGGCTATTTAACAAGTGACAATCGCAAAAATCCTGAATAGGATCGAGTGAACCTTCTGTAAACTGTCTATTTTGAGGCGTGGTGCCTAGGTCGCGACACCAGTACGACCACCCTACTTCACAACACACCTCTGGAATATTTGTTGCTTTTGAACTGTACATTTGCATTCGCAGTAAATGTTTCGGTATTTTATTGCCGTGTTTATGCCGACCGAGTAAACCGCACAATGCATGCAAATTATCATCCATCAGGTTTATGTGTAGAGGACGAAAAGTGGCACAGAAAGTCTGAAAGGTATTTCACGGCTTGAAACTAGTAATTTCATCCGTGGTTTAGTAATAAACTAGCGACCCGTTAGCGGTTTCACCCGCTGCAACTCATTTTCCCGCGGGATCTTACTCTAGAATCACTCTATCTATTACAAAAAACCGCATCAAAATCCGTAGTATGGTTAATGAGGACTTTGAGCGAATTCCACGACAGACAGAGAAACGCAAAGAGCGACATTTATTGATGACGGGTTAGTCTCATGATCCGGAGGTCCTTACTTCGATTCTGGGCAGAAAAATACAAGGTTCTCTATTTGCTTACAACATTGCAGACTGAATCATCAAACTGTCCTTAAGAAACATGGTTCCGTGCTTCGGAGACTTAGATACCAAGCGAAACACAATCATGTCAACTGAACAGAAACTCAGGATTCATCAGCACATTTGTAGACTTGGTGTTCTACACGATAAGCAAACTGAGAATCGAATAAAACAAGCTCTTTCAAGGAACATTAGTCTCACCACCAACTAGACTAACTTTCCGTCGTTAGAGCTTTCAAGCGTAACCACCACTATCCACACGATAGTTATCCACCGACACGAAACCAAAAAAGAATCGCTTATTACCCCACCTTCTTCTTATTTTCGAGTGGGACACCGAGTCGTCCAACGGTCGTAATTAAATTAGCGCATCAGACCTATTAATATTGCTTAAACCAAGCTACACGTTAAATTCAAAATAGCGAGGAATTCCCAGCCAATTTAATAGGATCTACGCGTCGATATATAAGAAGGAAAGAAAATAGATTTCCTTGCTGGATTATTCAATTATTCCTACTGCCGAATATCGAGCAAGCTTTCATAGCTAGCCAATCAGCCAACAATTCGTCAGGCAATTAACATTTTAACCCGGAAGATACTGCAGACGAAACCAATACGGTTCATCTTGAGTGGCGCAAGTGGTTGAACTAGGCCGCTAACATAAGCAAGCCATAGACAAAGATAGTGCACTGCCAACTTGCATATGATAGACAAGGATAGAGTATTGCAAACATATTCTTCTATTCTATCAACTCTTGTGTCAAAGATTTTCAACCGCCTATTACTACTAGCAGACCTCTGACATGTCGACCGCCGTCTAAGTTATGATAGACAGCAACCAAGACCAATGGCTTAACGTGCATTCCGATGCACTCACAATCACGTGGTTCATGCTGCAAAGTCAGCAACCAGGACCGATGGGTTACCTTACCCTCCGAAGCACGCACCATTTATTTTGCGGACAATCAGGTGGTACAATGTCCTAACCAGACTGGTAACAAATTCTCAAAGTGATAAATATCAACTTTGTGAGTGCCCCACCGGAAATCAAACCCAGAAACATTGCGTCGCTGGCAGTCGCACTACCACTGCACCACTTCAAGCACTACTTCAACCACAACAGTTCACTGCTGGACATCGGTTTCCCCCTAATTGGGGGGTATTGCGATACTCACCACGCTTGGCATGCGTATTGGCGAGCGCAGTGCAAGGTGTTGTAGATATTCACAGGGAACGCTGCTGCTCATCCCTTGGTCGCCTTTTACAACACCCACGGGCGGAAATGGGGTGATGCTATTCTAAGCCGGCAAAACACGACAGTGCAGCACATCAGTCGCCAAACATATGCATACGATAGACAAAGATAGTGTTCACAGGTGTCAGTCGCGCGGACAGACACTTCGCCGCTTATTTTAGAATTGGGGACACTGCGGTTACGATTCTAGCTTTAGGGCGTTTGTCCACCGCGCCGTCACCGTCACGTCAACGAGCACGAGATTTTTTGGGGCTGAGTTTAGTATGAAGTGACGGCCTAAGTAAATGTATGTACAGGTACTTTGGCGCCGTCAACTCGTTCTCGTTCTCGGTGCGGTGGACAAACGCCCTTACGCTTTTCTTATGGCTACGCCTAGAGTCTGGCCAGCGAGTCTTTGGACACGGAAACGGCGCCAATTTTAAAAATCTTTCACATGTCAACACTGAAAAACTACAATAAAACAATTTTGATACTTACTATTTTTTTTGTTTTCTGCTCTTTAGTTTGTGTTTACCTTGCCTACCGGTATGTATGTATGATGTATCTACCGGGAGTAACAGAAAGGGTATAACAAGCCGAAAGGAGGTCAAGGTACTCATGAAACTGAACAACTTTCCCCATGAAACATGGGTCGATATATGAAAAAAATATTTGGACCTCCCATACAAAATCGCAGATCAGCTGATTGATTTACTCTGAGACATCCAATTTTTTTGTCATATTTCGTCCCATGTTCCATGGGGAAAGTTGTTCAGTTTCATGAGTACCTTGACCTCCTTTCGGCTTGTTATACCCTTTCTGTTACTCCCGGTAGATACATCATACATACATACCGGTAGGCAAGGTAAACACAAACTAAAGAGCAGAAAACAAAAAAATTGTAAGTATCAAAATTGTTTTATTGTAGTTTTTCAGTGTTAACATGTTGCCATTTGAAATATTTGAATTATTTGACGTCCAAAGACTCGCTAGCCAGACTCTATCACTGTTTAAATAGGGAAGAGAAAGAAACTGAAAATCTTCAGCTGTTATTGAAATTCGAATGCTACAGTAATGTTTGTTCCTAATACTTGTAATATGCTATTTTAGCCAAAAACCCGTTTTTAATCACTGTTTAAATCATATTATGGTTGATTAATGGATCATGCACGGTTGATACGGCAAAAATAAAAATCCTGTCGAAAAATGGTATGTTAAAAAAATTATCGTCAGAATTAGTGCCCAGTAAAAACAACTGCATTTACTGTAGGTACTGTACTTACCTGGTATAACCTTTTATTTTATACACATGTTCACACCTTTGTTTAAGACTTTCGCACTTTGGAAAGGTTTATGGTCAGGTCTTCGCTTTTCCCTAGAACCTACTTACACCTCATGAATAGGTACTCTACACAGTAGAATGCATTTTCTCTGATAGATTAAGACCTAAACGTAAACGCAAACTTTCAAATTAATTAATTACTATTTATAACATGCACAGATAAAAAATGGATCCCTAATTGGCAACATTATTGCTTACATCCTGCTTATGTCATATAATATGATAGAGAAAAACAATAATTTTGCCAATTCGGGATCCGTTCTTTATCTGCGCCAGCTATACCGTAGCTAGATTAAGTTATTAGTTAGTAGTTTATTTTTATTTGATCCCTGCACGAGCACATTCCAATTTTGTTTTTTTCTTTTCTTTCCCCCTTTAGGTTCCCGTTTGACGTCATACTTTGGCACAGGTCGCGTGATCGGCCTGCGGGAAGTCAGGGTGGTGAATGACAAGGTGTCAATCTCTCGACTCCTCGTGAGGGTCATATCTGGACTCCAGCTGAACATATCGCCCGATACAGCTATAGAGAACGGATACGTCTCCGAAACTACTGTCACGAGACGCCTTACTGCGCAATACCAGGTTAGTACTAAAAATAAATATACAGGGTGATAATTTAAATGCTTGCCATAGCTTCAGGGTAGGTTAAGTATCGATAAAGGATGCCATAAAAAATATTGAAAAAATCTCAGTAACTTTTTTTTTTACTTGTCTGACATTTGATTCAAATGCCTATATCTCAGCCGAAATTCGTTCAATCTCAAAGTTGTTTAGATGGAAGTACTTGTATGGGCACTCTCTTAACAACAACAGTCTCAAAATAGATAAAAAAGTTTTGACTAAAACCAAAAAAAGAATTTCAATTTTTCAATATTTTTTCGGCATCCTTAATCGATACTTAATCTACCCTAAAGCTATGGCACGCATTTAAATTAACACCCTGTATATGTCTTTGTCGTAAGGTTGAATTCCCCTTGAGATAGGCACCTCTGCAGCGACCCTAAATAAACCTACACGCCAATAGGGTGACGTCAAGACCTCGTTAAAATAGACGAGCTTTATTGTGGTGATAAAATCTGATCGACTATATCCAATCATTTACGACATAACTACCTACTTATATATTCTGAATCAGACCATTCCATAGCTTAGCGACTCTCGAGGGTAGTTCAGAGCAGCGACGGGTCAGACTGAGAGGCTACACTTTAGTTTTAAATGATCGTAACTGAAGCACTTTACAAGATCGTTAGGTACATGCTTAATACTATACAGGGTGTAATGGACAGCCCTTAGAATATTGATAAGGGTGCATTCAGACCATGAAGCTGAATATCTGCCCTCTAGAAAAACAACATTAGGTACGTTCTATTCAGGGCACTTCAAATTTTCGTACATCAATCCCGATTTTGTTTAGCCGGCCGATATTTCTTTATGGATTCCTGACCTGTTCCTAGGAGAAAGTTGTTTAGTTTCATGGTCTGAACGCGCCCTATTGCTATTTAGAGGGCTGTATTATTTTATTATTTGTCTATTAGATCTAGTGATTATTGAATTATGTGTTTATAAGATTAAAATTTTCCCAACTTCACTTGTCTTAAATCTTTTCTAATGGAGTTTAAGATTGAGAGGTGTATCAGATTGAATTGACTAAAGAACTTCACGCATTTTAGGAGGGTCTCCTAGACATCGATATGGAGTTCTCAGACGGCAGCCGCACTGCCCTGCGTGATGTGGCTGTGTCAGATTACTACCTGGTGGTGGAAAGCTTGGACCCTGACGTGGTGGCCTTCGCACCCATGCTGGCTTCCAAACATCCCAGGGTCATCGCTGTCGGAGAAGGTAAGGCTTGGAATAGTTAGATTTGACTGTAACTTGTTCCAGGTCAGGAAATACCGTCGATGAATGACGCTTATGCAGAAAAAGAGATGCCACATAATTCATAATGCACTTGTTGCCACCACAATGGAGATATCGGAGACCCATGCTAATAGCCCGAGCGGCGGGTGGTCTCATCCATATCTCACAAAAGAATAGAATATTTTAGCTATGTACGGGTACAGGAGCTCTAGTACTTCAGATTCGTCGTGGTCTGCCGCGGCGCAGCTTGGCACGTTTGGCGGAGTAGCTAAAAGTTTGCCCTCTGAAAAAAGTTAAAAATATCTCATCGAAGAATAGAATGAGACATGGCTGTAGCGATAGGAGCAGTTTAGTAAAGCGTATAAATCTTGGTCTGCCGGCTGCTATCTTGGCACGTTTGGCGGAGTAGCTAAAAGTATGCCCTCTTAAAAAAGTTAAAAATATCTCATCGAAGAATAGAATGAAAATATATCGTACCGATAGCTTGCTTGAGTCTGCCTACATATATACTGGTCTGCCTGGCCACAGCCTGGCACAGATCTGTAAATTTCACTTCTGTACACTGACTAATTTTCATTTTATTGACGGGGCCCACTCCCTAATAAGCAAAGTCAAGGTCCTTTAAAATTGAAATTTACTGAGAGTGAAAAGTGATCGCACCGGAGAAACTACCGGACTGAGCTCAGGCAGACCAAGGGATATGTGATCAGCTTTAAATAAACTATTATTACAACTTAATTTCATTCTGTTATTCGATGAAATAAAATTTTCTCAAAAAAAAGTAAAAGTGGTCGTATCTGGAAAACTGCCAGGCTGTGGTCAGGCAGACCAGTATTTTTATAGGCAGACTCAAGCAAGCTATCGGTACGACATATTTTTATTCTATTATTCGAAGAGATAAAAATTTTACTAAAAAACGTAAAAGTGGTCGGACCGGGAAAACTGCCAGGCTGTGGCCAGGCAGACCAGTATATATGTAGGCAGACTCAAGCAAGCTATCGGTACGATATATTTTCATTCTATTCTTCGATGAGATATTTTTAACTTTTTTCAGAGAGCAAACTTTTAGCTACTCCGCCAAACGTGCCAAGCTGCGCCGCGGCAGACCACGACGAATCTGAAGTACTAGAGCTCCTCTACCCGTACATAGCTATTATATTCTATTATTTTGTGAGATTTGGATGAGACCACCCGTCGCTCGGACTATAATAAACTAAGTATCTACATGCCATTTTCTTTTGCTGAATGCTATGATGACTTATGTCAAACAACTATTTCCTATAGCCCTTATTACACCTTCCTAAATTCAGTCGCCTAAATGATTCAGTCACTAAATTCAGAAAAGTGCAATAGCATTTAGAAAGGTAGGTTTCTAAATTTAGGAAAAAGTACGGCTACTGACTCACTAAATCAATTAGGAACCTAATTAGAATCGAATTTAGGAAGGTGTGATCGCGTTTAGTCGTTTCAGTCTGTGTGCAGCACTTCGCGCATGTGGACGTGTCGCTTGTTTTCTCTGCGAGTGTTCGAGAATGTCGACGAATGAGAAAGAAATTTTAGACCCTATAATAAAACTTTACAAAGATATGCCAATGTTATATTATGTTTTTGTATGTATGTAAAGACAGTATTTTGTTTCTGTATGTATGGTGTCACAAGATTTAGTAAATTATTGAACGATCTTGAATCCATTCGCAGATAATTTGCTAAAGTCTTCCGGTTCTGAAACAGAAATTACCTATATTCATACTTGATAACTTTTCGCGAAGTAACAAATATTCCTTGACACATGTCTTTCTTTTTCTTTTCTTTATTTTGATTGTAGCCCGGTCAATATCGACATCAAACATTGCAAACGCGCATGTAACTACGATTTTGTTATATATTGTTAGGTCCCTTGAGAGTAGTTAACACCCAAGTTTGCAACACTGAAAACCCTGTGCTGCCAATGTCAACGTCAAATCAAAATTTGTTCAGAAGTTTTTGCGCTTGTATCTCATGAACCGTGATAGCTAGAGAGTTGAAATTTTTACAGGTGATGTATGTCTATTGCTGCTATAACAACAAATACTAAAAACCAGAATACAATAAATATTAAGGGGGGCTCCCATACAAGAAACGTGTTTTTTTTGCTCGTTTTTGTGGATAATGTTTCGAAGGCTGTTTCTCGTGAACCGTGATAGTTAGATGGTTGAAATTTTCACAGATGATGTATGTCTATTACCACTATTACAACAAATACCAAAAACTAGTCAAGTGCGAGTCGGGCAACAGATATGATATTTCTGTCATTTTTATAAATGATGGTACGGAATCCTTTGTGCGCGAGTACGACTCGCACTTGGCCAGTTTTTTTGTATTTGTTGTTATAGCGGCATTAAACATACATCATCTGTGAAAATTTAAAAGATCTAACTGTCACGGTTCATGAGAAACAGCCTCCGAAACATTATTTACAAAAACCAACAAAAAAACACGTTTCTTGTATGGGATTACCCTTACTATTTATTGTATTCTGGTTTTTAGTATTTTTTGTAATAGCGGCAACAGAAATACATCACCTGTGAAAATTTCAACTCTCTTGCTATCACGGTTCATGAGATACACGCGAAAAAACTACTGAACGGATTTTGATATGCATAATCTGCGAAAATTTCAACTCTGTAGCTATCACGATTCATGAGATACAGCCTGGTGACAGACGGATGGACAAACAGCCAGCGAAGTCTTAGTAATAGGGTCCCGTTTTTTACCCTATTGGGTACGGAACCCTAAAAACTGGCTTAGTGCAAGTCGGACAACATAATATGATATTTTGAAAAAATAAAATGTAACAAGAGCTGTTACATCGGAAATTCTGTAATTTCACAGCTTTCTTAGCACTGCGGAAGAATTGCCCATCTTTGACTTGCTGTATCTTTGCAACCAAAAGACATAGTGTGCTCAGGTTTCCCTGAAATTGTAGCAAATTTAGTTATCTTTAATAAAGTTCTATGAAACGTACTTGAAAAAATCTTCGTTATGGTAGATTTTTATAAAAAACTGAAATATGGGCCAAAATTTCGCAGTTTATTGAGCACCGTGGAGGCAGCACAAGGTTTTCAGTGTTGCAAACTTGGGTATTAACTACTCTCAAGGGACCTTACAACATATAAAAAAATCGTAGTTACATGCGCGTTTGCAATGTTTATTTATTTTTATGTCGATATTGACGGGGCTATTGACCCAATGGCCAGGGCCACAGCGAGGCCAATTTTTTGGCGTTTTGACAATACTGGTGCCATTTAATAAACGTCCGCCTTCGTTGCGTTTCAGCGTGCAACTGATTCAGTAACTAAATTTAGAACAGTGTGATTAGAAGCTCCTAATTTCGTTCCTTTTCTGAATCCTAATTTAGGAGACTGAATTTAGGAAGGTGTACCTAATAAGCACTTATCTTACATTATTTCTCTATTTCCCAGGAAGCGGCGAGCTACTCCGCGTGACCCTCCTAACTCCAGAGCAGTGTCGCTCCGGGCCGATCCGTCGAGTGGCTCTACCAGGCAAAGGGGACACCAAGACTCCAGCCAACATCAAGAACATTCCTGGCGCCTTAGCAACGGCTGCTGCTAGTGTAGATGTGGACTTCAGTGGGGGAGACGCCCCGCAAAGGCCTGACACGCCTCAGAATGATGACATCATGGCGAGAGGAGGGATCAGGAACAGTTTGAGCGATCTTAGCGATGTCGTCAAAGGTAAGAACCCACTTAAAGCTGCTAAGGTCATTTGAGGAGATTCATCAAGACTTAGCGATGGCTGCAGCTACTGTTGATGTGGACTTCAGTGGGGGAGACGCCCCGCAAAGGCCTGACACGCCGCAGAATGATGATATCATGGCGAGAGGAGGGATCAGGAACAGTTTGAGCGATCTTAGCGATGTCGTCAAAGGTAGGATCTGAGTTTAAACTACTAAGGTACTTTGAGGACATTCTTGGAGCCAAAGCGACTGCTGCTTCTAGTGTTGATATGAACTTCAGTGGGGGAGACGCCCCGCAAAGGCCTGACACGCCTCAGAATGATGACATCATGGCACGAGGCGGGATCAGGAACAGCTTGAGCGATCTTAGCGATGTCGTCAAAGGTAGGATCTGAGTTTAAACTACTAAGGTACTTTGAGGACATTCTTGGAGCCAAAGCGACTGCTGCTTCTAGTGTTGATATGAACTTCAGTGGGGGAGACGCCCCGCAAAGGCCTGACACGCCTCAGAATGATGACATCATGGCGCGAGGCGGCATCAGGAACAGCTTGAGCGATCTTAGCGATGTTGTCAAAGGTAAGATCCTACTTTAAATTACTATAATAACTTAAGAACATACCTGGTGCCCTAGCAACGGCTGCTGCCAGTGTGGATGTAGACTTCAGTGGGGGTGACGCCCCTCAAAGACCTGATACGCCGCAAAATGATGACATCATGGCGCGAGGCGGCATCAGGAACAGCCTGAGCGATCTTAGCGATGTCGTTAAAGGTAGGAACCCACTTTTAGTAACTTAGGCCAATGGACATTCTTGGAGCCATAGCGAGTGCTGCTGCGGGTGTCGACGTTGACTTCAGTGGGGGAGACGCGCCGCAAAGGCCTGACACGCCTCAGAATGATGACATCATGGCACGTGGCGGGATCAGGAACAGTTTGAACGACCTTAGCGATGTCGTCAAAGGTAAGATCCCACTATAAGCTACTAAGGTAATTTGAGGAGATTCTTGGAGCCATAGCGAGTGCTGCTGCTAGTGTTGACGTGGATTTCAGTGGGGAAGACGCCCCGCAAAGACATTATAGCGAGAGGCGTGATTAGGAATAACTTGAGCGATCTTGTCGATGTCGTCAAAGGTAAGCACCGACTTATTATGACAAATAAGAGATTTTCCGTTAGGTATCCTTGGCAACTACGAATACTTATTCCATTGCTTGGCTGCTTGAAAGGTAAACAAAGAAATGACTAGCGTCTTAACGTTGTCGATTCATTCAATGAATCTCGTCTCTAAGTTAATTTATTCCTAGGTTATAACTTCGTTTAATATGTTGAACAGTGAATAAAATAAATAAATAGCATTATATTATAGCAGTCATAAAGTCTGACTATAAATTAAACAGAGAGATTACTTTATTGATCCAAACCAGTAAAATAGTAAGATCAAATTGCATACGTTTATGTTAGGAACTTACATAACAACCGTAAACCTATGAAATGAAGGTTATTTCTAAACACTTTTTAGAAAAATAGGATTAATCCTATAGTTAGGCCTACAGAATTAGGACATTGTAGGCCTTAATATAATATTATACCTACCCTCGAATTCGCCATAATCCAGACAGACTAAAGAAATAGAGCTTTTTTACTCGGGAGGATTTCAAAATCAAATTGAAAATGAAGTAAGTATCATAATTGAAACAAAGTCAATATTGGTCTGGTCGCGAAACGGCTCGCGCGTTGGTAGAGCGTTTGCTTATGCAAGCCAATATCAACTTTATTTCAATTAAGTAAGAACTTGGGACAGAAAAAACGGTATTCTTATTTTAATGTGCGCTTCTTAAACGGCGCATTTCAAATGGCAATAGCGATAGAAGATGTGTTCTGGCCTAAAGAGTAGGTACCAATATTTTTTTTAGAATTAAAGAGATTTTCTTAACTTAGAGAAGAGTTCTAGGATTTTCTCTATGTGTTCAGATTTTAATCGAAGTATTTGTTTCAGCGTTCTCTCCGTTCAAAGACGAGAACAACCACGAGCCGACCGTGCAAGCGCAGCAGTACGGATCCATCTTCAGGAACTCTCCGTCACACAACCGGCATGCAGTACACAACAACTCCATCTCGCCTGTGGAGATAGGTCAGTATATCATCCTATACGAGCCGCTGCAGTACGGGTCCATCTTCAGGAACTCTCCGTCACACAACCGGCATGCAGTACACAACAACTCCATCTCGCCTGTGGAGATAGGTCAGTATATCATCCTATACGAGCCGACCAGCAGCGCAGCAGTACGGGTCCATCTTCAGGAACTCTCCGTCACACAACCGGCATGCAGTACACAACAACTCCATCTCGCCTGTGGAGATAGGTCAGTATATCATCCTATACGAGCCGACCAGCAGCGCAGCAGTACGGATCCATCTTCAAAAACTCTCCGTCACACAACCGGCATGCAGTACACAACAACTCTATCTCACCTGTGGAGATAGGTCAGTATATCATCCTATACGAGCCGACCAGCAGCGCAGCAGTACGGATCCATCTTCAGGAACTCTCCGTCACACAACCGGCATGCAATACACAACAACTCCATCTCGCCTGTGGAGATAGGTCAGTATATCATCCTATACGAGCCGACCAGCAGCGCAGCAGTACGGGTCCATCTTCAGGAACTCTCCGTCACACAACCGGCATGCAGTACACAACAACTCCATCTCGCCTGTGGAGATAGGTCAGTATATCATCCTATACGAGCCGACATGCAGTACACAACAACTCCATATCGCCTGTGGAGATAGGTCAGTATATCATCCTATACGAGCCGACCAGCAGCGCAGCAGTACGGATCCATCTTCAGGAACTCTCCGTCACACAACCGGCGTGCAGTACACAACAACTCCATCTCGCCTGTGGAGATAGGTCAGTCAGTATATCATCCTATACGAGTCGACCAGTACCTGATACCTGTGACTACAGGTATAGTTTAATTAAATTACAAGGTTGGTATCAAATCAAACGACTGATTGTCCCAAAAACATTATGCTTAACAGGTCAAACTACTTTCCCCAAAGAACATAGGGCAAAACATTGACAAATCTCCTTTAGAAAATTGGCTGATCAGCTGGTCTTTTATGGAAGTTTCGAATCGCCCCGTAGATAGCAAAAATAGATAATAGAAGAGAACTTTGTAAGACTGGCTGATCTTGCAAAAACCCCAACTTGATATTTCGAAGAAATACTTGAGACTATCCATTCAATCGACTAGTATTATTCAAGATAACGTAAGGCATTCTATTATACTTGGTAATTTATCCCGCTGTACCTTTATTAATATTAATTTTCATACTTTTTTCAGGAATGTACGTTTTGCTCGGAGCTTTCTGTTTCGCTATCGTGGTAAGTTGTTGTTTCACGATTTTTGAAAATTGTTCCTTTTAATCATACTAAAAACTTGAAACTAAATCCCTCTAATTCATTCTAATATTTTGCTGATTTTCATTAATAATTTCTTAGATAAATAGTAGGTGTCCACCGACATCTACCATTTATCTAAGAATAATTCCAATCTTTAACTGATTTTGATACTTTATGCTAATGCTATAAAAATATTTTTCTATATTGGGTGAAATTTTACTAGTAACCGGTAATGACCGAAAATGACAGACTGGTGGTAAGGAACAACTTACTTACCCCATATGAAAATAAAATTGAACCTCCCATACAAAATTGCCTATCAGCCGATTCGAGCTACCTACTATGCAAGGTCCAAATTTTATTTTCATATTTCGACAAAGGTTGCTTGGGAAAAGTTGTTTCTTATTACCAGACCGTCGTGTATTTTCGCAATTGGTCAGTAGTAAATTTCACCTTATATAACTTTGTAATAACTTTGTAATAATATTTGCAGACCGTCGTGTATTTTCGCAATTGGTCAGTAGTAAATTTCACCTTATATAACTTTGTAATAATATTTGCAGGTATTCGTGGTATCATGCGTGGTATACGCATCACGCCTCAAACCTGCGGGGGTAGAGGGAGGGGTGGGGGGCACCAGGGCAATGCCGGGCGTGGTTGAAGGCGGCAGGATGCAGGTGGCCGGCTTAGTCGGAACTACCCTCGGCTTGGCAAGAGAGAAGCCCAATAGGGAGTCTACCACCAACGCGCATGATTGGGTGTGGCTAGGTAAGACTGAATGAGGGGACGGGGACGGAGGGAGGCTGCAAGTCGTCGGTTTAGTTGATACAACCCTTGACTTGGCAAGAGAGAAGGCCCTACAAAGAGTCTATCACCAATGCATCCGCATAATGGGGTGTGGCTCGGTAAGAAACTGTCGTGGTTTCAAGCTAATCACTGGTGGAGTTAGTGCCCTCCTCGGCAACCATAAAGGAAATCTTCCTCAAGTTCATCGCATCGTTGCGTGTGGCAGAAGAGGGAGGTTGGTGACCTGTGATTACCTGCGTAATACCTGTGGGGTATTATTCGAATATACGAATGAAAGTTTATCCTTTTGTAACTTCAAATTGACTTTGCACGTAACAAGTTAACAGAGAAAGTTCATAAAAATTGTTTTTTTTTTATCTAACTAAATAATTACATTTCCACCCAAAAAATGACAAATGTACCTTTATACCAGAATACATAGCGAACAAATGTTGTTACAGGTCGCGCGACAATCGAACGCAACGGTAACCGGCAGCCAGCCAACCGCAACTCGGCGCAGCCCGACAACGGCAACGTCGAAATGCGCATCACCAACAACCCACTCAACTACAACTACGTCGACCCTGAGGTGAGGCCATTCACTCATCAGATATAGAACTAGCGAACCTTCTATAGTGACAGCCAGCCAACCAGCCGCATCACCAACAACCCACTCAACTACAACTACGTCGACCCTGAGGTGAGAATACTTTACACATCAGATATAGAACTAGCGAACCTCCTATGGTAACATTCACTCATCAGATATAGAACTAGCGAACCTCCAATGGTAACAGACAGCCAGCCAACCGCATCACCAACAACCCACTCAACTACAACTACGTCGACCCTGAGGTGAGAACATTCACTCATCAGATATAGAACCAGCGAACCTCCAATGGTAACAGGCAGCCAGCCAACCGCAACTCGACACAACCCGACAATGGCAACGTCGAAATGCGCATCACTAACAACCCACTCAACTACAACTACGTCGACCCTGAGGTAAGAATACTTTACACATAAGGAACTAGCGAATTGTTATGTAAGGTACAATGGTAACCGGCAGCCAGCCAACCGCAACTCGACGCAGCCTGACAACGGCAACGTCGAAATGCGCATCACCAACAACCCACTCAACTACAACTACGTCGACCCTGAGGTGAGAACATTCATTCATCAGATATAGAACTAGCGAACCTCCAATGGTAACATTCACTCATCAGATATAGAACTAGCGAACCTCCAATGGTAACATTCACTCATCAGATATAGAACTAGCGAACCTCCAATGGTAACCGTCAGCCAGCCAACCGCAACTCGACGCAGCCTGACAACGGCAACGTCGAAATGCGCATCACCGACAACCCACTCAACTACAACTACGTCGACCCTGAGGTGAGAATAGTCGTCAATCAAGGAAAAAGTTAATTTAAACCTAGCTTCAATCTCCCGCGATAAAACCCTCTTACTTTAAATGTTGCATATACCTTTTAAAATCAGAATGAAACAAGTTACACATATTATCTCTTATGTTATTGCAAATAACTAATATTTTCTTTATTATTTCGGAAGATTACAGTCTTCTTTACAAAATAAATTACAAATTATACTAATGCCAATTAGAAGCTACCACATATCAATATCAAGCGGTTTTTTCAGAAGTTGTAATATTTGCATAATATTTTTCCATCCAAAACAACTCTCCTCATTCTAGGACGCGATCAAAGACAACGGCAACGTGATGGTGACGAGCTTCGACAACCCCAACTCCATCGAGCTGCCCTCACAGAGCGACCGGCGAGTGATAGACTCCGCGACCTACTGCAAGAAATCAACCAGGCACGCCAGGAACCATTCCGCTGACGGACATTGGCAGTGAGTACCTTTAGAACGCTGATACAATAACAATAAAATGTGATGCCATTTCTTGGAATCAAAGCGCAACAATCTTTGTTAAGTTGGTGACTCTTTGTATTACTTGTAGAACATTGACTAGTTTTTGTAAAACTGCTACTGGCGGTCGCCTTGTTGGGGCCCTATTCGCCGGCGTATACCTAGTGCGTACAGCGATCCCAAGACTAGCTACGCCAGCATTTGATGCGTACAGCAATCTCGGCGTAATTTGTCCAAAGCTGGCTACGTCTGCAAATAGTGCGTGCAGCAATCTCGGACAAATTTTCCCAAACCCGGCTACGCCGGCAAATAGTGCGTGCAGCAATCTTGGCGTAATTTGTCCAAAGCCGGCTATGCCGGCAAATAGTGCGTGCAGCAATCTCGACCTAATTTTTTCAAAGTCTGCTACGCCGGCAAAAAGTGCGTGCAGCAATTTCGCCTTCATTAGCTCAAGGCCGGCGTGCTATAATTACATATTTATTAATCGGCCCCTGTAAATTACATACCTATTTACGTAAGAACATACTAAGTTTTGTCTGATACCATTATTATGTGCGTGTTAGTCGATGTGTTCGATAATTCCTAGTGAGGTATAATCCCGTGTTTCTGGTGTGTAGAGCCGACGGGTCGTACCGGCCGCCCGTGCCCCCGCACCGCACCACCACGCCGCAGCCACACGTGCCAGTGCCGCCACGGAACCCCGCTAAAGTGAGTTTAACATATTACTTTTTGGAAAACATACAACAGGATTTGAACTTGCTACTTCGGCATCAGTACTGCCGACGTCTCTACCAACTTGTCTACCGCGGCTCAATCGTAGCCCGCGAAATAGTGCAAGTGTCTTTTAACGGATAACGCTTGGCAGGGCTCCGTCTATCTACCGGGATAGTTTTGCAACTAATTCCCAATTAGTAATTTTGGAAGTTTTCCAAAACACACCGATAGAAATCATCACAAAACTTAGACTACTCCCACTGAAACTATAATTTCGTTCACCGAGCTATGTTCACTAAAACTTTACTATTACTCGCTGGAACACTGTCACTGTAACCAGGTTTATAGGTATCGAACTAACTGGTCGCACGAATTATATCCACAGATTTTGCCCGAGGCCGTCATGCCGCCATCCCGGCGCCGGAGCAACTCCCGCGGCCATCACAAGAAGTACGACCGCGACCACGACAAGCGCTCCCCCGACCATGCGCGCCGCCCAGACAGGTACGATATCATATTTGTATAATATCTATATAGATGTCCGCCATCTCAACTCCCGCGGCCATCACAAGAAGTACGACCGTGACCACGACAAGCGCTCCCCCGACCATGCGCGCCGCCCAGACAGGTACGATATCCTATTTGTATAATATCTATATAGATGTCCGCCATCTTATATAGATGGCCGCCATCTAGGCGCCGGAGCAACTACCGCGGCCATCACAAGAAGTACGACCGCGACCACGACAAGCGCTCCCCCGACCATGCGCGCCGCCCAGACAGGTACGATATCATATTTGTATAATATCTATATAGATGTCCGCCATCTCAACTCCCGCGGCCATCACAAGAAGTACGACCGTGACCACGACAAGCGCTCCCCCGACCATGCGCGCCGCCCAGACAGGTACGATATCCTATTTGTATAATATCTATATAGATGTCCGCCATCTTATATAGATGGCCGCCATCTAGGCGCCGGAGCAACTACCGCGGCCATCACAAGAAGTACGACCGCGACCACGACAAGCGCTCCCCCGACCATGCGCGCCGCCCAGACAGGTACGATATCATATTTGTATAATATCTATATAGATGTCCGCCATCTCAACTCCCGCGGCCATCACAAGAAGTACGACCGTGACCACGACAAGCGCTCCCCCGACCATGCGCGCCGCCCAGACAGGTACGATATCCTATTTGTATAATATCTATATAGATGTCCGCCATCATATATAGATGTCCGCCATCTCAACGCCGGAGCAACTCCCGCGGCCATCACAAGAAGTACGACCGCAACCACGACAAGCGCTCCCCCGACCATGCGCGCCGCCCAGACAGGTACGATATCCTATTTGTATAATATCTATATAGATGTCCGCCATCTTATATAGATGGCCGCCATCTAGGCGCCGGAGCAACTACCGCGGCCATCACAAGAAGTACGACCGCGACCACGACAAGCGCTCCCCCGACCATGCGCGCCGCCCAGACAGGTACGATATCCTATTTGTATAATATCTATATAGATGTCCGCCATCTTATATAGATGGCCGCCATCTAGGCGCCGGAGCAACTACCGCGGCCATCACAAGAAGTACGACCGCGACCACGACAAGCGCTCCCCCGACCATGCGCGCCGCCCAGACAGGTACGATATCCTATTTGTATAATATCTATATAGATGTCCGCCATCTTATATAGATGGCCGCCATCTAGGCGCCGGAGCAACTACCGCGGCCATCACAAGAAGTACGACCGCGACCACGACAAGCGCTCCCCCGACCATGCGCGCCGCCCAGACAGGTACGATATCCTATTTGTATAATATCTATATAGATGGCCGCCATCATACATAGATGAAAGCCATCTCGCCGCCGGAGCAACTCCCGCGGCCATCACAAGAAGTACGACCGCGACCACGACAACAAGCGCTCCCCCGACCATGCGCGCCGCCCAGACAGGTACGATATCCTATTTGTATAATATCTATATAGATGTCCGCCATCTTATATAGATGGCCGCCATCTGCCGGAGCAACTCCCGCGGCCATCACAAGAAGTACGACCGCGACCACGACAAGCGCTCCCCCGACCATGCGCGCCGCCCAGACAGGTACGATATCCTATTTGTATAATATCTATATAGATGTCCGCCATCATTTATAGATGGCCGCCATCTCGCCGCCGGAGCAACTCCCGCGGCCATCACAAGAAGTACGACCGCGACCACGACAACAAGCGCTCCCCCGACCATGCGCGCCGCCCAGACAGGTACGATATCCTATTTGTATGATATCTGTATAGATGGCCGCCATCTGCCATCTCGCCGCCGGAGCAACTCCCGCGGCCATCACAAGAATTGTGTCATGCAACTTTCTCTTTTTTAAATTGACTGATTAATTCACTGTATTGAATCCATAGTTTTGATATTTTAGCTTTATTTAATGGAACCTTATATTTCTCTCTATTCCAGAATTATTGATCTAAACAAGACCGACTCCCCATACGTTTCCAGCCGCGACATGAAGGACTACAAACGCGAGCCATTCGACGACCCCGTAGAGAAGCTCACTAACAAAGAAGATTGCGCGCGGCTTTTCGAGTTCGACAACGATGCGCCCTTGATCATGGAGAACAAGGACTATCGGGAGATAGTGGGACTCAACAGAGGCACGGACGATAGTCGCAGGACCTTTGCCAAGCCGCCCAGCCCAGACTATATGCACGACTCAGGAATAGGTAAGCACTAGCCAATGTTCAATTGCATAGCTAGCTCTTCAATTGAACGTCGCCATTCAGTCACTCCACTAAACGATTATAAGCCAAATGGTTAACGAGAACATTCTACACTACAGCTAGACAACGCTTAGACTACCTATATGCACGACTCAGGAATAGGTAAGCAATAGATAGTCATATGGAACAAGGACTATCGGGAGATAGAGGGACTCAACAGAGGCACGGACGATAGTCACAGGACGTTTGCCAAGCCGCCAAGCCCCGACTATATGCACGACTCAGGACAGGACTATGTAAGCAATAGATAGTCATATGCAACAAGGACTATCGGGAGATAGTGGGACTTAACAGAGGCACGGACGATAGTCGCAGGACGTTTGCCAAGCCGCCCAGCCCGGATTACATGCACGACTCAGGAATAGGTAAGCAGATAATCACTGTTTGAAACAATGCATGTTGTACATTGTTCAAAACGTTGTCGGGCATCCTCGTGTTGTGCATTGAGTATGACGTGCAATGGTGGTTCCCGTCTTATCGATCATATTATTTTGTTTCTTAAATGTAACGAACTTAGCAATTTATTTCTGTTGTTTACAGGCTTACCCGAAGTTCAGATGAGGCATAAGAACAGATCCAAGGAGTCCAAAGAGCCCAAAGCAGATTTCGTCGAAACCTCCAATCAAACAAAAGGTGAGCTACTGGAACTTTTCATAAATAATAATGAGTAAGAAAATTAACTGCAAATATTTTAAGGGGTGAATCGAAACTGAACATTCTTCCTCTAGGAACAAAGTTCGAAAGATGAAAAAGGAGTTGGACCTCCCATACAAGTTAGGTAATTGAGCCAGCTGGTACATTTTGTATATGATGTCCGATTTCATTTTTATTTTGACCTAATCAAAGTCAATGTTTCTTCACACAATTCAACTTACCTACCTATACTATACCCGCAGAAAACTTACTGTCTTACTATCCAGGAAATTTTCAGGATAGGTATTCATTTATTGATTATTTCTTACAGCCGGGAGCAGTTCGCCGGAGGTGAAGCGCGCGACCATCGTCGGCAACCCGATGTACTCGCGCGCTGCGGGGGCTGCGGGGGGCGCGGGGGGAGAGCCAACCCCCGCCACCACCACCACCGGGCCCAACGGAGAGGCGCTCGGCCTCGACGACCTGCACATGGACTACGACCAGATCATGCACTATTTCCACAACCTCAAGGTATAAGCCACCGCCACCACCGCTTCTAGACGTAGCTTCGCTTCGTAGCGACGCCCCGTGACGTCACACCACGCGCACGCGGCGCCGCGACCCGCCCCGCCCTCATTGTCTCGATGTTCGATGTATCTCTCTTATGAATAGAGCCTAAATTTTGATGCATTTAAAAAACGATAGCATAGATTTTATATGGGTACCTACGTTTTATACGAATATACAACGCCGAGCAGTATTACGACGCTCTAGTTTCTAAGTACACTCGATTTAAGATTCCATCTCGTCACCGTGCAGCTATTCGATTCTGAACTTTGCCTCGACACCGTTTCACTTTTCACTTCTAACCTGACCATTGCAACCATCTTAGAACGCTAGCCGGCAACGATCACTAACGTAGTGCGTAGAGAGTGAACCTCACAGAACCTAGCGATCCTTTCTCACTAAAAAAAGCCGAATCTGACCGAAGCATTTTAAATTTTTCGCAGGAATCGAACGCCTGAGTAGAGCAGATCATTGCAAAGATCCGGACGGTATTGTCAACGTTTAAATATCAGCATATCATCAAAGCCCCGCCGATCGACGCATTCTCCGCACATAGCGGCGCTAGTTCCGCCTCCGACCGAGACAACGGCGCGGATACTACCGCTGACGCGCACAACAACAACGCGCGTGCGCACGTGCGTGCGCGTGCGTGTGCGCCCACGCAAGCGCTCTGCGACTCCATCGCGCACAAAAACAATTTCATGCAAACGCAACTGAAATTCCTGTTGGAGCATTTGAGCGAAGCGTACGAATGAATTGTTGTCGGCGGTCAGCGTAATATCCTCACCGATACTTAAACTAAACGTGGATCCTTGCAGTGATCGAAAAAGAAAATAAACGACGTGTATCTGTTTTGTACCCAACTATCGTTAAACGTATTTACTCTAGTCATCTACAAAGCTGCACATATTTAAGTACCTAATTAATGCATTAACTGTGTGCATGTAGTTAATACTCAAACGTCAATGAATGATTATACTAGATTACGATATTATGTATTGTACACGAGATGTCTGTATATTGTTGTAATAGTCGACTTCTTTTACGGGCTAATTCGAATAAAGTATATCTGGTCTTAAAAAGTCGAGAGCATTATAGCCTTCGTTACTATATTATAGTCCCAAACCAAATAAAAAAAATGCATTTTCTCCTAGATCTGTAAATATTTTTCCACTAGAAGGTAAAAACGCTACCTCACTTTAACTTATTCTAGCTTAGCTGATATCTAAATTATTGTTGTACATTTTTAGTTTAGAAACTTTTGAGTACATTTGATTTCTATCTAATCGGATCGCGAATTTTATGTTTCGATGCAAGACTCGTGTAGTCGTTTCATAGTCCGTGAAATAGCTGTTAAGACTGCAAAAAGCCAGTGTTTAGGGAATTAATTATAGTTAAGTAATCATAGAATAAGACACAGAACTAGTCAAATTTATATATGAGCTAAACATTTGCTCAAATGTAATCTCTGAAACCAGGATTTGTAAAGCTTCCCAGCTTGATATCGTTCCTGTAATACCACCGGTAATCTCATAAGTTGTATTGGTTTAAGCTGATTGCACCAATTTTGTAAGAACATTCTGTACAAAGTTGTTGCAACAATATTTTTAACTAAGATATTTCTGAATATCGATTACAAGTTTTAGAACTAATGTACAGTTTTATAAACTTGTGATAAAACGACTGCTAGAGGTTGATTTGAGTGGTCAATCTTATAAAAGCCATATCATATACGAAATCTAGCGCTTGTATGATATTGTAAACACTATATTAATTTATTGACAATGTAAATTGCATTTACTTGTAAGATAGGTCCTTAGGCTTTGTAAATATTGTTATGACGTTATATAATTTATAGGTATTGGAGAAGACAATGCTGAAATAGGAAATAAATGTGGTAGAGTTGCTTCGAGTATGGACAGAGTAGATTGCACATGGTAATAAACTGTTTCATGTCTGTTACAATATTGTACACTTAAATAGTCAATGTTTTCAACTTGTAATTGTGTAATAATATGGCCCTGTAATGTAAAAATATTGTCAACTCAATATCTTCACTAACAACTTATTGTGAATATTTCTGTCTGACCCTTGTCTCTACCTGATCAGAAACTGTAATGTTATTCATGTGAAAGTCATACTTTTGAACAGAGTGGTGTGGACAACAAGATACTAATAAAAATGCTATAAAAATCTTCTTCCGTAATGTCTTCAAGATTATATTAAATATGAAAGTTGTTGCCTACATCATTCTGTCTGTAAAAGACAATGATAATGATAGTGTGTTGTTTGGCTTTTGTCGTTAGGATAGGGCTAGGGACGTCACAGGACACTAAGTAATCTATGCTGTAGTATTTGTTACTGTAAACATTTGTTTTTGTTGAGTTTTTGCCATAATATATAAAGAAGTTTATAAATAATTATTGCTACAAGGTATACATGTATGCAAAATGAGGCTTGTCACAGAAATCCTTTCATAAAAATGTCAAATTTAATAAACCATTAAAAGATAACCCTAGTTTCATTTCGGCAACAACTTTACTCCCATTTTAAATAACAATAAATAAGCCTTTAGGCACTGTTTAAAGACTACTGTCATTCAGTGTGAATTGTTGACTTTAAACTGGGCATTGTGGGCAATATCAGATTACATAAATTGATTAATAAAATTGGAGACAAATTAAAAGATTGTTTAACACTACAAAATAATTTATTTTACTTTACTATACATACAAACTTATAGATACTTTCCATACCACTTGTGGTCGAATGGTGATAACATCTTATGGCAGCCACCCATATTGTTCTTGATAATGTACTCCATGGTCCAGCGGTTCTGGTTTCTTTCTTCTGCCAATTTTTCAGCAGCAGCTTTCCGCTCTAAAATCTCTTGAGATACTGGCTCAGCCTTGAATGGTAGCCTCTCAGCTACAATTCTCAACATGTCTTTGACCTAAAAAAGAAAAATTACAACTGTAGTGACTAATATTTCAAAGTTTAGAAAACTTTCATACTTAGGTAAAAATTTGAGAATTCTAAGAGACCTTGTAATACAGAACAAAAATAATAACAGTACAAATAATTTTCTATATTTGGACTTTTTCTTACCTCAGCATATTCACATTTGCCTCCAACTTCAAGAATAACTCTGCCAGCTTTGATTGGTGTAGCATAGTGGTCAATAGCACCTTTACCACCACCCATACGTTGGCCCTGGCCTTTCTTTGTAATAGGTTGCCAGGGAGGGTCAATGCGCCAGATCGCAAACATAATTTTCTGGTTTAACCTTCGGGCCACAACTAGACGAGCCATTTCAAAATGTTCATGTTTCATTCTGCCTCCTCCAGTGGCCTATAAAAAATTAGTAAATATTTTCATTATACAACTAAGCTTTAGTTGGAATAACTCTATGTAAATAAAATAATATCTATCACTTTGTATCTCAATAATGTATATGATATTAAAATCAGTACAAAACAATACATACTCTCATATAAACAATACTTACAATAATACCATACTGCTTCAGCTGCAATGTGTTGTGTAGGGGCTCAGGACCTCTCATATACCGGAGACGTTTCTGCATCTTTGGGGGCTTTAGGTTGGCAGGATAAGTGGGCACTTTGTCGTACACTCGCAGCCTTTGACGGTCGGGTATTTCAATATCTGTAAATAAAAATTTATTAGTATTTTGAGTGTATAGTAGCAAATAGAGTGGCCTTCCTATTGTCATTTTCATACATCAACTTACGGTCATAATTTTTTGGAGGTGGAAAGTATTTAATTCCTGCAATAGACGTGAGTTGAATGCCTTCTGGCCGGAGCATCCCTACGGATAGAAAATTGAATAAGTTAGTGAGAAACTACAACAAAACGAACAAAACCCGTTGCAAGTGTTATCAACGGTATCAATTTGGTAACTATACCTAGCGAGAGACGAATTGACTGGAATAGCATTTTTAAGTTTGACGTGCTTTTTCACTGCAATTCAAATTATTGCTTCGTGGTGCTATTTCACTTTCTTAAATAATATTTTACGCAAAAAATGATAAAAAATTAGCTTAATTTTTAGGTTATATGTCAAAATCAAATCTGACATTTACTAGTGTTGTGGTAACGAGATGTTGTTGTCAGTGTTCCCAAACCAAAAATAATAATTTCGGTAGATTCTCAGTCGAAAAATCGGTAGAATTCGGTAGATTTTGGAAATGAGCAAAATGAAGTTTTTTTTTTACAATTCGCGAACAAATACAATCAAAAAACGAACCGAAATTGCACTGGTAGCGTGCGCGACGGTGATGGCCATTAAAGTGCGTGCGTAACGTCGCGCGGTTTGTTCCCGCGAAATCGCACGTAGTTCACTCGCTTCATCTGAATCGCTTGAAGAAAACTGAACTTTACTCAAGGATCGTCCAAATTTGGATAAAATTCGTGAAAATAGAAGGGTGCGGCGTACATTTCTAAGCAAAAACCCCAACATCTGAAAAATCGGTAGATATTTGTCTCAATTCGGTAGATCGGTAGATTAAGTCCCAATTCGGTAGATCTACCGAAAAATCGGTAGGTTTGGGAACACTGGTTGTTGTGCATACTGGACCGAGCTTTGTCAAAGCATTCAATCATGCGCTGATATGGGAAACTTTGGTGGTGTTTACGCTGGGATTAAAAAGGCCCTTGGTCCTTTTCCTAAAAAAACAGCCCCCCTTAAAGAAGCGGACGGCACTGTTATTACAGATGCTCAACGCCAACTCGAACGATGGGTAGAACATTATGTTGGTCTCTACTCAGAACCAGTGAACATAATGCCAGAAGCTGCAGATTGCATGCCAAAACTAGCTACCTGGACTGAGTTAGATGATCTTCCTACCATAAGGAGTACCACAAGGCTGTAAAGCAGCTTAAAATTGGAAAATCACCTGGAAACGATGGTACCCACGCCGAAATTATCAGGCTCAAGTGTATATTACCCATCCTGCACAATCTGTTGTGTAAATGTTGGGAAGCGGGATATATACCACAGGATATGCGCGATGCTAACATCATTACCCTATACAAAGGCAAAGGTGACCGCGGTGACTGTAACTGTTATCGTGGAATATCCTTTTAAGTATAGTAGGTAAATTATTTGCTCGGTTAGTCTTAATAAGACTCCAGAAACTTGCTGATCGTGTATATCCCGAATCGCAATGTGGATTCCGCGCCCAACGTTCCACAACAGATATGATCTTTACACTTGCCAACTGCAGGAAAAGTGTAGAGAGCAGAAAACACCTCTGTTTGTGGCGTTCGTCGACCTTAACAAAGCCTTCGACACCGTGAGCAGAGAAGGACTCTATACTGCACTTTTAAACATCGGGTGCCCTCCAAAACTTCTAAGCCTCATTAAATCCTTCCACGAGGACATGAAAGGATCTGTTGTTTTTAACGGCAATACATCCGAGCCGTTCGAAATGCGTAGAGGTGTTCGCCAAGGCTGCGTGTTGGCTCCTACCCTGTTTGGTATTTTCTTCTCATTGCTTTTTAAAGTTGCTTTCGGCGATGACCAACAGGGTATACACCTGCACACTAGGGCTGACGGGAAGCTGTACAATATCTCGCTTCTTAAGTCAAAGCGTAACCGCGATGACTTATTCGTCGATAGCCTTTTGTTCGCTGACGATGCAGCCTTCGTTGCTAATTCTCAAAGTGAGCTTCAAGACATTGTTGATAAGTTTTCCCACGCGTGTTCTCTGTTCTCAATGTCCATTAATGCCAAAAAAACAGTAGTGCTAGCTCAAGGTAGCTCAAACACCACGTATTTTGCTCGATGGCGTTCCCTTGAACATAGTTGACAAGTTTTGCTACTTGGGGTCGACTGTGTCGAACAATCTCACCCTCGATGCTGAGATCAATACTCGTATCGGCAAAGCGGCGACCATGTTCGGCAGGCTCAGTACAAGAGTATGGAATAATAAACACCTGACCACAAAACCAAGATAATTGTTTACCAAACTTGCGTTCTAAGCATACTCTTGTATGGAGCTGAAACCTGGACTTCGTACGCAAAACAAGAACGTCGACTCAACACATTTCATATGCGCTGCGTAAGAAACATCTTGCATATAACTTGGCAGGACAGAGTCACAAACGAGCGAGTTCTAGAAATTGCACAGCTGCCTAGCTTTACCGCTTTGCTTAAGCAAAGACGATTGCGGTGGCTAGGGCATGTGTACCGCATGGAACCTTCGCGTCTACCACGGCGTGTCCTGCTTGGCGCCGTAGCTAACGCCAAAAGAGGAGTTGGAAGACCGATGCTACGTTTCAAAGATTGCGCCAAACGGGACATGGCTGCGTTTGACATCGACCATCAAAGCTGGGAGAAGCTTGCTGAGAATAGGGATGTATGGAGAAAGCGTGTGTTTGATGGGCGTAAAGCTCACGACGATGCCTGGTTCGCTGGTCTCGCAAACAAAAGGCAAAAACGACATCTAAACATGCATGTGCCAGTCTCTAATTCCACCTTCGTTTGTAGAGCGTGCGGAAAGTCATGCCGCTCCCGTATCGGCTTATACAGCCATGAAAAATCTTGCCTCAGACACTGAATAAATCGTCTGTCACAGACGTATGAGGCCAATGATGGATGGTAACGAGAGTAATGAAAAAAGAATAAAAGAAAACATTAAATAATTGTCTATGGTATTATTTTGGATAAAACAACGAGGTTCCAAGTACAATAACAAAATAAAAAATAATACATGTCAACAATATTTGAGGTTACAATTTAATCATTTCACGTTTTCTTGCAATTTTTGAGCTTATCTCTCGAGGAAAACGTAGCTAAATATCAGAAAGTGTAAGTTTAGGTAACCAAAATGTTATTAGACACAGATATTTTATATTTATGCAACTACGATGATCAATTGTGCAGCACAGGTAAGTCTTCATGTTTACCTATTTTATTCACACATTTATTAGTGACCTACCGTAATTATTATGTTTCTGTAATTTTTACTATGTATTTCAGATAATAGCATCATCAATAAATTGTGGTCAGGTGATTGGAGCATAGAAAACAGGGATATTTGTAAAGAGTTACTGAATACAACTTTAGACTCTGAACCACTCCTGGAACTGGTAAAAAAGTACACTGATGACGATAACAAACTAGAAACAATTCGTCAAATAGCTATCAACTCTTTTTTAACCTTTTGTGATCGCAACTGGAACCCACATCCTGAAAAGCTGGTTTTAGCGGAGTACCTTGGTACAGAGTGGCCACAGAATGTAGATGTGAAAGCAAAGTTAGAACGGGACTCTGAACCACTGTTTATAAATATTCTTTACCCAGAATTATTATTTTTATCCTCTCAAACATTCAGTGCTCTTAATTCAGTTAAACCAAGCCTGGTAAGTAAAGTTAAAATAGTAGTAGCTAGTAGTTTTAAAGTTTGATTTATTGTTCCCTTCTAGAAGTTGTATGACATATGTATTAATTCTTATGCACTTTGAATAATATTGGCATATAAATTTTCCAGTTTCTACTTACATACTTATTCATTGCTTTTTTACCATTTTTCTTTCTCCTAGGTGCACCTTTGGTGGCATTTCAGAACTAAGGTAGCACATCAAAGAGCTCTAGAAGACACCAGTGCAACCCTGTACTCTGAATTAGAGCTTATTATGGCGAAGCTTACAAATGAACTACAAAGTCTTCAAGCCAAACCAAGACTTAGTTTATTACTGTGTCTGGAGATTGCACAGGCCTACCTGGTCTACGGTAGAGTGCAGAAGGTAGAGGAATACCTCTTGAAGGGAAGGGAGTTAGCAGGATTGAAACTGGAATTGACAGGTATGGTAAAATAGTTGGTACTTAAGACAATTTCTAATTGGTGTTTTTTAATTTCCATGTTTTATTTCCGAATAATGCATGTAGAGCTTTAATTCCTTTTTATTACAAGTCTACCATAGGCTAGGCATGCCCTTATTTCGTAGATTTTTTGAATTTTATTATTGGGAGATAATAGGAGCAATTTTCTATTTCCAAATGTACAAAATGCTCATATTTTCTCCCCATAAATTATGAAATAATAAAAATGTATGTGAATGATTATGGTAGGCCTCAATGTAATAAAAAATGAATCATAGCTCTTCATGCATTATTCTGGAAGAAGACTGTAGAATATATTTGTATGAAAAGGCTAAAAACAGGCATTGCTTGGGTAACCTCTTAAATATGAGGTTCTAGAATATTCCAGATCTCAATCAAAAACTAATTAATTACTAGAGACCAAGAGGTTTACTAAAGTAATATTATTTAAAAAATCTTTCTAGGAATATTGGGCAAAAGAACAAAGTTCCAGCAGACTGCTTTACCCCAGCTAGCTCTATCCAGTGAGCTGGACAGCAACATAGACCGCCCCTCGGCAGAGGAGAGCCACGGCAACTCAGAGCTACCTCCAGATGTGGAACTGCAAGATGATGTCAGGCTGAACAAGATTCAGTATAATGAAAACATCAGCACTGCTGAACTACCCAGCTTGGAACAAACTTTATGCTTGTTGACAATGTAAGTACCTACTGATACTCTTTCTTTTAGATCTAGCAAAATGCTAGACAAAAAAATGCATATTATGAACTCTTACATGAATGAAAATCAGAGCAAGAAATGTGAAAATTTTGTTAGACTACTAGATGTCGCTAAAATCGTCGCTTCGAGACGAGCGTCAAGAGGTTGAACGTTAGAATCGGCCAGGCATGGTAGCATTTTAAGGTTATCACTTTTATCATTCTTTCAGTCAATACCTGCAAAAGGCCACAGCTAAGGATGATCTCCAACATGAAGAGCTGCAGCCGTACATTGAAGCTATTCTCACCCAGAAGAAGGGACCATGGTCTACCAGAGTGGCAGCTTTGTTGATAAGGTGCAAGTTGGAGGCCAATCACAAAAGGACTGTGGAGAGAGCCATGCTGCAGTGTGAGACTATTGTCAATGATAAAACTGGTGTCGCCCCCACTAGCAGGTAGGAGTACTAATAGATTTTTAGATAAAACTGTATTGAACTTTGATTACCTGTGCCATATCCGTATCCTATAAGTATACATACACATTTTGGTACAAATTATCAATCGGTTGAGTTGCGCTGCTCACGTACCGCGGTTATGCCGCTCAGATTTGAGAAGGGCCTTATAAATAAGAGATTTTGACACATAAACACATCACACTTACCTAGGTGTGTGCCTAGGTGCAGGGCAGGCAAAGGCGTGAACAGCTGTTATTGCCATAGTTGACTATTTTAGAAAATTATGTTGAAGGACTATTTAATCACTGGTACTAATACTACCAAGCACTATTATTTATTCTGTGCTATTGCTGCTGCTACAACCACGAAAGTCCACTGTTGTCACACATGGACCTCCCCAAATTGAGGGGCATTTCCATGCTCACACTTAACAGACGGATTCACGAGTGCAGTGCAAGGTGTTGGATCTATCCCTTAGTTGCATTTTACCATTCCCACGGGCAGATTTTTAACTCGTCACCATATGGCAATCGATTCAATCCCGGGACCCTCCGCAATCTATTTTACTTGTTCTATTTCTTCGTTATTTCATTTTCCAGGCTATCCTACCTGTGGGCGTCTGGTCTGCAGCCCGCTTGGACTTGGCGCCAACAATTAGCGGACTTGTACCTGAGCCTGGGGCTGGTGAAGGCGGCGCTCGAGCACTACGAGGTGCTGCAGCTGTGGGAGGACGTCATCGTGTGCTACACCTGCCTGCAACTCAGGCATAAGGTACACTAGACTCGGGTCAGCCCAATAGGCCATATTTGACAGCTGCCAGTTTCATATAGTCTACATATTTAAGTTCATCTGTGGTTTCATACTAAAGGTGATGTCAGCAAAGGAAAATAGATCTTGTCAAAGCATTATCATGATTTTGACACCTGTCAAATATGGCCTACTGGAGTGACCAGAAATTAACTAACTAACTATCTCCACTGACTCAACGACCTAAAGAGGAGCTATGCCTCTGAAACTTGGCCTAGAGAATGTCTAGGCTACCTACCTTTGGGCGTCTGGTCTGCAGCCCGCTTGGACTTGGCGCCAACAATTAGCGGACTTGTACCTGAGCCTGGGGCTGGTGAAGGCGGCGCTCGAGCACTACGAGGCGCTGCAGCTGTGGGAGGACGTCATCGTGTGCTACACCTGCCTGCAACTCAGGCATAAGGTACACTGTGCACGAAATTCATTGTGCTTTTTAGATGACATTCAAAACCTGTAGTATATATCAGTCTGATCCAAACAATTTCCAAGTATAGTTGTTCGAACAACCACCTAAATACTTCCGGGTGCACCCTCGCTCCCCACCGAATAGTTAGGTATAGGTTAGATAGCCCCTGTGCTAGAACTTTTGACTCAGTCAGGAAAAAGAAAAATGTTCCCAGCGGGCGCTACTACCGAGCGCGAGCCACCTGTCAGACTCCCGATGATGATGCATTTATAGACTCTATAAGCTTCGACTTTAAACAACAAGGTCAATGTCAGTAATTTTAATACATAAAATAAAATATAAAAAATACGAATAAGCTTCGACTTTAAACAACAAGGTCAATGACAGTAATTTTAATACATAAAATAAAATATAAAAAATACGAATCATATCTTATCTTGTTGTGATAGTGCATATTTTTATCAATATGTTTGTTACAGGCAGCCGAAATAATACAACAGCAAATAGACATCGCGCCTACTGTGAAACTATACTGTCTTCTCGGAGACGCAACAGGTAAAAGAAACCAACACTTTATTTCAATTATAAACAGGCCTGTTTCAAGAAAATACAGGTGATAAAAATCAACTGCAAATATTTTAAGAGGCAAACGATTCTATGAAACTGACGAACCGGCCCTAAGAAACGGGTCGGAATATTTAAAAAATAGGACCTCCCATACAAATAGTCAATTACCGATTGATAACCGCTCAAATCAATAGAAAAGAACAAAGTAACTGTCCGCAATATGCTTCGTCAAACAGTAAAACTAGACACACATTGATTCGGTCGGCTGGTACAGTCTCTCCCATTCACTTATGAACGAAATAATATACAAAAAAGGTTGCTGTTTTTTTTCTTTATAACATTTTACAGCAATTATTGTTACTTTTCTAAAAGCAGCAACATTTATTAAATCGTAGGTACTATACTAACTATTACTATACTATAACTAACTATAACAGCCACAACAGTCCACTGCTGGACATGGGCCCTATCGGGGGGTATTGCCATACTCACCACGCTTGGCAGGCGGATTGGCGAGCGCAGTGTAAGATGATGCATTTATAGAGAACGCTGCTGCCCATTCCCTGGATGAATATCCCTTAGTCGGTTTTTACGACACCCGCGGGTTGAATTGGGGTGATGCTATTCTAAGCCGGCATCACACGGCAAAATCGTAGGTACAACATAATTTTTTTCCGGCTTGTCGGTATCACAATTCACAAGAAAATCGAAACCTTAAAAATTGAAATCTTCATAAGTTAGCGTGAGAGGCTGTAGGTAGATAACTCTACTTTTGTCCCAGACGACGAGGCCTGCTACGAGAAGGCGTGGGAGTTCTCCAACCACCGGAGCAGTCGAGCGCAGCGGCACTGGGGCAACTTCCTCTACGAGCACAAGAAATATGAAGAGTGCATCCCGCACTTTGAGAAGTCGGTTGAGATCAACTCCATTCAGGAGCGGGTGTGGCTGAGGATGGCGTGAGTGACTCGATCCCTTTATTAATCAACTGTCATACCGGGAGTAACAAAAAGGGTATTACAAGTCGAATGGAGGTCAAAGTACTCATGAAACTGAACAATATGGGTCGAAACATGAAAGAAAAATTGGATCTCCCATACAAAATCGCCGACTATCTGATTGATTTACTCTGAGAGGTCCAATTTTCTTTTTCATATAATATCCACTGGGAAAATTGATCTGATTTATGAGTACCTTTCTTTTATGTACCTGGCTGGCTATACCCTTTTTGTTACTCTCTGTATTTATAAGTTTTAAACAAGTATATATCATTGCATTTCTTCAAAACGATTCCAGGTTCGCAGCCCTAGAGACGGAGAACTGGGAGCTAGCAGCGAAGTCGTACCGCCGCTACACCTACCTGCAACCCAACACGTTCGAGGCGTGGAACAACCTAGCTAAAGTATACGTAAAGCAAGGCGATAAGAACCGCGCCTACCGAGCTCTTATCGAGGCCTTGAGGTTCAACTATGATAACTGGAAGGTAAGAGGTTGCCGTGTGACAGCCAGTTTAGAATGGCATCAGGCATCACCCCATATCTTTCGAGGAGTGAAACAACCTGGCTAAAGTATACGTGAAGTGAAGCAAGGCGACAAGAACCGCGCGTACAAAGCACTTATAGAGGCCTTGTGGTTCAACTATGATAACTGGAAGGTAAGACAATTTATACTTGCCATATGGTGCCGGCTTGTAGCATCACCTCATGTATATCGAGGCGTGGAACAACCTGGCTAAAGTTTACGTGAAGCAAGGCGACAAGAACCGCGCGTACCGAGCACTTATAGAAGCTTTGAGGTTCAACTATGATAACTGGAAGGTAAAAAATTACATACATAGGTACATATATCACGCCTATATCCCATGCAATGTAGGCAGAGCGTAAACGGCTGCAAAAATCGGCCATTTACACCCCGTCTGACAAAAGTTTTAGTGTCATTATTAGGAAGACTGTGATCATGAGATTTAACTTCTGTATGTAACGAAGATGTTTTATTCAGTTGTCAAAGTTAATACAGAGTATTCGAATAACACGAAACCTATTTTGGAAGGCTAAAGAACCAATGCTCTGTGATACCTTAAAATATCATCACTTCAACTCTACCAGTGACTGGCGTAAAAAGCGACTAAGGAATCACTCTGCGCCTGCTAAGCGTAGTGACCTAGTGACTATGCCCATGATTTGGTACACATATGTCAAAACAACTTTGTATATTTTGTAAAAGCTTACGATACCACGGACTCTTTACCGATTTGTTAAATAATTGTTATTGTTGCAGCTATGGGAGAACGTTATAATAGTGAGCATGGACACCGGCCACTTCGAGGACGTAATACGCGGCGCGCATCGTCTTCTGGACCTGCAGGGGAAGTTTGAGGACGTGGAAGTACTAACTCTGCTCACGCGCGCTGTAGTGCAGGATTCTAAAGATGCTGACGGGAATGGTGCAGCTAGGTAATACTCTTATAATGCTCTTGATTTTGGCAGCTCATTTCCTTGCATATTCGGGTTCGTCACGTGATCCGCGGCGCGCATCACTTTCTCGACCTGCAGGGCAAGTTTGAGGACGTGGAAGTACTAACTCTGCTCACGCGCGCTGTAGTGCAGGACTCTAAGGACGCCGACGGAAATGGCGCTGCTAGGTAATGCTCTTGATTTGTGCAGCTCATTTCTTAAGCTATTCTGATGCATCTCGTGATACGCGGCCGCGGCGCGTATCGTCTTCTCGACCTGCAGGGGAAGTTTGAGGACGTGGAAGTACTAACTCTGCTCACGCGCGCTGTAGTGCAGGATTCTAAAGATGCTGGCGGGAATAGTGCAGCTAGGTAATGCTCTTTGGTTTTGGCAGCTCATTTCCTTATCTATTCTGGTGTGTCACGTGATCCAGCGTGCATCGCCTTCTTGACTTGCAGGGGAAGTTTGAGGACGTTGAAGTACTTACTCTGCTCACGCGCGCTGTAGTGCAGGATTCTAAAGATGCTGACGGGAATGGTGCAGCTAGGTAATGCTAATTGATTTTGGCAGCTTCTTTTCTTAGTTATTCTGGTGCGTCACGTGATACGCGGCGCCCATCGTCTTCTTGACCTGCAGGGCAAGTTTGAGAACGTGGAAGTACTAACTCTGCTCACGCGCGCTATAGTGCAGGACTCTAAGGATGCTGACGGAAATGGTGCAGCCAGGTAATATTAGAAGAAGGACAAAGCTATAGCTAGGTAATGCTCTTGATTTTGGCAGCTCATTTTCTTAGCCATACTGGTGCGTCACGTGATCCAGCGCGCATCGCTTTCTAGACCTGCAGGGGAAGTTTGAGGACGTGAAAGTACTAACTCTGCTCACGCGCGCTGTAGTGCAGGAGTCTAAAGACGCCGACGGGAACGGTGCTGCTAGGTATTACTCTTATAATGCTCTTGATTTAGGCAGCACATTTCTTTACCTATTCTGGTGTGTGTGTCACTTGATCCGCGGCGCGCATCGTCTCCTCGACCTACAGAGGAAGTTTGAGGACGTGGAAGTACTAACTCTCCTCACACGCGCTATAGAACGGGATTGTAAAGACGCAGATGGAAACGGCGCTGCTAGGTTACTAACTCCGCTGACACAAAGACTCTTAAATGGATCTCGACCTTCGACACGAACACTCTCCATTGATCCCTCTCCTGTGCGTACTGATCCTTCTATCATATCCTGTGGTGCCGGCGCTGCTAGATAATGCTCCTAAAGCGATTAATTTCCTTATCTATTCGAACTTTGAAGATCATCTCGAAAACATTTGATTCGCGGCATTGTGTCGCAACAACTCCAAACGTTGTTGTCGCGAATTACTCATAAAGTTGTTGCGAAATAACATCACGAAACAATTGTATTTAAATGAAAACGCGCCTTCATAAAATACTGTTCAGAGTTCTGATTGGCATCCGTTTGTTTTCAGATTGCGCAAACGTGTTCTAGAGCTTTTCGGGAGGATCACATCGGTGCACCAAAACAAACCAGAACTGTGGCAGTTGTATTCAGACATCAGTCCTACTTATTTGCTGAGAGGGCAGAGACTCCTCAAGGCCTATAGAGGCTATACGCAAGTAAGTTTACATCTAAGAACATACATTGAGAGCTTGGAGGCGTACCACGATAAGAGAAAAAAAATACCAGTTTTTGTTTTGTCTTGTGAGACACAGAGTCGATAAACAATCAACCTGATTGGGAAGAAAATACCACCATAACAGCCACAACAGTCCACTGCTGGACATGGGCCTCCCCCTATCGGGGGTATTGCCATACTCACCACGCTTGGCAGGCGGATTGGCGAGCGCAGTGCATGATGGTGCATTGAAAGAGAACGCTGCTGCCCATTCACTGGTTAAGTATCCCTTAGTCGCTTTTTACGACACCCACGGTTAGAATTGGGGTGATGCTATTCTAAGCCGGCATCACACGACGAAAGATTAGCAATCACAAATCAGAAACTGTCCGTTGTGCCTCCCATAGAATGTTTTGAAATGATTGGGAAGAAAATACCACATTTGCAAGAAATTATAAAATAGTATTTCAACAGACCTAGGTTCAAGAAACTATGATTTTTTCGATTTTAAACCATTATTTTACTTGCAGAGCGGCAAATGGTCGGAGAATCCAGAAACATGTAAGAAAGTGATCGAGCTGGCACTCAACCTCTTGGACTACAGTTTGAAGGCGCGACAAGAAGCTGAAGAAAAGGTTAGATTTTGTTTTGTTTATAGATTGTCAAGCCTCAATTAGACAATGTTAGATTTTGTTTTGTTTAGAGATTGTAAACCTTTTACCCCGCATATATGAGTTCAAGGAGGCAATGATTCAAAAATTTAAAAAGGCCATGAATAATATTATTATTTAAGTACTTTATTTACTTTATTTGTAGGATAAACTCCAAGCCGACCAGCAACTGTCTTCGGCGCGCCTCACCGGCCAAGCGGTCATACGCGCCGCCGAGAAGCAGGACTGGCCCGAAATCAAAACGAGCCTTGAAGAGTTGAAAGAATTGTTTACTAATGTTACGGAATATATGAAATCTGTTATGTAATTTGTTTGGTTTTATTGTTACACTGATCCCAAACTGTAGCAGACCGGCAAGGCCGTAAATTGGGAAGGAAAGAAGGTCGGGTTACCTTAACAACTTCGATCCTAAGTGGCCCCAAACAGTAGCAGACTGGGATCCATGATCATATCACCAATAGAATAGCCGGTGGTATCGTAGTTCCGTCATGTCCGTAACATTGAAAGAAAGAATCTCATAGCTCAGTTGCGCGATGCGACGCCATCGCGCTCGATGCACGCGTATTTGGTGTGGCCAAGCCTTTAAAATGAATGAACGATATAAAAAAACTAAAAAGACTTCCTTCCCAAACGTAAAAAAAAAGTTTTTTGTTTAGTTAAAAGTTTAGCTGTTGCTCTACTTGTCTTGGATCTTTGACAGAAATATTCTGACAAGCACAACCAAAACGCAGTAATTGTTGTGGGGGAGGTGTATTTAATTTTCACTGCACGTAAATTATATCTAATTTAACCATAATTAGAATGTGGTGCTAGAAAACTTGTGTAGAAACCATGGCAGCTGCTAACGAGGAAGAAATTCTGGAGGGTTTCCTCTGCCCTATCTGCAAAGCAGACTTGAAATCAGCTTCACAACTTACAAGCCACTTTGAGAGCCAGCACCAGGAAGAACAGGATGTTTTGAAGTCCCTGAAGGACATATTTGGTAAAGCGAAAAAGATTATCTTAAATAACGACGATGTGGAACTGTCCGAGACGTTCGAGCGGGCGTTCAAATTGAATTACCAAGAGCGGAGTTATTATCCCCAAGAGCCTCAAGTAGTAGGTGTATCGCGGAGTTCGTCGGATTATTTCAAGGCTGTGAGGTCAGCGCGGCTGGAGCGGTACGCTACGGAGACTAATAAGCTGCTTATCAGACTGGATAAATTAGTTTGCAACATGCCCACTGAGCAGAACTTGCGAAAGCAGCATGAACAGGAAGTAAGTATCTACCTTCCTCTACTAAGACATAATGGTTGGTTGGGTCACACTTAGGAAGGCTGCCTGCAAGAACCAGTAGAAATAATTTTCAATTTAAAAACTAAACAACAATGGCCTTTAATTTATTCAAAATGTTTGTTATTCTTTGTTTGTTATCAATTAGATAAGCCAAATTTAGCACAGAAACTGTGTAAAAATACCTACCTACTTGCACAATCTATACCTGTATGTAATTTTATAGGAAAATATTTTGTAAAAATAACTTCTAAATTGGGGACAATATTTGGGAACAAAATCCTAGGCACTTTGTATCTTATACAATGTTCGAATTCCCAATAAAGACACCCTTGTTGGGAACTTTGTTCTAAACATTGTTGAAAATGTGTTTTCATTAGGAACATTTATTGGGTAACTTTTGTATCTGATATAAAGTTCTGGAACTTTGTTCCCAATGAATACCTTTATATGGCCAAAAATTATTTTCCAGGTAGTCCCCTGGCTGGATGGTTCATCAGTGAAGCTATGTCCGAACTGTGCAAGAGCTTTCAACTTGACAAGACGGAAACACCACTGCAGACTCTGCGGGTCTCTACTCTGCCATGATTGTTCCCTCTTCTTAGATTTAAATGTAGCTAGTAAGTAGACTTCGTTACTGAAATTACTTGTTAACCCATACCAACACCAACATTGTAATGACACCAAGATATGCACATGTAGCGTTACCATTACCATGTAGTACCAATGTTTTATAATGACTTTACTTATGTAATAAAAAGATTATTATTTATAACACCTCTGTAGCTATCATCTGCCTCTCCTTAAGTTATACCTAAGTGCTAAAAATTTATTATTGTTACTATAATTATTGATACTAGGTATACAGATAACCTTAGTGATATGATAACTTGCAAGCTGCAATATTAAATTGAGTTCTATCAAATATCTATTAAGTAGGTAGTATTCTTGTTTTTCTTGTTTTTTATGTAATTGTTTTGTCCTGGTATTATTAGATTTATATATGAGTCTATAGTAAAAAGTGTTACCTTAGCATTAGTCACAAAACCTAGATATTTTGTACTCGCCACAAGGCTAGCCTGAATTTACATACTTCTTATTTACTATTTCAGGATCAATTGTAGACCCATCAGCACCTAAAGTAGCAGTAAAACCGGACCAAGAAGTCACAGAGAAAACCGGTCTAAGACTTTGTGAACATTGTTACAACCTGATCGAGTTACGGAAGCAAGTGCAGGATAGCCGGAATGCTAAGACTGTTCTAGTGACTGCTTATGAGCAAATGAGAAGCCTGATGGACCAAGCCATTCCAGCTGTTGAAATGTATGAAAAGGTAACAGATTTATAGGTAAATTAAGCTAGATATCCTAGTGTAAGTAAAAAGCTTAGGAATATTGCATTGCTTGCTTTCATAGCTTGCTTTCATATTCAAAATGAAATACTTGTATTAAGAAATGCCTTTTTCATGAATTATATATGATTCCTTCCTATGATTTTCCAGATGTGTCAAAGCCTCTTCGACGGCGAGACAACGTACAACCTGTCCGACGTGAACGCAATGCGCGGGCGTATCGGGAAGCTCGCGGAGGGCATTGACCTGCTCAGCAAGCAGATCTGGGCGTTCCCCGCCGAGCCCAACACCAGGCAGGCCAAGCTGCAGAACTCCATCAGACAGGCTGCTGCGCATTTCATCAAGGTATCAGTTTGTAAATAAGATACAGATCCTACTGACTGCGCCAAATAATAAGAAGCAGGTTATTCGAACGCAATGCGGGGTCGCATAGACAAGCTTGCGGAGGGCATTGACCTGCTCAGCAAGCAGATCTGGGCGTTCCCTGCCGAGCCCAACACCAGGCAGGCCAAGCTGCAGAACTCCATCAGACAGGCTGCTGCGCATTTCATTAAGGTGTGTGTTTTGTAAATTTGTTTCTTTTCTCTATTCTGAAATCAGACCTCGCACTAGAGGCAGATGATATACTACTACTAGGGTAGACCCGTACAAAACCGTATACCCGGGTAAAACCGTATACCACTGTTATCTCCGAATTCGTTTTGAATTTCTCGCGCGTGCGCCATTTCAAAGCACCAATCCGTCAACAAACATTTGTCGATGCATGCCCACGCGTTAATGAGTTATCGAAAAAAATTGATTTGAAGGTGCTCCGATCTAATTTTTGCGTTTACAACTGCGTTCACTGTATAAAATAAGTGAGTAGTAGGCAAGTACCAAATTGGTTACGTATTTCTGTGTGTATATACTGTATAACCATAGTGTTTATGCCGGCAAATCAAACTTGTGTATGTAGTGAAGCTTCAATGTATGTGTACTGGGACCTGGGGCAAAACCGTATGGGGTAAAACCGGCCAGGTTGATTGATTTGTATACATTTACAAAGAAAAAATGCGCAATGCTATTGAAAGTGTGGTTGGTGGTGAATTCCGGTATTTAAAAGCGACACAAAGTTATGTCATACCGAAATCGATGCTGCAAGACCAGGTGAATAAATTTAGATCATCTGGTAATCTGGTGGCAGCTACCAGCAAAGGATTGGGAGGTATACGGTTTTGTCCACCCCCGGGGTAAAACCGGAAATTGATGACTTTTTGTTTGAGACTGATTGTTTACTTTCCTTATTGATTTTAATACTTAATGACCAGTGCAATGTGTACCAGGTTATATGCTTTAATAAAGGTTACCAAATGGTAACCCCAATGTTTATTATTGGCTGAGCTACATAAGTTTTCCGTTAAATATACGGTTTTGCCCCGGTCTCCCATACTATAACAGCCGTAATAAAGTCCATTGCTGAACACAGGCCTCCCGCTTGTAGTATTTGCCATATTTGGTTGGTGAGCGCAATGCAAGATGTTGCAATGCGATTGCAAAATTCATCCAAGGATTGAACCCCTGGATGAATGAACTCACGGGAAAGATATGGGGTGATGACATTCTAAGCCGGCATCACATGGACGGCACATGATATGGATATGTATTTTTAAATACTTTTCAGATCCTACTGGTTGCGCCAAATAATAAAAACTGGTACCGTTTCCGGCGTATGCACTAAGTTCTTTCAACCACGAATCAGGGAAATAAGACAGCCAAAAACCTGTCATATTGGCATGATAAGATCAAAAGAAAATTCTCTGATATCGTATTTTTCGTGAAATTAAACGTAGTCTATTTTCTGTTGTAGGAAGATCTCTTATCCCTACGGAAGCTACCCACCGAGGCGCAAATAGAAGAGGTGCGGCGAGAGAGGTACGAGCGCGCGCAGCGGCAGATACAGGCGGAGAGGGAGCGCATGGAGGCGCAGCGCTTCTTCAGGTAATATTATAGACATTATAGACACTTTCCCGCGGGATAAACTTTCCTCTTGAATCACTCTACAAAATCCGTTGCCGTGTGGTTTAGGAGTTAGCGAATTACATGATAGACAGACAGACTGAGATACGCCTGCAAACCCTGAATCATGGGCTAGTCCAGCCAGGATATCTGGAAATAATCATCTTCAAATGTTCTCATAACCAACTCAATAAACACTTTTCTTTCTAGCTGTATTTTAAATTTTTGACGTATTCGAAAAAGGTAGCATAGCGGGACTGGTAGCATACCGGTCCTAAGGGGCAAAAAGCGACTTCATTTTATACTATGTATGTATGGTATTGATAAATATAAGATGACATGATTCGCCATAAAAGCAACATTTTCTATCTGGTTCTGCTTGGAGTAGGTAGACCTATGTCCAATATTGGCTAAATCAATAAACTGATGAAAAAAGATTCGTCCGTTCGTAAGATGACACATTTGTCCTTCTCTTGCCTTCTTCATCATTTTTTTAAATCTTTCTGTGTGTATCTATCTAGCGGGGTCCCCAGAGGTATAATGATGAAATATATGAAAATGAATAGGCTTTTCAATGTACTTCACGACTTTGATAATGAAATCCAATGTACCTCACTCCTTTTGAAAAAACTCAAAAACTACGTGATCTGGCTATGGGCTACTTTTTCATTTCAAAACAAATATAAATTATAATTATACAGTTTGATTCGCCTTCCAATGTACCCCAAAACAGGTTTTAAATCTAAAAAAGCTTGTTATTTTATGCGAAATACCACAACAAAAGATTTCTCTATCCAGCGGGCTACTTTTTATATTTACCACGTACAGACTTGAGAAATATACCATTTGGTTGCATTTTCAATGTACCCCTCAGTTTTGCTAAGTTTGATGTGAGATAATATCCTAATGCAAAAATATTTTGAAAAAACGATAATGCCTTATACAGGATGCTGTACAAACGTAAAACTCCATTATGGTTATGTGTGTGTTCAAATGTCAACCAATTTTAGCAAGGAATTAGAAATGAAAGTGAGAAACATAGTTGACTTTCACACAAATTTACCATATCAATGATCACCTAACTGATTTACTACCTGATTTACAATATTTTTTATCATGCTTGTAGATGTAATCCCCTGTACTAAAAAACTCTGAGGCATGTCGGTATGGCTAGCAAAAAAGTTGCAGTGTTGTTGTTAAAAGTGGCCTCTGTCAGGAAAGGACAATTTTGCCAATGTCCAAGTTAGAGGTTACAAGGGTTCAAACGAAAATATTATTAGGTCGGTTGACCCTAAAACTGCTACTACTACTAACTAACCGAATAAATAAATGAGCTGACATAGTTAACAAAAAAGCTAGGTGGGGCAGGGGGGACTAGGTGGATGCCCTAGTGTAGCGTCGTACGCCCTGGAGGTAACGGATGACCTTGAGGGAGCGGGATAGCGTCGTATACTCTGGAGTCGTTGGACGCCCTGGGATAACGTCGGAATAAGACGTAGGTAGAGGGAGAGAGAAATACATCACAATGCAGCTGGTACACTTGCTGCTCAAACAAAATGCTTTGTTAATCCCCTACGAGCACGCGGGTGAAGCCATGGGTAAAAAGCTAGTAATTATAATAACACTTAACTATTTTCTGATTTTATCCCTAACTTTAATGCTAACATCTATGTCGATGCTCAATTTCAGATTTAAGTCTAATCTCTGCGCTTTGACCTAGACTTCCTTCATCTTTACAGTTTTTTATAATTTCTTCCGTTTTATGTTTAACAAAGGTTTTTGTAAAGCTAGGCAAGGCAGTATAGTCTTTCATCGTCGCCTGTCCTGAATGGACCACCATGAAAAAAAAAGTGGCAACCCTAACCACTGCACTGGTATTTTTCTTTTACTTCTCATAAACATTTTCTTTTATCCGTCAATGGCAGACGTATTTTCAAATCAAATTGTTTATTTTATTTTTACTCGGATATTCAATGATTAACTTAAATTGTATTTAAAGCAGTGAAGTACCTACCCTACAGTGCAGCAAAAAAGAGTAGACAAAAAATAAGGGCGCCACTATGTATGAAATTTAAAAATTAAATGGCAACATTGGCTATGAATGGTAACAATATTTAGTATGAAAATTTTGTAGTTCCATTTTATGTAATTTCCACTCTTTTTTGCTGGACTCTAAGTGTAAACATTGAATTAAGAATTTCAATTAAAGAGTTAACAAGACATTTCCGGATAGATCAAGAGGATGTTCCTAGCGCCTGCAGAAGACACTATTATCTCCCTGCTGGAGCCATCATTATACTGCGTGTTACAAAACAACCTTACCTTACCTTAACAGCCACAACAGTCCACTGCTGGACATGGGCCTCCCCCGTATAGGGGGGTATTGCCATACTCACCACGCTTGGCAGGCGGATTGGCGAGCGCAGTGCAAGATGTTTAATTCACAGGGAACGCTGCTGCCCATTTCCTGGATAATTATCCCTTAGTCGCTTTTTACGACACCCACGGGTAGAATTGGGGTGATGCTATTCTAAGCCGGCATCACACACTAAACAACCAATAAAGCTTAAAGTAGGTCAAGGTACTCGTAAAACTGAACAACTTTCCCATGGAATATGGGCCCATACAAAATTAACTCCATTTTGTATGAGATATTCATTGGTTGTTTTGTAGTACGTTGATTACTGACACTGGCAGAATTACCCAAGATGGGTAAAAGTCGATATTATAAAATAATAAATGAATAAATAAACATTGAATGTTTTTTGCTGATCTTACAGATCTGTTTTTAGATATTTTACAATTATTCAATGCTTTTATAAATAAAACTTAGCAAAACTGAGGGGTACATTGAAAATGCAACAAAATGGTATATTTCTCAAGTCTGTACGTGGTAAATATAAAAAGTAGCCCGCTGGATAGAGAAATCTTTTGTTGTGGTATTTCGCATAAAATAACAAACTTTTTTAAGATTTAAAACCTGTTTTGGGGGGTACATTGGAAGGCGAATCAAACTGTATAATTATAATTTATATTTGTTTTGAAATGAAAAAGTACCCCGCTAGCCAGATCACGTAGCTTTTTCCTTTTTTTCCAAAAAGGAATGAGGTACATTGGATTTCATTATCAAAGTCGTAAAGTACATTGAAATGCCTGTTCATTTTTATATATTTCATCATTATACCTCTGGGGACCCCGCTAGATAGATACACACCTATTTTCTTGTTATTTTCCATCCGAGCTATTTTCGTACTCACGCCTGTCATCTGTCACAAATTACAATTGCAGGGGTTGAGCGAAAGCCAACTTCCCAGCTGGACAATCTGTATTTAAAATGTGAAATAGTTGAAAACATTATTATTTTCTTTTAATTAATTTGTAGTCTAACGTTTTATTTTTCTTCCTTCAGAGAGGAACAATCTGAACAATGGGTGATAGTGGGGGCTTCGGAGCGCGCCGCCGGCAGCAGCAACCAGCACGACGACGACAACCCACTGCTCGAACAAATGAACATCATCAGGGGATACATCAAAGACGCCAGGAGGGAGCTGCGCTTTGAAGAAGTCAGTATATAACATATACTACCAACATATAAGTACATATAGTGGTACGTAGCAGCTAGCATGACGACAACAGTATACAGGGCGGAGTCTCAACAGTCTGTCCTCCTATCGGAGGGTATTGGCAATACCCCCAGCTTCTTCTTCTTTTCGTGTGGGACATCGAGTCGTTCAACGACCCGATGAACCCTGGTGTCAGAGTTTTTCAACCGCCTACTGCAAGTAGCAGGCCTCTGACATGGTTGTGTAACGACCGCCATCATAGACAGCAACCGGGACCGACGGCTTAACGTGCCCATCCGAAGCACGGAACCATCTTACTTGCGGACACTGCAATGTCCTAAACAGACTGGGAACAAATTCACAAAGTGATAAATATCAAATTTGTGAGTGACCCCACCGGGAATTGAACCCGGAACCTTTGCGTGGCAGGCAGGCATCGGCAAACCACTGCACCACATCGGCTGTCATAGGCGCGCAGTGCAAGTGCTATGATGTTACAGTCTTCATAATGACCTTCAAACTTTTGTCAAATGTGGTGTAAATGACCGTTTTTAAAGCCGTTTACGCTCTGCTTACCCCACAAGGGATATTCATTGTATCGGAACTAATTAGGGATATTCAATATATGTATGTATTCTTTATTTACTTATCCCTTCAATTATTACGGTCGACGTAGACATAAAATATTCTACTAGAAAAATATTTTTTCTAGTGGAAATAGTTGATTTAGATGTTGCAAAATCGTTTTTCTAGTTTCTGTGTCGAAAAAACCGTAAACTATCGTAAAAATTAGATCGAAAAATTACTATCTGTTTCTTTTTGGCACAGCGCAGATGAAAGGGACCAATTTTCAAGAGAACGGGCCCTAAAATTCTGTTGTCAAACTTCCTATACAAGTTCGTATTTTTTTTATTCCAGGTAGCAATGCTAGAGGCGAACCTCAAGGAGCTAAAGAAAGAATACCAGTTACAAATGCTCTCCAAAAACTAGTCATCAAGTAATGTAAAATTACATTCATATTTATTTATTTACTAGATACTTAGTTACAATCTGTATCCAACACGCTTGTTTTGTACATACTTTATTTTATTTATTACTTTCTGTAAGTTTTATTATACATATTGTACTAATTATGTACCTAAGTAAGTAATATAATATGAAAAAATATCTGTAAGTACTTTTATTTTACAAGCAGGTGTATTAAAAACCAAAACCCGACTGCGGTAATTAAAGTCGTATTTTGCGATAAAAACCGCCATCTTGAATTTATGAATGTTTAATGTAGCAATTTGGAAAGTTGTAGCCCTTAACGAGATCTACTTGACAGGTGTCAGCTGTCATACTAAAAAGTCGTTTATCTCGAAAACTGTGCGTGCTAGACTATTAGTTTCTTTAGGAAAGTTGTAGGCCTTAACGAGATCTACATTTTTAATGACAGCTGTCAAAATCAAAACCCGATTATCTCGGAAACTATGCATGCTAGACTACTAGTTTCTTTGACAGACTTGTAAGCCTAGACAAGATCTATCAAATGACAGCTGTCAAACTGAACAATGCTTTTTCTCTAGTTGTCTGGCATGCATAGATTCCGAGAAAAACGCGTTTAAAGTTTGGCAGCTGTCACCTGAGACCTGAAATGTAGATTTGTTCAAGACCAACAACTTCACCTAATAAATTAGTTGTCTGGCACGCATAGATTCTGAGAAAAACACGTTTAAAGTTTGACAGCTGTCATTAAGTAGATCTTGTCTAGACCTTGGCTGTACCTTAGGCTTTTATTAGGTACACAAGCGGTATTGGGGGAGTGGATACGGAACGGAGGTGGATGCGCGTCCGCAACATGCAGCGGATGTCGGCGATATTTACCAAAACGTTGTGAGTCTGTCGTGCGTCCGCAACAAATTTGCTGCGCTTCCGCCTCCCCTCCGCATCCGCTCTTAAACCGCTTGTGTGATAAGAGACCAGACGGAGGCTGGTTGAAAGATATTTTCCAAAACGATAACACATGCAATGTAAAGCGAACTCATGTGGTGGCAATTAGTTCCCATTCATCACTAGTGGCCAATGGGAACAAAGGACTTAAGATGGTAACTATAAATCACCAAATATTTTTTGGACGCTGACTCTTAGACTATAAAATTTCAATCGTTAATATCTCGTGAAATATTAATGTTACAAGCTGTATAAAGGTATTTTCGGAAGGTACAAATTCAGGGCTCTCCAAAAATATGTTTTTTTTTAAGTGTGGATTGTGTTTTGACACGGGGTCCCGCTGGCTTGACGCTGACTTTAATCGGTTATAGCTCCTAGACTATTCGCTTCAGGAGAATGATCGAATAATATTTGGAAGGTACAAATTCAGGGCTTTCCGAATATATGCTTACTTTGAGTTTAAACTGTCATTTTAAGTGGGGTCCCGCTGGGTTGACGTTTTGCAAATTGGTCCATAACTTTTTTTTTACAGAGGTACAAATTTTTTTATTTCACATTTCTGTAGGTACAAATTAATACCTACAAGACCACATAAGTTTCATTCCATTCTGGCTTAGGGTCCCGCTGCGTATACGTACATCAACAATCTATACATACTAAACGTAAACCTCCTTCTGGGGCAGTCTGGTAAAAATATGCAACCACAGTCAGTACCTATAACATACCTGTACAGTACAATAGATACGATTTGCATTCGTTTGAATATTTAAGTATGAAAAGTAACTAGAACAAAATAGTCTCAAATTTTGGGAAAACAACATTAACTTCACTTCACAAGGGAACATTAACTTAACTTTCCCTATACCTATATAGATATTGTTAGATCCAATAAAGAAGTAAGTAACGAAATATAGCGTACGAATTCGTTACTTAATCTATGTACAGGGTGTTAATTTAAATGCGTGCCATAGCTTCAGGGTAGGTTAAACGATTAAGGATCCCGTAAAAAATAATGAAAAATATCTAAGACAACATTTTATTTTTTCGGATTTATTCAAACTTAAAAAAAAGAAACAATTTTTAGCATGTTGTTTAGAGAGTGCCCATAGAAGTACTTTCTGTCTAAACAACTTTGAGATTGAACGAATTTCGGCTGAGATATAGGCATTTCAATCAAACGTCAGCAAAGAAAAAAAAAAAATTAGTGACTGGGATTTTTTTCAGTGTTTTTTACGGCATTCATTATCGATACTAAACCTACCGTGTAGCTATGGCACGCATTTAAATTAACACCCTGTATATTCTGTGTTGACAGGTACCTAGTAGCTACATAGGTACTGTAGAGAACCTCGTCGTTCGACATAAAAAAATTGAAAATGTTTATCTTGCTAAAATATTAAATATTTGACCCATTTGACCGATCGAACCCTAATTTTGATTTTATATTCCGTGTTGGAGTAAGAAACTTCTTTATAAGAACTTTATGTCAAAGTATAAGGTGACAAATGTTGTAGGCGGGATAAAAAAATTTGAAATCGTGTGACGTTTTTGTTTTTGAAAAGGTTTCTGACAGTTTTAGAACAGGAAAAATCAGTCAAATTTTTGGGAGTGTGGAAGGAAGGAGCAAAATGGCAGCTACAAAAAGGGGATTTTGAGTGCTCGGAAAAAGTCAAAGAAATATTGAAAACTACCAAACAAAGGATGCCCGAAAGTCCGGGAGCATTGTGAAATTCTATTTTAAAGATAAGTATTTTTTTATATCTAGGAAAGATAGAATGGAGTAATATCTTCTATTGCAGATCGCTGCTAGGGTGCTCCTATAAAGTGACCAATCTCATTTGGATTTGTAGGGCGGAGATCGAACAAAGGGTGGTATGAAATTGGAATACGTGAATTTGACAAAAAAATTGTTTATTGTAACTTTCTAGAATTATGTTTTTATCTGTATTATATAAGAAATACTAATATTGTTCGTATTTTTCAGAGTAAAGGAAGAAGAAAAAAAAATGTCTTGTAACAATGAAAAATCATCCTGTTTACAGAACTGGATTATGATGGGGCAACTACTTTGAGAATGCCAGGTTTGAGATCCAAACCTGCAGACGTAAGTGTTTACCTACCATTTGTATCAAATAGGCGTGAAGGAAATTCCAAAATTAATGCTTAGGCAAAGTGATCGTAAAGTTATGTGTTACGCGAATCTATCGTTTTGCGATTTATTATTGTGCGAGTGACAATCCGCGTGTGCAACATTTTGCGAATTTATTATTGCGCGAGTGACATCCCGTGTGTCTAACGTTTTGCGAAATTATTATTGTGCGAGTGACATTCTGCGTGTGTAATGTTTTGTGAATTTATTATTGTGCGAGTGACATACCACGAGTGTAACGTTGTGTTAATTTATTATTGTACGTGTAACGTCCTGTGAACCCTTTGGTTTTCGTGTCATATTCCGCAGGAGCAACGGTTCCCGAACCTAACGTTGAGCTGGAGATATCGTGCAAGTGTAGTGTTGTGATATTTAAGTTTGAGAAACTAAAGTGTTCTACTTAGATTTTACTTTTGAGTGATTTCCCTTTTGTGTGATATTACAACATAGAATATTTCAAGGGTTCTCAAGTTTTGACACTTAACATAGGATATTTCAAGGGTTCTCAAGTTTGACACTTAACATAGAATATTTCAAGGGTTTTCAAGTTTGACACTTAACATAGAATATTTCAAGGGTTTTCAAGTTTGACACTTAACATAGAATATTTCAAGGGTTTTCAAGTTTGACACTTAACATAGGATATTTCAAGGGTTTTCAAGTTTGACACTTAACATAGAATATTTCAAGGGTTTTCAAGTTTGACACTTAACATAGAATATTTCAAGGGTTCTCAAGTTTGACACTTAACATAGAATATTTCAAGGGTTTTCAAGGTTGACACTTAGCATAGAATACTTTAAGAGTTCAAGATTGACACTTAACTTAAAACATTTTGAGATATATCAAATTTTGACATTTTTATTCTTTCTTTAATAAACTATCTTTGACACTTTGACATTCAGATGTCTAATTTTATTTATAATTCATTTATTTCAAATTTGAAAATTTACGTCAATTCGGTCTTTTGACAACAATCAATTATATCATTCTTTGAAAGTGAGTGCACGAGTATACTCGAGTTTTATAGAAGTGAATTATAAGTGGTAAAATGTAAGTATAAATTCTTTTAATTTATTTTAGAATTATGATTTCAATTTTATTTATATTTAGATTAGATAATAATCCAACGTTGAGATTTCTTTTTTTTCTAAATTGGAACTGGGAATATTTTGATAAAATCGGAAAGAAAGGGAAGGAGTGAACGTTTTCAACCTTATACCTTTTATCTAGGGGACTCATGGACGCTGTTATATGAACGTTTTCTGTGAATGGATATGGATGAAGGACAGTCACAACATGCTTACTTCAATGCCTAGGTCTTCTTACTCTTCAGCTAGGAATGCCTTTGTAAAATTAATGATTTTTTTTTTTATTCCAAACGTTACAATTTTTTTTATAACACTAATAAATTTTAAATCAAATCAATCTTCCAAATTATAATTAAAAGTATTTTAACAAATTTTAAAAAGGGGACAATTTAATTTTCTAGTTTAATTTAAATATTAAATTTTATTAACCTGTGTATGTATGCTGTGAAGTGCCACCGCGCGTACAGAGGTTGATTTGAACTGTAGAGTAGACGTTACATTCTATACCTGTTCTCGGACTAGGGGTGAGGTAATGCTAGTTGCCACAACACCTAGTATTACAAGATCTACTTCTAAGTTCCTGGGTTGGTATTGCAAGCATAATTTACTATACATGGTCTAGTCCAGACTACCCCGCGTTGAGGTGCGTAGCTTTCCCGGCCCTGGCGCCTTAGAGGGAAAGCTTCCATACCTCAACAAAAACACACAACACGAAGGGTTTGGCCACCCACCCATTATTCTACAGTTCACCTTCTGGGATTCTTGTGAAAGATTGTCCCCAAAATACTTTTCGGCCTTAGGGTACGCGGATGCTCAGTCTTTTGACTTTGAGCTAGTTAGGTAGGCTTAGATAGGTAGGAATCCGGGTTGGTTGGCCACGGGGACTATCCCCGGGGTTGCCATGGACCAGGTCTCTCCGGACCTGGTTCCCCAACCTAGACCCCTTTAACTTGCTTCCTTGTGGAGCGTCAATTTTGTTAGTTTCATAATATTAGGAATGTTTGATCTTTTGGCTTTCTACGTCAGCATCCAGAGCGTCGTGTGATTCAAAATTTCTGGGTCGTTTAGGCAAATCGTATGAGTGCGTCTTGGCCCCCTTCGGACGGGTGTGTAGGATGGATGGGAGCCCCGTATTCCTGTAGTTTTCTTACTTTAACTTAAAATGTTCCTCTCCTTACATCTCAAGTAAAACACTGCTCCACTTCGTAAGAATTTACAAGTCACTACCTAAACGCAACGTATTCCTAACCCAATAGACGATCACACTTAATATTGGCCATCTTCAATTCTAAGTAAACAGCCTAACTGTTTTACTAAACTTATAAGGACCTCCAGAGGGCAGGTTTCTTTCAATGGCGCCATAGTGACCAGGATATCGGAGTCGCAAGTGAGCGGTGTATTTTTGAGATGTTGGGAGAAAACAATAAGAAAAATCAGTTAGTTATAGTGTATAGGTCTTGATGCTAGGTTTTTGTTTGTTACAGAACAAATATTAAATATTTTGATATAAATTTGATAAATTTATATCCATGAGGAAGTACAAAATCCTATTAGAAGGAAATATTGCTTCTGGGAAATCTTCATTATTAGATGGCCTAGCATTACAAAAGGATATTACTGTTTTGAAAGAGCCTATTGAAAAATGGCAAGATGTTGGAGGGGTCAATCTATTTAAAGCATTTTTGGAAGATAGAGAGCGATGGAGTTATACTTTCCAACATTATGTGTTCCTAACATTATTAGAGAACCACCAGGAACCTATAACTACTAAATATAGGATCATGGAGCGGAGTATTTTTTCTGCGAAGAATTGTTTCATTAAAACACTCATTCAAGAAGGATATATTTTGAACGTTGTTGAGAAAACAATGTTAGACTATTGGTATGACTTTATATGTGAAAAGGCTTGGGTTCAAGAAGACTTGATAGTCTATCTTAGAACCACTCCAGAGATAGCTTTACAGAGAATCTCCTCAAGGAAAAGAGAAGGCGAAAATTCACTAACCTTGTCTTATCTAAAACAAATACACGAAAGTCATGAAGCATGGTTACTAGAAGGAAGAATGAATGGAGAAATCAATAATACAGAAGTAGAAATAATAGATGGGAATCAAAATGAAACTGAAGTTCTAAAAGATTTTTTCAAGATTTTAGAAACATTGGAAGATCCTAAAGAAAATATTAGATTTTAATATGGAAGGTTGAAAATTTTTTTAATTTTGTTGCAGTCAATTCGATAAAAGGAAATCATAGGCATGCCAAAAAGAATTACAAGGAATGTCGTCGGTAGACGGGGAGAGGGACAACGTGAGCAAGAAGATCAGATTGAAATGGTAGACCTTCCACAACAACCAGAGATTCAAGATGAACAGGCAGAGGGTTCTCAACAAATGATTGAACACCAAGTAGAGGGACCTCAAGGACAGACAGGCGGGTCACAACAAACTGATGGATTATCCCAGGAGGGCATTCTCCAAGGACGGACAGAAACTTCTCAACGTGCTGTCGTGAAAACCAATATAGGGAGGAATTTATTCCAATTGATGCGGACTACTATTGGTCGTTTGTCGCACAAGATAAACGAGCTCGAACGCAAGATTAATGAGGAGAAAGAAAACCAAGAAACTTCCAGGAGCACCGTGGAACCTGTAACTGTTTATCACGCGACTGAAGCAAAACTAGAAAGACCGAAATACCCCGGAAAAGCGAATATGCATCCGGTAACGTTCATCGAAGACCTCTTTGCCTATTTGAATAGAATTTCAAGAAAAGACCAGGTGATTGAAGAGATTATAGCTTGTCTGGAAGGGGAAGTCCGTAAATGGGCAAGGATTTATAAGGACAGGTGGATTCATGAAGAAGACTTCAAAAGGGATTTTCTTGAGTCATTTTGGTCTGAAACAGAACAAAATCAACTTCGCCGGTCAATAGTCTGTGGCACTTGGAGTGAGAAGAGAGAACCTTCAATGATGAGTTATTTCATAAATCTGGCGAGTCAAGCAAAAATGTTGGCAAGGAATATCCCTGAGGATCAATTGGTGGCTGATCTAATGAATCATTTCCCGATAGAGGTACAATATGTCTGGAGACAGAAGAAGTCAGGGAAAATTATACAAGCACCTGAGTTTCTTAGAGAACTTGATGATGTGGGACGTCAATGCAAGACCCATGTGGAGGTTTCGAATCATCCCCAAGGAGGATTAAAGCGTGTTGCAAGTACAGTTCAAAACAAGACTCAACCAGGAGTCAAGAGAACGAAAACATTGAATCATATTATGACTCAGAATGAGGGTGAGCTGGAGATGGAACCCGAACTTGATTGTATAGATTTAAACTAGATGCGGCTGGATCTTTGGCCTCGGAGTCAGCTGGAATTGGGGGAGGCAATAAAGAATACTTTGCAGTAAATTATCTCATTAAGAATGGATGGAAACCTGGAGACGGATTGGGAAGATCAAGACAAGGAAGGCGTCACCCTGTTGAAAATAAAAATTATAGGGTAGGAAATGATAGGCGTGGTCTTGGATATTTAGAATTAAATGAGATAATAAGACCTTATATTGAGTTAAAAAATTTCATAAAAGAAAAAGATAATAATTATCTAAGTGTTTTCAATATAAATAACTCGTTATTTACAGATGAATTAGAGGTAGATCAAAGCTTTATTACACAAGAGAATATTAGGATTACAGCCGAAATAGAGGTGGAATTTCTGGGGGAGGTCTTTGTGGTGTTAGTAGACACGGGTAGCGAAATAACTTGTATAGCTGAGGATTTCTTTTTCAAACTGAATTCAATCCAAAACTTGGCCAAGCTCCCAATAAAGCCTTTATTTATAAAAGGGGCAGTAGGACAGAAAAGTTTAAAAATAAATTTCTTAACTAGTATAACCTTGGAGATTAAGGGTTGTGAATTTGAGATCGGATTATTAGTTATTCCCAAATTGGCTAAAAATATGATCCTTGGGTTTGATTGGTTAATAGCAAATGAGGCTAAGATTGATTTAGGTGATCCGAAGGCGCTAATCTTAAACACAGGGGGAGGTAACAAGGTTGTTGTACCATTTTTAGAGAAGGTGTACGAGGATTCTCCAGGAGTGAATCTTCAGAAAGAAGTACTTCAAAAGGAAACTAAAACAATTGAGTCAAATAGCTATAGAAAGAAAGTTAAATTGGGAATGGAAATCTCGTCTAAACAAAAACTTTCTTTGTTTAAACTTTTGGAGAAACACAAAGCGGTGTTTTCACAAAAATTAGGAAGGGCGAATTGTTACGTTCATGAGATTAAAATGGAAACAACAACACCAAAGATTAATAGAACTTATCCAATTCCTTATGCTTATAGATCAAAGGTCGAGGATAAAATTAACGAAATGATTGAAATGGGAATTATTTCAAGAGCATCAACTCCTTATTGTAGTCCGCTAACCTTTGCTATAAAACCTGATGGTTCAGTTCGTATTCTTCTAGATGCAAGGAAATAAATAAATTCATGGTTGCAGAGTCGGAAGCACCACCACTTCAGATAGATGTTTTGAATGCTTTCCATGGGGTGAAATTTATTACGATTTTAGATTTAAATAACGCGTATTTTCAAATTCCCATTTCGGAAAATAGTAAGAAGTACACAGGATTTACAGTAAATGGGAAATCTTATGTTTATAATGTATTACCCCAAGGTTTGAAAACTTCGGTTGGAAGTTTTAGCAGGGCCATGGATAAAATTCTAGGGATAGGAGTTAGAGAATTTTGCGTAAATTATCTTGATGATCTGGCTATTTTGACAGCAGGGACTTGGGTTGATCACCTTCATCATATAGACGAGGTTTTAAATCGGTTAGAAATGGCTGGTCATACCAGCCATTTCTAACCGTAACATAGAAAATTCTAACTGTAACATAGAAAAATGTAAATTTGTTTGTGAAGAAGTTAAAATGTTAGGACATATAGTCTCAATAGATGGGATTAGGACTGACCCGGCTAAAGTCGAAGCGATCCAAAAGTTCCCAGAACCTAAGAAAGTTAAACAACTAAGAGCCTTTTTGGGGTTATGTAATTACTATCGGAGGTTTATTCCTAACTATAGCCTTTTGACGATTCCTCTTAATAATCTTTTATGTAAGGAACAAAGATGGAAATGGGGCCAAGAGGAACAATCGGCAATGGATGAGTTGAAGAAGGAATTCTTGTCAACTATTTTACTACACCATCCAAATCAAAACAGAGAATATTATTTACAAGTGGATAGTTCGGGAATAGGGATTGGAGGAGTGCTATATCAAATTGATGATGAGGGAAATATGAAGATCCTTGGGTTTTGTAGTAGAGCTTTACGTGGACCGGAGTTGAGGTGGACTGTTACTGAACAGGAACTGTGGGCTATAATTTACAATTTGAAAGAGTTTGAGACATATTTAAGGGGAGTACCGATAATTATTAAGACCGATCATAAACCATTAATATTTATTAAAAATGTTAAATTGTTTAATGCCCGTGTAACTAGATGGATCTTGTTTTTAGAACAATTCAATTATAAAATCGAACATATTAAAGGGACGGAAAATATAGTACCGGATATACTTTCGAGGTATCCTGTTGGGGGAGTTATTCAGGAAGAAAAGGTGAAATGCCCAAATATTATGTATATGGGAGTTTCTTCAAGCCGGTCTTTAAATGAGAAATTAGAACGCTTGAATGAATATCAAATGATGGATAATATTATTATGAATATTAGACAACGAGTTTTAGAATTGAATGGTTTGGGGGAGGACCGATTGGGTAGAATCGCATCCAGATGCTCTTTGATTGATGGAATTCTACAGGGAGTAACAGAAAGGGTATAACAAGCCGAAAGGAGGTCAAGGTTCTCATGAAACTGAACAACTTTCCCCATGGAACATGGGTCGAAATATGAAAAAATAATTTGGACCTCCCATAGTAAATCAATTAGCTGATCGGCGATTTTGTATGGGAGGTCCAAATTTTTTTTTCATATTTCGACCCATGTTCCATGGGGAAAGTTGTTCAGTTTCATGAGTACCTTGACCTCCTTTCGGCTTGTTATACCCTTTCCGTTACTCCCGGTATACTATGACCCACCTAATGTTGATCGTCAAGTGATTTTCTTACCGGAAATTTTACGGGAGGAAACCTGTAGACAAGTACATATTGAGATGGGACATTTGGGAGTCTATAAAACTTATCATTACATTCGGCAACGGTTTTATTGGATTGGGATGAAAACAACAGTTAGATCTGTTATTCGGAAATGCAGAGTTTGCCAATTATCGAAGGATGATCCTATTAAATATGTTGGACCTTGTAATTCGATTATTACAGAAGGGATAGGAGATCTTGTAATGGGAGACCTGTACGGACCACTACCTAGAGCTCAATCAAGATATTCTTATATTTTTGTATTACAAGACTCATTTAGCAAATACATTAAATTGTATGGTTTAAGCAGGGCTACTTCTAGAGCGGTTTTAAAGAAATTAAAAGAGTTTGTTAGAATCATCAAGCCCAAAATAGTTATGACAGATAATGGAAGACAATTTATTAGTATGATATGGAGAACTGGATTAAGAGAATTGGGAATTCGTGCACTTTATACTTCGATTAGGAATCCGAGACCCAATACTACAGAAAGGGTGAATAAGGAGTTATCCAAATACTTTCGTATTTTTTGTCATCATAATCATAAAGGATGGTACAAGATTTTGGGAGATGTTGAAGAGCTATATAACAACACTTATCACAATTCGACAAAATATTCTCCAAAGGAAATAGTTTTCGGGAGTTCGGCCAGGTTAACCATTGATCGGGTTTTGCCTCATTTTGAAAATACTAGGGATGTTGAGACTATTAGAGAAGAGGTTAAGGAAAATTTAAGGCAGGCAGGACAAATTAGAAGGGAATTTTATAATAAGACACACCGATTGATAGAATTTCAAGTGGGAGATTTAGTGAAAATTCGAAAATTAAATAAATCAGATACTAGGAAATCTTTATTCAAAAGTTTAAACTTAGATTCGAAGGTCCCTATAGAGTTTTAATTAGGAAGCCTGGAAATATTTATGTTTTAGTTGATCCAGATAGATTAACAGTTCGAGGAATTTATAATGCGATACATTTATCTCGATATTATGTTTAGAGAAATCCATTTAGCATTATCAATGATTGAGATAAATATTTAATATTTGTTAATTTTCCGATTATAAATTAAAGTTTTAAAATTTTTTTTTCTCTTCTTTTATTTTTTATGGTAGACGACTAGCTCTCTTTGAGGTATAAGATTTTAATTCTATAAGTATAGAACCAAAATCTGGGGGAGGATTGTAGAGAACCTCGTCGTTCGACATAAAAAAATTGAAAATGTTTATCTTGCTAAAATATTAAATATTTGACCCATTTGACCGATCGAACCCTAATTTTGATTTTATATTCCGTGTTAGAGTAAGAAACTTCTTTATAAGAACTTTATGTCAAAGTATAAGGTGACAAATGTTGTAGGCGGGATAAAAAAATTTGAAATCGTGTGACGTTTTTGTTTTTGAAAAGGTTTCTGACAGTTTTAGAACAGGAAAAATCAGTCAAATTTTTGGGAGTGTGGAAGGAAGGAGCAAAATGGCAGCTACAAAAAGGGGATTTTGAGTGCTCGGAAAAAGTCAAAGAAATATTGAAAACTACCAAACAAAGGATGCCCGAAAGTCCGGGAGCATTGTGAAATTCTATTTTAAAGATAAGTATTTTTTTTATATCTAGGAAAGATAGAATGGAGTAATATCTTCTATTGCAGATCGCTGCTAGGGTGCTCCTATAAAGTGACCAATCTCATTTGGATTTGTAGGGCGGAGATCGAACAAAGGGTGGTATGAAATTGAAATACGTGAATTTGACAAAAAAAATGTTTATTGTAACTTTCTAGAATTATGTTTTTATCTGTATTATATAAGAAATACTAATATTGTTCGTATTTTTCAGAGTAAAGGAAGAAGAAAAAAAAATGTCTTGTAACAATGAAAAATCATCCTGTATATAGAACTGGATTATGATGGGGCAACTACTTTGAGAATGCCAGGTTTGAGATCCAAACCTGCAGACGTAAGTGTTTACCTACCATTTGTATCAAATAGGCGTGAAGGAAATTCCAAAATTAATGCTTAGGCAAAGTGATCGTAAAGTTATGTGTTACGCGAATCTATCGTTTTGCGATTTATTATTGTGCGAGTGACAATCCGCGTGTGCAACATTTTGCGAATTTATTATTGCGCGAGTGACATCCCGTGTGTCTAACGTTTTGCGAAATTATTATTGTGCGAGTGACATTCTGCGTGTGTAATGTTTTGTGAATTTATTATTGTGCGAGTGACATACCACGAGTGTAACGTTGTGTTAATTTATTATTGTACGTGTAACGTCCTGTGAACCCTTTGGTTTTCGTGTCATATTCCGCAGGAGCAACGGTTCCCGAACCTAACGTTGAGCTGGAGATATCGTGCAAGTGTAGTGTTGTGATATTTAAGTTTGAGAAACTAAAGTGTTCTACTTAGATTTTACTTTTGAGTGATTTCCCTTTTGTGTGATATTACAACATAGAATATTTCAAGGGTTCTCAAGTTTTGACACTTAACATAGGATATTTCAAGGGTTCTCAAGTTTGACACTTAACATAGAATATTTCAAGGGTTTTCAAGTTTGACACTTAACATAGAATATTTCAAGGGTTTTCAAGTTTGACACTTAACATAGAATATTTCAAGGGTTTTCAAGTTTGACACTTAACATAGGATATTTCAAGGGTTTTCAAGTTTGACACTTAACATAGAATATTTCAAGGGTTTTCAAGTTTGACACTTAACATAGAATATTTCAAGGGTTCTCAAGTTTGACACTTAACATAGAATATTTCAAGGGTTTTCAAGGTTGACACTTAGCATAGAATACTTTAAGAGTTCACAAGTTTGACACTTAACTTAAAACATTTTGAGATATATCAAATTTTGACATTTTTATTCTTTCTTTAATAAACTATCTTTGACACTTTGACATTCAGATGTCTAATTTTATTTATAATTCATTTATTTCAAATTTGAAAATTTACGTCAATTCGGTCTTTTGACAACAATCAATTATATCATTCTTTGAAAGTGAGTGCACGAGTATACTCGAGTTTTATAGAAGTGAATTATAAGTGGTAAAATGTAAGTATAAATTCTTTTAATTTATTTTAGAATTATGATTTCAATTTTATTTATATTTAGATTAGATAATAATCCAACGTTGAGATTTCTTTTTTTTCTAAATTGGAACTGGGAATATTTTGATAAAATCGGAAAGAAAGGGAAGGAGTGAACGTTTTCAACCTTATACCTTTTATCTAGGGGACTCATGGACGCTGTTATATGAACGTTTTCTGTGAATGGATATGGATGAAGGACAGTCACAACATGCTTACTTCAATGCCTAGGTCTTCTTACTCTTCAGCTAGGAATGCCTTTGTAAAATTAATGATTTTTTTTTTTATTCCAAACGTTACAATTTTTTTTATAACACTAATAAATTTTAAATCAAATCAATCTTCCAAATTATAATTAAAAGTATTTTAACAAATTTTAAAAAGGGGACAATTTAATTTTCTAGTTTAATTTAAATATTAAATTTTATTAACCTGTGTATGTATGCTGTGAAGTGCCACCGCGCGTACAGAGGTTGATTTGAACTGTAGAGTAGACGTTACATTCTATACCTGTTCTCGGACTAGGGGTGTGAGGTAATGCTAGTTGCCACAACACCTAGTATTACAAGATCTACTTCTAAGTTCCTGGGTTGGTATTGCAAGCATAATTTACTATACATGGTCTAGTCCAGACTACCCCGCGTTGAGGTGCGTAGCTTTCCAGCCCTGGCGCCTTAGAGGAAAGCTTCCATACCTCAACAAAAACACACAACACGAAGGGTTTGGCCACCCACCCATTATTCTACAGTTCACCTTCTGGGATTCTTGTGAAAGATTGTCCCCAAAATACTTTTCGGCCTTAGGGTACGCGGATGCTCAGTCTTTTGACTTTGAGCTAGTTAGGTAGGCTTAGATAGGTAGGAATCCGGGTTGGTTGGCCACGGGGACTATCCCCGGGGTTGCCATGGACCAGGTCTCTCCGGACCTGGTTCCCCAACCTAGACCCCTTTTAACTTGCTTCCTTGTGGAGCGTCATTAATTTTGTTAGTTTCCATAATATTAGGAATGTTTGATCTTTTGGCTTTCTACGTCAGCATCCAGAGCGTCGTGTGATTCAAAATTTCTGGGTCGTTTAGGCAAATCGTATGAGTGCGTCTTGGCCCCCTTCGGACGGGTGTGTAGGATGGATGGGAGCCCCGTATTCCTGTAGTTTTCTTACTTTAACTTAAAATGTTCCTCTCCTTACATCTCAAGTAAAACACTGCTCCACTTCGTAAGAATTTACAAGTCACTACCTAAACGCAACGTATTCCTAACCCAATAGACGATCACACTTAATATTGGCCATCTTCAATTCTAAGTAAACAGCCTAACTGTTTTACTAAACTTATAAGGACCTCCAGAGGGCAGGTTTCTTTCAGTACCTAATAGGTACCTATTTATTTTATTAGCAAGTAACGTTACCTACTAATAAAATAAATAAGCAGTTACTTAAAACACTAATCAGGAACTTAGTAAAAGGTACACTATTTAGGAAATGAAACATAAACATATTTTACAATCACAGCTTAGGTACAGTAGGTACCTACCTTAAAAGTTAATTAAATTAAATTTTTAATTAATTGCTTCATCCATCGACTTAGAAAGATGATGTCTTGAAAATAAAATTGATAACGAAATGACCAATATTCCACCAGTTTCATTTAAGTTTTGTTTTTGGATTGTTATGTCTATTATTTATGATGATGATGATCCCTATGTTTTTTCTTTGCATATTTGTTATGAAACTTTTCTAGCTTTTCTAACTGCATTAGCAGATTAGGACGAGTGCACAGGGACCTTTTTATAGCCTCGTCTAGCATCTTATACTGATCGTAAGGCGGAATCGGTGTGTCCTCTAAATGGAAAGTGTAAACGCGGCCTGTCGTATCGGCTACAAATAAGTTATCCCCAGAATCAGAAAACTTCACATACGTCAGCAACACGTGGGCGGGAAACGAATACTCCGTACAAGGCGCGTGAGTTCTCCTACGAAGATCCCACACTGACAGCACGTTCCCGCTAGCCGCAATGAGGATGGTGGAATTTATAGGACAGAATGCGATATCGTACACAGCTGCAGGACAATTCAACGTCATTATGACGTCATCCATTCCTTCTATCCAAAGTCGGATAGCGTTATCGGCACCACAAGTAACCATTAACTGAGGCATGAAAGGAGAAATAATCATACTGTATATGGGACCCGAATGGGCTTTGGAAACGTCCATATGCTGATTGTGATAATGAGTGGAACACCTGTGGATACAACCTTCATCTGTGCCTACCAGGTAAATATGGTTTATAGTTGCGTGCCACTTGACGCACAATGCAGCTGGATATCTTATTATTGGCACGTCTGCTTTGATACAAGCTTTAGGAGTATCTAGTCCCTTCATCTTGCCTTCGACAGAGGATATACGCATCATAGGTGTGCATATAAATTCATGCGTTTTCGTGCTTGTAAATCTGCTGATTCGTCCGTCTTGTCCTGCGGTCATGACATACTCTTCGCCAGTCTCCTGCGTAACCCAATTTGCAGTCCAAATAGGTTCAAAACTAGGATTAGTGTCACGTTTACTTTTTGCAACAATTTTGATATCATATGATATAATGTCTAATATAAGAATCTCTCCATTTGCAAATGCGACTGCGAGCCAGTTGGGTTTCTTAATGGAGAATGAAACCGCAGTAACTGGAGTTTCAAACCGGTACAGTCTCTCTGTTGTAACTGGATTTTTCGTACACCAAATCGCTACGATTCCACTTAGTTTCTCAGCATAAGCGAATTTACCATGAGCTACTGCTAAGATCTCCGGGTTTTTCGGGTTAAAGCAGATGCCAGTGATTGGTCTGTTTAAAGTTTCGTTGCATTCAAAAGTCCATAGAGATTTCATTGTGTAAATATAGACCAAATCTGGAGCTAGCGGATCGTATTTGACGAGACCCCGGAACAGTTTTTGAGCTTCGGTATAATCCTTGGAAGCAAGAACACGTTCACACAGAACAGCAGCGTCATAAAATTGGGGAAGTGCGGATACTTGTTCCCATGTTTCAATTTTCTTCTTAGCTTGTTTCTTGAGCCGTTTTTTACGTAGCATATAACGCGGAGCTGACTGGTACATGACCATTTCATCATCAGATTCTTCCTCTTCTTCCATAGCGAGTGCCGCGTATGTGTCCAACATGTCCCACACGGATGCGAAACATTCTGCATTTTTTTTCTTTGGTCTACGTGCTACGGAATGCCGAGTTTGGGACACTTTCAGTCTCGTTTGAGTTTCCTGCGGAACCATTCTCCTATTTCTGCCTTTACCAACAGTAATGTAATTATAGAATTCATTCTGTTCTTCCACGGCATTTCCATCGGCACTCCCTTTTTCGTACGAGAAGGATGGCAGCGAAAACAAGTGAACTGTTTCGGTTTCTTTCAGCAAAACGAAAATTTCAGGCGGATACTTGGTAAGTGGCATATCTTTTGGTAAATAAAACGCGGATGGAGCGTGGTAAAGATCACCATCAGGCGGATAGCCTTCCTCGGTGTCGATTGTGTGATCGATAGTGATGTCGTCAAGGTCTATAGTGGTGGCGAACACTTTCTTCCCCATTTCGCAACCGGACCCTTTTTTGAACCCCATATCACTCTTGCGGCGTGGTTTGGTTTCAAACGCCGCATGGGTGAACGTGTGTTCCATGGTCAAGTAGTCAGGGTCGACGATATCAAACGGCGTGAGGTCTTCCCCATGTTCATCGATGACGCGATATTTTTGGCGTTTGCTCATAAAGCAGAAGGATGACCTAACTCTAGCGATGGAGACAAAGCTGGATACCTTGGCTACTTCGGGTGGATTCAACTTGGACTCCTCCACTTTCACTTTCGACTCCTCCTGAGGAGTTCCATCTTTTGCTGGAGTTGATTCATGGGATGGAACTTTTTCTTGCTCAACCGGAGTCTCTTCCTGAACCTCGGGAATTACTTCCAAGGTTGGGGGCTTTTCTTCATCCATTATTCAAGGAATTGTTCAATTTAATTTCTTGTTTTGTGGCGTTTATTATTCGATTATTATTTGTACAACAGAAATAAATAACAAATCATAACAAATAACAATAAAATCAGCACTGTCACAATAATTGGATTATGTCATATTTTTTCAAATAAATCTTTTAATAGGATAGGTAAGGATTGGGCTAAAAAGTATTCATATTTCATTCGATACGCTACTAACCTATAAATATCATGAATATCACGCCGGTGCTAAAGAAGCTAAAGAAGTCATAAGGATTTATAAAAAAGGGCTTCTAAGTAATGCAGTAGAGTCCACCAAGAGTCCACCATAACAAGGAGAATATCGCACTTACGAAGCGCACAAGGCATTGTTAATACTTTGCCGAGCGTACTTCCGCTCGCTGCATTAATATCTCCGACCATCATAGAGGTACAAAAACAACCACAACCATATCCATGTAAAAGTTGAGCACATTATATAAGTGCAACTATTAATAATGCATTACCCCAGCAAATGGAAATACCATGTACGTTACTTAGTTCGATCTAATTCCGTAAGATTTTTTGAATGGCCACCCGAGTTAGCTACGTCATGTCGAAACAAAACAAATCCGCACACCACCTGCACACCCTAAAAGGCGATCGAATCATTAAGCTTAAGCGCAGGTGATTAGAAGTTGAGTCAACCATGTGTGTTGTATTGTGGAGATGCAGAGTTTAGTAACCCCGTGACGCTACCGTACGGCAGCGGAGCGTGACGCCGCGCCGGCCGGTGCGGCACCGTGGCCCGTGCCACGCTTCAGGAACATTTGCAGACCGGGCGCGTGCCGGCTAGCACCTGCCTTCCACGGTTCACAACCCTTGGCACACAGCTGCCTACGAAATCCAGCTACCAACACTATGAAACGGATCCTGAAGAAGTTCAAAGAGAGTAAGTCCATTTCGATACTTTTAAGCACCACTGTTTTGTCAATGCATGCGCACTAAACCTTCTTCCGCAGAGTCACGAATTTCTATTGCACCGATTGCACCTATTCTCGCGAGGCATCAAAGTATATAGGTACTTAGTACCCTCATAGCAAACTAAACCAACATCGCACGACCTAGATGACTTTCAAGATAAAAGCATTTGTAAACTTAACAAGAAACATGCACATGTAAAATGGGGTCTTACAGCAGTCTTACTTTACACTATAATGTAGTTAACGCAAAGACTTGCACCGTATCAAGAATCTAGAATTCCTTCTTCCTAGGCTGCTTACGCGTAGGTTCCTATTTAATAGGTCTTACAGACATTTGCGTCTCTGATTACTTGGCTAGTATACTGTAGGTAGAGTACTAAATAAGAATACGCAGGGCAGGCAATTGGTATGAGAACATAAATGTGTTGTGTTGCAGTCATAGCAAGATAAAAATAAAAATGTCTCGTTTTAACAATATTTTGCATTAAGAATGGTGTGATGTCGGCCTAGAAATCCGAGAATGCAGCAAACGTGCGACTACAAATCCAATTCGCGTATACTATCTACGATTTTGTTATGGATAGAAACCTGCCCGTTACTTCAAATTGCCACCCACATGGAGATAGTATTCGAAATTACGAACTCGTCGTCGCTAGAGCAAAACAAATCATTCCCGCCTGGCGTAACAAAACGTAGGCCGCAAAGAAACTGTGAGGATGCTTCATCTAAGATTACGCTCATGTTTCCTTTCCGTCTATGCATTCTTCTGCATTAATACGTCGACTCTATGTTTTGGTAACAGGGTAATGAGCATCGACGTGGAACATACATCGGGCAAACTGCATTAAAGGCCAGCGTCTAAACTAAAAGATTGCATGTTATCCCGCAAGGGAACTCAGAATCTGACATGCGCCCCATTACAGGCCGGCCAATGGCCATGTATCACGTAAATTAATCATCCTCAATAGCTGGCCGGCCGACAAAAGGAGCACCGAGGCTCCGCGTTGCCAGGCTGTCCCAAAACGGACGGCTTTCCGTCCCTTTTGTTGGTAGATGGACCATCCCTTTTTGTTCGTTTGCATCCATCGTCTCTTTTCGGGCGGTCTAGATCTACTCTCTATTTTGGTCAAATAATTATGTCTGTGATCGATCATTGCGTCCTTAGATAAATACACAGGCCTACAATGGTTTTCCCCTTTAATATCTAAATACCGTTTCCGATAGATTATGATACACTGATTATGGGAAAAATAGTAAAAAAAATCCATCACGTCAGTTTTTTTTTAAATTCCAAGACTTAGATTTTGCTTAAAACCGCCCGGAGAGTTCAGTAAAAAAAATAATTTAAAAAAATCAACAAGTTAAATCTAAATGTTACTACATTTAATGAATCTATTAGTATGATTAATATAATTTCAATTCATAATGTGTTAATCACTACATGATTAGTATGAGAAAAATGTCTTTGTTACCCTAAAAATGGGTAATTTTAGGCTCGTTTACTAATGGTCCTATTATTAAGAGATAAATAGATTGTTTAGTACCCTTTTTGTATCAGTCATTAGAAGAGGGTAAATGAAGGTGATTATAATGATTTTTTAGTATAAATACCCACAACATTTTAAAAATATTACAGTTGCTTTACGCACTAGACAACCAACGTAAACTTAAAAATGTCTTCACGAAATTGCTTAAATTCTCCGGATAGTTTTTGTTATATTTGTGGTAAATTTATGCCGGTAAAACAAAGAGCAAGCATAACAGACTTCGTAAACTGAAAGAAGGAATTTTTGTTGGTCCTGATATAAGAAAATTAATGAAGGATGAAAAATTCGATGAAAAACTTTCACACATTGAGCTTGCAGCATGGATATCTTTTAAGGAGGTTGTGAAAAATTTCTGAGGAAACAGAAAAAGCCCTGACTATAAACATAGTGGCCAAAATGATTACAAATTTCGGCTTGAAGGGCTGTTCTATGAGCATTACACTTCATTTTCTGAATTTGCACATTGACTACTTCCCATAAAATTTGGGAGCCGTTAGCGATGGACATGGTGAAAGATTTCATCAGGACTTGAAGGACATGGAAAAGAGGTATCAGGGAAGATGGAATACTAGCATGTCGGCGGACTACTGTTGGCTCCTGAAGCGAGATGAGCCAAACCGAAAATTTAAGAGAAAATCACAAAATAGAAGCTTTGCAGAAAAAAGGACAAGTTTTCACAAAGATGAATAACATGTTTTCGAAATAAGCACTTATTTATAAAACATATTTTGATATTTATTTATTTTTTTACTACGTACTTTCAAATAAATATTTTTTTTTGTAAATAAGTGTACACTTTTTGGCAATTTTCTTTCTTTGTTGATTATGAAAAATCTGGACGTGATGGCGAAAAACTAATTACATATTCGTGATCAGCGTGTCAAATTTATCCAGAATCAGTCATCAGATCGAAAAGGGGAAGTTATGACTTGAAATTTGTAGGCCTGTATAATTGCCCCGAGAGCAGCGAGGCAATCATTTATCTAAGATTGCGTCAAAAATGTATTGAAATTTACGACCGCTCTACATCCAGAAAATTGGATATGGTACTACCTACATTCCAAGAAGGCTCTTTTAAGGCGATTCAAAAACCGTCTCTTTTGAGGCCAAACCGTACGAAATCGGGGGTGCAGCCTGGCAGCACATCAGATACTAGTGCGGGTTAATTTCTGCCCCTCCCGCCCACATTTCGTCGGTGCGGCGTCGGCATGCGTGCGCGCAGGGACCGCGCGTGCTCCGTCGATACCTCCGTATCGGTAATTGCATCTCGCGAGAATTATAATAAAGAGAAGTGACCATTGATATGCAAAAGTTGGTATACTGCATGCAAGCATTGGTGCATAATACTGATCAACTTCGAATTTTAATGCACCTAAAGTAAATTTTTTAACATTCGGAGAGGAGAGCCAAAACCCTCCAAAAAATTGGCCTTAGCAACCATTGCGAAAAGCTGACATTGAAAAGTTGGTTGCTGGTCGCCGGCGGCGGCGCCCAAAACTGATTCGGAATATCCTACTTCACCATAATTTACGTTATTTCCGAATGTGGGCAAAATATCGTGTGCGAGAGTTATGGCGATGTAATTTCGAAATTCTTTTCTGGGCCGTCAGTATTCGCCGCGAGCCCGTGACAGGGCGAGTGTGGACGGCGGGCGGCGCGGGCGCAGGCCGAGGGTCGAGAGGTCGCGCGCGCAGACGCGCACCGCCCCCCTAATTGCCGCGCCCCACGCAAATAAATAATTTTTATCCATCGAGGCGAGATCACGCTCCTTCTTGACCTTAAATTATTGTACGTAGAGCTGGTTTTTGTGAAATTTGAATCGGTTTTCCGAATGCGAGAATCGCGGCGGAATTCTGCGTGCGGCGCGGAAAGCAGCTGCTCTGCGATGATCGCGCTCGTGATACAGACTCTACGTCGAATTGTTAATGATACCTCTGATGCTTTCTACAGATGTAATAATTATAGCCTTTTATGAAATACACAATATAAGTACGATAGAAGTTTAATATTGTAGGTAAGTTCCACATGCGCGTCTAACATGTGGCTCTACTTTTACTCTTTGTACAATACCTAACTTTTCTATTCTAGTCGTCGTCTCTGTTACAATATTACCACGATCATGAAGTACCTAGGTACCTACTAAATTGTGTAAATGTATACTTATTGGCGCTTGTAGATAGGAATGTCTCGGCTCTGAATAGGTAGGTACCACTTTACTTTCCACATCTAACGTCACATTACTCACGGCTGTCCATAACGAATGCCCTAATGTTGTGATTTGCTATTCGCTACACTCACACTATGCCGTTCTACTAACCTCTACCATTAAATTTCGCTTTCTATGGTCGATCGAACACACCAAATACCTACCCTAAATACATACCCAAATACTAAGTAAATATTATAAATAGTAAAATGCATATCCGAGTAATTTTACGACGCAATATGATGCAACTAGCTAGACTTTCTTCTAAATTAGCTTGGGCCTAATAATATGGCTTGGAGAAGTCAACAGGAAATAATTTTAAAACTTCGCTCCATAAAAGGGCAATATTGGAGGTACCCATTTAGCGTTGTTGAAATTGTAGCTAGGGAAATAAATAATGGCATACAACAGTAAATGGAATAATTTTAATTTAGAAGCGAATTTTACTGGCACGAGTACTCTACGAACGATATTGCTTATCGTAGAGTAGCTCGTGCAAAGACGCATTGGACATAAAATTTACGCGCCTTGTAAAACTGAAAGCTCTAAAAAGATCTAAGTTCATTCACCCAACAACATTACAAAGTGATTGAATGCGTTATTCGTGCACCCGTAACATTTTGCTAACTATTCGTATCCTTACAGTAGACTCTACAATTTTAAATTGACCCGTAAAATAGGTATCTCTTTTTTAGGGCGCCGTACCCGAAGGGTCGAATAGGAACCCTATTACTGAGACTTCGCTGTCGGTCTGTTTGTCACCAGGCTGTGTCTTATAAACCGTAATAGTTAGAATTGAAATTTGCACAGATGCTGTATTTATGTTGCCGCTATAACAACAAATATTATAATATACCTATGATAGAATAAAAATCCTCATACAAAAAAAAAGTATTTATTGCTGGATTTTAGCTATGATGATTTAGAGGCAGTATCTATGAACGGTTACAGTTAGACAGTTGAAATTTTCACAGAACATGTATTCTTATTACCGCTATGTCCACAAATATTAAAAAAAAATTAACGGGGGCTCTCATACAACAAACGTGATTTTTATGCAAATTTTATACCTAATGGAGTGGATGGATGGCACTCTTCGTGCGCGTGTCCGGCTCGCACTTGGGCGGTTTTTGTATTTTGCTTGGACCATGTAATCGTCAGGGGTCAAGTTATGATTGTAGATCACTATGTTGTCTGTACGCGGCGTGTTCTGGACGTAATGCGCTGGGCAATTTCGCCTTTTGGCCGATTGGTGCGTGCAACATTCTGGGATCCATAAGGGAAGTAAGGTCGGCAAAGGAATTATGAGCCTAATCATTATTTAATGATAGTTTAGTTCTAGGGTCGAAAAGAGCCAACCTTCATTTAGTGAAAGGCAGGCTTTATAGTAGAGCATTAATTTATTTATAAGAGCCTCGAACGCAAATAATAAAGAAAAAGGAAAGGCAAAAGCAAGATCATTAAACCTTTACGAAGGTAAGCATAAATAACAATAAATTCAATCAGTAATGATCGTAATGTAACAGTTTTTAAATACGTTATACGATACTCTACATCACGCTGCGTCATCTGTTACATCATGGAGTGGAGGTTCGCTCTCGTATGATAATTTAGCTTCACTTTCACTGTTAAACCGCCAAAACACAAAACGGCAAGACTGTTTGTGCTGTCGGCTCGCGCTGGCCGCTCGGCTCTCGGGCTGCGCAGGCGCACCGCACCGCGCATCGGGCGCGTTCTCACGGTGCAATTATCGGTTGCCTACACTTACCCTTAATTCCATCCTTCCTACCAGTTCCGACAGATTCTGGAACAAAGGATTGCGAGTTTCGTTTCGCACAGTTCTTAGAAATTACTAAACGTTTTCATATTTTGATACGAACGTCCATTCGCGCCCGAGAGGCTTTTATGTTGCTTTTTACGGTTTTATCTGTGATTATATCAAAGTTTATAATGATAATGTTCAATAGATGTGGGCGTTACGAAAAGTAAGTTTGTGGACGGACATAATAACTTTTTGATAATGATCTGATAATAATATGCTTGAACTAATAGGTGATCGTGAACGTGCCGGAATCGTTAACCCACTAAAGTGACCGGCGGATACAGATTTTTCCTTTTTATACCTACCCCTTATTCAGCTATTTGAGGAATGTGTGAAGTATTGACAATCATCGTAAAGGTATACAAAATACATTGTTGTTGCGGACAACAAAGGCGGGTCGATGTCACGGCGGGATGCGTGTGCGCACGATTTCGGCAGTCGTGATCCGCGCCGTCATTCCTCCGTTCCTCCCTTGAGGGAAAGAATCTTGAGGGACACATTCGTCACATTCCTCGTAGCGATATGCTCGTGCGTCCGACTTAAACGCGCTGTTTTCCGCATTCTCAATTCTATACAATTATTTTCGCCGATAAGGAAAGAGGCGAACAATCACCGGTTATTTACTTGGGCTGTTAGTTAACGTTTATATTAATTCAACAATAATTAACTTGCAAAGGTAACTAATCGTTGTTCAGAGGAAATAACAGCTTACAGCACCAAATAGTTACCAACCAGCAATTAAAATCGAAGAAATCAACCAACTTCATCATCATGTAATATTGTACTAATATAGCTAGTAGTAGCCGACATTATCAACCAAAAAGAGTATAAACGTGAAACGTACGCTCACCGCGAAATTGACGGAAAAATTAACGCCAACAAGACCACAGACTCCGTCTCGCTTTCAAATTTCGTGAAACGCAAAAAACGCGTAAAACTTATTTCGACCGTTGTATATTTATTGCTTTATATTGTGCACAAGAAATGCAATGAAATCATACCGAAGTTTCATTTGCGGTTTCCGAAAACATCGAAGTTGTGGTGTGGCAGCCCATCCGCGAAATACGACACTTTGAAATTGACAATATCACGGATAAGTTTCGCTTCATGCTTGTGTATGGTCCACAGAAGGCAAGAGCAGGCTTAAGCTTATAAAGTTGATGACTTTATTAGATGTCCGTTTCGCATTAGCAACAATCGCAGAGCGCAGAATATGTAATGTGGTAATCAGAGGTGCGTGCAATTTGGTATGCATGTTGGTGTTGCGACTCGACCATCATTAACCATGTGGTGATGAATAGCGCAGAGGAGCGCGTAGGCTTATGCTTATGTGCCTAGGTAATGTCCGAGTCCTGGGTTCACAACCTTAACAAACAGGTGGAAAAAAACAACTGCAAATATTTAAGGGGTGAGCTAGTCAATGAAACAACTTTTTCCAAGGAACAGCGGTCAACTCATATTATTCGATCGCCCATGCAAAATGTACCAGTGCCAACCTAGTACAACCTAGTAATGATCGTAATGTAACAGTTTTTAAATTTTTCAGACCTTTAGGAGTACGACTTTTTTGAATATTTCGATCTATGTTCCTTGGGCGAAGGTGTACCGTTCAATGGAGTGGTTCCCCCTAAATATTTGTAGTTGATTTTTATGCGGGCGCAAATAGTTAATTTATAGGACATAACATTCAACTACTTAGCAGGCGAACCATCTCCAACAATTGACAATAAAACGCGCGAACCCACACGCATTAATCACTCTGGTTTTCTGATAGGGAGATAAACAAGAACAATAAAGTAACAGAACGCAAACACAGGTGTTAAAATTAAAATGCTATCTAAATTGAGTAACAAAGGCGTGAGAAGAGATAAAACAAATGAACTCCGCGTAAACAGATCTGTTAATCTTATAAAAAAGAAAAGATTCGTGCTGTTTCTGATCCGTTCGACCCATTAGCTCTAACAAAGAGATTAGAAGCGCAATTCGTGTTATCTATAGAAAACATGCCGTGTCGTGGTGCGTTACGCAAAAGAATGCATAATAAGGCAATCGTGACCGAAGGTTTGCGCCGGCTGCGAATCGTGTCCTGAGGCGTATTCGGCGTAGCCCATTGCGTTCGCATGAGGCGCTCGTGAGAATGTTCCGAGATTTTTTAGAGGTGGGCGATGTCGATAGTGTATCAGTGAGGGCCGGAGGTCCGGCGGTGGCGGACGGTGGGCGGGCGGGCACGGTTCCTCAACGTCGGCGCGCGCGCAGAGTCAAAGTGCAGCTCGCGGGAGCCGCACCCGGGTGCTGCGGAAGCATCCCCTCGGGAGACCATTGTTCGCGCACACGATCCTCGCCCACTTACATTGTTCCACTGCTTGCGCATTTATTTATGTGCCGTTATCTGAACAGTTGCCATAAATCGCGGTATTAATTACGTCCATTGAATTACGATCGATTGTTTATAATTTTACGGATTGTTTCCAGAACTAACGTTTAAAGACTTGCCGCCGCCCTACCGTGAAAACGAAGAAGCTGTGGAACCAATCGCAGAAATACATAATTCGGTAAATAAAGTAGTAAAAAATATTATTGATAAACAGTTACAGTGTTCTTCCGAGTCTAAGTTATTGCAAATTCTCAGGTCCACACACTACCATGCGACGCCCTGGATTTACTCGCAAACTGCAAAGTGATTTCCGAAACGGATGACGGTGAAAAGTCTGAAATTGAATACGCTGAAATACGCGATATGGGGTTGTGGCATTCCACTCCTTTGGCCCATAGGCATAAGTCAAAAATATCTTTAACTTGGGTACTGAAAGAGAACTTGGAGAGTACAAAAATACCGCCTGAGAAGTTAAAAAGTGATGAGAGACTGAAAAGTGTGATCGGAAATGAAGTGGAGAGACGTTATCAGAAGTTCAATGAAACCGAGCGCCAGAGAAAGTGTAAGTCTAATAGAGAAGTGAAAGAGAGGGTTGTGGGTAGGAACGAGTACTATCACAACTGGCGGTTCAGGAACGCTTGCGAGGAGTTTGTCAACGGGCGGGACACCGAGTCTGACACGAGTGTGGGGACGGAGTACACCAAGAGGAAACACCGGCACAGACATCGGCGGAAGAAGAGGAGCACGAGGTTCGGGTACGACATACGGGACCTGGACAGCTTTTTGAGTGAGGTAAGCAGTAATAAGCCACGGCTAGTTATAGATTGACTATTTCCCTATCAAACGAAGATAGTGGTCCTAGACCACAACACTCGTCCTACCTATAATAGGTACAGGGTGACGTCAAAATACAAAATTAAAATTTCTTATACTGATTTCTCATCCGAATTAACTCCGTGTATGTTCGGCGTTTTTTAGTATTTTCCGAGTTATTCAACTTTTAAAGTTGTATGGGAAAATTTCAACTGGCAGGAATTCTTTCTTTTTCTTCTTCTATCCTAGCAGTTTTCGAGCGGCTGTTTGTGAAGCATAATTTAATGATTTTTATTTTACTTTCTAGCGTACAAAAAAAGATCTGGGAGTTAATTTTTCCCATGAAACTAACAACAAAAAATTGCGGAACATACATGGGGGTGATTCGGTTTGGATACCTACCTCTCGGTATAAGGAAATTATATTTTGTCTTTTGACGTCACTGTATAGTCCACCCTGTATTGTGGCCTATGGATTTTGTGTCCTAAAAATATTTCACTTTTTATTTCAAAGCGGACGAGCCAAACCGCACAGTAGTGTGCACTGTATATAACTTTAACTATAATGTATACAGCGTATATATTAATTAATACATCACATGAATAAACAACATTACAGTACATACCTACTTATAAGTTGGATATTCACCGGAACATACACCAAAGTATGCAAATTACAATTCATAACTAAACACGTTTTTCTTTCAATAATTAATTATGAGAGCTTTTTACTCCCGTTTTTAATTTGTCCAAAAAGCAATTCATCACTTTTCGGCACGCATCGCTTTTAATATTAACGTATATTCTTACAAAAGAATTTTAAATGCACTTGTAAATGCCGACCATTACTCATGTCTTCGATATTATGTTATGACATTATGGTATAAAGTGCATTCAGCTTTTTGTACGTTAAGCTTCTCCGCGAAACAACAAGTGATCGAAACAATGTAGGCCGCAAAATTGGACAAGGCACAAATTGCACGTCAATTACAAATTTTGAGATACTTTCCAAAGGTTTAATAAAGTCTTGGTGGGTGAGGTTTTGGACCGTACCATTACCCAGAACGTTTTCATTTCGGCTATAATAAGAACATGAAAGGATAATAATGCGCCTTAACGGGGCAGTTACAAGGGCTCGTTTTGCGCCGAAGGCTGCATAGGATAATCTCAAGAGTTGACGGGCCATATATCAATGCGGTTTATTTAAAACTACAATATATCTTACGGGGTTAAGCGTTATGGTGTTAATTGCGCCAGAACATTCGTACTTTGATACCGCACCCAATGAGAAAGTTTTTAATTTTATTAGGATACTTTGTCTTTAATCTTGGGCCATTAATTATTTGTCTGGAAAATAATGACTGTGAAATCGGAACTAAAATACGACACGGGCTATATTAATCGAGAGCAAGAAACTTAAAGTGGATTCCACGCCCTACAAATTATACACGACGCGGCTTTGATTATCGTGTGTTGTGTCTATTACATAAGCGTATCTCATCAATTTATCATATTATCGTAGGCTGTAGTAAAAACTTGTTTTCAAACCAAAACATTGCCGCAGCATAAAATTTGCACGAGCAATATAAAAATACACCCACCCACACACATATTATGCCTTTATCCCTTGAAGGGTAGGCAGAGCGTTGACGGCCGTAAAAATACGGTCGACAAAAATAGGACTGTTTCAGAACAATCGCGTAAAAATAAAATTACATAAATTCCTTGAATTTCAGGCTACGATCGACCGACCAGGAAACATCCCTGTGGTCATCGCTTACCCGACGACTTTGTACAAGACGCACAAGGAAACCCAGCAGGAGTTGACTCTACCGCTTGGGACGGTGGTGAACGCGGTGTTCAAGAACCAGCAGTGGCTGTACGTGCAGACCCCGCATGGGGACGAGGGCTACGTGCTCTATAGTGCGTGTCTGCCGCTCGGGATACTGCCCAACAGGTAAGAGTGACATGATACTCAGCAGGAGTTGACTCTACCGCTCGGGACGGTGGTGAACGCGGTGTTCAAGAACCAGCAGTGGCTGTACGTGCAGACCCCGCATGGGGACGAGGGCTACGTGCTCTATAGCGCATGTCTGCCGCTCGGGACACTGCCCAAAAGGTACGTCACATGATACTCAGAATAAATTGCCTCTACCGCTCGGGACGGTGGTGAACGCGGTGTTCAAGAACCAGCAGTGGCTGTACGTGCAGACCCCGCATGGGGACGAGGGCTACGTGCTCTATAGCTCGTGTCTGCCGCTTGGGATACTGCCCAATAGGTACGAGACATGATACTCAGCAGGAGTTGACTCTACCGCTCGGGACGGTGGTGAACGCGGTGTTCAAGAACCAGCAGTGGCTGTACGTGCAGACCCCGCATGGGGACGAGGGCTACGTGCTCTATAGTGCGTGTCTGCCGCTTGGGATACTGCCCAATAGGTACGAGTGACGTGGTACTCAGCAAGAGTTGACTCTTCCGCTCGGGACGGTGGTGAACGCGGTGTTCAAGAACCAGCAGTGGCTGTACGTGCAGACCCCGCATGGGGACGAGGGCTACGTGCTCTATAGTGCGTGTCTGCCGCTTGGGATACTGCCCAATAGGTACGAGTGACGTGGTACTCAGCAGGAGTTGACTCTTCCGCTCGGGACGGTGGTGAACGCGGTGTTCAAGAACCAGCAGTGGCTGTACGTGCAGACCCCGCATGGGGACGAGGGCTACGTGCTTTATAGCGCGTGTCTGCCGCTTGGGATACTGCCCCACAGGTACTAGTGACACGATACTCAGCAGGAGTTGACTCTACCGCTCGGGACGGTGGTGAACGCGGTGTTCAAGAACCAGCAGTGGCTGTACGTGCAGACCCCGCATGGGGACGAGGGCTACGTGCTATATAGCGCGTGTCTGCCGCTTGGGATACTGCCCAATAGGTACTTCATACGATACTCAGCAGGAGTTGACTCTACCGCTCGGGACGGTGGTGAACGCGGTGTTCAAGAACCAGCAGTGGCTGTACGTGCAGACCCCGCATGGGGACGAGGGCTACGTGCTCTATAGCGCGTGTCTGCCGCTTGGGATACTGCCCAATAGGTACGAGTGACGTGGTACTCAGCAGGAGTTGACTCTACCGCTCGGGACGGTGGTGAACGCGGTGTTCAAGAACCAGCAGTGGCTGTACGTGCAGACCCCGCATGGGGACGAGGGCTACGTGCTCTATAGCGCGTGTCTGCCGCTTGGGATACTGCCCAATAGGTACTAGTGACGTGATACTCAGTAGGAGTTGACTCTACCGCTCGGGACGGTGGTGAACGCGGTGTTCAAGAACCAGCAGTGGCTGTACGTGCAGACCCCGCATGGGGACGAGGGCTACGTGCTCTATAGCGCTTGTCTGCCGCTCGGGATACTGCCCGACAGGTAAGAGTGAGGTGATACTCAGCAGGAGTTGACTCTACCGCTCGGGACGGTGGTGAACGCGGTGTTCAAGAACCAGCAGTGGCTGTACGTGCAGACCCCGCATGGGGACGAGGGTTACGTGCTCTATAGTGCGTGTCTACCACTTGGGATACTTCCCAACAGGTAGGTGACGTGATACTCAGCAGGAGTTGACTCTACCGCTCGGGACGGTGGTGAACGCGGTGTTCAAGAACCAGCAGTGGCTGTACGTGCAGACCCCGCATGGGGACGAGGGCTACGTGCTCTACAGCGCGTGTCTGCCGCTAGGGATACTGCCCAATAGGTACGAGACATCATACTCAGCAGGAGTTGACTCTACCGCTCGGGACGGTGGTGAACGCGGTGTTCAAGAACCAGCAGTGGCTGTACGTGCAGACCCCGCATGGGGACGAGGGCTACGTGCTCTATAGCGCTTGTCTACCGCTTGGGATCCTTCCCAACAGGTATTAGTGACGTGATACTCAGCAGGAGTTGACTCTACCGCTCGGGACGGTGGTGAACGCGGTGTTCAAGAACCAGCAGTGGCTGTACGTGCAGACCCCGCAGTACGCAGCAGGAGTTGACTCTACCGCTCGGGATGAGAGCTACTTGCTCTATAGAGCGTGTCTGACGCTCGGGATACTACCCAACAGGTGAGAGTGACGTGATACTCAGCAGGAGTTGACTCTACCGCTCGGGACGGTGGTGAACGCGGTGTTCAAGAACCAGCAGTGGCTGTACGTGCAGACCCCGCATGGGGACGAGGGCTACGTGCTGTATAGCGCGTGTCTGCCGCTGGGGATACTGCCCAAAAGGTACTAATGGCGTGATACTCAGCAGGAGTTGACTCTACCGCTCGGGACGGTGGTGAACGCGGTGTTCAAGAACCAGCAGTGGCTGTACGTGCAGACCCCGCATGGGGACGAGGGTGGTGGACGCGGTGTTCAAGAACCAGCAGTGGCTGTACGTGCAGACCCCGCATGGGGACGAGGGCTACGTGCTCTATAGCGCGTGTCTGCCGCTTGGGATACTGCCCAACAGGTACTAGTGACGTGGTACTCAGCAGGAGTTGACTCTACCGCTCGGGATGAGGGCTACGTACTTTATAGCGCGTGTCTACCGCTCGTGTATACGGCCTAACAGGTGCGAGTGACATGATAGCTTCATAGTAGCCAAGCCTATGAAGGGTTTTAAGTAGCCCAATAAAAACTGAACTTCCTCAGTTATCAATCCAGCAAGGAAAATAATTTAGGTAGTAAGCCACAAGTTACAACGCAGGTAGGTGAATTTTATCATCCATCGCATATGTGTAGATTGTGACTTGATTTTGCAAATAGTCTCTAAAGTTACCGCGCAAAGCCGCCAGTGACCACGCAATCTAGAAATTTAGAGACGACCTAAGCATTGCTTTTCATTACACCAATTAGAAAACCAATTTTTTTCATTACAGGCCATCGCCCCAAAAGAAGACGCCATGCTGGGAGAGCAGTACCGACATCTACCCACGTCCGTGTGGGAACCTCACAGACAACGAAAAGGAGCAGCTGCGCGGGCGCACACGCTCCGAGTGCCGCTACAAACCCGCCAAACGAAAACCCAAAGGCACCCTCTCTTGTGCGGAAAAAGACTTTGATACCCTCTATTTAAAGACTAAATCATTTTGCTCCGAAATCGACAAAATCGGGAAAGAGAATGTTAGTGTTAAAAGCAAATTGCAAAGACAGATTTTACTAGTGGTGAACAGTGACTATAGGGGTAGTGTTTTGAATAAAACTTTGTCAGTGAATCAAGGTGATGTGGTGGTGTTGCTGCAGGGGGGAGGCGCGGAGGCGGATGTTGATGCTGAATGGTTCTACGTGAAGAAAAGAGACGGCAGTCACGGGTTTATTCCCGCTGCTATCGCTGGACATGGATACATTTGATAAACATTAGGTTATTTCTTAAAGACTGCTGCTATAGACATATTTATTTCATTCTTAAACATTGGTTGTGTCAAAATTAATGCTTGCTACAGTTGTTGTCATATTTGGCAATATCATGTTATTAAAATTGTTTCATATTTCCATGTTTTAGATACTTCAATGCACCCCGCGCGCTATTTCTTTAAATTCTGGTTCAATGCTCATATTTATTGTGTAATTTAATTATCAAGTACAAGCTAAATTTTAATGTTGAACAATAAAAATGTTGTTTCATGTGTATCATTGTTTTATTGAAAAGCTTATTATTACGTAATCACAAAAAATACTTACCGGAAATGCAAAACTTGGTCTCTATAGTTAAATGTGGTGCAAAGATCTATGTCAGGACTGGAGCCTGCAATAGCTAGGGCTTTGTTTGGGCTTGTTCTTAATATGGCCGAGTATACTGTGGTTGAGGATACTGGTAGTTCCACTTTAACTTCTCCTGAATAGTAGAGCTGGTACAGGTGCTTAGCTGCTCCTCCAGCCACCACACAGTCATCATGGAAGTAGGAGACGTGGATCCCGTGGTCAGGAATGTCAAAGACAGTTACAGCATCCAAGGATCGTAGATGCCAGAGGGCTAAGCGTGGACCTCCTCCACATACCTAGAAAAAGTTTAAATTTTAGGTCAATGTTCTTAGCAGTTTCTTCATTAGTAGTTTTGTAAAAATTTATTTCTTCTCTTTCAATTTCTCAATAACCAATTGATACAAAGTTTGTTATGTATTTTTTTTATTCACAGCAAGCAGGAAATATGGCTATTATTTTATACTTACAATCCAGTCTTCGCCAAGGGAAGCCGAGCCAATCCACTTGCCTATATCAGGTCGGCTCAGTTTGTTGTTAGCATGAGGCTCTATCTTGTTATGAGACTTTCCAGTTCTAGTGTCCCATAAAACCACTGTGCCATCTTCACTGGCTGATATCAGCTGATTGTCTCTGAAAAATATTAAAACAGAATTCTTACCACTATTTATATTTTAACAAACTTCAAACAATGAACTACAACCTACCATATGTATTTGGTATGGCAGGATTCAGCAGGAATATATAAAACAGATAGCCTGAAAAGTAAATTCAAACTTACTTTCCATGAACTGAATGTATGAAATCTGTATGGCCATCATATGTGGACTCTAGTCTTCCATCTTCCAGATTGAACCCATACACTTTATTGTCTCCACAGCCTGCAAATAGCTTGCTTTCGTCTTCTGATAGCCACAACGAGTTGATGTCACACTCTTCAAAGGATGACTGGGCTGGTATATTGATAGACCAGGAAGGTTTTCCCAACTTCACACTAGTAACAGCCTTCCAGTCCCATCCAGTGATTTTGTTCACAGTGCCAGTTATTAGAAACTTCTCTGTACTTGCTAAACTGCAGATCTGAGAGTCGCTTTCGAAGTTGTGGACGAATTTCGGCTTGTTGTAGTCATCGGTGAGCAGTTCCACAATAGGATTCAAAATGCGATCGAGACTGAAAATATGAAGCAAAATTATAATTTGTATCAATACGATATATGCAAATTTAGTAAAAAATACAGAAATGCTTACTCAAAAACTGCAATTTGCCCGTAAATATTGCCGGCCACTAAATATTTACCGCAAGGTGAAAATGTTTGGCTGAGAACTGTATTGTAGACAATTTTATCCAACATCTTTAATTCAAATCTGAACAAGGTTCTTTAGGCGAAACAAATTCAAATTCTCTAAAATATTTTTACGATTTTCACCTCAAAATAAACAAACATAACCTCAAATCAAAATCAAGAGTTTCCATAGACAAGCGTGTATTTTTTTGTTTGTGTGAACGAACGAATGAATATTAACTGACTTGGAAACAAGCATTTTGGCTGAACATCAACGCCATCTGTTGAACAACTAAGACATTTTCTCCACTCCAGGCACACTCAATGCTGCCAACTGCTGAAACTAACTTTTTTTAGTCTGTGGTAATCGTTCATTCATTCTCTCATTCTCTCATTCTCGTTCATTCAGTGAAATTCGCCAAAATGGACGTGTGTCGTGTCTAGGAATTTTAATCAATTTTATAGGTAAATAATTGATTATTTCTTTAGTTTATCGTGCTTTATTGTGGGAATTTGGTTCTTTAATCTAATTGTAACAGTTTGACATCATAAATATGCAATTTTCAATTTAATACAACCAAAAAACTACTTCTGTAGAATCTCAAGTAGATCCGAAATTGATTTATTATTTTTTCAGCTGTGTAACTAGCAAAATGTACAACGGAATCGGCCTCACGACACCTCGAGGCTCTGGGACCAATGGCTACGTGCAGAGAAACTGGGCTACTGTCCGGAAAACCAAAGACTCTGTGAATTATCGGACAGAAGAAGAGATAGCCAAATTAGACTCTGCTTCAAATAAACAACCTAACCGGGAGATTCTCGACCACGAAAGGAAAAGGAAAACCGAGGTGAAATGCGCTGAACTGGAAGACAGCTTGGAGGAGCAAGGGTAAGTTCTTGATACACTATCCAATTTTTATATTGCACCTTGTCTTGCAATGCACTTATTTCATGTCCTAGTGACGTAATTTTCAATTAGTTGCTGCACGGTGAGACTACCTGCTAACTAACGCTAAAACTGAAAGTTTTGTTTAGTATATTGAATGTAAGTCTATTTAGAAGCAGCTGAACACTTTACTTGTATAGAGACAAAATGGTGACAAACATGGAATTATAAAAATAAATAAAGTTTCTCTACCTATGCATGTATTTAAAAAAAACAGCTGGATATAAGTCAGGAGTCTTGCACAGAGCCTTCCTATAATATTGGACAACACTGATTCTTACTATCAGTATTCTGAAATGTACAATCTGTCCCGAAGGTTTTACACTAGAAGAACAGTGAGTGGCCATGTCTTATACATGTGGTTGCATTCTGATTAAAGTAAACTTCATTTTGTTTCAACAAACAAAGAATAGAAGCATTCTGAAAAAGCAATCATTCAGATCCTAAAATTGTATTCTTTTAAATAAGTATGAGAAAGTTTTAAATGAACTGAAGTTTTAAATGAAAGAATAAACTAAATAATAACAAAGGCTATCCTGCTTCTAAACATGAGAAGATGATTCAATTTGTTCTCCATTGAAATCATTTACATCACCATCATATTCTCGATGAGCAAATAGCACCACAGAAGTTTGGTGGTTTTCAAATTTAAATCATATCAGATTTCAGGCAATGATTTTAGGTATAAAAATTTCAATACCGCCAAAGGTTACACTTATGCCACAGAATACATAATAGTACTAGTACTTATGCGCTGATTGACAATATCAGATATAAGATGTCCACTGCTGAACATAGGCCTCCCTTCTCCCATAAAAATTTCCACCTGCATATAAATACTTCATTATCATACCAACAAGATTAAACAAACATAGACAAGCTTTGAGCATTTTCTTAGTTAGTTAATAATTTATTTCATTAAATTGGACATTTAAAATGGTAGGATATTGCTTGGCACTACAGCAGAGCAAAGTAGTGCTATGTCAGTATTCAGAATGTTTATAAACTTTGTGTTCATCAAAAGAAGTTTTTTTTATTGCTACTTTAAAATACTTACACAATGTAGAAACTTAAGAGTTACAATTATTGTTTTTTGATAAAATTTCTTAAGAATCGGCGAAGATCGAAACTTTTCGGCGAAGGCGCGTCTACAGTGCCTAAAGCTGCTGCCTCGCGCGGCATACGCTCGTGCTTGTACGCAGGCGAGCCAAGTTCGGCCCAATTTGGACGCCTAATAAATTAATAGGCGAATTTCTGAGGCGCGTTGATTTTGGCTCCGCCCGCGCGCGTTCGCCCGAGCACGAGCATGCATTGCCTCGGGTGAGCCATGTAATTTTTTGGTCGTTTGCCGCGCGAGGCAGCGAGTAGCCTCGCTTGGTGTGGACGCGCCTAATAAAACATGGACGACAAAATTAATTCATAAAAAATAAGGTGTACCTATAAGCGCGATTTTTGTATTTGGAAAATCTGTTTTTTCTCGTTTGGCACATCTCTAGTAGGTAAAGTACCTATTACGAAAGTAGGTATTTCTTGTGCAAGGCAAATTAAATTTATAGTAGAAACAAACAGTCCACAGTCATGAAACATTTTATGGCTCTGAGCCAACGAGGCAACCGCGAATATTGACGTTAACTCGTGAAATTTATAGGGATCTGTATTGTTATTGAGATCAAACGAATACCCATTGGCAGGCCAGACCACAGCCATGATAAATTTACATCCTTGATATCACGCGCCGCGTCGGTAGCGCGCTAGATATGGCCCGACCTTTATAAAAATAGAGCCACGAATATTTTAAAACAAAGAATTTTACACACAGAAAACGTACTAGGTGCCTAAGTACTATGTACCTACCAAACCTACGGCGTTTACGCGCTTTTTACACGTAGTGTTGCGTGCGAGACTGCGAGTAGGTACTATACGGTTGTATTGTAGCAGAGGTCAATATCCAGTTGACATGTCCTAATAAATTATTAATTAAAGGATTCGAATAAATCCTTCCGGAACAAAATGTTGAATTCTCACAAAGTTGAATTCTCAAAATGTTGAATTCTCAAAAAGTTGAAATCTCAAAATGTTGAATCTCAAAATGTTGAACGAAATTTTTCTAAGTCCTAAATGGTCTTCACTTCCGAAAATGTTGAACATGTAATTTTTTCTAAGTCTTTGACACTCATGACGTGCTCTTTATTTTAAATGACAGTTGTCATTTATCTGAAACTATACATGCTAGAGTATCAGTTTCTTAGAGGAAGTTGCAAGTCTTGGCAATACCTACGTTTAATGTGACAGCTGTCAAACTTATTACTCGTTTACCTCGGAAACTGTGCATTCTAGACTGTAAGTTTCTTCGTGGAAGTTGTATGTATTGGCAATACCTACATTTTATGTGACAGCTGTCAAACTTGTAACTCGTTTATATCGGAAACTGTGCATTCTAGACTATAAGCTTCTTAGTAGAAATTGTAGATCGTGGCAAAACCTACATTTTGAGTGACAGCTGTCAAACTTGTAGCTTATTTATCTCGGAAACTATGAATGCTAGACCATAAGTTTCTTGGTAATAATTGTAGGTTTTGCCACGACCTACAACTTCGCCTAAGAAACGTATAGTCTAGCATGCACAGTTTCCGATATAAACGAGTTACAAATTTGACAGCTGTCACTAAAAATGTAGGTCTTGCCAAGATCTACAACTTCTACTTAAAAACTTATAGTCTAGCATGCACAGTTTCCGAGACAAACGAGTTATAAGTTTGACAGCTGTCACATAAAATGTAGGTCTTACCAATACCTACAACTTCCCCATATAAACTAGGAGTCTAGCATGCATAGTTTCCGAGATAAATGAAGATTTAGTTTGACAGCTGTCACATAAAATTTAGGTATTTCCAAGACCTGCAACTTCTTCTAAGAAACTGATACTCTAACATGTATAGTTTCCGGGATAAACGAGTTTTAAGTTTGACAGCTGTCATTTAAAATTAAGAACACGTCATGAACGTCAAAGACTTAGAAAAATTACCATGTTCAACATTTTCGGAAATCCTACTAAGATGAAGACCACTTAGGACTTATAAAAATTTCGTTCAACATTTTGAGATTCAACATTTTGAGATTTCAACTTTTTGAGAATTCAACATTTTGAGAATTCAACTTTGTGAGAATTCAACATTTTGTTCCGGAAGGGAATAAATAGTTTCGAATTTAATCTCAAGTTTCATCTCTGTGCTAGCCATGATAGTGTTGGTGTCAACCTGTGCGTCTGAGTAGTTTTTTACTGCAATTTAATTACACATGTTCGTGCCATGTGTTGTTATCGATTGCACTACACAATAAACTAGCCCTTGTGTATATTTTTTTTGTAATAGTAAAGTGGACCCCCTGTTAGGCCTATTATGGAGATCGATTCGCACCCTCGCGTAGGGGCGACGACCCTCGTTGCGCTGGAGTCAAATCAATAATGCAACAGAGCGCGACTACCACCCCTTCTTAGCAGAACGAAATCCTGTCCTAGTTTCAGTATAGTAGCGGCAGCACGCGTCGTGAGCGGCTTATCGCTCGTTTTATAGTTTTTCAAAAGTAATTCATCGTGATTACAGCAGCCTGGCCGCGACGCAATGCTTTGGTAGGTTCAGGTGCGCGAGCGCAGTGACGATATTTTAAGATTCCATTACATTTCACTTGTTCAAACAGAGCGGACTGGTTGACAGCGCGAGTACGGCGAATCGATTGTGGCTTGTCTCGTACCCGTTTGAATAGTTGTTTTGTAAATATGCTCGTATCAGTTGAATGATGAGTGTGTCTCTGGTGTGGTTGCGCAGGTTGCCGAAGGAGGAGATCGCGGCGCGCGTGGCGGCCTTCAGGGCGAAGCTCTCGGAGACCAGCGACAAGGACGTGCCCAGGGACGAGTTCGGGAGGGTCGCGTGAGTATTAGCTTATACTTACTTACAGTTTTATTTATTTTTATATTTGCACGTTGTACAAAAGGCAGGTCCAGAGTGGGCAACCAGAGGGTATCAAACTGACGGATCGTACAGACTAGACTTCATTGTAACAGCCGCAAGATGTTGATTGCTGGACATAAGCTCTGATAAACAATATTTTCGTCTGCACAACTTACAATTTACAATATTACTTTCACAATTTACAATATGACCATCCGCAATAACAAAATTGTGCTTTTTTAAATACCAATCGCGAAAAAGAATTTATGTCCCAAATATATATTTTATGCAACAATACAACGACATATTTTATGCTTTAATTTCTGCATCTTAAATAAGTCTCTGATAAGTATATTTTTTTCAAGGTTTACAAGTACTAGTGTACTGTTTAAGTGTGTTGTGTGTATAAGAAAAGCACAGTGACTAATTAATTAGTTTCACAGACAGCATTAGTAAGAATGTATGTATTTTTCTTTAACGAGTCGAAAATCGAAAGTATTATCTGTATTTATACTGTAGGTATTTAATATAAAAATTGAAAGTTAAATTGTTGTGTATGTAGGTACGTATATTTTTATGCAATTCTATACCGAGGTACAAACTTAATCAAAGAACATATGAAATTGATTTCTAGCATGAAATGAAAGAACACCTTTAGGTACCAATACTTTACCTACTCACTCGTGTTTGCTGATAACTAGTTTCAATTATAAGACGATTTTCCGTCTAGTGAAATTAATTTCCTATGATTGGTCTTATCATAATGATTATTAGAAACTAGGTCTCAGAAAATAATCTAACCTAGGTAGTTAGGTTAGGCCAACATTCAAAATTGCGGGCCACATTCGCTAATATAAATGGTAATTTCATTCACGCCTTTTGATTGTATAATGGCAAACAGAGTTCGTGATTTACAAACACCCGAAAGGGTTATTTCGTGCCCTGAAAGCACGCAAAGTTCGTCGCTAATGATCGTGTAGACAACGTGCTCTACATTTCTGACGTTGTTCATTGCAAAGTTTGGTCATGACTTGAAGTTTCTCTGTGCAGGGTAGGGGCAATGTATGACGTGTTTAACGAAGTTAGCGAACCGGACCTAGTAGCATAGTGCTCAATATCGACCGGGGGTGAATGACGTCAACGCTCCACCCCCACCCACGCTAAAGTAGGGGGCAGGATAATGTAATACCTATGCCGCGGAAAGTACCCTAGTACAGAAATAACCTGGTACTAGGACACTAGGTACTCGTAGCCACCAAATTTTAGTTGTAGAATAATTAGAAGTTTGACCGACTTTATGACGACACGGTATGAGATAGAGCTAACAAATTCAACAAAATTAATGATGTGTAAAATTGCTGGTTAGGCACCGTTATTATAATTTACATGTTCCTGAAATAACAGACTTGCTTACTGAATATTTTCTACCCACTTTTCTTTCAATTATTTTAATTGGTACGAGTTTTCAAAGTCTTTATGGTGCTACAGCAATTATTTTCCTTAACGATATCGATGCATGTGGCAATTATTTTTATCAATTTTATACCTTACACTAAAATTTTAAAAATAAAATACCTTACACTGCTTTTTCTTTTGATGTAGGTATAGGGAACAATAACATTCTATGTTTTTGTCCGATGGTTTATGTCTGCTTGATTGTTTAGTCTTAGCTATTCATAGGTCGCTGACATTAATATGATCTAAATTCGATTTAGATATTGAGACCTTTCGAAGAGTTATCATTATGACAAAGCGGACGTTAAATCAGAGTAATCGCCGCTATCAACCAACTAATAAATGTGACAGTTGAAATGTGTAATGTAATTAACTGGTAGCGTACGGTCAAGAGAAAGTAATGTTGTCTTTTGCCGCGCGACTGTAGGTTTTACTGAGATTGAAATAAGAGGTGATGAGTTGTAGTGTTGTCAGGCTTGTCAATGGTTTGGACTGTACCTGATGTTTGGGCTTGCCAGCCCCGCCTGTCTCGTGATCACGGGCAGTGTTTCGGCTAAAGATAGTGATACATGGCGATTTGGCACGCACCTCCATTGCATATTGGCGCTTCAGGATAAACAAGTGAATGCCGTGGATGACGTTCGATGGAGTGACATGGAACTATTTCCAGTTATCTTTGCGTATTTCGCACCTAGATTTTAGCCCCGCTAGCTTTAGTAGGATTCGTAGGAATTATTCTCAACATTAGGTATGTTCTACTGCTACAAATTTTCTATATTCCGTACATCAAAACTACAGCTGGAGTAGTGTATGAACTGTGTATCCAAATTTCCAAAACAGTAATACTGAATATTGTAAAAAGGACACAACGATAAAATTTCGTTATACAAATCGGCACCACCGCCGGTCGTGGTTAATATATTAATATAATGTTTAGAAAATATCATCAATAAAATATATTGATATAAACACACATGTAACGTGCTTCAGAAAATGCCTTCTAGAAGTAGCGCATAAGACCAATTAATTACTATTAAACTTACTTATACCTACTCGTACTTGGTATAAAATTATTGTAAACTAAATCAGCATGAGTGTTTACAATAAAGTACACTGGTAGGTATACGAGAGCGATAGTAACTATGTCCTGAAATACTCGTAAAACTAGGCGCTGAAATATCTAAAGCGAAATGCGTAAAGATTATTTTTATACATCTGGCTCATTTATATCATGGAAGTGGGAAGTAAATTTTTACTACAATGCGGTGCTGCGAACAATCATAACCTCGATTACCAAATTGTAAAACTGTGTTACATTGTGTTAGGTTGGTAAATAATTTTCTATAATGTCATAGGCAACGATTGAGCCGCGGTAACCCAGCTGGAAAGCGAATGTCGCGGGTTCAAATCCTGCTTGTTGTGGTAGAAATTATGCTAGGTTTCTAAATAAACTAAGGCAGTTCGGGACCATCAAGTATGTTAGGTAGAGTCTATCTAGATAGGGTAGTTTCTTTTCATAGTGTAAAGTAGAGCGCTGTCTTCATCGTCAGAAATAATGAAGCACCGCAAGAAAATCGCGAAATCTTTTGATTGGAAAATGAATAAACTGGCAGTGCAACCTACTAGTCGTACTGTATTGAAATTTTAATAAAGACATTAAAATTTTTTGATAAGAATAATTATATGTAGGTACGATGAATGATGAATCAAATCTTAATGTGGCGTGCGAACCGAATAGCATTCTCAATTGAATATTTTGTAAACACGTGCACCTATCAACAAACAGTAATGTCGCATAACAGTCGGTCAGATTATGTTCTTACTTTCTATAACGGAAGGCAAATTTTGCTCCGTTAATCGTATGATAGGACACTTTCTTTACAAAATGTAAATAAACTGAACAGAGATTGGCATACAGTTTTAATGATTTGCAACTCGTAGCTACAGTAATCGGAACGAAACAAGCCGGCAAGTAGCCTTATTATAGGACAAAGAACGAGGGGAAGCTGCCCCTTCGAGCGTAGGCGGCGCAGATTTCCGATGTTTGCGCAGCGTGCGCGCGGCGGCGGCGAGATTCCTGTTGCCTCGCCGCGCGGCAGTAGCGTCGCCGGCCCGACGCCGGCCACTCACAATGTAGCCAGCCCGAGCCCCAAACTCTAGCCTTCAACATGTCTTCCAGCGGTCCAACCGCCATGTTCTAGCTAACATTTATTATTAAGAAACCAAGTCTTCCACTAGTTAATAAGTAGGTTATAAGATGCAAAGGGGCAGGGCGTCGCGTCGCGAAAACAACAGAGTCGTGTTCGAACGGCTTTGGCGGGGGACGTTCCAAGCGGTGCTCGCGGGGCCCCAACGCAGGCCGCGGGCGTCATCTCACGACCCCTCTCCGGGGCTGGCCGTCCCCGCGATCATGCCACACACACCACACGCCCAAACCGTAGCGGACACGCTCGAGCCTGCGCTCAGAACCATCATCGAGGGGCTAAGGAACTCTTGTTGCTGCCGATGCAACTGTTCCGCGCACGATCGCAACATTAACGACAATTTGCAGGTCTGTCTCTCCAATGCCGAGGAGAGGAAGTCCATGCGGTCCGTAATAAGGTGTGCATTCATCTGAATAACAATTTTACGTCCTTAGAATTTTACCTCAGATAAATTTATAATCTATGAAAGTTAAGAGCAAAGAAATCATATTAAAGCCTAACGAGCTATAATGAATCATAGATCCGTTTGAAGAACTATCTGACTAACGATAACAAATAAAAACTTTCGCAGCCCGTTTAGTTTAAAATTGGTTCCGAACTTAGTAAAGTATTCTAAACCGTTTTAATGTTTCCCTATTTTTAGCGCACTTAGGTGCCCTACAGGTAATTATACTTCTTCTTCTGTCGCGTCGGACTTTATTAGTCCTACTAACCCTCTATTTTACTTAGATAGGAATACAATGGTTAATTCACCAAGAACCAACAATGCTCTACTAAGATCATCATCTGAATGGAGGTGTTTTGAAGAAACTGATCTGATAAATGGTACTGTACGCCGCTATAGTCTAAAGTCCGAAAACTGTCATAATTTGACAACTAATCCGGCAAAATCTATTGCTGCGTAGAACGCCATCTTTGGGATGAGTTTCTCCAAAAAAAATCATTACAGTAAAAATGCGGATCTGAAGAGGTTTCTCATTTCGCAGTGTCCGCGAGACGCATGCAGTGGCTGAAGCGCAGCAGGAGAAGAACGCCCGTCTGCGCGACGCGTTCGGAATCTCGCCGCGTTTCGTGGAGGGCTCCAGCCTGGACCCGGAGCGGCGCGCGCGCGAGCTCGCCACGCGGTACCCGCTCGTGCGCACGCCGACCCCCGAGCGCGACGACCGCCTCTCGCACTCGTCCAAGAAGAAGAAGAAGAGGAGGTTAGTGTGTCATAATGTGATAGGAACGTTTCGTGGAGGGCTCCAGCCTGGACCCGGAGAGGCGCGCGCGCGAGCTCGCCACGCGGTACCCGCTCGTGCGCACGCCGACCCCCGAGCGCGACGACCGCCTCTCGCACTCGTCCAAGAAGAAGAAGAAGAGGAGGTTAGTGTGTCATAATGTGATAGGAACGTTTCGTGGAGGGCTCCAGCCTGGACCCGGAGAGGCGCGCGCGCGAGCTCGCCACGCGGTACCCGCTCGTGCGCACGCCGACCCCCGAGCGCGACGACCGCCTCTCGCACTCGTCCAAGAAGAAGAAGAAGAGGAGGTTAGTGTGCTTACATGAACCTTATGTTTATAAAATCTTGTGAGTCATCATGAAGTTTGCTGTGTGGTGCCGGCTTAGAATGGCAGCAGTCTATTTCCCGAAGAAGAAGCGACTAAGAGATTTGAGAGTTGATGTATTGCAATAAGAGATTTGAGAGTTGATGTATTGCAATAAGAGATTTGACAGTTGATGTATAGCAATAAGAGATTTGAGAGTTGATGTATCGCAATAAGAGATTTGAGAGTTGATGTATTGCAATAAGAGAGAGATTTGAGAGTTGATGTATTGCAATAAGAGATTTGAGAGTTGATGTATAGCAATAAGAGATTCGAGAGTTGATGTATAGCAATAAGAGATTCGAGAGTTGATGTATTGCAATAAGAGATTTGAGAGTTGATGTATTGCAATAAGAGATTTGAGAGTTGATGTATTGCAATAAGAGATTTGAGAGTTGATGTATTGCAATAAGAGATTTGAGAGTTGATGTATAGCAATAAGAGATTCGAGAGTTGATGTATAGCAATAAGAGATTCGAGAGTTGATGTATTGCAATAAGAGATTTGAGAGTTGATGTATTGCAATAAGAGATTTGAGAGTTGATGTATAGCAATAAGAGATTTGAGAGTTGATGTATTGCTATAAGAGATTTGAGAGTTGATGTATTGCAATAAGAGATTTGACAGTTGATGTATAGCAATAAGAGATTCGAGAGTTGATGTATAGCAATAAGAGATTCGAGAGTTGATGTATTGCAATAAGAGATTTGAGAGTTGATGTATTGCAATAAGAGATTTGAGAGTTGATGTATTGCAATAAGAGATTTGAGAGTTGTTGTATTGCTATTAGAGATTTGAGAGTTGATGTATTGCAATAAGAGATTTGAGAGTTGATGTATTGCAATAAGAGATTTGACAGTTGATGTATAGCAATAAGAGATTCGAGAGTTGATGTATAGCAATAAGAGATTCGAGAGTTGATGTATTGCAATAAGAGATTTGAGAGTTGATGTATTGCAATAAGAGATTTGAGAGTTGATGTATTGCAATAAGAGATTTGAGAGTTGTTGTATTGCTATTAGAGATTTGAGAGTTGATGTATTGCAATAAGAGATTTGAGAGTTGATGTATTGCAATTTGAGAGTTGATGTATTGCAATAAGAGATTTAGGAGTTGATGTATTGCAATAAGAGATTTGAGAGTTGATGTATTGCAATAAGAGATTTGAGAGTAGATGTATTGCAATTTGAGAGTTGATGTATTGCAATAAGAGATTTGAGAGTTGATGTATTGCAATAAGAGATTTAGGAGTTGATGTATTGCAATAAGAGATTTAGGAGTTGATGTATTGCAATAAGAGATTTGAGAGTTGATGTATTGCAATTTGAGAGTTGATGTATTGCAATAAGAGATTTGAGAGTTGATGTATTGCAATAAGAGATTTGAGAGTTGATGTATTGCAATAAGATATTTGAGAGTTGATGTATTGCAATAAGAGATTTGAGAGTTGATGTATTGCAATAAGAGATTTGAGAGTAGATGTATTTCAATTTGAGAGTTGATGTATTGCAATAAGAGATTTGAGAGTTGATGTATTGCAATAAGAGATTTGAGAGTTGATGTATTGCAATAAGAGATTTGAGAGTTGTTGTATTGCTATTAGAGATTTGAGAGTTGATGTATTGCAATAAGAGATTTGAGAGTTGATGTATTGCAATAAGAGATTTGAGAGTTGATGTATTGCAATAAGAGATTTGAGAGTTGATGTATTGCAATAAGAGATTTGAGAGTTGATGTATTGCAATAAGAGATTTGAGAGTTGATGTATTGCAAAGAAGCGACTAAGAGATTTGAGAGTTGATGTATTGCAATAAGAGATTTGAGAGTTGATGTATTGCAATAAGAGATTTGAGAGTTGATGTATTGCAATAAGAGATTTGAGAGTTGATGTATTGCAATAAGAGATTTGAGAGTTGATGTATTGCAATAAGAGATTTGAGAGTTGATGTATCGCAATAAGAGATTTGAGAGTTGATGTATTGCAATAAGAGATTTGAGAGTTGATGTATTGCAATAAGAGATTTGAGAGTTGATGTATTGCAATAAGAGATTTGAGAGTTGATGTATTGCAATAAGAGATTTGAGAGTTGATGTATTGCAATAAGAGATTTGAGAGTTGATGTATTGCAAAGAAGCGACTAAGAGATTTGAGAGTTGATGTATTGCAATAAGAGATTTGAGAGTTGATGTATTGCAATAAGAGATTTGAGAGTTGATGTATTGCAATAAGAGATTTGAGAGTTGATGTATTGCAATAAGAGATTTGAGAGTTGATGTATTGCAATAAGAGATTTGAGAGTTGATGTATTGCAATAAGAGATTTGAGAGTTGATGTATTGCAAAGAAGCGACTAAGAGATTTGAGAGTTGATGTATTGCAATAAGAGATTTGAGAGTTGATGTATTGCAATAAGAGATTTGAGAGTTGATGTATTGCAATAAGAGATTTGAGAGTTGATGTATTGCAATAAGAGATTTGAGAGTTGATGTATTGCAATAAGAGATTTGAGAGTTGATGTATTGCAATAAGAGATTTGAGAGTTGATGTATTGCAATAAGAGATTTGAGAGTTGATGTATTGCAATAAGAGATTTGAGAGTTGATGTATTGCAATAAGAGATTTGAGAGTTGATGTATTGCAATAAGAGATTTGAGAGTTGATGTATTGCAATAAGAGATTTGAGAGTTGATGTATTGCAAAGAAGCGACTAAGAGATTTGAGCGTTGATGTATTGCAATAAGAGATTTGAGAGTTGATGTATTGCAATAAGAGATTTGAGAGTTGATGTATTGCAATAAGAGATTTGAGAGTTGATGTATTGCAATAAGAGATTTGAGAGTTGATGTATTGCAATAAGAGATTTGAGAGTTGATGTATTGCAATAAGAGATTTGAGAGTTGATGTATTGCAATAAGAGATTTGAGAGTTGATGTATTGCAATTTTAAACGACCGCCTATGTACTTTCTCAATGGTGATACACACGTCTCCTGAATGGCTTTAAAGCTTTAGTGAGACGTGGTGTGTTTGGCCGTTTGCCAGAATTACTTACTGCTAAAACTTGAATAGGTGTCGACGTATATTTTTGTGTTTTTGTGAACTTTTTTCAACACTCTTGTTTTCAATATTAGGATGTGACACATCAATCTGCTCTGGATTTGTTTTAATTGAATAATGCCTTCAGCAGTCGCTTGTATTTACTTGATAATTTATTACATGCAGTAGTACCATAAACACAAAAATATGTGCACAGGTGTAATCTACCGTTAGTATACAATAAATGCATATTAAATGAGATCAAGAACCCTTTCTTTGCTCAAGGTCAAAAGAATGCATTTTGCTGATAACAACTATTCACAAGTTATAATATACCAATAAAAGTAATAATAAAAATAAAGTATAACTCTAATCAATATCATAAATAATTATTCTTATTTTCTCCACAGTTCATCTCCTGATGCAAGAAAACTGAAGAAGAAGAAGTCGAAGAAGAATAAGAAAGAGAAGTGAGTAAATTTCTATTATTTTCACAATGATTTTGTTTTATTATTTTGATATAAGTTGTCGAAAATGCTCCCATCTCACCCTAGTTTATATTTGAACCCAGACAGGTGACTCTGCAGTTATCAAAAAGGCAAGTACTTCATTGGTTCACATTTTGTGATATATTAGATCAAAATAGAATTTCAAAGAAATAATAAAACAAATTTATTTATTTTCAAAGCATTTTCTGTTACTATTTTCAGTCAAAGAAAGATGTTATGGAGTTTTATACGTAGGTATGATAAGTTCAGTTTTTTGTGTGTGAATATATTCTTCTTTGAGGCCTTTTCTCTTATCAAGACTTACTTTCTAGACTTCGGAGCTCGCTTCTTACCATTTCTGGTAAGTGGGTGCCCTTAACTGCATTGAAACCAATAGTAATCTGTTAATTATTTAGTTTTTATATTTTTTTACTAGTAACCTTATATGTAAAGTAATTTAGTTTAGGTACCTCTTTATTTATATAGTTTGTTCACATCTGTATACAACACATTGATATATTACGCATATGACATTGATAAAATTCTCGGATTATTGTCTTTACACCTGGTTTTCACGTAAACATCTTCTGCAGGCAAGAATCCAGCAAGAAAAAGAAGAAGAGGTCAAAATCTCCGAACAGTGACAGCTCGAGCAGTTCTGAAGGCGAGAGTGACTCCAGCTCCGACGACGAACGACACAGGAAGAAAAAGAAGGTAACTGTTCCACCTCTACATACCTTTGTGTTCACTTGACTAGGCTACGTAGGACCTATACACGGGATAGATTGCATAGTTCAAAGATTATGCTTCATTGTGCTCCCAATTATAATTATTTGCCTTACTTTTTCTTCTTTTCGAGTGGGACACCGAGTCGCCCAACGACCCTATTTGATTTGAAGCTATTCTTTATGCATATTCCTTCATAACATACTTTTATTTTAACAGTTACAGTTGTATATGGTTCGTATAAGTATGGTTGTTCATAAGAGTGTAATCTTTGAATTATATCTATTTTATTTTACTCTAACATAAATAGTCACTACTATTTTGGGTTTTGGGCAATCTGGAGACTACATTCATTCTACAGATACAATTTTTACAGTTTTGTCCTTTAGATGGAAATGTTTGTGAATTTTCCTGTCGACCCCACTTTATTGATCCCGTCCCTATGAACCTGTATAAGAATAATTTTATTGCAAGTTGATGAGCACTTTTGCTTCAATTTATTTTTCGTACATACCTACCAATTTATGATGAGATGACAACACACAAGCTGATTTTAACCCTTGAAAAGATAGCACTATCCTCCACATGAAAACGGGCTTGACTTTATTTTGTGTCCTTTTCTCTTCAATCTTCATTCATCTACGATTGTGTAACTTTTGGTGTACCTACCTACTTAGATGTCACAAGACTTTTCTATAGTTATTTTCATAAATTTTCCCAAGCTTTAGAAGTTTATAGCTAAAACATATCCACTACTTGTCCATAATTAATTTTTTCATCTACAAGATACCTACCAATGATATCAATTTCGAACTGTGATTTGATTATTTTCTTCCTACTTCATTTTATTTATTTTTCTGTAAATACAAGAAATAGCCAGTAAAAATTATCTGTTTAACTGTGCATCATTTCATAGGATAGCCATCTTTATCTGAAGAAATAACGTATACTGTAAGTATATCACAAAACAATAACACTCAATAAGAACACTATGTTAGGAGAATACTAAAATATACTCCGTGATGGTTCTCGTAATGCATTTTGTGACTAACTGTTTATGAGGTTACGGTGCAAATGGCTGGTTGCGAGGGTTCAGTGTGCACAGATATTAAATGCATGGTGTTTGTATTAGTCCTTTGAACAGATGGTGGTTTTTTTATAATCGTACAACGCGTTACGTGTCCGAATGTGTCTTAGAAAAACGTGCCCAAAAAGCCTGTAGTCTAAGTCTAGTACGCTTTATACGATGTGGTTTTAACCGGCACGTTTTTGTATCACACATTTTTGTATCAAACTGATTGACTGAAATGTGACTAATCCATAACATTCTCCCTCTTCTCATTTATCCAAAACTAATTAAGGATGCTCCACATGTTTAAATGGTATCAAATACCACCACCGTTTGTTAAATAAGGTACGTTCCCCAAAGTGTTGTATTACATTTGATTTTTGTGTATTTATACATGTATTTATGTATATCATTATTATGTTGAAAGTACTATTGACATCGTAACGATACTAACATAGTACGTAACTGAAAAAAGTACGCACTGGTGCCAAATCCTCTTCCTGAATCCACGTATTTATTTTTATTACAAAAGTCCTTGAGAATGTTATGGATGACTTGTAAAAAATAACATTCCGTAATTTTAAATTCATTTTGTACGTGCTTCTGTAAAGCTTATGTATATTTGGTTTCTGAATAAATAATTATTATTTTTACCTGTATATTTCAGTGGTTATTTAGTATGCATGCGTGAAAGTGTTATTTTGTTTATATTTCTTTCAAAACATCATAGTTCCTGGAAGACACGAAAACGGCGGAAATTATTACCTTTATTTTTTTTTTTTATTAGTAAACGTATGTTTAGTTGCCGTAACCACTATAGTCTTCTTGTATTGGCACTGGTGTTTTGTTCTTTCAAATCAATTTAAAGATGATATTAATGTATATTTATTCGATTTAAACAGAAAAAGTCGAGTAGCAGACGACGCGCCAGCAGCGAACCTTCCAGCCAAGAGAGGTAAGATACAATTTAAATTTTCTATAGTATATAATACCAAATATTCTCTTATAAGTTCTTCAAGAACTATAAAAATATGCTTAAGATTTCTTTTGATATCTCATTTCAGTTCGCCAGTAAGACATGACAAAGACAAACCACGAGAACGCATCAGTGAAACTAGAGACAATGAAATAGATTACAGGAAAAAGTACCGCGATGACAGAAGCAAGAAATATGACAGACGGGAAGAACCCCCAAGAAATTCCCGACCTGATGATTCACGCTCAAGGAGAGACGAACGCAGGGCATCCAGGTCAAGAGACCGCGACTCATCACCCGACTTGAGGCGAAAATCACAAATCACCAAAATAGAAAACAGAAGAGACGCTTCAAGAGATGAGGAAGATCGTGGAAGACCTAAATCCTCCAAGCGTGATCGTCACTCTACCCCAGAATCAGAAGAAGAGGCTCCAAGAAAAACTGGGAAAAAAGATAAGCCGTACCGCCGTGATAGCGTATCTCCTCCGCCAGAAAAAAGGCGAAAAAGGAGTCCTTCACCCGATCCGAGAGACAGAGAAGACACGTACTATAACAGAAAGAGAACAGACAGAGACAACGAGAGAGAAAGCAGCCGGAATCGCAGAGAATCCCCTCGAGAAGATAGGTACCGCAGAGAATCGCCTAGAGATGACAGGCGAGCCAGGAGGAGCGAGTCTCCAGAGTACAGAAAGAATAGACGCGAAGACACATACAGAAACGAAAGGGACGAATCACGCAGCAAGAGGTACGAAGATTCACCACCTAAACGAAGGGATAACGATGACTCCAAACGTAGGAAGAACAGAAGCCCTTCAAGAGACGAAAGGGATATTTCCCCCGACTTTAGGGACAGATCTCCAGTCAGCAAATCAAACAAAAACAAAGAGTCACGCAAGGAAACGGAAAAACCCTACAAAAATTCAAGGTCGGGAAGAAAATCTTCCGAATCTGAGTCAGAACCTGAACCACCTCCAAAGAGAATTACAGAAAAAGAACCTAAAAGTTCAAGATACCAAAAAGATAGAAGCGAATCTCCACCAAGAAAAGAGCAACGAAAACGAAGTCCCTCTCCTGAATACAAAAGAAAAGATTCACCACCTAAAGCCAAATCTGACAAATATAAGTCTTCAAAACCAGATGACAGTAAATATGAAAACAGCCGACCCAAAAGAAAATCCCCGTCGCCAGAAGTAAGATCTAGGCGCAAATCAATAAGTAAATCTAGATCTCCGAGTCCACGCAAAACCACAAGACAAGAAAAACAAATGAGCGAATCTCCGAAACAAAAGAGATCCGAGCGGCACACAGTATCTCCTAAAGACAAAACGAGCGAACACAGTGACCGTAAAGAAACCCACAGACCCAAAGAAATGTCTAAGTCACCACAAAAAAGCCGGAGCTCATCAAGTTTGAGTTATTCTCCAGCACAACGAAGCCCAGAAAGATATCGTGATATTATAGAGAAGTTACCAGAGAAAGATAAACGCAAATACATGGCGCCTGAGAATAAAAAGAAAAAGAAGGAAGAAAATTACAAACCAAAAAACGTTGTTTGCGTGCAGAGCTCCTCTAGTGACGACGAAGATTGTGACTCAGGGTTCCTTAGGGGACTCGAAGAGCGCGCCCGCCAAGATGACTTCGAACTGAGAAAGCTGAAACAAAAGCTCACTCAGATGGCGAAAGCGTCTTTGCAACGGATACGGAACGAAGACACTAATGGACCGTCCACATCGGTCGTTGCGAACGCTGATGTGGCACCGAATGAAAGCGCTTTTGCAAAACGATCGAGCCCAGTCGAAGAGAAGGCGAAAGAAGTACCAAAAGTGACTGAAAAGAAGAAGAGCCCAGTAAAGGACAATCCTAAGAGACACGAAAGTCCTGTTCGCATAGACAGCTCTCCGGAAGTAAGAAAGCGAGGCCGTAGCTGGTCCAGATCGTCTCGTTCCCGATCGAGATCCCACGGGAAATCATCACGGTCACGATCGCGCGGAAAATCGTCAAGATCGCGATCACGATCGAGGGCGAAGTCGTCACGATCGCGATCCCGCGGGAAGCCGTCCCGTTCTCGGTCTCGAGTCAAGTCATCTCGATCCCGGTCTCGAGTCAAGTCGAGGTCTCGTTCCCGAGTCAAGTCGAGGTCTCGGTCCAGAGTCAAATCTCGGTCACGATCTCGAGTGAAGTCGTCCCGGTCCCGGTCCCGGTCGCGTGGGAAGTCGTCTCGTTCACGCTCGCGGTCGCGCTCCTCGCGCTCCAGATCACGCTCGTACTCTTCGTCAAGGTGAGTCCTCCCTTTCAAATAATTATAAATACTTTCAGCTCCCCACTAAATAGACGCAAAAGGCTTTACCACAAAAAGCTACACGCGTCTAGCGTTCTTTGTATCGAGATATTTTTTAAAGTTAAAGTTAATGCGTTAAAGGCGCATCTAATTCTCAAAGTCCTCTATGATGCCGTTGGGTCAAGGTGCCATATACTTACACAGAAACACGCTTAACAGAAGCTGCACGCGCGGTGAGTATGGCAATATCCCCCAAATAAAGAGACGCCCATGTCCAGCAGTGGACTGTTACTGTAGAAGTAGTAGATCGTTATGAGTGTTATGACACCTGTCGTATTTAACTGTTTTTTTTTTTGCTATTTCTAGGCGCTCCCGTTCAAGTCGGTCCAGCTCGTACAGCAGCCGCAGCTCGTCAAGATCTTCGCGCAGCTCATCGCGATCGACGCGCTCATCACGGTAAACATTACCCACTTACTATCCAAAACCTCCATCAGATTTAGTCTAAACTAACGAAGATTATAATTCAAACTTTCGATTTTCTTTCCGATAAATGAAACGAATGACTTGAAACCGTTGAATGCATGCCACATACGATCAGAACAATGACGGGCGTGTATGCCGATTACCGTAGATCGAGCGAGCGGCGCGTGCGCACGCGCTCGCGATCGCCATCCATCCCGCGGCGCGCGGGGTCGCCCAGCTTTCTGGATAGACGGCGCATCACGAGGTAGCAATCGATGTCGTGTGTTACAGTAACAGTTGCGAACAGTGCTTTTGCATAAACAGGTTTCAGGATAAATGTGGTAGTATTTCCAGCCGAATGGACCTAATAAGTCAATGTGAATCAAATACCAAGCATGCCATGCGTATCAAGCGATATGATATGAGAACAAAGTACCTTTTCTGAAAATAAAGATGGGTAGAAAAACTAAATAAATCATAATTATAATATCTACTTATTTAGTTTTGTGTACAAATATTTTTGTTGGAGCTCATATTACAAAACATAAAGTTCGCCGGTACCTGTTGTTTACAAAAGCACTGTTATCGTACTTAAAGCAATTAATTGATATTTCTTAATTTTCAACTTATTTTGGTTCCAAGAATATCAATTGATTGTAGCAGTTTTTTTTGTCTAGATGTTTTAACATTTTTTTGTGTGGCCTTTATGCTAATATTATTATGCTTCGTAACCTTATTTTGCAGTCAGCTGTATCACGAATCTGTAGATTATTTTAATTATCAGGTCATAAAATATAATGAATTGAATTAAATGAATTTATTATCAAAAGTGTCAAAAAATCTTATTCTATAGTCCGACAACTTCGTGCGCGACCTTCCTGCGGGGTACAGACGGTAAGGGGGCGAGGAAGCACGTCATTTTAATATGACGTGCGGCGCGGATGCACGCCTCTCCCTTCCCCGCTACACCTCCCGCTACCCGCTGACATCTCCCTCCCCAACGTCTGTCACCCCTAGGGAAGGTCGCGCACGAACTTGTCGGACTATAATACATAGCCGTAGTTGGAACTTGCGACAAAATATGTCACACGGTGTCAAAATATCGATATTTCAGAACTTAATAGTTGCACAATGTCATAGACGCAGAATGTAAAGTATAAGCCTCCTAAACTCTATGCCTAAACTCTTACCGAGATATTATAAAAACGAAAGGTTCACTTTTTGGACCTGTTATTTAGAGCTTTCATTAATGAAGGTGGTGGCTTCCATCTTGAAACAAATAATAAAAACAAGGAATCGTGATACAGTGTAATTATGTTTTATTTTCTTATATATCACGTATTTTCGTTTCCTCTTTTATAGAGATCGTTCACGCTAGATTAGCACAAGTTCCGAAGACACGAGTAGCTCCCGCTGTGCAGTGATTGATTGTGCTATAGATATTAGTTAGAATAAGTTATAAGTATTGTATTAATAATATTATAATTCCACTTTCTAAAACGCTTTTACATATTTTTATAAGGTATAACAGAAAAGGGTAATGTTGTGAAAGTAATGGTCATGATTCCCAAGAACTGTAATAAGATTAACTTGACTAAAGACATAAAATTGACTTGTTTTTTGGGAAAATTGATTCTTTTTATACTTTACATTCTAGTACGTATGTATTCTTTTTTTCTGTTCTACTTTACTATACAACTTATTCATTATGGCTCGGGTGCCTTTCCGAAATACTCCTTTTTAGTGCCAAAAGGGACATTGCGAGAATAGCCCGCAGGACCAGTTGTACCATTGGACAGTACCATTGATGGTACAACTGGGACAAAATTATCCCACCTGTACACTCAATGGTACAACTGAGCCAAATTTTGTCCCAATTATACCATTAGACCAACAACTATACAGGGTGTTATTTTAAATGCATGCCATAGCGTCAGAGTATGTTAAGCATCGATATAAGATGCCGTGAAGATATAGAAAAAAACACTGGCACAAAAATATTTACTTAGCCGATATTATGAAAATTACGTAATATACAAGGTGACAGATGTCAAACTAAAAAAAATATAGGTTTTGAAGTGATCTATGACATGACAGCTGTCAAATAAAATTTGTTTATTCCGGAAACTATGAATCTTAGACAAACTAATTTTATGTTTGACAGCTGTCATGTCAAAGATTACTTCAACACTAATCATTTTCTCAAACAAATTGATAGTCTAGCATGCATAATTGCCGATAAAAACAAGTTTTTAGTTTGACAGCTGTCACCTTAGATGTAGGTCTCATTAAGGCCTACAACTTTCCCAAACAAAATGATAGTCTACAATGCATAATTGCCGAGAAAAACAAGTTTTTAGTTTGACAGCTGTCACCTTAAATGTAGGTCTCATCAAGGCCTACAACTTTCCCAAACAAACTGATAGTTTAGCATACATAATTGCCGAGAAAAACAACATTTTAATTTGACAGCTGTCACCTTAAATGTAGGTCTCATCAAGGCCTACAACATTCCCAAACAAACTTATAGTCTACAGTGCATAATTGCAGAGATAAACGAGTTTTTATTTTGACAGCTGTCATAAAAAATCTAGGTATCGTCGAAACCGACAACTTCCTGGAAGAAACCATGCTAAACCAAAATTGACACCTGTCATCTGAAATTAAGTTCTCGTCAAGACCTACAAGCATAAGAGTAATTAAAAAAAACGAAATTCCGGAATGCGAGTAAAGACGGGTGTAATTTGTTGTAAAACATTTCATGGTACAGGTGGGATAATTTTGTCCCAGTTGTACCATCAATGGTACTGTCCAATGGTACAACTGGTCCTGCGGGGAGAATAGGCGTTTATTGGAAAAACTGAACCGCAAGATTGCGATGTTCGCCGCCATAGACAAAGTCGGAACAACTTTTAAAATTTGACTAATAATTCGGCAGTTATGGCCATAGACTTATATATAGGGTGTATTTTTATTAGTGGCGGATCCGTTAAGGGTGTGTTCTGTCAATGAAACTGAACAACTTTCCCCAAGGAACATAGGTCGAAATAAAAAAAAATTTGGCCCTCCCATACAAATTGACCCGGCCGTCCAACACACTTAGTATGGGAAGACCAAAATTTTTTTCGTATTTCGACCTATGTTCCTTGGGGAAAGTTGTTCAGTTTCATTGACAGAACACACCCTTAACGGATCCGCCACTAATAAAAATACACCCTATATATAAACTAGGTTATGGCAGCGTACAACGACATCTTGTGGATGGATTGGTTTCTCCAAAAAAAAAACGCCTATTTTGGTACAAGAGGGTATTTTCCGAAAAGTGCATTCTGAACTCGAACGAACTAATTAACCACGGGAGACTGAATAGTGTTCTTTAGTGTGACACAATACCATGTTAGATGTTATGTATGATATTATACTTTGTTTGGTCTCATTTCACTAACTTTTACATTTCATAAGATAATCAATTTTATTGGGTGTATAAACTTCATTTATTTACTTTTGAGTGATGTGTTACTAAAAGGGTGTGCTACTAAAATTGCAATAACTATTTTGCATATTTAGATAAGATTTTTATTAAAACCTTGCGTAAAAACCATGTCATGAGTTTTATAATACGATAATACTTTCTTATCATGAAACTTATGTCATGGCTTAATTTTATCAAGTATTTGCGCTGTAGATTAATTCATAGAGGCGTAAGTGAGCATTTGACTGCAGATAGAGATGAATGGAAGAAAAAGACATGTTGCACCGAACCCAAATAAATTGGGATAAGGGCAGGCAGATGATCATGATGATTAATTATATCTGTTTTTCTTTTGTAGCGCACCCGTTATAGACTTAAATAAAGGGCCAAACAAATTCAAGAATAGGGGAAGAAGATGAATGAATTATTGCCAATAATTAAGTGGAATTTACTTAGAAGTGAACGCAAGATGTATTTGTGCTATATGTATTTAATTTAAAGAAAATATTTCCAGCCTGTTTTATGTTTTACTAGTATTGAGTTCTGATTAAACTGGATTGTAAAATTTTAGTTGTTTTTTTTTGTTTCATTTATTTTTAATTTTGCTGCATGGTAGATACGCTAGAAGCCAAATTCAAAAACGGTAAGTACAGCATGACTATAGAAGCTAACAAACATGAGATGTGAAGGTGTAAAAAAAGATTAGCTGATTATATTTTTAGCTCTGAACCATCCCACGAAAACGAGCAGCTCTTTCTCCAAGGAAGTAGATACCAATACAAACTGCAAATGTTCTGCGGGGAGAGCTATTCAGTTTCATGGGCCGGGTAACGCTTAGAAAAAAATCACAATCTTTTTCGCATGATACAATTCTAATACCATACGCATGTGACTAACACGAGTAACAACCGCAACAGCGCTCGTAAGCGGCCGATACCGTACCGGCGGCCGACGCCGTCGTCACCGAGCAGCAGCTATAGCAGTCGGTCGTCGCATCGCAGCTGGTCGCACTCCCCGCCGCCTGTGCCGCGCCCTGAACGAGAGTGAAGACTCCCGGACCAACAGAGTCTGGGCAAAGGAAGGAGTCCCGCGGAAATGAACTAAAATAGATGAGAAATAGTAAATGCAAATGATAATAGATTTCAGATATTGTACCTACTTATAAATAACAGCACAGCCGTATGCGTGGGGCTCCTTCGTGGCATGGGCTCTAGCAGACTAAACAACGTACCTATCCTTGATTTACCGTGTATACTTAACTGTCTATACATCCAAAACGGAGCCTGTGTTGCTCTTAAATATAACAACAATACTTACCTACTAATACTAACTCATATGTAGTAAATATTAATCGTTCCAGTCTATAATACCAGTTTAGGACATCAACATTTGTTATTATAATCCCTTGTCATCTAGCCGTGAACGGAAATAAACTTCGTAATCCTTAGTGACACAATTCCCAGGAATGAAAGATCACTGATTTTTGTGCTATAATATGTTATGAACAAACATTAAATCTTGAATGGCTATATGGCCACCGTCATGATTGGAAGACTGTATTAGTCAAAAGGTCAAATTCACTGCATTGCATTGTAGCGTAGTTCAAAGTTTCAAACCAAACCGTTTCGCAAAAGCATTGTTTGTTACAAAATAAATCTAGTCAATAGCGAGAATCTTTTGAAATATTAGGTATCGCACTGAAAATTAAATTAATAGGTAATCTCGTAAACGTAGGTATGATAGCGAATACTCGAATGGCGTCGTCTGATTTTCTATGTATTAAAAGAATATTGAACGATAAGAAGTGATAATAACGGGATAATATTTGAGTAATATGAAAAACAATATTTTCCTTAATTAGTATGTGAATGTAACAGAAAATCTAGTTACACAAAAATTTTGAAAAATGTTTACAATTTTCGTTTAAAAATACACCTAGTCAAAACTATTGAAGTCATTCCAATAGATCTCATTTTTAATTTTTACATTAGTCATTTCTTTTATTTATTAACTTATTTATTTTGTTGTTGCTAATATTATTTAATTTAGATTAAATTATTGATCGAACAGTACCAAAATACTCTAGTCTTTACAATGTTTAGAATATATTAGGATATTAAGTGCAATATGTCTAATTATAAGTACAATTTCACAATTGTGAAACATATTTATAATACCATATACTTTTACACCAGTACCTAATTTATATTCTCATATTTATTTAGATTTTTGCGACCCCTATTTATAAAAATTGTTATTTAAATACGGTAGGTATTAGTTTCTCATAGAATTAAGGTGTCAAAACAATGAAGCAATAAGGGAAATGTGAAAAATTATATAAAATACTCTTGTAACAATAGTTATTATAACCACTTTATTGATCATCAAAGTTTATTTATAAAAATATAAAAAATCCTTGTAATAATCTGTGTAAATGCGCACTCAATGAATTGATATTTTGCTTCATCTCATCATAGTTGTTTTAGATGTTTCACAGAATATTTAATATAATAGTAATCAGTTAACAATATTGGATCGAATTGCTGTTGTAGAATAAATCATAATTAACATATTGACAAATTTTCATTTTCCTACTAACAAGTTAAAAGTGACTGTTCATACTTCTATACCCCACAAAAAATAACATTCCTTTTTTAAACTCTGGCAAGAAATAAGAGCGATTAACACTAAATTAATAATAAAAATAACATGGAATGCTTAAAGTCACAAGTATTTTTGGTTATTTACACGAATTTTGCTAGGTAACAAAACAGTTTCCTTACTAATAATCAATCATTATATTCCTATAAAGCGTTGTGATACATATTTGTGTCCACCATAGCACCAGAATATCCACCACCCCATAGATTCATTGTTTACTTCATTCTGTCTTTTTCTGGCTCTGCTGTCTTCTCTTGGTTGCCAGGAACATCGCCCATCCGAAACCGACGAAGTTCATGAACAGGACTCTCAACTGAAATAAAAATGTAGGTATTTGGTAAGAAGTAAGCTAGGTGCATTTAGAGGTAAATAAATAAATATGAATTCTTTATTAATTATACAGGCTGTTAGAAAATAGTACTGCTTTTATTGCAAGGAGTAAATCAATTGAATAATCGGGCCCTGAATCTAGTATATTTCTCCAATATCAACTGAATTATGAGGAGTTGTGCAGATTTTTGAGCAGGATCACCTCTTGCTTGATCATCATATCACAGTTCCATTTTTACCACCCTGTATAATTAATTGTTGTTATTATATAAATATTGCGATTATCATAACATGACCTACATACATATAAATATAACTAAGCCAAAGGTCAATTGACAAATTATCGAAAAATAAATAAAAGCTAAGAAGCACGCAAGCTAAGAGATAGATAACATTGTCTTATGATGAAATCAGGCTTACTATTCCTCCGCGCGCCGCTGCTATTCCAATCGCGGTTTTGCGGTTTTTACTAATGGAATGAAGTACTTTACGGTGGTAAAAATTACATGACCTATGAGAATTTATGAATTTCTATTTTTGACAAATCAATTTGAGACTTTTTTACATCATTTAGTAATAATGGTTAAAAAGTAGGTAGAACATCAGCCTCGATTCTGAAGGGACACTTTCTTTGCTAATTTCTTTGCTTGTTTTGTTCCTCTCATTCACTCTTTTAAATAAGTAAAACATAATGGATAATTATATATCAATTATAGGAATCATCTATGAAGGTAAGCAAATGGTTGCACAGATTTAGACTATTAGTATGAATATATGAAATTATGCATACTCACCATAGGGGGTACAAACGCCAAGTTAATAACTTGGAAAAGTGTCAGCCATTTCCAGTTAGCCTGCAGAACTGTGGTGTACAAAGCAAACAGCTGTTTTAGAGCAGCACCATGGCTTTTTCCTTCAAATCTGGCCAGAGTGTATAGCGAGAACGCTTGCATGAGTGGTGCAAATAACAGTCTTTCAAACAACAGCTTCTTTGCCAGTGGGAATGCTACTTCGTCTGCTGGGAATATCCTCTCGAGGATCTCATAGAAGTAATGAGGGATTGAGCCTCCGAAGAGTAATCTGGAAAACAGTAATAAATAAAATTAAATAAAAAAAAAATATAAATGCAACCGCAGTTCCGTATTATTCTATAAAGTGTAGGTACATAATTAAATTAACTCAAGTAAAGTTAAGTAAGTATTGAGAATGAGGTAGTAGTGTAAGTAGGCACATCCTCATGGTCTCCTTTTTGTGGTGGACAGCGCCCAAGACCATCATAATAATTAAAGGTGTTAAAGGCCAGCTTTCCATAAGGAATATGGGGCGAAATATGAAGGAAAAGGAATTTGATACGAAACTGATTGATCAGCATGATTGCCATCACATTTTCTCTTTATATCTCGACCTCTTTTCCTTCCCTTGACTGTTATTATTGTAATTATCATATTTGCAGATGATTAGTATATTTAAACAAGATAAAGTATAGAACTTGAAATATACCCATATAAACCAAATGCCAAAACTGGATCCACTCGCACACTCTCACCAGCGACCAGCTGTGATGCAATACTGGCTGATGAACCGATGACACAACTAAAAAGAAAAGTAATAAAATAATGATTTATATGTAAGTAGGTAACCACATACAATATACATCTTATAACATATAAAGCAGTTGCAGGTACAAAATGGACTTTGATCAAGAATCAAGAACAATGGCCTGATTCTGATTATGAGCTATGCAAATAATTAAGATTTAAAAGATAAATTGAGCTTACCTTGTTATGGATTTTGTCTTAATAGGATGCAGGTACAAGTTTTGTAAATAACTAGCAAGCAAATTCATAATGGGTTTGGATAAAGCCATTTTATTATATTTTTTTATTTGCAAATACTTGACCTGCTATCCTTGCAAATTATGAGGGTTTTTATCACAGTATTACAATTATCTGCTATTTATCTCAAACGTAAAAATGAAATGGTAAAATTATGATAAAGTCCAAGTCTTATCAGGTCCAAACTCAATAACAAGAGGAAGACCAACCAGATTAAATTGAACCACCACAGATAGATATCACAAGAGAATGAATGGAATGAAGTTCAATTCATTCATGATGACATTTGTTGATAAACTTCTAAGTAAATTAAAATTAAATAATATTAATAAAATAAAGAAATACTACATATTAGTAAAATGCTCTGTATTACACTAATTAATTAACCTAGTTCATTCATTTCATCACAATTAGATTTATATGTAAAAGCACAAGTATTTAAGCATTAATAAAATAATATTCAGCAACTTCTTTGTTAGACAATATAATTTTAAATTATCAAAATAAACATACAAAACTATTTACTGTAACCAACCTGCAGCTCAAGCTCTAAAAATAAATTGTAATCAAAATAGCTTTTACAAACTTACCAAATTCTGCATAATATTATATTTTTCGATAAATTAAAAAATCATTTACACAATTTTCTTATACCTAAACAATAGTCAAATCTTGCTAAACTTCAGCTACCAAATAGTTTATCCAACTGCTTTTGCAGGTTGTGTGAAGTCAATGCTGGGGTGTCTGGTACTGTCATGTCACGGTTCACCATCGGTGTGCTTAAAAAGTTCATCTGCTCTTTCATTTTCATATACATATTTAAGGGTTTTCCTGTAAAGTCTTTCACAGGTGTGTGCATTTCCACTGCTGAAACATTTGGCATTGATTTGCACACTATTTTCTTTCGAAGACAAGGATTCTTTTTAGGGATTTTATAAGTTGGTGATTTTGGAGACTTGATAACTGAAGCAGGTTTACTCTTGATGACTGAACAAGGTCTGCTAAGTATGGGACTCTTTTCAGGACTTAGTGTTTTATTCACATCTTTGGTCGGTACTAAAGTCTTGTCCTTATCACTCTCAGAAACTTTCCTGGCATTCTTTTTTTCTTCAATCAATTTTCTGACATTCTGTAAAGATTTTATTTGTGACTCCTTGATGTTATTGAGCATTTTGACACCATTTTCTAGCATCCTTATATTTTTTTCTGTTTGCTTTTCTACTTCAAGTAAATTATCAATTTCAGTGGTTGATTCATCAGTTTTTGTAACAGTTGCTTTAGTAAACAAGTCACACAGTGATACAATAACACTTTCTTCTCTCTTGCTATTATCAGGACACACTGATGGTTTATCAAAGCACATTATAGTGTTGTCATTGTACAGTGCAGAGTTTTCTAAACAACTAGAATTGTTAAAGTACTCCTGTACACTTCTATACTCCTTGAATGGTGTGGAAACAGGAGGGGACACCTCAGCAATGTTCTCCAAGGTCTGCTCTTCTGCCACAGCCTTAACTTTCTCTTCTATCTCATGAATTTCTTTCTCTTTCTGTAGGAAGCTCGCATCACTACCGGATTTCCATGAAGTGTTTAAAAGTTCTGTCTCAGTTTTAGGAGTAGGAGGAACCATTCTAGGTTGTGTTGTAGTTGGAGCCAACACTTTCTTGATCAAATTGACTCTACTCGGTATGTTTTCTTTGTTAGCAATAGTCATCCTGTTTCTTGGTATGGGAGGTTTGATTTCAACTGGTGTTGGAGGTATGTTACAAATTCCACTGATTCGCACACTGCTTTTTGCTGGAAATAAATGAAAGCTAATTAAATACTACAAAGAGAGAGAGAGAAAGGGAAATAAAAAAGAAAAGTTTAAATATTCACCTTGAAGATTGTAAAGTGACTTCTTGGCTCTAAATTCTGGTCTGGGAAACTTAGGTGTTTCTGTGCTTTGCATGGTTATTCTTGGGTTTGATACAGGTACAGGCTGAAATGAATTTAAAAAAATTGTCATGTTCAAAAAGAAGCGTACTACTGCATACTTCATGTTCATTTGTATTAATGAAACATTGTGCAATAAATGAAATACTTACTCTTGGCTTTGCTTGGAAATTCAGCACTTTTCTGACTGAATGGTTCTTCAACTGCCCATCAGCAGTGTGGCTTATTATTTTCTTTTCTACTTTTACTGAAGAGTTCCAGCCTTTTTTCTTTGCAGAAGGCACAGTTTGATTAGTTCTTCTCGGTGACTGTGGTTTCAACACTGAAATATACAATTAAAAACATTGTTTTGATCATTAGTATAAATAAGCCACATGCCCTTTGTTTGATCATATTACAAGACAAGATATTTTATTGGGGGATTAATGTAGATGCACTTAAGCCCCTCTTAGTGCACCTCAACCCAAATATTCGTTTCTTACCCATGATTTGAGCTCTCATCTCAGCTAAAGTCAATGGCTTCAGGACTTTTTCCGTTGTTCGAGTTGGTGCCATAGTAGGCCGTGGCTGCTTCTTAGCAGTGAGTGTCACCATTGCATCCTTTGATAATAATCCTGAAAAATGCAAGCAATTAATGGGACGACCTTAATTTGTTGTAATATCGTCCCAAAAATAAATTTTCTTACCACTCAAGCCAGGCAACAACTCCGATACGGGTTTCGGCTGGTTAAATGGTCTGTTTTTTACAGCTGATGCATCCATTATATTAGTCAGTTGTTTTACTTGTACCACAGTAGCTTTTCACATTAAAATTAGAAAGAAATAAGTTAATTTACAAAACAAATTCATAGAACAACAACACAACTCCGAATTCAAACGTCAACATGACCGTTGCAACATTCCGTTCCAATTTTCTGCCTTCAAATCAACCACAAACAAGGACCACAAAATGCAATGAGTGAAAAGGAACGTAGCGCTTTCAACCTTGCGACTTGCATTGCATTGGAAAGTGTTGTATGTAAAACACGACAGCCCTGCGCAGGTGAGGATAGGGCCATATGAACCAGCGTTGCCGGCGCGGATCTTTGGATGCGATTTCGGATCTTTTCGAGTCTGATCGGATCCTCGGCGGATCCTCATTTCCAGCGGATAATTTCGGATAATTTTGATAAAAATACTTATAGTCAGACCATTGTAGATGCTCGTATTTAACTTATAAATTTCACTCGCAGTAAAAGAGAAGCCTAAGCGTAAAATGAATCTCACCGCAAAAAGATCTTCCTCTGTTTAGTTTTATTTAGTTTTTATTTTCAAAATATCTTCCATTGTTAGACCAGTGCACCGAGTGACGTGCACAGTTACGTGAGTAACAGGCTAGCACAGACCAGATGCGCCGCATGGCGTGCACGTCTACGTGAGAAACAGGCTAGCACAGACCAGATGCGCCGCATGGCGTGCACGTCTACGTGAGAAACAGGCTAGCACAGACCAGATGCGCCGCATGGCGTGCAGCCGCATGGCGTGCACGTCTACGTGAGAAACAGGCTAGCACAGACCAGATGCGCCGCATGGCGTGCACGTCTACGTGAGAAACAGGCTAGCACAGACCAGATGCGCCGCATGGCGTGCACGTCCACGTGAGAAACAGGCTAGCACAGACCAGATGCGCCGCATGGCGTGCACGTCTACGTGAGAAACAGGCTAGCACAGACCAGATGCGCCGCATGGCGTGCACGTCTACGTGAGAAACAGGCTAGCACAGACCAGATGCGCCGCATGGCGTGCACGTCTACGTGAGAAACAGGCTAGCACAGACCAGATGCGCCGCATGGCGTGCACGTCCACGTGAGAAACAGGCTAGCACAGACTAGATGCGCCGCATGGCGTGCACGTCTACGTGAGAAACAGGCTAGCACAGACCAGATGCGCCGCATGGCGTGCACGTCTACGTGAGAAACAGGCTAGCACAGACCGGATTCGCCGCATGGCGTGCACGTCTACGTGAGAAACAGGCTAGCACAGACCGGATGCGCCGCATGGCGTGCATGTCTACGTGAGAAACAGGCTAGCACAGACCGGTCACCACGCACCACATCTGGTCTGTGTTAGGTTTAATTTTAACTACATATGACACTACACAAGGTACAAGGTACAACAAAGCAAATCACAAATAAACATGAAGATATTTTTTTAAGTATGTAGCAAAATCACAATATTTTTCGCGCCGCTTCTAGGTAAAATCGGATCCAATCGGATCCTGCCGGACTAGATTTCGGATCTTTTGGTTTTCGAGTGCCGGCAACACTGATATGAACGAATGATAGATATCGAAACGTCAAAAAATAAATCATTCATTCACTGTTCACGACGTGAGGTGGCAGAATTTTTACCGGTGTTTATTTTTGATTTTATAAAGTACAGTTAAATAATAATAAATAAATATGGTTTCGTATGTAGAACTTAAGGATTTCAATGAATTTGACAAATATTACAATGCCATAGATCCTAAGGGCCCGCCTGTGTATTTCTACTTTACTGGAAAAAAGGATGACTCTGGTAAAAGTTGGTGCCCGGACTGTGTTGTAGGTAAGAATAGCTAAGATAATATTATTTATATTTACAGACATAGTATTTATATTCTCTTCTGTTCTAAAATCACCCGTTCTTTGTATAAAGTGGGTGTAGCTAGAACACAACACACCTTCCTCCCCTTTTTATTCCTTGAATAAATAAAAGAATTACCTACATAACTTCAAACTAAACTTTAATTCTACATAAGTGTCTACAGAAAGGAACTAGCCCTCGCGACACAGGGAATCCTAGTGCGAGATCTAGGACAGCACTGTAATCATTTACATTTCATAATTTAAAAAATCCCAACTATCTTCAGGATCTTAGCCCCAGGCTATCAAATCTACACCAGCTAACTATAAACCAATAGTTAAAATAAACCATATCTCTTCTTTATTTTACGTTGATAAAAGATATGGTTCTTACAATGCGATGAGATAAGACAAGATATTGCCCTAAAAACTTTATCTCTCCACTTTCATAAAAATGTTGGGGTTCTGAGTTTAATAAGTTTAACTATTAAAACTAAACCACATACTTTTTACATTTACTAATTATTATTGCCAAATTAATTGTGATGTAATGTTAATAAACCTTTCTCTTTTTTCCACAGCTGAGCCCAAAGTGAAGGAGCACATCAATAATTTAAACAAGCCTATGCTATTTGTTTATGTTGATGTTGGCGATGTAGCTTAGTAAGTATGAACCTTATTTACCTGAACATTTTTTAATTTAACTAGAGTAAAGAGTATCTCTCGGAATGATAAAAATAATTTGAATTTTTTTAATCTCTTTTAATATGTATGATTAACAACATTAATGATCTTACTAAGTTTTTATACTCTAAATTACCTTACCTTAACAGCCACAACAGTCCACTGCTGGTCATGGGCCTCTAAATTAGTAGTCATTAATATTCTTAAAACAACCAGTGAATTTCACCTGTGCATATGTTAGAATTGTAGCGACGTGAAATTGCTGTGCTAGAACAACTCTCTTATCTTTTCAACTGCTCCTTTCAGCTGGAGAGACAAGAATTGCCCATTCAGGACTGACAGCCGGCTGAAACTGATGCAAATTCCAACCATCATCAAATACAAGGGTGTGCAGAGACTAGAAGGTACCCAGTGCAGCAAACCTGACCTTCTGCAAATGATGTTCGAGGAAGAAGAAGAATGAGCCAGAAAACCTTATGTATGTAATTTTAATGTAAATATTTGTATGCTAACTTTTGCGAACATTGTTATAAGGATCCAGTTTTGATACTAAGCTTTTGGATCAATTACAAAAATTCAGTTAACTTTACAACATGAATAAAATATAAATCCATAATATTTTACTCTTTGATTTGATTTATAAGAATTTGTAGAATGGTACTAAGTGATTATTAATTTAAATATTAGTGTAGGTAGAAAATCTAAGTATCTGTTATGATATGAGTGAGTCAAGATTTTTTTAAATGCGTGTTTATGTTGGCTGGAAGTATCAGAAGGTACTTTAGTAGAAAAGGATAGAGTAGTAGAAGAAACTTTGAACTAAATGTTAATGACCAACTTTTCTGATTGAACAAATCTATTTCTGTGGAATAGTTGATATTGAGTAGCCACTGTCGCGCTCCATATATACCAATACTAAACAATATAAACTGGCCCGATTCGCCTTATCTTTATATATTATTCAAATACAATAGAACAAAAGAGTAGCCGACGCGGAGCATCTGTGCAGTTATTTACAATAATCGCCATTTGCCCTATTGTTTTATCAATGAATATTAATTAGGGCCCTTTTCCTGTCATGCGTATTTTCGCACGCGCGCGGATCTGGTCCGCATGCGGGCCGCACGCATCTTATCTTTTGATGGCCCTTTTCCTGTCATGCGTATTTTCGCACGCGCGCGGATCTGGTCCGCATGCGGGCCGCACGCATCTTATCTTTAGGGCCTTTTTCCTGTCATGCGTGTTTTCGCACGCGCGCGGTTATGGCCCGCATGAGGGCCGCACGCATCTTATCTTTTGATACATGTTTTTCCTATCATTCGGCTAGCACGCGCGCGGAACGCGGATTGGCTGCGGGGGCGCAGCCCGCGTGCGTGCTACCCGGATGCGGGGGGTGATCTTCTGCCTCCAGTGTTGTTTTTAGTGTGAAGCGGGTCGCACGCATGGTCATAGCCCGCATATAATCGCAAACAAAAATGAAAATTGATACAGAGAGAGTCATATTTGAAGTACACCTTTGCCCTTTGTCGTGGGACAAGCAGAATGAACTTTACAAAAACCGGGAAGCAAGGGCAGCTGCTTGGCTAAAAATTTGCAAAGAAATAATTCCAAATTTTGAAAATTATACTAAGGATGAACTACCTTTAGTATTGACCTGCGTTCAATACTGGAGGTGTTTATTATATTTTTTACGTTTGAAAATGATATAAGCGATAATTATTTTTTTAACGTTCATTTTTCGCGTGTTGTAAAGTTCACGTTTGTGCACGAGTGTAGTCACTGGCGACACGCACGAAACTGCAGCAGCAAACGAAATCCCTGTCCTGCGTGTGACCAGGAGCGTGCTATCACCCGCATGCGGACCAGATCCGCGTGCGTGCGCAAATACGCATGACAGGAAAAGGGCCCTTATATCATACATGTTTTTATGTTTTTCCTATCATGCGGCTAGCACGCGCGCGGAACAGGAGCGTGCTATCATTCGCATGCGGACCAGATCCGCGCGCGTGCGAAAATACGCATGACAGGAAAAGGGCCCTGAATAGGTAATATTCATTGGACTATTCTAAAATTCGGTATATTCCTATTTGGTCGGCCACGTCCATGCGTCATGGTCGCGTCATGACGTCATTACGTCATCACGTCATATTGGTCTTACAGTGTTGACTTGACATTGACTTTTAATTTAGCTCATTGTTTACTGCACAGTTGCTGCACAGAAACAGAACAGATTAACCTATTGTTTACTGTACTGCAGTTTGCTGGTTGGCTGATTGCTGTTTGTTTGCTGCTTGTTTATGTTTATATTCAAAATGCCACATAAAAACCACAAGCCTCAAATCCATAACATAAGTAACTATGAGGAGTTTGTGAGTTTTGTTGATAATTTACCGGAAGGTGGACCAAAGGTCTTTTTCTTATTTTCCGGCACTAAAAGGGAAAACGGCAGAAGTTGGTGCATATCGTGTCAACTGGGTGTGTTTCTCCAAACTCGTGAATTATTAGTTGAATCAGATGCTTTATCTACTGTAGGTAACTACTGAATATCAGAAAGTAAATGAGGATACCTACTTCCCTTGTTCTCAGCTGAACCTGTAGTAAACCAATACTTGCACGACCTTAAAATGAATATTATCTTTGGATTCGTGGATGTCGGGGAACCAGCTTAGTGAGTATAGATACCTACCTCTGTATACCTATTGGATTACTCAAACGCGATTTTCATAGTCCGTATGGGGACTCAGTTTCAAATCGGAGGCTAAACATTTCTCTACTTAGGTATTTTGCAAAGTACCTATACTTTTCGTATTTCGACACTCTTTTTACCATTTCAGCGTAAAAACTGAACTAAACTACTTACAAAAAGTTCGTAGGTCAATAGCCAAAATTGTGGCCTTTTCGTTCTATCTCTGCGGGCATCATAAGATCAGGCATATGCCGCCTATTATTTTTATTGAGTTTAGATATTCGTTGGTTCAGATGTACCGATCTAAACCTGATCTATCAGTAAAATCATTGACTCTAAACCATATCTTGAGGAAACGGTCTAGACTCAAATAGGTATGGTATCATAGAGCAAATATTATGTGTAATCCGACCATTCGTAGTCCTTACGTTTTCCCTTCGTATCTTTGCCTATCGTGTTATATTCCTTAGCTGGCGTGATAAGGACTGTCCGTTCCGAACCGACAAACGGCTGGGTCTCATGGTCATACCCACGATGATCAAGTGGAAAGGAGTGAAGCGGCTTGAAGGCAGTCAGTGCAATAAACGAGATCTACTGCATATGTTGTTTGAAGAGGAAGACGAATAGGAGCATATATCTTGAAAATGACGGAAAACTTCTGAGTACCTACCCAAGCCTGGTTCGTAGATGTCAGCTGGCTGTGTCACGATTTCAATGATGCTGGTTTCTGGTATACGACCTCGTACCGTATAGTCGTAAGTTTTTTACTTAGACTTATAGGAAGACACAATTTAAAGTTTGCAATCTTCAGAACAATTGTAGACTCACACAAATCAAAAGCCACACAATTATGAAAAAATAGTATATTTTATAACAATTACCTGTATAACATACAAATTAAACATTAACAAATTATGTACATAAATGGAATTATTGAGCATAATATTTCACCCCTAATAAAACCCATGATAAAATACTAAACAATTCCTTTTTATTTACTTTTAAATTGTACTGCTTCTAAGTTACTTCCAGGCTTCCAAGTTACTGTAGAATGTGCCATGGTAACTTTTATGTTCATTTACCTATTTATATAACTTCAATGCTTGTTTGTAGAATTTTACCATTCAACTTTCTGTATCTTGAGATCAAGGCATAGTTTTAATCAGTAGAAACGGTATGGATAGTTAAATTCTAAAAAAAGATTTCTTTTCACACCACAATGTCCTAATATTCATAGTACTTTAGTTGCCGCGGAAGTATTTTTTTTAAATCTCATTTACTTGGCATTCACTCACAACTCAATTTAGACTCACAGCCACCGGCAAACTTGTCATATTTTAATGAATAACCCATATCACAGAAAATGCTGCTGTTCATAATAATACTAACACACTATATATATAGTAAAGTAGTCTCATATAGTAAAGTAGTCTCATAGAAAAAAAAATGGTTAGAGAGAGAAAATCCGAATGAAGCAATGAAAAACTTTTCTCGCTCGTATTTGCTACTCACAATACTGCACTATAATATAAACTTAAATACTTGATCATCTAGTAATTGCTTTCCTGTATTTAAGTGTGAAGAGTTATGCATTGCTTCGCTCTGGTTGTACACCGATTCCTCTAAGCATATTCTTTGTTCAAAGAGTAAAGCAGGTATCATATTTCTTCCTTTATCGCTTCATTGTATCCTATTTATCTACACAACACCAAAACCAGCAGACCCGACAAGCGATGTTTTATACAAACATTTACTAAGCCTAAAAATACTTTATTATCTATTCCGTAACAGTCATACTTATAGTAGGTAGGTAAATACATTATTACAAGACATTGGTCCAGTTCAAGAATCCTTTTTTGCTCTTGAAATCTTCGGCTTGACAACTGATATCCCTTGAAACTCTAAAACTTTAATTTTTTAGGGCATGTAACATTTAGGTCAAATTCCCAAAATGTCCAGCGTACAATTCCTAGAATGTCCAATTCCCAAAATGTCCAATTCGCAAAATATCCAATTTCTGAAACGTGCAATTGCCAAAATGTCCAGTCATGTTTAATTGCAAGTTCAGTTCAGCTCATGGGTTCTGTACAAGGACATATGAAAAGTAAGATTTCTTAAACTGGCCCATGATATAAATGCTCGAATTCTTCAAAATTACGTCTTCACGTAGTTTCCTTCACAAAGCTGTGCTGGCAGCCTCGTCAAGGTCCCCACTGATGTTCAGGTCGCGGAGAGGGACAGTGATCATGACATCGTAGAACACCTTCTTGTTTCTGAGGTAAGCACTCTTGTTGTCGAATATTACCGAATCTGCGGATAAAAATGAAGATGTAGGATCGATCTGTCAGCATATCAAATTACCATAGAGACAAGTTTATTTCGGTTATTTAGCTGCATCGTTTACCTACGATTTACCTCGTTTAGATCATATCATACCTATGCATATCGTAAGTGTCTATAAATTACCGTCAAAATTGCATATCTACCTTCTTGAAATAACACAGTTTGATATAAATGGGTGACTTCGCTCATCATCGCTTATCGTGTATGACTCTACACTACAGTAGAGTAAATTTAGTCGTAAACCCATACATTTAGCAGTGCATTGTATAGCTATAGGAGGTACATATAGCATCTTTATAGCTGTCTTTATGTATTTGCTACACAGCCGCTTTGTTACGAAACGGCACGTGCGTTCTATTAGAATCTACTAAGTACCCACACTTCACGTAGTCAAAAGTCAACTGTATTAGTTACTCGTGCATAAGTTATGTATGAGGATACTCGTACTAATAAGAAATTAGATGGGATTACATTAAGCTACGTATGCATACTATTCTTTAAGACTACACTTTAAACAACCTTTCTGAGGCAGGCCCATCTATCTATTAGGAACCTTTAGGCACGTAAACTCCACTTTCCCAAAATGTCTATTTCCGAAAATGACTACTTTCCCGCAATGACTACTTTTCCAAAACTTCCATTTCCACTAAACGTCTACTTTCCCAAAATTACTACTACAAAACCCATGAGTAAAACTAACAAGAGATTTTACATGTAGGTAGGTACTTAAACTTGTACATGTTGTTACTTACAAGTGGCAGGTCCGGTAGTAGTTATGAACCCGAAGTCCACTGGGCCCTCGGTGACCTTCCTCGGCCCATGAACGATGGATTCGTTGCCGTCCTCGTCACGTCTCTTGATCAGGAACTTTATGTCGTGGCTGTCGATGCCGAATTCCCATCTGAGGAAAGAATAATAATTTTTCAATTTGTCACAATGACGATAAGATTAGCAATCACAAATCAGAAACCGCCCGTTGTGCCTGCTATAGAATGTTTCTCAAACCTACTACCCCATCCCCAAGGGATGGGTGGGCCCTTAGAGTAAGGCTTGGACAAGTCTAAGGCTTAGACGTACCTAAGCACAGATAAAGTTTCCTATCATTCCGGATCTCTTGTCCTGAGATCTCAAATACCTAAACATCTACCTCATTATCTATCTACCTGGATGATTTGTACCTTTTTTGCTATTAGTTATTTTGAGCCGGACAACTCACTTATAGTTGCCTGTCCTACTGCAGGGCTTGACCTTTGCTCCCATGTCTTTCTTACACTATTTGACTTTACGAATGAACTATAATTTTGCTATCTGGGCACAAGCGTGGAACAATAAGCAAGCATTTTAATTCTAAATAAACAATGCTCTTATGAAACGCTGCTGATCAGGTAACAAAAGATTATTGCACGCACTCGTAAAATACAATCCTTCCTGCATGCTAACAATATTGTTTTCTTAAGCGAGATATCACCTTTTATTGTTATGTAGGTAACGTATGCAACATGCAAAATCATACTCCTATCTAATTACAGGAAAAGTAGTTCCGCTGCAACCATGTTGACTAAGTAGATATCTATGTAGGTACTTTTATGTATCTAATGTATGTAATCACGAAAATACCCACGTATGAATGTGTAGTCACAGCAGAGACGTAGTGTAGTAATTTAAAACGATTTGGATGCAAATATCAGTGATTCATTAATTCATTGTTTTACGAATCATTGTTTGCTGGAATCAGCAAAACCGCAAACATGCAACCTTGGTCCTAGGTTGGTAGGTAGCTAAACATAGCTAAACTAATACCAGATGAAGTTGGTTTAAGCTAAGTATAGTACCTACATTGTAGTCCAGTGTTACTTGAACTCCACGCAATGACGATAGCTACCTATTCAAGATGCAAATATTTTAAGGGGTAGGTGTATGAAATTGAACAACTTTCTCCTTGGAATATTGGTCGAAATATGGGAAAAAAGAGTTGTAAGAAAAAAAAAAAGAAATGTATTGGAGGGCAAAATATATTTACCTAATAAAATATCGAAAGGAACGGAAGTTAAGCTACTAATACTAATACACCTACGTGCCAGCGCAGCATGAAAAAATATTATGTAGGTACATTGTACGTACATCCTTTTTCCTTGTTAATGTTAATGCTACCTATCTGACTATCTTGCAGTGTAAATGAATATATAACAGATATAGTCTTTGTTAATATTGACTTATTTAAGCTGCTTTCTGTGTTTTCCACCCAGAAGGTCAGTCAACGTTGCGTGTTTTACTTTTATTATAAAATATTCGTGCATAACTTTTGCGTGCACTCACAAATTAAGTATTGGCTGGCAAGTGCAATATTCTCACTGTAAGTAGTAAGTACTGTAGGTACAATCACTTGGGGTCGGCGCAACACGTTTTGTTGAACACAAAATCGTGTTGCAAAGGATTTGGCTTAATTTTACGACCGGCCGCCTACCAGACGTCAACCCTCCTTGGGAATGCTTTTGTGGTGGATCAACCGCTACGATACGGTTGGCCCTGGCTGTTTGGGTCGGGTTTATCCCTCGGTCGCCTCTTACGACCCCCACGGGAACAGAGGGGGTGGTGCTATTCTACTCTTCTGGCACCACACGGCCTAGGTACTGTAGGTATTTCTAGAACGATAAAATGGGTTAGCCCAGTAAGAATTCCAAAACAGCACTTAACATTGGCAGCAGGCATCACTTAAATCACCAGCTTACGTAGTAGTTAGCGAAGTAGTAGTAAGCTGACTCATAATAGTCAAGTATCTACTGTCAAGCTCACGTTGGGTTAGACATACGAACGGGCGGCACAACCTTGAACACAACCTCTCTGTCGATCAGTAGCAAAACGCCAGGAACAACATATGGAACCTCTATTATTTTTCATACATTTGACGTAGTTGTCTATGGAACTACTGCTTACGCTTGAAAGTACGGCGCGGGGCGATAAGCGCACTCTATAGCTTGCTTATGTAGGTACTAGGTAGATATACTCTACCTAAGAGCTGTTCTTATACCGCGCGCATTGGATTTCCATCGGCGGAACGTCTAATCGGACATGAACTTGAATGTACATTGTACAATATAAAAGCTTACTTCAAAACGCTGTCTGCTCCTTCCGCACACAGCAGGTCGACCACGTGTTTCTCCCCGGTCTTGATCGTCACCCGTTTGTAATCTTTCTCTGAACTTTCGCTTGATGCATTCTTCGAGTAGTACTCCTTAGGGACTTTGCCGCCGGGTTTCACCTGTTGAAGTATTTAAATTATTTTCATTGTTATCTTACACAGGGTTAGTTCATTGTGTTGGTACCCTGATCTATTCTTAAATAGGCGTTAGACGACCGATGGGAAAAGGTTTCTCTCTTTCTTTTCTACTTCCCATCTATCTAGTATTGAATCGGTCTTGTTATATTTCGTTATACCTACATTCCTAACTGATAGCCTTCCAAAACTGAATTTATTTACTGTTGTTATCTATGAAAGTATTTATCCACCTACCCATTAAGTAATAATATCCCATGATCAATATTTTCGCTAGTGCTGTAATTGCTGTTATCAGTGATATCAAAGTTACATTGATATCATTAATATATGATACTTTTTGTCAGCATAGAATGTTAAGGACACTATATGTATGGGACATATGTAGGTAGGTATATATACCTATTCAAGTATCAGTGCATTGACCTTAACTGCTGTTAATGCTATCTTTGCACTTTGATCCTTTAGAAATGCCCTGATAAAGCATTAAGTATACAAACGTGACCAAGTGGCCTTAATTAAATAAATTATAAGTAGGGTCGAGATAGTATGCTTCAATGGTTACCAATATCCCGTAGGCGGGACTGCCATATCCTTTCCCTCCTTTACTCCGTCCTCTTCAATCCTAGTACTCCTCCCTACCTTAAAGAGCGATTTATCTTTCGCGCGTCAACCCTGACTCGCAATCTGCGAGCCAGTCACAGTCTTACGCTCAACCTTCCTCCGCATAGGACCGACTTCTACGCAAAGTCTTTCACAGTGCGAGCTATCAAGCTGTGGAATTCTTTGCCTGAAGTCGTTCGGCGGTCTCCATCACTTGCAATATTTAAAGATCGGGTCAAGAAGTATTTTCTGACCAGTATTGATACCTTGTAGTTAATCCTATCTCTCACTCTCTTTTTCTATTGTGAAACTGGTCTCTGTTTTGTTATTACTCTATCTATCTATCCTATCCGTCATAGTTAGGTTATATGTATTAGTATATTATATTATGAATATTTATGTATTAGTGTGTACAATAGTATAAGTAGTTTATGTAAGTTTATCCTATATATGCACTATCCCACTCACCTTCATGCATTTCCTTCCACCTAAAGGTTGCCTGGTAGAACTTGCTACCGTAGCAAGAAGGCCGCCTTGTTGTACTTTTTAATGTTTATTTATGTTGTGTCTTTACATAATTTAGTTTTCTTGTGTGCAATAAAGAATTATATTATTATTATTTTTAGATATTATTATTATGATTCAAACCTTAATTTAATTTACATAAGTACTTAAACACCTTTTCATTTCAAACGGATTATTACGCAAGTCATTATTTTGTTTATGTTTTTTTATCAAACTTTCTATAATAATGCGGTTATCAATATTATTCCAATGTTATGTGGGCAATTAGTTATCTAACTATCTGTTTAAACTAAGCGGAAAGTAATCCTGATTATAGTTCTCTGTCTGATACTTAATAAAATAATTATAATTGATTAATGTAATAATTAGATAACATAGTGACTAGCAAAATAACTGAGAGTTTCACCTTTTGCTGTTACTGTAAAACTGACACCGAAGTTCATCGGGTCGTTGGGCGACTCGGTGTCGTGTCCCATGCGAAAAGCGAGAATCAATCATGATGGTCATGCTATCAACCATTTCTTGGTGTTTTATACTGATCGAGAGAGAAAGAGATTCTGTAGACGTAGATTGTAGGTATTGTGAAAGATTTATGTTTGGTATTCTAGTCGTCAAAATTGAGCGCAAGCGTTTGTATGTGAGTGAAAAAGAAGGGTATTTTTACTTACAATAAGACTACACCTAGGGTCTCCATTGTCGTCCACCATGGTGCCTCCATAGTGAACAGGGAGGGACTCCTTGTCTATCAGCTCCAGAAGTGCCGGCTGCCACTTCTTGGTGTCTGTGCTGAAGATCTTGATCTTCGATATCGTGTACTCGTGAATGAACTTCTTGATCACGTTGTACGCTAGCGAGAACACTTTCGGTGCTGAAATGGAAAAATATAAACCGTTATTTTTTTGTTCACTTCTTATACCCACTCTTAGTCTAAAGGGACGCAGTACTTTTCCTAACACCTGTCTGTGGTTAGTTTTCATGCCTGACCTATTAGGTAATTCGTTTTTGTATAGGAAGTTCGAAAGTCTTTTTAGTATCAAAATAACAAGGGAAAGTTTGAGCAACAAATAGTATTAGGAAAGCAAAAGCAACGCGGAAAGGATTACAGTACAACTGCCCATCAAATGGTAGAATCGCGTGCAGTTAAAGCATTAGGTAGCCAGTGTGACTTGGCATTCAAAACTGCATATTTTTGTAATTAATGCAAGGCAAGTGCTAATCAGAAATGTAGTGAAAGGTGCAACAGCGTGGCGAAGTGGTGCTAGCTAGAGAGATTTTTCTGTTACCATATTATTAAACATCATCAAACACATAATTAATAATACGTTTCGTCTGGGTCAGATGTCTGTCTAAGCACGATTTATATGATTATAGCATATATCCACAACATAATTACCTAAGTATTGCTAGGTATACTGTACCTGAAAGTATAGGAAAGCAGTCTCAGACGTTGGGGGGGATAATACTGTACCACAGTCAATTGTGTAGAGACATTTGCACATCAGTGAGACCAAAAGAGTGAGTGGTGATAGATGTAAGCTAGCTTGTTATTACATAGATATCTTCGGATTAGGATCGGAGTAGGTAGGTATCTATCAAGATAATAAGGTCTTAGCGTATGCAAATCAGTGTACTTAGGTAGGCGGGTCTTAGTGCGGTAGAGACATTTTCTTTAACTCTTAGTTTCATCAAGTCACTCACGTTAGGCCGATCCGTTCTCGCCACGACAAGTCTTAAATTCTAGTCTCACCAAGGGTGTTCTTCCGAGTGATCTCTTGCCCCCACCAAAAAGCATTTAAAGTCACTAGAGCCAAAATTATACGGACTATTTATAAAAAAAGCTCATTCATACTCACCGTTCACAATGAAGCAGGTCTTGAGTATCTCTGGATAGTTCGCTTCGTATATCTGTAGCAAGGTGAACACCATCTCGGCGGCCGGCTTCCACGCGTATTGCCGCATTATGAAACCCTCCAAATCGAAGATCACTGTTACCTAATCAGAAAAATATTGAGTTATTTTTGTAAGAAAAGTTCTAAACAACTTATCGGTACTGTTGTAATGACAGGGAAAACACGCGTATGAGAAATACAAAATACTTTTAAGCAAAGGAAAACGGAAGGAGACAGAGACCCAGAGAAACCATGTTCTCGCGTACCTACACTTTTTGGCATGTGAATCCAGCTGAAACTCAATGTACCTTAGTTGTAGGTATTTGTTAATCGATATGGGATAACTCCAGGGACCACATAAGGTAAACTCCCCTAATATTAGAAAGTTTATGCATGCTCTGCTGAAGTCTTGAGGAATCTGATTTACCTACCTTTAAAGCGGCAGGTCCGTGTGTAGCGGCTTGTTTTTTAGCAGTCTCTAAGTAGTTTTCTAGGTGGCGAAGTACCATTTTGATGACGTCAGTCTTTGAGATTGAATGCAACAGGCCCCAAGCGTCCAGGCCCACGAACGGGACTATTATTACTGCAAGGAAAAATAATAAATTTCAGCATAATTGTTGGGTCATATTAACATTATTATCATCTTCCTACCCTTATATCACCACTTGAGGTCGGCGCCACATGTTTTGTTAAAGCACGTTAGATCATACCATTCTTGACTAAGTAATAATACCATTCCCAGAGGAGTCGCTTTCTCTACTTATGTCCAGAGGTAGTCTGTCGTGTCGTGAGTGTTACCTAATGTGATACCTATTACCTACCTATTTTTTCAGGGAGAGTTATAGATATGTTCTCATGAGTAGGTATAGAGTTTTGTAAAGCACAATTTATTGTAATCGCTCCAGGCAAATAGTCAGGAAGTTGCATAAGAATGTTAGAAATTATAGCTACATTTGTCCGATGATATTATATTATCGGAAGAATCTACCTATCTACCTACCTACAAGTGTAAGTATGTATATCTCAACTCAAATTACAATCTCCACATTACATTACAAGATACATACACACTGCTCCCATTGAATGTTGTCTGATATTTCTCCACCAACCACATACTTACCCGTTCTTTAGCAACGTAATTTTATAAAAGACTGTTTTTATGATATGAAAGTGAAATAATTGTGTCGCAATACAAGCTTGCTTTGAAAGGAGAATGCAGCATAACTAAGTAAACAGGTAGTTTCTGTAAGTATACAGAGCGTAAGAGACAGCTCTCGATGTACCTACTCATTCATACCATCAAACTGAACATATTAGTTAATCAACTTTAAGTTTAAGAAAATATTTCAGGAGACGTAAAAAGATTGTTTGCTTTCCATTTAGTAGGTAAATGCAATCGTGATTTTGTATGGGAAACCAAATTATTTTTTACGTCTCCTGAAAAAATTTCTTACGGAAAGTTTCATTGTGTGAACGCTCCCATCAGTATTCGGAGAGAGCTGTCTCTTATATACGCCGTACCACTCGTACGTACCTATGATACCTACTTATACCTACGATGTTTGTACGTACCTACCTAGGCAGTTGTAAATTAGATAAGTAAGGTATAAGTAGGTACCTCATTTAATTTGTGGTCGTGGTTTTTCTTGGGTTTTAACAATGTCACTCATATCAAATTCGTAATCTTAATAGCTATTAGCTATGGCGTATTGTTTTGCGTAGGTGGCCGGGGGCAAAGTTTTTACGCATTGTTTTGTATTGAGAAGAGCAGAGGCACTCATTTGTAGTTTCTAAGCTGAATGAGAATTTAATGTTTAAATAATTGCACATGCAGCGACATTGGAAAGGCAACGTTATGGCGACACACAGTCGATCATTATGCAAGTGTTACCTAACAAGTGCATATTAACGCACCAGCTTTCGAAGTGACCGATACATTTATCTGGAAATATTGCTAATAAAAATTACCAAGAATTGAAATGAAATCGAATACTAATTCGTTTAATCGAAAGTAATTTGCTTTAATTAAACACGACTCTAGGAAAAAGAAAATTCTCAGAAAAACAGAATTCTTATAAAAACTCGTTGTCGCGTCGGTAAGAAAATGTATCGATATCGCGTGGGAACGTGGGCATAGGCGTGGGATAGAATTATGTATGTGTGGATTTTGATTGCATTCCCTTTGCCTTAACCATAAAACATAAGAAGAGACCAAGCACTGCGACCATAGAAATAGCATCAGCAACTATTATATAGGTATTCTGTGTCAGCAGGCCTGGGCGGCCTACAATATTACGGGACAGTGAGTGCGACCCATACAATGCAAGTATCTGCATATCCATACCTAAAGTAAACAAGTTCAAATTAGGTACCTGGTGATCCTTCTTTGTCGAACCCTGGACTGCCGCTGGGGAAGTGTTTCTCCAGCACCTCTGGAGCCTGCCAGGTCTGCAGAGTAGTGTCAATACCCCACTTCTCACGCCACGCCATCGACTGTGGAGACAATGAAATGTAAAAACTGGACTACGACATTTTCGCAACATTTCTGTGTAGTGAAAAAAGGCTGTGGCTTTAGGTACTCACTTGAAAGTGGAAATCATTAGTTTGACTATCTATGTCAGCCCCAAAATTCGGTATAAAATTGAAAAAACTGGAAAAACTCATCAAAGTTTAATATAAAAAAGTTCATGCAAAGTCTAAGTGCAAAGTATTTTTTTGATACTTGTAATTTTTCCTTTATGTCACTTGCAAGTCACTTGTCTTACCATACCACAGATAAAGGCATAGCTTGGACAAAGGTAACAAAGCATAACAAAGTAATCAAATATGTAGTTTGTATATTTTACTTACGTCTCTGAGCATTTTTTCCGCTGCCTCTGGGTCCCATTGTCTAGCTGGAAATATGTTGTTTTATTATTATGAATGAATATGAATTATATTGCTTGCGTTCACGCTCGTTTTAGTATATTACAGCAATTATAGTTATTATCCGAGGCTAACCAATGGCCGTGACTTCTCTAATATTTTTCGGCTTCCGTTCACTGCTTATTCATGCTAGGTATTATTAGACTACTACTATGTGGTATTAGTAGTGTAGTACAATACAATACCTACTTACATTTCTTTTGATTATAATTATAAAAAAGATTTACTTACTAAGCAAGTTAATTATTTATAACTTGTTGTGATACCGAACGATAATAGTTTCCCGAAACATCAAAAAATATTTCTTACAGACAACTGCTGAGTCAGCTGTTTTTTGTCTGGAAAGATGGCAAGTTGACCTTAGCGGTCTCGAGAAAGTCGATCGTTCGAAACCTTACTGTCTAGATAAAAGTGTAGAGTCTAGCTAGCTAGAGAGTCTAGCCTAGATCTATTAGTCAACCGGTTTATTAGGATTTGATATCTAATTCAATACCTGCTACTTAAATAATTAACCATTTTTATTACCTCTCAGCCACCTCAGTAGAAAGTGGTCGTTGTGTTCCGGTTTCAAAACATCTTTCACGCTCCTTCGGAACTGTAACAAATAAAATATTGTTTCAAAATAGGAGCAGAGGAATTCATATTCCTAAAATAGAGTAAGGTCTGGAATAAATAAGTTAAAAATAAACTATTTTAAAAATATAAATTAGACGCAAAAGTTTAACAAACTTTTAATCTGAGATCTGAAACTTGTCTGGAAGCGAGGGAAAGAAATCTGAAATCCGAACTTTACGCGTTGCTTAGCAACTTTATTGATCAATCTATCACTTCAAATTTCATTTCAAAGCTTTTGTTACCTGTCATAATAAGTAAATATTTATTTTTCGTTGCAACTTGAATACCTACCTACACGTATTACTTAGATCATTTTAATTTTCATCATGGGAGAAGCCTTAGGCGATAATATATCTACGTTCAGTGCGGAGGGTGGACAGGATGTGGTAGGTCTACCAAGAATTGTTATGGTCACCGAGGGGTCCGACACTTCTGCGTCTTCGCCATCATCTACCTCATCCTCCGAAGACAACTGGGCTAACCTCATCAAGTCCACAGAGATACCGCCAGAATACTGGCATATACAGAAACTTGTGAAGTATATGAAAGCAGGGAACCAAACGGCCACTATGGTCGCCTTATCCTGCTTGAAGGATCATGATTTGACGGTCGAGGTAAATCAAAGAGCTATACAAGAAATAGGTGGCTTGGAGCTGCTTGTAAACTTGTTGGAGACAAGAGATTTGTGTTGTATTTTGGGAGCTCTTGCCGTTCTAAAGGACATTACTCCGAATATTGATATAAGGAAGAAGGTAACCGATTTAGGAGCAATTCCCTTGCTGGTTGGTTTATTGTCGGACCCGGCAAGAGATGTGCAGACACTTGCTGCAGAGACAATAGCTAATTTGGGGAGAATCCGAAAGAGTAGAAAATTTTGCAGGAAGTTTGGTGGAATACCAAAACTAATCGATTTGATAGATGTTAAAGAAAGGTATAGAAATTTTCAATCGCACTAATTTTGTCTCTTTTAGAGTTCTACGTATTTATCATTTTCGCCTTATAATAAAATGATTTAAAAAATATTCTTAGGTTTCTCATAACGCCACGAGCAGAGCTTCAACAGGACGAGAATATATATTTGGACATTTGTCGAGCTGGAGCTAAGGCTCTTTGGTCCATGTCAGCATCGCAGAGGAACCGCGAGGCGATGAGAAAGTACGGCATGATTCCTCTGATAGCCAGGATACTGAAGACCATCCACTTGGATGTAGCCGTGCCAGCTATAGGACTACTGCAGATGTGTGCAAATGAAACATCGTTTCAGTTGGCTGTTCAGACGGAAAAGATGGTAGATGATTTGATCAAGCATTTAGCGAATGATGACAAGGATTTAAAGGTTTGTATACCTACTAATTGTTTCAAGACAAACTAGGAGTAGGTAGGTTTACATATCGATGGGTGCATGGAACAAAACCGCAAACGGCGGTTGCGGTTATTTTCTTTTTTTTTCATTTTCGATATCTACGATCCCTAATACACCTTGTAATTTTTTTTCGTAATTTTCCGATGATTATTGGCTGAAATACAACAAAATATGACTTTATTCCCGGTAAGCTAAAAACAAAACGTTCCCTGGAATACTAAGACGATCGTGAATGCTGAAATGATTAGCAAAGTCTGTTGTGGCAAATGCGATTGCGGCTTTGTTCCAGGGACATTTGTTTAGGTATCAAAATGGTAACAGCTATTGCGGTTCATTCAAGTTATTTTTTGAGACATTAAACAGCAAAGTCTTATTAGTAATAAATTATATTAGTATTACTAAGTAGAAAGTACCCATTTAACGCTTACCTATTAACAAGTCGGGTATATTAAATAGCGGTTGCTAGTTTCCTGCCACACTATTAATTATTTTTTATTAATTTGCCGTGTAATTCCGGCTTAGAATACGATCACCCCATATCTTACCCTTGGGTGTCGTATACTAAGGGACTTGAGGGTTGCTTGTGTACCTATTGCAGATTTAGGTGATGGGCTGACAACCTGTCACTATATAGTGATACACAATTTTCTGAATGACCCTCATTAACTGTTTGTTAGACGTGGCGTAAATTTGTCTATTATACGGTCATTTAGGTATACGCTCTGCCTTGCCCGCAAGGGATAAAGGCGTGATTGATGTATGTATGTTTTTTTATTAAAACAATCGGTTATACAACAATCAGACTAGTTAACAACTTTGCCAAATGAGGCGTGGATAGCTTATTGGGCTGTTGACGGTCTGCCTGCCTCGGAAGGGGATAAGGAGGTTATAGGTAGTGTGTGGCCTAATATACTGTGTTAGTGTTAAAATCAAAACGTGCAATAATTTATTAATGCTATTCGGATGAATACAATGAGTGAACAATCGCGATTGCATGCACATTTCTCAAACTTACTACAGTTTTATTGAATACCATTATCTGTCGTCTAATTTAAAAACACGTAATAAGTTATTGCTGCTATAATGATTCTTAACAAGAAACAACAAACGCGATTGCGACTTTATTCCATGCGCGTTTGTCGAATTCACATTACAGTATCATTGAATACCATATCTGTTGTCTAATTTAAAAACACGTAATAAGATATTGCTGCTACAATGATTCGTACCACGAAACAACAAACGCGATTGCGGCTTTATTCCATGCGCAATTTTTGAACTTGCATTACAATATTATCGAATGCCGCATCAGTCATCTACTATCAAAACAAGTAAAAGTGATTGCCGCCATCCACCTGTACGCATCCGCGCAAGCAATGCAACATTGCTATCGGGATATTATAAATTGCATATCAAATAAATAATCGCCTATCAATATATATTCATCATTTATATTTTTTTTACATCAAATATCTTACTTCACTTCAAATAAACTAAATGTTTAACAAAACATAAACTGCAAACAATTCGAAATTTTACATCAATATGACATAACTTTTTTCCTCCTAATGCAATACAGATAAATTTATTTTTGTACAAAAATACTACATACATAGCATAAATACTGACTGCACAGCAAATTTTCCATATTTTATAGCAAAATAACTATTCCTGTCGCATATTAACCAGTAAACATACGTAAGTAAACATAAGTTTATAGGTCATTTAGGTATAGTTTAACCGAACCTGGCGCGGAAAGCGCCAGGTTAGGTTAGGTTAGGTTAGAACTTTGACCACAACGCACGAGCCGAGCGAGCGGAGCGAGCGTGCGCGGCAGCGGCCGGCGATGTGCCAGAAACGACACGCTATGCGTGTCATCAATTTAAAATATGATTATCGATGTGTATGATTAACGATGATGGTTCATCTCTAATAAAACTGCTGTAAATAATATATAAATAGAAGCTATATTTAAAAGAAAAGAGTTAACAGGTATAATGTGCATTAAGATTATTAGCTGTGCATTGATGAAAAGCTTTTGCTTTAGGAAAAATCGCTGTACGCTGCGAAAATAAATTTTAGTGTGTTTAGTGATATTTTGAGTTGAATATTTTGCTGTGCAATCAGTAATTTTGATGGGAATTTGGAATCTTATTGCATAGAAATAGGATATTTTTTGATTTGCGTTTAAATTGCTATCTCTGTTACACTTACTGTTTCAGTTTTTTTCTTTTTTTTTCCTAACTTGGCCCTACGATAACTACCTACTTAGGTCGCGATATCTACACCTAGCTGAATTTTTGGGAGCGGAAGGCTCACCCGGAAGTGTGTGTGTTGGTTGTTCAAACAACCAGCTCAGCCCCAGCCCCTGGGGCGCGGTTGGGCTTACGAGTTGTTCTGGGAAGAACGGATCGGACTATGTCTACCGGGTATATGCCGGTAGTTGCCAAAGAATGGCACAAATGAAGGACCTCCGCGTCCCCGCCGGCGGGGACGACGGTTGCTTGAAGAGCTTGTGGAGTGTGATCTACTTGCAATGGCTGCAGCTGCTGCTGCTGTAATTGGATCGTCTTCATCCGAAAGGACATGTTTCGGACGGCGTCTGAAACGCGTGGTTGGATGGGGGAAGTAGTTGGACGCTGCAACTATAAGGGGGTTTTTATGATGGGGAGCGTTGTCGAAGAATCGACGGGACGCTCGTTTCATATATTCTTTAATGGTAGGGAGTCCTAAGTCAATATGAAGGTTCTTGGTACGCATGTACCAGGGGGCCCCGGTAGCTTTGCGTAAGAAACGGTTTTGGATGACCTGCAGCACATTCAGATGTGTCTTAAAGGTGTGAGCAAAGGTTACGCTAGCGTAGGTCATTTATTTATTTATTTATTTATTAACACACAAATAATGGCCTGACGCAGGTGATGTAAATCCTCACCTTATTTCTAAGGGAGAGTTTGCTCCGCTTGTTCAACATCGGATGTAGTCTGCCCAAAACAAACGCCGCGCGGTTGCGAACCTTCGTTATGTGGGATCGGAAGTTTAACCTGGAGTCCAGGGTGACGCCTAGGTACTTGGTCTCGTTTACCCATGGGATGGGTCGGCCGAAAAGCTTTACAGCGGGGACGTCCGGCCGGTTTGGTAGCCTACTAAAGTACACTGCTGCACTTTTATCAGGGTTAACCTCGATTCTCCATTTGCGGAACCAGTCTCCGAGGGAGTCTAGCGCGCTCTGGAGATCTTCTGCCAGCTTGTCATGGTTGCGATTGGATGCGTAAAGCGCAATGTCATCCGCAAACATGGCAAGCGCGGTCCTAGGCGTTTTGGGGACGTCGCTGGTATATAGCGTGAATAGAAGAGGGGATAGTACAGAGCCCTGGGGGACACCTGCCTGAATGCAGTGAGGGGAAGATAGAGTGCCTTCCACTCTGTATCGAAAACTTCGATCCGACAAAAAGTTACGTACAAGTAATACGAGCCGATCGGGCACACCGAGCTGATACAGCTTGTATACCAGCCCGTTGTGCCAGACCTTGTCGAAAGCTTTCGCTACATCGAGGAAGACTACTCCAGTCGGGATCTCTTTTGAGAAAGCAGTTTGCTTGCCAAGAATGTGTTCGACCAGGCGGTGCACTTGTTGAACACAAGAGTGCCGGTGTCTAAAGCCAAATTGCTCGTCAGGGATTAGTTTGTTGGTCTCCGCGTGATCTTGCAGTCGGGCGTAGATCATGCGTTCGTAAAGTTTGGCGAGAGAGTTGAGTAGACTGATAGGTCGGTAGGAAGTGGGCTCGTTGGCCGGCTTTCCCGGTTTGTGAATGCCGATGACCGTTGCATCCTTCCAGCTAGTTGGAAAGGTGCAGTTGGCCATGGCAGCATTCAGAATCAGGGTGAGCCGGTTGATCAGGTGATCAGGGAGAATTTTCAGGATCCGGTTGGTGATGCCATCCGGACCTGGAGCCTTCCTTGGTTTGAGTGCCTTAAGGGCGTTGCGGACTTCCATCTCAGTTGTGGCTCTGAGATGGAAGTCCGTAGAGCGTTCATGAACTGTTTGTTGGCAGCCGATGGGAAGGCAGCGTAAGCGCGCTTGGCTGCGTTTTTCTCTGTTATCAAAGCACGAAGGTCGCTCGGAGGGTTAAATTTACTGTCGTCTGTAATTTTAACCGTCCTTGAACAGCTGTCCACGACGCTTTTAACGTGATTTGTAATAGAGGAAACGGCTAGCTCAATATCAGTCTCGGAAGTAAGTCTAGTCGGCATTTGGTCGAGATGGGTAGAGCTGGGAGCCAACAAGGCTTGGCCTAGTTTCTCCCAGTTTATTATGGTTTTGGTTGGACCGAACAGGCCTGAGGGGCCTGGGAAGTCGAGTCGTGGCTGGAGGTCTAACAGAACTGGTCGGTGGTCGGAGTCTAGTTCGTGTCGCACTTCTATAGAACTTAAGCGCAAGCTTATGTTCTTAAGAAAGGCGAGGTCAAGGACGTCGGGGCGTAAGAGTACATTCCCGTGGAAGAAGGTGGGCTCTGTAGGGGCGATCAAGTCGAAAGACAGTTCGTTCTGATATCTAAAGAGACGGTTTCCCCTGGGGGTGTTGTAATTACAGTTCCATGACAGGTGCTTGGCGTTCCAGTCACCTGCTAGGATTACTGAGTCACTAAGGTTGAATAACGACTCGAGCTCACTTTTAAGAAGTTGCTTTGAACTAGATAAGTATACCGACACCAACGTGATGGGTTGGTGCCCCGTCATGCCTATGCGGCATGCGGAAGCCTCGATGTTGGAGAGGGGCGGGAGCTCCAGGGGCGAGCAGTGAAGCGCTCGCCTGTAATAGATAAGGGTGCCACCCTTGGTGCCCCATACGCGGTCATTGCGTATCATGTTATAATGCGCGATGCGTGGAGGTCGCATGTGAGGTTTGAGGAACGTTTCTTGTACAAGAAGGACGTCCAAACCGTGCTCCTTTAGGAAGCGGCTAACTTCCAGTCTTTGAGAGCGAATGCCGTTGGCATTGAAATAGCCTAACTTGAGCGACCGAGGCTTGGTCCTACCACTGCTGGATATGCCTAAGTTAGTCGTCCTATCCATAATTAGGGTTTAAAGTTTTTGAAAGCGATTACCAGGTGGTGGTATTTGGAGGCGGTGGCTATAAGCTTGCCGGGGTCACCAGCGCTGGCTTTTAGCTCCGCGGCATACGACATAATCGACTATAGAGAACGCCTCGGCTAGGTCACCTTGAGCGTTCTCTTTGGGGGGGCTAGGTTCCTTAGAAGGAGGCGGCGGGGGCGCCTGCTTCTTGGGGACGGTTGCGGGAGGCGCTACCGTTTTAGGCGGAACGACAGTTGGAGTCACTGGGGCCGCTTTCTGAGCCCAAGCGGGCATGAGGGGCGAGAAGTTGGAGTTGGAGGAGTTGGTCGCTCCAGGAGATTTGGGGTTTTGCACACCATTTACCCTGTGGGCGTAGGTTTGCCTCGCTAAGAATCTCTGGAGGACTTTGGGGTTGGCCTTAGGGGCGCGGGGGCAGCCACGGTAGTTGGCAGGGTGCCCGGTTTCGCCACAAAGGGCGCAGCTGGGCGGCGGGGGAGGGGTCTGAGCTGAGGTATGAGCTTTTGGTCAGGGGACAGGCATTCATATGGATGTATTTGTTTGTTATGTGCAATTGTGTTGCACGAAGTAGGGTTAAGGTTGAAGGCTAAGGAGAGCAGTTTAGGAATAAGTTCAAACTTCTTCCAAAAGTCGACACCAAGTATGATAGAGGGTCTAATATCAGGGAAGACGAACGCTCGTATAATTTGAGTTTCGTTATTGAAAGTGAAGGGTAGGTCGATGAAGCCTAATGAGGACGCTGTGTGGCCACTGGCCGAATATACTTTGAGAGCCTGCAACTTAGATAAGGAGTAGCGAAGGCTTATGAACTTTATGTGGGAGTTATTCCCGAGGATTGTTAAGGAACTGCCACTATCCAGGAGTCCCGAAAAGGTTATGTTATTTATAGTGAAGTTGAGGAAAGGGCGTTCGTGGTCCTTTTCCTCGTCATATAGGATTGAAGTAATTCTGTAGCATGTATGGAATAGGCGGATATTTTGTAACCAGTTCTTCCAATCCTCAGGGTCAAATTTAGGCTTATCTAAGTCGCGCTTTTCTAGTTTTTTGGGGAGGGATTGCCTCTGCATTTGGGGCACTCCGGGGTTTTAAAGTCCTTTAGGCCGCATTTGAAGCAAATTGGGAAGCGGGGTTGAGTACAAGTCGATAACGGGTGTCCGTTGATTCGACAACGAACGCAGAAAAGATTGGGGCTATGTCTTCTGTTAATGGGGTTGATTTGCCTCGAGTATGAGGGTTTGAATGGCTGGGGGGTATAGAGAGGTTTAGGGGTGTTGTATGTCGTGTTGAAGTTAGATTTGTTTGTAAAGCTGTTTTTACTAGGCGATGATGTGGAAGGTCCGACGGGTTTGTAGTTGAACTCCATTGCGAGTGGGTCGTGGTGCGGTTCCTTAAAGGTCTTATTTTTATCTATTACTTTTTCATATTGTTGGCAGGCAGATATAAGTTGTTCCAAGGTGTTAATGTTCAAGTGTGCTATGAAGTTGGAGTAGCAGGGTCTTATGTTTCTCATAATAATCTCCAGCTTCTCATCGTTTGCGAGGGTTTGGAAAGTCTATTAAACATGCCTGACATTATTGATACGTAGATAATAATTGGTTCGGACAGGCCCTGAGTTCTATTTCTAATGGATTCCAAAAATTTGTAGTCAAAGTCATGGCCACCGAAGTCTTTAATTAAGTCGGTGCAGAGTTGCTTCCAGGTGAAGTTAGGGTTTAGGTTTAATTTGAATCTTAGCCAATGTAAGGCAGAATCGGAGAACATGTCAGGGATTCTGGTCATAGGTGAGTGTGGGTCTATCCTCCTAGATATGCGAAATTCTTCTATGTTCTGTATGAAGGACCTAGGGCACGTTTTCCCCGAGAAGTTAAATTTTTTCAACTCGTGCAGGCTCTTATTCAGCTGCTGGTTTACGGGGGCAGGGGTTTGGGTGTGTGAGTATTGAGGAGTGCTGAATATTTCTACGTAGTGATCGTGGTCGTGTTCCTCGTGGGTATGTTGTTCTTGTGTATGCTCTTCCTGTGTGTGTTGGTTTTGTGTATCCTCATGTGTGTGCTGGTCATCTGTTTCTTGTTCTTGGTTTTGTTCAGTTGTTGAAAGGAAAGTGGAAAGAAAGATTTTCTCTAGGTTTTCGAATTTAAGTTTTAGATTCTTAAGGTCCTCCTGTAAGGATGGGTCCGAATCTGGGTCCATCCTTTCAATTCGGTGGAAGACATGGTTGAGGTATGTTTCTACCTTGGGTATAAGACGGGTTGCCCCTTCAGTAATTTGGGTTAACTTGGGTTCGAGGAATGCGAGAGTGGCGCTGGTCTCTGCTATGTCTTGTTCAAGGGGGACTGGGGAATCGACTACATAGTCAGGGTTGGACTCAATGAGACCAAGAATCTGCCTCTTAAGGGCTACCACAGTATCCGCCGGGTCAGCTAGTCTTAGTTTGATTTCGTGTTCGAGCTCAGGTTTATTTAAAAGAGTGTTTTATATAGGGCGCATTTTAGTAATTAAGTTTAGCAATTAGTAAGTAAGTGTAGCTAGTAAGTAAAAGTTAGTGTAAGGTTTTAAGCTGGAGGGATAAGTAGAGTATAGATAAATTGAAAAGAGGGCCGAAAGAGGAGGGCCGAAATATCGTATAAGAGGTAGATTTAGAATTTTGGGAGGGAAAGAGGGCCGAAATTAAAGTCGAAAAGGTTTACGCTAGAAGAAGCGTTGTTTTAGAATTTAGAGAAGGGTTCTGATAGTACGTGGGTGTAGATATCGCCCACGCACGTATCCTTTACCGTTGGGCGCCAAACTGTCGTGTTACCTGGGCTCTAAGAGGCACCGGCACTCAAGGAACCGAGGTAACCGCAGGTGTAACTTAATAGCTAGGTAAGGGTGGAGTGATCTCGCTAACAACGAGTGCCTGTGACCCCGGAGGGCGTGAGTGAGTAGGTGTAGGTAGAGTGTCCTGCGTGTAGGCGCCCTAACAAGCCTGGTGCCCTCGCGAGTAGTGAGGGGCCGCGGCAGGAAAAGATAGCAATTAAAGAAAACTACTTTTATTAACCACGTATACCTATAAGTAACCTCCTGACACCGAAAAGGCCACAAGACGCGCGGACTCACACGGCGTAGAATCGCCCTCCCACGGTCAGCGAGCGTTCGGCAGGAACTTGGATTCTTCAGGCTTGACGGCGACTTGGCAACTCGTCGTGGACGCTTACGGACGGCAAACTTCTTTGGCTTCTGGACTTGAGGCTTCAGAGTTCTTGAGGCTTCAGAACTTGTGTCACTTACTTCACTTTTCTTTGTTACTTTACTTTAGACTTTTTACTTCTTTTATTATTTCTTAGATAATCGGAAGTAGAGTAAAGACTGGTAAAGACTCATCTTTTGACAGCTTGACACGCCTTATATATGCTTGCCAGGCGTTCGAGAATGTTCTAGTCTTCTTTCTGATTTCGAATTTCAAAGACCTTGAGGTTTGTCAGTGGCCAGTTTTCTTGCAAGTTGCCAGTGTTGATGGTAGAGGTTTGTCGCCCTGATGATGTAGTGGTTTGTCCAGGCGACGAGGGCAGTCCTGTGGCTTCGGAGGGCTCGGAGGTCTCGTTTCCAGGAGGAGTGAAAGAGTGCCAGCGCGAGATAAATTTAGAATTAAGTACCAGGAGGTCAGAAATTGGAAAGAGGTAGTGGACTATAGTACAATAACTTTTTAGTAGAGAACTACGCGGCTCTATGAGATAGCCGTCAAAGGTGAGACGTTGACATTTTGTCAATAGTAGTAAATAATAAATATGTCGAATAAGAAAATTATTTACAGATTTTAAGAAAAATTAAAGTGAAGAATAGCAAACGCTAAAAAAGTGGTCCGAAGAACCATTAAAACAAAAATTGAACCTATAAACAATAAGATTCTCTTTACCGCATACTTATTAATGACTACTCTTAATAAATATTATTAGCAAACAAGTAATACCAACGAATTATAAGTAATACACTATTTTATTTCACTGCCTAAAAACTACTTTCTGTGGTAAATGTCTCTTGCATTTTCACACTCATAGACTTTTTCCCTGGAATAAAACCGCAATAATCGCTTGCGGGATGTACTTACCAAGTCGTGGTGTGGCAATATGCTTTTTATCGTTTTATAAGATACTTACAATAGTAAGAAAAATGGATCTTATATTGTATGTTAGGAAAAAAAATAACCTTTCTTTTGATACTAAGTTTGATAATATCTGATAAGTATTTACCGAGCTATCGTCAAATTTCACGTTTTATTTTCTCCTGAACATTTTGATTTTGCCGATTGCGGTTTTGTTCCATGCACCCATCGATATATCTAGATTAGTAGTCTTATAAATCTGCGTGATATTTTGCAGACATACTGCAGCTTGGCTATTTACAAATGTGCGAGTGACCCGGTAACAAGGAACATGATTCGAGAAGCTGGTGGTTTAGAACTTCTGGTCGAAGCGGCTTCCGATTCAACCAACCGATCCAACAAACCATTGATGGCCGCCGTGACTGGAGCTCTTTGGAAATGTGCTGATAGTGAAGCTAGTATCAAGAAATTAGACACACTTAATGCAGTTGGTATTCTAGTCCGACTATTGGATGACGAGAATGACGGAGTGCTAACCAATGTAGCGGGGGCTCTCGCGGAATGCGCTAAATATCCGCAAAACCGTGATAAGATCCGGACTTCTGGGGGCATTGCTATGTTAGGTTAGATCTCATTTCAATCAATAGGTAATTTTCTAGGCTCAGAACGATAGTTATACTTATGTAAAATATTCTTCTCTTATAGTGCATCATTTGAATAACACCCACAAACCACTACTAGAAAATGTCCCGCTTGTGCTCATGGAATGTGCAAAAGATCCACAATGCATGGCTCAAATTGACGAGTTGGATGGTGTGAGATTAATTTGGTCGTTGCTCAAGAATGATTCTAAAAAGGTTCAAACCAACGCTGCATTGGCTCTGAGCCCTTGCATTCAAAATGCGGCAGATTCTGGAGAAATGGTACGATCTTTTGTTGGAGCATTGGATCTTACTGTGGATCTTCTGGACTCTGACGACCATAATGTACTGTCGGCTGTTTGTGCCGCCATAGCGACTATCGCTCGAGACCAGGAAAACTTGGCTGTCATTTCTGATCATGGAGTCGTTGCTAAACTGTCCAAACTTGGTAAGCAATTAGTAACAATGATCGGTCACTTAGAAATAGTTGTCTGTATTGTGTCCCCTCATAATGGCTATAAAGCCATTTATTATCCCGTCACCTAACACGCTTTGTTCATTTTAAATAAGTTTGCTCTTGACCAATCAGAGATTGCATTTGACGATAGATTAGGATCTTCTAATGAATACCTATATTTGTTTTATATCAACAGTTGGCACGACTGACGACCACTTGCGAGCCAACCTCGGTGTTGCGATCGCCTACTGCTGCGATTGGGCCCAGAACCGCCAGGAGTTTGGCAAACGCGGAGCCATCACGCCATTGGTCAACTACATGACGTCACGAGATCCTGCCGTGCACAGAGCGACGGCGTTGGCACTGTACCACTTGTCCTTCTATTCTATTAACTGTGTCACAATGCATGCGGTAAGTGCGAACAATGGATGCATTCTTTTTTCCTCTATAGAGAGATTTGAATATAAGTGTAGTCTATGTAAGTAAGGGAAGTTTAGTATTGTAGAACCCACAAAACGTAAGCAAGTGCGTTTTTATTGCATATCTAATAAAAGTTTTTGTTAGCAGCGGCAAGGTCAAATAAGTTGTTATTTTTGTAAACTTACCATATTAGTTGTGTTGTGTGTGTGTGTAAAGTTATTTATATCAAAACAGGTTGCTAATGGTCCAAAGACGAGGAAATAAGTTTTTTAGTTGCTTTGCTTTGTTGTGTAGATAATGTAATCGAAAGAATTAGTTGCATATCAAAAAGATTTTATATTTCTACTACAGCAAAAACCCTTTGTTCCCACCTGTCCTACTGAATAGTTCTACTGTAGAACAGGTGGGACCTTTTTTTCCCACTAGTTCTACGGTGGAACAAGTGAGCACATTTTAAGTCCCACTTGTTCTACGATTTAGAAATATTATTTTTCATGGAAAATTTGCTTAGTGTCGTGCAGTTTTTTGTCAAAACCCTCTCGTTTTTGCCCTTTGGGAACAAAGGGCAAAAACGAGTGAAAGATCGGAGGCCGGGTAAACTTTCTTGACACCACATAACATAACATCAGTCTATAGTAGGTAGGCCCATCTTCCGTTAGCCTGTTTCTGTCGGTACTAGTCACTCTCAGTCTATCATCGCTCCATCTGGCTTTTTGTTCGAAATCTATGATATCTCGCCGATACTAACGAGTTTGTTTTTTCAGGCGGGCGTCGTTCAGTTTCTCTTGGAAACCATCGGCTCCAAGGATCCAATTCTACAAGAAGCATCTGCTGGATGTTTGTGCAACATTCGTAAACTCGCCCTTGCCACCGAGAAGATAAAGTTGAAACAGTAACTTTGAACCATAATTATGTATGTTTAATTTATTGTTACTTACTTATTTTTTATTACTTAGTTGCAATTTACGTGCTTATAAATTTTCCATTTGGTACGTATTGGGGTTTTATTAAAAACTTTGAAACTTGTGTTTATACGCAAAACACCACTACATACCTAAAAGATATTATAAGGTATCTGGATTTCTGTTAGGCTGTTTTCTGTGTTGTACGGCATTTGCATAAGGGCGATCGAGTTTAGTTTTTATTAAAGTAATAAATAACTTTGTGCTTAAGCGGATAACCTTGAAAGCGACTGGGTATTCGGCTTCCAAGCTCTGACCTGAGTTGACATAAAACAGCTCGTAGCATTAAATATAACTTAGAAACTTAATTATCGACTCTTAAAGTAGCTATCTATGGACTCGTTCGTCTATGTAAGGTATAGGTAAGGTGCTCTGCTCTACGTACATGAGGAAGAAAAAGTATGCATTCTTTGTTTCATAGATGATATGAGCCTGTCTAATTACCTGGACTTACATCATCCATCAGACTGCCAACAACGTTCCATTTTTTCATCCATCTATTGAACGCTATATTTTAGGTCATCGGTCTGCTGCTATCGGCAAAAAAACCGTAAACCTACCAATAGTGTTTAGGAAAAGATTCCGCCCCTCTTCCGCCCTCCATCCACAGCTATACTTATTTGTTTACCAGTCTAAAAAAGTAATATGCCGGCTTAGAATAGCATCACCCCATACCCTTCCCGTGTGTATGAAGCAACTAAGAGATTTAAGAGTTGCTGAGTATTGCAATTTTAGGCGACAGGATGACAAACTGTCACTATGGTGATACACAGCATGGTGATTCTCAACTTTTAACTTTTGTCAGAGGCAGTGTAAGTGGCCGTTTTACAACCGTTTACGCTCTGCCTACCCTACAAGGTATACAAGGTGTTCCAAAGGAAATACATTAAATTTGAGACGTTGTGTAGACCATTGTACTGAACAATTTCCATTATGGCACCAAGTTTGAATTCTTAACATTTAAGAAGTTAAAATTTTCATACAAACTAAATGCCTACATTTGCTACAACCATTATGTATTACCTCTTATCCAAGATTGCAACCTTGTATTTTTAAGTGATTTTTAACTTGTTGGATTTGAATCTTCGAAAAAGGAACATAGTTGTCTATGTTTTAAATTTAAACGAAATCTTAAGATAAAAGATCTCTTTCTTGGTGTCAACCAGTGTCAACTTTATTTTATTGCCGCCTCAAACTAAAAACTTCTTTTGACTTAGAGCACCCATAGAGACGCAAAGACAAAGGGCCAATCAGAGAACCCAGTAGAGTCTGTAGTGTCAGTTGTGTCTGGTTGTGTCAGTTTTTGACGAACATGACATTTGACCTTGGTCTACGCCACGACTGTTGCCTTGGCAACTAAATTACCGCCAAAACCGTTGCCTTGGCAACAGTTGTGGCGGTAATTTCAAGTTTTTCCAAGACGGTAACATGACATAAATAAAGGTCAAAATCTAAAGCTCCTTTCATAATGTGGGACTCAATTAAATTTAACAAACTTAATTTGCTAATTACTTCTAAACGAGGGGTTTTCATAACTTGGCCCCATAATGAAAATTATTCGGTACGATGGCCTACACAACGTCTCCAATTTAATGTATTTACATTGGATGGAACACCTTGTATAGGCGTGATATATGTATGTAATAATGAAAAGTGCAGTGGAAATAAAATTTTTAAAGCTTCATTAGCACTAGTCTGCTAAAATACGCTTCTATTAGAGTTGCGTTAGGTAACTACATTCTAATTATGGCAGTATTTATTAGGTACATGTCATCATTTCATCAACAATGTTAAGAGAAAGGCAACGGTAAGGACGTCTTGGCTCTTTAATAAATCTTAATACATTACACATTATGCTGAGGTTTGAAAGAACTATACAAAAGACGATTGACAAAAAGACGATGTTGCAAATAGCTGTTTTGACCTTTACTTGATAAATTAGATATACCTACTTAACACGTGGAGTTTTCCAACGGTATGTAACAGTACAGTACAGTTTATGCATCGTAACGTAACATAATCTTTATAAAGTTCTGTATAGTAGTTTGTATAACAAGGGAATAAAGTGATATATTTAGGGCGAGGGCGCTATTTTGAATCACGAGCGGAACGAGGGATTCTGGAGTAAAATCCCGGGCGTAGCGAGGGATTTTAAAGTAGAATCGTGAGTGAAGCGAGGGATTCAATGTAAGTCGCCCGAGAATAAAAGGCTTTAAAGTAATAAAAAACGAATTATAGCTCTACATGCATTATTCATACAGGGGAATACGTTTCTATGAAAAAACACCGTTCGGGAATCATCAAATTGTGCATGCCCGCGTTGATGTCTTTTCTTCTCAAAAAACGGTACCAAGAAAAGACTTCAACGAGCGCGTATTTTCTATCAAATAAAGGCCTCCTATAGGACACTTCCTTGGGTAGGAAAATACTATTTTATCCACTGATAAGTTATTCCGCCCAGCAGGCACTGTTTTTAACATTGTTTACTAACGACTTCGTGTGTAGGTAATTCCTTGATAATTTATTAATCCGCCTTATGATTGCACCCTAGTAAACTAGAAGCAATTGTAAGGGCAAGGTTGTAGTAGGTCAAGACTGTAAGAACAGGATAAGGATAAAAAACACTGTAATCCGTACACTACATGTCTGATGATATGAAAACAACACAATGTCTAAGAAAAACAATATCAATACATAGGTAGTATAAATGAAGTCGCTGTTTGTCTCCGTCTGTCGTGAAATTCGCATACTTCTCCTAAACCAACGCAACGGATTTTGATGCGGTTTTTGTAATAAATAAGAGTGGTTGTTAAAGAGGAAGGTTTATATGCATAACACATGCCGGGAAAATGCCTTTTACCTGCGGGAAAATGTGGTGCAGCGGGTAAAACCGCTAACGGGCCGCTAGTAAGCAATACATAGTATGTAGGTATATATTTTTTATCTATTACTCCATAGATGAACCTTGAACACAGATGCATTCTATTTATATCCATGGTTTAGCTGGGCCGGCGTAGCGGTCGTCGCTTCGGTTGCGTAAAAAGTTATCGAGATTGCGTTCGCTCTTGACCTTGCACGTCGGTTTTGCAACGCAAGCAAACGTGGAATGCATTTAGCTGCTACTGATTTTCTCTCATTTTTTTGTACTAAACAAATATGTACTTAAGTGTAGCATCAACGACAACTAGGTAAACTGCGATACTAACTACTATTTTAATGGCTAGCTAATTTATGAAAACAATTGCTGGGAAACATTTTGTCAATAGCTTCTTTCCTACTAGTGCATAAAGGTACCTTTTTCGAACTACAAAAGTGTTAGATACCTAATTTCTCAGTTGCTTTTATACTGGGCGTTTTAGTGCTGATATTTTCTAATACTAATTGCATAATTAAACAGATATGCTTAGGAGACTAACATTTTAATCATCTTCTTAAATTATAACTAAGATACAAAGTGAAAGTTTAGAAAGTTCGTCGTGTAGTTATGAACGAGCATGAAATGTTATATTTACAGAAAATTAGCTGCTGATCTGATATAGGTATACTATAACAAATAGTTTTGATTGGTGTTGTGTGGTGCCGGCTTAGTATAGCATCACCTCATATCTTTACTGCGGGTGTCGTAAGAAGTGACCACAGAGTAACTTATATATGAAGTGACGAGGATTTGAATTTTGGTGAATTTAAATTTTGTCAGAATGCGCTATGTTGATACCTAAGTACACAGAGTTCTGAATGACTCTCAAATTGCCAGACGTGGTGTAAATGTCTGTTTTTTACAGCCTTTTACGGATATAGACGTGATATATGAATGTATGTAGCTTTTGAGTTTCGTTTTAAGTATAGTAACAAAACAAAATACCTACCTATACCCGGAGTAACAGAAAGGGTATAACAAGCCGAAAGGAGGACTCATGAAACTGAACAACTTTTCCTATTGAACATGGGTCGAAATATGCAAAAAAAAATTTGGACCTCCCCCATAGTAAATCAATCAGCTGATCGGCAATTTTGTGTGGGAGATCCAAATTTCTTTTTCATATTTCGACCCATGTTCCATAGCGAAAGTTGTTCAGTTTCATGAGTAGCTTGACCCCCTTTCGGCTTGTTATACCCTTTCTGTTACTCCCTGTATTACCAAAGTTTTGTGAGTTGCACTTGAATATGTAGAGATCAGTTGAACGTATTCATTTTATTTCACTAAACTTTTCTGCAACTGTGCTGCAACCAAGTTTTTATTAGTGTCGTTGGATTGCATTCATGCAGATGGAAATAATATCAATAATTTTCCGTATTGAGGTTTATTGCGTCTGTGATTGACCAGTCCTGCAATTTTCTACCGCAAATCACTTATTGTAAAATTGTTGTGCGATTTGCGTTACATTATCGCTAAGTAGGTCGCATAGCATAGGTAATAAAAATCTATACTTAGATGAAATCAAAACGCCTCTCACAGTTTGCAGTAGGGGGGCCGGAACGGGACAGAAGATGCGTTGCTCGAAGGCAGTAGGTTTAGTATATTTTTTTATTTTAGTTTTTTTTAAGGGGAAGTAGGATCATATTATTGTGTTATAAGATTACATAGTTATCTTTGTAATTAATTATGTAATAAATAATCTTTCACATTATCCGGTCAGTTTAAGCAGTCCCAGTCCCAATGCACCAATTTAGTCTTATCAGATAAATGGATATTTATTTTTTAGACCGTTCTCATGTGATTATCATATTTTTAAATTGGGGCCATTCTAAGTGGTTCATAATTTATTATCCGATGTTTAAATACTGTATTTTGGAAGTCGTCGCGTAGATACCTACTGAAAGAAACTAAAAATTATTTGGGTACAGAAGCAACTTGTGTTATTCATTATTTTCCAACATTTGAAAGTTATCAATAAATTATGGATAACACAATGTTTATTAGTGTAATAAAATAGAAGTTTACAGTTCCAACTAGACAGGTAAATTGATCGAAGGATTCTGATTCAGAAAGTGCGCCGTGCGTGCACAGATTTGCTTGCGTGTGCCCGTACGCAATTTGGATTAGCATTCACTCGCTATGCGCACTATGAATGAGTGGTTGAACATTCTTGACACGTTTCCCGTACAACTAGCTATGGTTAGTATTCTTTGGTACCTACCTACAACAAAGCATCGTCACAAATTAGGGAGACGGCGCGCGGGGCGCCTTTACAGATGGCTCACTCAGTCAGTACTAGCGACGATTTTGACGCTTAGGTACTGACTTTGACTGGAATCTCAGAGGAACTCAAGGTACCTAAATAAGAAGATGATTGCCACGAACGTCGTAATTCTGGAATTAAAATTGGTTCAATCATGTGACGTTCTTGTACTTAACAGATTTTGCTGTTTTGATATTCCTGTACTTGACATTTTTGACAGTAGCAACCCTGGCTATGTAACAAACTGACAATCGCGAAAATCCTAAATAGGATCAAAGGAACCTTCTGTAAACTCGCCGACGCAACAAAAATTTTGTTGCGTCGGCTCCTGGCCTACGTTTTGATGGACAATTGGATACGCGTGAACGGTACTGTATGAGTTGTTGTGCAATCAAGTGACATGTTGCAATTTAGTACCTGTATGGCTTTGGGTAGGCACACTAATAGCAGCACTAAATGATCTACACACAGGTTATTATTATCCGATGTATCTGTACGAGATTTAGATCCCGTACCTTAGTTGCAACAACTGCTTGCCTGTTTAGAAATAGTGTAGAGACGCTTCCCCAGGCTAACTGCCCCTTTCACTTAAAAATTCATCTCGATGAAAAATAATTTATCGAAATACCTACTCGATATTGAAGTACTCAAGAATGGTAATATAAACGTCCTTTAGAATAATTGTATTTATATTCGGCAATAACCGAAATACCTACCTCTCTCAATAAAATCATAATGGAAAGTTGTTCCCAAACAAGATCGCCAAATCAAGTAAACAGCAATTGTCAGCAATACATTTCTGTCGTAACTGCAGTTCTTTATCGAAAAAAGTACAAGTAAAATTGCTAACCGAAATCTTTCTCTGAAAGTTCACGGGAACAACATTGCATCTAAAAGGTCAATGAAAGGTCAATGCACCATGCACCAGGATGTAGAGCACGTGAGTTCGTCACGTGCTAATGGCGGTGCATAAATAATTATAACAATAAAGGAAGGTGTTGAATTGTAACTACCTGGGTTTCCTATCAGGACATTGCGGCTACGAAAACCGTAGCAAGTACTTGTAGCTATTAACAACTCATTCATAGATATGCACTCGTACACATGTTTGACGATAGTTATGTATGCAATGCAGTTGTAAATAAAAATGGCTCCGAGCGTGTATTTTCAAACCTTTCTTTACAAATCATTGATACCTGTACGAAATTACTACGCTTACTACGTCGTAGCAGATGCCTACGGGATATCGTGCTACAAAAAGGGAGAGCGATGATACTGTTTTGCCTTTCTTTCTTAGCAACATTAGTCTGGTCGTAGAGGTGATGTGTAGGTAGATACTATAGTAATGTGTACCTGTATAGTAGGTACTACTTTAGGTAAATAGCTAGGTTAGGTACCTAATGTACTAAAGTATAGGTAATAGGCAAGTATTATTACTAGGTAGGTCAGGTACATACCTATTATTTGCCTAGAATAATATTGTTCCATTCCATGGCTATTGCTAGTGTACCTACCTAACTACCTATTATTATTTGATCTATAGCTACCTAGATCAGGTAGCTACACCAACCAGCTCCTGCTGTATATACATTTAACTGGCCAGGATATTGGAATCAAAATGTTAGATAGACATTAGTATTTATTCATTGTTACCTACTGTAATAACATATTTAAAGTTGTGCTTTAAGAGGTCCAAGTTATTTGGGTCATAGATATTCTGGACTAAGCACAAGCACTACCTATACTTTAACTTTAGATACAAGAGGCCTCCAACCTAGGTTTTTAGTTCGAGCAATGCAAATTTTATTAATACAAATAAATAATTTAGTACCTACATTATCTCATTTTAACGATAAGCGATGATCATCATCTACTTAATTATAATTACGTACATACGTAATTTTAATCCGATAAAGGTATGCAAAATAAACTATGTACCTACCTACCTGCTATTTTATCGAAAAATATGACTTTGTTTTAAAAAATTTAGCTACTGCTATGCTACAAGTTAGCCCGTAGATCGAGTTTGAAGTTCAAGGAAGACGGCGGCATTGAGTAGAATCAGAAGTGTCTCAAATTTCAATGTGCGTTCATAAATGCGTGCATCGTTTTTACGCAAAATAGAAACGCCTTTTCAATGTCCATTACTTACATGCTATGCTATAAAGCAAAACGCCATCGTTAACTGTTAAGTATTTTCAGTTCAGCATAACATTAAAATCTTCCAAGTTCATACAAACCATAAAAAAGGTGAAAAAGATGACATAGGTACCTTCATCAACGCGAACCGCTGGTCATCGTCGATGCCAACCACCGTGTTGGAGACAGGAGCCATGGTCACAAAAACAACAACAAAATTATAAAACCACGAGATTTTCCGCCGAGCGACACGTCCACCTTCTTTGAGCGCCGGCGCGCGAATGACTCGGGTTGTTGATCAATTGAAAATTTAGAAGGGAAACGTGTTGCGAGCTCGCATCGCGACTTACGTACGCGCATTTATAGGTATTTTAATACGATAGTAGATTTTAAGGCATGTTAATCGTAGCTTAGCTGTTCTATCAGATAGGACAAGGTGTTTGTGATAAACAATACTTAGTAAATGTAGTAAATTAAAGTAGGTTTGCATGTGTAAATTGTGTAGGTAATTTTATACTTTTGTTGGTGTCTGTCTAAGAACATACATAAAATATTAATAAAATCAACCTGAATACCTAAAAAATGCCTAGTTAAAAAAAACATTTTTTTTGTATAATATTTCTTTATTTTTGATCTGCCTGAAGTGTAAAAAAAATCACATCTCATTTTAAGTTATCCTTATATATCCTTATATCTGAATTTAAATCTACTTCATCACAGTGAACACAACTCCTCCTCTGTCTGGTTCTTCATCATGGACTTCTTTATCACTGCCCTCAGGGTCTGATTGCTCTGAGTCATCACTGCCAGCATCCCTGTAAGCCCCAAACTTGCTGGTATCAATGGGTAAATCAGCCATTTTGATACCTGTTCTAGCAAGCAACTTCTCAGCTGCGTGTTGTGCCTCAACTTCCTTCAAATGTAGGTTGTATTCCTTCTGAAGTTTCAACGACTCTTCTAGATTTAAAATCTTTGCTGGACCATGTATGCTAGGAGGCGGAGTAGCTGATGTTACTTCCCAGTGATCATGCTTTTTTCTTAACAATTCTTTTTCAGGATCATGTGTGCCCGACTTTGTAGTTTGGTATGGCTTGAACTGCCTAGTTGTTTTTGGTTTGGGATTCAGCTCAGTTTTCTCTACAATGTACTTTACATGTGGTACTTCACCTATATTTACCAAATCTTCAGGGGTTATTAGCGGTTTCTCTGGTTCTAAAACTTTCACCTTCTTTTCCTGTGCTGTGCTTTGACTGAGGATGTGTAAAACATCTTCGGGTTCACTATCATCATCGGAGTCAAGGAGGGTATCTCGTTTACGTTCAACCTTACCTTCCCATTCGACATTCTGGATTGAATCATTATCAAGTCTAAGGTTATCAAGTAAACGACATGTCTTTTCCTCCTCTTGTTTTGCTTGTAATTCTTGCACAATTTTATCGTAAAAGGCTTGTATTTTTGCTCCTTTGTCGGGCAGTTTAGATATGAATGGCTTATTGTGTAATAGTTTCAGCTGTCGGTCTTTCAGTTCCAGCAGCTCAGGGATAGTTTTTGAGGATAAGTCCTTGATTTTTCCGTCGATTTCTGTCTTCGGAAGGGGTGGCAATTTTCCTGGAATCCTCTTGTTTATTTTCTTCATACTTAGCACAGTCATTACCTATACCAAATCTCGGAAATCTATTAGGCGTTGCAATTATACTTATTCAATCTAAACAACGCTAAAATCATAAAATAAATAGTTCGCTTTTGGTGCAGCAGTATCTTCCGTATTTCTTTTTTTTTTGACATGACAACTGTCATTTTTATTTTTGAATTGGATACTCGACAATTAGAGTGAATGAGAAAAGAATGAATGATTCTCGAATTAGCCTGAGGGACAACTCTAGTAGTCTTTTTTTTTTTTTTTTTTTTCTTGGCAATCGTCAACCCTAGACAGGGGACATTCCTGCCAGCGTCCAGTAGGAAACTAAATTAAATACATATCTCATGGAAACTCAAATATATACACAGACATTTTATGTACATCTTATTAGTTAAACTTAATATACAAGAAGTATTTACAGGTAGAGGCGCTTTGTGCGCAATTAAAATATTATAAAAACTTAACCTCGTAAGGCCCGCGTATTTTTACGACTAATAGTAATAGCGGCCCAATGTCCTAATTTTAGGAAATAGCGTTCAGGCCCAGATATTCCATGTGCAAAAATAATATGTTAATGACCTGATACCAGCTCCATATTTTTGTGTGATGCTTATTATCACTAAGAGCATCTAACAGTGTTCATAAAACCCAAATAATTTATGTCCTATTTTTAGGACGTTGGGTTGCAATGACAACAGAAAATAAAAATATTTTTCCGTTAGAAAGATGTTTCCGTGCTTCGGAGGGCACGTTAACCCTTTGGTCTCAGATGCTGTTTATACTACCTTACATATGTATTGTTGTATAACCTCGTAAGATGCCTACGAGTTAACTAGCAGGATGTTTGAGAGCTCTGACTCCAGGGTTCATCGGGTCGTTCGTCGACTCAGTAACCCACTCAATATGATGGTGAAGATGTGTTTTGTGAAGCCTGAGATCAGGTTCATAGACTGTGTCATAAATATTGCAAAATCCGCCACTATCTTAGGATTGAGCTTCATCTAAGTTCAGCTGTTTTACTATGTCGTGACCTTGGAAAGATAGGAAATTTCAATTTTTTAAGACCCAGCGGCCTAATTTTAGGACATAGAAATTTGGGACAAAATATTTCATTGAAAATGGCATATCTTTTACCAAATATAGTTCAAAAACCAATATTTATTCATTTATCTTTAAATTGCTTTCTTTTTTTATGCAAAAAATAAACAGATTTTATAGAAATAAACAAATTTACTGAACTTGTTTTTTTGAATCAGCCATCTTGCTCAGCTTTCAGGGCAAAATCACTGCTGTTTTTCTTTTATTATGTCAAAATGTATATATTTTTTATAGATGCGTTCACGTACAACCCAATTTTAAGCTAGTTTCAAACTGGCGCCAAAATTCAAATCAATTATCCGAGTCCAAAATTTATGTCCTAATATTAGGCCGCCGGGCCGATATTTGATGTTTCTTAAATCCAGTTTGGGCCTGAAGGACTACTGAACGTATGTCCTAAAATTAGGCCGTTGGGCCTTACGAGGTTAAAGAATCATATTTACAACATATGAACAAAATATGGGTAATGTCCCCATTACCCAAACCGCATTCACAATCGCCATTGTCATGTATCCCCAATTTTGCCAAATGCACTGGGGTGCAACAATGGCCCAACCGCATTCGCGAAATGACTGATGCAAGTTTTTTATGAACAATATATTTTGAAAACCACGGACGACTTTGAATGGTAGGCTGCAAGTTTTTATAAAATTTACCCTTTTCAGGATTCGACCATTTATCTTTCCAATTTTGAAAGAGGAAAACTCTAGCAGACGGAAGTAAATCCTGGACAAAGACTGATTTGTTGTCGCTGTTTCCTTGAGAAGCTGCTAATTTGGCCAATCTATCCGCAGTTTCGTTACCTTGCACCTCTGAGTGACCAGGGATCCAAGCCAACGTAACCTTTAGATTTCGATTGTCACAAATAAGCAACTTACTCTTGATTTCAAGCATTACAGGGGAAATTGAATTGTTAATTAAAGGATTTGCTAGAGACTGAAGACAACTCAACGAATCGGACAAAATCAAAGAATTATTGTACCCTTTCAAAATAATGTAATTTACACATTCTAGTATAGCCAAAGCCTCAGCAGTAAAATTTGTCACCACAGATGGGTACTTGAAAAGTTTAAAGTATCCCGTATTGTTATGCACGAATGCAGCACCAACCCCTTCACCCATGACAGGTTCAAGCGTTTTTGATGCATCCGTGTAAAACACCTGGGCATCAGAAAAGTTTGTTTGGACAAATTGATTCACAAGAGAATTTGCAACTATAGATTCCTTTGCAACACCAACATCTAAACGAATGTCGGGCGAATAGACGACAACATCATACTCTACATGAAAAAGCGGATGACAATGAAATGTTTTTAATGAATCCCTATATTCAGACAGTTTTCCGTAACTATTTATTATGTCGGGGACCTCTTTATGGGCCCAATAACGATTATTGGACTCTATGTAACTTTTTAATAATTGGATTTTTGGTATAAGGGGATGATTTGAAAATTGACTAATTTTAAAAATATAATTATCCGATAAAAACTGCCTTCTTAAATATAGTGGAGGATCACAGCATTCAACCTGCATTGCGTTTATTGGAGTTGATTTCATAGCACCAATAACCAAGCGGAGACTTTTAGACTGGACCAAGTCCAGCTTTTTCAAAGCCCCTCTATTTGCTGGAGCCAGTAAAAAGGTACCAAAGTCCAGAATACTTCTGATTAAAGCATTGTAAACCAATCTTAAAGATGATGGGTGAGCTCCCCACCATACACCCGACAAGGCTCTCAAAACCGAAATTCGTTTTTCACATTTACCTACTATGTAGTTCACATGAGCAACACCATTTAATTTGGAATCGAATTTTTTACCCAGAAACATTACTTCACTTTCTGTGGGAATAGCTATGTTATCAATTGTTATGTTAACTACAGGGACGGATCTCTTACGGGTAAAGACCATAACTGAGCACTTCAGTGGAGATAAAGATAAATTGTGATTGACCATCCATAACTGTAGGCGATGTAGGTCAGATTGCAAAGTAGCAACCGCCTCGTCTGTAGATTTATGACTCGAATATATAAGGAGATCATCCGCATACTGCAATACATTACTTGAAATGATTGAACTGTCTAAGTCCCTAGTGTACACATCATATAGTAATGGGCTCAAAACAGAGCCCTGAGGAACCCCTTTCCAAACTGTTCTTAAATCTTCACCTACACCAGGCAAACGAATCGAGAGCGTTCTGCCCATGTACAAATTAAACAGGAAGTTAACAAACTTTAAAGGGAAATTAATTGCTGATAACTTTTGTTTCAATGTAATTAAATCAACATTATCATACGCCGAGCTAACATCCAAGAAAGCCGCCGCCACGATTTCCTTTCTTGTGAAAGCCAACTGTACATCCGTTGTTAAAATTGCATGGTTATCTATAACACTTTTGCCTTTTCTAAACCCATATTGAGAAGTGGATAGTAAATTATTGTGCTCCAAGTGCCATTCAAGTCTATTTTTAATAAGGTGTTCCGCCAATTTGCTTAGCGCGGAAGCTAACGCAACAGGTCTATATGAGGAAGGGAATTGAGGATCTTTATTTGGTTTCAATAGTGGGATTATCAGTTGATGTTTCCAGGTTGAAGGAATAACTCCTGTCTCAACAACTGTGTTAACAATGTCCAGGAAAAACAGTTTAGTAGAAATAGGAGAATTAACTATAAAGGAATACGGAATACCATCGGCCCCAGGTGATGAATCTGATACCCTTTTCAAGACCCAATTTAATTCCTGCAAATCAAATGCTTGATTTAAGTATCCTGAATTTGAAGATGTATAAATAAAAGGCATATGATGTAAAGTTGGCACAAAATCAGGTGCGAGGGAACGGAAAAATGATGAAACCCAATCCAAAGAGAAGGAAGAGACAGATCGAGCCTTCAGGATGCCTATACCGACGAACACTACTCCAAACTACAGTTAGAGGAGTGCTCGGCGAGATAGATCCACAAAAACTCTTCCATACCTTACGCTTCTTTTTATGCAAAAGACGTTTAGTAGCTGCTTCATAATTCCTAAACTGATTAAAAGTGGATAAGTCAACATAATCATGTACGAGCAACTCCATGTCATTTCGTTTTTTAACAGCTTCTGTGCATTGCTTGTCCCACCATGGCGGTGAAGCAATCTTATTATTACCAGCAACATTTTTTGGTTCAAAACTGTTATCCGCTGCAAACTTAATTTTTGAAGTTAGATGGTCATAATTTTCAAGAACATTAGTACCTGTCACAGAAACAGCGGAAACCTCACTCATTTCATCAGCTAACGACGCAGAAAAAGTATCCCACAAAGTACTACATTTATCAGGTAATTTATATTTTAATAAGGGAGGTAAAGGTTGTACACAACTTTTGTTCGATTTCGGATACCTCAGAATGATTGGATAATGATCACTGCCATATGACAAATTTAAAATTTCCCATGTAATAACCGACAGCAGACTAGGAGAACAAATGGAAAGAACAACATAACTGCGAGCTTGACCCGGTACAGGTCGACGAGTTGGACACCCAGTATTTAATACACCAAGATTTAAATCATCTAACATATCAGCAATTCGAATTCCAAAAATGTCATCCCGAGGTGCCCCCCACGAAGAATGGTGGGCATTTAGGTCCCCCAGTATGACAATAGGAGATTGTAAACCTTCAACAATATTTTTTAATATTGGAATTACCGTTATGTCTTTTCAGATATATACACCGACACATAAGTAATACCAGCCACTGACGCAGCCACTATATCTAAATTATCATGAGTATGAACAGGTAGATTTATTTGTTTAAAAAAATAATTTTGTTTTATGAGGAGAGCAGCTCCTCCATATCCATCCCTCCGGTCAGACCTGAGAATGTTGAAACCTGGAACCCTATACAGGGATCCAGGTCCCAACCAAGTCTCAGAAATGGCCAGGATGGACGGTTTATACTTGTTTATAAGAAAAAATAGTTCAGTTTGTTTCGATCGAATGCTTCTGGGATTCCACTGGAGAAGACAATCCATGATTTAGATTGAGAATGGCAACTGAGATGGAGTTAATAAGTGATAGGGCAACGTTGTACGGTAAAGAAGAATTAAGGACAATATTAACTAGTTGAGAGAGCAGATCCTGTAATGAACAACCCTGAGGGTCAATCTCTTTTTCAACAGTTTCTGGTTTTTTGAAGCCACAACCATTTGCCGGGGTAGGCTCTTTGAAAGAATGAATTAAATTATTGTGTGATTTCTGGTCATAGCCTGGGGCTGAAGGTTTTTTAATTTTTGGTGAGATTGTAACAGTTTTCTTATTCCAAACTCTTCTGTTTTCAGTGGGCTCCACAGGAACAGAAGAATTTGAAGTAGAGGCTCTGCCAACAACCTCTGAGAATAATGTTTTTGAATTTGGGATGATTTTTGAAGCCTCCAGATACGACTCATTGTTTTCTGACATGTATTTTTTTATATCTGTTTGTCTTAAAAATTCTGGACATAGTTTCGCTGTTGCTGGGTGATCTTCTGAACAATTGACACACGAAAACACTGTCACTCCACAAGATACAGCATCATGTTCCTCGCCACACTTTGAACATCTGGGCCTGCTACGGCACTTGTCCTTAGTGTGCCCAAACCTACAGCAGCGGTGACATTGGATTGTGGGCAAGATATAATTTTGTACGGGCAGAGCCGAGTAGAAAGCAAAAACCCTCGGTGGCATTCGCTGGCCGTCAAATGTTAAGGTAACAGTTTGCGTTGGCACCCATTCCACCACGCCTGAAGCAGACACTGTTTTCCGATTCATACGACGAGATCGTAAAATTTCTCCATAGCCCTCAGGGACTTTGATGTTTTCAATAATTTCGTCATGGGTCCAGCTTTCTGGTATACCCTTGACGATGCCCATGCGACACAAATTAAAAGTCGGGATAGAAGCCGTGTATTTCCTTTGTCCAGCAAGGACCTCGTTTAAGACGAAAAGATTTGCCTCTTTCCATGAACCAAAAGAAATTGACAACCGGTTGCGCCCTATCCTTTTACTCCGTTCTGTATGATATTTTTCATTCCATTTTGGAATAAGAAATATGAAAAGTCGAGGGATGTAAAGTTGCCCCGACTTTCCATTTTCTTCTGCGAATTGCACGTGAACAATGTAGGGCCGGGTCCTTAGGATCATAAAGCGTCCTAAAACACTTTTTTGAGTTAGGCTCTTTTCAGTAGTCGGGTGTTGGGGTGGATCTTTATTAACAATTTGTTCGTGGTCCATTGGGGTAGAATTGTCAATAACCTGTTTTGGTAATGAAATGTTCTTATTGTCTTTTAACAGTACTTGTGTAGGGTCTACCAATACGTATTTCGGATTCTTGTTGGGCTTTTTATTTTTGAAAGACTTAATCGACGAGGTAGATAATCCACGCCCGCGATTTTCATCCGAGTTTTCTATCTTTTTTGCGGCCGCAACTAAAAGATCAAGTGAAGCAGACGGAGGCAAGTCTGGTGGCCTTGTATGAGTTTCGGACTCCCTCGCTATGGAGGGGTCCATTTTCGCCAATGTGGCGCAAAAGTTACAAAGACTTACCTAATCGATGATAAAACAACTGTACACTATATATACACAAACTAAAATAACAATTTATCCTAATATCTACAAAATAATAATAAAAACTAATTGCTGAAAATTTTTCCGTGTAGCTCGTTTTCCCGCCAACCGAAGAAAAAAAAAAACTCTAGTAGTCTGTTGTCTATGGTCACAAATGTGTTTTCGAAACTCGTTGATTGGTTTTTTTCTTCGGTTGGCGGGAAAACGCGATATACGGAAAAAATTTCAGCAATTCGTTTTTATTATTATTTTGTAGATATTAGGATAATTTGTTGTTTTAGTTTGTGTATATATAGTGTACAGTTATTTTTGCATCGATTAGGGTAAGTCTTTGTACATTTTGCGCCAAATCGGCGAAAATGGACCTCCATAGCGAGGAGTCCGAATCCATACAAGGCCACCAGAGGTGCCTCCGCCTCCGCCTGCATCACTTGATCTTTTAGTTGCGGCCGCCAAAAAGATTGAAAACTCTGATGAGAATCGCGGACGTGGATTATCTACCTCGTCGATTAAGTCGTTCAAAAATAAAAAAACCAACAAAAATCCGAAGTACTTTTTGGTAGACCCTAAACAAGTTCTAGTAAAAGACAGTAAGAATATTTCAGTACAAAAACAAGTTATTGACAATTCTACCCCAATGGACCAAGAACAAATCGTTGATAAAAATCAACCCCACCACCCAACTACTGAAAAGAGCTTAACTCAAAACAGTGTTTTTAGGACGCTGTATGATCCTAATGACCCAGGCCCTTACATTGTTTATGTACAATTTGCAGAGGAAAACGGTAAGACAGGGGCAACTTTGCACCCTTTAGATTTTTCATACTTTTTGTATCAGAACGGAATGAAAAACATCATTGAGAACGGAGTGAAGCGGATAGGTCGTAACCGTTTGTCAATTTCATTTGGTTCTTGGAAAGAAGCGAATCTTTTCGTTCTGAACGAGGTCCTTGCTGGCCAAAAAAAATACCAGGCATCGATTCCAACTTTTAATTTGTGTCGAATGGGCATCGTTAAGGGTGTTCCAGAAAGCTGGACTCATGAAGAGATCATGGAAAATATTAAAGTCCCTGAGGGCTACGGAAAGATTTTGCGTTCGCGTCGTATGAACAGAAAAACCGTTTCTGCTTCGGGTGTTGTGGAATGGGTGCCAACGCAAACTGTCACGTTGACCTTTGATGGACAGCGACTCCTGGCAGGGTTTACGCGTTTTATTCGGCTCTCCCGTCCAGAATTATATACTACCGACAATACAGTGCCATCGCTGCTGTAGATTTGGACATACTAAGGACAAGTGCCGTAGTAGGCCTAGATGTTCTAAGTGTGGCAATGAACATGACGCTGCAACTTGTATAGTGACAGAGTTCTCGTGTGTCAATTGTACTGGTGATCACCAAGCCACTTCAAAAATTTGCCCGGAATTTCTAAGACAGGCAGACATTAAAAAATACATGTCCGAAAATAATGAGTCTTATCTTGAGGCGTCAAAAATAATTCCTAACTCCAAACCATTATTTTCTGAAGTTGTTGGCAGGGCCTCTCCTCCAAATTCTTCTGTTCCTGTGGAGCCCACTGAAAACAGAAAAGTTTGGAATAAGAAAACTGTCACACTTCCACCAAAAATTAAAAAACCGGTAACCCAAGGCTATGACCATAAATCACACAAGGATTTAATCAATTCTTTCAAAGAGCCTATTCCAGCAAATGGTTGTGGCTTCAAAACACCAGACATTGCTGATAAAGAGACTGACTCTCAGGCCTGTTCGTTACAGGATCTGCTATCGCAGTTAGTTAATATCGTCCTTAATTCTTCTCTACCGTACAACGTTGCCCTATCACTTATTAACTCCATCTCAGTTGCCATTCTTAATCTAAATCATGGATTGTCTGATTCAGTGGAACCCCAGAAGCATTCGATCTAAACAGTCTGAACTAATTTTTCTTATTAACAAGTATAAACCAACCATCCTGGCCATTTCTGAGACTTGGTTGGGACCTGGTTCCCTGTATAGGGTTCCAGGTTTCAACATTCTCAGGTCTGACCGGAGGGATGGATATGGAGGAGCTGCTCTCCTCATAAAACAAAATTATTTTTTTAAACAAATAAATCTGCCTGTTCATACTAATGATAATTTAGATGTAGTCGCTGCGTCAGTAGCTGGTATTACTTATGTGTCGGTGTATATATCTGAAAAAGACATAACAGTGATTCCAATATTAAAAAATATTGTTGAAAGTTTACAATCTCCTATGGTCATACTGGGGGACCTAAATGCCCACCACTCTTCGTGGGGGGCACCTCGGGATGACATTTTCGGAATTCGTATTGCTGATGTGTTAGATGATTTAAATCTTGGTGTATTAAATACTGGTTTTCCAACTCGTCGACCTGTACCGGGTCAAGCTCGTAGTTATGTTGATCTTTCCATTTGTTCTCCTAGTCTGCTGTCGGTAATTACATGGGAAATTTTAAATTTGTCATATGGCAGTGATCATTATCCAATCATCCTGAGGTTTCCGAAATCAAACAAAAGTTCTGTAAAACCTCTACCTCCCTTATTAAAATATAAATTACCTGATAAATGTAGTACTTTGTGGGATACTTTTTCTGCGTCGTTAGCTGATGGAATGAGTGAGGTTTCCGCTGTTTCTGTAACAGTTACTAATGTTCTTGAAAATTATGAGCATCTAACTTCAAAAATTAAGTTTGCTGCGGATAACAGTTTTGAAACAAAAAATGTTGCTGATAATAATAAGATCGCTTCACCGCCATGGTGGGACAAGCAATGCACAGAAGCTGTAAAAAAACGAAATGATATGGAGTTGCTCGTACATGATTATGTTGACTTATCCACTTTTAATCAGTTTAGGAATTATGAAGCAGCTACTAAATGTCTTTGCATAAAAGAAGCGTAAGGGATGGAAGAGTTTTTGTGGATCTATCTCGCCGAGCACTCCTCTAACAGTAGTTTGGAGTAATGTTCGTCGGTATAGGGCATCCCTGAAGGCTCGATCTGTCTCTTCCTTCTCTTTGGATTGGGTTTCATCATTTTTCCGTGCCCTAGCACCTGATTTTGTGCCAACTTTACATCATATGCCTTATATTTATACATCTTCAAATTCAGGATACTTAAATCAAGCATTTAATTTGCAGGAATTAAATTGGGTCTTGAAAAGGGTACCTGATTCAGCACCTGGGGTGGATGGTATTCCGTATTCTTTTATTGTTAATTCATCTGTTTCTACAAAACTGTTTTTCCTGAACATTGTAAACATAGTTGTTGAGACAGGAGTGATTCCTTCAACCTGGAAACACCAACTGATAATCCCACTGTTGAAACCAAATAAAGATCCTCAATTGCCATCTTCATATAGACCTGTTGCGTTGGCTTCCGCACTTAGCAAATTGGCGGAACACTGTAACAAATGTTCTACCTACCTAATAAAATCTTTAAAGGATTTATAGTGTAAAACTTGGCCTTCGATACCTAACTCGTCTAGTGGATTTAGTTCAGACTCTACGTTGTGCAATTATGAGTACGCGCGTTTCTACATAAGGAAAGAACATAAAATAGGGAAGCTGGAACGGAATACACAACATTATTATAAATTAAAACAAGCGTCCACTTAGCTGTAATAACTCCAGACGTCCTAGACCGCACATATTGATCTGAAGCCATCGCGGGTCTCGTTCTGAGCTGGCAGCGTTGACTCGATTAGCTCGTAGTCTTAAACGGCCGAGCGGTCCTTTCTTCGTGAACGGCTGCTTTACCTGTTTTATTAAGGGTAAAAGAAAACAATAATATCACGGTTGTGCGATGATCGACTCGAACGGCGGCAAGTTACGCGTGCTGTAAGAAAAGAATATGACACGACTTCCCAGGGAAGGTTAGGTTTTGATAGAGACCTCTAGGTCTAGAAGGGATAACGATCAGGAATACCCGGGTCTCCCAGCACACCTTAAATAACCCGGCCATCACGCAAAACCTTAAGACGTTTATGCCTAGCCAATCCATACCTATTCTTTCTATAACATTCAAACCTTCGTCAAACGTTCTGATCTCCTCAAAACACATCAATCTTTCCGCTAATCTTTCATTCATCCTTCCAGAGCTCTCTTTCATAACAATTTCCTACGGACTGCAGTCCATTGAACGATTTTAGACTTAGCAACAATGCATAACCATTCTCATATGTATCTGATCGATACTACGCTCTCACTCAGGACCCAAATTAATGAGCAAGGACATTCGGATTATCCAAAACATATCGGGTCGCGAATGCCCATACCTGGATGAACGCAGCTCGCCGGATGTCTGTATGCATATGTCAAAATGGCGATACATCGATTGGTCAGTCTCTAACTCCTATCCGAGAAATCGTTGTCGAAAATAATTCAGAAAGAAAACCGTCAACTTTAATATTCAGTGCCTTTTTTAACGTGTCAGCACCAAATGTTAAAGTGTACAAAAGAATTACGTTTAATATTGAACGGAAGATATAAAATAAATAAATAACAGAAGGTCAAATGATTCACCCGTCACATTCAAACACATACATTAACTCTGTTCACTTCCCTAAAACCCTAAGCTGCGATAATCTGGGGCACTAATCTTTCTACCCAACCAAACACCTCCGGCGGCTTCCTCGCGTTCTGTTGAAACAATAGAAAAATGTTAACCACACGACAGGAATTTTCTAAGGAGCCTAACACAAATCTATCGTTGGAACTCCGTCCGTCGCCTCGCTGGACAGCTGTTAAAAATGCAACAAAACCCGTTCGACGACGCCCAGGTCCGATGCACGACGACGAAGATGACCCTGAAAAATAATAATCTTATTAATTCACTAAAGACAACATTTGGCGCGCGCGAGAGTTGTCCTTTATTAAAATTTTCCGCCATGTCCTCAGACGATTCCGCGCGTTATCGTCACCGAGGCCGGGGATTGACTGTCCTCGCTTCCCTTAGCGACATCAAACCCAAAACAAAAATTATTATTGCAATCATGCAGGTAGGCTGTTTTAGTCTTTATTCCCTAGCAAAAAGGTCCAGCCAGATGCGATTGCATTCCTTTGTCCCGGGTGGGTGCGTCTACGCACGTGTTATTTACTGGTAAATGGTGCCGATTCTTGAAGCAGGTACGTATTCTTAAGACGATGACTTCTATCAGTCCCGCGTAGAAAATATAATAATCCACTTTATAAAACTGTGCGAATTAATATTCGTTACAGTGCGCCCCTACGAGTCAGAGCCATTTTAAACATTTGTAGAATGTGGAAAAATGCGAAGAATCGAATACTAGGAACTCTTAGTGCAACTTTGTTAATATTGCGTAGCCCAATCTATAACGTAAACTTGTCCAGTCTTCACGCCCCTAATATATCCATTTCGTTAGAATTCCTCAATCATAATACAACCTCGCCTCTTATTCATATTACTAGATAACCTACTTACTTACTCACTTGAAGTTATTCAGAATAAAGACTCTGACTAAAGGTTTCACTTTCATTCTTCGAAAGTCCCCTTTTTTCGGTTTGCTCAATAAACAAAAGCATTGCTACTATGACGCACTCGCTCCTTTGTCCTTTTTTTCTCGCTTGCAACTATCCGCTTTAATTTTCGACCAGTCAAAGGTATGCATGCTCCTCCAAGTTCACAGAAAAAATATTTTTTTTCTAGGTAGGTAACTCAGATGTCTATGTTGATGGAAACATGTGCAAGAAACTTAACGTTTAACGTCGAGACATTGCATGCCATATGTCAAGCAAAAAATTTGGCATCTCAGAAATTTAGATTGTGTACAAAAAATAACTTATTCATTTGCAGGATGCAACTTAACACCATGACATAAATAACTTTTATTATATGTTCAAGTGTGTTAGGTCGACCGCTCTTACAAGTTTTAAATAAGCATATGTGAACCCAAATTCCATGGTCCCTCAAGAGCATAATTAATTTTAAATATGTCAAGGGAAAAAATAAACGCCTCTCAACCAAGAGCTGTGAGAAACGAAGTGGTCGCCTTAGCAATGACTGATAATAAATAATGCCCACTTGTTTAACTAATAGCAAAGTTTTGGACGTTTTCTGAATTTATTGCCGGTTTATAAAAACAAAATGGGATTCTGGATGATTCTTTTCTACTGGAATAGGTTACTTGAAAACACGTGTCAGCGCTTCGCACCACAAGCAGTCGCCGGTCATAAACAAAATACCCAGAACGAGCAACTAAGGGATGAATGCAAAAAGCGGTCGCCAATGTTCTACAAGTACGAACAAGTTTTGACATGCTTGATTGTATTGTGACCGGCGTATCGGCTTTCTAATTTTTATGACGACACCGTAACTTAGGTAAAACAATAGTTATACTTATGTGAGGTTTAAAACTCCAATCAAGAATCATCTCACTTCATAATAAATTCGCACCTATTATTCTCATAAGCTTAATACCATAACACGCCCCTAATCATCAAAGCCATTATGTCCACTGCTGAATCATAATCCTTAACTCAAAACATAGGTACATACATATTTTGCTAATTTAGAATAATATTTAAGCTACGAACATTATATACCTACTGCAACAAGATCTCTTATTCTTAAAGAATTACGCGCCCCTACCTTTCAAAAACCATAAATTATCCACTGCCGGACAATCAAACATTCATACATACCTACTGTCATGTAGGTATGGCAACAGTTCTGAAAATTTATATCATCTCACCTCACAATTAATTCTGTCACTTTGACAATAATTTACACGCCCCTAACTGTCAAAAGCCATGAGGTATCCACTGCCAGACAACCAAACCATTCCTACCTATATACTGTCATGTAGGTATGGTAACAGTTCTGAAAACCCACACCCATTATTTCAACTCACAAGTAATTCTGTCGCTTTTAAAATAATAACACCCTTCTAACTATAAAAACCTTAAAGATGTCCACTGCTGGACAGCTATACTAACATACATACACACATCACGCCTTCATCCCCTGCGGGGTAGGCAGAGCATCAACGGCCATAAAATACGGTCGTTATCGCCACGTCCAACAAATATTTGAAGGCCGCTTCAGCCACTGTCGTATATCGCTAAAGCGACAGGTTGTCAGCATGACAGGACAGCTATATAGGTATATATAACACAATATAGATATATACCTAGTTAGGTATTCCATTCGCAATCTGAACAGGTCGATAATGAGATCCACAAGTTTAGTACATCGAAATGAATCCTAAGGTCTACTTAGCATCCAGGTTTATTTAAATCCCGCGAAAATTCATCTAGCTTCCTTTTCAACCTAAGTTTACCAACTAACCAAGCGGCACTGCTAATGATCTACCTACTTGCCTAAATCAGAGATAAAAGAATACCGTCGTACAATTATTAAAGAATTTTAGGGTTCCCTAGCTCTGAAACAAACCCATTTGTTGGATATAATAAGGTGAAACATCAAAGAAAGGACTACGATGGCCTCTTAGCACATTACGGAACCCCTTGAATGCAAAATCGAATTGCATTTGTTTGGCTATTTAACTGTAGTTCCTTTGTTTAATAGATCCTTTGTATCTCATAACAATACTCCGTCCGTAAGCTAAGAATTCGACTGCAGGATAATGGATGATCATACAATGCCGCCACAAACATAATTTGTGCTAATAATCCCTAATCGCTTTAACGATAAACAGGTTTATTTTTTATTACCTAGGAACCTATGAAATCTCTTTTAAATAAAACAATTAAATCTTCTGTCGCGTCCACAATAAATCGCCATAGCTCGTGACTGGAATCCGCTTCCCATTACTAAGTATTTATGAAATCACAATCAATAAAATATCAGTAAATTTTTTTTTTTCAAAGTACTGATACAATACAAGCAATGTGGTAGATAACACACATACTATTTCTCTAAAAGGCAACCTACATAAGAATATACCTATACCTATTTTAATTTTGTTTTACGTTATGGTTCAAAACTCTTTAATCATTTCAAATGCTTTAAAACATTAGATTTTGTATACGTATTGTTCGGTTATAAAGTCGGCTTTACGGACTTTACTAGACCTACCTACTTTTTACAGCAAACAATAGCCTGACCCTTTTTTCTCTACCTAGCGTCGGACAAATAGTAGCCGTCTTTTCTATCTGTGATTAAACAATACTTATTTGAACAATACAACAAAATTGAGCATCTAAATTACAAAATATCTTGTACACATTTCTACTTTACTACTTTAGTAACCCAGTTTCTTTTTGATACGTGTTCGAATCAAAATGATTCGCCCTTTAAAAAACGTTTCATCTTGGCATCACGGCACCACTGTAACAAATGTTCTACCTACCTAATAAAATCTTTAAAGGATTTATAGTGTAAAACTTGGCCTTCGATACCTAACTCGTCTAGTGGATTTAGTTCAGACTCTACGTTGTGCAATTATGAGTACGCGCGTTTCTACATAAGGAAAGAACATAAAATAGGGAAGCTGGAACGGAATACACAACATTATTATAAATTAAAACAAGCGTCCACTTAGCTGTAATAACTCCAGACGTCCTAGACCGCACATATTGATCTGAAGCCATCGCGGGTCTCGTTCTGAGCTGGCAGCGTTGACTCGATTAGCTCGTAGTCTTAAACGGCCGAGCGGTCCTTTCTTCGTGAACGGCTGCTTTACCTGTTTTATTAAGGGTAAAAGAAAACAATAATATCACGGTTGTGCGATGATCGACTCGAACGGCGGCAAGTTACGCGTGCTGTAAGAAAAGAATATGACACGACTTCCCAGGAAGGTTAGGTTTTGATAGAGACCTCTAGGTCTAGAAGGGATAACGATCAGGAATACCCGGGTCTCCCAGCACACCTTAAATAACCCGGCCATCACGCAAAACCTTAAGACGTTTATGCCTAGCCAATCCATACCTATTCTTTCTATAACATTCAAACCTTCGTCAAACGTTCTGATCTCCTCAAAACACATCAATCTTTCCGCTAATCTTTCATTCATCCTTCCAGAGCTCTCTTTCATAACAATTTCCTACGGACTGCAGTCCATTGAACGATTTTAGACTTAGCAACAATGCATAACCATTCTCATATGTATCTGATCGATACTACGCTCTCACTCAGGACCCAAATTAATGAGCAAGGACATTCGGATTATCCAAAACATATCGGGTCGCGAATGCCCATACCTGGATGAACGCAGCTCGCCGGATGTCTGTATGCATATGTCAAAATGGCGATACATCGATTGGTCAGTCTCTAACTCCTATCCGAGAAATCGTTGTCGAAAATAATTCAGAAAGAAAACCGTCAACTTTAATATTCAGTGCCTTTTTTAACGTGTCAGCACCAAATGTTAAAGTGTACAAAAGAATTACGTTTAATATTGAACGGAAGATATAAAATAAATAAATAACAGAAGGTCAAATGATTCACCCGTCACATTCAAACACATACATTAACTCTGTTCACTTCCCTAAAACCCTAAGCTGCGATAATCTGGGGCACTAATCTTTCTACCCAACCAAACACCTCCGGCGGCTTCCTCGCGTTCTGTTGAAACAATAGAAAAATGTTAACCACACGACAGGAATTTTCTAAGGAGCCTAACACAAATCTATCGTTGGAACTCCGTCCGTCGCCTCGCTGGACAGCTGTTAAAAATGCAACAAAACCCGTTCGACGACGCCCAGGTCCGATGCACGACGACGAAGATGACCCTGAAAAATAATAATCTTATTAATTCACTAAAGACAACATTTGGCGCGCGCGAGAGTTGTCCTTTATTAAAATTTTCCGCCATGTCCTCAGACGATTCCGCGCGTTATCGTCACCGAGGCCGGGGATTGACTGTCCTCGCTTCCCTTAGCGACATCAAACCCAAAACAAAAATTATTATTGCAATCATGCAGGTAGGCTGTTTTAGTCTTTATTCCCTAGCAAAAAGGTCCAGCCAGATGCGATTGCATTCCTTTGTCCCGGGTGGGTGCGTCTACGCACGTGTTATTTACTGGTAAATGGTGCCGATTCTTGAAGCAGGTACGTATTCTTAAGACGATGACTTCTATCAGTCCCGCGTAGAAAATATAATAATCCACTTTATAAAACTGTGCGAATTAATATTCGTTACAACACCTTATTAAAAATAGACTCGAATGGCACTTGGAGCACAATAATTTACTATCCAGTTCTCAATATGGGTTTAGAAAAGGCAAAAGTGTTATAGATAACCATTCAATTTTAACAACGGATGTACAGTTGGCTTTCACAAAAAAGGAAATCGTGGCGGCGGCTTTTTTGGATGTAAGCTCGGCGTATGATAATGTTGATTTAATTAAATTGAAACAAAAGTTATCAGCAATTAATTTCCCTTTAAAGTTTGTTAACTTCCTGTTTAATTTGTACATGGGCAGAACGCTTTCGATTCGTCTGCCTGGTGTAGGTGAAGATTTAAGAACAGTTTGGAAAGGAGTTCCTCAGGGCTCTGTTTTGAGCCCATTACTATATGATGTGTACACTAGGGACTTAGACACTTCAATCATTAGCAGTAATGTATTACAGTATGCGGATGATCTCCTTATATATTCGAGTCATAAATCTACAGATGAAGCGGTCGCTACTTTGCAATCTGACTTAAATCGCCTACAGTTATGGATGGTCGATCACAATTTATCTTTATCTCCACTCAAGTGCTCAGTAATGGTCTTTACCCGTAAGAGATCCGTCCCTGTAGTTAACATAACAATTAATGACATAGCTATTCCCACAGAAAGTGAAGTAATGTTTTTGGGTAAAAAATTCGATTCTAAATTAAACGGTGTCGCTCATGTGAACTACTTAGTGGGAAAATGTGAAAAACTAATTTCTGTTTTGAGAGCCTTGTCGGGTGTATGGTGGGGAGCCCACCCATCATCTTTAAGATTGGTTTATAATGCATTAATCAGAAGTATTCTCGACTTTGGCACCTTTTTACTGGCTCCAGCAAATAAAGGGGCTTTGAAAAAAACTGGACTTGATCCAGTCTAAGAGTCTCCGCTTGGTTATTGGTGGTATGAAATCAACTCCAATAAATGCATTGCAAGTTGAATGTTGTGATCCTCCGCTACATTTAAGAAGGCAGTTCTTATCGGATAATTATATTTTTAAAATTAGTCAATTTTCGGATCATCCCCTTATACCAAAAATCCAATTATTAAAAAGTTACATAGAGTCCAATAATCGTTATTGGGCCAATAAAGAGGTCCCCGACATAATAAATAGCTACGGAAAACTGTCTGAATATAGGGATTCATTAAAAACATTTCATTGTCATCCGCTTTTTCATGTAGAGTATGATGTTGTCGTCTATTCACCCAACATTCGTTTAGATGTTGGTGTTGCAAAGGAATCTATAGTTGCAAATTCTCTTGTGAATCAATTTGTCCAAACAAACTTTTCTGATGCCCAGGTGTTTTCTACCTGTCATGGGTGAAGGGGTTGGTGCTGCATTCGTGCATAACAACACGGGTTACTTTAAACTTTTCAAGTACCCATCTGTGGTAACAAATTATACTGCTGAGGCTTTGGCTATACTAGAATGTGTAAATTACATTATTTTGAAAGGGTACAATAATTCGTTGATTTTGTCTGATTCGTTAAGTTGTCTTCAGTCTCTAGCAAATCCTTTAGTTAAAAATTCAGTTTCCCCCAGTTATGCTTGAAATTAAGAGTAAGTTGCTAATTTGTGACAATCGAAATCTAAAGGTCACGTTGGCTTGGATCCCTGGTCACTCAGGGGTGCAAGGTAATGAAACTGCGGATAGATTGGCCAAATTGGCAGCTTCTCAAGGAAACAGCGACAACAAATCGGTCTTTGTCCAGGATTTACTTCCGTCCGCTAGAGCTTTTCTCCTTCAAAATTGGAAAGATAAATGGTCGAATCCTGAAAAGGGTAAATTTTACAAAAACTTGCAGCCTAGCATTCCAAGTCGTCCGTGGTTTTCAAAATTTATTGTTCATAAAAAACTTGCATCAGTCATTTCGCGAATGCGGTTGGGCCATTGTTGCACCCCAGTGCATTTGGCTAAATTGGGGATTCATGACAATGGCGAATGTCAATGTGGTACGGGTAATGGGGACATTACCCATATTTTCTTCTTATGTAGTAAATATGATTCTTTAAGTTTTTATAATATTTTGATTGCGCACAAAGCGCCTCTACCTGTAAATACTTCTTGTGTATTAAGCTTAACTAATAAGGTGTACATAAAATGTCTGTGTATATATTTGAGTTTCCACGATATATGTGTTTAATTTTCTAGTTTTCTACTGGACGCTGGCAGGAATGTCCCCTATATAGGGTTGACGATTGCCAAGAACAAAAAAAAAAAAAAAAAAAAAAACTCGTTGATTGCTATCATCATGCTAAGAGACAAGTACATCTATGTAACCTTTCATATAGCGTTATCTCTTTCGTTGAAATATATGTGAACCATTGTATGTTTGAAAAACGCAATTCCGTCATTTTTGTGGAGTGGTGTTTGCGCTGGCTTTGCTTTTTCTAAAATCAATATTTACTAATCTGGACTATTAGGAGCGAATTAAATCTTCCGATATAATGCGGGTGTTCCTGTGCATGTGACAATTTGATTGAGATTACTGTATCGACGCCACGGGGTGACTTTATCTCATCATCAGCCACCACAATGGCCATGGATGACGCTACGGTAATTTTGGGATTTTCTTACTATTCCTTTGTATTTTTTTATCTCACCAGTATTACTAGGCTTTATTTTAAAGGGGTATGAACAGACCAGCACAATATTTTTAGTGGCATACATTGAATCTGTTTTTTCTATAATGTATTGCTATTTTAGGTCCCCTTGCATCTGGAGCCTATGCAGGCGCCGTCAGATGTCTGTGATAAACGCTTGTGGATTGGAAACCTGGATCTGCGAGTCAATGAGTATGTATAACTTTATTTTAGTGTCTTCTTGTTTAATGTTCTTGCCCATCTTACTGTATAATTTACCAGGGGTTTGACTCACATACTGTGTGTATGAATGAGGCATTCCCGTAGGAATGAGGCATTTACCCATGTTAAAAGCGATTTTATGGCAGTTCCTCTGAGTGCACTCCAAGCAATATTCTTTTTTTTTGTAGCAATTTTAATAAAAGATAACTATTTCTCATTACCGGTATCAATTACTGAAAATGGTCCGTGTCTATGGAACTATCGAGAAGTTTGACATGCTGTACTATCGAAGTGGCCCGAATGAAGGGCAGCCACGGGGCTTCGCATTCGTCACATACAAGCTGAGACAGGATGCTATAAGAGCAATGAATTCCTTGAACGGTCAACTGCTTGGCACAAAGAAGATTGTTGTGAAGTTTGCCAAGAACACTGCTGTAAGTGAAGATTATGATTAAGAATGAATCACAGCTTTCAGAGGTTATGAGAATCATCATTCCAAACATTGTGAGTTTTATTAAATGTGATTATCTTCCTTCTTATTTTTAAATTAAAGACTGATGCTAATATCTAGGTTTCCTATAACTTCTGAAAGCTGTTTCAAAGCACTTCAATGTGATAAAGATCTGCAAATAATGAAGGACGACCTTTTTAATTACCTGTGGTAGTAAGAAAATGCACTTAGAATCTATTTTATATTCATATGGTAGATTAGGATCACCTGTTAATATCCCATTCATTACTTTAGTTAATATTTTGATGTTGAAAGATGTTGATATTTATTAGGTTTATCATTAAATATTATACTATTTATTTATCTATGAAACCTCTTGTGAAGATTCTGTATTGGATTAAAACAGTTTGATGTTTATTTGTGTTCCATCAAACCAAAAACATTAAAATGAAATAATAATCCATGCATATTCTTTTCAGGATGACAATGATAAACCTAAGCCAGAGCTAGGCATTGCAGCGCTAGCAGGAGCAAAACCTGAACCAAAACTGAGTAAAAAGACTGCCATTCAATCTATTGAAGCTAAGTTAAAAATGATGGAGAATATGCAGGCAGGAGACGACTTTGTAGTTAACAAATTAGCTGCCCAGGAGCCTCCTATCATTACACAGTATCAATCTAAACAAATGCAACCTCCTCACAAGTCTATAACTTCATTCCGACGGCGACATCCTTACCATAAGAAGAGATAATCAAATTAGCCAAATCCCACTTTATTTACAAAAGTTTATCTTTGTAGAGATAATTTGTGCAACTTCTCTAATATCAATCAAGAGCTATTTATATAAATTTTATTGAATCTTAAATAATTATAAGTTAGAACAGTATTATATCGAGATTGATTGCTAGATAAGTTGATGTCAAGCCATCAACTGTGTTCATCAGTGTTGTATTTTCAGTACAATTTTGTTATAACTATCTGTGCTGTTGTGTATGATAGATTTGTGAATTTGTGATGAATGGTAATTATAATATCTAACCAGTTGAATAAAAAGTTTTGAGTGCAATAAATAGTTTTATTTATGTAACAAACATGTTAAAATATTCACTGCTTACAAATAACTGGCGGAACATAGTAATTTCACTGTAACAGACTTATCTGTTTAAATATATCTTCAGAAGTCCATTTTTATAGATCTAGCTAAGAGTATAAATAATAGAAGCACTGGGGATTATCTTAATATTTTTTTAACAATTAATAAAATGGGTAAATACAGTAGGCAGTATGTCCACATACCCAGTTTGGCTATGTAAATACCAATCGCAATACCAACCATGACTACAATGATTGGGTAATGCTGTCTGCCCAGTGTATTACTGGCTTACTTAAAGTAATTTGTTTATAAGAGCTTACTACACTAACAATGAATTCATTCTACTACTCACAATAGAATTTAAAAATAGATTCCATTCACAGTCTAGTTCACTTAATAACTTTCACTTCTACATCATTATACTTTCACTGGTTCTGAATCCTGGTGAGATGCAGTTGGAGAGTGAGCTGACCAGCTTCTGTGTGGGGCTGGCCATCAGCAGGTAGTCATCATCATCAGCTTCAAGTTTCCTCTTCATCCCGGAGTACTGGGTTTCTTCGTCGCCGTCTTTCGACCAGTCTTTATACTCTATGCATAGTGGCCAAATTATTTTGCCGGATCTGAAAAAGCAACAAAAAAGAAAGTGATTAGTATGTCTCGGCAGTTGCCTCGCGCAGTGTGGACGCGCCTATTATAGGTTCTACCAAAGAATACTAAATTTGGCTCGAAAGAACCGAATCCTTGTGCTAGAGATTTAAACTGCTATTGTCGTAACAGATATTGTAGTAACAAGAGTTAATTCCTTTACTTGATGGTGCTGGTCTTAGTCATTTGGCGAGAAGGGAATAAAAACACGGCTTACTTGGGCAATGAATAAGGGTCATACGGGAACCACTCGTCGTATTGCAGATCAGCGTTTAGTAGTGTATGTCTTGAGTTCTTCTCGATGATGGACTGGCAGTACACGACTTGATGCGACCGCGTCACGGATGAGAACGCCCGCGTGACCTGTGGCGGGCAGGTACGGAGCGGATTCAAGTTGCAGGTCACTAGGCGAGGCAGGTTCAGCGATTCTACGAAGTTTACGTCTGGAAAAGCGAGTAAACAATAGTTATTTGTTCAACAAGAAAGCAAAGTTGATTTTTGCTGCGAGTGCTAATTTTGAAACCCGAGGTAGCGAAGGATACTAAAATTGAATCACGAGCGTAGCGAGTGATTCAAAAGTAGTATCCTGAGCTCAATGAGGGATTCAAAAGCACGAGTTGTAAATGCATTTGCTTTCGTGTGGTACACACAACTTTTCACCTCTACCAGTAAGAAAATTATGTTTTAAGGTTTTGTTCTTTATGGCTAGGCGAAAGGTGTGACTATACTGCCTAGAATTTAGTCTATAAATAATCCCGCCAAACAAACTTTCAAAGATGCGTTCAGAAATTTTACAAAATGTCAATATTTAGAAGATTTCGTTCTGAAATCGCCGCCTTTATTACGACTAGTTTTTGAAATCTTAAGTGTTAAATTAGATGTTCGAAATTCAAATTACTTTTCTCCACTACTTTTCTCAACAAGTTGAGAAATGTGATTTGAATTTCGAACGATGGTTAAAGACGACCTTTGCCGACTAAATTTTCGCAGCCAAATAGTTCTTTTCAAGCTGGTGAGGTGAAAACATGATTTCTCTCTTTCTTGTGGACATCGATAACCCTGTGTTAGGGTGTTTTAGGATGATGCAGTAGGTATTTGACTTAAAATGTTACATGGTAAAAATAAAAACACTGCAATCAGTTGCCAGTAAGAGGCATCAAAAGGAAGAAATATTACTTTAGTAAAAAAGTATTGGATTTCTTTTTCCTCTTCATTTTCAACAGTCCACTGCTAGACTTTTCAGTTTTGGAACTGTCTATTTACCCAGATTGAACATCGGGTTTCCTACTTGAACAAATGATGATGTTTGAAAGTCACGAAATAAGGCGTGGAAGGGCCCATGCACCTTCGTGTTGTCGCTGGCTGCCATTGACTTCTGCGTGGCGCTAAACTTAATAGATTTGCAATGGATTTACACTTACTTTCTTTACTAGAGAACAAATGATGATGTTTGAAAGCCACGAGATAGAAGATCGCGTGGCATATCGCGTGGAAAGCTCCATGCACCTTCGTGTTGTCGCTGGCTGCCGTGGACTCCTGCGTGGCGCTAAAGTTAATGGATTTGCAATGGATATTCTACTTACTTTCTTTACTAGAGAACAGGTGATGATGTTTGAAAGCCACCAGATAAAAGATCGCGTGGCATATCGCGTGGAAGGCTCCATGCACCTTCGTGTTGTCGCTGGCTGCCGTGGACACCTGCGTGGCAGTGATGTCAATGGATTTGCACTTACTTTCTTTACTAGAGAACAGGTGATGATGCTTGAAAGCGACCAGATAAAAGATCGCGTGTCATATCGCGTGGAATGCTTCATGCACCTTCGTGTTTTCGCTGGCTGCCGTGGACTCCTGTGTGGCGGTATACTTAATTGATGTTCTACTTACTTTCTTTACTAGAGAACAGGTGATGATGCTTGAAAGCGACCAGATAAAAGATCGCGTGGCATATTGCGTGGAAGGCCCCATGCACCTTCGTGTTGTCGCTACCGGCCGTTTACTCCTGCGTGGCGGTGATATCAATAGATTTATACTTGCTATCTTTACTAGAGAACAGGTGATGATGTTTGAACGCCACGAGATAAAAGATAGCGTGGCATTTCGCGTGGAATGCTCCATGCACCTTCGTGTTGTCGCTGGAGGCCGTCGATTCCTGCGTGGCGCTATACTTAATTGATTTGCACTTACTTTCTTTACTAGAGAACAGGTGATGATGCTTGAACGCCACGAGATAGAAGATCGCGTGGCATATCGCGTGGAAGGCTCCATGCACCTTCGTGTTGTCGCTGGCGGCCGTGGATTCCTGCGTGGCGCTATACTTAATTGATTTGCACTTACTTTCTTTACTAGAGAACAGGTGATGATGTTTGAAAGCCACCAGATAAAAGATCGCGTGGCATATCGCGTGGAAGGCTCCATGCACCTTCGTGTTGTCGCTGGCTGCCGTGGACACCTGCGTGGCAGTGATGTCAATGGATTTGCACTTACTTTCTTTACTAGAGAACAGGTGATGATGTTTGAAAGCGACCAGATAGAAGATCGCGTGGCATATCGCGTGGAAGGCGCCATGCACCTTCGTGTTGTCGCTGGCTACCATTGACTTGTGCGTGGCGGTGATGTCATTAGATTTACACTTACTTTCTTTACTAGAGAAAAGGTGATGATGCTTGAAAGCGACCAGATAAAAGATCGCGTGGCATATCGCGTGGAAGGCCCCATGCACCTTTGTGTGCTTAATGTCGTGGACTCCTGCGTGGCAGTGATGTCAATGGATTTATACTTACTTTCTTTACTAGAGAACACTTACTTTCTTTACTAGAGAACAGGTGATGATGTTTGAAAGCCACGAGATAAAAGATTGCGTGGCATATCGCGTGGAAGGCCCCATGCACCTTTGTGTGCTTAATGTCGTGGACTCCTGCGTGGCAGTGATGTCAATGGATTTATACTTACTTTCTTTACTAGAGAACACTTACTTTCTTTACTAGAGAACAGGTGATGATGCTTGAAAGCGACCAGATAAAAAATCGCGTGGAATATCGCGTGGAAGGCCCCATGCACCTTCGTGTTGTCGCTGGCTGCCGTGGACTCCTGCGTGGCGGTGATGTTAATGGATTATGACTGTATAATCTACTTACTTTCTTTACTAGAGAACAGGTGATGATGTTTGAAAGCCACGAGATAGAAAATCGCGTGGCATATCGCGTGGAAGGCTCCATGCACCTTCGTGTTATCACTGGCTGCCGTGGATTCCTGCGTGGCGGTGATGTAGCTGTGGCACCACTCCGCCATCAGCTTCAGGTATTTGATGAGTCTCGTGTTGGGCACTCGCACGCATCTTGCTAGGAGCCCTGCAAGAATAATGGCAAATGTTAATGACTGGCAGATGGCAAATGTAAACAAGTCACACAATAATTAGGAAATGTTCGACATCAATTAAAGAATGTTCGATATGTTTGAACTGACTGATAAGAATAGATTCCTGTTAAGTTAACTGACAAAGAAAACAACATTCAAATGACTATAAAAATTAAATGATTAGTTGTATTATAAAGGTACAGACAAGTGGGAAAAGGAAGGGGACAAAACAGGTTGATAATAATTTAACAAATATAAATGTTGTATACCTGCGAGGTGACTAGCAGCGGTGCGTCTAGTGGCCACTGCGCCGGGGCCCAGGTTGTGCAGCCCGGCCGCCACTACCCACAGGTTGTGAGCATTGCTGGTTGATATCGTGTACAGAACAGTTGTATACCTGCGAGGTGACTAGCAGCGGTGCGTCTAGTGGCCACTGCGCCGGGGCCCAGGTTGTGCAGCCCGGCCGCCACTACCCACAGGTTGTGAGCATTGCTGGTTGATATCGTGTACAGTTGTATACCTGCGAGGTGACTAGCAGCGGTGCGCCTAGTGGCCACTGCGCCGGGGCCCAGGTTGTGCAGCCCGGCCGCCACTACCCACAGGTTGTGAGCATTGCTGGTTGATATCGTGTACAGTTGTATACCTGCGAGGTGACTAGCAGCGGTGCGTCTAGTGGCCACTGCGCCGGGGCCCAGGTTGTGCAGCCCGGCCGCCACTACCCACAGGTTGTGAGCATTGCTGGTTGATATCGTGTACAGTTGTATACCTGCGAGGTGACTAGCAGCGGTGCGTCTAGTGGCCACTGCGCCGGGGCCCAGGTTGTGCAGCCCGGCCGCCACTACCCACAGGTTGTGAGCATTGCTGGTTGATATCGTGTACAGTTGTATACCTGCGAGGTGACTAGCAGCGGTGCGCCTAGTGGCCACTGCGCCGGGGCCCAGGTTGTGCAGCCCGGCCGCCACTACCCACAGGTTGTGAGCATTGCTGGTTGATATCGTGTACAGTTGTATACCTGCGAGGTGACTAGCAGCGGTGCGTCTAGTGGCCACTGCGCCGGGGCCCAGGTTGTGCAGCCCGGCCGCCACTACCCACAGGTTGTGAGCATTGCTGGTTGATATTGTGTACAGTTGTATACCTGCGAGGTGACTAGCAGCGGTGCGTCTAGTGGCCACTGCGCCGGGGCCCAGGTTGTGCAGCCCGGCCGCCACTACCCACAGGTTGGTGAGCACGCGGTCCGCGCATTGCTGGCTTATTGATATCGTGTACAGAAGCAGGAATTGGACATGCCTGAAGGGAGAAGAAGATAAGTGAAATTGAAAATTGGTATTAAATTGGTAGAAAAGAAAAATCACACTAATCAAAACCAAACAAGTCATAAGAAATAACATAGTCATAAGAGTTGAGGAATAATAAAAAATGACTCAAATTGCCTCCCATCATACTCACATAACTTTCATAAGATAGCTAAGGAACTCAAGGGTTACGTTTGTGTACTGAAAAATACTATATGGGCGAAGACGCTATGTGTTAACTCATTATTACTGTGTTACAATACAATGACTGCCAAACTTGTGGCTTATATTTCTCACCTAATTCCATGTGTAGGTAAAATAACTCTTTCGAAGACACTGCACAAGATTTCTAGCACTGGATCTCTCTCATCTTCAAGCCATTTCAGCATCTCCACCATGCAGTAGTCCAGGCTTTCCGTCACATCGTCAGATTCTTCCACATCCATCTCAAACATTGTGTCCACTGGTTGAGTATTGTTCTTTGTTTTGTCTACTATATTAACATCCATTATAACCATTCTGCAAAAATATAATAGGTATACTAGAGTAATTTAAAAATTTAAAATACTGAAAATGTTTCAAGGGATGAACAGTTCATAAAACATGATAAGTGAAATAGCTCTAAGAAGAACTATAAACCAGCTTGTTACACTAAACAACTTTCACAAGGATATATATATATGTATTAGGACACCTATATGTTTACTAGGGAAAGTTTTTCAATTTAACAGCTGGCTTTGCCTCTTCAAATATTTTCACCAAAATTATATAAAAGCATCATAATTCTTACCTATTGACAATGATCAACATGATCTGTGCTCTTAGTGAGGGTATGTACTTGCTCATCCATATGAGATTGTGTACATAAGCCCTGTTTGCGAAACATCCTGCTTTATGGTAGGGAAACTGTTCCAGTACAGCTTGCATGAGGAGGTCACTTGTCCTGTAATAAATTATAAAAGGTTTAAATTATAGAATGTTGTTCCTTTATAAATAGCTGAATAATCATTGCACATTAAGTTTTTCCAAGTTCATTATGAGATTGCAGTAATTTTAATACAAAATGAGCAAAAGTTCACTCTACTTTTATCTCTAAGGTCCACTACTTGATTATTGCCATAATGGGACAAATATTTATAGCCACTCAATAAAGAGTTTTAAATCATTATTATTGCTTCTGCTGCAGCATGCATTAAATATAATCTAGCACCAAATTTTGAGTGGGACACTGAGTTGTCCCAGGACTGTATGATCCCCTGTGTCTCAGTTATTCAACTGTAGGTAAGTACCTTCAAAAGTACATGCTGATAAAATTATTATGCAACATAAAATATTACTCACAATGGCATTATGGCTACAATTTGTGCAATTACAGTGTGAATGTTGGACCACATCCTGACAGTATCTTCTGCTGGACTTTCTTCCCAATTCTCACCTTCTCCTGCAAATCATATTCACATTTCAAAACAATTCCAACTACAAACATGTTTATTTATTATGTTACGGAAATAGTGAAGGACAAGAAGAATTTGAAATTAAATTGAGGGGATATGGAAATAATACTGACCTTTGAATAATTTAACCAAACTAGTCATCACTCGTGGGCAGTGATATGTATGTGCAGTCACCAAACCAAGCATGAATCTTCCGTACAGCTCCACCAAATCTTCACTCCGAGTCACCCACTCAACATTGCACAACACATCTACCAACTGCTGCATCTCTCTTCCCAGCAGCACAACACAGGACAAACAGTCCTCAAATAAAATTTGGTAGTTCTCATCAGTCAATGGGCAATCCTGCAAAACCTTGACTAGTTCATTGTATGGTCTTGCATTGCCATCTCTCACATAACTCAGCAGAATCTGTTCCACCTGATTCTTCTTAAATCTGAACTTCATCCGCGCCATAGCTGTCTGTCTGTCCAGGGTCCTACGCATCAACGATGCGACGCTCTTTTCTGCAGTCACTGCCATTTTAATTGAGTTGCTTATACACTTTCACTTCTTGAGATCAGCGGCTATAGTTTTTAAATATGCGATTATGTCAGGATGTCGCAATAGTTCAGCTTTTTTGTAGTTCAGCACTTCCCTCAATATATTGCTTGTGTCGTCAAACGTTGGCACTGCGAGAGGGCTGGGATCAAAACTTGTACTGGGTTTACTGTAGCTGAGGCTGGGGTCTGCCACCTCGGTACTCCTTTTATCTTTCAGATAGGACTGTAATCTTTCTAAAACCACTTTATTGTCGCCTTCCTTTTTGTCGCTACTATAACCTTCTTTGGACATCGCTCACCGAAAGATCACATCGTAACTAAACAAATGCCTAATTCCGTGAATTGCTTTCCTTATTCCTTTACAGTAACTAGGAGGTTTTTATTAAAAATTAAGGATTCTAAAGCTACTTTTTACACAAATTCAATTTAAAAACACGTGCGCAGCTGCTGCGCGGAAGATTTGTTTTTGTTGTTTTAAAAATTCATCCATCAGGATAGGCAATGGTACTAGCCATACAGCCTAGTCTTTTATTAGTTCTTTCTGTTATCTTTTCAAAAATAAGGCAATAAATGCCAATTCTTCTATAGTTCATTTCTTATTTCCAATAAAAACAAGGCAAAAATGCCATTTCTTCTATATATTCTTGTGTAATTTTCAGGTTCATAAAATTCCATGTCCGGGTTAAATCCATGTCAAAGCTCTCCAACCGTGGAGATAATAAAGTCAAATATTGGATTAAAAGTGGCAGGGTTCGATAGAAGTTCTTGAAGCGAAGGCGGGATACTGTCTTTGTAAATATCTTGCAGCTTGTCAATTAATAAAATTCGGTTAATATTTAAAGCAGGACAGTTGAAAAATATATGTTCCATTCCAGCGTTTGATTTTCATTTAGAGAGCAATCTGTACATAAAGGTGAGTTAATAATTTTCATGCGGTGTAGATGGGCTTTAAATTTACAATGACCAAATCGTAACCTGCATATTTGTGTGAAGAATCTTCTTTTTATAAAGGTATTATTCTTAGCGAACCAGGGTTTCTCTCCCAGATTCTTATTAATTGCAGCATACCATGCACCTTTTTCTTGTATTATAATTTGATGTTGATTTATCCAGCTTTGTCTAATTTCCTCTTGAATCAATGGGATTAAATCTCTCCATGGAAGTGACATTTTTCTGGGTTGTCCAATTAAGCTATTGTTTATTGTTCTGGCAAGGTAGTCAGCTGTTTCATTACCTGACACACCTTTATGTGCTGGAGACCATAAAAATTCAATTGAAATATTGGCGTTGTACAGTGTTTGCCACAGCTGTTTAATTTTATAAATAATATAATTTGTACTCAGAGTGTTATTCTTTAAAGCTGATAAAACTGACATACTGTCACTAATAATAAGCCATTTAGGGAAAGAGTGATTTAAATTGTTTATATATTCTAAAGCGGCTTGAATTGCTGCAGCTTCTGCCGTAAATATACTGCAGGTTTTTGGTAGTTTATATCCATTTCCTGTCTTCAAGGCACTGTGATAGTATGCAAGAGAGACACCAGTATCAGTTTTTGAGCCATCAGTGTAAATATGCTGGTATTGTGGCCATAATGATAGTTTCTCATATAGCTCTTCTCTAGTTCTAATGGAGTTATCTATAACTATATTCATATTGCAAAATTTGCTTTCAAAAGCTCCTTCGTAACATGCCAACTTGTCAGATTTGTGAATGTTATGCCTTTCATTATAAACTTTTATTTCAGAATAATCAAGCAGAATAAAGGGGAATTTAATTGAAGTAGATGCAGAGGCCAAAGTTTGATTTTCAGCGATTTTCTCTAATAAGGAATGGTGAGTAAAGAAAATAATTTCAGTAGAAATCTAAATTTGAGATATTTAAATCTTAACATCAATGGAGGTATATTGCATTCAACTTGCATAGAAACAATAGGTGTTGTTTTCATTGCACCTGTTATTAAACGTAAATTTTTATTCTGTAAAGTTTCTAACTTTTTAACCAAAATAGGATTGGAAGCATAACAAAGAAAACTATATTCAAAGTGGGAACGTACCACAGACTTATACAACATAAGTAAAACTTTAGGATCAGCCCCCCATGATGTTCTAGCGAGGATTTAAGAATATTAAAAGCTCTAGAAGCTCTATCTGACACATAACTTACATGCTTATTCCATGATAAATTTCTAGTAAAAATTACTCCAAGAAATTTTGCTTCATCTTCTACTGGCAATAAGCTACCATCATAATATATATGAGATATTAAAAGTCTAGATCTACTAAAGATCACAACTTTAGTTTTCTCTAGACTAACACTTAAATGTAAATAATCAAAGTATGTTTTTAATCTTTCTAATGCTAAATTTAATTTGATTTCTGTTGCTTGCATGTTAGACCCAATACAATATATAGCTAAATCATCAGCAAATTGTAAATTTCTTACTTCGGTACCCAGTATACTATTTAATTTATTAATATACAAGATGAACAGCAAAGGACTTAAAATTCCACCTTGACAAACACCTAAATATGACGATTGTGGACCATATAAATTATTTTTAAACTTGACATATACTTGCCTACCATTTAAAAAGTTGAATATCCAACTAATTAATTTTCCAGGTAAACCTAACAACTGTAACTCCGCAGCAAGCACATGGTGATTAACATTATTGAAGGCTCCAACAATATCAAAGAAGACACAAACAACAAATTTATTAAATGAGAAGGAATGATGAATGTCAAGAAAGAGATTATTCAAACTTTCGATTGCAGAGTGACCACGTCTAAAACCAAACTGATTTGGAGGTAATAACTTATTAGATTCAATAAAAAATTCCAGTCTTTGTTTTAGTATTTGTTCAAAAACTTTACCTATACAGGATGTTAATGCTATAGGTCGATAAAATTACAATTATCCGCATCTTTACCAGGTTTCAAAACTGGAATTAAACAATCAACCTTCCATTCAGTGGGAATTATGTCATTAGACCAAAGAAAGTTAAATATGTCCAAAATCATTTTTACTTGACAATGAAAGATTTTTAATAACTTATATGGAATATGATCTAAACCAAAAACAGTATCTCTTCTAGAGCTAAGTGCACTAATAAATTCATTTAAAGTAAAAGGTGTAATTAAATAATCATTACCACCAGTGACTGGAGAGTTAACAGTAGTAGTGACAATATTTGGAGAAACGGTTGTGTACTTATTTAAAAATGCTGGTATCAATCTGTGTTAGAAGACCGTATCACATTACATTCAGAAAAGATTTATTAAACATGCGCATTGTTTTCCATATTACAGACAGAGGTGTTTGCCGGTTAAATGTTTCACACAAAGCCATCCATGAAGCTTCTCTTTCCCTTTTAATGGTAAGTTTTTAATAGCTTGTTGTTTTTAAAATAGATATAATTTTCTAATGTTGGGTCATTTTTAAATTGAATGTAAGCAGCTTTAGAATTATTTACTGCTAAAGTGCAGGCATTATTCCACCAAGGCAAACATGGTCTTTTCCTACGTGTTAAATTTGGCTGCACTGAATTATTTCTGGTTGTGGGATTAGCCTCAAATGCACAATTTAGTAGTAAAGAGCAGAGATTAGAATAGGATTCCTGGGGTCGTTCAAAGTCAAAGTTAAAAGTAGTTAATTTGTCACTAACTATTTCTTGATATTTTTCCAATCGACATTTGAAAAATTTGGACGGATGTAATTTCCTTGATTTAAATTGGAATTGTTAATTCTATTTACAGAACCAAGGATACTAGTAACAGTGGGAAGATGATAACTCCCCATTGGATCATCATGAACTGACCAGCTACATCGTAATGATAATGAGGAAGAAACGAGAGTAAGATCCAATGCATTTGGTTTCCACACATGTGAACCCACAGTAGTTGCTTGGCCGTCATTAAGGAGGCATAAATTATTATCATCAATCACATCTTGCAAAATTATACCACGCGCATCAGTTGACGTGCAACCCCACGAAGTACTGTGTGCATTGAAATCCCCAGCCATAATAAGAGGCCCCGGTACAGATTTAATCAAACTATCAAGACGGGAATAAGTAAAGTTGGAAGGAGAAGCCAACGTGGGACTATAGAAACTAATTATTGTAATAATTTCATTGTTGAAATGTAACTGAACTGCCAAATTTTGTAATGAGTTATCAGAATGTGTGTTTAACAAATTGTAACGCAAATTATTTTGTATTAATATAGCAACACCATTGTGTTTAGTACCTATATCTAATCTTTCGATGTTAAAACCTTTAATTTTAATTTTTTCCTGGTTTTAACCAGGTTTCAGAAATAAGTGCTACATGAATATTATTATTATATAAAAATAAGTAAAAGCATGTAAATTACTAGACAAACTTTGAGCATTCCATTGAACAATATTTAACTGATCCATAAATTAGAATTTACTTAGTTTTATGGTCTGTGGTTTTATTGATACTGAATGAATCAAGTAAAGCGCTTTTATACTTTGAGTAGAGATTGGGATGGGATTTTCAGCATCTTTACTAGCGGAAATAATTTTTATAATTGAAGAAATCAGAAGATTCATGAATTGTTCCGATTTAAACAATTGTTGAACTGGGTCTACTTTACTTTTTAGTGGGGAAGTTTTGTTATTAAAAACTTCAGAATACGAGGCCCTGCGCATCTGAACTTTTATCTCCTCTGCTTTTGAATTTTCACTGGGCATGATTTGGCAATTGCAACATGTTTTCCTTTGCAGTGAACACAGACTGCTTCTTCTGGCCGTTTTACGCAATCTTTATAATTGTGGGAATCACCGCAGATTGAGCACCTCTGGGCGTTTTACAGAATTTACCAATGTGTCCAAAGCGCAGGCATCGCAGGCATTGGCTCACAGGAGGCGTGTATGGCCTTACTGAAATACCAGCTGTTAATATCCACATAATCAGGAAGTACTGCACTAGCGAAAGTTATCGATACCGCTTGTGTTGGTACCAAGCAGGAGTTACCTTCGTCGTCTTTGGAACGTCGCATGAATCGGCGTACAGATACAACATTTCTGCAACTAGAAATTCCATCATATATTTTTTTGTTGCTCATGTATGTTGGAACGTTTGTTATTACCCCTGTCACTTCCGTTAATCTTGCTGGAATAGTCGCCCTCAACTTTAGCTCTCTTTGAGACTTGACATTATTAAGAGCTGCATTTGCTAACCCTGGTCGCTCAAATATAACCGCTATTTTGTAACGATTGATTCTTTTCAATTGCTTGATACCTTTGTTACTAAGCTTCAATGCGCTTCCCAAGCCCATCAAGTCCCTCTCACCTATCGGCGTCTTGTCGTCCGCGCTCTCGTAAATTACTATATATTCGAACTCACCGCCATCCTCCGGATACTGACGGATGTAGTTTTCTGTTTTGTATGGTTTGTATTTGTCTACATCGTCGTCGCCCGCATCATCGCTCATAGCGGGGTCCTCTCCTTCGCTTACCTCTCCGCCATCGTTTCCCTTTTTACGTTTGCCGTTGCGACCCATGGCTGGGCAGCAAAGCTGTGTTGCTTTTTTATTGCACTATTAGAATATAAGTTACTAGTAACTAAATTTACTAAGAAATTATCAATTTATTCAGCAAAAAGCAATTTTAAAATTTTCTTTGAAAAATTTTCACCCTCTTGATTCAAATTCCCGCCAAAACAATCCTGCGCGGAAGATTTGTGACATTGGCATTTTGTTGACGTTTCATTTCATTCATTCATTCATCATTCACGGCATAATCGATCGATTTGCAAGAATCTAGTGCTTGATGTAGCAAGCCGGTTTACACCACAAAATTTGTTGCATGCCATGCAAGCAAGGCAAACAAACAATTTGAAGTCACTTATGACCGATTTGTCAGTTATCACATTCACATTGAGTCACTTATGCACACAGATGAGTCACTTATCACATTAAACCGATGAAATAATGCACGATTGCGTAGATGTAGAAAGGTGGGCTGAGCAACTGGGTTTTTGTTTCTGTTTTTGTATCCCTTCGTTCAACCACTTTTGCTATCTTGAAATCGCTTGATGTAAAAACATTTCCAGTAGACAAGTACATGATTTGTCAACGAAACGCTTTATATCTCTATCTCGTACTATATCATACATTGTGATAAAGACAGAGCTATACAGACATTTTCCATTGTTTTTATTTATCTGTGCTCTCACTCATGCTCATTTCGGGTGCGCTCTTTGTGCAACAAAAATTGTGCGACGAAAAAAACGCGTCACGTTTTGTGCAGTAAATAATTGACGACATTGACAAGAATGCTCGGGTTGCACAAATTTTAACGCGAATTCCCGTGTTGCACTTTTCTGTTGTGAATGTGGTTTACGCGATGTTTATTACGCAGGAAAAAATAGGCGACAAATAGAATGCAGCCCGAGAATCTGTGTCAAAAGTTACTGCTGACATGAAATATTTGTTGCATGTTTTCTACTGCGCAATCTTCATGCGCTACGAAATTGTGCAACCCGAGAATTCATGCTAGCTGTCATTCGTTTTATTTTTAAATTTATTAGAGATGAACCATCATCGTTGATCATACAAATCGATAATCATATTTTAAATTAATGACGTGGATAGCGTGTCGTTTCTGGCACATCGCCGGCCGCTGCCGCGGCACGCTCGCTCCGCTCGCTCGGCTCGTGCGTTGTGGTCAAAGTTCTAACCTAACCTAACCTAACCTGGCGCTTTCGCGCCAGGTTAGGCTATACCTAACGGACCTATTATCGATTATGATTTCTCGACCACTAAGAGTTTTTGAGTACACCTCTAGTAAAGTTCAATGACATGACACTGAATTGCGGGTTGCATTTTTTGTGCTGCATTTTTCTGAAGCGCTTCGAGAAATGATGTTTCTTCAAAACATTAACTTTTTACTGCATTTTCCATGACGCCCTTTATTTCCTGCATGAATTTTGACGTCAATTCACCGAGCGCTTCAAGAAAATGCAGAAAAAAATAGGCGTCACAAAATATTCAGTCCGGGAATTCATGTCAGGATTACGTGATTTCCAGTACTGCATAATATTTGACGCGAATTATTTAGTGCACATTGTCTGTTGCGCATTGTGGCAGCCCCTCATTTCTTCAATGAGTTTGGGAGGGGTGATTGGTGGAATGCGTGTGTATTTCCAAATTCCGGATTTTGTCTTTATTTTATGATTATCAGTTTTTACGTTGTGTTATTGCGTAAATATGTGCACAATAGTCTGTTTATATAGTGTGTAAAATCAATCGCTCAGTTTGATAGTAATAAACGGGCGTTGATAATCATGCAAAATGGCCAACGATTTGTGGTCATGTACCTGTTGTACGGAGGCTTTGACTTGCTGGCTTCGTCTAAAGCTGTCGCCGGAGGAAATAGAGCAGCGGTACCGGAGCAAAGAGATAGACAGAATACTCGAGAAGGATAAGCAGACGCTGCGGCGGCAGGTGAAGCTGCTGCTGCTCGGCGCGGGTGAAAGCGGAAAGTCAACATTCCTGAAACAGATGAGGATAATACACAAAGTGAAGTTCGAGGCGGAACTAGTGCGGGAATACCAGCACGTGATATACCAGAACATAGTGAAGGGGATACAGGTGTTGGTGGACGCCCGGGACAAGCTGGCTATCCCGTGGGAGAACCCTCGTAACCTGGACATCGGGCAGCAGGCGCTGCACTTCAACAGCACGGCGACGCTGGACAGTCGGCTGTTTATGCACTACGCGCCGCACATACACTCCCTGTGGTTGGACAGAGCCATAAAAAGGGCATACGACAGGCGGAGAGAATTTCAATTGGTGAGTTACTCATGTTTGCCTGGTAAACAATGCCTGTGTCACAGGTTTCTTTGTATGTTTATTGAGATTTAACTGTTGTTTACAGTGTGATTTGATTAGGGTTAATGACTGCGGGGTCATTAGGGATTGTATTTTTTATGTTCTAATATCCACAGCTGCTGAACATTAAGTAAATTAATTATTAAATTATGTTTGTTCTTTGCTGGAGGTTGAATCACCTAAGCAAGCAAATGTTTTTGTCATTTTATGGTACTGAAACTGCAGGTTACTTTAGCCCTAAAGTGCATCTTTGGACCAATAGCTTATTGATGCCTTCACTTAAAATTGTGGGCTATGAAGAAACTTGGAAAAGTCCTTTGTACAGCAGTACACATTACTTGGCTGTTGACGATGAGAAGTGGATCTTTTCAATGAAATATTTTCGTTGGCCTATACTATTGGGTTATAGTTTCCCCTTATGGCTAACATAATTTGCAGTGATGGTATAACTGGCTCAGATAAGGAACATATTCCAAATTTGCAACATGATTGTTTGCCTCTCTACTATAATATGACTTTTGAGCTGGATATCAACAGTATTGTTGCCAATTTGGGATATGTTCTTTATCAGTGCTAGTAAAGTGTTGTGTCACTTGACACTATAAGGTATGGAAAAAGGTATAGGACAAACATTAACATTCATGATGCTTGCTGGCTTGAGAGGGAAGGGAAATACCCAGTGTGTGTGTACTACATCTTGCTAAAGAATTATACAAGGAAGTTCTCACTATTCATTAAATTATTTTAAGTTATTTTTATATGAACACAATGGGTTGTAAAAATAATTGCACGAATGAGAAAACAAGTTATCTCAGTTAGTAGGGTAGTTGGAATTTATTATAACAACCAATAAAAAATTATGTAGCTATGCAGGTAGCTTTGAATGTTTACAAATACAACAAGTAATACATAAAGAAGATTTATTCACTCTAATATAACAACCTACTAACCAATCTAACCATACAGCCAGCTGTTTCACTCAAAGTCTATTTTCTTTTAGAAATAAACCTGACATGATTCTTTTGAAAACAACTGTATATTCAAAAAAAATTTGTCGTCTGAAAGTATAATCAAATCAATTACAATTATACCATAAACAAACTAACAAGCAAGTCTTTCCTCTTTTTAATAACAGTTTAGATATGCAAGTAGGTCACTTAATTTCAGCTGTCTTTATTGGCTCTTTAATAATTATAATTTTTTAAATGTATATTGTATATTAATTATTTCATATTGAGAGGTTCACACTCACATCTATAAAACTATGCTATTATTAATGTATGTTTTTGGTGCCAAAACATATGGTTCATAAGTTTGGCAATAGAATGTTCAATACATCCCAAAAGCTTTTACATACATTGCCAAGATAGAGTATTGCTTTAATCAGATTAAATAACAAAAATAATGTAATGACTTTTTACCCTAGTGTAGACAGTAAAATTAAAAATATTATGTATGTTCCAAATCAATCTACTATTTACAATCTGCAATTCTGAAAACATTATCTTATAGGAAAGATTTGTTTGTATCTGGTTTGTTTTGTATGTAATGACGAAAGCTATATCCTGACTGAGTTACAAAGGTTAATTTTAAACTTTAAACTGAGAGAGAGAATGCAGTTATTGCGACAGGAAAACAAGTAGGTATAATAGTTGTTGGCGAAACTGCTGAGTGCTGTTTAATTTTAATAGTTTTTTTGCATAATGCATAAACCAATGTTGATATGTAACAGGAAGAGGTAGCATACTTGTCGTAAAGAAAAATAACTTGAGTTATATTGTGGTGTGGACATTTTTCTACAAGGAAAATTGTAACTGCTCTAGGCAAGTCAAAAACTGGTTTTTCCTGCGCCTACTCAATTAGTACGCAACTAGACTTGCAGACTGCAAGTTGCGGTGGCATACCCATATATCCTTTAAGTGATCTTACAGCAATAATGAAATAATTATAATTGCACTCTTATCTGTTTTGATTAGTCACTGGTTGCGTCATGCGCCATACCCAAGGCTCTGGTAGCAACATATCATTATAGTACACTATTCATGTATTGCTATTATACTGTCATACATAATCATTAGTAATTTGCCTCAAATATACCTGCTATAAATGCTGCGAATCATTGACATAACCATGTACCTATCTACCATGAAGGGTTAGGTTCTAGCTGGTTTATATCTGAAGTAATTTTAAAAGAAATCATAATTTGGGATGTTTAGGACGATCGATTGTATTTACAGTCAATATCAGAGATCATTAAGAATTCTTATGATCGAAACTGCTTCATCAAACGTCGTTTCGTTCAAAGTACATAATAAATGGTTCATTGACCTCATCAGAAATGAGACAGCTGATATCATACAGTTGGTAATGCTATCAACTTTTATGTGGATATTTTCTTAATTAAATACATTTGTCAATCGTAAACTAAAGCCTACCTTTAAGTATTTCGCTCAATAGAATGTAGGTAAATCAATTCACCTACATAAAACCAGTATCTATAGCATTTGCATATTTTATTATTTCCTCAGATGAATCATCTCACATCTGGTATTCTAAATCCTTTATATCTGTCTGTCCATAGTCTGCTATGCTCGGCTCAAGCTCGCGATTTTGTCAGCTTTTTAATCATCTTTCATTAGGAAAAGATATATTTTGCAAGTAATGAAGCCTATGCCTTTATACAACATACACTACACAAAGTAACGGCAATCTAATGACTCGTTTTTGTACGATGGTCCATCCAAAAACAACTCTCATATTTATGATTTTAAATGGACGATAGTAAAACTTTGCAAATGGGCAGTAATGACGACCATTCGCAATACGCGGCATATGGCGATATTAATTGACCAATATTTTAACTTAATTTCACAATATTCATGATATGGCATGATAATTTCTACTTACGAAATTCTAACACATAATTTGTGTCACCAATCCAATATTTACATATGAGTCATAAAGTCGCACAATAGTATTTGCCAAGCGTTTTGATATTTCCTGAACCTGTTAGATAAGTGGTTTCATTAACAAAGATAACAATTATCTTGTACAAACACGGTGTTGTGAACTTGACTGTATCTATTGTTCGTGTATCGAGAGGTGTGAACCAACAGAACCTTAGTCATTAGGGCACAATTATCGACATTGATTCATGGGGGTTCTTCAAGCTAAATTGCCCCAGTTCTGTAATTGACATGGCATTGCTCTCGATTCAGGCCGCACTTTTCCCTGTTCTTAGCTGCTCCTCTCTTATTTTTAGGGTTTCGTAGTCTACTCGAAACCCTTATCATTTCGTCAAGTCTGTCCGTCTGTCTGCCTGTCTGTATGCCGAGCCCTCATATCTTCGTCAGTTTTAGAGCTTTCGACATGAAATTTGGTGAGAAGATAGATCATGTTGACCCAAATCCAATTTTCCTGCCCTTTGTGGTTTCTTTGTGGTTACCCGTAGCAAAAAACTGTAGCTTTTTAATGGTGAAAGAATATTCAAAATCGGTCCAGTACTTTCGAAATTTATCAATTACATACAAACAAATCTTTCCTCTTTAAAATATTAGTGAACATACGAGGAAGTTAGAGAGCATTACAGTAAAGAATCAAACATTACGTTTTTAAGGAAAAATATGTCTAGATGCAAAATTCTTGTTTCATCTAGACACACGGCAGTGTGTCCGCCAACTTCGAGCAAAAAAAGCGACACACCGGCCGTGGGTTATATTACACGAACCATTTCGGGCCAAGTTCGACCCACCTATAACTCAAAATCTATTTTATCTACGCATATGAAATTTCTAGTATCTGTCGAGATCTACTTACTTATCTAAAATACAAAATTTCATTAATGTATCTATTGTAGGTCTTGAGATATTGACGTCAGAAAATCGCTATTTTTACTATACACTCACTGACTGACTGACTCACTCATCAAAAACCTAGACCACTTCCAATGGTCGTATTGACTTGAAATTTGGCATGGAGGTAGGTCTTTAGGTCAAGGTAAAGGAAAAAATCTGAAAATGGCCAAGTGTGAGTCGGTTTTAAAAATAATGAAGGTGTAAATTCATACCCCTAAGGAACTAAAACAAAAAATTTATCTATATCTTCCAATCGTCGTACCGACCTAAATTCGTTACGAAGTTTTGTATTTAGTCAAAGTAAAGTATAAATGAGATATTTCCTTACCTAACTTAATCATAAGAAAAAAAGAAAATAAAGCTTACAAAAATAAATGAAATCCCACCCAAAACATAAATGTGAAAGGCTGCCAAGTTCGATAATATTGGAATGCTTCGCCTATAAAGAAGTGAGATCTAAATAAGTACCAAGTTCCATACACAGACCTCAGTTAAAAATAGTTACAGGAATGCACACTTGATTTTCCGCAGTTTGGAAAGTAGATTCTTATTTCCAAACTGCGAAAAATCAAGTGTGCATTCCTGTAACTATTTTTAACTGAGGTCTGTGTATGGAACTTGGTACTTATTTAGATCTCACTTCTTTTATAGGCGAAGCATTCCAATATTATCGAACTTGGCAGCCTTTCACATTTATGTTTTGGGTGGGATTTCCTTTAGAGAAAGCGATATACATAACTAAAGAATTTTCCTATCCGAATCGAACCTGTTTGTATACTTACTTACATACATACCTACATACAACGCATTCGTATTACAAAACAAACAACCAATAAAGCTTCCATGCAAATTGAGTTTATTTTGTATGTGTGAGACAATTTTTTTTTTCGTATTTCGATAAATATATTTTCGGGAAAGTTGTTCAGTTTTATGAGTACCTTGACCTCCTTTCAGCTTTATTGGTTGTTTTGTAACACACAGTGTATCACGCCTAGGTATATAAATTGCGGGGTAGGCAGAGCGTCAACGGCTGTATTACACCAAATCTGACAAGATTCAGAGGTATTCAGAATACTGTGTATCACCATAGTGATAGGTAGTCAGCCTGTCCTTAAAAATTGTAATACACGTCAACTCTCAAATCTCTAACCTAGTCGCTTCTTATGACACCCACGGGAAGATGTGGGGTGATGCAATTCTAAGCCGGCACCACACGGCATCGTATACTTGCCTACCTATTTTAGAGCAGATGGCTATGCCTACTCCTTAACTAGGTCGTATTGTATCCGTGTTAGTTCCACAAATCCATTAGACTGGATAGCAATTTACTTCGTTCCAGTCTATCGCAATTATTGAGTTACTTTTAATTTGTTTAGAAAATGGTAATGAAATCGAATTGCGCCTTGATTGAGATCGTCGGCATCTTTAACCGACTTTAAAAAGGACGCATGTATGTATGTCGACCATGTCAGATGCCTGCTTCTTGTAGTAGACGGTTGAAAAACTCCACAAGGTTCATCGGGTCGTTAAACGACTCGGTGTCTCGAAAAAGAAAGAATTATTAAGCATTCTCAAACTTATGAAATATCCTGTGTTGATCTCTAAAGACTTTGAAGTTCTCTTAATCATAACTATTAGACCGATTGAAATGATTCTTTTTAATTGGTTGAGGAACCGTCTAATTTACGAGTCTCGGCTTTACTGAAATGGTTTAATTACTTTTCAAGACCAAATTTATCAAATTAAACTGTTTATACATAAGTGAGATAATATTACTTTTAGTTTATACCACACTAACGCCCTGATAGCGGTTTCACCTGCTGCAACTCATTTTGCCGCAGGAAAAAGGCATTTCCCGACATGTGTCATACATGTGTTTACTTTGAATCACCCTATCTATTACAAAAAATCGCATCAAAATCCGTTGCGAGGTTTAGGAGGAGTTAGCGAATTCCACGATAGACAGAGAAACGCAAAAAGTGACTTATTTTAGCGTATGATATTGATTTATCGTGACGTAACCTAGGTATCCCACCCAAAACATAAATGTGAAAGGCTGCCAAGTTCGATAATATTGGAATGCTTCGCCTATAAAAGAAGTGAGATCTAAATAAGTACCAAGTTCCATACACAGACCTCAGTTAAAAATAGTTACATGAATGCACACTTGATTTTCCGCAGTTTGGAAATTAGATTCTGAATAAATATCATATTAAATACCTAAAATTCTAATACTTACAAAAACGCAAACCTGTTTCTTCAGCAGTTTCCTTATGACATTTTTTATTTAATTTTTTCTGTACTTTTTAATGATATAACTTGGCAAGTTTTCACACACTTTGTTATAAACCTACTAAACGCAATGAGTCAAGTATATAATTTTCTATTAAAACTTGCCAAGTTATATCATTACAAAGTACAGAAAAAATAAATAAAAATGTCATAAGAAACTGCTGAAGAAACAGGTTTGCGTTTTTGTAAGTATTAGAATTTTAGGTATTTAATATGATATTTATTCAGAATCTAATTTCCAAACTGCGGAAAATCAAGTGTGCATTCATGTAACTATTTTTAACTGAGGTCTGTGTATGGAACTTGGTACTTATTTAGATCTCACTTCTTTTATAGGCGAAGCATTCCAATATTATCGAACTTGGCAGCCTTTCACATTTATGTTTTGGGTGGGATTTCATTTATTTTTGTAAGGTTTATTTTCTTTTTCTTATGATTAAGTTAGTTAAGGAAATGTCTCATTTATACTAATTTTCAGATTTTTAATATGGACTATATGGACTATGCTTCTTACTAAGAAATGGACTAGTTTTTTATTAATTTTTCTACGTTTGCCTGGCAAAGGAAACTTTTTGTTTTGTCATTTTGTATGCTGTCTTGTACGACTGACACGCTAGAGCGCATTGCCCATTCAATATCTTGGATTTTTACAACTTTTCTATTTACTGATAAGCTTGCCAAGTCAGGGCGGTATAATGTACGTACAATTTTACTTAACATAACATAACAGCTACAACAGTCCACTGCTGGACATGGGCCTCCCCCTATCGGGGGGTATTGCCATACTCACCACGCTTGGCAGGCGGATTGGCGAGGATTCCCTGGATAAGTATCCCTTAGTCACTTTTACGACACCCAGGGTAGAATTGGGGTGATGCTATTCTAAGCCGGCATCACACGGCATAGCAATTACAGCAATTTTACTTTACTTTGACTAAATTACAAACCTTCGTAACGAATTTATATATAGATAAATTTTGGTTTTAGTTCCTTAGGGGTATGAATTTACACCTTCATTATTTTTAAAACCGACTCACACTTGGCCATTTTCAGATTTTTTCCTTTACCTTGACCTAAAGACCTACCTCCATGCCAAATTTCAAGTCAATACGACCATTGGAAGTGGTCTAGGTTTTTGATGAGTGAGTCAGTCAGTGAGTGTATAGTAAAAATAGCGATTTTCTGACGTCAATATCTCAAGACCTACAATAGGTACATTAATGAAATTATGTATTTTAGATAAGTAAGTAGGTCTCGACAGATACTAGAAATTTCATATGCGTAGATAAAATAGATTTTGAGTTATAGGTAGGTCGAACTTGGCCCGAAATGGTTCGTGTAATATAACCCACGGCCGGTGTGTCGGTTCTTTGCTCGAATTTGGCGGACACACTGCCGTGTGTCTAGATCTGTGGGATTGCTATAGTCGGCAAAACAGTCTTATGCCTTTAATAGGTACGACCTATAACCGCGCATTTTTCTCCTTCGTGTCGCCAACCACAATACACTGACGCATTCATTCGACGCCGCACATTCTTATCGTGAAAGAATTTTTATACGGCTTATCTTGGCAAAATAAGGCTCAAAGTACCACCTAAGACAGTCCCGTATGTATGCTTTATAATGTAAATTTACGGTATTACTTTTGAATAAAATACGTTTTTAGCACTGTTTAAATTTTATATTATTTCTCATGAACTCAATAGCCGCCATTACAGGTACAGGCACAGACAAGAAGAACAGACAGTAGTAAAGATGTTGCTATACTAAAATATACATGTTATTATTGCCCTATCAATACTCCTCCTCAATAATAACATTTTACCTGTTCTCTAAGTTAATATTATTAATAAACTTTACAAATTTCAATTTTCCAAGCGCCTTAGTAAACACATCAGCAATTTGATCATTTGTACCAATGTACTCTAAACTGATAATACAATTATTAACTTTCTCTCTAATAAAATGAACTTTAATGTCTACATGTTTTAACTTGTGGCTAAACTGTGGATTTTTACACAACTTTATAACACTCTGGTTATCTTCAAATAGCTTTACAGTAACAAAAGACCCCTGCAAATCTTTTAACAAAGATCTTAACCAACAAGCTTCACTTGAAGCTAAGCTTAAAGCAACAAACTCTGACTCAGTTGAAGATAGAGCAACAGTTGCCTGTTTTCGAGACCCCCAACTTATACAGCAATTAAAAATTTTGAAAATAAATCCCCCTGTAGATTTTCTGTCAACTCTATCTCCAGCCCAGTCTGAATCCACAAAACCAACAATCTGATTTTGCCACTTTACTTTTCTGTAAACTAAACACAAGTCTAAAGTACCCTTTACATAGCGTAGAACATGCTTTAGAGCTTGATATAAATCCTTACTAGCACAAGATTGATACCTACTTAGGATACTTATAGCTAAGCATAAGTCTGGTCTTGTGCATAGCATTGCATACATCAAAGTACCTATGACCTTTCGACATTGATGTTCTAATTCTTGACTCTCAGAGTAATCTCTTTTTAATGTGCTATGATCAAAATTTTCAATCATAGGTGTTGATGTTGCATTGCATTCACTCATATTACAATCTTTCAACAGATTCTCTAAATATCTCTTTTGACTCATAACTATACAGTTTTCCTTTTGCTCTATTTTTATACCTAAGAATTCATTTACATTGCCCAAATCCTTCATCTTAAAAAACTCATTTAATTTACTTTTAGTGTACACTATTTTTGTTGGGTTAGTTGAAGTCAATAACACATCGTCTACGTAAAGTAAAAGGAATGTCTTATCCTGTTTCTCCTCCTTAATATACAAGCAATACTCAGACTCTGACTGTAAGAAACCTAATTCCCTCATGGTACTATTAAATTTCTTGTTCCAATTTTTAGGAGACTCTTTCAGCCCATATAATGACTTCTTTAGCTTTAGACATTCATTTTGCTTTATTTTAATATCATCACATCCTTTGGGCAATGTAATATACACATCCCCTGTTACATCACCATTTAAGAAAGCGCTACAAACATCAAGCTGATGAATTGGTAAGTTATTCTCATTACAAAAAGCTAGAAAAACTCTAATAGATGTCAATCTTGCTACTGGACTATAAACTTCTGACAAATCAAATTGCATAAAACCTCGAGCTACTAGCCTCGCTTTGTAAGCATTTTCATTTTGAGACTTACGCCTAAACACCCACTTACAATCAATAAATTTACAATTGTCAGGCTTTTGCACTATTTCCCACGTATTATTCTCCTCTAGTGCTCTCAACTCTCTATCCATAGCATCTCTCCAGTGCTTAGATTCTTCACTCTCCATGACCTCTTCAAAGGTAGGGCTTTCTTCAGCTATAAGACTTACATGGTAGTCTTGATATCTCGCTGGTGGTTTGATATTCTCTCTCGGTCTAAGGTTATGTCTATTTTCACTCGGTTCTGACTCTTCTCTCTCTATTTCTCTCTCTTGTTCTCTCTCTTGTTCTCTCTCTATCGCTATCTCTTGCTCTTCTCTCTCTCTTCCTAACTGTTCGGCTTCTTGTGTCTCTCTTACAATGTCTCCTTGGTCCTCTCTCTCACTCGCAGTGTCTGTGTGCCTACTCATACTCATCTCATTTGTGCTACTCTCTCCTTCACCTCCTTGGTTTGACTCTCCTCCTGCATCTGTTACTGCTTCCTCTCTAGGTACATTACAAAGCTCCTCCTCGATCTCTACTAACTCACCTCCAGTTCGCCTTGAGTCTTTTCCGGTTGACGTCTGTCCAGGTAAGAATACTACATCACATACAATCTCTACTTTGTTACTCTGGGGAAAGTAGACTCTGTACCCCTTAGTGTCATCTCCGTAGCCCACTAGAACCCCAAATCTATTTTTCGGGTCTAATTTCAGTCTCTTCTGTTTTGGTACTAGTACTGAAACTCTCTGACCAAACTCTCGTAAATGCTCAATGTTCGGCTTTCTCTTGAAGTAAGCTTGCGGTGTCAACTCAGTCTGAGGCTTGGCCCAACTCGGTTCAAAGTGTATACTGCATTATGCACTGCTTCAGCCCAAAACTTTTTATGCATACCTGAGATCATGGCACGCGCAGCTTCGACCAACGTACGAATATCACGCTCAGCACGCCCATTTTGCTGTGGGGTGTATACAACGCTTGTTTGATGTCTTACCCCTTTGGCAGCTAGCATCTCACTCATTTCTTTGTTCACGAACTCTAATCCGTTATCTGATCGAAAAACTTTCAGTTTGCAGCCAGTTTCATTCTCTGCTTGGTTTATGAACTTTTCGACGTGTTTCTTCACTTCAGACTTTTGACGCATGAAGAATACGTATCTATACGCAGAATAGTCGTCTTTTAGAAGCAGAAAATATCTCGCTCCACCAATGGATGGCTGTTCAAACGGGCCACAAACATCAGCACTCACAAGTTGTAACCTCTCAGTGGCTCTCGATTCACTCAGCGGAAACGATATTCTGTGTTGTTTTCCGGCTAAACACTTTTCACACACGTAGTTGTTGCTGTCATCATAGTATGCGATGTGTTCTCGTTTCAGTATCTTCTTTATTTGCTCACAATTTACATGCGCAAGACGAGAATGCCACACGGATAAACAATCGGCTCGATTACTCAAACAACAGTTTGACAGCTCCAAAACGCCACTTTTATGTTCGGATACACACAATGCTTGCGGATTTAGCGTTTTGTTTTGCAGTTTTTTATGCTCAAAGTTCATTTTCCACAGTTTTGACAGTTCATGTTTACGCTTACCTGTGGCACGGGTCTCACCATTTTTATCAATGAAATAACACTGATATTTGTCTGATACTAGGTAGAATCCTCTGTCCAGCACACAACCAGCAGAAAATAGGTTGAACAACAAGTCTGGCACATATAACACATTATGCAGTGTTGTTTTTATCTTCTCATTATCACACACAGCATAAAGCTCAACAGTTCCCATGCCTTTTACATCTAGCCAAGCACCATTTCCTACTCTCACTTTACTTTTGGTGGTTGTTTTACTCAAGGTGGTGAACAGGTCTTTATTGCCACACATATGCTCGGATGCACCAGAATCCATATACCACATATCTTCTTCTGCCTCCTCAGAACACATCATGAAGGCATTGGAGTACTTCTCATGTGGTTTAGCTCGGCAACGGGCTGCTATATGTCCCTTCTTTTTGCATAAGTAACACTCTCTCGTCTCTTTCTTCTGGCATGCCTTGGCATAATGACCTGGACTATTACAGTTATAGCACCTCACAGGATATGTTTTTGGATTCACTCGCTTGCCATGAGCAGCTAAAGCAACCGCCTCCTCACTGCTAGTTGCAGAGCCGCGCTCCTCCTCCAGCAACAACCTAGTAATGAGCTCACTCAAAGTCTGTTTATCAGTGGGTACAGACTCCCATGCTGACCTGAAGTGCTTGTAGGTCTCTGGTAGTGTCATTAAGATCTTTGTTATTATCATATTATCAGATATGGCTTCACCTGCCAGCTTCAACTTCATTTTCAATTCTTCGAGCCTGGCAAAGTATTTTGACAGTGACTCTGTGTCCTCAACTTTCATGGAGAAGAATTTTTGTTGCAACAGGTGAACGCTAACTGTGGACTCCTTATCATAGACAGATTTCAACTTCTCCCACATATCATTAGAGGTGTTGCAGGAGAAGAGATATGTTAGCGGTTCTTCTTCTATTCTTGTTACTAGGATTTCTTGTGCTTTTGCATCTTTATTATGCCAGTCTTTAACCAATTCTGCTTTGCTCTCCTCTGGGCATTTTGTTACTCCAGATACAATATCCATTAGCCCTCTGCCTTTTAGCACTATTTGCGTTTGAAAACGCCACACCGCCCAGTTCTCTGCTCCTCTCAATCGAACGGCCGATGAGCTCGTTGAACTGGCACTGCCTCCGTCCTCCATTGCAATACCGTAGCGCAGTGTATGCTGCTCAAACTACAGCGACTCCTCAAAAAACTCCACAACTCGAACTCGAAGACAAAAGAATTCTCGATACTTTTGTTTTTACTCTAACCTCACTTTATGAAAAAAATATAGTTCTCGTTCTCAAAAAATACACTTTCGCGTATAGGTGTATGGGACTGGACCCATAACCTAATGTAAATTTACGGTATTACTTTTGAATAAAATACGTTTTTAGCACTGTTTAAATTTTATATTATTTCTCATGAACTCAATAGCCGCCATTACAGGTACAGGCACAGACAAGAAGAACAGACAGTAGTAAAGATGTTGCTATACTAAAATATACATGTTATTATTGCCCTATCAATACTTTAATTAGCAGGAGACATGCGTGAAATTTCGCATTGCGATAACGCGGACGCCCCAGCCGCTTTCTGAGCGCCTGGTAATTTGTAAGACATGATTCTTTTACGTCATCAACGGGAATCGAATGTTGTTCGCATTCCTCTACCTACTTGTGTCTTGTGTACCTAATGGCAAACCCACTGTAGACACTAGTATTAATGCATAGTATAAAATGGAGTCGCTTTCTGCGTTTTTGTCGTGGAATTCGCTAACTCCTCTTGAACCTCGCCACGGATTCAGATACAGTTTTTTGTAATAAGAGTGATTCAAGAGGAAGGTTTATATGTATGACACATTAAAGAAAAATGCCTTTTTCCCGCTGCAAATGAACAGAAGCTTGATCAATCATCATTCAAAAGCTTGTTGTTATGTATTGAACTTGCATCAGGTTCGAGTAGATTAATTGCATTAAAGTGCATAGAAGTGATAAAATGGTCACGTAGTTTAAAAAATGCGATACCTGCTAACAACTACGAAAATTGAATGTGGCTCAATTATCAGGCTTTATGTTTCCCGCAGAAAAACTCAAGATGTCATATAATCGCACTATTACGTCACGTCGTGAATTTAATATTGAACTTGTCCATTCTCTGCATTCCAGAGCGACTCGGTGAGCTATTTCTTCGACGAGCTGGAGCGCATCGCGAGGCCGGACTACATTCCCTCACACCAAGACATCCTGCACTGTCGGAAGGCGACCAAAGGCATCACGGAATGCACCATCAACATAAACAACGTTCCTTTTGTATTCGTCGATGTCGGCGGCCAGAGGACGCAGCGGCAGAAATGGACGCAGTGCTTCGACTCGGTGACGTCAATATTGTTCCTAGTTTCGTCCTCGGAGTTCGACCAGGTGCTTTCGGAAGATAGGTGAGTTGTTGTAGTCATAAACATTTGTTTTGATGACAGTGGAGTTATGATGTGACACTCTAGCTTATACATAAGGCAGCGTAAAGGTCCCATTAAGTTTTGGACCAATGCTAATGGAGATCGAGCGCAACTACAGGTTTGTATATACAGGGTGTTAGGGACGGTGTACCGAAAACTTTTCAGGCATGATCAGATCATCAAACTGAACAACTTTTACTATGGAGCCAATAGTGGGAAACGAAAAAAAATTTCCGACCTCCCATACAAAATTCACGATCAGCTGACTGACTTTGTATGGAAGGTCGGAATTTTTTTTTCGTTTCCCACCATTGGCTCCATAGTAAAAGTTGTTCAGTTTCATGGTCTGAGCACGCCTGCAAAGTTTTCGTTACACCGTCCCTAACACCCTGTATTTTCCCTCACACCAAGACATCCTGCACTGTCGGAAGGCGACCAAAGGCATCACGGAATGCACCATCAACATAAACAACGTACCTTTTGTATTCGTCGATGTCGGCGGCCAGAGGACGCAGCGGCAGAAATGGACGCAGTGCTTCGACTCGGTCACTTCAATATTGTTCCTAGTTTCGTCGTCGGAGTTCGACCAGGTGCTTTCGGAAGATAGGTGAGTTGTTGTAGTCATAAACATTTTGTTTCCATGACAGTCTAGTTATGATAAGACACTCTTAACTTCAACATGAGGCAGCACGAAGGTCCCGTTTAGTTTTGAACCAGGGAATTGGATTTCGGGCGATACTACTACTGATTTGTACAGATTTTCCCTCACACCAAGACATCCTGCACTGTCGGAAGGCGACCAAAGGCATCACGGAATGCACCATCAACATAAACAACGTTCCTTCTGTATTCGTCGATGTCGGCGGCCAGAGGACGCAGCGGCAGAAATGGACGCAGTGCTTCGACTCTGTCACGTCAATATTGTTCCTAGTTTCGTCGTCGGAGTTCGACCAGGTGCTTTCGGAAGATAGGTGAGTTTATCGTTGTCGAAAATCTTTGTTAAGACGACAATCTAATTAAGAGCATGCCGTATCGCATACAGTCTGATAGGTACATTACAACTGGTAGGTACGCGCGTGATCACCTGCACGCATACGAGCTGCATACGCAGGGAGTGTGCTCTGTCTTTGATGATGAGATAAATCTACTCGTAGCTTGTGCAAAAATAGGTAAGTTTTATCATTATCATCAACAGCAGTCAACAGCCACAACAGTCCACTCTTCATTGCATTCACGCAGGGAATGCTGCTGGCCTTTCCATGGATTCATCTCTTTGTGATTTGTACGTGGGTGGAAATGGGATTTTATACATACATATATAAATCACGCCTTTATCCCTTGCGGGATAGCAGAGCGTTGACAACCGTAAAAAATACGGTCGCTGTCGCCACATCTGACAAACTGTATTGACTCTTAAACACATGAAACCCTCGAGTCCCTTAGTCATCTCTGACGACACCCGCGGGAAAGACATGAAGTGATGCTATTCTAAGCCGGCATCACACGGTAATCACAGCACAAGGCAAAAGTGTATTTACTTACTTCTGAATGCCGCAAATACCTTCGTTTAGAAGATGACCTAATGATGATACACTCGACCTTATACATAAGCGTGATGTGTGCATTACAAAGCGCGAAACAATTCAATTATGTATCATATTTATTATTTTATTGCGATAAAAAACACCAAGCAAACAGTAATAAGTTGTTTTTAAATCTCTGATTCATTCTATAATAACAGTGTGTTTTGAAGATACAAAGAAAAACAAAAAATTTGTTAATACAAAAAAAGCACTATGCATACATATTGGTTCATTCATTTTCCTTTAAGAAATTGCTGGTTTTGTGTTTGCGTTCATCCTCGTTTGAGATGGGTTAACTATTATCGAGTAAACTAAAACGTATTACGTTTATTTGATTAACGGTCTGGGCAAACTTGTGTTAACTGGTGATTCTCGATTTACCGATGTGAAAATTGGCCTGGGCGGCCTCACTAGTTTTGCAGATTTCATGTGCCTAGCTAGAACGGAAATATTTACCCGACTGCCTCAGAAGGAGGGTTATGTTTTTCGAGAGTATGTGTGTGAACAAGAAATTCTTTTTTAGAGCCCATACGGCTGAGCGGATCTTGACATTGTGAAGTGTCGTTAGATTTGTCTCGGTAGCGCGAGTGACACTGCTCACAAATTAGGGAGACGGCGCGCAGGGTTTTGTGCACGGGCTATATTAAAATTTTATAATTTTAAAATGCTGTTTAATATTTTGTTTGCGTACACTTGTAGTTAGTTTCTGACTTCACAAATACATACCGGTTGTAAGACACGGTGAACTTTGCAGGTATGATCAGATCACGAAACTGAACAACTTTGGAGCCTATGTTGGGAAAAGAGATTTTTGATTCTACGATTTTGTATACGAAATTCCCGTTGGACTGACTGACTTTATATGGAAATTCGGATTATTTTTCGTCCATTATAAAAGTTGTTCTGTTTCATGTTTTGATCATGATCTATAATAATGAGGCCTATTTACTCCTGGGTATTTGAATACAGACTTTCTCTGCGTATGTTTTCATTTGTGACGTAGATAGTATTAGTCACAGTGTCCATGTGATGAAATACTGTAATGTAACCTCTCGTACGTGACGGTGTATCCAAACAAGCATGTCGAAAATATGTTCAAGAACTTGACCACTAAAATTTTAAACAGATATGCAAATATCTGGCTTATGCAACACGTAAAAGTATATCCTGTTCGATCGTGGTCACGGCAATTGAGTAGAGTCATATTTTAATAGAATATTACTTTGTCGTGATCGTATTTTCTTTCGTATGGCTTACTGAGTGACCACAAGATAAGACCCTCGTGCGTGTCGTCTTATTAGTGGTCTGGCCTATATAAGGTTTATCTGACCTAGATATTGTTTGGATTTGGAACATTCTTGCAAGCCCGGACCAATGTTGTATGGAATTACGGCAGCCATATAGAGCACGCAGATTTAAGTAATGGGTACTGTTCCCCTAAAGCACGGAATATTATGATATTGCCCTTGAATAGGTTTCGAAGTAGATGGCGAGATTTAGTCGCATAGTATAGAGACTTGCTAATACTGTTACCAGAATTAATCAGGCCGTTTGCCGTCTCAGTGCCCCACACGAAAAGAAGTTACTAGTAAGTTAATCTAAATAAGTTGTAATTGAGTGATGATGGCTAAATTGATTTGTGGACATAAATAAAAGCCAATTCTAGATATTTTACCGTGTGGTGCCGGCTTAGAATAGTATCACCCCATATCTTTTCCGTGGGTGTCGTAAGAAGCGACTAAGATATTTGAGAGTTGATGTGTATTGCAATTTTAGAGGACGACTGGCTGATAACCTATCACTGTGGTGATACACAGCCTTCTGAATGACACTCATACTTTTGTCAGACGTGGTGTAAATGGCCATTTTTTGCAGCCGTTTAGGCTCTGCCCTCCCCGCAAGGGCTATAGACGTGACATATGTATGTATGTCTAGATATTCTTACTGAAATAGAACTCGTATTGGTTCTATGAATAATTAGGCGTATTCTAACGAACTGTCTGGTCCGATATCGATCCTCGAAAGTTTCTTCAACATAAATTATAAATAGGTACTTATTCTAAGAACTTTCAGGGCATAGGTTAAAATTATTTTTATTAGTTTAAAAGGGAATGGTTAATTTTGAAGCCATAAAGTTAGACGGTAATAAAAACTTATCAAAGACGGCTGAATGTAACATAATCTACCTAATCATTGCCGTAATCATAAACCAATATACCGTAGAATATGTATGCATATGAATTAGAATAAATAAAAAGTACTTCTTTAATCAGCAAAGGAAATGACGGCGGTCGTTACACAACCTTGTCAGAGGCCTGCTACTTGTAGTAGGCGGTTGTAAAACTCTGAAACCAGGGTTCATCTGGTCGTTGGATGATTCGATGTCCCACGAAGAGAGAGAGAAAGAGCTAACGAATGTCAAAGAAGTAATAACTTGAAAAATACGTGTTTTAATATAATTATTTTCTCGTTCCAGAAAAACGAATCGTCTAGAAGAATCGCTCAACATCTTCGACACAATTGCGAACAACACGAACTTCAAGGGCATCTCGATAATTCTGTTCCTCAACAAGTCGGATCTGCTCGCGAGGAAAGTGGCGAGCAAGGAGACCGACATACGCTGGTTCTTCCCGCAGTTCACAGGCGACCCCCACAATCTCAGAGACGTGCAAATGTTCCTGCTAAATATGTTCGCGAACGTTCGGAGAGAGCCGAAAACCACCCTCTACCACCACTTCACAACCGCCATCGACACTCACAACATCGAGGTGGTGTTCAATTCCGTCAAAGACACGATCCTCAACCGGAACCTAGAATCTCTGATGCTACAGTGACGACACGACCCGGATGTTCCCCTTTCACTAGTGCTTGATCGATGAAGGGATTGAAATGTGATATCTATTGGCAATATTGTGTTTGTGCGCTATGCTTCGAGGTTAAGTTCCGTTTGGACAGTGAGCATAATATGAAAAGACAGAATGTGATGTATTTGTGACGAGAGGCCTCGATTTTGGCCTACTTTTTATAGTGACGCTTGTAAATGTAATTTGGCACATACGTTTACCGAATGAACGGTAAAAATCATGTATTTATATCATATTGTAATGATAAATTTGTATATCAGTATATTTATGACCAAAAAATGTAGATTTTGCACTTGAAATAATTTATTATGATCACTTTTGGACAATTTTACGCGTTTAACTACGCTATTATGTAGTTACAATGCGGTCAATGAATTAGGTACTACACAGTATACTGCATTATTGTACAGTGGATAGCAGAAAGAGTTACCCCTTAATGGCTCAAAATTATATTGACAATTCATTCTATTATACTGAAAAAACAATATAATATTGATCTCTTCAATGGTAAGTCGAACTGCCGCTGTACATATTAGATTTAGAAAGGATTTGAAAACTATACATCGTGTAGTCGATAAAGAACTTTGTCATGGACAAATATAGAAAGCAATTATTGGATCTTAGAATTTTCATTAATATCTCAAAAGAGGTATAAAATTTGGTCCTTAATAAAGTGCCAAGTTGAGACTAGATGCATTATTAGGGTTTAATATCGGTAATAAGTAGAGGTAAAGTCACAAAAAGATTGCTCTAAGAAGGTGCCACAAATTGCTTGTTTTATCTGAAAGACTTAACAGTCCCGGGTCGGGAATAAAATGTAAATAATTCAAGAAATTTAGTATACACTGTGATTGAATTTTGTATGAAATTATTAGGCTGTAAACAGCAACGAATGATACTTTTTATTGGGAACATTTCTAAGCTTTTCATGACAAAATAAATCATTTTAACGCTCAAATCTAATTGTAATCAATCTCATGGATGAAGGCCGCGTCGGGGCGTCAGTTAAATGCCAAAAGCAGATGCGTAAAAAAACAAAGCCTGTGAATCTGAACAATTTTCTTTAACTCCCCTAGGATCACAGATAGAATGAATCACATCACCAAATAAAATTATCAGTTAACGTTATTTTGTATAATAATGAATGCCAAAAATGAAATTCTTTATTTTAGACTTTTATATCCATAGGTTCACTTTGTATGGGAGGATAAGTAACTTGTTTAGTATCACTGTCTTTGAATTATTCCGGGCATGTTTGCACACCCTACGCTGTCTGTGTTTTCATAATTTTCGCGAATGTTTCTACTCTTAAATATATTCCGTCCCTTGGCACAATCAAAGCAAAGACATTGTAATCTCATTAGCGTCTATCATTGTATATTTTATTTACATACGCAGTTTTGTACAATGTATAAATATTATTTTAGTAAAGGGCACAAATATAAGGTCCTATTAAATTCATTGCAAATATTTTTAGGGTATGTTCTACTCGTGAAACTGAACAACTTTTCTTAGTAACATTTTTCCGAAATATGAAAAAATATTTTGGACCTCCCATACAAAAATGTCCAAAACATGTGTCAGTTTGTATGGGAGGTCCAAATTTTTTTTTCATATTTCGGAAAAATGTTACTAAGAAAAGTTGTTCAGTTTCACGAGTAGAGCATACCCTGAAAATATTTGCAGTGAATTTAATAGGACCCTATATAGTCCTGTGATCGTACATAATTATGATCAATTATTATTGATTTTGTCAGGTCAAACGATTTGATATTTGTCTTATGATTCACATTTCTTATGTTATTTATTATTATGAAAATGCATAATTTTCGATCATAATAATTATACTCATTTTAATGTAAGTTTGGTAAGGTTTACTGTATTTATTTAAAAAATAATTTTTATTTACAAGTTTTAGATAGAACATACTTAACATCTATTTATTGTGTAAATTTTATATGAATGGTTTATTTGAGGCTATCTGTGTAAATACTATCTAATGTAGTTATGTTGTGTATATCAATCATCTGGTATTTTGGGGCTCCATGAACTACTAAGTGTTCTGTATAACCTTAACCAAGTTGCTTGTCTCTGAGAATATGAAATCACAAGCGCAATCCATTTTCTACAATAAGTAATAATTTTTCTGGCTATAACCTATGATAGTGTAATTTTATATGAAGTACATAATAAGGCTGGAATAGATAACTGTATTGCGACGACTCGGCCCAGGGTTTGTGGTGCCCTTGAATCCAAAGTTGTGAAGTAAAAATATTCCAACTTAACTTACTTTTCCCAAGTTGAAGCGCAAAGGAAAGCAAATTTTGTCGCGGCGTCGTAGTGTTGTTTTGTGTTTCGGCCACTGTGGAGCGACCGATAATCTTTAAAGGTCGGATTAATAGATATCGATTGACAGAGTCCGGTAAGGTGACCCTCGATCGAGTTCAATCCCCTATTTTATCAATTTAAGACCGTTAGGATCAATTTATGACGCACAAAACTATTCCTTCGAGAGAAAACTTTTAGTTGATGGGCCTTATAGGGTTATTTTAGTTACATCAAGGGCTGATATATTTATGATACGTAATTTTTATGGGTTTCATTAACAGTGATAAATTTGCATTTAATAGTGCCATTGAGTGGTGCAAACATCATTCAAAATTTCCGTAATATTCTGTCAACACTCCTGGGTATTGGGTATTTTATAGATTTGATTTTAATATGATAATTTTTTGCACCAAAATATTATGTATTCTAAGCGTAATAAGCAATAATGAATTAGTTACGACGTTACATGTTATTTAAGGACTATTTGACTAAAATTGTTGTATTATGTATTCGAAAATTTTAATTATAATGGCAATACAAATTTATAATGAAACCGGCGATAAAACGCAATAATGCTAAAAAGTTGGCTATTACAATTAGTACGCTTTTATTGTATACTTTTGAGAAACGATTGTCTTATCAATATATTATCCATTAAAATTTTGGTACCAAGTGTGCTAATGTTTTGAAGTGAGCTCGTTAATATATCTGTTCATTATTACATACAACAATTCAGTATGAATATAAAATTATCTAATTTTTTTTAATCGTGATCTTGCATACCTTGCCAAATAGGGGAATCTCTATCTTGTACAAATCGTACGTAATTTTACTGGGATAGCTCTATGTAAATGATTTACAGTATGGCCGTTCGAATATGCCATATTTTACAGCTGTCAAAATCATGTTGATGCTATAACATAAGGTACATTTTTGTTTGTTGGTTTTTTAAACATATCTTCTAATATGGGTTTGCCAGCTGGTAAATATAGCTTATGCGAACGGCCGTACCTTAGTAAAAATTCGAATAATGACACTTGATTTTAAAGTTTTGTGGTTCGTATCGGATTTTTACTTACGGTTTGTTTTTATTGAGTTTCCGATATTTGAAGCAAACCGTTTAGTCCTAGCGGTAGTTCAAAACATGCTGCACCTGAGAGAAGAGTTCTGAAATTTGGTACACATAATCTTTAAGGTAAATGAATCGATTTGACCCGTAGTACACAATTTTAAAAAAATCCTATGAGGAGTAATGACGTCATCTTTTTTTTGTATGGGAAAAAAAAAGTTTTTGTTCCAAAACCTATCGTGTGTGGTATCAAATGCAAGGCCTTGCTAAGCCGATTCTAAAAATATATCACATTATTATATTTAAGTCACTTGTATAAAATTAAATAGGAAACAATTCTCGAAACATGCCACGTTTGGGCTTCTCCAGGTATGATACGGTTGAATCATTACTTATGAAATATACGTAATATAATGTGTAATATCCTCATCTCTAACCTCAAGAAAGGTACTACGGATTTTTTGTCTAAAAGTAATTCTTTTTGAATTTTAAAGTTACAGAAATTTATGAAAACACACTTAGTTGAAATTTGGCATCGAAAGTTCAATTCTGGACACCGAGAATGATAAAAATAAAGTCAGATGAGATTTTAATTACATATACATCATATTCGTTTTGCAAAAATAACATGTTATGTGCTTCGGAGGGCACGGTTAACCCTCGGCCCCATCGCAGTCGCTCTCTATGAATAATAAGACGGCGGCGGTCCGTCAGGGTCGTCAGTTAGGGGCTGAATAGTAACCATGGTTCATCGGGTCGTTCGTAGACTCGGTGTCCCACTTTTCAGAACAAGATTTATTAATAAATAGGATGATAAATACAAATGCGAGACAAGTTTTCGATTGATGGTTAAAGTGATCATTTCTCTATACACACATTATATACACACCGGCAAAATTAACGGAATCTATACATAATAATAAAGTTGTAGAGGGTCGAAAGCCTGTACATAAAAGATATTGGAAAATAAATTGTCAGCGAATTCTTGAAATTGATAACAAAACACGATCCAAAAGTTTTTACATATTTTTTCCGTTTAGATGTTTGTATGTGACAGCATCCTGAAAAACTACTGAACGGATTTTGATAAAATTTGGTACAAAGATTGCTATCGCATTGAAGAAGGTAAAGGCTACTTTTTTTCTCCACTTGAGGGATTGGAGTACCTGATGTGTACCACTAGAAGCACAACCACGAGCCCAGCTAAACAATGGGAAATACATTTATGGCACCAAAGCAAGAATTGTTTAGCATCATGGAATGCTCCTGCTGGCAAACATAGATCGAAGGTTTGGAGAACCTTATGAGGACCACCAGGTGCACCTCCAAAAGCCCAGCTAAACTACAGGAGACACATATTATATAGTCCCAAAGCAAAAATTGTTTAGCGCGATGGGACGTGTCTGCTGGAAAATATAAATCGAAGGTTTGGAGAACTACAGGAGATACATATACGTCCCCGAAGAAAAAATAATTCAGCCTGATTGGGCCCTCCTGCTAGCAATTAGAAATCAAAGGTTTTGAAAACCTGATGTAGACCATCAGGAGTACCAAAAATAGCCCAGCTTAAATAGGTACATGAGATATACATATGGCCTATGGCCTCAAGGAAAAGAATATTTAGCATGGCGGGACATTTCTGCTGGCAAATAGCTAATGAAGGTGATGGATATAATAATGTGTGTATAGACAAATGAAAATTATAAAGATGAACCAAAACTCCTCTCGCATCTGTATTTATCATCTTAAAATTAATAAATCTTGTTCTGTCAAGTGGGACACTGAGTCTACGAACGACCCGATGAACCATGGTTACTATTCGGCCCCTATCTATCGACCCTGACCGACCGCCGCCGTCTAATTATTCATAGAGAGCGACTGCGATGGGGCCGAGGGTTAACCGTGCCCTCCGAAGCACATAACATGTTATTTTTGCAAAACGAATATGATGTACATGTAATTAAAATCTCATCTGGCTTTATTTTTATCATTCTCGGTGTCCAAAATTGAACTTTCGATGCCAAATTTCAACTAAGTGTGTTTTCATAAATTTCTGTAACTATAAAATTCAAAAAAAATTACTTATAGACAAAAAATCCGTAGTACCTTTCTTGAGGTTAGAGATGAGGATATTACACATTATATTACGTATATTTCATAAGTAATGATTCAACCGTATCATACCTGGAGAAGCTCAAACGTGGCATGTTTCGAGAATTGTTTCCTATTTAATTTTAGACAAGTGACTTAAATATAATAATGTGATATATTTTTAGAATTGGATTAGCAAGGCCTTTCATTTGATACCACACACGATAGGTTTTGGAACAAAAAAATTTTTTTTCCCATACAAAAAAAAGATGACGTCATTACTCCTCATAGGATTTTTTTAAAATTGTGTACTACGGGTCAAATCGATTCATTGACCCTAAAGATTAAGTGTACCAAATTTCAGAACTCTTCTCTCAGGTGCAGCATGTTCCATACATTCGGCCAGCGAGCCGCTAAGGCTAGTTAGTAAAAATACGATCAGTATGTGTTATAGTTTTAGTCGAATGAGGTACATATTGATACCAATGAACGGAGATTCATTGATTGATTGGAATGAGGGTCTCAAATAGTGGCTAAGTTAAGCAATTATGAAAATAAAGAAAAAAAAATATAACAGTCCTATTCTCTACTATTCAGTAGGTCGTTGAAGGGCTGAACACAGCCTCCGTATGTGTTGCCCGTCATCACGCGCGTAACTATTGACATTGTATGCAATGCATGGGATCGTAGGAGACATTGCACACCGCGGTACGCGCGTGATGACGCGCACGCATACGTCCTGCATACGGAGGCGGTGTGTTCTGCCTTTAATTCGGTGGTCTGATTATGTTCCTGTTGATTTTTGAGAAACTGTACTTAGTTGTATCTGTATGTGTCACGTGACTGAACAATGTGTCATTAACCTTTAGTCGCCGAGTACCTAAACCGCAGTCTGCCAATTTCGCGTTTTGCCTAGACCTAACGAGATATTGGCATACCGATGTTTAGACCTAACAAGAGATCGACATGCTGATGTTTAGACTTATTGAGTACTAGTTAATGAGCGAAGTAGGTGATCTGTGGTATTTTATTTTATAAACGAGGAAGGCGAATTGAAATTTATAGTATAGTCCGTAAAATATACAGCTTGATACCTGCGACATTAACGACTTCATTTTAAAGACAGCCTTAGTTTGTGCAAAAGTTTTAGCCTTTAAATATTATTCAATCATTTGTAAAAATAGAACATTATTTTAAAAAGAATATGTTATTATACAGACTGGTGAAAACAAAGGTAATATAAATGATTTTAATTTTTTTTCTTTTTATCCCGACATCATTTGAGTAGTTTTCGCGTATCTCTATTTCCAGTGGTTCAATTAACAGTTCAATTGATTGAACTACTGGGAAACTTTAGTAGCAACAGTTCAATTAGCTTCTTTGATTGAACTATCAGGAAGCAAAAGTCTCAAAAGTTCGATTGCCACTGAATGTCACTTTAATAATAGAAACGCCACTTTACGAATCCAAATATCACTTTACGAATCTAAATGTCACTTTACGAATCCAAACGTCACATTACGAATCTAAACGTCATTTAAGGAAACAACATGTCACTTTACGAATCTAACCATTACTTTTTGAGTTTTAATGTCACGTTTGAATTTTTTGAATCTTAGTTTCACTAAACGAATCAAAACGTCACTTTTTAAACCTAAATGTCACTTTAGCAAACTAATTGTCACTTTACGAATCCCAACGTCACTTTTAAGTTTCCTAAAGTGGCGTTTAGATACTAAAGTGACATTTAGTTTCATTAAGTAACGATTAGATTCGTAAAGTGACGTTTAGATTCGTGAAATGACATTCAGTGGCAATTGAACTTTTGACACTTTGGCTTCCCAAAGCTGGTTTTATTTTTTATTTTATTTTTGAGTACGTTCTACAGGTTAAAAATAGAATTAAATAATAAGTTGTTTCAAAAGAACCATTTCAACTTTATTTTACAAAATAACAAAGAACAAAATATCATTACTTTAAGGGCGCTACACACCGGGCGCGTATGCATCACGTGCACGTCACTACGGCGTAGTCACGGCGTGATCACAGCCGTAGACCCTCCACACTGGGTTACGCGCGTGACGCGCGTACCTACGGATGCGTACTGCGAACGCAACGCAAGGGGTCTGTTGCGTGGACTGCGTAGTTGCATGCACAGCTCTAGTTTTTTACGTTTCTGATATTCACGATTCTCTGAATTTGACAGTAACTTTGTCAAAGTCACTGTCAAAGCCCCTTTATTTATCAAAGTCACTGCCAAGGTAACTGTCAAAGTCGCTGTCAAATTCACTGCCAAGGTAACTGTCAAAGTCGCTGTCAAATTCACTGTCAAAGGCACTGTTAAAGTTACTGTCAAAACCAATGCCAAATTTACTGTCAAAGTCACTGTCAAAGTCACTGTCAAGGTAACTGTCAAAGTCACTGTCAATGTTACAAAGTCACTGTTAAAGTCTGTTACTGTCAAAGTCACTGTCAAGGTAACTGTCAATGTCACAAAGTCACTGTCAATGTCACAAAGTCACTGTTAAAGTTTGTTACTGTCAAAGTCACTGTCAATGTCACAAAGTCACTTTCAAAGCCACTGTCAAAATCACTGCCAAATTTACTGTCAAAGTCACTGTCATATCATTGTCAAAGTCACTGTCAATATCATTGTCAAAGTCACTGTCAAATCGTCCGTATTGAGAAGGTCTGGCAACGCTGCAACTGTCATGTCCGAAGGCATGTGCGTAGAGTTACGCGCAGGACTGAGCTGTGCGTGTTGGACTTGTTCGGTGTGAAGTTCAATAGGGAATCTCATAGGATACAACCGCGTGCAGCTCTGCGTAGAGTACGCAACCCGTTTGTCTCCTGGTGTGAGCTGTGCGTAACCCTACGCATTACGCGTACGTGCACGTCTACGCAACGCGAGCAGTGTGAAGCCTCTCATACAATCCCATACGATACAACCCTTTAGTCGCTGAGTACCTAAAAGCAGTATTCCAATTTCGCGTTTCGCGTCATCTCTACGCGCGTGATGACGTGCACGTGATGCATACGCGCCCGGTGTGTAGCGCCCTTTAATAAGTTTAATTATTATTATAAAGATACTGAAGCTCTTTTTTTATTTTAATAATCTTTTTCAGAAAATAAAATGCTGATATTTCTCCCTCTTCCATTTTTTTCAACTCTTTTTTGTACTTGGAATTAAAAATTATATCTATCTTTCTTCTTGCATTTCCTTCAAACAACTCTTGTTTAAACTTTAAATTCTGCCATCTTGCCTCTTTTTTTAATTTGTACAAAAAATTTATTAGTTTTGGCTGGTCCTTCATGCGGTTATTTAAACGCCTGTGCCAACCCTCTAAACTGTTATTAGTTCTATGAGTTTCACTGGCACAGCTTATAATTTCATGTAATTTGCCCATCCACTGCTTTTCTATATATTTTTCAAATTTAATCATGGCTTCCGAACGTTGATCAGGCTGTAACTGTTTAATATTTTGCCATACTTCAGGAATATAATTCTTCGGTACAAGTGGCAGGTTGGCACAAAGATTAGTAATTTTTCGTCCTTCGGTTGTGTTTAAAATATCCAATTTTTCTGCATTTTTCCATATCGCTCGTGAAAAGTGATAATAGCACCCGGTAATGACAATGCCGGGAAATACAAATTTTAATGCTTGTATTTGTGCAACTTCGTAGTCAGTTTTAAATTTTGTAAATTCAATGTGAAAATGGTTTTTAATTAATTGAAAAACCCTTATGTATGTTTCTAGGGTCTTATCAGGCAACAAACAGAATATAGCAGGTACTATATTTACTGTATCATTGTTGCCAGTATTTAAATTTATATGAATCGTGTATAGTTGATAAAACAACGGTACACTTTTGAATGTCCCATCACCATACAAGTCGTTGTCTTTTAATTTTTTTAATGTTTTTTGTGCCAATGGACTTGAAAATATCAATATTTTCTTATCGTCGCTACCATCGTTGCAGACAAGAAAATTGTGAGCTATAATATTAGGCACCTGTACTTCGCTTACAGAGCAGCAGTTCGATTTTGAAATTTCTAAAAATTTGTTCCTCGTACGATATATAGAATCTTTTTTAGACTTAAAAAGTGCAGCAAAGTTTATTTCTTCATCTGTCTCATCTTCATTATCTTCTTTCATTTCATTCATGTCTTCATTTAATACCACATTTTCAATAATTTTTGGTACAGACCCAAACGTTTGGCACGCCGCCTCCTTACATTTGTCAACTATGATAGATGTTTTGTTCTTAGCATAATTTGCTTTGCATACATGGTCACTTATTTTTAAAACCACTTTTTCACTATTCAGCTTTAAAGAAGCACTGCATATATTTCTATTTGCACATCGCCAAAGCGAGGACCCATCATTATTCGTCCTATTTTTAGTGTATGAAAAACCGTTCAGCAACAAATTAAATGTTCCTTTTTTATTTTTAACAAATATTAAATTTTCCTTCATTTCCATTGTAATTTACGCATGGGTCTAGGAAGTACACGTTCACAATTACAGATGATGACAGAATAAATTTGTTTTAAAACAAAAATCCATATTTCGTTAGAATGACAGATAGTTTTCATCAAGTTTCATATATAGAATACTATAGCTGTTACCCGCGGCTTCGCCCGCGTTCTCATAGGGATTTAATAATTAGTTGCATATTCTAAAGGACACATTGTAAGGCGAACAACTAGGAAGGCACTAAAATCACTATTCAATGATACGCAAACGATATTACGCTGAAATACTTCACTTCCTTGATAGAATAGAACCGGTTTTCCTATGGGAAAAATATGTTTTTCCGGGATAAAAAGAAGCCTATGCTATGCCAGCCTCTCACCTAACTGCACACGCAAAAAAAACTGCATAATGTCGCTCTGTTGTGTCGTGAAGGAAAGACAAACAAACAAACACACTTTTGCATTTATAATATTAGTATAGAATTATGGATTGGATGATTGAACACTTCAGTTTCAAGTGGCCAGTAAGTATGCAAAAGACAAAATTACTATGACAAAGGAGTTTTTTATTTGATCCTTCGCGAATGTTTCTAGGCACTACGAGAAGTAGGTCTAATTTGAAGTTAGGCATAACGAGAAGTAGGTCTTATGTCGAGTTAGGCAAAACGAGAAGTAGGTCTATAGCGACATAGACGAAAACATACTTAGTCCTAACGCTTATTATAAATGACATTTTGGCGAAACGCGAAATTGGAATACTGCTTTTTAGGTACTCAGCGACTAAAGGGTCATTAATGTTTTGCTTCTCTTTCATAACTGTAAGCCCCAAGCTCCACAGAAAGGACATAGGACATGCCCTACGACGCTTGACGTTTGATATCGCGACGCTTTGGCGACGCTTGAAACGGTTTCCATATAAAATGTATGAAAACGTATTGGCAAAGGCACACACAAGCGTCGCCAAAGCGTCGCATCTATGACAGCTAGCGTCAAAAATTAAGAAGAATGTTTGACGATTACTTGTCTGTCAACTGTCATTCTTACGTCCTATGCTCTTCGTCTTTTTGGTGGAGTTTGCGCCTAAAGAGGAACAGTGTCAAAAATAATCTATTTCAGAAAAAAATGTACTGGTGCACGAAACTGAACAGATTTCCCAAAGATTTCCTAAGGAATACGCGTCAAAATGTGAAGATGACATTACATGACATACAAAGAAGCGTAGTTGACACACTGCCATATTTGTTTCTATTCCTCTGGGAAGCTTGTTCAGTTTGAAAGTAGTTCATCCTTTGACATTATTCCAACATTTTTTACACCCTCCGTGAACTTGTAAAGATACTCTATTAAATGTTTAAAAAGCTTTAGAAAATATCAAACAAAGATGCCTAATGAATTGTATAGCAAAACATATAGAAATATTCCTATAGGCTATGCGCGCAAAGGCAAACTAAAAAATCGCCTGTGCGCGCATAGCCTTAACTTCAATAATATACTTGATAGGGCTGTCTCCGTTGACAATTACAATTAAATAAGTACAATTAAAATATAGCCATAATCTACTCAACAGTTTTTTAAACACCCAACTCGTCGTTTTTATTTGTTTTTAATTGAGACAGCCTTAATATGTATACTTACTGGGTGTTACAAAACAACGAATAAAGCGAGGAAAGGAGGTCAAGGTACTCATAAAACTGAACAACTTTCCCCAAGGAACATGGGTCGAAATATGAAAAAAAATATTGGACCTCCCATACAAAATGAACTTTATTCGTATGGGAGCTTTATTGGTTGTTTTGTAAAACGTTGTATTAATTACTACGATTACGAATAAAGGTGAACGTACACATGTTAGAGCCGCACGCACGTAGGGTTCCTTACCTTTGCGTATAAAAATGGCATGAAAATAGCTTTTGTTGTAGACGAGCCCACCTTAAGTTTTATTTGTTGTCATAACGGCAACAGTAATACATGTCCTGTAAAAATTTCAACTGTATAGCCATTACCATTCATGAGATACAACTTTGGAAACATCATAGATAAAATTAAGCAAAAAGAACACGTTTTTTTATAACAGTTATTTTTCAATTTAAGTTTTAGTATATATTCTTATAGCGGCAACTTTTAACTCTCTTACTAAGTATTACGGTTTATGAGATGCCCACAGCTTGGTGACAAACGGACAGACAACGAAGTCTCAGTAATGGGGTTCCGTTTTCACGATTTGGGTATGGCACCCTAAAAATCTACTAAATATGGTTACATCAGCATTACGGCCGATGCGGCGCGTACGGCGGCGCTGACAATTGTACTTTCACCTTCTAGATAAATGTTATTAGGAGTCGTATACACTCATGTTGTGGTATACTAGAGTGTTGACAATACCTTTTGGAATTCCTCTATATTTTGTATACAGCCCAATATTTATTGTACAGTGTAATAAAATACCATGCATGTATAATAATTTTCATGTTTTATTTGTAAGTTAATAACATACCAACTAAATAATATAATGGACAATTTACACTTGCCTAATATTCCAAAAAACGACTTAAATACATACTCATTGTCTTCAATATTTTCTGTAACAAAAGAATTTTGCTAGACAAAAGTTCAAATACCTACAGTTGTCATTATGTCCTTTAACACTAGAACCACCTACTATCAGTTAACAGAGAAAACACAAGCAATTTAGTGGATAATACTAGTTTGAAAATACCAACTGGACTAAAGCTCTATCAAAAGTTTAAAATTACAGCTCCACTTTCGTAATCTAAACATACTTTAAGGGTTTGTACAGACGGACTGCATTAGAACAGCAATGCGTTTAGCGTGCCACATAGACTAAACTACGCAGAAAGAGCGATTAAACCACAAAATAAATAATAGTACTACCGTAAAAAGAAACCCTGATTGTTACAAGTTCTGTTTATGTGAAATCATAAATAAATAATTATCATGAGTCAGAATAACACTCATTAATATTACAAGGAAAAAATAAGAGCATTTCTTAATTAATAAACTTAATGATAAATTGATAAATAAGAAAGTTATTCATAATAGTTAATTGACATAGCTACTTGCAACTAAGAAATGTATTTTCGATTAATTTACAGCTCAACTGCACTCAACCACCATTCCCGAGCGAGCTTGCAGTCCAAGACAAGCTCAGAGCAGTCCGTCTGTAGAGCCTAAGTTGCAGACTTTCAAGAAGTTGAAATTCAGGTCTCGGACTCAGATTCATTAGCTAATTGCAGCTGCAGAGTGATAATAAAGGGTTCTGGATTCTGTACCAGATGCTTCGTATTAATCACACCGAGAATTTCTGCTCTAGATCGTGCCCGCCATGATAAAATGATTTCGCAGTGAATAATCTCCGACACTCGAGCTGTAGAGCGGGCCCGATGCGCTGATGAGGTTAACGAATTTATTTCTCATCGGGAATGAAAATTTCGAGTTCCGACTAGAAAGAGAAGAGAAAACTAAAACTGTGAACTTTTTCCTGATCTGTAATACAAACAGTCATATTGTGTTTAAACGCTGGTAGGTACTGCTTTTGTGTCTAAAATTGCGCTTCTCTATTTAAAATTGCGCTTCTTTATTAAGTATCTATTTTTAATTAAAACCCGCCTATCTGTCAATAACCTGATTCATTAAAGAAAGGGATTGTAAATATGGAGGCAGTTCCTTATGTGTGAAAAACGAAAGCATGAACGTGTACGTAAGAGCCCTAGTGCGAGTGAGAAAGCATGACCTTCGGCCGCTATTTTTAATCCCATTCTTTAAAAACAGGTTATACATACCTACCTACAATTCTTGTTATTTGTGAGTTATAAACTGTTTATTGCGGCACTAAAATAATTTTCCCGTGAATACTTTCCAGTTATAAAATGAGAACTCCGCGAAACTATTTTGAATTTCAAATAGTTATTGTCGGGGAGCTTTTGTTTAAAGGCTCTTTATCATTTGTTCGAAAACTCCAGAATCTTCGGTGTTTAGATAATTTCATGGACGAAGTTTTCCCTCCATGCTTTTGTTGGGAACTTCCAAGTTGTATTAGGTAAACAACTCTTGCGTTACTAACGTAGATAGGCACATCTTCGGGATTCTTGCGTTAATCGTGTTGCCTAGAAAGTTGATTAGGTTTCTTATTTATTTATTTTGGTAGTTTGGTGTCGAAAAATAACAGATGATGTGTTGAAATCGACGCATTCACGCAATGTACCACCTGTCATCTCTATACTATTTCTGCACGCTCGCAGACATGCTGCGTTTGGTCTGCGAGAGCCTCACATCTTCTTATCGTAGAGGAATACCAACCATCGAGCTCCCATCATAATTGGTACAAGTTATATTGGAAAACAGTCGCTTATTACACTTTCTTTGACCTGCTGCTGTCGATTTTAGACCTAATAGCTGAAAAATAGAGCTATGTCTTTTATCTTTGAGAAATATAGTATAAAATGAAGTCGCTTTGTTCTGTCTGTCATGGATTTCGCTAAGTCCTCCTAAACCAACAAACCAACGGATGGTTTGTTGTAATAGATAGAGTGGTCCAAGAGGTAGGTTTATATGTAGGTATAACACATACCGGGAAAACGCCTTTTTCCCGCGGGAAAATTTGTTGAAGTGGGTGTTACCGCTTACTAGCCGCTAGTGATTTATATCTAACGAAAGCTCGTTACTTACCTTTGTCTGCCTATATTTTCTGAAAAAGTGCTGCTAACGACCACGTACGTTACCTCGTTAAACCGTCTCATAACCGCTGAAACTAATCCTGAGCCCGCTTTTACGGCGCTTCATCAAAAACAAACTTTAATTATACTTAGACGAAAACTTTTCATAAATCTTTTTACGAGCCGCAGCTAGCCGCAGTAGCATCTCTAAGGCGGGAAATACTCGTAACGTCCGTTTGTGCGTTATTTTAGCGCAGCGCTATCGCATGCGCTAGATAAATACGATTGTCCACTTCGTAAAAATACGGTTTATGCCAAACGGTTTGACAATCGCATCGTACTATCCTAAGTAACTAACTCCGCTGGTTCAGCAACCAAAGAGGATTTTGGCGTCCGAAACAAGCTCTCTCCACTGATCTCTGTCCTGCGTGATCTCCTGTCAGTTGCTGACTCGAAAATCGCGCAGGTTAGCCTCTACCACGTCTCTCCAGCGGTACCTGGGGCGCTCCGGGACGCTCCTGCAAAAATATGCTGCGTCGACGTACCTATGCGTCTGTCGAACCGTTTGACATAAACCGTATTTCTATGAGAGAGAACAAGGACGAATTTCGTGTTATCGTAACGCATGCGTTACCCAGAGCCAAAGTAACGCACGAACGGACGTTACGTGTGTTTCTCGCCTTAGGATATAACTGGGATTTAGTTAACTCTACCGCAGACGCTACTTTATAAACTTTACAGCGCAGCCAGGATAAATGACAATAGGTACTTAGTTTAGAGGAAAAAAGTAGGTAGCATAGCGACCAAGCTTGGGAATATTTGCTAAGGCATTCATCGCAATTATTGCACCCATATTAGATCCCGTAGTTGCGCCCCGCATGACGTCTTCCTAATTTTGTGTTTGTAAGTAGACTTTGCATGTCGTAGCACTTTGCTACGCCGTAGCGGTTATGGTCATCGTAGTTCTTGGATGTAAATTGAAATGAATACGGGACCGCTATGTGAACATCCAATAGATTTTACAGAATCTTTTAACGTGCGAAAACATTTTCTTCCTACATTTTTGTTATTATTAGTACTTTATTAGATACACAAATATGTTTTATGTACTTATTTGACACCCTACAACTATGTACCTACAATACCCTATCTTCTCGTATTTTTAAAGTTGGAATTTGCTTTGTCCTAGGTATTTGACATCATTGATTTCAAATTTGCGTATTTTTTTCGGAATAGGATTTCATTGACTTTCCATTAAATAGCATTTGATTAATGTAAAATGTATGAACTATGAAGCGCGCCTTTTCCCTTATTTGTGCTTATGAACAAGACTCTGCGTAAAACATCGCCATCAAATCAACATTTAAGGGACCAACTTATACATACTAGTTTTTCTTAGTGATATCGTATTAAAGCACAGTAAGGTCATCCGTACAGTCACTATGCAACAAATGCAACCCACATTCTTAGTTGCAATATAAAATGCTTGCAACCTTTTTAGTGTACCCTGAAATTTCACTCTTTAGTTTCGGTGAATGGCGGTCAATTTGCTGCAATCTTCGTTGCTATTTGCGACCATTTTGTGTGCTGCAGTTGTATTCGGACGTTGGACGGACATGCTTTTGAATTCTCGACTAGATTATTTTATGTTTCCATATACCTAAGGATGCAAGACGCACGTTGTCGACATCAAGAAAAGTTAACATACAAAATAGTTACCAATTATTAAGTATTCAAAGTATTGTTTAAAACGGGATTATTACCGTGATTAGGTTTTTGTTTACCTCCCTAACCCTACTGTTGTGAACAACCGTGAAAACCTAAAAACTTACAGTATTCAAAGTGGCTGAAACGGAGAAAAAATGTTACTGAAAATATTTTTTCTTAGGTTGGCACTTTATTTTTTCAGGATATTACGGCCAGTGCAATGTAAACTTCGGTTCGGAATACATTTTACGTATAACGTGGTACACAACTGATTATTATAGGTAACTTATTGCGAAAATAAGTAGGGTTATAAAAGATGACAAATGGCTCGTTCATGGCACGACGCCGAAAAATTGAAAAATGCCCGCGCAGCGTTGTGTGCAACAGCGATATTCGGCTGGTTGACATTTTGATTGGTGGAATAAATCACTTCCTTTCGCCAAACCTCAAATTAAACGCGCTACGATTGCTAGCAAATGGTAAAGAGCTTTTTGAAAGTGGCATATTAATCGTTGTTCAGATTTAACACCGTTCATGGTTTCAGCGTGTGTCAAACGAAATTGCAATAACAATTAGCTAGTGGGGGTGTGGGCGTGAAAGCTTCAATTTAATTGACAATCTTCATAATTAGTTGATGTCGTCTGACGCACACACCTATTTCGGTATATATATACATACTATCACCACAACTTAGGGAAACGACGCGCGGGGCGCCTATACAGATGGCTCACTCAGTACTATCAACGATTTTGACGCTTACTGACTTTAGCTGGAAATAACCGGAATCTCAGGGGAAGTCAAGGTAACTAAGAAGGTGGTTGACACGAACGTCATATTTCTTGGATTTAAGATTGGCTCAGAATCATATGACGTTCTTTATCAGATTTTGCTGTTTTGATATTTTTATACCTTGAGATTTCTAATATTAGCAACCCTGGCTATGTAACAAGTGTCAAACGCGAAAATGCGAAAAGGGGCCGAGTGAACCTTCTGTGTGCTATCATCAGCCATATCCACGTACTCATTTAAGGGATGAACGCATACCGGTTTATAATTAGTATTTGTATGAACATCCAACTTACCCCATTCAATAATATTGTACGATTTAGAAGAAAAAAAGCATCCCAAAGGCTACCTGTAAAAAAATCTAATAGCTTATTAGGTACATACTATAGTACCATCATTCGAATGCCATATTTGACAGCTGTCAAAATCATGTTAATGCTATGACATAAGGTCTATTTTTCTTTGTTGACATGTTTCCTAGTATGGGTTTGACAGATGAAATATGGCCTATTCGAATGACGGTACCATAGCTAGTTATTTAAAAAATACCTAGAGATACAAAAATAGATAAGAAATAGGTAGGAAATGGACTAGATAGGCTTGAGGCAAGAATAAATTACATTTCGTAGTAAGCTTTTGCCACCAACGCACCGCTACCCACGCCACGTGTGTCGAAGGCCTATCTAAAATGTATTAACGTAGGTACCGATGAAAATAGTCTGGATTTTCAGGTGTCTGTTCTAAGTGGTTTTAATGGGAGTACACGCGGTAAGCCAACTTGCTCGTTTCGCGAACCGGCGCGATTCGCCAACTCGCTTTCTGCCGACTGGCGTGCTAGGCCTACTTACGCTATTCGCCGACTAAGCGATTGGTAAACTATAGCTATTGTGTACAGTCAAGAACAATTTTTTTTAAAATTTTGCGTATTTTGGGATTGAGGAATTTTGTACGGGAGGTTGATTTTTTTTTTCGGATAGCATCTGTAAGAAAAGTTGTTCAGTTTTAAAAGTTATTTAGTTTCAAAAGTAGTTCAGAGTTGAAAGTTTAGTTTTATATGCTGCTTAGTTTAAAAGTTGTTCAGTTTTTATAAGCTACATTTAGGCCGGTTTAGAATAGCATCACCCCTATTCTACCCGTGGGTGTCGTAAAAAGTGAATAAGGATAATCGTCCTAGGAATGGACAACGTGACATCTGTCAGACAAGCGATCATCGATAATGGCTAACGATCGCTAGTCTGACAGATGTCATGTTGCGCGTCGCATTACACGTCTATTTTGTGGAGCTTGCCCTTTAGAGACAAAGCTACAATATTTGAGACGCGCGACGCGCGTTTCATCGATGACGGTCATTTGTCTGACAGATGCCATCCCAAGCATCACGACGCACGTCTTCTCTGTGAAGCTTGCGTCTTAACATTTTCTATAAAAAGTCATTTAAAAACGTTGTTCATGTTATGTCTATCCCTAGTATTCAAAATTTCATATCAAACCATATTACGTTCTCGTATTGAATTTTCTCGTGGGATTAATAGCAGACACTTTCATATTTTAATACAGATCCATAAACTATTATTATGTTCACTGTACATTATGACAGTTTGCTAACCGCGCAGTCGGCGAATGGAGTAAGTACGCCTAACGCGCCAGTCGGCAGAAAGCGAGTTGGCGAATCGCGCCAGTTTGCGAAACGAGCAAGTCGGCGAACTGATTCCAGACCTTTTAATGGATAAGGCAGGGATCACACATAACGTCCATTGCTGCGTTATTTTAGCGCTGCGTATGCGTTTACGGAGTAAGGGGAGTAAGGGGAGAATGGATATAACAACTTTTCCAGCCCAAATGTCAACCCCACCTGCTCGCGCCGGATGGCGGCGGAGACGAATCGGTTTCCGTGGTGCTCCCTGCTAGACAACAGACGGGGCTCTGGCGACCGAGTCAATGGCGGGATAACCATTACCTAACCGGGAAACCGGTTGGAAGAGGCAGAGACGGCCTTGAAGTCTAAATAGCTTCTAAAAGGTTTAGTATAGAAGGAATCTGGGGCCCCACTATACAGCTAAATGCCCTTTGTATAATCAACATGTCATGTCGATTAATAAAAACATTAGTATGCCAAATAAACCGACTATAGTCCTGCAAGTTCGTGCGCGACCCTCCCTAGGGGTGACAGACGTTGGGAGGGGAGATGTCAGCGGGTAGCGGGAGGTGTAGCGGGGAAGGGAAACGCGCGCATCCGCGCCGCACGTCATATTAAAATGACGTGCTTACTCGTCCCCCAACCGTCTGTACCCCGCAGGAAGGTCGCGCACGAACCTGACGGACTATAGCGCTCGGCGTCGACGAGTTGCCGGGCTCGTTGATGTGAAATCAGATACTGGTGAAGAATTAAGTGTTATCCATGGAAAATTGAATGAAAGCCTAAACCTGTGTACATGGAATGTCAGAGGCTTAAATAAACCAGGAAAAGTGGAGAATGTCATAGCTGAAATGGTAAGACTAGATATACATATAATGGGACTCAGTGAAATCAAATTAGCTGACAGTGGGTTAATTGTTAAGGATGACGCCACGCTATACTATACGGGGAACCCAGCAGAAATGAAATCTAACTATCATGGAGTAGGAATTTTGATTAGAAATAATCTTAAGAAATATATTTCGAACGTTATTCATTTCTCTAACAGAATGATGATGATAGAATTGAATGCACATCCATTTAAAATGAACCTTATACAAGCCTATGCACCAACGGCTGACAGTGACGATCAGGAAATTGAAGAGTTCTATGAAGGCATCAATGAACTAATGAAAACTGTTAAATCTCAAGAAATTGTCATAGTTTTGGGCGATTTGAATGCCAAGGTAGGACAGGGTGAAGAAGGAAAAATTGTTGGAAAATTTGGTTTAGGGTATGGCCGGGATGGCCATAAATAATAGAATTAACTTCTTACTTGAATGATCTTTATTCAAAGATATGGACCCTGCAGACGTAACAAACATTAACACTGTGTGATGTTGAGTATGGAGGTGAGCAGATGGTTGTCGAGAATGATTTGAGGGTTACCTTGGGTGGGTCCATTAATGTATCACGCGATGGCGAAATATTTAAATATTCACTGTTTTAGTGATAATCTTGCACTATTTCGGGAACTTCACTTGGTTATACAGTTGCAAAAATACGCAAAAGAGCAAAAAATGAACAAGAATAGGTGTTGACTTTACCGTCAGTTAGTGAGAATGCGTCAAGGAAGCCAATTTAAGTTATAAAATGATTCGAAAAAGGGCGTTGTGAGGGTGGCTTAGAGAGGATGTCCATGCAGAGTTTGCACTCTGCTACAAGGGTCCAGAAATGAAAGAGGAGACAGACTTGTTGACTTCTGTGCAGCTAACGATATGGTTATTACAAACACTTGGTTTCAACATCCATCGAGACGTCTTTACACATGGAAATCACCAGCTGATAAACCAAATCATATCGTTAGGAATCAAATCGATTATATCATCATTAATGATAGATTCAAAAATGCCATCACTAACGTGAAAACATATCCTGGTGCAGACGTGAAATCTGACCATAACCCTCTATGCGCAAGAATGACCATCAAATTAAAAATACTTAAACCGAAATCAGACAATGCAAAAATTGACCTTGTCCGTCTCAAAGATGAATCAGTTAAAAAACATGTAAGTGTTGAGTTGAATAACTGCGTAAAACCTATCTGTGAACAAGGAGGAGACGCCTACACAATTTATAACAAACTTACAACTACAATTAAAGACATAACTGTACAGGCACTTGGAAGTGGCATTAAAGAAAAGCGTCAGGAATGGATGACAGACGAAATAATGCTATTAATGGAAGAGCGTCGACAGTATAAAGAAAAAAATAAAGATAAATATAATGCAATTGATAAAATTATAGAATTAAAAATAATTTTGGCTAGAGAACAATGGTTAACTAATAAATGTCAAGAAATAGAAACTTTACAGCATAAACATGATAGTTTTAACTTACACAAAAGGATTAAAGAATTTACAAACACAAAGAAGAAAAGAATACAAAGCACTTTAGTTAACAACAGTAATATTCTAGTAGTGGATCAAGAGGAAGCTTGCGAAGTCTGGGAAGAGTATGTTCAAGAACTATTTAAAGACAACAGACAAAACACAGATTCTCCACGAAGTAATAATCTTGATGGTCCGCCAATACTTAAATCAGAATTTATCTCTGCTTTGCGACATATGAAAGGGAATAAAGCTGTAGGCCCCGATGGAATAGCTGTGGAAGTGTTAAAGTTAATGCATGAATACAACATAGATGATATAGTCAAAATATTTAATCATTTTTATAACTCAGACGAAGTGCTCCCCGAAGACTGGCTACACCCCTTCCTAAAAAGCCAAATGCCAAATTTTGTGGAGATTATAGGATGATTAGTGTCATGAGTCACCTCTTGAAAGTGTTTCTCAAAATAATTCAAAACAGAATTTATAAAACGATTGATGAAAACATAAGCGAAAATCAGTTTGGATTTAGATCGGGTCTGGGTACGAGAGATGCTCTAGTAGCTATTCAGATTCTGACTCAAAGATGCTTAGATGTACAAAAGGATGTATTCATGTGCTTCATAGATTTTGAGAAAGCATTTGACAATGTTAAACATAATAAATTAATTTCAATGCTTAATTCTATTGGAGTAGATGGGAAAACAGTAAGATTTATCGAAAAATTATACTGGAACCAAAAAGCTAAAATTAAATTCAACGATACATTGTCTAAAGAAGTTAGAATAGAAAAGGGGAGTACGACAAGGGTGTATCCTCTCTCCGAGTCTATTCAACTTATATTCTGAAACAGTTTTTGAGAAGGCGTTTGAAGAACTAGACTTGGGAATCCGCGTTAATGGCAATGTCATAAATAATATACGTTACGCCGATGACACAGTGCTTTTGGCTGAAAATCTCGATGACCTTCAAAACATGTTAGATAAATTAAACAATTCATTAAATGAGTACGGACTTAAGATTAACACAAGCAAGACTAAATTTATGATTGTTAGTAAAAATACAGTTCCTACTGCTGTACCATTACAATTGGGTAACAGCTTTATTGAAAAAGTAAAAAAATACAAGTATCTTGGTTGTTGGTTGAATGAAATATGGGAACCGGAACAGGAAATCAAAATAAGAATAGAAATAGCCAGATGTACCTTTCAGAGAATGAAAAAACTGTTTACTAACAGGAAGATTAATCTAAAACTAAGATGGAGAATGGTGAAATGCTATATTCTTCCAATTCTTATGTACGGTTCTGAAAGCTGGACACTCAAGCAACATTTGACCAATAAACTTAGAGCTTTTGAAATGTGGCTGTATCGTCGAATGTTAAAAATTAAATGGACAGATAAAATCACAAACGAAAAAGTTTTACAAATAATGAAGAAAGATTTGGAAGTAGTGTCAACAATTAAAAAACGTAAAGCCGCTTATTTTGGCCATATATATCATCATCAACGTCGCATTCTTCATTACTGAAGGTCGTGTCCGTCTTGAAAATTATTAGTGGCTTTGTTCATAAGTTGTTTCCATTCAGTCCTGTCCTCGGCTTTTCTAATGGCTGACGTAATTGGGAGCCCTGTCAGCGTGGTGACCTGATCAGTCCATCGGGTAGGAGACCGTCCGCGGGATCTTTTACCGCTAACTTTTCCGACGACCACAAGCTTTTCCAGATTATCAGGTTCCCTGCGAGCAATGTGACCAAAGTAGCTCAGGATTCTGCGGTAACATATACTTGAAAGTGTTGTTCTGAGTCCGAGCTGTTTTCGAATCGACACGTTTGTCCTTTTGGCCGTCCATGGTATGCGCAGCATTCTTCGCCAACACCACATTTCGAAAGCGTCTATCTTTTTGCGTTCTGACGACCGAATTGTCCACGAATCAGAGCCATAAAGAAATATGGAAAAGACCAGTGCTCTAACTATTCTCATTTTAGTTTTATTAGAGACCTTTCTGTTTTGCCAAAGTCGTGTCAATTTGCTCATAGCAGATTTGGCCATTTGAGTTCTTCTTCGAATTTCTCTATCACTTCCCCCCTGGTCTGTAAGTAAAGACCCCAGATATATGAAATCGGTCACAAAGGTCAAGTCGGAGAGCTCTCCCGTCCGTGAAAAGTGGCCAGCCCTATCCACGACCATCACCTTCGTCTTTGCTCTGTTAATTGAGAGTCCAACTAGCTCACTTTCATACTCGACTCTTCTGAACAATTCAGCAAGCTCCTTCTCAGATGTCGCAAAAAGAGTGGTGTCATCTGCATATCTCAGATTGCTGATCTTGGTACCACCTATCGAGATGCCGCCTTCCCATTCTTCCAAGGCTCTTCTCATAATGTATTCGCCATATATATTAAAAAGAATGGGAGACAGTATACATCCCTGTCGTACACCCTTGCATGGCTTAAAAGGAAGTGATATCACATCGTTCACTCTTATCCTGGAGGTGCCGTCTTCATATAGGTTTGCAATCAGAGTTATCAGATGCACAGGTACGCCCATTTCTTTAAGGATCCTCCACAGACAGTTCCAGCGTACGCAATCGAATGCCTTCGAATAGTCAATGAAGCACATTAGCATAGTGACATTGAACTCCCGGCTCTTTTCTATGATTTGCCGTACGTTCACGATTTGTTCCCTAGTGCCACGGCCCTTGACAAAACCGGCCTGTTCGTTTGGTATTTGCCAGTTCAGGTACGACTTCAGTCTCTCATTGACTATGTACAGCATAATTTTACTGGCATGCGAAATTAAGGCCACAGTCCTGTAGTTTCCGCAGACACGGGTGGATCCCTTTTTATGGAGAAGTACGAGTAAAGACTCTCTCCATTCCGTTGGCCATTTGCATGTCCGCCAAACGTTATTGCACAAGTCGAGCAGTATTCTTAGACCTTCGTCGCCCATGTTTTTAAGTTCTTCAGCGAAAACTCCATCTGTACCAGTTGATTTATTGCCTTTGAGTTTCCTGACTGCGTTCGTCACTTCTGACATAATGATATTAGGTTCCCTACAAATATTATTTGTGGCTGGTAGGTTATTCTGTTGGCCTGGTATATCTGCGTATAAGTTTTCACAATATGACCGCCATCTCTCTACGACTTGGTCGATTTCAGTTAGTAGATTGCCATCAGTATCTTCAATTACCCATGTATTTGGCTTATGTTCTCGTTCTCGGGCAATGCTTTTGACCTTCAAGAATAAGTCTTTGGTGTGTAATGTCTGTACGTGGTCTTCAATATCTTGGCAGATGGAATTTAGATATTCATCATAATCTCGTCGACATAGTTGTTGCACTTTGGCCGCCATCGCACGGTATTGTGTATGGTCATAGTCAGCATTCCCTATAAAAAGGGCTTTAGGGCCATATATATAGAAACAGCAAATATAACTTACTACAGCTAATTATTAAAGGAAAAATCGAAGGGAAGCGAGGCCGAGGAAGAAGGAGAATTTCCTGGACTAAGTATATCCGAGACTGGTTGAAGGTGGACAGCACGGAAAAACTAATACGCATGACTAGTGATAGATCGACATATGGACAGATGGTCGCCGACCTCCGGGATGGAGATGGCACCTAAAGAAGAAGAAGAATGCGTTTACGCAGTGTTGTCCGATACGCAGTGCTAGCGGATGTGTCGGTCAAACCGTTTGACATAGGTACCCGTATTTGTATAAAAATAAGGTGAAATATCGAATTTTTATAACGTATGCGTTCAGCGCTAATATTTCGTTAGTTTTGCGGAGTTATATGTGATTCTCGCCTAAGGAGTACCTTGCTAAAATTAGGCCTTTCCAGCGTTTGATTTACTAGTACTTATTTATAATCCTGTAGATGAATAAAAATATGAAAAACATTTAACAAGGCAAGGCAAACAAAGTAATTTATTTATTGATTGTAAGTAGGTATACGTAGCCGGTAGGTAAGAAATTGAAACGCCTGATAAAATTAAACTTCAAAGGGCAAACCATTGATGAATTTGATCTTGGACGTCAAAAGCACGATCCGTGTAATTTGACCTACTGTCAAAACAGTTCATCAAGAACCCAATTTATTGAATTACTTCCGATAAAGAAGTTTATTTTATAGGACGTCTTTGGGAAACCAATTATTTTTTGTCCGCAGAGAACCCGTCTATCAATTTCATTCATTAAATTGGGAGTCAAATTTTATTGCGCTCCAATTTTTTTACGCCCGTGTCAGTTTCCGACCGAGATATTCAACACTTCAACGTTGAAATGATAGAGCTTTGCCCTAAAAATAAACTATGTATCGATACACATGAAAGTTTATTATGGTTAGGTTGTAGTCTTCTTTCTTTTTCGTGTGGGACACCGAGTCGTCAACGACCCGATGAACCCTGGTGTCAGAGTTTTTCAACCGCCTACTGCAAGTAGCAGGCCTCCGACATGCTTGTGTAACGACCGCCATCATAGACAGCAACCGGGACCGACGGCTTAACGTGCCGTGACAATCAGGTGGTTCAGCCTGCAATGTCCTAACCAGACTGGGAACAAATTCGCAAAGTGATAAATAAATATCAACTTTGTGAGTGACACCACCGGGAATTGAACCCGGAACCTTTGCGTGGCAGGCAGGCATACTAACCACTGCGCCACATCGGCTGTCGAGGTTGTTGTGATGTACATGGATAGGGGATAATAACCATTACAGGAATGAAAACATTTGATGCTCCTTCCTTTTTCCTTTAACAACCACAAATTAGTCCACTTAAGCTCCACTTAGATAATTTCTTCGTTGTTTGTCTTGAAAATAAATTCTACTGATTTTACTTATTATGTTATATAACTGTATTTTACCAACAAAACATATAGTAGCTCTTGCTAGTCATTTATGTGCATACTTAGCTAATATTTCTCCGTTCTTTGTCTGGTAAATAATTGAATTTAATTGATTTTACTAGGTGTATAACATATCGATAATCTAGATAGTAGTCATTTTATGCCTTTCAAAAATTTAAGGTCATGCGGGTTATACCTATGGATACGTATTTCTTGTTGTCCTTCCTAATGGACTACCTATCGATAGTGGCTGTCGATTCTGCAACACTATTCGCAGATATTATACAAGACTCATGCATTTTGCGGACTCGTTGAAAGCTTTAAATAATTTCGGGTGCAACTAGGTTGAGGCGAGGGGAGGGCAAAGTGAGGGGGGTAGGTCTTTAATTAGAAGCAAGCTAAGTTTATTTGAAGTCATTAGAGGGTCGGGCTTTGAAAACAGCGACCGACCCGCTCGTTATGTCCGAAATTTGTGAGAGACGCAATGCGCCAATTTACTCGTTTTTTGATTCGTTTCAGGCAGCTTTCAGAGGCGTTTCAAAGTCGCTATAATTACTAAAACTACATAATACTGTGAAAGCCCTGAGCAAGTGCTTGACGAATGAAAGGTGCTATGCTCTTAAATGCTGAAATTAAAAACTGTTTTTACTGAAAATCTACTAAGTGTAGGAACACTTCCAGACGTTCGACAATTTCTTGTAGGAACCTCTCTACCTGTATACTAATATACTTTCTATAGAAATATACAGTTATGATTATATCATCTAGGTATGTCAAACTCAGTGCACTTTTGCTTCAAACATGCATGTTGACACCACCACTAGCACAAAAGCACAGTATCTGAGCACCTTCAGTTAACAAGAGCACGAAATGCGCCATTATCATTAGAGGTTCCCCAGTCTTTATGAAGCTAGTGCACATAAAGCAATTTCCCGGGTGCTGTAACGATTCCGGGTCTTGTGCATACCAAATGAAACAGGTCCAGGGTCTGACACGATTCAGAGCCCCAGATTTCAATCCCGCACAAAATTAACCTATTCGGAATTTTGGCTGGATTCGGCGGGATGAAGTTACGGCACGTAATTTCGAATGATAATTGTACGAAGTAATGAGGAACTGTTGATATAATGTATGTTATGACGATCAAGTTAAACTTAATGCAGTTGAATGAATAAAATATTTTAGTTTTACTGTTTCATGAAAGTAGCAGTTTTTCCGTTTGTTTACTCATTGATCGGTGAGCTGGGAAGAAAAAGAGCAATCCGTAGTGAAGTTTTGTATTCCTTTTTTTGCAAAGGTAATAAATTGCTTCAATAAATACATGAAGTGCAGCTCGTTTGTAGTTGCATAAACAAGATAAGGATTATACTGGTTTTGCTATAATTCAGGCGTGAATTTTCGATTATATGAAATATCTATACTAAATTAGAAAAAATCAAATATGCACATCAGAACCTCCAACTGCTAATTGTGGTCCCTTCATTGAATTCTTCCATTGAAGCTTTGTATCTAAAGCAATTTCCGTTTCCGACAAGGTATATACCGTACCTAGGTTTAGATTTAGACTCCAGTCTAGCCTATTCTAGTCACAAGCTAAATTGGACCAGTTAACGGACATAGAATTTCGGCATTCAGACATTCGCAAGGTCCTCGGCAAAGCTTGGTTTCTACTACACGGTCTGAAATTGAGTAATTTATTCAAAATCACGGAGTACAAAATAATTGAAAGCCTTCAATTCACAGAAAACATTTGCTCATTCGGAAACTTTAGATCAGAAGTATTTCCATGCTTCAGACATACTTCAACGCTTTAGAAGTACAGACGCTCTCACAGATCAAATTTAATTAATAACACATTTATAAATTAATAAACAAGAGATCAGTGAAATAGAAGAATATAGACACAAAATGAGATTCTTGGTAAATGAGTTGATACACCGGTATTAGATTTATGTATTTGGCAATGTAATCGCACACCCCACATCGCACACTACACATTCTAGGAACCAACTTATATATTATGATTATTCATAAAAATAAAATATAAACAGTGCGTAGCGGATAAGAATAATGCCGGTCCTAGTTCACTCTGTTTTAGATTTACTTCGGCTTAATATCGGTTAACCACATGTTGGCGGTGATACCACACATAGTAACATTCCCAAAGAGAGTTGACGTCAGGCAGGCGGCCGTTCATATAACATTAGCAAATCCTTTTGCTACTTACATTATTTTGTTCTTCAAATTACGGGGTGTTAGGGATGGTGTAAAGAAAACTTTGCAGGCGTGCTCAGACCATGAAACTGAACTATGAAAAATTTTACTATGAAAAAAATTTCCGGCCTCCACAAAGTCAGTCAGCTGATCGTGAATTTTGTATGGGAGGTTCGAAATTTTTTTTTGTTTTCCGCCATTGGCTCCATAGTAAGAGTTGTTCAGTTTGATGGTCTGATCATGCCTGCAAAGTTTTCGGTACACCGTCCCTAACACCCTGTATATTGCTCCGGCCCTTGTTATGGGATAAGGGTAGGCAGATGATGATGTCTACGAAAAAACAGTATAAGTTGATGTCTTAAATTGGAACGTTGATAATATGCTGGCGAAGAAAAGCATCCGACATCCATGTTATTTCGGCATTCACAAGGCGAAATTGGCTCGTACATGTCAAACCAACAACAGAAACTCGTTACACGGCTTTATTCTCGCATAATGTGATTAATCAAGCCTCGCAGCGGGAATTAAAACGTTAGCTGATGAATTTTAAACTCAATTTGTGTGCAATTGATCGTCCGACGGCGCGCTCTGAATTCGGTAGCGGTGCCTTCACCAGCGTTCACTTAATCCTTTGTACTGAGCAGTAGCATTCGCAGCCATTGCCTGACAATTATATTTTGCTATTAGCAATGCTGACATCAAAGTTAATTGGGCATCGTATGGAAGCCTTTTTTAGGGTTTCGTAGTCTACTAGAAACCCTTATAGTTTCGTCATGTCTGTCTGTCTGTCTGTCTGTCTGTCTGTCTGTCTGTCTGTCTGTCTGTCTGTCTGTCTGTATGCCGCGCCCTCATATCTTCGTCAGTTTTAGAGCTATCGACATGAAATTTGGTGAGAAGATAGATCGTGTTGACCCAAATATAGAAATGTTAAGAAAAAAATATTTTAAATGTTTTTTGGACCCCCTCCCATACAAGTGAAAGGGGGGCAAAATTTTTTTTTTCTTCTGTAATATTGAGTAGGATATCGTTGAATAGGTCTTTTAAAATTAAGATGAGGTTTCTTTGAAACAAAGTCACTAAAATGTTTCTGTCGCGAGATATTTACTTTTAAAAAGGGCGTTTTTGACCCATAATTTGTTCCAGCTGTAACTTCTAAAGTATAAAAGCTAAAAATTTGAAATAAATATGGAATATAGCTTACAATCTGAAGTTACAATGAAAACTATAACGGATATTGTAACCTTAAAGGTTACAGAAAAAAAAAAGAGTTTTTCTATTTGCGGTTGGTCATCATACTGCTGCTAACAAACCAGCAACAAATTAAGTTTGTAATGCTGATATTTAAACGTTGACTACGAAACCCTATTTGTGTGCGTGTCTGACACGCTCTTGGCCGGTTTTTCATTATATTGGATAAAATACTTATATAAATATTAAAAATGTGCTTACTGTAGTTTATTTTATTTTGATAAAACTTAGTTAAAAATGGTTAAATTGAAAATGCACACAGTCTAAATAAGTCGTAGCAATTTGCTACGCTGTAGCGCTACACACTTACGGAACTCTTTTGTTGATCAAAGAAAATGTTAAAATCGAATAGATGCTAGCACTGATTATTTGATTCAAATATCTTTTAACGTCATTCATTTATATAAGCCTACAATCATGATAATGTAAGCCATAATTAAGTTGTCATGGATGTTTTAAATAATCTGTGTAAATTCTACGGGGTGTAAGGGACAGCCTTCCGAATACTGAAAGGACGCATTCAGACCATGAAACTGAACAACAAACTTCGACTTCCCATACAAATTCACGATCAACCGATTGCATTTTCTATGGGAAGTCAAAAAATTTTTTACGTTTCCGGAAATTTATTTCTATGGGAAGTTGTTCAGTTTCATGGTCTGAATGCACCCTTTCAGTATTCGGAGGGCTGTCCCTTACACCCTGTATAGTAGGTATTCTTAGCAGGTAATTTGTATAAAAACAGTACCTATTGGTTGATCCCTGAAATCGATAGGTTGATTGATGTGACTGATGATATTGCCTATCAATTACCCACGGTTCTTGGTTGTTTTACATCCGTTACTCATTGTAAAATCACTTCATAAAAATTTATGGAAATTTTGTCATTAACCGAAAATTTCTCCGCATATGAGTCGAGTGTGTAAACAGCTTTTGTTTTATTGATGAGTTTTCGTAATTATTTTATGTGAGACGATAATTAAAATATTCATTTTCATTAACCTTGCTTTATTGGAGGGTAATTTGCCATAGACATCACTTTTGACTAGCGAATTGGCTATCGCAGTGCAGTGCGTTGTATTCGTAGGCACGCTTCTGTCTATTCTCTAGATACATCTCTAAGTGCGTTTTGTAACACTCAGGTATTAAAATTGGGTGATATGTTAAAACGGCAGTATTGATTTTTTTATTTTCTTTTATGGTTGGTAGTGTCTGAGAACAGTATTATCTCAATGCGTCTCAAAAGAATATCGGGATGTGTAATTGTTTTCGAGTTTGTGTGTTAAAATAGAGTCATAAGCTGCGGTTGTCGCAGTCATAACACGAATAGGTCATAATCATAAACCACCTCGATAAACTTCAAAATATAAATTATATGTTCACCAACGCACCGTAAACTAGTTTTTATTAGGTGCGCCATTGAAAAACAATCAAGATATACTTCGGCAATAAAATATAAAAGGTCTGTATCACGTCACAAATAAGTCTCCACTATCGGCTGGTTTATTTTGAGCCGTCGCTTGCCGGCTATTTTCTCCCGAAGCGTTCTGGTATTATAGTTGGTATTTTCTAAAGCATTGTATGGAATAATATGGACGTTTTTACACTACCCTGCAGTATGCGTTGTTAAAGCAAGTTCGACCTTTGTTCTCGATAGTTCGAATATAGGGGTCCACGCTATGAAAGCAGTATGAAAAAGCGATAAAAAAGATATGAAAAAGTCCCCGTGCGTGTGCTGTGCACTTATATATCGTACTGCAGACTATATAGCGGCGGCGTGGTGATATTGGTTCAAAATTATTCAAATACATAAACTGTGCCCTACGCGTATTGTGCGAACCGTGCAAATTGAAAATGCCTTAAAATAAATACTTATTTTTATTAGTTAAAAATTCTTCTGTAAATTTTACCCTTCATGTAAAATAACCTGCCTTTATTTTTCCTACGTATTAATCAAACCACCAACTAAAACCATCGCACGTCGCATCGTATCCCCTTGCACACCGATGTCCGTTCCCATTATCCACATTCCGCGCGACGTCCGAGCTCTAATTACGCTGGGCGCGTGGTAATGGCGCGCCGGAGGAGTAGGCTAGGAGGTAGTGACCAAATTACAAGTCATTTTGTAAAGAATATGTTTGTATTTGCAATATTTGGGCTTGGTAGATGGACAACTCAAGTAAAAGTCTCGCAGTGACCTGTCGCAATTCATACAACAAAATATCAATCAAGAGATAAATATCACAAACCACTAATTAATACCATCGCACGTCGCATCGAATCCCCTTGCACTCCGATGTCCGTTCCCATTATCCACATTCCGCGCGACGTCCGAGCTCTAATTACGCTGGGCGCGCGGTAATGGCGCGCCGGAGGAGTAGGCTAGGAGGTAGTGACCTGATTACAAGTCATTTCGTGAAGAAAATGATTGTTTTTTACAGAATTTTGGCTTGAAATTGACTACTTAAGTCAAAGTCTTGCAGTGGCCTGTCGTAATTCAATAAAAAGGTAAAAAAAAATATCACAATAAAAACTGACTACCTACACTACAAACTATAATTTAGGTTAAAAGGAAACGTGATTTTTAAAAGGAAACGTGATTTTTTATGGCTGGCACATATTTTAGCATCTCTATTTTATTTACAAGCTCAACAGCTCACTACTCTCGCAGATTCTTGAAAAAAACAACAAATTTTGTGTACCAACCGACATTGGAATTTGTTCACTAGCTCCTAGCTTATAATGGCTGGCCGGAATAGGTTTCCGTTGATGAGGGTGTAAAAGCCGCCATCCTATATAGGTGCTTATTCGGTGATAGAATGGATGATGGTTTCGATTGTGTGCCAGCGTTATGTTGTGTATGACAGATATGAAGGAGATCTAGTATACCTAATATAGGTCCAATATTACCCTCTTTCTGAAATTCCGTAGCTATTGGCTACGAGATACTACGGCGTCTACGTCCATAAAACTTTTACTCTATCAATCCAACTGGATCAGCGTGTAAAGATTTTATTCAAATTAATACTTCTTAAAGACACATCTAAATATCTGATCACGCCATTTCAGCCCCCGAAAAACACCCAAATTCTACATCTGTTAGACTACACCTGAAAAGACGGTGAATTTAGAGGTCAACGAATATTTCCGTAGCTTTATTATAAAAACTTGCGGCTAGGATCTGTGGGCCAACAATATAATTTGCAGCTAGGTTTATAAATGCCCATATATTATTCAATCAAGGAGAAAATCCATTAAAAGTTAGATAAAGCTGTGGGGCCAACTGCTATTATTCATAAAGTAGATTTTTTTGAATCTTATTTACAAGTATTCTACGCGACCCAAGTGGCTGTTTAAAAAGCTATGTCTTAAAACGGGAAAAACGCAGCACGCTGTTTCCAGTCTCGAAAAACGGGGCATCTCGAAAAATTAGATTTTGATGTACATTTTTGAAGACTATCCAATTTGGCAGAACGCGCGCTCGGCACAAAGTGTAAGTAATCCGCTGGCATATCGTCGCGGGAGCTGCCATATACAGCTTGCGACATGGAGACCTGCTTTTTGCTTAAAAGTTTTCCTTAGAAGAAGCCTTTTAAGTAGTTACGAAACATGTTACTTAGTCTTTGAATCCTTGCCTTGCAACTAAGTTGACGAAAAACATTATTTTGTACACCAGACCAGACAGAAACCAGAATAAAACTTTGTTAGACGAAAATTAATTTTGTATTGAAGAGAATGAAAATATTTGTCCGAGATTTAGGTCTAAAATTGAAGCAGCGCCCACAAACCTCGATTATTCCAACAACTCGATCCAATTATAATATTTTCTAAGTCCTAATTTGTCTCTCGTTCCCATTTTGTTCGGATTTAAGAGATTCATCTGTAACGATGTTCTTACAAGGGAAAACAGGTTGTATTATTTTAAAAGTTCACAACAGTAATTTATTTTGTAAGCCCTCATATTCAGTGTTTCGGTCTCAGGTTACACTATTACGTAGCTGAGTGCAGTTGCTCACAGCAAACAGTCATTAGTTCACCTCTATCCGCTTCATGCTAAGGGGGTTCCTACATGCACTGCATGTATTTCCGGTGTTTCGTGTGATCAAGTTGTTTGACGAAACGAGTCTACGAAATTTTAATACAAAAACCGGATATCATGGATGGTTTATGGAAAAGCTACCCTTACTTACTTAACACGTTCCCTGCCAACTACGAGTATACTCGTAGTGATGTATGAAAAATTGTATGGAGTATACTCGGCTGGCAGCGAACGGGTTAAAACTACCTCTACATACATTTGGCGTAAATTAGCTTTTCTGGCCAGGAACCAGGAACGAGAAAAATCATACCCCCTCCATAACATCCACAACCGTCTACTGCTGGACATGAGCCTCCCCATCGGAGAGTATTGCCATATTCACCACGCTTGCCAGGCGGATTTGCGAGAGATTTATGTCATTTTCAAATCGAAATCGATATGTCAATTTCCTAGGACAAATGTCTACTTAAAATCACAAAATTGTACATAGTTGTTGGTTGTCAAATAAGTACATTAAACGTATTTGTATATTTAGTAATTATTATTATATCAGCCTAAACCATGCCTAAACAGTCCCACTGCTGGGTAAAGGCCTCCCCTTTCTCCTTCCAGACTAAGCGGTCAATGGCTGTTATTTAGTAATAATAAACTGAAAAGTAGAAAAGAGATGTTTGATTTAAAGATTAAATATGTTATAAAATCTTTTAAAGTAGCGTCAAATCTTCGGGTCTACTTCATCATCATAGAGGTCGTTGGACGGCTCGGTGTCTCACAGAAAGAGAGATAGAGAGAGAGAAAGAGAGAGAGAGAGGGAGAGAGAGAGAGGGAAAGAGAGAGAGAGGGAGAGAGAACTGAACCGCAACTTCGTCCGGCACGTATGCAACTCACTTTACTTGCTGGTAATTTGCTACTTACACCCACGAACTTTGACTACTTAGTTGAAAGCGGGCTGAGATGAAAATTGATTAAAGAGCAGATTCGGTGTTTGATTACAGCTAAGGTTGTTGAGCAACTTCACGTTGTTTAAACAGTGTTATCTTCGGGCTAAGTGATTGATTAAATTACTTTTGATTAGGCCAGCATACTTAGATGTTTAAACTGATTTTGGAATTGGAGGAGAACCCTTATTTTTGAAACGTTAAATGTTTTTTGTTTATTTTTTGTATTTTGTTAATTACGCGTGTATACGCAGCACATACACTATAGAAAGACTTATTTTGTTTGCGAGAAGACATAAAATGCGTCAAATATTATGCAATTCATCCAAACAAGTAAAAATATATGACATAAGTACATACAGGTGTAGAAAAAACCTATGTCGCGTGGTCGTATGCTAAGGGGACTAGCTAGACAGACTTGGTTCCTTATTTTTAACCCGGATCGTCTTATCAGTCAAAGATTAAATCAAATAAAGTAAAAATTATAGGATGATGCTTCGGTACCTACCTAATCTTTTTCTCTTGGTTTTATATAATTTCATACAAATATTTTATTCTGTTATTATATGTTATTATTAAATACCTAAACTGCTAACAAAATGGATTAGGTACATTTTTACCAAGCAATAAATGGTAGTAGCAGATTGCTGTAACAACGTATTGTAAAAGAGCAGTAGGTACGCAGTTCGCATCGCTTCGTGCACGGGCAATAATATTGTCTGACAGGCTGACAGCTCACTGCCGATGGTGAGGGGTAGCTCCGGTACACACCACCGCTGATCGAAAATATTGGCATCACAGCTATATTGCCCATCTGCCTCTCCATTGCTTCTGAACAAAAATCCATATTTATGATGTTGTAAATGATGTTGTCAGGCACGGGCAATATTGTCTGACAGGTTGACAGCTGGCGATTGGCGAGAGGGGGAACTTCCTGTACACACCACGGCTGATCGAAAACATCAGCATCACAACAACTATATTACCCATCTGCCTCTCCATTGCTTCTGAACAAAAATCCATATATATGATGTTGTAAATGATGTTTTGATTTATTTAATAGAACTTAAACTTGTGTTAATGTACAATTACAGACTTACGTGCTAACTATATACAGTAAACCTATTTAAACTATAAATTAAATAACTAACTATAAAATAAACTATAAATGATGTTGTCAGGTAGGTACGGGCAATATTGTCTGACAGGTTGACAGCTGGCGATTGGCGAGAGGGGGAACTTCCTGAATATACCATGGCTGATCGAAAACATCAGCATCACAACAACTATATTGCCCATATGCCTCTCCATTGCTTCTGAACAAAAATCCATATTTATGATGTTGTAAAACAGTACGCTGCTCGCGTCGCTTCGGGAACGGGCAATATTGTCTGACAGGCTGACGTCTCACTGACGATGGCGAGAGGGAAACTTCCTGTACACACCACACTTCGACTAATCGAAATTCTTGGCATCACTACAGCTACATAATCCATCTGCTTCTCCATTGCTTCGTAGGATAATAATCTTGCTAAGAGAAAGTCGGCATACATTGGTGAAACGAGATTCCAACAATCATTATTAGCTCGATGAAGAGCTACGGATACTTCCTCGAACTTTTTACAAGGATTGACAGCTTATTTCAAGGAGAAACACATTCCGACAAAACTTATAAAGCAGTACTTACCGGAAGATTTGTTTGCGGGAAACTTCTATCAGCAAAATGGCATTGGCGCATATTAGTCTACTAGATAAAACGTACTTAACATCTTTTGAAACAGCTTACTTGGGCTTATATTTAGGAAGCAGCAATGGTGATTGCGCAGGTGGATTCGGCCGTTCGCACCGGAGTGAGTACCTAGACCGGGTTAAACTCAGTAATTCGGTCACGCGCGAACTCATTCACGTAAAACGAGCAACTCATCGCGGGAATATCCCGTTTTTTCTTATTCAAAACTCGACACCCAGCCCGCACTCCAGTATAACGAGAGGGTTGTGTGCTGAATCATCATTGTCTTTATTGAAAATAGAGGCCAATTTGTGCGTCGTTTTCTTTAGGCACACGTGGGTGGAGCGTATGTTAGATTAGTGTGGGCGTCGCAGACTAATTATTCTAAAGATCTATCGTTCAGCCGTACTAACTTTCAAAGTAGTTCAAGTGAGAGATTAGTTCATGTGAGTATTATAGCAATTTGATTATGTGTAACTAGGTCTAGGCCTATAGCTTATAAAAAGTGAATTTGGCTCAGGACCTCGATTTTTTGCAAACCAAACATTTACTGAAAGCGGTACATGTAATAAAATTTCGTAAGGTAGCGAGCGACGCCTATTGATTGTGTAAACGAAATCAGCAGCGAAATTGGAAAAATATATCTCATTCTTTCTTTGTCTTCACACAATGACAGTTCAATAAAGTTTCTCAGAGTGTAAGGCGGGAATCAGACGTAACGTCTTTTGCTGCGCTATTTTAGAGCTGCGTGACAATGAAATTTCGAAATTCCACCTTATTTTCACACAGATATGTTCGGTTTATGTGTTTGAGCGTCGCATCCGCTAGCGCTTGGTATCACATCGCTGCGTCGACAGATGCATCAGTCAAACCGTTTGACATAAACCGCATTCCTCTCCTCTGTGGCGACATTTTTTATAGGTAGGCCTTGTCTGTGGCAAAGTCCTATATAGGACTTTGCCACAGACGAGCGAATATACAGGGAGTAACAAAAAGGGTATTACAAGCCGAAAGGAGGTGAAGGTACTAATGAAGCTGAACAACTTTCCTCATGGAACATGGTTCGAAATATGAAAAAAGAATTTGGATCTCCCATAGTAGATAAATCAGTCAGCTGATCGGCGATTTTGTACGGGAGATCCAAAATTTTTTTTTCCTATTTCGACCCATGTTCCATGGGGAAAGTTGTTCAATTTCATGAGTACCTTTCACCTCCTTAAGGCTTGTAATATCCGTTTTGTTACTTCCGGTATATGGGGAGTAAGGTAGAAATTCGTATTGTCCTAACGTATGGGCTACGCAGCGCTAAAATAGCGTAGCAACAGACGTTACATGTGATCCTTGCCTCAGAGTGTTATCCCGTCTTGAGGAGTAATTGTCTCCAGCGTGTGTTTTTGTCACGACGTCGTAATAATGAATGACGAAGCGTTTTCTGTGGAACGGCTACGAAATAAAAGAGTAAAACAAATTGAACTTCGACTTAACTGCGAGGTCGTATTCATTTTCGGTCACGGTATAAAAATAATGTTGTTCAGGAAGAAAATGAACTACATGCATCTGTTGTATAATATTTTGCGAATCTCAGTTTGAAGAAAAGTCAGTGGTGCGTAATAGACTCATAAATACATTTTCATACAAATACGGTTTAAGTCAAACAGTTTGACAGACACATCCGCTAGCGCAAAAATATTGCACAACGCTGCGTTGATAGATTCGTCTGTCAAACAGTTTGACATAAACCATATTTGTAAGAGGGTAAGGTCGAAACTCGTATACACAGTGCAAAAATAACGCACAAACGGACGTCACGTGTGATTCTCGTTTAAAGAGAGTCAGGTATTTATAAAATCTTTTAGAGGTGGGTGTCTGAAGATTTTTATTCCAGCTTAGGATTGAACAGTTAATTTCTAGGAATTGGATCCAATATTTGCTTGTCGGCTTAAACAGAGCTGGCTTGCGTCTATATTGGTGCGACGTTTTAATCCGCCCTGCGTCCATTTAGATTTAGCTAACTGAAATGCTTTATATAAGAGATAAGGTATTTTCAGCCTGTACCGATAGGTAACGCGCTAAGTAAGTATGTAAGTTTACTTAGAGAACCTGTTAATTTGACAATCACATCACGCTAGTACAAAACAAGCAGGTAAACATTGTACATAAATTGGTACCTACACTTTGTTCCGCCATCAACCATTTTTAACAGTAGGTCAAGAAGTACCTTAATGCTATGCTTCAGCTTTCTAGCTCAAAGTGCAAAGCTAAAGCTCTTTTTGAAGCTAACCTCCACACTACAAATGAAACTGCAATGAGTGCGTCGTTCCACCAGCCGTCACGTAGCCCCGTAGCCCGCCGTACGGTGCACGTGCGTCCGATGGGACTGCAGCGGTCATTGTGCTGCACATTGTTCCGTGCATCACGTCCCGCTACGGTACACGTGCATTCACGGGTTAAATCAGGCGTACATTTTAACTGAACGAAGTTCAATGAATACCTTGGCGTAAGACCTTTCAAAGGTGGAATTTTCCTGTGGAAAGTTAAGCTTTACCAATAGAAATTAGATGAGGCGTTATTTTTGTGGGCAGTGTGATGCCGGCTTAGAATAGCATCACCCCAATTCTACCCGTGGGTGTTGTAAAAAGCGACTAAGGGATAATTATCCAGGGAATGGGCAGCAGCGTTCCCTGTGAATTAAACATCTTGCACTGCGCTCGCCAATCCGCCTGCCAAGCGTGGTGAGTATGGTAAAACCCCCCAATACGGGGGAGGCCCACGTCCAGCAGTGGACTGTTGTAAAGGGCTGTAAAGGGTTATTTTTGTATGGATATTTTTAACACGCGTATAAGTTTAGACCTATTAGTCCCAGAATTTTCCAATGAGGTATTTTTCTCCGACTTTGTGTCCCACACGACAAAAAACGAATTAGCATGAAAGATAAATATGCTTTTTAGTAAATAATTAATTAAGCTCACAACTGAAAATACCCCTTAAACATTTCTGCTATCAGGTATCATTATGAAACTTATATGAGTTTGTAAAAGATAAAAGATAAATCTCTAAAAATATCGCTTGACCGATTTCAATAAAGGCTATTTTTAGTCTCGACAACGTTTTAATTAAAACCTAAGCTTGTCCCCATACCGGCCCTTAGGATACATAAAGGAATTTTATGTGGGTGTTGACTTTACTTCGCAAATAATTACAGTGGTGAAATATTGAGTATAGAGCTATTAGGGCTGCCAAGCAGGCTAAAGAAATTCACAGTTATTCTCATCAATGAAAATGAGAAAGTAATATAATATAGCATGTGTGTGAGAGAGATACCTAATAGCATGTGAGTGCATTAAAATCCTTAGTTTTTATTGCTTCTAATCTTGTCAGACATTTGGATGAAGCTTTTTGCAAGACCATGTCGTCGATGAAGCTTTACGACAAAAATTCTTTAAACTTAATACTACGGTCATAACTTGAATAGTTAGATTCTTAGATTGCTATTATAATTTTTCTGTCAATTGTAAGCCTAGTACGTGATAGTACGGCGGTGAGCTTCCCGCAGTTAATTACCCTATCTTCAGAATAATGGGACATTATTTTTAATCTGGACAAACTGGCTGACAAGTGCGCCGTTTCGTACTTATTAAACTTGGCAGCCCTGTAAGCAATTTGCAAGTCAAAGTGGGGCCACGAGCTCTTTATCTATACACTGCTCTACCGCTCCACCTCTACACGAAAACAGGGATGTTTACTTGCTTTTAAGCCACCGCTTCCGCTGAACTGCAAAACTTCAAATAAGTAATTTACAGCTCTCTTCTCTTTTCTATAAAACACATTCGTGTAAGTACTTCTATTTTATTACTTACAGATTTTTCTGAAGGTAGCCTTATGTAGTCATCCCACTAACATTTTGTTTCTCGTGTAACGTGTAATTTAAGGTGGTTCACGTTGAGGATCTCTAAAAACCACTCTTCCTGTAAATATATCTCCAGGACCATCGTTTAGCAGTACGACCTACATCACTGGTTAATTTACCATACAAGGCCCGCGGGGCAGAAAAGGGTAATGGTTATGGCCGAGGTCATGTTTAAAGAAGGACATAGCCATACAAGAAAATTGCTAAGATGCCAAATTAAGTAGTACCCCTCTTCTAAGTATACACATAAATAAAGCTTTTACGTCGTATACAGGCTGGTTGTTAAACAGCAAGATAAACAAAACACATTCTATTTTCAAGCTGAAATGAAAACAAGGAAACGTCGAAACGTCATCTCTTTCATTTGCATTTCCCGCGTTTACAGCGAAGGGATTTAAGGGGCTGTCTTCACAGATGAGATGTGCGACGCGAAATGTAAGATGACTGTCTGTCAAACAAGTGATATTCATCCGTCATCGATGCGACGAGCGTCTCAAGAGTTATCTACACACGTCTATTGTGGTTTCATACATTTTATATGGAAACGGTTTTAAGCGACGAGATGTAGCATGTAGCACGTCTCACTCCTTACGTCTCGCCTGTGAAGTTAGTTCCTAAAAGGTAGGTTGGTAGGTCGATAGAATGACAGCCACACGTTTTTATCCAATCAATGAACTTTATCGAAGGTATGAACAAATAGGTAGGCAGTGCTTTATAAAAAAAGGACAAGACTAGAAAGAGTCGAGGCCAAATTGATCAGCAAACATCACGAGACAGAAGTAAAAGAGAAATCTGGAAATTGCTTTATCGCTGAGTTGTAAATCTGATTAAGGACGTGTGGTATTGGAAATGTTCAAAACAATACAGAACAAACAAAATTTCCTGAAGGCTGTGTAATCTTGTCTCAATTTGCAAAGTTTGCTCCATATGCCTTTATCCTCACTCGTGCGTTCTCAGCTGATAAACTTCTATTGCTTCTTTTATTTTGCATGTGAGTCAGTAGCTCAGACAGACACAATACAGCAATGAACCGTATAACGCAAGCTGAAAGTCCACATAGAGCTTTAAGCTAAGCTTTTCTTATTTATTAGAGTGCGACGTGGTGCGACGCATTCCCACGGAAGCTGCTATAAGAATATTGATCAGATATTTTAGCATTCTAATCTCGTTTTGGCCTCAACTTTTTTGACTCGACGCGACATTAAGCGGGTCGTGGAAATAAACCGAAGAGCTTAACTATGATCCGTACCTACTGACCTACTTAATAATAAAATAATACGTATGGTAATAAAGACACGTTGTCTGAAATACTAGATACCAAGGTCGAAGCTGTCCTGTGTACACTGTACTGTATGTCAGTATTTAGTCAGTACAGTCGTGCAATTTTTGGTTGTTTCATTTATGTTGCATACTGATATGACAACTTGCGCAAAATATTTCTTCTTGATGTCAAATTCATGCAATACACGTTTTGCGGTAGCTATACATACTTATTTACGAAAATTATAGCCTATTATTTTGCGATATAGGTAGGATTTAGGTTACTCATCGTATGCTTTCACGTAAATCTGGATATTATTAACGGTACTAAATTATAGTTAATTAATGGTATTTTAGACAAGTAAAGCCGCGATTGGGAACTAGTATTGTTGGTGCGCTGCAGTGCACCCTCGCCATTAATCTAGTTAGGCTAGAATAATCTCTAGACTAAGCTAATCATTGTCCATTATACTACCCATCGACCGTGGCCTGAACAGCACGTCTGGCGTATTAGGGTAACTAGAGCTGTATTTAACTTTTGCTTTATTATCGCAATAGGGATTGCTAGGACCAACTGATAATTAGGACGTGCAATAGTGCTACAGCGGTGTACCAAATCTTCTGAATACGAAGAACTGGTGAGTGGGAACCCCGAAATCTGTGATAGGGTTTCTCGAGATTAGAGTGGACTTTACAATATCAACTGCCTTTTATGGTATCTAACTACGATTGGTGTACTTACATATAATACGTACTTACGTGAATTAAGCTACATAAAACACATGTCTACACTAGTACCTATTTGTAGGTATTATGAATTCTGTGACGAGGTTTTATTGGTATTAAAATAAGACTACAAAAACTTCCGGGCTAAATACCTAATCTCATTTCACTACTGCACATGACTTATTGTTATTAAGTTACTAGACTGGACCACCAGCAGAGCTTATTCCATAAGCTTCCTTATTCCCGCGGGAGCTACAAAGAAAGCTGCTTTATTCTGAAAGCTAAACAAAATTTACGTAGGTTTAGTTAGAACTTACACCATTTTTTCAGGCTTCATTTTTAAAGGATTTGTTTGGAAGTAGTAAGCATTATATTGCCTGGCCTGTGGCCTTACTAAAGATTTGGAGATAAAAAGTTAAAAGTTACCGAGCAATATCACGATGAATGTAATTGTCTCAAATGATAAATTCACTCTTTCATAAATAATTCGGTCCCTGCGCTCACCAATTCGCCTGCCAAGTGACTATGGCAGTACCCTCCAAAAGGGGGAGGGTCTTCCGGAAGTCTAATTTCCAGCAGTGGACTGTTGTGGCTGTTGTAGTAGATAAATTTATCAAGCCAATTAGAGCAACGCGTGGAACCTATCAAAATTACCTGCTCATTCCGAACATTACAGACAGACTGACATCAACAGCCCAAATTGGCCCAAATAGTTTAGATTATCCAGCCTATTTGTGATTTGGTCGGTAATTCATATTGATGCCACGCTCACAAGTTTCAGTTTACATTGTGAATTCTAGGATCAAGTTTTGAAATTGGTGTTCTTGCGATCCATATATTCTTATCTTTGTGTTTATTTAATCTTTTATTCACTATTTTTATCTATGTATTTTTTTTCCTCCAACCAATCATTCAACAGTATCCTACCTACTACATCAGCGCAGTTTGCTACGGCTATAGTAGGGCTAATGTGAATTTGCTACGGCTATACTAGGTCTAATGTGAATTGGCATCATTGGCAGGCGGATTAATCGAGCGAGATGAGCTAATTTGTAGCAGTTGACGGGACGGGAAGTGTGTACCCTAAACCAGGATTAACATACCGAGGCGAATGCCACTTGCTATGCATAGTACCTATTGTATTTGATTGTTAAGCTTTGACAATATTATATGGAATTCGCTGAAATGGTAATTGATGTCCGCAAATTGTTTGATGAATTTATTATGATGAATTGCTTACTTATTAGTTGTTGTAGGCCGGTTAAATTACCCGATCACTAACTTACTAGGTTTAGTATTTTTGTGGTTTAGTATTATAATTTTACATATTATTGTATTATTCGTCCTATAAGGCGACGTAGAGTTTTTGACCTCGGCTGAATACCTATCTGGTGATTATGGTCAACCATGTGGCTGGTTAGCTACAAATACACTCCCAAAGAGGGTTGACGTCACGCAGGCGGCCGGTCATAAAACATCGAGAAATCGTTTTGCTACTTACATGATTTTGTGCTCTAACAAAACATGTTGCGCTGATCCCAACTGATTTGGGATAAGGGCAGGCAGATGATGATGATGATTGGGTTATTTGAGTATTGCGTAGAGGGTGCTGAATTGCAGAGTAGGATTACGTAGGAGCGAGATGATGATGTGACTGCAAATCATTGGCCTCATACGTCTGAGTCAGACGATTTATTCAGTGTCTGAGGCAAGATTTTTCATGGTTGTATTTTTCATAAGCCAATACGGGAATGGCATGGCTTTTTGCACGCTCTCCACAAACACTACGTTGCCTGGGACGCAATTATGGAAAACGCAGCGCTGTCCAGAACCTGCAAATACCTGTATATAGGCGACTGTATATGCGTACTTTATTTATTTATTCCCGCTTTGTCTCTCTCTACAGTGCACATCATAAGCCTAATAGAAGAGATTGTTTTTATGTAATGTATGATTCCACTTACTTCTTAGGTATATGTTGTGCAAACTGCTGCCAGCCAACACACTCATAGCTTTACTTACAGTAGCAAAGAAAATATCTCTTTTGTGCGCCATTCCTTAAACTTCTTTCATCGAAATTCACTCAAACAGTAAGTCACTGAGCTTCGACTGCGCATAACGATCTCCGTGAACTTCATCACGTCATTTCACTCCGGATAAGGTTACAAAAGCGTGAATATTCGATACTGTTTGATCGCTCAAAAGGCTTTGCGGGAAAAATCCCGAAAAAGGAGGTAATCGTTCCCGATTTCACGGTTGAACGCCCCCCGCGGAGCATTGCGTCGAATAGCTGTCTGTCAATAAAGCGTAACCGGTTTTGGTAAAGCAATGAAGGAGGTAAGTAATCAAATAACTTTTTGTTACATACTGGAAACAGCAAGTGCTTAATAAAAAGGAAAATTTAATACATATCGCATCACACATGTTTTGTTTTAATAAAACCATTTCAAGCATTTTACCTTTTTGTTTCATTAAGCTCCAATTAGGATTTTCACTAAACAATTCACTAATTCACTAGTCATTTATATTTAAATAAAGTTAAAAGTACTAGGTATTCACTACGAAAGGTTTTTAGAAAGTCACTTACAATGCTAATAAACTGGATAATTATCAGATAGCCATCTAAGTGCTTGTAATAATCATTATGCATCTCAGTAACGCTTTTAAAACTTTGTAGCGCTGAAGCTCTTGAAGTAACTAAGACATTGCGATGCTAGTGTTGTCGCGTCGTAAAATGAAAGCCACGAGTGAATAAACAAGTTAGCTTCACTTACAAAGTTAGTGGAGTAGTCAAATCCGTTGCGGGGACTTCGTAGTTCCTTTTTTACTTTGTTTCTTTTGAAACTTGTGAAACTGCCACGTGCCGCCAGTAAAGAGTGCAGTTGGGGAAAACGGCACAAATAACAGCTTCAAATCTGACTAAAGCGTTTGTGCACAGCTTTGAGGAAATTTTTCGTTCACATTTTTACTATTTACTGCAGATACATTACATATCTACGTTTTTCTGTTTCGGTTTGCTCGGCTTTTTGTAACACACTGAATCTTATGCGAGTTTCCGCACTGACGGCAAAAAATATCGCTTGATTTTTTCATACACAATAAAATATCGCGCGAGAATAAAATTCGCTGTGTGGACAGAGCCTTAGTATCTCTGTCTCTGTAGACGTATGTCAAATCCGACTTCTTAATAAAGTAATGAAATACTTCATAGTTTATTCTTAGCCCATGCATATTAAACTCCACGTACAAAACCAACCAATACAATCCAAATATTGACTTTCCCACACATTTGCAAACATTGTGAAACTAAAACTCGGCTGGTAGGTCGGTGCAAAAAGTTGTAATAGTGGAATGTTTAACAAACCCTCGACCGACGTGGGTACGCTAGTTTTAACCCTGAATAGGGATGCAAAAGTTATCCCACTAGTTAGATTTAGCGACATCGATATCTTGACCTAAAACTCCAGTATATTTTTAACTAAAATTGTTTTTTTGAAAATCTTTTTATACAATAACTTATGAAAATAAATGCAACACTAGCACAGTCAGTGCATTTTTATATAGTAGCTTTTGAACTCAATTCTATATGTGTCGTAAAGCCAGTAACATAATTTCATACTCTTTTGTGGATTTGATGGACTTTTCGATTCGATATTTGATTTTAATATATTCATATTTTTCGTTCAATATGAATGACTCTTCGATATACTATCGTAATTTTTGGGCGTCAAAAGAAATGTTACTATTCATAAAATTTCGATATATTGTTACATCTCTACCTACTCCTGATATCGGTTGTCGAACTTTTTGAACAAACCGCCCCGAAAGTTTAAGTGCGGTTGTAATACAAATCAAAGCATTAAATAGATTGAAGTGATATGAAACTTTTATTTAGGGCAATTGCAGCAGCACGAGAAGAATTATTACTTCTATGAAGGTAATATGTAGGTAGATACTAAAAAGGACTTTTGCTTGGTAAACCAACAAATACCTACAAATCATGTCCTTAGTAAATCATAAACTAACTATATTGAAAAAAATAAAATATAAATATACCGTGAAAGATATTTTAAGAAGAGTTGTAAAAGCAGAGCGTAGTTAATTAGTGAACATTTTAATTGGAAGATTAGGAGAATTTATGTGCAGACATTTTTACTGCCTGCGTTGTGCTTCGCAAAAAAAAAGTATTTTTAAGACTTTTTATTAACACAAGACTAATTTTTAGCTACTTCTTATTTTCTTCTGTTCGAGTGGATATGTTACCGGCCAAACCCGATTTTAGGATTGACTAGTTTTTCCTAGGCCAAAGTAGTTTGTCCTACATGCGATTGGATAAACCGGTATAGACCAGGCTAAACCGGTTTGTCCGATGGCCGTTAGAAAAAACTAGTTAATCCTAGCCTGAACTAGTTGGGCCTAAAATTAATAAATACGTTTTAGGATAAACTGGTTCGGCTTAGTTAAAAAGGATTAAGGCTACAGTGACGGAGCTTTAGAGGGTAAAGGGTAACGCCGCTACATCCTGGAGACATCAGACACCCTGGAGACTCGAACACCCTAGAGGGTGGAGTGTAGGTAGCATTGGACCTTAATGATTGAGCAATGAACTATACTTTATAATTTACCAAAAATAGATTGGTTTCGTATCAACACCTACACGAGAATATATCACTTTCTTCGAATATTATCTTCCTCGCACTTGTCTAGGTTTTCTTTCGGAATATGTCATATTAATAGGTTACAGTTGGCAAACATGTCATAGGTTTGGTCACAGAAAAGAAGAGAGTTACTCAGCACAAATTAGGAAAACGGCGCGCGGGCCACTCAGGCAGCTATGCTAACGTCATGGTAAGGATAAAAAAGTGATAGATAAGTATTCTAAAAACGTAGACAGTATTTCGTAGGCAATTCTTTAAATTAAAATCCCAAATACCGTCACTGAATCACACGCAGTATGTATTTCCATAATAACAGTCTTTATGAAATCATAGATAATACTTATTTCATACCTACAGACAGAAAATTCTGCAACTCAACGTTCCGCTGTCAATTCTGACCCTAATCCAACCCCTAACCCGAACGAAACTCAATACATATCTATGTATATTTAGGTATATGTATGTATGTTTCACAGATAGTCCAATCAACTGGGCTCTACCTCTCGATATCTATTTCTATCTCCAAATATTGTCTCTGTTTTATTATTGAGTGATTTCATACATTGTCACTGGGCTGGAAACATAACCGGCGGGCCTAAACAAACTTGTAGCAGTGCCTAAATAGAATATCAGCTGATAATACCTCGTATAGATTTACTTCAAACTGCAAACCAGCAAATTACTTTCTTTTGTATATCTTTAGAAAACGTGAAAGTATGGTGATTCATATTCAGAAGAGCAGTATAGAAACTGTGCGGAAGCAGTTTCTATTTCTCACGACGTCAAAAATAAATTCGTCTTTCTTTTTCTTATACCTACTACATGCCTTTTATGGAAAGCTTTCTGCTTTTCGACACAAAAATACTAGGCTATTGCGGCTTAATTAGGGTACCGAAAAGAGAAAAGCCGGCCAGCAAATAAAACCCTCACGGTCCAAATTACCGCGGGCGAGCGAGCGGGTGAGCGTCGTCGAATCAAACTGATCGATCACGTGATGCGTCCAAGTATCGACAAGGGCGATCATTGACCTATATTGCAATAATGGTCAAAGCTACCTGTCAAAATTACTACAATGACGTGGTTGGGATCAACTCAACATGTCCAGTTTTTGGAAGGCGCGCGCGCGTCGATCGTACGGCCGCCCGCGTCACCCGCCCGTTCGCTTGCTCGCCCGCCCGCTGCAATTTGGACCGTGCCTACCGGTACCTTTTGAATAATCTTTTTCTTTTATGTTCTCGTAAAAATCGGGCTATTATGCAAACCTAAACAGCCTAGTCAGACTGAGTGGTCGGGTCAGTTTACTCAACAAAATAACGGAGGTGAGTAATAAATTTTATTAATAGGTAAAACATAAGGCACCACACTATAGCTCATAGGTTTTTTATCTATAAGAGGTTAGGTGTAATTGCCAGAGTGTGTGGCTGGATTGGCACTGCTGCCAAATGGAAATGTTTCTTTGTCGACTTTAACAAATCCCAGAGGGGTGATGTTATTTTATCCTGCTTCCGCTTTTGTTAGTTTTGCAATAATAAGATTCCCATGTAGAATAAGATAAAAAGATATATGTATACAACAATAATTTTACCCTCCAACCCGAGATGGAACATTATTCATCCCAAGAATTTTACACTCCAGTGAGGTCACGTTTTCCTATACTCATTCTATATCCTACATATCAATATTCTGGTTGTATGAGTGAGTAAACTTTGCCTTTCGCACTGTTACGAAAGTTTTTTGGAAGCCTCGGGAGAATAGCAACATAATCTACATATTTTGCAACAGATAAGAAGAATTTTATGAATCGTGTGTTTCTATGTGGATGAGAATTTATCATAGATGTTTTCGGAAATTGTAATTTAGGCTTAGCTAGCACACCCTAAACATATTTGTACTTAATTAAAAGTAAGTAACCTAACCTTGTATTAAAGGTGGAAATAAGAAAAAGACATTGGACCTCCCATACAAAATTGCCGATCAGCTAATTTGAGTTACTATGGGAGGTAAAATTTTTTTTTTCATATTTTCGCTATCGGTCACTAGTAAAATTTTACCCTATAATATGAACTAGATTGCTAAATATAACATAAGCTCAATACATGCTACTAAGACCGGGTGAATGTTATTGCGGGATCCTGAAACTCAAACTTTGCTCCCGAAATTCAGCGCAGCTTATAAGGTTTGCATAACAATGAGCTGGTATACGACGGAAAAAGTCATGACCTCTATGAAATAATTAGAAAAATTGTTGATTGTTATTTGACAGTCTACTGTAAAATATTGCACGCCGTCGTTCCCGGTTGCTGTCTATGATTACTTAGAGAGCGGTCGTTACACAACATGTCAGAGGTCTGCTACATGTACCTAGTAGGTGGTTGTAAAACTCTGACAATGGGCTCACGGGGTCGTTGGACGTTTTGGTGGCCTACACGAAGAAAGATAAGTAGTTGTGTGCTTAACTAAGGTAATGTAAGAGAGGAAAGATTCGATAAAAAGTCATTTTTTTCATATGATACGATGGGTATCGAAAGTTTGTATTGAGTTTCCGGTTCTTTTGGTGGATTTGCTCGTTACAGCGTAGGTGAAACTGTCAGACTGTTTGTCATCAACGTGGAAGCTACATTTATGCCTTTTCCTTTCACATGCACATCACGTTGCGACTTTTTGTTTCATGCGACACCCTAATGACCCCGTAATGGGCTTTGTTCCTAACGTGAACGGCGTTTTTTAATTCCCACTCATGCAAGCATCTGAATAAAGCTGATGAGAAGACCTTGGATAAGCTTTCGTAGATAGCCTACTGAATTTAGTGATACTTAGCTGTCACACATACATACCTATTGATTCATATTTATTTCTTACTGGACTTATTGCACTCAGGTATCAGGGGTTTTAATTTAAATTCGGTTCGCCAGGTAAATTTTTTTAATGCCTTATTTTGATATTATAGATCATTCTAAGAAACTATTTTCGATATTTTGAAAAGATATTATTTATTTCTATTTTAAATATTTTTTTAAAGTTTTGAGATTTTACTCAATCACTAGGCTGCATATTCACAATATCTTTGCCTACACCTGGTCTTTAAAAATAATAATAATGGCAATCTATGGATAATCAAAACGTCAAACAATTGTCAAGAGTACAGATAAGTAGAGATGTAACCTCACAACCCGTAACGTCTTATCGATATCGATATTTAGCGTTGGCGTGAGTAAATATTCAGTAAAATTTTATTGAGCTTATTTTAGGAGCTTGTTATTACCTACGACTCGAGTTTAACATTACCATATTTGCAAAATATTGGCATTAAGACTCTAAAAGCTACTAAGTGAGTAGGTTTGCCGACTGCCTGTGTCAGTGGCTTCTACTCTAATAGTAATCAAATTAAAATACACTACGTCTGACAAAATTTTTGAGAGTCATTCAGAATACTAAGTATGGCCATAGTGACAGTTTGTCAATCTTCCACCAAAAAAGTTGCAATACACACCAACACTCAAAAGTCGCTGCTTACGACACCCACGCACAGTGTTTGATTTGACTCAAAAAAATTCCCTATGCTGTTTATTGCATGAATAGATCAAGAAATGCATTAGAAATGCATGTAAGAAGGTCCCGCGTGTCTATTTCAAATACTTTTTTTTATAAAAACATTTTGTATTTCGTGACCTTGAAGGGCAAAAACTATACAAAAAGCTTTGTAACCGTGTGTGATCATGATATATAATTTTTATTTATACCATTTAATAAAGCATCTTTAGGCACAAATTTCTCCGTTTTTATTTTCAGAATACCACTTATACTTACCGAGTTATGTACATTTTTTCATAATTTTGTTATAATTTTTTTTCTCCAAAAATACTCAAATGTGGGACTTGTGACTAGGACTGAAATATTGTTCTTAATTAGGTCTATTATTGACAAAAACCACGTTCCTACTTGGAAGCGTTTGGGAGTTACAGACTAAGGTCAAATTGTACATTTTAGGGTTGTCACTAAAGGTCACACAAATAAATTCACAGCGTAAATCATTTAACATTTTTTACGGGTGATTCAAATAATGTACTTGAACATTATAAGGAATATTGGTCCGGAAACGAATAAAATGTGTTATCTTCGTCTCACCTACTTTGATAAAATAGTAGTTTGCGTACTCAGGGATGGAAGTTATCAATCGCAACCGAGGTTTTTTGACGCCCGAACGCAGTGAGGGCGGCAACTTTCCGAGGTTGCGATTGATCTTACACCCGCGGTACGCATACTACTTTACATAACGAATGGAAAACAAGTAAAATAAAGCGATAAATACAAAGAATAATCCATAAACGATTATTGTATCGTCTGGTAAGCAAATGCAAAATGGAACGTGATTTAATCGTAATTTTTACCTTTGTTGTCGTATTATTGTGTAGTAATTCGACAAAGTAATTTTTTGAGGTTGTAAAAATACAGATAAAAAATATTGTTCCTTCCACGCGTTTCCTTTTTTATCCGGTGTTCTTATTCACTTAAGTACTTTATTACACTCACCCGCCCGATGAAACTTGTACATAGGTACTTACTTCTATCATGCCGTGACGCCATGGGGCTAGTTTAACAAGGTACTAAAATTCAACAAAATATCTATGTAAATATTAGTGTAGGTAACAAAATAGCATAACAACACTAACATAAGAAAATAATTTAAAGGTTTGTAATAGTAGAAAAAAATTACGAATTTTGGCCAAAATCAAAGGTCAAGTTGAGTGGCAACCCTGACCCAATATTTTGAAATTCAATAACTCGTAAACGCTTCCAAGTAGGAAGATGATTTTTTTTATTAATGATAGGCCTAATTAAGGACAATCTTTCAGTCCTAGTCACAAGTCCCACATTTGAGTATTTTCGGAGAAAAAAAATTATAACAAAATTATGAAAAAATATACGTAACTCAGTAAGTATAAATGATATTCTGAAAATAAAAACGTGGAAATATGTGCCTAAGGATGCTTTATTAAATTGTATAAATAAAAATTATATATCATGATCACACACGGTTACAAAGCTTTTTGAATATTATGGGGTAAGCTGGCACCACACGACAGCATCGTTCCTTGTGAATAAACAACACTTTGCACTGCGCTCACCGATCCGCCTGCCAGACTAGGTGATTATGGGAATTAATACCCCCAATATGTAAAGGCCAATACTTGCTGTGGGCCCATGGCCAGCAGTGGACTTTTGTAGCTGTTATATGTTATGGTTCTATACATATTTATAAAAGTGACATGCTTTGAAAGGGAACGTTATCCAATAATAATATACAAAAATATTTTTAGCATTTATTCTTGATTCATCACATATGAAGTAAATTCAAGCAGACAAACGCAAACGCATACAAAAAAAGCAAAAAAAGCAACTTTGCACTGTTCCATATGTTATTCACAGCAGTACTGCCAAAAATACTAGAAATACTCCGTGTTTATTTGTGCACACCATTTTTCCAACAGCCATTCCAAAATGGGTACCAATAATATGTACGGATAATCACTTGAATTATTCTCGCACAAAGGTATAGAACAGCGCTTACCTCCCATCTTAAACAAATAGAACACACATAGTTAGATTTTATTTTTAGTTTAAAATATTAATTACGTCACGAATCAAAACAAAAAAAATGGTTTGATCTAAGCTACACATAGGTTCTTGAACAAATATCGATAAGTAATGAGCAGCACTATTGTTTACTTCGGCACCACAATTTGGTAGAAATTATACTATTAATATAGCCGAATACTAATATTTTTCTATAAAATGCATTATTTAATAGCTGAACTGCGATAGAATACACAATTTTTTGTACCTACTTACGAGGTTTGAAAAATAGCGAATTTTGCCTTAGAACTCATACTTGTGGCCGACCACGTAAATGTCAGTGTTTTCAATATTTAACACAGCTACAACGCCAAATCTATTACTTTTCGAGCGACAGGAGGTCATCGCACTACACACTGTTCACAAATTTTTCTCGTAAAAGTCGTTGTAAAATGCGTATTTTCTTTAAAATATAAAATTTTATATAAACACAAAACAACAACAAACGATTGACGGATAATGCAAGAAAGACAATGTCAAATTACCATAATACAAACTCGTTGTTTTTTTTTCTCAACTAAGGCAAAAGGTCTATTCAATATAAACCGTAAGGTTCTATTTCAGAAGGTCAAATAGAGGTCATCGAATATTTAATTGAAATTTCTTAATTAAACTTAAAATAATCACCAATCTAATACGTAGATATTGTAGATAAAGTGTAAATCTCGAAACGGTTATGAGATTTTAATTGAAAATGACCTTGTTAGCATACCGAATTGCCTACTACAAGTGGTAGGCCTCTAAGGCGAGTATTACACGTAATGTCCGTTGCTGCACTATTGTAGCGCTGCGTAACGCATGCGTTAGGAATATGCGAATCTCCACCGTATATTTATTCAAATACGGTTTATGTCAAACGGTCTGATAGACGCATTCGCTAGCGCTGCGTATCGAATAACGTCTGTCAAACTCTTTGTCATTTTGTCCTAAAGCATGCATTAAGTAGTGCAGCAACGGACGCTATTTGTAATCCCCGTCTAACATGGCAGGATTATATGACGGCTATATCTAAGCAATCATAGACAGTAATCAAGATTGATGTTTTGGCACGCCCTCCAAATCACGAATCCATCTTTCTTACGGACAATCATCTCGGCATGCAATGACCTTGTCGAGTCGGGAAAAAAATCACAATGTTATTAATTACTTAGTATGTATCCGCTACTTGAACCAGAGACCTTAGTAGGGGCAAGCTCCACAGAATAGACGTGCGACGTGACGCGCACCATGACATCTGTCAGGCAAGCCATCGTCAGCCGTTAACAATGTGACGCGCGTATCACGTATTAGCCTTGTCACTTCTGTTTCATACATTTTATTTGGAAACGGTTTCAAGCGTCGCGATGTCGCACGTTTCACGTCTTCACGTCTCACGTCACCGACGATCGCTTGTCTGTCAGATGCCATCTTACGTCTCACGTATAGTCTGTGGTAGTACTTATTATATGCATTTTAACAGAAGAAAGAACAGATTATCTATGAACATTGTTCATAAAGGACACTGCATACAAGAGACTAAACATATGACATTTTTAGGAATAGATATAGATTTAGAATTAAATTGGACGTCGCATATATCGAAGGTGTGTAAAAAGATTAACAGATTTATTTATGCTTTGTATAAACTTCAAACCGCCTCAACACGTTCTACTGCTGTAACTGCATATCATGCCTATGTTGAGTCTGCCTTAAGATACGGTATTATAATATGGGGGAACGGGTCCAACAATAAAAAAATATTCATAACCCAAAAGAAATGTGTCAGAGCTATCTGTGGGGTGGCTCCGTACCATTCTTGTAAACCGCTGTTTGAAAAACTTAATATCCTACCGTTTCCCTGTCTGTATATATACGAGGTAGCTAAGTTTGTTAACACATTCACTGCGGCAGCCTCTGCCCCTAGTTTTACTGCCAGTGCTATACGAGTCATATAGTTCCCGTACGAAGAAAGCCAATCTTGCGGTACGAGAAGTATTTTCCCGTATCATGCCCTGACTTTGAGTTTTCCTACAGCCGTGGAAAATCAAGATTTTCACTTTTTTTCTCACAGACTTATAGACAATATCATTGTCAATATACAGCTTTGGTCGCACGGGGATCTAAGTAATAATGTAGAAGTTATAGGGATTTTTCAAAAACACAAATTTTACGGGAAATTACTTCCCCCGCCGCATAGAACACAAAAAATGATAGGGATGGGGTAAAATCATAAAAGTGCGAAACTTATCGAAGAGTTAGACGGTATTTATCGTAATAGGTGTAATTTAACCAAAAAATAAAATTTGGATAAGACAATGAAAACAAGAAGGCTAATTAACGCAAATAAGGAACAATGTTTTTATGACAAGCGCCTTTTCAATATAAGTTGTAGGTACATAATTACTCTAATATATGTATAATGCAAACTTTCACATGAGATCAGAGTATATTAAATTATAACAAATACTTTACTTTACCAATTACAGCTGTCTAAGCAGGTATGTTTGCGTTTGTTCACAAATATAATATAAGGTCGCAGATTCTTGATAAAATCAGGTTTTTGATCAAAAAACTGAACTAGTTTAAATTATTGATGAAATTGCATTAGCGCAGCGTCGTCGAGACGTGGTCACTGCGCACAACACTAGACCAAACTGGCGCGCCACGTACGCGCCTCTCAGTGCTATACGGGGTTGTGATTACGACAAAATAGTTCCCGTATAGCACTGATCGAAAACAAAAATCATCCAGTGCGATACGACAAAATACTTCCCGTACATTTTTTCTTCAGAAAAGGATAATAATTAAAAACGTAATATCAGGAATATATTTGTCTCACTTCTACCTACTCAGGAACCCATGCAAATACCCCCCGCACCGACGGTAAAACAAGGATAGCAGGCTGCCGCACAGGCGGAAAGTCAAATACGGCCAAATACTTCTCGTAACGCAGGGAATGTGTTAAGCAAAATCAGGAACTATTTGTTACTAGTAAAGAATTATATCCGAACAGAACTCTCCGTTATCCAAACAGACTAGAAAGAAATATGCGTACTAAGTCAGTATTAATAACAAAAAATTGTTACATCATGTGTGTCCGAGTTTATAACAAATTACCTGACGTATTGGAATTTTTAATGCACTCACAGCGCTATATTATTTAATTTATGAGAAATTACCTGACGACATAAAATTACTACCAATTACTAGATTTAAGTTTGTACTTTTTAAGTGGTTAATGAAGAAGATGTATTATTCAATTAATGAGTTTTTAACAGACTAATGACATGTACCTATATTATTATTATTATTTTTGCATGTTACAATAATGTGACTGAAAATGTTTGTTCTTAATTACGATGCCATACATCCGCAAATCTTTGTTACCATTTTCTTATGCAAATAAATGAATTGAATTGAATTGAATTGAATTGAATTGAATTGAATTGAATTGAATTGAATTGAATTGAATTGAATTGAATTGAATTGAATTGAATTGAATTGAATTGAATTGAATTGAATTGTGGAGTTTGCGCCTTAGGATTCTAAGACCAAACTCAGTTCTCTAAACCACGAAAGCAATTTAATGTCACCTTTGTAAAAAAACAAACGCAATGATGGTGTTTGAGTCAATAAATGATTTATCTATCTATCTCAATTCTTTTCAAAACACGGTCGTAAACAAGAGCGACATAAAAGGATTCATGATCATAGAAATTTTAATTAGACATCCCCTTTTTACTGCAAAATTTTAATATCAGAATCCTTTTGTTGCTGTAATTTTGTTTGAATGACGATAATGAAATGATACTTTACCTTGTTTCACTGCGCAAATTGCGGATAATCCGATGACTCCGGAAACATCAGTCGTTCAAGTAAAATGGAACGTTTTATGTTGTAATTCCGCCAATTTTTAAATGCAAATTCGTTTGAGAATTATGAGAATGGAACAACGGAAATACCGAATTGCCGACTCAATTTCGAGAGGAACAAAGTATTCCAAAATTGTACGAGTCTGAAATTTTAATACGTAACATTTCAAGCCTGGGCATGCGTACCGTTTCCTATAAATTCATTTACTATAAAAACCACAGAACATTTACATTAATGCTGAAAACATCAACTCGAACATTAATGAAACCTTTTCCCTTAGAACATTCAGGTATGAAACATTTCAAAGCCACTGAAACTACGTAATTGTGGTTCTCAACTAGCCGAGTAATTTTTCACAGTGGTTTTCGCTTTAGCCGTCCAATACATTGCGGTGTACAACTTTGCCCGCAGACAACATAGCTGAAGTTCTATTTTAGCACACATGTCCGAACTGGTCCTAAAGCGAATCCCACACCTGACGTTCATTTACCATCTAATAAAATAAAAGTAACAGCACAAAGTAAGTAATAGCGGCCGCCCAATACAGTGAGACGGCTCCAAAGAAACGTCGCTATGCTCACACACACGTCTACACGTCGTCGTTTACGCGCGATCTCGAACTGTTTCGAACCGGTTAGTAGCGAGTGTCAACCGCGTTTGGTGCGGGCAGACGGCAAAATTACGACTCGCAAGTACTAATATTTTTGTATAGTGTGTTGTGTAAGTTTGATGTAATGTAAGTAATGATGTACCTCACTATATTTAACCGAGGCACCGCATTTCAAAAGCCAGAAATGTTAGGTAACAACTCTAAATGGTCGGGAATAGGGGCGAGCTGTCCTTCTGTAAATTCTCTATATTTTGTGGTAACAGAGACAGATGTCAATGCAAGATTTTGCGTTGCTCCTGCGTCAGTTGGGCAATTATCCTTGCGTCTGACAGACATATGCGCTAAAAATGCGCAGCAACGGACTTCAAGTGAGTAAACCATCTATTTTAGCACACGTATCCAAACTAGTCCTAACTCTCGTGACGTAATGTTTGGGATTCGGGTGCTTCGGTATTTTCGGTAACGATATCATACGACAGAGTTGTCACGGTGGAAATAACTGGCCCTCGGGCAGAAGTTACGTGTAACGTAAATATACCACAGGTTTATTCGATGAGGGAAAATGTGTTCGAATGATTTTCTGTTGTGATCTATTTGTTTCGGAATGTTCTGGGTTGTATTGCATTCTTCATTAGCTTCGTTATTGAAAGGAAGGTTTATTAAACAGAAACAAAAAAATAACAAACTATAAGCGATCTCCAAAATACTTTTATTTTATAGGTTGATGACAATCTGATATCATACAACTAATTACAGACGACGCTTCGCGCCCTTATTGTGTGTTATGGAAAAGCTAGGTACTTTTACTCAGAGCTTAAAATAAATTTGACAAAAGATTTTACAACGTACAAGGTACCTTTGACAAAGGAAATATCATGATTTGATTTTGAAATCGTTTATGACAAATTACTTACTAGGACAAATAAAATTCCTATTTCAGAATTTGAATTGAGTACTAATTCATTTTAAACATCTTCCGTGTTTCCGGCAGAACAGATACTGACGGTCGCAGGTTCAAATCCTGCCTGTGCGGTGGAAAAAAAGCAAATTTTTTAACAATACTATTTCAATTTAAATTATGAGTATAGATTGTACAAAGTTGAGAGTATCAAATGTACATAAAAATAATCGTTTATGTATCTAATAAAATGTCAAATAGGGAAAAGATGTTTGATTCAAAGGTAAAAGCTACGGCAAAGGCACCGTAGCACTGCACGTAGCACTGCTACGATGTCGCTACGAATCTGCGACTAATGTCACAGTGTATTTATGCAAGGTGAGTGTTGATGTTGGAACAAGCACTACTCTACGAAATGTTCTTTATGCAACGAAATGTCACGACTTGCACTGCGCTACACACTGCTAATGGACACTGGAGGTTTTATGCTCGACCCACTGTCTACTGCTTAATACGCGGCATAAAACCAGGTAATGCAGCCTAAGTGCTTTTAACTTTAAGGCTTATAATGTCACTATTAAGTAGGTAATTTAAGCGGAAAATAAAGGTCTGAAAGCGTTTTTAACGGTAAAACATAATTTTTCAAGTAGCCCATGAAAAATAATAACTTCCAGCAGAATTTCCGAGCAGGGAATGATCAGAAGAACGAATGATATGAAAGCGGTCACTGGTTCGAAATAGATAGACGCGTGTACTCGATCGCGGTGACCGAGCGCGCATCAACGGCATCCAATAAGCAATAAATATAACTGTGGAGAAAATTCGCTCCGACGACAACTGTGTTTATTTCATGCTGACTCTGATATTTTGTTGCGGAATGTTTCTGGATTTTTATTCGAAGGTTAACTGTAAAGGTATAACAGATAGGTACGTTTCTTGATTAGATAGGTACACTTTTCGTCTGCAACGTAGGTACGATAAAATCTAGTATTATTACAGTCGTATTACTTTAAAAAGCCAATTTGGCCATAAGGTCAGTTTGTTTGTTGCTAATTGGTCATTGTAACATATTTTCTAGTATAGATTTGACACTTATTAAAATAGACAGTTAAAAGTAACCCGATTGTAAAGACGACAAGTATTCAATCATCAAAGTGTGAGAAAAGTGAGACACATTTCTACACATTGATAGGGTTTTGATATAAGCGTACTTTAACTTATACATATAAAGGATAGTTTGTTAGGTTTTATTTATTAGAATTTCGCTCACTGTTACCTTCTAATTTAAAGTGTACTATTAATTCAATGATTTCTTCAGTTAAGCTATCCTTGTATTATATTTTTCTGTCTGCATTAATGTAACTTTCTGTTTACATCAAATAATTTATATAATTTAAATTCCAAATTTAATCCTCAAATAAAAAATGTTGGTAAATTTGGTCAAGTACTTGATAGAAAAACATTGAGCTTGAAGGTAAATTGGCAATCAGTCGAGCCCTTTTGAAGCGACGGACGAGTAACAATTTTCTCCGTATTCAATTCGTGTACTCTGAGAAAATATTCAATTTCATGAATACCGTCCTCGTTTGAAGAATCGGGAATATCGAATATCAATTTTATTTAGACGGATCAGAGAAGTTTCGCTGGATATAATAAAGTTATGAGCAAAAGTATTTTTATCAAACCATACGTTCTTGTCTGTATCAAGTTGCCACCTATGTAATCAGCTTTAGTTGAAAAGAAGAAAAGGAAGATTCATTTTGCTTTTTTCTTATTTCGTGGACAATAACTGGCCTTACACTTCGTTGGTAGAGGCGTCGGCAGTACAGATACCGATAGTCACAAGTTAAAAATTTGCAAGTTTTCTAAAAATTGTATACCTAACACAGGAAGTGTTTTTAATTTTCGTATTCAAGTATTGGCCGAATATCGATTCGGATAGGTTACACGGTCATTCAGTGGTCTACTATTCTTGGTGGAGTAGCAGATATCAGGATATCGACGGTGATATCCGAAAACCTCCTAACTACATAGGCTTGCCATTGTAGATAGGTTTTCGAATATCATTATCGATATGTAGGTGATCTCCGTGTTTGTTAACAGCTATTTCAGACATCTAATACCTATTCTTTAATTAACTGCAAAAGTTAAAATAATTAGTAGATACTTAGACGTCTACTTAGTATCTAACACAAGAATTTTAAGAAACGATTCTTTGTGAATATCTTGACCGGAATATTTAAACAATTCTCTAATGACAAACAAGAGACAAGCAGTGTTTGTTTAGTTATAATATTTACATTCTACAATTGTTTCTAGGACTCATTTATAAAGAAAGAATATCATGATCCAAAGGAAAACAGTAATAAAATCGGTACTTTAGTAGCTGGCAAAATAGACAATATTTTAAGGAAATAAGTCAAACATCTTGCAAAAATATATTTAGGGAATTGATAATATAAAAAGGTGATTGCCGCTGACTTACCTATATGGGCGATGAATGTCTGCAATATCTTTTCATGAATGAGAATACTTGAAGCATAATAAAAAGTCTCATAGAAGCTTATTAGCTTTCATCTTGAATATAAAAGCAAATTCCGTGAAATGCCAAGTTAAATAAAATTACATATCGCAAAAAACCTGGGCAAAGTCGAATTGAATTTATTACTAACGTCTGTTACCCTTGGTACGTATCTATGAGCATGCTATGTGTAAGATACATCTTTAGAGGCTTTTATATTATAATAATAGGTGCTTACTTACATAGCTATGTGAATTTGCGCATCATCATCAACAACTGGACCTAGAAGTCCCGCCTTTATTAACCGCGATTTTAGGCCGACTACACCTAGCGCTGATGCACTTTATAAGAAACTCTCCCACGCTGCCTTTTACCGATGAGTTGCCCCAATTTCGGAAACTTCTGACTCCCATGGATCGTTGGATCTACGAGCCCGAGGTTCGTAGCCCGAGGCTATAAAAATTCTCGCGGTATTCCGGCACGCACGTCGCGTGGTCCACGGAATGCGAAATATCCGCTGTCTGCCATTTAAAAAATGGCTGAAATTGTCGCCGAAAAAAAGCTCTAAATAATGTGGTAATGCGAACCGATTAAGAGGATGTTAAAAAAAATAAAAAAAATCATTTTTATGCTGTTTACAAAACGTTTATTAAGTGAAGTCACAAACCTACAACTAAAAAAAAAATATTTTATTTTATTTTATTTTATTAGAAACAAACAGTCATATATAGTTATAGGTGATACAGTGTAACCTTATCAGATTACAGACCTACAGTTTCCTTAATTATTTATACAAAATATTCTTAAACTAAAAACGAAATACAAAAGTTTGAGATAATGATGAAAAAATTCCGATGAAACAGAAAAGATACGGAGTAACTAAACAATATTAGAAAGATGCTGCAAAGATAATTTTTTAAAAACCTTCAAAGAATTACTAAATATATCGACATTTACAATTTTTTCATTATACAACCTGCAAGCCCGTCTTATGAAACTATTTCTAGCATAACAAGTGCGACTGCGTGATATTTGGAATAAAGGTTTACTACGGCAACCACGTTCACGACGTCTAGGCACTCTAAAAGATAGAAAGTGTAAAAGCGTGGGGTCGTCAATAATATTGTTGATAATTTTATATATAATTGACACATCTATACATTCACGACGGCAGTGTAGCGAAGCAATGTTAAGTCTTTTCATGGATGTAACATAGTCTAAATAATTGTGACCAGTGCGATACTCAACAGCCTTTACAAATTTCTTTTGGATCCTTTCTATTCTGTTTATATGGACGTTATAAAACGGATTCCAAACAGAACTTGCGAACTCTAAATGACTTCGTACGTAACTATTATAAAGCACCTTATAAGTTAGAATTTTCTTAAATGGCTTACCTACACGCAGTATAAAACCTAATTGTTGAAAAGATTTATTAATAATGTTATCTATATGAGGTATAAATGTGAGTTTCGAGTCCATAATAACTCCAAGATCACGGATCTGATTAACACGTGTTAATTCTTTTTGACAAAGGCTATAGTGGAAGCCCACGTCCACTCTCCTACGGCTAAAACTAATGACAAAGCATTTATCAGGGTTTAAAAACAGGTTGTTTGATTTACAAAAACTTTCAAAGTTATCTAGGTCTCTCTGTAGTGCAATACAATCATCGGTGTTTTTAATAACTCTGAAAATCTTTGCATCATCTGCGTATAGAAGCAAATTTGAGTTAGATATGCATTGGGTAACATCATTAAGGTACAGAACAAACAGTAAAGGGCCTAAATGTGACCCTTGCGGGACCCCGGAGGTAACGACCTTATATTGGGATATATAACCCCCAACTGCTACAGCCTGAGAGCGGTTTTCAATGTAGGACTTTATCCATCTGAAAAGATCCCCGTGTATACCGAGCTGCCAAAGCTTCAACAGTAACCGTTCGTGACAAATTTTATCAAAAGCTTTGGCAAAGTCGGTATACACAGCATCAATTTGGTGATTTTTATCTAATGCATCAAGTATAACCTCAGTATATGAGATAAGATTAGTTTCAACGCTGCGACCTTTGAGAAAACCGTGCTGACTTGGAGTTATATGACGCCTTACTGCAACTGACAACTGGTCAGCACACGCCCTTCTCTGAGCGATTTTTCATATCTACAGTCATGCAACTGGAACGGCTAGGTTCGACGAACATTTATTAAGAAGAACAGGGTGAATGCCATCCGGACCAGCGCCCTTATTAATATCCAATGACTTAAGATACCTATGCACGAGTTCTTTGGTAATAAAGATTGATTCCATCTCAATTAATTCACCACAAACCGGCGGAAGATTATTCAAGTCAATAGAATTAGTGCTAGGTTTTTCAAATACTGAGTGGAAATGGTTATTAAAAAGGCTACATATCTCTGACCCACATGTAGCCGAAATCCCCTTATAATGCATAATCTGTGGAAGACCACTTTTTTTATAAACTGATTTAAAGAAGGTCCAAAAGAACTTAGGATGCGTTGTAATTTTTGTTTCGGTACTATTTATAAAATTTTTGTAACATATAGGTTCTAATTTAGCAACTCGTTTTCTAAGTAATTTAAAACTATCTTGATCTAATGGATTTCCGTATGTCTTCCACAGCTTATGAAATTTCCTTTTTTCGTTGTCAAGAAGACCGCCCCAAATGGATCTCTGTGCAAATGTGCCTCTAACGCTGGCCGCGTTCATTATATTTTAAGAAGTATATTGACTACATGAAATACCTAGTTCAGTTTGTGTTTTTTATTTTCTTTTACAGAAGATTGCAGTGTTCATGCAATAAGGCAGCGTCCGTACTAAAAATTCGACAACTGAAAGACGATGCGGCGGCGATGTTATGGTACCTTTATTGTCCAAGCGTGTCGCGACAACGACGCCGTCAAATTTTGACGGCGTCCTTGTCGTTGCGGTCTTGTTGAAAAACCCGACCGCATCCCATACAAACCCTGAGCTTCTCAGCGCGCTGTCAACGTGACGGCGTCGTGGCGCGCCGCAACGACGCCGACGCTCGGTCTTTCTGGTTCCCCATACAAACCCATACAAACCAGTCATTTGACAGCGACAACGACGCGCGTCGCTTGGTTTTTAAGCCTACCATTACTTTTGATTCCTGCCAAATTTGACAACTGAAAGGATTTACATTACAATATAAATTATTTTATTATCCAAGTTTGATGTAGACAAGTACCTTTCTATGAAAGTGACGCAAAGAAATAATGCCATTTAATTAAATTCTATTTACCAGATTATAAATGTTAGTCTGACACAGAATATACTCCCGATATACTCCATACCTTAACCGAATACCATGGCATACATCTCCGCATCACATTGCGGCTGTCACAAATAGTCGGTTCAGTAGAAAGATGGTTTTCGTGAGCCACAAAATCATCCGGGGCTTGCTCTCGCCGTGCGGATTTCTTAAATTAAATGACTCGAACACTCCCATCTTTCTAGCTGTGGCTTGAAAGTGTATGGTTATTTATTGTTCTAATTTCACCAGCTTGCCGGTTTATTCGGAATCGCGGTTTACCAACATACTCCGGTACGCGGTCGCTACCCGTTTCATACATTTTCTGGTTTATCCACCTAAGCTGTTTTCACTGTTGCGGTTGAGAGAGTTTCACTAAATAGATTGTTTAAGTGGTAAATTGGTTACATTCTACATTGAACCTATCTAATTTAAATTAATAAGTAAGGTTAGTTGAAAAAGGGCATCGAGGTTTCTCCGTAGCGTTCTTTCATCCTATTATATCACAGCTGAAACTTGCTCTGCCAGGTAGGGCCATTCCCTTTTTTATCTTTCATTCGTAAATGCGTAATGTTTGCCTATTTTGACGAACATTGTCAGGTACATCTCCTGACAATGTTTGACAATAATAATCTTGAACTAATTAGTGTCCACCACCATACATAATAGCCTTCGGTTTATTCTGTCTGTGGGTTAATGAATGATTTACAGCTTGACCCCAAACTAACATGAACCCAGACTAATTAGGGCTATTACAGGAACTAGTTTAGGCTTACAGTCGCACCTATAAGCATTAATATGCTAATAGGGTTTCCGTGTAGGTGTACCAACCATGCTACGCAATAATCTGTCAAGTTTCAGGCTTAGATGTGTTAATATCGTTCCCACGCCTTTGCTCACGCTATGTATCTACGCGTAAACAGTATGAATAATTATTACTCCAAATAAAGTAACCTACTATTTAGTTAAGTTCTGATACGTAAAACAACAACTTATGTCCACCTGAAACTTTACCTATCTACAGGGACTACAGAGGAAGAAAAGAATGTGGAGTCTAGATACGAAAAAATAAGTTGTGTATTTGAAGAAAAACATTGCATACTTATTCCATACAAAATACTACATCAGACAGCATATAAGTAGCTCAGGATAACTAAAATGTAGATTTTTTTGGCCCTCTTAAAGGGGGACATACATTGAAAGAAAAAATGTCTTTCTCCCGACATAAAACACCTTTTCCCATGTGGCAACAGTACGCCCATTAGGAAAACATCGGTCTCTGTGAACGAACGGTATCAAATTACATCATGGCGAATAAATAGAGGTCTTGATGGAAGCCCGGGAGGACATTAACGGAAATTCTGCGAACAGGTAAATAAATGTTTGTTTTTGCGGATATTTCACTCGGGCTTGGTGTTGATATTTTGCTGTGATAATAATGAAAACACGGGCGTGTTTTCGTTTCTACTCGTATTATGTAGGTGTCGCAGTCAACTGGTTAAAAACGCTGTGTAATTAAACAACTAGTTCTTTAATCAAACGTCGCCATCTAACCAAACAACTAAACATTCATCAGGTAAGTAGTTGAAGATCACGTTCTACACTACAGCTGTATGTTGGTTAGCCAACTGGCTTGCGTTCAATTTGTTAGGGTAGCAATGTGTGTTAGGGCATATTCACACATACGCGGGCTCCACGCGCGTTATTATAATGTCACACGCACAGCTTACGCGTTGCGAGTCGCAAACGGGCGCAGAGCCCGCGTATGTCTGATTCTGTGATCTGAAAGTAAGCCTATTCAAAATATAGCGGAATCCGGGTGGGTACGTGAGTACCGGAAGTCCGGAACTCAATTACTTGATATTTGTACTAGGCAGAATACCGCGTACCCACGTACAGAGCCGGTTCCGCTCCGGTTTGCATAGCTCATGCTTAGGGCAAGACTATAGGGGAGACTGGGGTTGGAGTGCACTAGGGGGCGGCAATACAAATGACACTTTTTCAAAATTTTCTTAGTGTTTCTCACTGGTTGAGGTGTATGAAAGGGGGCTGCCTGTAAATAGAAAAAAATTACCCTCTCCTTTCCCCCTCCACAATAGGCCCCCTTGGGGTCATATTGACCCCCCTTTTTTATGACGGGAACGTACAAAGTTGCTCATCAGCAACAATGTTTACCTAGAACACTTTTCTCTGGAGGCCCAAAATCGATCAGAGGCCCCTAGGGCCCCGTTAAAGGATCCAATGGACCCCTCGATTTTTTGACAAAAATGGATAGAGTGACTCATATACAACAACTTTTATTTACAAAGTTTTCATCTGAGAGGCCTAGATTAGCCTGTAGGGCCGTACAGCCTTAATTAATACTGGGACTTAAAAAATATTTTGACCTGTGGGTCGCCATGATGACCTACAATTTTTTGACCGGGAATGGAAAAGGTTGCTCTTAAGAAACTACGTTTGCCTTGAACACTTTTTCTGCGGCCTAAAATTAGCCGGTGGTCCCCTGTGGCTGGTGGTTGGGGGCCATAAAGGGTCATAATGGACCCCTATATTTTTTGACAGAAATGGATTGAGTGGCTCATAAACAACAACTTTTATCTACAAAGTTTTCATCTGGAGAGGCCTAGATGAGCCTAATCTAGGCCTTTTATGGCCCTGGTGACTACCGCCTGTTTTTGGGCCGCAGAAAAAAGTATTCTACGCAAACGTTGTTGCTGTTAAGCAACAATTTTCTCTCCAGGTGTGCACTCTTTTCTGCGGCCTAAACTCAGCCGGTGGTCCCCAGAAGCTCCCCTGTAAATGATTTAAGGGCCATAATGGTGTGTGTGTGTTTGTGTGTGCGTCTCTGGCTTCGACTGCGTGTGCGTGCGCGTGTGTGTGTGTGTGTTTGGGCGTGCGTGTGTATGTGGGTGTGTGTAGGTATTGTTGTTATATAATTTAAATTGTATCTTAGAAAACACATAAGTAATCATAATTATTTATTGCAATTAAGTATTTGCATTGGTAGCTTACAACTAAATAATAGACACAACAGTAATGAAAAAAATAAAACAAAATTAAATATCTTCTTAGGATTGCTCATTTGGCCAAATTTGCAGATAATTAAAATCCCTTTCACACGGGTACACACTTTCAAATAGCTTGAAAAAACTCTAAAATAACGGTAATGAAAATAACAAGATCAATCAGTCTTTGACTTTTGCACAGCTCGATTGATGTGATTAACACATCCGTAACAATAATTAACAAAATTAAAATCAACTTTTAGAAAGCTCACTTGGTGTGATTACCTCCTAATTAACTAAATCAACCGTAATGAAATTAACAAACCATAAAATATTATCAAGTTTTAAACTAAGAACCCACTTGTCGTAAAAAAGATTAAAGACCAATACTAAAAAATAATAATAAAATAAATGTTATCCAAATTAAACTTCAAGTTTGTAACCACTAATTAGGTGTGAGCGGTTATTAACTTGTACAGTACTTGTAAACAAATAGTAGGATATTTAAATCCAAAAACTTAAAATAAAATAAAATAATATAAAATATACCTATCTGTAATAGATAATTAAAGTAAATAAAGTACGTATGCTAGAGCTTAAATGTGACTTATAAAACTCCTGTTAAGTGCAAAAATCAATCACACTTTTAATTATCTTACGCCCTCAAAAGGAGTTTTAACTGAGATCGTCATTCAAAATCACATTCACCAAACTGAAGCTACTTAAAACTTATATCCCGCGCAGCCCATGTGCTACGCCCGTGTACATCATAACCCAGTCTTAGAGTTTGTTTTACTTCCAGAAATATGCTGATTTTAGCACACACACGTATATTTATTATTATAACGACTAAACTTGTTATTTTAAGTCGAGGCTTATAGAATCTCGACGTTTCGATGCAATACGAGCATCATCATCGGGAGTCCGACAGGTCTTACCTGTCGACCGGTGCTTACGTGCGTGAGCGACCTGTTGGACTCCCGATGATGATGCTCGTAGTGCATTGAAACGTCGAGACTCTATAAGCCTCGACTTAAAATAACAAGGTTAGTCGTTATAATAATAAATATGAGTTATCCTTGTTCGTTTAATAATTTAATACACACGTATGTTGAAACGCGGGTGCAGCGCGTGGGTTGCGTAGGTTATTATAAGTTATGAGCAAATAAGTCAAAAGTAGTTCAGAGTTTTTAATGTAACCAATATGTATTTAATCTTATTTATTGACACAAACTAAACTGCCGTGGCATTTTGATCCACAAAGAACTTTTTTCTTGAAACAAGCACATCTCAAAGTACGACATTGTTTTTGTGCTGGTTTACACGAACATCTTTGAAATCCTTGACCTCCAAACATTGATTCATTAGCCACAGCTTCTCGTAAAGATATTGGAGTATTTAATATGTCGTCATCATAGCTTTCCATTAATATGTGCAGCTCTTGGCGCGAAAACCAATTTTTTATCGTTCCTGTTTTCGTACCTACCCTGTAAACCCCATTTCTAAAATCAACTATTTTGCCTTTCACATTTTTAGTGTCCAAAGGACCACGATCAACTTTGGGTACACTTATTAAGACAGTATTGCCGAGAGCTAGAGAAGGCAGTTTTTTTGCTGTGTTCTCAATCATTTTCTCAGCTGCACGCTTGAGGCTTTTGTGGGCTTCATTTCTCTGAAACTTAATGTTTTCTTCCGACTTGCATCTAAAACACAATATTTTGGAACCAAAACCTTCTTCCTCTTCTTCGGATAATCCACATATGACATGGACAGCACCATCGCAAGATCTACAGCTATGAGCATTTGTAGTAGGTTTCTGACATATTACACAAATTAAGTTCGGTTCAATGTTTTCTATCCTCTCTAAAAGACTAGATGATTCTCCTTGGTTTGTGTTATCAATGTTTGCAGAATCATTATCACCCATTTTAAAAGATAAACTAGCCTCAGCTGTCGGTATCTGAATAATTTCATTATTATTCCCTTCATTAGTTTGGTCTGGCTCGTTGATATTTTCGGAGAAATCGTCAGGTTGTGTAAGTGTTTCTTTTGCTTCAGTAGATGTCATTTCACAATTTGCAGGGCCTCCAAGATTTTGGTGTGATGTTGTAGCAATTTGAATGTCATTATTTTGTGTTAATTTTGGTGTAGTATGTCCAGTTTCTGAGGCAGTTGAAGTCATTTCATAAGAATCAATTTTTGCACTCAAGATTCCGTCTGTGTTCAGAGGTTGATGTAGGACAATAGTGCTATCATCAGAAGGTTCATCGGTCAGTTTTTTTAACTGTTCTTCTGTTTCGATGTTTGCCAGCAATTGGGATGGTATATTAGTACCGCTCAAACCAGCCTTAGGATCAGCCCCGAATAATGCTTTGTATGTATGTATGTATGTAATCACTTTATTGTACCAAAAACATTTAAAAACACATTACAAAAATAAGAAAAATACAGGCACAAAGGCGGGCTTATCCCATTAAGAGATCTCTTCCAGCCAACCTTTGAAAGACTTAGAGGACACGTGATACGCAGGTAAACCAAGGTACTTTAATGGAGAGGATACGTAATTTTCTCTATGCTAAAATTTAATAATTTATATATAATGCAGTATTATCTATATAATAAATAAATAAATACAGCCTACTTGATAATTATACACAAATACATTTTTAAATTAATATACATACACAAAAATAAATAAATAAATATCATAGATAAAATTATATAAACCCTATATATTGTCCATGTCACCACGATCAAAACCCCAAACCTTCCTGACGTTGGATTGAAAAGTCTTCACATTAGCGCTTTTTCTCACATCTGCAGGAATTCCATTCCACAAGCGTGCAGCATGAATAGTGAATGACCTTTTAAACGTTTTTGAGGAGCATACCGTCATCTGGAGGGACAGATCACCACATGATCGTAGACGAGGCTGTGCCACATTAAGCGAAAACCTTTCCCGCAGGTATTGAGGAGCGACAGGACTAGCAAGCACATTATAGAGGAGAGAGAGGGTGTGCAGGTCTCTGCGACGGCGAATAGGTAGCCACTTCAAACGTTCCCTGCACTCTGTGACGTGGTCGAACTTGCGCAACCCAAATACAAATCGGATACATTGGTTCTGGAGGCGTTCCATCTTATTCAGAAGATCCTCATTGAGGTCAAGATATGCCACATCACCATAATCCAGCAGAGGAAGAAGGAGGGCCTGAGCGAGCATGATTTTCGTCTGGAGAGGCAGAAAGTTTTGCAGCCTTCTGAGCGAGTGCAGAGATGCGTACAACCTACGACTAACCTCACTCAGCTGATCCGTCCAGGACAAGGTTTCATCAATGTATATTCCGAGGTTTTTTACTTTGGATGAAAAAGGAATGGGAGAGCCATTGAGAAAAACCTGCGGAATAGGATTCAACCCTAACCTAGAAATGCGCTGATGACCACCGATGATAATGGCCTGGGACTTTGCCGCATTCAACAGGAGTCCATGCCTCTTCGCCCAATCACTTATGGTACTCAGGTCTTGGTTTATCCTGTTGATCGCGTCATTCAGTCTATCAGGAGGCTCGGCCGTATATACCTGAAGATCATCAGCATAAAGATGGAACGAGGATGATAATGCGGATGTAATGCCATCAATAAAAACTGAGAAAAGCAAAGGAGAAAGCACTCCCCCCTGCGGTACTCCCGCCTCAATCCTACACCAACCAGATCGCTTATCATTGACTTTGACAAGCTGATATCGGTCCGTAAGATATGACCGGAACCACGCAGCAGTTTTAGGTTCCATATTAAGCTTACGTAGTACAGCGAGTAGAATATCACTGTCCACTGTATTGAATGCACTACTAAAGTCGAGGAGGACAAGGACAGTGATTTTCCCCTCCTGTATATTGAGTCTAATATCGTCCGTGATGTGTACAAGAGCAGACACTGTGCTGTGCCCAGCACGGAACCCAGACTGAAATTTGTTAAAAAGCATGTGTCGGTTGAGGTGACCGGTCAGACGCTGGTGAACGCAGTGTTCTAAAACTTTAGAGAGAACAGGGAGAATAGAGATCGGCCTGAACTCATTGAATACTTTGGCGTCGGGTGTTTTTGGAAGAGGTAAGACGTGAGCGTATTTCCAAGCCTTGGGAAATGTGCCAGTGGAGATAGAACAATTTAGGATATTTGCTATAACTGGAGCCAGGGAGTCACAAAAAGGAGTAATCATATCCAAGCTCAGGCCATCCTCACCAACCGCTTTTGTCCTAATCGACCTCAACACCCTAACCACCTCTCCTACCGTGACCAGTCTAAGTTCCAGCGGCACGGGTGCCGACAAAGGGGAGTTCGCAAGCTCTGCGAGTGTCCTTAATTTTACAGAAGGGTCAATAGCAACGGGAGATGTTCCGAAGTGAATATTGAGGGCATCAAGATCTAGGCCAAGATTTGAATCAGGACGAGAGCTACCAACACCGAGTGACTTTAAATATTTCCATAACTTATGGGGAGGGCAGTCTTGAATTGAGGAGTGAATATGTCGCCTTTTGGAGTTCCGGCAGATTTTGTTGCAGTGATTGCGAATTGCGTGGTAAGCATTGACATTTTCCTCACAAGGGTTACGTCGTGCCTTAAGGCGTGCAGCATCTCGTCGAGCCATAAGTTGCTTTATGTCAGGAGTAAGCCACGGTGCTGGATAGTGTTTAACACGAACCTCCTTCAGAGGTGCATGCTTGTCATACAGAGTAAGAATAATCTGTTGAAAAGCGGTCACCTTAGCGTCCACATCGTCACCATCCATTACAGACTCCCAATCAGCATCAGCCAGATCACGCTCAAATGCCTCCTTATCAATCTTACTGTAGTCACGAATAAGGATCGTCTTATGCCTACGCTTAGGTGGTCTAATCTTAAAAGATGCGTATATCAGATCGTGTTTAGAGAAAGCAGATGCATTAAATTGACCATTAGACACTACCAATTCCGGAGAAGAGGTGATGACAAGGTCCAAAAGAGATGGAGGACCATTATGAGGGAAATGTGTTGGACCCTCCATTGGTAAAATGTCCAAATTCAAGGATTCCGCGAGATCAACGAGCTTTTTAGAGCGGTGATCGTCCTTCAACAAACAAGTGTTGAAGTCTCCCATAAGGATAGTGTGTTCGTAGAGTGGTCGTAGGTTTGCTAGGGTGGATTCCAGTGAGTTGAAATAGGAGGAAGGAGACCTCCCGATTATTCGGTGAAATGAGGCATTTTTTTGGTATTGGCAAAAAAGGCAGCCAATGGACCAGTTGGTAGAATTTTGATCCATCATCCAAGAACGAATCATATTCTCCACGTCCTGGTTACTACGCTCAACACTGCCTTGAGTTTGAGGGCGTCTTGGACTTCCGTGCACGATTTTGCAATCTGGCCACATTTTAACTAACTCTTTGATCACATTTGCCGTAAATTCTCGTCCATTATCAGATTGAAAAATATACGGAGCGCCGAAAATCAAAAATATTTTCATTAGCTCCATTGCTACTTCACGGGCCATTTTTGTCTTTAAGGGACGGAGGTTCAAAAATTTGTTGCGTTATCTTGGTAGTTGAGTAGCCATTTATATTCACCATCGGGGCAAGACTGAAAGTCTATCAGGTCAACTTGTCCTCGAATATTAAAATCTTGTGAGACAATTGGTCGTGTCACAATACCTTTTCTGGGAATGTTTCTTTTAGTGTTGCACGTAGGGCAAAGAGAAACAAATATTTCTATGGCTTTCTTTGCTATATAGTATCGATTTTTGACACTGTAGACCATCTTGTCTCTACCTCCATGTCCACAATCTTTATGCAAAGTATACAGCATATTAAAATACTCTTCTCGAGGTATGATTCGTATCACAGGATCATCAGGATTTTGTCTTTTAAATATAAGATATTCTTCACTTCCTGTTGTCATCAAATCGTATTTTGAAAGCCAATAATACGTCATAGAAGTCCTGAACTCTTTATTCGTCATGGAAAGCCTTGCAACTTTTACATTTGATATCACTTCATGAATCCTTTCGTTGGTCCACGGTTTCCGGAATGATCCTGAAAATTAGTGATACAACAATCAATCTACAGTCAATTATCCTAAATTATGTTACAGCAGGGAAAAATTGGAAAGCTTTGAATAAGTACTTTTTTTGACGGGAATGTACAGGGTTGCTCATAAGCAACAATGTTTACCTAGAACACTTTTCTCTGGAGGCCCAAAATCGGTCACAGGCCCCCAGAGCCCCGTTAAAAGATCCCATAGACCCCTCGATTTTTGACAGTAATAGCTAGAGTGGCTCATATACAACAAGTTTTATCTACAAAGTTTTCATCTGGGAGGCCTAGATTAGCTTGTAGGGCCCTACAGCCTCAATACTGGGACTTGAAAATAATTCGACCTGTGAGTAGCCATGATGACCTACAATTTTTCGACCGGGAATAGAAAAGGTTGCTCATCATCAACAACGTTTGCGTAGAACACTTTTTTTGCGGCCTCAAAAACAGGCAGTAGTCACCAGGGCCATAAAAGGCCTAGATTAAGCTAATCTAGGCCCCTCCAGATGAAAAAATGTAGATAAAAGTAGGTGTATATGAGCCACTCAATCCATTTCCGTCAAAAAATGGAGGGGTCCATTATGACATTTTAAGGCCCCCCCCTAGGGACCACCGGCTGATTTAAAGCCGCAGAATAAAGTGTTTAAGGCAAACGTTGTTACTGATGAGCAACCTTTTCCATTCCCAGTCAAAAAATTGTAGGTCATCATGGCGACCCACAGGCCGAATTATTTTTTAAGTCCCAGTATTAAGACTGTAGGGCCCTACATGCTAATCTAGGCATCCCAGATGAAAACTTTGTAGATAAAAGTTGTTGTATATGAGCCACTCTACCCATTTCCGTCAAAAAATCGAGGGGTCCATTGGATCCTTTAACGGGGCCCTAGGGGCCTCTGACCGATTTTGGGCCTCCAGAGAAAAGTGTTCTAGGTAAACATTGTTGCTGATGAGCAACTTTGTACGTTCCCGTCATAAAAAAGAGGGGTCAATATGACCCCAAGGGGCCTATTGTAGAGGGGGAAAGGAGAGGGTATTTTTTTTCTATTTACAGGCAGCCCCCTTTCAAACACCTCAACCAGTGAGAAACACTAAGAAAATTTTGAAAAAGTGTCATTTGTGTTGCCGCCCCCCTAGTGCAAGCAACCCCAGTCTCCCCTACAGTCTAGCCCCGAGCATGAGTTATGCAAACCGGAGCGGAACCGGCTCTGTACGTGGGTACGCGGTATTGTGACTGGTACATATTGTCAAGTAATTGAGTTCCACTACGCTACCCAAGTAACCATCCGAATCCCGCTGCAGTTTGTATAGGGCTTTATTCTTTGTAAGTACCTTCGTTCACATCACTCTATTTTCATCGAAAATTAGTAGATACTGCAAATTTAATGATTACGTAACGAATTACCCATGTTTTATTAGGTTTGTGACAGTTTAATAAACATTTAATGGCTCAATATTCGTGTAATAAGAACAAAATTACCTTGATGTTGGATTTCGTAGTTTCTCAGTGTTTCTTCAAACAACTGTTTGAACTTTTGGTCGGACGTTTCCCCCGTAGGCGCCCCCATCACTTATAATCATAAAAAACAGCACTGATTACGCAAATTACGGATTATTTATCATAAAATCACAAAATACGGTGTAGATTTTTGTGCCGCTGACGCCATCTTGTAAACAAACCGACTCTAGCGCCGCAGTGGCGTAAAAACGTACTTATTCCATTAAACAGCGGGTTTTCGGTCCGCCGCTGTGTTGAACGTTTGGAATGCTTCAAAATTCAGCCAGTGAACTAGTTGTTTGGTTAGATGGCGGCGTTTGATTAAAGATCTAGTTGTTTAATTACACAGCGTTTTTAACCAGTTGGCTGCGACATAGGTACTAGAGAAACATTTTATTTATTTCAGTATGTTTTGCCTATAGACCATTTCTTTGATTTGTAAGTGAAGTGACTTTTGTGTTGTGTTAGATATTAGGTATTTATTCTTTGTTTTTATACCATGTGATGCCGGCTTAGAATAGCATCACCCCATTTTTACCTGTGTGTGTCGAACTTGTCACTATAGCGATACACGACAATAGCTAAAACGTCCCTCAAAATATTTGTCAGATGTGGCGATAATGAACGTATTTTTACGGCCGTTGCCGCTCTGCCTACCCCTCAAGGGATAATGGCGTGATGTATGACGATCTAACAAAACCATAAAGACTAAATTAAATTAATTTAAAAATGTGTGCCATAGCTTCAGGGTAGGTTTAGTATCGATAAAGGATGTCGTAAAAAATATTGTAAAATTACCAGTCACTTTTTTTTTTACTTTGCTGACATTTGATTGAAATGCCTATATCTCAGCCGAAATTAGTTCAATCTCAAAGTTGTTTAGACGAAAATACTTGTATGGGCACTCTCTAAACAACATTAGTGACAAAAATTGAATTTTGAAAAAAAAAATTACCTAAAAAAAATTGACTTGGAATTTTTTCAATATTTTTTACGGCATCCTTTATCGATACTTAACCTTCCCTAAAGCTATGGCATGCATTTAAATTAACACCCTGTATACGGGGTGTTAGGGACGGTGTAACGAAAACTTTGCAGGCGTGCTCAGACCATGAAACTGAACAACTTTTACTATGGAGCCAATGGTGGGAAACGAAAAAAATTTTCCGACCTCCCATACAAAGTCAGTCAGCTGATCGTGAATTTTGTATGGGAGGTCGAAAAATTTTTTTCGTTTCCCACCATTGGCTCCATAGTAAAAGTTGTTCAGTTTGATGGTCTTATCATGCCTGCAAAGTTTTCGGTACACCGTCCCTAACACCCTGTATATCTGAAATCATGAAACGTTTCTCTAAAAATGAAAATAATCCAAAATATCCAGGGTAGAAGTGAATGTTTGATATTAATATGTCTTATGCCGATACGAATACCTGGACCTTTTCAATAAGCTTCTTTTCACCATGATACGCGTAGTCATGTCAATATAATTTACTCACAAAGCTTTCTACAGACCCTTTGGCCCTCAGCTCTGCCTTTTCCAAGGGTATTAGAAGTTGCCGATACTCAATGTGTATAAATGTTTATCATGTCGTTGTCACTTACGGTCTTGTAGCTAATGCCTCCAGTGGGTCAAATCTATTTACATAGGGTCATTTAGACCCAAGCAAAGTGGGTATTTGTAACCCAATGCCTAATGCAATGGTTGCTAGCAAATTGTGGCGGAAATAAGTACCATCCGTAGGCGTAACGCTCGGGACTGTTCTACTTGGTAGACATGAATGCGAAAGTAGCAATTGGGGACCGCAATTGAGTACCTACTTGTAATGTCGAACCAAAGTCGAACATCCCAATTGATTCCAATAACTCTAACGCTGCTATAGTACCGTCATTCGAATAGGCCACATTTGACAGCTGTCACAACTATGTTAATGCTATGACATAAGCTCTTTTTTTCATTGTTTACATGTTTCCTAGTATTGGTATGACAGCTATCAAATATGGCCTATTCGAATGACGGTACTATACGTGTTGTGACTCTTTCGTGTTTCTAAAAATGATTCCACTGATTTAAGATTTTTTCCGAGCAATTTCTCATGGATAAAATTAGTATTAAGCATGCAGTAAATAGTCTATTTAAATCTCTCATCTCGTCGTATTAGCATATAGCAGTATAGCTATGTTTATCCCTGTTTACGCCATACAGAACGATCTCCAACTTTCGACAGTCTCGCTGGTATTTAAATCTTTACGCATAACAAAGATTACTTTCAAACCTATTCAACACAAAGTGTTCGACACATTATTCAAGATTTAGAAACCTAACCCTGAGTAGCCAGCGGGCAAGTCACTAGCCCAACAACGTAGGTAGCTATTATCCATTATCCTATACCTCATACAAAAGGACCTTGCCTCATAGATTTTACCTGAGCTTTTGCGGTAAATCAACTGCGGGAAGTGAACAGGAAATGGGTTAAACTACCCGCAGAATTGTAATTCGGCAACTTGAGTTATGGCGCTACAAATGGGAAATAAATGTTACATAAAACACTCGCAACTTACGGCTTGACAAGCAACACGAAGATCGCGTAAGTGGTTGTTTCTACGATACAAGTTTATGTTAAACGATATATATAATAGCATTTACAGCTACTGTTGCGATATCAACGCAACAAAAACTTTGTGTTTGTAGTAAATTATTCGTCCGTATATTTACCTTTTGTGTTTAAATTTTGTCCCAACTGTCGGTGAACGATTGCAGACTTCGTCTCCCTTTGTGTGAAGCAGTGACTGTGAGTTAACTCACACAAAATATAATTTTGTTACCTACCTACCTACCTACAACAAATATGTAAGTATATAAAATAGTCGACGAGAAACAGATTTTTATGAACCTTTGCTACCGTGTAATGCCGGCTAAGATTACAAAATTTGCATAGCTTAAAAGAATTGATATTCATCCAGGGAATGGGCAGCAGCGTCTCCTGTGAATAAAACATTTTGCACTGCGCTCGCCAACCGCCTATTAGCGTAGTGAGTAAGGGAATACTCAGAAAATTTAAGCATATTGTTTAGTATTATAGGTTTGAGATATGTATGACTTGACTTTTCATTCATATGTATATTTTCTTAACTGTAATCTCGAGCGACACCTGAACCGGTACCAACTGAAAACCAGCGCCACAGCTCTGGCTGTGGCATTATGCTGAGTTGGAACCGTTTCGGTATAGTTGCAAGGTTTCTGTTATAATTGTATTTATTTGTTGTTATGTTGCCTGCAATTATGCTGAATAAATATATTTTCTTTCTTTCTTCTTTCTTTCTAATACCCCCGAAAGGAGGAGGTCCATGTCCAGCTTTGGACTGCTGTGGCTGTAGATGTTGGAGGCTAGGTATGTCTCAAATTATATCTATCTATCAGTGAGCAGATATTTGAAACGTTCAGCAAGTTTGACATAGGTACGTAATGAACTCATTTGTATGCGACCCTTCGTTTCCTTGGAGGTCGGCGGAAGACGCGGTTTCCCGCTAGTTGCCTGAACACTGGGAACAATTTACGCACTAATACACTGCGACGTCTAACTTTGTTTTATTACTCCTGATTTTTATAAGGGTTACGTTTTAAAAAGTCCAAATAATTTAAGGGTGGGTTCTTCTCACAAAACTAAACAACTTTTATACGAAAATTTTCATTGAAATATGTAAATAAAAGATTTAGATCCATATTAACTGACACACTTTTTCAAAATATTAGTCAGGGAGGTCCAATCTTTTTTCTTATTTCGAAGAAAAGTTTCTAGTAAAAGCTGTTCAGTTTTGTGAAAGCCTTTCATATTTGCGCTTAATGATATTTAGCCCTGTACAATATGCTAAAAGACTGATTTTCAATACGTACCTCATATATGCAACTATTCAACACAAATTCAATGTGTTCAAAATATTACGTAGCATTCACCGCATATCATGCAGCTGTCATTTGAATAGTGGGTATCACAAACCGCAATATCGTGCGGTGCATATGGGATTTGCTTATGAATTTCAAAGATATTTATTAAAGTTAATGTATAAATACTAAAACTAGTCCAGTGTTCAGTCTATGCAGAAACTCAACATGGAGAGAGCAAAAAGTGAAATGATTTATATTTGTGTGGTGCCTGCTTTAAATATCATCACCCCATTTCTACGCGTTCACGCTTATGATAAAGGAATGGGCAACAGCGTTTCCTGTGTATATCTTTAACAGATTGCACTGTGCTGGCCAATCCGTCTGCCAAGCCTGGTGACTATGGCAATACCCTCCGATTGGGGGAAACCCATGTCCACCAGTGGACTGTTGTGGCTGTAGTAGTAGTAAATAAAATGTTTTACAATACAATCATAACGTTGTGTCGTTTGAATATATTATAGATCAAAAGAGTAATTTACATTTAAAAATACTGTGGATACTATTTTTAAATGCTAAAGGTCGAACCCATTACGATGGTTTGAAAATCGTTCAGGTATCTGATATGTAAATTTTACAGCAAGAGTATAAAGATGAAGCCGAATATGGTTCTGGAAATCTGCTATAAAGAATTTTGCAGCTTTTGTGGAATAAAGTAGAATGGACTATAACAGTATAATATTTTTATCTCTACTTAAGTACCTACCTACCTTTTTCACGAAAATATGACTTTAACTGTTGACGATTGTAATAAAGTAACTTTTGTATTTTTTCATCTTCTTTATAACATGACATAAAAGATATTGTAAGATAAACTATTTTAGCCATCCAAAGAGGAAATGCTGCCAGCATGCTGGGCACCGTGCCTCTCGGGGACGCGCTGGAGGACGTTTTTTATTTGTGACGGTAGACATTTTCCTATATAGTTTTTCTAAGTTTTATCCTGTATCAATACTTTCACATAAGTTATGTTGATAAAGCTTGATAGTTGTGACTAAGAATACTGCTACCCCCAGTCCACTCAGAGTTTTTACCTCGGCTGAATATCTGTTGACTGTGGTCAACCGCATGGCGGTGTCACTCACCACCTACAATAGATTCCCAAAGAAGGTTAAAGTCAGGCGGCCAGTTGCGGCCAGTCATAAAACATAGTCAAATAGTTTTGCTGCATGATTTTGTGTTCTTACACAACATGTTGCGCAGACTGATTTGGGATTAAGGCAGGAAGATGATGATGATAAAGCTTGTTATAGGGTAAAATATCATGGCCTAGGTGAACAAAGAAAACATATGAGAGTTATGAAGTAAACAACGCATGTTTCTCGTGTTACTGAAACACAAACACTAGGTAATCTGACTCGTTTGTGCCCCAGGGCAACTATTTGCAACACAGTGCTCCAGGAAAGTGTTTAAGCTCGCTTTGTTGATTTTCACTTCCCTACAGACTGGTGTCTACCCAACGACTTTGTAAAGCTGGAAGTCTTTGACTTGAGAGGAAGTTCGCCGATCGAGCTCGACTGAAACGATTCTCAATTTACTTGTTTAGTCGCAAATAGAGTTGTTGCGAGCTGACAGACGGAATACTAACCGACAGCATCGGGATTGTACGGGCTTCGGGCGTAGACAAACACGTGTTGCGATGCAGTCTGTGTCGTGTTCGGATGTGGTCCGTGAGCAACAAACACACTTTGACAATCTATGAGTAGCCAATGTAAATAAAGTAGGTATGGCTTTAAAAGGCACATAATACTTTCTTCTTCATACATACCTATGTAATATTGATCATCAACGCACGAATCATAGGAGTAAAAGGGCTCATTTTCCCAAACTCAGGCGAGGAACACACGCAACGTCGGTTTGTGCGTCGTTTGTTCGATTTTCCACCTTATTTTTATACGAATACGGTTTATGTCAAACGATTTGACAGACAACGCAGCGTTGTGCGATGCCGTTTGACACAAACCGTATTCATATGCAGGTAGGGTGGAGAATCGAATGAACGACGCACAAACCGACGTTGCGTGTGTTCCTCGCCTTAGCTCTACTAGCTGTAGCAGGCGGTCGAAAATCTCTGACACCTAGCTTCATCGGGTTGTTGGACAACATGGTGTACCAAACGAAAAAAATGAGCTTTACTAATTAACTATAAAAACCGTCTGTTTTTAGTAGTAATTGAGACCACGCACGAACATAATTTCGGCAAACCAAACCAATATTTACATGTTCGCTATCCCTATTTAATGTGCTTCTAAGCTTACATCAAAACAAACCTCTATTTACTCGCCATAATGGGATTTGATAGAGTTCATGAACTGATATTTTCATGTGAATATTTAGTTACCTACAACATGAAAGCAGGTATTTTAAGCGTAAGTAAATATGTTCACTCTTTGGGTAGAGACATGAAAGAAATTGAAGGGGTTTCAATCGATCAATCAAGTAAATATATACAATGAAATAAGGTAATGCTTTTACCTGGTGGCACATACTTACATCAGGTGAGGTTTATTTATATCACCTACTTAACAATCTAAAAATATGAAAGTGAATTTCCGAACATTGATTAGAAATTTTGTTAGGAACGTTCAAAATGATTTTCCACATATCGACCCGCTTTCTTGGCGAAAGTTATTTAGGAAGTTATACCAAGATTCAAGGAATCCACACCATTAGGTGTTCCAGATACATATTCTGCATAACTCTTTCATATTTGGAATATCAGAATAAGATAGCAAATACCTAAAACTAAAATCCCTAAGTATTAAAGATATGAAAAATCTGCCACTGAATGGATTACTAGCGCAAAATCTCTTTTTGCATGGGTACGAATATTTTATATTGTAGGTAGGTATACCTACCATAAAGCCTCAACACATTTTCAGTTATATTGGTCTATGGATGTATTCAATTTATGCTAGCGAAGTTACGGTAAGCCCTAGCTTCGTAATATCACAGATTGTATAACGATATTCTACGCGTATATATTTTGAATTTCATTTATCCAGGAATATGCGAAAGGTTTATTTATGTAGAATTAGCTTCGTTCTTCTTTTTCTCTGGAGAATTAAAGGATTTTCCGTAGATATTGGATATTATTCCGTAGCAAAAAAGTCTACGCTACTCTACATTCCGGATGTTCCCACTCTCGATATTTCTTTATGTTTCGTAAAAACTCACATGGGTAAGGCGTTACCTCAATTGCTGCGCTTTTTAATCAGATGCATAGACACAACTATCGAATTTCCCAAAACTTGCGTTGAGGTTGACGCATGCGTTAGCGCTACGCTAAGATAGCACAACAACGGATGTTACGTGTGGGCCTCGCTCGCTAAAATTTAGTTCAGTGAAATTGAGATTATATAAAATTCAATACCATGCACGGAAAATCCTTTATGACGTATTCAAATAATCCAAAACCCCGCAGTAGGTGTGATTTCAGAATTAAAAAGCCAATGAACGCAACTTGAATGGATAAACCATAATTGAATGGATTCAATGAAACCGCATTAGTGGAGGGTGTTAGTTTTGAAAACGAACTCATATTCTGACTGCGAATAACATATTTCCGGGTATGCTACTTTTTAATTAACGTATGACGTCGAAAGATGCTTTTAAATAATATTAATTTTCGCTTTTTATAACTAACTTTAAAAAAACCATAGAGATGTATGTATACTGCTACCGTCACCATTTGTGAAAACATCTCTATGAAATGTCTTCCCCATTATTTTGATTTTTTGGGTTTACATAACAGGCATTACAGCGACTGTTACGTAAGAAAAATCGGGTTGGTCCTATTCACGTCCTAGAGGTAATGGGATCTGTATCTTTCCTATTTCTTTGACAAGTTATTTTATTTCTGTATTTGTAAGTTTATTTTTCGTGACAATAAGGCTCTTTCCGCAAAGTGATTTTATTTCGCGCGAATATTTTCTCGCTTTTTTGTAATTGACAGAAAAAATGCTTCCTCAAAAAAATCGCGGTACGCGAATAACATTTGCTGTGCAGATAGAACCTTAGTTTGCTTAAACGTGTGCTATCTACAGTCCAGGTTTAAAAACAATTTAAAAAATCAGTAGCCACAAATTACTTAATGGCGGTGCGCGCTACACCGCAGCGCAGCACCAAAATTCAGGCCATTACGCTAAGAGAGTTAAGACTAATTTGGACACGTGAGCTAAATAGAACTTTGTCTATGTTACCTGCTGGCAATATTGTACACCGCAAGTGCAGCGAGTAAAGAATGGCTGTTGTGGTTAGAAGTCAGTGGCTACGGAATATTTAGTGCTTACTGCTTAGTGCTCTATGCGATTTATTTGTGAACCTACACACACCAACACATTCATGAGTTTGTCAAACACCAAAGATAAACCAAACTAAATTATCTATCAGCCGTACTAAAGTACATGTGCTCTAAACTTAACATTTATCATCACCCTCACATCTTGTGAGTTTAGGTTGAACGATATGAAACTAATAAAATCTAAAAACTACTTTGCATGAATTACGCTGAGGATAAACACATTACATCTACAAGTATGAAACTTTAAATGGCTTATCGTAGCACGCGCGTGCAATACCTACCTATATCAAAACGAAACGAGGCTTTTTATGTTTTACTCAGATAAAGGATAGTGCAGTATAATTTTAAAACATTATTGCCGATATATTTTGCTGTAAAAAGAACATTCCAGGTATAAATGGTGGTTTGTGCGAAAAAAGTAATTACCGGTATCCTAAAATTGGAAGTGCTATATTATTTCGTCGAAATTTCATTTCGTCACACCACATATCAAAGTCAAAATATCGTAGTAAAATAGGAGAAGTTATTTCTGGATTTCTTATTTACTTCGTTTGTTTGATCGTCTATTTTTGTTTGCAGCATTCGGTTCAGAGTTATTTTTATGTTAGCGTTACTAAATTTAATAGGTATTTTCACTTCAGATATAGTAATAAACTGTCTTTTCAGAAGTACTACTCTTTGAAAGTTCTGTAATATAAGTTCATTCATATATAGTTTATGCTATATTCGCTCGTCTGTGGCAAAGTCCCATATGGGACTTTGCCACAGACAAGGCCTACCTATAAAAAATGGCGCCACAGAGGAGAGGATATGGGGTAAGGTAATGTAAAAGATTGACTGTAGCACTTTGCAATAAACTGGCATTTTACCTCAACTCAATATACCGTGAATATAGGCTGCACTGTAGCAATGATTAAATGCTTGCCAAGAATGCTTGACAGTGAAAAGGAAGTTAAACGAATGGCCTATATTAGTCCCCATCTCTCCATTTATAAGCAATGGCCTGCAGTCGAAAAAGCCTTTTGTATAAGATATTGTGTCAGATAGGTATGCTGCTCGATGGGTGAAAACGAAAAGGTCGTATCTAGAAATACCCAACTTTACACCAGAGCCAAAAAACGAAGAAAATCCACAAAAAAAATCATAACTTAAAAACTAGACGTCGTTTAGAAATGTGTTCTATAGAACATGTTTCTAGTTTATTACTATCTTTAATTAGCAAATACAATTTTCAATATAAAGTCACGGGAAGTAGGTTTTTGTCTAGTTACGACCTTCAGTTTTCAATTTACAGACCGACAAAAGGTCGTAAGTGGTGTGCACATTTGTATGCACGATGTAAAAGCATGTAATTTACAGACTTTTGATTTGTCGTATCTAAGATGATTTATAAGTACAACATTATATAAAGGGACATAAGTGAAAGAAAGACATTTATTGGTGCTTAGTATTTGTCGTAAACAAGAATTAGTATGGTCTCTAAAGTATAATTAAAACCATTTTATGTATATTTTAAAGCATTTATTAGCTAACCTAGGGGTGTAAGGGGCCCTACTAACACCTTCGGGGCCCAAGCCAACCTTACCTGCCCGTGGTGCACTCTGCTGGTCAATGGACGAGGCAATGGCGACCCGCCAACCAGCACTGGATCAGCGTGGCGGGTGACGGTCCAACCCCCTAAATAAACATGGCAGTACAAATCAAACCATGGCTCCAAGTTCCCGGTGGCCCCAGTTGCAGAAATGGCGTAGCCAGGCGTAGCCAACCAAGCACTCGAACCAGGGGTGCTAAAAATCCCCGGGCGGCGCTCCTCCGTCAAACGACCAAAGCAAACGCACCCACGGACAACCGACGTAGATTATCACTGATGATATACACGCGCACTTGAGGACCGACGAGAAACACGCCGAGCTGGAAGAAAAATAGGCAGGCTGAACTGGGACATTATAGGGTCATCAGAAGTCCGAAGAGAGAGAGACACGATAACCCTCAAATCTGGTCACCTGTTCTATTACCGGGAGGGCGATTAACAGTCCCAAAGTGGTATCGGGTTTATCGTGCACAAGTCCCTCGTCAACAATATAATCTCTATCACAAGCATATCAAGCAGGGTGGCGTACCTGATACTCAGAATATCTAAAAGATATTCGCTGAAGGTCTGAAGGTCTTACAGCTTTACGCACCGACCTCAACACACCCTGACGATGAAGTAGAAGTTTTGTATGAGGACATCTCACAAGCCATATATGCTTCAAAGTCGCACTATAGTGTCGTATTTGGGGACTTCAACGCAAAGCTGGTCGAGAGAAGCGGTGATGAGTTGGGGGTGGGGCCATTTGGATATGGGCAGCGGATCCAAGGGGCCAGAAGCTGGATGAGTTTCTGGAGAAGGAGGAACTATACAGGGTGTTAGGCAGAACGTTGGACATACGAAAAAGAGTGTTTCTAATCATGATTCTGAACAACTTTTACTATGAGGCCACATGCGAATTAGCATAAAAAATTTTAGGTGTTCCATACATCTTTGCCGACTAGGTATGAATTTTTCTATGGAAAATTCAAATTTTTTTTTTTGCGAATTCGCAGGTAGCGCCATAGTAAAAGTTGTTCAGAATCACGAGTATTAACACCCTTTTCCGTATGTTCAACGTTCTGCCGAACACCCTATATATGATGAACTAGTTCTTCAGAAAGCCGGCTCTTAGGAAATGAACCTAGATGAGCCCCGACGGTTCTACCAGAAATTAGATAGACTTCATTATGGCCACAAAGAGACAAATTTTCAATGATGTCACCGTGATCCACAGGGTAAAAACTGAAAGCGGTCACCGAATGGTCAGAGGCACATTGACCGTCGAACTAGAACGGTCTCGCCTAGTGAAGTCTACGCTCCGACCATCTGCAACCCATATTCCAAATCCGGAAAGCTTCCAACTGACACTCAAAAATTGCTTTGGTTATCTAGATTGCGATACCGTGAACGGTATCAATAACAGTTTGGTGGAAACTTTTCACCCATTAGGATCCAAGTTCTTTAAGCCCTGTCGTAAAAATAGACCTCAAAAACTAACCGATCGAGCAATATTCGAAAGTCCTTGTGGAGCAATATTCGAATTTTAATACTAAATATATTAAACAAATGATTGAGCTCAAAGTTTTCGCCAGAGACCTGTCTATTGGGCAGAGTCAGCTGACAAAGCTGAAGATGAGGACGGCAGGGTAGCGTCCACAAAGCCAGAGGTACTGAGGAAAATCGAACGGTTCTATGGACAGCTGTATACTTCAATTGCAAAACCTCTTAATAGCTCAACAGTCACTAGAACAAAGCTTTCCCGACACTATACCGAGGATATCCCGGACATTAGCTTGTATGAGATTAGGATGGCGCTTAAACAGCTCAAAAACAACAAGGCGCCGGGCGAGGACGGAATCACATCAGAGTTATTGAAAGCTGAAACACCACTACTTGAAATCCTTCAGAAGCTCTTTAATTCTGTCTTGTTCGAAGGTGTGACGCCAGAAGCATCGAAAAAAAGCGCGGTGGCGCTATTCTTTAAGAAAGGTGATAAGCCTATCTCGCTTCTGTTTACAAGCTGTTTTCGAGGGTAATTACGAATCTTCTGGCTCGCAGGTTTGATGACTTCCAGCCTACCGAACAAGCCGGCTTCCGAAAAGGGTACAGTACCATAGATCACATTTTTACGCTGCGGCAGATTGTACAGAAGACCGAAGAGTACAATTTGCCATTATGCTTAGCGTTTGTGGACTATGAGAAGGCCTTTGATTCTATCGAGACGTGGGCAGTACTGCAGGCTCTACAGCGGTGCCACATAGACTACAGGTATATCGAAGTGTTGAAGTGTTTATATAGAAACGCCACAATGTCAGTTCGAATACAAGATCAGACCACGGCGGCTATTCCATTGCAGAGGGGTGTAAGACAAGGAGATGTACTATCTCCGAAGCTCTTCACCAATGCGATGGAAGATGCCTTCAAACTCCTGGAATGGGAAGAACTTGGCATCAATATCAATGGCGAATACATTACTCACCTTCGGTTTGCTGACGATATCGTAGTCATGACAGAGTCATTCGAAGACCTCAGCAAAATGCTACAGGACCTCAATCGAGTTTCCCTACAAATGGGCCTCAAGATGAATATGGACAAGATGAAAGTCATGGCCAACTCTCATGTAGCGCCCACTCCAATATCAGTGGGGAACTCGATGCTCGAAGGGGTGGACAAATACGTCTATCTCGAACAAACAGTCCAACTAGGAAGATCTAACTTTGAGAAAAAGGTCTCTCGGCGAATCCAGCTCGGCTAGGCAGCATTCGGAAAGCTACGCAGCGTCTTCACGTCCAAAATTCCTCAGTGTTTCAAGACGAAAGTGTTTGAACAGAGTGTCATGCCAGTGATGACCTACAGTGCCAAGACCTGGTCTCTAACTGTCGGCCTCGTAAATAGACTAGAAGTCACTCAGCGAGCAATGGACAGAGCTATGCTCGGTGTTTTTCTACGTGATCGAATCAGAAACGAGGAGATCCGTAGACGAATCAAAGTAACCGACATAGCTGAAATAGTCAGTAAGCTGAAGTGGCAATAAGCTGGCCACATTGCTCGAAGTAATGATTATCGGTGGAGCAGGAGAGTTCTCGAGAGAAGACCGCGTACCGGCAGGCGCAGCGTAGGACGGCCCTCCGCGAGATGGACCGACGATCTGGATGCAGGCCGGTTCTAATCGGACAAGGTGGAATTATTTAGGGGAGGCCTATATGTTCAGCAGTGGGTGTCCTATGGCTGATATGATGATGATGATGGATTAGCTTACCATAAAAAGGATGTAACTTGTCGACACATAATTTTACTGACTTACAGAAGCACGTAACTAGATGTATGATCAAATTTCACCAACCGCAAGAATGGTGTAACCACGAGTATTGTAAAAATTGCTGACCGCAAAAACGGCGTAACTGAGAGTATGGACAAAGTCTCATACCACAAGAAGGGTGTAACTAATCCTAGATTAGAAATACCTAACTTTGATTTGGCGTAAGTCGAAAAGCCTCAAAAACAATGGTTTTTGACTGACTTACGACAAAAAAAATCTGGAAACTTTTAAAAAAATATACCATTTTTGAAAAAAAATATCGTCGTAGAGAAACGAGACCCGGACCGTTCGATAGAGAAAAATCAGCTGATTAGGGGCGTGTTATTAGTCTAGTTACGACCTTCTTCGAGATACGACCTTTTCGTTTTCACCCATCGTGCTATTTTTATTGCAGTTGCGATGGTAGTTAATCAGAAATGCCTGCCAGTTTATGATAATATGGGGAAACGAACTAAAAAGGATTGCCAGTGGTACTTTATGACAAACTAGTTTAGTCACCAACTCACCGTTTGTTTTCAAAGCTTTTGTATCGGGAATTCTGTCAGGTATGCTGTTTTATATTATTACATAGCAGATGTGTTATTAGTTTTGTAATAATATGTTATTAGTTTTGTAATAAATGCATTCAAATGACTTTATGGTTAACGGTCAGACCACGGCACTCAACAGGCTTGCCAGTGGTACTTTATAACAAACTAGTTTAGTCACCATAACTCTCCAAAGCCATAAAGGCCTTTTGTATAGGAAATTGTGTCAGATATGCTGCTCTATATTCTACTATTGCAGTTGTGTTATTAGTTTCGTAATAATACATGCATCTAAATGACTATGGTTAACGGTCACATAACGGCACTCAACAGGCTTGCCAGTGGTACTTTATAACAAACTAGTTTAGTCCCCATAACTCTCCATATATCTCCAAAGCCATAAAGGCCTTTTGTATAGGAAATTGTGTCAGATATGCTGCTCTATTATTGCTGTTGCGATGGTAATTGATGTTGGCGCCATCACAGCGCTAATCGACAAAGCGTTCGATGCAACTTAGTTGAGACGCCTCGTAGCGAGGATAACCTAACTGACATGAATATTCCTGTCACATAAATAACTTCCAATTAACCTACCTGAATATTGTGATTTACTTATTAATTATTTTTTTCTCACTGTCTCTCTATCTGCGTTATGCCAAGTCATCCAAGGATTAGATGAACCTTGGTGTTAGAGTTTTGCAACTGCCTATTATACGTAGCAGGACTGACATGGTCGTGTAGGGACCGACGGCTTAACGTGCCCTCCGAAGCACGGAACCATCTTGCGTTTTGGACAATCAGGTGGTTCAGCCTGCAATTTCCTGACTAGACTGGGAACAAATTCACAAAGTGATAAATATCCACTATGTGAGTAAACCACCGAGAATCGAACCCAGAACTTTCTGCGTCGCATTCAATCGCACTACACTGCGCCACATTGGCTGTTCTTCATTAAAATGCGATAATTTTTATACCAGGTTTTGTGATTGATACCGGTAAGCGCTTTATCGGATTTAAAATTAATTTTATACTTAGAGAATGATGCACTTATATTCATTATAATTAGCGGGATAACATTTGACGTCCGTTGCATGCGTTATGTTATTTATGTAAATTGCAGCATCAGACGTCAAATGTGATATCCGCCCTCGCTTAGGTAGGTACTATTTTTAGATTAAAATGTGTATCTACATAATTAATAATTAGGTGCAAATTAATCCTAATAGAACATTTGGATTATCCCAGGCGATAACTTGAATACAGACAATTACTTAATTAGGTATTATTTATTATTAGATATTTTGATTTCGGTTATTTTGGGGTCGTACATTTTACCCCATTCTAAAATGAACCCCAATGATTTTTGATCATAAAATGGTTCATAGAAATATAAAGTATCATCCCCAATCAGGTGATTGATTTACTATGGGAAGACCAATCATTCTTTTTTATTTTTCGACCAATGTTCCATGGAGAAAGTCCTTCAGTTTCATGAGTACCTTGACCTCTTTTCGGCTTGTTATACTCATTTTGTTACTTCCCTATATAAAGTTTGAACCTAGGGTACTCGTATCAAAGTATCATCGCCAATCAGCTGATTTATTTGCTATGGGAAGACGATTTTTTTTCGAATATTTCGGCCCATGTTCCATGGAGAAAGTCGTTCAGTTTCATGAGTACCTTGACCTCTTTTCGGCTTCTTATAATCTTTTTGTTACTCCCTGTATAAGTTTGAACCTAGGGTACTCATATCATCAGAATGCAGCCGGCCACTATCACGTCGGTAGATGAAACCAAACACGTGGCGCTGGTTGGTTCGCTCGCAAGCTGCCTCACTGAATCAGCTGCATTTGTTCACACACAAGCGTTCCCAGACATCTGCTATCGTTTTCGAATACCAAATACTTACTTTTGCGAGTTGCAACTGTTTTAGAGTCCTAATGTATCACTTTCGAAGAAAATATTTAGTTTCAGTCTTTCTTTGCTTTAAAAGGTGACACTGGTATCAGTCTGACCTTGGAAAGTGGTCTATTTGAAAAAGTGTGGGCCTAGCCTAGTGTGGCCGATCTTACAATAGCATTGAAAGATTTGTATGAAAAGTTAAATGTCTTATTACGAAGCTTATTGGCAATGATAAGTTTTTTCATGCTCTAGAGCGTTAGGGATGATTTGCAGCAAATATCCGAAGGCGTTATTTTATTATAGGTAACTAACTACTTACCAATTAGGTATTTTAAGAAAGTTTCAGTAGCTTTGTTCTAACTTGTCTAAATTCTCATGCCGTGGGCATAACCCCAATTCTACCCGTGGGTGTCGTAAAAACCGACTAAGTGATAATCATCCAGGGAATGGGCAGCAGCGGTAAATTTAACATCTTGTACTGCGCTCGCCAATCTGCCTGCCAAGCGTGGTGAGTATGGCAATACCCCCGTTATGGGGAAGCCCACGTCCCGCAGTGGACTGTTGTGGCTGTTATAGTTATGGTATACGAAGCAAACATCCGAAGACATTACCAAATCTATTATTTTAAGAATGTTTCAGTAGCTTTGTTCTAAGTTGCTTTGATTTATTAAGCGAGATAGGCAAGATGAAATCAAGCATATGTCGTTGTGTGTTGGCCGCGCTCGCACGTAACGGGATGACAAACTGCCACACTGAATCAGACTGCATTTGTCTACTCAAATACGGAACCGGATTTCCACGGAATAAGATTTGTAGCACTCACGCCCTGGAATTCCTAATGCATTGAGTGAGAGCTTGTTTCGAATTTTTGATAGGTTTATGTAGCTACTTGTTTTGTTTTGTTTTCAGAACGTCGGTGGTTGCTTCGCATATTTTTCTTTATTGACGTCCAAAAAATTGGATTTCATGGCACACGTCACTGCAAGAAACAGCTGGTGTCACAGGTTCTCATGCTATAGCTGCTGTCACGAACTGCAATAGATATTTTCGTTCGGTGCACGTGCACATGCGAGAGATCCAAGAGTGACCTACCTACAGTGCAGCAAAAAAGAGTAGACAATAAATGAGGGCGCCACTTTGTATTAAATTTCAAAATTAAATGGCAACATTGGCTATGAATGGCAACAATTTAGTATGATTTTTTTTAGTTCCATTTTATTAAATTTCTACTCTTTTTTGCTGGACTGTAAGGGCCTTACCACAAAAAAGATAGACCAGCGTTCAACGCGTATGAAGTTTTATTTTAAACACGCGTTCGACTCGCGTCTAACTTTTTTGTGGTAAGGCCCTTAGTGTTGCACTGTAGCTAAAAAGTTTAATATTTGAAGAAAAAATTAAACACTTCTTAATGCTCTCTCATTCAGCATTAATTACTATGGGAAGTAAAATTCAGGATTTAATTAGAATCTAGATTTTTCTTCACTTTAGAGGGACACCTTGTTCCTTTGTTTAGATACTATAGCGTGTTCCATAATGTTGTAACTGTTCTATCAAATCACTACTAACCTTGTTGCTATCGCAAGCAAATAAAAGCCTTTTTACAGACCTTTCTTACAGCAAATAAACAAATTATTATTATCATTGAGCAAACTGCAAAGGGATGAAATGATTCCCGTGATTTATGTCAGAGACTTTCCCGGAAATATGTTTAACAAATTACACGTCACCACGTCAGCGATGAAATTGCAGGTGTCACAGTTTTCATACCTATGGTGGCTGTAATGTATGTCCTTATATGTTTCCTAGATACAAGCGTGTTTCACAAGTTGTAACTTCCTGATCAAATCACTATTAACCTTGTTGCTATCGCAAGCAAACTGCAAAGGGATAAAGTGATTCCCGGGATTTATGTCGGAGGCTTTCCCGGCAATAAGTTTAGCAAATTAATTAAGTCTCAAGTTGTCCGGGGATGCGCGGAACAAGACGGATTGCGTCCCGGCGCGACGTCACGGACGGAAGCTGTCACACCGTTATGTAAGAATGTTCTAGGTCGGTGTAAAAGTGTCTAAAAACGACCATTTGTTTATAGTAGCGGATAGAATTGTACTAAAGTAGGTACTAGTAAAACTGTAGTCAACTTGAACTTTGATGTTAAAATTCCTTGTAATGCCGGCTTAGAATATGACCACCATTTCTACCCGTGGATGTTGTAAAACGTGAAAGTGGTAGGTACACGATTTTTCTAAAAATGTTTGTCATATGTGGCGATAATATTAACGTTACCTTACAAGGGAAAAAGGCGTGATGTGTATCGCCAACAAATCCACCTAGGTACCCATTTAAGGGTCCAACTAATAATGGATTTTATACAAATAAAAATGTTAAAAAACACAGTATATGTTGGTCCCATAAATGGTCGGTGTATTTGCTGACGATAGTACGAGTATTGCAGCATTTAACAATGTCAAATAATATTGGATGTCATAGTTTAAGCCCTAGATTAGTACTGAAAAATGATATAAAATTGTGTATGTTCTTTCAACTATTGCGTGCAAATCCCTTTCACAATATAATAACAAATAGTTCATGGAATCCTCATATAACCCAGATAATAATGACAAACCTTGATATTTATTAGTTTCTGACTCTATAGCTTTTGAATTCCATAGACGTCATGCAAAACCAATTAATGTTGATTGTTGTGAACCATGGTGTCGGTATGTCGGAGGGAAGAACCTTTGTCTCGGTAGCAATTACCCGCTGGAAGCAATTATATTAAACACAACCTCCTCAGATTCATTCTATAGGCGATGTTCACAACCACTACACCCCATGATTTTGCGTTGTTTTGCCGCATCCGAATTTTGATGAAAAGAAATTACGAAATGCAATAAGTAACAAAACGCATTGCATTGTGATGCATTTGCGGTTCCTGAGATACGCCAAACAAATGACAGACAATCAGATAAAAAATAATGCGGTGACGTGTGCCACGGTATTGGTTTTAAGTATGTATGGGATTTCGTCAATACAAAACCAAAGTCGTCAAGACTTTGTGAACTTCTTTTGTCAATAAGCTGCATTCAGTGAAACACTGGAAAATTATTCGTCTGACAATAATATGGTGAGAATCGCCTAATGTTTTAGACTTTTTAATCTGTTTCCATTTCCACGAGTACGAAATAAGTATGAATGAAGATGATATCATGGAGATAAGTAGGTATATAAACTTTGTAGAAATAAACTGATCTTTACAAACACAATTTCCGAAGATCAGTTTCCATTTATCGAATGAGACATGTAATGTACCGTAACATCGAGTGTTGGGATGTATTTTATTTGCATTTAACTTCAAGGGCTTCGAGATTGGGAGCAAAGTCGAGCGCGTCTACATAAAAAGATTAAAGTCAAACAAACGAAAATATTTAAAAAACGCGATCCAACAATAACATTCGGAGTATTCGGACAATAATATATCTTGTCTATGATTATTAATTATCTAAAAATGTATCTAAGCAAGATCTAGGCATCTGTGTAGTTTAATCGTAGCCTCGATATCGCAAAATCGTTTTTGGTCCGACTTTATAATGTAGGAACCTACATAAATATTGAGTTTAGAAAATGTTTCGACACACCATAACCTGCAGCTGAATCTCACCATAGGAAAGCTACTCAAAATTTATAGTCCCTATGGTTTTGCTGTAGTCGGGTAAAAACGGGCGACCTCTCGCGACCGGAGGAAATCGACGGAATAAAAAATCGAAATATGATGAGATATTCAAATGGTATGGAAGTTCTGTGAACAACATTAGGGAAATCGGTCTCCGGGGAGACTTGGGATCTGCCGGCTGAATGTCTCACTCGGAATCCGAGTTACAATATCTCTACTAGTTGAATACGTTTTATTTACATTTAAATAGGCATCCTTGAGGTATGCTCGACTCGGCTCGGTTGCCTCTTTGGCTCTCGAACCCCATGCCCGTGTATTCTTTGAAAGCTTTTTAACTCTTCTTTTGTTACACTAATAAAAACTTTACAGCTTTTTATGTAAACCCGAAAACGTTACGTTTCAAAACTTTAGTATTCTTTTTTACAATGTTTTATGTACCTTAAAAAAAGCTTTCCCGTGTTAATAGGATTTTTCAAGATCTCTAGAGATTACACATAAAAAAGCAAATATAAGTCTATAACATCAATATTGATGTGCAAAATATTTGCACAAATATTCTATTCTTAAAGTATAGACATCATTAAAATGAGTAGAGATTTAACTCAGCGATCACATTGCCTGCAAAGTGGGTTCAAAATAGTTCAAATAACATGATATTTTTTATATTTATTCTCTATCTTAATGATCTAGGAATATCAATCGACGCCTGGCGTTAATATATATTTCCCATGCTCCTGTATCTGCAGAAATCGGCAGGAATTGTGGCCATTAGTTTCTAGTCACGCACCGATGTCCGTCCATCACACGACACGACACGACTCCTTATTAAGTCACATCAGGACCAAAGTTACTGACAAGACAGGAACGAAGAAGTATTACGCTTAGTTACTACACTGCGCTCGCCAATCCACCTGCCAAGCGTGGAGAGTATGACCATATCCTTCGACTATTGTCGCTGTAAAAGTAATGTAAATCAATGCTTGCCAGTAATTATTGTTTCCGATGCTCCTGTATCAACAGAAATCAGCAGGAGTTTAGGCCATTAGCTATCTAGTCACGCACCGACGTCCGTCCACCGCGACACGACACGACACTACGCCGTGGTCATTTCGACCCCTTATTAAGTCACACTGGGACCAAAGTTCCTGACAAGATTCGAAAAAGTATTACGCTTCCTTTCTCGTTATGTACTATCGCCAGCACATCTACTTATTGTTGTTATTATTTGTTTAGTCAAGGGACAAACTGTACAAATACAAATAATATCCAGTATAAGCTAGTCCCATGAGTAGGTTGATGTTGATGTGGTGGCAAAGTACACGAAAGCAAAGTAATAAGATCTTACATGTGATTTCGCGCATTACGCAGTCGTTCGTACGTCGTCAAGTGTTTCGTTGATAGTTTTGATACCAAATTTGATTTGTTTTGATTTAGGTAGGTCCAAATTTTTTTTCAAATTTCAAATCATTTATTGCTTCGGAGGAATTTACAAGATTCTCTTAAAGAAAGTCACATTCTAATACAATCTTAAAAAAGAGAAAATTTGTAAAGCAAAATTTTCTCTTTTTTAGGGTTTCGTAGTCTACTAGAAACCCTTATAGTTTCGTCATGTCTGTCTGTCTGTCTGTCTGTCTATCTGTCTGTCTGTCTGTCTGTCTGTCTGTCTGTCTGTATGCCACGCCCTCATATCTTCGTCAGTTTTAGAGTTAACGACATGAAATTTGGTGAGAAGATAGATCGTGTTGACCCAAATATAAAAATGTTAAGAAAAAAATATTTTAAATGTTTTTTGGACCCCCTCCCATACAAGTGAAAGGGGGGCAAAAAAACTTTTTTTCTTCTGTAATATTGAGTAGGGTATCGTTGAATAGGTCTTTTAAAACTAAGGTGAAGTTTCTTTGAAACAAAGTCACTAAAATGTTTCTGTCACGAGATATTTGCTTTTAAAAAGGGCATTTTTGACCCATAATTTGTTCCAGCTGTAACTTCTAAAGTATAAACGCTAAAAATTTGAAACAAATATGGAATGTAGCTTACAATCTGAAGTTAAAATGAAAACTATAACGGATATTGTGCCCTTAAAGGTTTCAGAATAAAATGAGTTTTTCTATTTGCAGTTGGTCATCATACTGCTGCTAACAAACCAGCAACAAAATTAAGTTCGCAATGCTGAAAAACCTGATATTTAAACGTTGACTACGAAACCCTATTTGTGGGCGTGTCTGACACGCTCTTGGCCGGTTTTTATAACAATTTGAGTTCCTACTCTACACGCGGCTCAGGCGGGATAAAAAAATAAAAATAAAGGCACTGCCTCGGGGCTGGCCAGGCTAACCACACAGCATGCAACTTTATGCCTCAATGAATGACAATTAAATGGAATAACATTCTGTCAAAATTTTAAAAAGGAGTTACATGTGTATGGTTAGCCGGACCCCCTGGACAGGAAAACCGCCCAAAAACCTGCCCAGAAGTGCACCTATTCTAAAATCTACAATATTCTTAGGCCCTAAGCTACCCTAGCTAACTTAGAAAATAAATTAATAGAATAGCCAAAAACGGCTCATAAATATAAAAATTACAGTAGATTATTCTAACTGTTTTGTCTTTAAAATATACTTTAAACATTTGAGCAATAAAATACAATAGCAAAAAAGAAAAAAAAAGTAGATTTACAGTAAATGTAAAAAATACATGTCAAAAAAGAAAAAATAATTAAAGAATAATATGAAAATGTCAAATTTAACCACTATACATGTCAATTTACATATCATAAAAGTAAAGGTATAACCACTAAAATATATGTCATGTTTATTTTTAAATAATGCCTATCTCTTGGATTGCGTTGGAGCAACTGTTGCTACTGACCAGACATCTTTACTTTAGCTCACCAACCCCACCCAGGAGCAGGCAGCTGGTTCCGGCATATGTAGACCTTTTGTTACACATGTGAAGAACTTTGACGTATAGGTGTAGGTAGAGGAAATCGAAGTTGCGGTATCTGCACATTATGAGCCTACAGATTGTTCTATTGGAGATTGCCCGACTTATTTTGCCGAATGTCTTTCATGTCCGTCTAAAACTCTCAATTGAATTTTTTTTTTTAATAATTCAATCAGGTTCAACCACGTTTTTTGCCCCATTCCCTGCACGAAAAAAAAGTGCGCTTAACCCCACTAGTTTTAGGTCAGCATTGTCAAATAGTTCGTGTACGTAGTAATCGATCAGATTAACTGACACATTTTTTACTAGCACTATAAACTTTTATTGGGGTTATAAATTGTCTGAACTTATTTATAGTGAACGACAGACATCGTTTGCTATAAACATAAAACGCTTTATGTGGACCTGAACCGAGAAATAAAATTGAGCCTACACCCAACTGTGCCCGAGTACTTATTTAGTAAGATGTATTGTTATATTTTTGTGATCAGTACACGAGTTCTTACAATGTTATAGTGATCGACATGTTAACCTTTCTGTAAACTCAATTGTTAATAGTGTTCCATTTCTCTTATAATAGATTCAGTATTTGTAGAAACCTACAAACAATACATTGTCTTATAGTTACTTGACAAAACAGGAAAACATATTTAGTTTCGATAAAGGGCAACACGATAGCCTTGTTCAGTTTCATGTCTCATTTTCCTTTCCTTATCCCAAGCTCCCAATACGTATTTATTATTGTTTTCACGTTTTTATCCTTATACAGGTGGAAACATGTTTACTTTTCTACTCTACACACCAACAGTGTACACACGATTCAGCAAAGCTTAATTTATTTACGTATTTTCCGCTTTAAGATAAACGAACACTTGTCAAAGCCGTACGCGCTGCAGCACTGAAGTGCTTTATTACAGAAAAGTTTGCATGTTTTATTACAAAAAAAAACAAAATAATCAGATTTTGGCACATTTTGATCTCGAATGGGTCAAAACCTGTCAGAATCTGGTAGCCCATACCATTTGCAACGTCCGCATAATACCGCTAAATATACGTTCACTTTTATTACTTTAAACGTTAAGTTATCCCGCACCCGTGGGCGCAAAAGGCACTTTAGCAAGCAAAGTGTTTATACCAACACCTTGTTACAAGATTAAAGAACACACGTGCTTGCGGCTAAGGGTGAAATACGTAGCACACGCAAGTTTAAATTGGATAAGTTTATAACTTTACAAAATAAACACTCCTTTGCTCGGCTAAGAATCTCGAGGCAGTAAATAAAATAGGCTGCATAATGAGAAAAGTAAAGTCTTATAAAGCTTAATCTATATTTCGTACAAGAGATAAAATATTCTTTATTTCAAAACAGATTTATTAATAACACTACAGTAAATTGAAGTCTAGAAATAAAGAATGAATTTTAAATTTGCTATGACAGTATTTATTAAAAATACGCGGATTGATAAATCAGCAAAGATAGGGTTTAATGCTCTGGAGGATACTCGACCCCAGACAGAAAGTACACATTGGGTTAGGTCTTTATCGAAAAATTCTTGATATTAAACAAAGCTCTCTATTCAGCGGAGCAAGCTGCAATCTGTTGGAAAAGCCCGTATCAAATATCTTTGGTACTTAACAAGAAAGTAAAAGCAATGTTATTTTTTACTCTGCTGCTTCCAAGTGAGCCAGGTTTTACTATGTGTAGTGTAGTAGTGTTTACTAGTTTTTAAAAATGTGGTACATTTTGTGAAATTTGGAAATCAAAATTAAATTTAGTGATAATTAACTAGATACTAAAATATATAAAAAAAACAAATTAATGAATTCATAATGGTCGGTTTTGTATTTTACGTTTGAAATCCGAAAATTATTATAATTCATTCAACCCTTGATCCTCCTACAATAGGAGATCGCTTCTATTGTCAAATAGGCACATTATCCATTCGTTTGATATAATGCTATCGTTTCGGGCACTTTATATTTTCATAAGCGATCTTCTATAACCGCAGGTCGTAAAATAACTTATGAACGCCTTTGTCACTTTCATAAAGAATTATGTCGTAAAATGTTGCTAAACTATCCAATAAAAGCGGCAAGTAAAAGTTACGATCAGGTTCTATTAATAAGTTGATCAATTCAAGTATATTGCTTCCATCCAGGTAGGCTGTCGGTAATTAAAAATGATAATGGTTTTTATGAATAATTTATTTTCGGTATCACGAGGTGTTCTACCTATGTCTTGCCCTTCGAAGTATTTCTTCCTTACTTACTTTAGAAAAAGCGTCGATTTATTTCAATGGTTTAGCATTTCAAATTACTATTAAGTGGATTAATATCGAGTTACAGCTCGCGAGTCATTGCATTTTGAAGTGTTTGAATTTGACGTCGAATATTTTCCACCCACGTTGTCATATTTCATTCACGAATGCTAGAACATATGTTATCTTATTTATCATCATGTGACCCTTTATCAGAAATAAATCCAAACTGTAAAGAACTCTATTGTAGGTAATTGAAATAAAGTCCGCCTTGGCTGACGTGGGCGGAAATCCTTTGGAATCCGGTATTAAGTCTGCCTCAAGAAATTCCTTACTTATTACCAATATAGGATGAAATTTTACTAGTGACCGATAGCGAAACCTCAGAACCGGCTGGTGATAAGGAACAACTTTCCCCAAGGAACATAGGTCGAAATATGGAAAAACAAATTGGACCTCTCCAAGGACCTCTCATACAAAATTGCCGATCAGCTGATTTGAGTTACTATGGGAGGTGCATTTTTTTTCATATTTTGTCGTATGTTCCTTGGGGAAAGTTGTTCCTTGTCACCAGCCGGTTCTGAGTTTTCGCTATCGGTCACTAGTAAAAATTCACCCAATATACGTTGGAAGTTGGAACTAATTTTCAGTTTACTTCTAAACACGACCTGCGTCACTTCTCACCAATGTTTGCCTTTCCTAAGACAAAATTGCCAAGCAACATTTGCTAGTTTTGATAATTTGTATTATCAATACATACGACTTCTGGTGCTCAGTTTGATCACCTTAAGAGGGCTCTCACCTCAACAGAAGTTCGGTGATTTAATAGCTCGGGTCTCGTCCGACAGTAGCACAAAAGGCGACATCAATCTCCCGGCTAATACTGCGCATGAGTGACGTTGACTGATGGCACTGCAGATATTGAATTCCGAGCCTTCATTACTTATCAACCCTTTAAATATGGATTTGGGGTTGTTGTTGTGGAGAGATTTCACGCGGCATAAGTGGTATACAACGCTGCATTTCCGAAAAGTTAGGTATTATGTCGACAACCGAGGAAAACCATCATCATTGTAATGGGGTCACAGTAAAAGCTGAGATGATTGTTTATCCGGTGAAAAAGAAATTGACGCAGACTAGAAAAAAACGCCTTGTTAGAATCAGTTTTGTTATTTTTTATTTTTATAATGTCTATCTATTATAGATACAAATATATATCTCACTAATATCCCCTGCGGGGTAGGCAGAAACTGGTATCATCATAGCGACAGGTTGTCAAAATTGCAATACACATCAACTCTCAAATCCCTCACTTCTTACGACACCCACGGGAAAGTTGATGCTATTCTTAGTCGGCCCCACGCGGCGTGCCTATCATTTAGTGCATGGTATAATAAGATACTCCGCCTGGTATTCCATTCCGAGACTCGTGAACCACGTGACTAACACAAGCCTACGTCATCATGCTTGTGGGTTACCAAAATTACCCGCTCTTATGATCATTTTTGTAAATCATATAAGATACTGTTAACTAATAAATACAATTTAAGTGTTGTTGTAAAGTTCAAGTTAATACACACGTAAATCTTAAAATTATTCAGAAATATTTTAACTCATTTTTCTGAGATTGAATTTACCCCATAACGTGTTTTATTGAAATAAAGTGGCAATACTGGTGAAGTAGCCTTGTGTTTCTCTGGGAATGTAAGACCATGTTTTATTAGACTATGATTTAGTGTTTTTTGAAAGTTTACAAAAGGAGACTTAAATTATATCCTATAGGTACGAAACTGTTCAAATCAGAACAAATCGACGGTCTTAGTAGATTGAGTAATTACCTCGAGCATACGCCGAACCCTGTCGTTAGTACTTGTCTCCAATTAATAAAAGCTGATAGCTGCGCGACTGCTATTGAATTTCTGTCGAACTAACAGCCTCAGCTTCACCTTTAATAAATAGTTGGGTGCCAACATTGGAACTTGGAACTGGGACGGAACCTCAGAGTCAAGGAAATATATTACTCTTTGCAAGGTTGTATGTAAATTTTAACTATTTTTGAATTTTTGAATTAAAATAACTGAAATCAGGAACACAAAAGGGGGGAAGGGTAGGGGCAACATTCATTTGACAGCCTGTCCCCCCCGAAATTATAAATTATACGTGTGAAAGCTACGTGCATGCCAAGTTTCATGCCTTAATGCGGTTGGGACTGTACTTTTGGCTAACAAGCCGTACTATATCAGAATCATAGTTAAAACTTTATCCTTTTATGTGAGTACCTAATCTACCTATGTTATTTTTCATAATTAAATACTTTGTTTAAAAATGTACACAGTTGTTAGACACATGAGATGCCAGAAGGTCTTCAAACGACCCGAAGAAAACCAAATCTGAATAAATGGACGGTCTTAGCAGACCGAGTAATTACCTCGAGCATACGCCGAACCCTGTCGTTAGTACAGTGATAGTAATAAGTGGATATAGGCACGCTGAAGTTATGCACTTTTAAAATCGTATACACGTTGTGTTTACATCTTATACACACACATGCAAAACAATGCGCGCTCCTCGATACTCACTCTTAATACAACCGCTTTAAATTCAAAACCACAGAACAATTGCTACAATAACCGGTGAAGATAATGCTATATGTCGCAGCGATGTTAATCAAACCAGGTTTTTGACCAAAACCAAAGACCAGTAGATAACAAAGGTAAAATTCAATTTTATCATAAAAATTTAATTGTTTTAGGATTTTGATCGAAAATCTATAACAATATAGGTTTCCGATCATGAACCTGAAGTAGTTTAGGATTAAATATGGTAAAGTTATTGCCAAAAACATTAATATAATGTAGTCTTTGATTAAGAACTTGATTTGGTTTAGGATTATGATAAAAAATTTGGCAAAACTTACGTTAAAATTTTGTTATCTCAAGCGCCTAGCTTTTTGGAAAAAAACCTAGTTTTATCAAAAACTACGACATAGAATGACGCTGAACGCTGCACAATGCTGCCTATTTCCTGGATTCGGCCCTTGGATACCCTCGGGTAGAAATAGAGTGATGCTATTTGAAGCCGTGAAAGTAAAATTATTTCAAAATTAAAAATAAAAATACTTAAAATATTTAAAGAAAGCTTAAAAATCCTCAGAGGTCAATCATTATATTATATAGTGAAAGGTCAAGGTGGAAAATGGAAATCTTTAGTTTAATTACGATAAAAATACTTAAAGAAAAAAAGTTCAAATAAAAAGAATCGACCCATGAGGATACGAACCATGACATCCCTGATTGGTAGGCCACTGTCTTTACCAATGCGCCATCCGAACATTTAACACGAAGTGCGAAATTTTGTTACCCATTTCACTATTAGTCATTATTGGAACGTGCTTGATTAGTCATCTTATTCTTTTGCTACAATCGGTTTACTACGCGCTTCTTTGTATGTGTGAGTGGAGTTTGGCTTCAAACGACTTTAGAATTAAAGCTCATGTGCATGTCTCTGTAAAGTCTATATAGAATTTTGTAAATGTCTGTACTAGTCTCCAATTAATAAAAGCTGATAGCTGCGCGACTGCTATTGAATTTCTGTCGAACTAACAGCCTCAGCTTCACCTTTAATAAATAGTTGGGTGCCAACGTTGGAACTTGGAACTGGGACGGAACCTCAGAGTCAAGGAAATTTTATGTACAAAATACTTTGTACTCAGATTCTGTGCGCATTTACACACTTTGTGAGTTGTGAATTCTGTACCTTGCTTAAAGAAACACTCACTAATAGAATGATACTTCGTACAAAATATCAGATCAGCTGCTCTAAGTTCCTATGGTATGTGAAAAAAAAAACTATTTCGACCTAGGTATGACCATTAGGTTAGGTTAGGTCGTCTCGTATCAGTACTAGGCAGTATGTCCGGTCTATTGTAAAATTTCACGCTACATTTCCACAGTCTTTTTAGTGAATATAAAAGACAAAAACAGTCTCATCAGAATCATAGTTAAAACTTTATCCTTTTATGTGACTACCTATGTTATTTCTCATATTTAATACTTCGAATAAAGAAATGCTTAAATATACACATAGGTGTTAGTACACATGAGATGCCAGAAGGTCTTCAAACGACCCGAAAAAAACCAAATCTGAACAAATCGACGGTCTTAGTAGATTGAGTAATTACCTCGAGCAAACCCTGTCGTTAGTACTAGTCTCCAATTAATAAAAGCTGATAGCTGCGCGACTGCTATTGAATTTCTGTCGAACTAACAGCCTCAGCTTCACCTTTAATAAATAGTTGGGTGCCAACATCGGAACTTGGAACTGGGACGGAACCTCAGAGTCAAGGAAATTTTATGTAAAAAATATTTTATACTTAATTGTTCCGTAGTTTAAGTAATGCGTATCTAGCACAATACAACTAGCACCAACTGTCCAAATTTTTATCTTTTAACATTTGAAGAAAGTGAATTTCTCTATAAATCCTAATGCAGCGTGCAGCGAAACGCGCGCGCGCCGCCATCTTGTGACCTATCAAACGGTCATAAAATCAGTCGCCCATAAAAACCGGAAGCAAAATCGCAAACGAATAAAACCGCGAGTGCCATTATCTAAGCGTATTTACACTCTTTGGGAATTGTGTATTTTGTACTTTGCTCAAATAAACACTCACTAATAGAATGATACTTCGTACAAAATATCAGATCAGCTGATTTTTGTTCCTATGGTAGGTGAGAAGACTTTCTTATATTGACCTACAATCGTTAGGTTAGGTCGTTTCGTATCACTACTAGGCGGTATGTCCGGTATCTTGTAATATTTCATACCAACGTAGCCATAGTATTCTTAGTGAATCTATATGAAAAAAGTGTCCAAAATTTTAGTCCAATGTTGGGGATTTGGATTTTCGTCAAATAAAAATGGGACGAGTATTTTTATGTTTCCCACTCGTAGTATGTAAGACTTCCTCTAAACGTATTTTAACTCTTATGAATGATAGTAGAATTCTCGTAGAAGTTGCGTCAAGTTGTAGTTAAGTAAAACTGAAGAGAGACAAATTAATGTAAACAGACCTGCAAAAGGCAAGTTTCTCTTACCGTAACATTTAATTGAAAATATTTTGAAGTCCTAAGTTAGAAGATGGTGCCTGACTGGTACTAAGTTTTTTACTGTATATTTAAACTTATTCACGTATTTTGCTTGATAAAGGTCTAGTACTCATTTTGATACAAACCACTTTCATGTTGGTGTATGTCAAAAATCGATGTACCTATCCTTTAGGCTGTCGTCGTGGGGTCAAATCGAATCAACCCACAGGCCTTCGAGACCGAAATACCAAGAAAATGTATTTTCCATACATTTCTTACCGCAAAAAAGGTAAAGGACCTCGGATAATCCGATAGTGTGATCACATAAACACATTTACTTTTAACGCAAGAAAAATTCTCACGAAAAGCTTTGTACGGATAATGCTGTTTTTCCTTGTCACCCATCTTATTTAGAAAATGTTCTTCTGAAATCATAAAAGCCATAAATCCAGATCATGCAGGAAATTCTGTAGCACTCGGCTACGAGGCGTAGCACTTTGCTACGAGTATTATCCGTAGCGGGCTAATACTTCCGAGAAAAGAATAATCTAATCTAGAGGGAACTTTACAAATAACCGCAGTTTATTAAACATAGAAAACTCGCGTAGTGATGACGTTGTATCGTATGGGATTGTATGAGAGGCTGCACACCGAATACATGCGCACGCGTAACCACGGCGTAATCACGCGCGTAGCCTCTCATACAATACCATACGATACAACGTCATCTCTACGCGCGTAGTGACGCCGTGACAACGTGCATGCCGGTGTGTAGCGCCCTTAAATTGTATGATAAGATATTTTGCTAAGTTGTCCTATATCTTATAAACCAAAATATTTACAGGCAAATTTTCGCAAACGAGTTTGTGAAACAATTACCTCTTACTTTCGTTTTGGCTGCTTCAGTTCCGTCTATCCCACAGAGCTTTGTTATGAGGCTAATACTGGCAGCTAATCTGCAATAAGTGTTATCAACACCATGACTGATGAAACTCAGTCGAAACGTCGCGTTTCCAAGTAAATCGTTTATTTACCTAAAACTATCGCGATAAGACACTTTAAAGTAACTATTATGTATTTACTGATCATAAATATGACATCAAGTTGTCATATTAAACTCCGCAGCCCAACTTTCTGTAGACGAGTTTTTGAAACAAATTATTCGGCTTTTAGGTTCCCTCTATCCTACAGGGCTTTGTTCTGAGGCTAATACTGGCAGCTAATCTGCAATAAGAGATAATATACTTTTGAGAAACAAATATTGGTTAAAAATACAAAGATGGCATCAAAGATATTTTACTAAGTTGACATATTTTATACCAACATAAAGATAATTTAACTTTCTGCCGATGAGTTTGTGGAACAAGTTTAACATAGCTACTTTAGATTTGGCTCTTAGGTTCCCTCTAAAGGGCTTTGTTCTGAGGCTAATACTGGCAGCTAATCTGCGATAAGTGCTAATATACTTTTAAGAAACAAATATTGGTTAAAAATACAAAGGTGACATCAAAGATAATATTTTACTAAGTTGACATATTTTTACCCACAAAAACATAATTTAACTTTCTGCGGATGAGTTTGCGGAACAAGTTTAACATAGCTACTTTAGATTTGGCTCTTAGGTTCCCTCTATCCCACAGGGCTTTGTTCTGAGGCTAATACTGGCAGCTAATCTGCAATAAGTGCTGACTGCAGCTCAGGCTCAAGCGCTCAGTCATGCAGCGAGTGAGATAATTCGCGTTCGCTTTTTTGACAAACTTTGAGTATTATTCGTAAGAGATATATTCTGCCAAGTCGTCATATGTCATACAAACCAAAAACTCCACAGCCTAACTTTCTGCACACGAGTTTTTGAAACAAAATATTCGGCTTTTAGGTTCCCTCTATCCTACAGGGCTTTGTTCTGAGGCTAATACTGGCAGCTAATCTGCAATAAGTGCTAATATACTTTTGAGTAACAAATATTGGTTAAAAAATACAAAGATGACATCAAAGATATTTTACTAAGTTGACATATTTTATAACAAAACAATTAAACGTTCTGCGGATGAGTTTGTGGAACAAGTTTAACATAGCTACTTTAGATTTGGCTCTAAGGTTCCCTCTAACCAACAGGGCTTTGTTCTGAGGCTAATGCTGGCAGCTAATCTGCAATAAGTGCTGACTGCAGCTCAGGCTCAAGCGCTCAGTCATGCAGCGAGTGGGATAAGTCGCGTTCGCTACGAACTTCATTAGATTACAGATTTCACAGATCACTTAGCTTCTGTGTTACAGGCACAGCGGGCGCAGCACTTTTGACGCATAGGCGACGAATTACGCCTCTATTCGTCACAGTTTCAGAATTGTGTGAAAGATTTTGTACAAAAATTGGTATTCTATTTATACTGCCTAAAGAAATGGTTACTAAGTTTGGAGTGTAAGGTTGCGTATTCTATTTATTTACTCTTTCTAAAAAACATTGAATATTGTAAGTTATTAATAAAACTGTTCATACATTCTTTGTCAAGTTTTTAACATGCCATTGGGTAAGTATTTTATTTATGCTTTCTTAGAAACTTTGAATATTGGTATAAACTAAGTTTTAAGTGCGAAATCTCGACAATCTCAAATTTAAAGTCGGCACCCAGGCTGCTATTAAGAATCTAAACATTGTAGAAGACCGATAAGTATCAATTAGAAATGTTTAAAATGGGAATAGTTTGATATTAGAATTGATGGCGCACTCAAAGTTGTGTTAACTAAGCGGGATCGGCTGCGGCAAGTTTAAACGACTTTCCCGCAACATTCCCACAACTTTCCCGAGACTTGCCGCAACTTCCCGACTTTCCAAAAGTTACCGCAACTCGGGTAAGATTGAAACTGCAATTAACTACAGTCTTTCCAATGTCGTAATTAAAATTTCATTGAGGTCTAACTGTTTAATATTCAAATGATAACGTTTCATAACGGCCGCTCCGAAGGAGAACTTTGAATTTATACGGGGTGTTGGAAAAATGTAAGTCAACTCGATTTGCATAAGTTTCCGAGGTCTTTTACGATATTACGTTGTAATTGTGGCTGAATTTATTAGCAAACATTTCAGAAAATTGCTTCGGACATAATCCTACGTAAAATGTTACTTTTTCTCTAGTAGAAGTTTTAAATTTAAGTACTTGCCAGACTGCCTTTCAAGAAGTGAAACTATAGCTTCAAAAGAAACATTTTCAAACTTTTACGTAAAATTTGGTTATAGTTAACCATTGATTTATTTTTGATGTACCCATAAAGGTGATCAACTTCTATGGCCGTACCACAAAAAGTTAACAAGTGTTAAACACGTGTTAAAAAAAATGTACAAAAAAAAACGTTCGTTTATCTGTTTATGGTAAGCCCCATACTGTACTTTTTTCTGCACGAATAATACCTTGACGGTAACCAAAGGCTTTATAATCCACATTGACTTGTGGTAGTACTATTATTTATTTTGTGCTTGTTGTGCCGTCTTAGAATAGCATCACCCCATATCTTTTCCATGGGTGTCGTGAGAAGCGACTTAGAGATTTGAGAGTTTATTGCAGTTTTAGGCGAAAGGCTGATAACTTGTCACTATTGTGATACACAATCTTCTGAATGACTCTCAAATTTTTGTCACACGTGGCGTTTTTACAGCTGTTTACACTCTGCCTACTCTGCAATAGATAAAGGCGTGATATAAATGTATGTGTGTACAATATCGAGCAAGTGAATCAATATTGCTTTGCGTAACCAATATTACATTGCTCGTGGCTAATTCGCACTAAGGATTGTGGCATATGCAGCGGTGTGACTGCAGGGCAAATGTGTTGAGTTGAGCATGGCATGTTCTCTGACAAACAGATAGAGAACGTTTGATGGTATTAATAAGGTAGAATATTGTTTTGATTATTGTACAGAAATAACAAAAATGGTATAACAAGTTGAAAGAAGGTCAAGGTACTCATAAAACTGAACAACGTTCCCCATGAAGCATTGGTGAAAATATGAAACAAATTATTGAACCCTCTGTATGGGCCATACTGTTTATTTAATGCATAAAAAATATTCCATATTTTTTTATCACAATGTTGCCGTGTGGTGTCGGCTTAGAATAACATCACCCTATATCTTTCCCGTGGGTGTCGTAAGAAACGACTAGAGAGAGATTTGACAGTTTATGTGTATTGCAGGTTTACGTGACAGGCTGAGATCTATCACTATGGTGAAACACAGTTTTCTGAATGACTCTCAAACTGTTGTCACACGTGGTGTAAATGGCCGTTTTTACAGCCGTTTACACTCTGCCTACCTCGCAGGGTATATAGGCGTGATATAAATGTATGTGTGTACAATATTGAGCAAGTAAATCAATATTGCTTTGCGTAACCAATATTACATTGCTCGTGGCTAATTCGCACGAAGGATTGTGGCATATGCAGCGGTGTGACTGCAGGGCGAATGTGTTGAGTTTAGGGATTGCAATCCCGCACCAGATTCAATCCCGCGGGATTCATTTGCGGGATTGGTCCAATCCCGCGCGGATCCCGCGGGATCCCGCATCTTTGTAATCATGTTAAAAATCTTATTTAAAATACAGATTTTTCTTCAAAAATCGACTTTACTTCAACAAAAGTTAACGTTCCTGTCATGTGGAGCTAAAATAACTAAATAAAATTGAGATAAGTGTAATCAGATTAAATTTATTTCGTATTTAGAGCTGTGTTCAATATTACCCTTTTTTCTTACTACTGCTAATATTAATTTGTTTAACCCTCTCTCATACATGACACCAGGTGCACACCCCTTTGAAGATTTTTCTATATCCGCCACCGACCTCACGTATATAAAAAAAAACATGTTCTGTTCTGATACGTTATATTTTACGTTCATTCTACGGGAAGGGGGGCACCAAGGCGTAGATTGCCTAGGGCATCAAGTGGTCTTAATCCGCCACTGGTGATAACATAACTTCTTCTTTTCGTGTGGGACACCGAGTTGTTCAACCACACGAAGAACCCTGGTGTCAGAGATTTTTAAATGTAGCGTCTAGGTAACTGATATGTTATAGAAGAATGCTCTTAATCATTAGAGTATTATTGGTTTTACGAGTATTACCCTGCCTACGTCTCAAAGAACTACAAGTAACAAATACTCTTTCAGCTTCTACGCTAGTAGTTTAAAATGTTTTGATAGTTAGGATATATTTTTAGGTAATGAATGTCGAGATTTCGCCATTCGGAAGCAAAATTTGACTTGTTTTTTGGTGCGAGTTTTCAATGTGCGGGATCCGCGGATCCGCGTTTTGAAGGTGCGGGATCCCGCAAGGCTAAAAATAGCGCGGGATCCCGCGGGATTGCGGATCCCGCACTGCGGGATTGCAATCCCTAGTTGAGTTGAGCATGGCATGTTCTCTGAGAAACAGATAGAACGTTTGATGGCATTAATCGGGCAGAATGTTGTTTTGATTATTGTATATTAAATAAAACCATTAACTTAGACTTAAACTTAATTAAGTTAAACTTAGATGGCGATACAGTCTTCTGAATGACTGATGACTTTCAAACTTTTGCCACACGTGGTGTAAATGGCCGTTTTACAGTCGTTTACGCTCTGCCTACCCCGCAAGGGATAAAGGCGTGATATATTGACTGTCCCGATGGCGTAGTGGATAGTGCACCTGCCTTCTACGCCGAGGGTCGTGGGTTCGATTCCCACTGGACACAAATATTTGTAAAGTTAATTTTCAAATATTTGTGTTAAGTCTGGGTGTTTTCTATGTATAATATGTATTTATTTACAAAAAAAAAGTATATAAGTATATTAAGTATTATATCAGTTGTCTAGTTCCCATAGTACAAGCTTTGCTTAGTTTGGGGCTAGATGGCGCTGTGTGTTTCGTCCAGGCATATTTATTATATTTATTTATTTATTTATGTGTATGTGTGTACAATATTGAGCAAGTGAATCAATATTGCTTTGCGTAGCCAATATTACATTGCTCGTGGCTAATTCGCACGAAGGATTGTGGCATATGCAGCGGTGTGACTGCAGGGCAAATGTGTTGAGTTGAGCATGGCATGTTCTCTGAGAAGCAGATAGAACGTTTGATGGTATTGATCGGGTAGAATGTTGTTTTGGTTATTGTATATTAAGAAAAACCATTAACTAAGACTTAAACTTAACTTATATAATTAAGTTATATAATCAAGTAAGCCTTTAAAGGATATAAGCTGCATCAAAATGGCTTATTGTGCTTACGTGCGCAGCGTCTTGGAATTTGGCAGTATTATTTGGAACCCACAATACAAAACATATATAAATCAAATAGAACGAATTCAAAAAATATTTGTAAAACATTTAAATTACAGAACCAAAAAGATGTTTGAAACATATGAGGATGCATGCAAATTTCATGGTTTAGTTAGTCTTCAAGATAGAAGAACACTTTTGGACATGTCCTTTCTTTATGACATAGTAAATTCGAAGTTGGATTGCCCATCTATCACTTCTATGGTCTCTTTAATCGTTCCTCATCAACGCCCCAGACAAGCTACTTACAAGTTCTTTTATGTTCCACCTAGCCGAACTAACTTCGGCCAAAATGAGTTCATATCTAGAGTAACTAATACTTATAACAAATTGTTTAGTGATATTGATATTTATGCAGTGTCAAAGCCTGTTTTTAAATCTCATGTGCAAAGAAAGATTAAAAATGAATTAACTGAAGATTCTGAGATCTGATCTTTCGCGCTTGATTTATTCTTAATTTATTCTACCTTGCCTTTACCGGTACCAACTTAAAAATCGTCCAAATATGATTTTTTGTTTGTATATTACACCTGTTTGAGTTCTTTTAGCATGTAAAATTTGTTGTGATATCCTGTCATTGGCTAAGTATATTGTATAAGTTACTATTAATTTGATATGTAAAATTGCTGTTGGATATCTTAATAAATAAAAATAAAATAAAATAAAATAAAAGTTAAACTTAGATGGCGATACAGTCTTCTGAATGACTCTCAAACTTTTGTCACACGTGTTGTAAATGGCCGTTTTTACTGCCGTTCACACTCTGCCTACCCTGCAATAGATAAAGGCGTGATATAAATGTATGTGTGTACAATATTGAGCAAGTGAATCAATATTGCTTTGCGTAACCAATATTACATTGCTCGTGGCTAATTCGCACTAGGGATTGTGGCATATGCAGCGGTGTGACTGCAGGGCAAATGTGTTGAGTTGAGCATGGCATGTTCTCTGAGAAACAGATAGAATGTTTGATGGTATTAATCGGGTAGAATGTTGTTTTGATTATTATATCTTATCGTAAACCATCCTGTTTACGTAGAAGTCGTGTGTACGGGGTGTAAGGGACAGCTGTCCGAATACTGATAGGGTGCATTTAGACCATTAAACTGAACAACTTCCCGTAAGTTCTTTTTCACGAGACGTAAAAAAAATCTTGACCTCCCATACAAAATCACGATCAGTTGACTGTATTTACAGTGCGATGACATTTTTTTTTACGTCTCCTGAAATATTTTCTTATGGGAAGTTGTTTAGTTACGTGGTCTGAGTGCTCCCTATCTGTATTCACACTGTATATTTTTTATATGTTGTACCGATGATACAATTTTTTAATGGCTGATTTCAAAAAGTATTAGGGGGAACAGGTTGTTTCACCTTCATTTCGGATCATCATGTAAGGAAATGTCCAAATGACAAACATTTTTAATTATTTCATCGAAAGTCACTTAGTAAGTATAAGCTTTAAATTATTTTCTTGGAAAAAATACCAACTTGCTACTGGAAAAAAACTTATTGTTCTCAGAGTTCCAACATTCTCTCGCCACACAATAAATCTTCCAACCACGCTCGTATGCAAATGTATTAGCCCCAGGATTTGATTAACTTACACTAGAACATCGGAGAGAAAAATACAGCCATGCGGGAGATTATCCACACTGAATAATTTATTCTTTGGGTTGATATATGATGTTTCACTTCCATTTGTTTAGATAAAATGCAAGTACTAAAGATAATCAACGGAATGTTGTATCGAGATTAGATCTACAAGACTTTTTGCAAATAATACTTACCTGCAAATACCTATGACCAAATCCAAGATTGTTTACGTTACCGTGACAAGGGTAAGGCAGACTTACTAATGTTTTGGACTTGCCAACAATATAAAAGATCTTTGAATTTAAAGTTTAAAATAAAATAAATAGCCATGCAAATGTACCAAGTAGAAATATTTTCGAAAAATCTACAAAGAAATGAATTTGAAGATCACAGAGGATGAAGGATCTTTTGAACATTTTAATAACCATAAAAGAGACTCCCAGATTTCACGCTTTCTGGACGGGTGAGATGAGAATTGTCCGGTTCAACAAACATTTTTGGGTCGATTTATGTATGTATTTACTGTAAAAACTGACTGAGAAATTGCGTGTAACTGTTATAATTTTTTATTCTATTTTCAAATTGATAGACAAAGTACTATTAGCAAATCACATACCTATCTAAACTTCAAATATAATGAAGTCAAAGATTTTCCACCTGAGATGTCATACCTACCTACTTAAAAGTATTTCGTGAAAAATTTACATTCTCATGAACATCCTTTTCAATTGCCTTAAAAGTTTTAATTGAAACGCATAATTATTTGAGCTGGAAACAGATCATACTAATATTGCAAAGCGAAAGTTTATGTGAGGTAAGCTACATGGTAAGCAAAAACCAATTTAAAGTGGGCAAAGAAATTTACGCAAATTCCAACAAAATGTAATATTAAACTTGCTGCAATCGTCGCAAAAAATGCAAACAGTATTCATGTGTTGCACCATTCTAAAATAATGGTGTCATTCATTACTTCCTGCGTCCTTATGGAGCGTTTTTTGAGCTTTTACCAGGGATGCGACTGTAGTAACAAATAATCGATCTTTCAATAATCGATTATTTCTAGCACGGAAAAAATCGATTAAAAATAAATAAATTTTACGCAATGATAGCATAATTTTTTATAATAATCGATTAATTATTATCTTACTTGAATTTACGAATCAATTCACTAATCATAATATAATTTATAACAGAAGTAAAATATACATCATACCACCGATACACATCTTTGAAAGGTACCCAAAAGACTAGAATTATTTAAAATAATTTGTTAAAGCAAAAACGTGGTGAATAAAATACAAAATTCGTAAAATCGATTTTAAATTATAGATTAATTGAATTTGCATGATCGATTATTAAGAAAAAGTTTTATTTATGTCATGATCGTCGAACAATTTTTAAGTATAATCGATTATATTTTCACATCCCTGGCTTTTAGTGCGCGTATATTTCCCGTGCGCAATTTGCAGCGTGTCGCGCGCGCAGAGATTTATGCGCGTACCGGTCTCGCATCTATCACTGGACTTTTTTGTTCAACCCTGCCAACTGGCTGAAAAATTATAAAGTGCGACTTTTAGGATTTAGTATTTTATTCATCCGAGATTCATGTGAGTACGTGTTACATTTTATTATATTAAAGTAATAACACTTTCTTGAGATATGCAAGTCTCTAACGTCAGGTATTGTACTCATCTGGAAGTCCAAAACATTATTCACAAAACTTATCAGGTTTCTATACCAACCTACTTATGTTTTTCAACAAGTTAGTTTTGAAATAATTTTCCTTTTATGTCGCTGCACATAATGTTTAATGATTACTATGAGATATTTTCGGATTAAAATACGATATTTGAGAGGAGATTATAATTTTAAGAGTTCCCATGAGTTCAATTTGGCGTTATAGCATCTCATAGCACACATTAGAATAAACAAAGTGTACCCACGGGATGACTTTGGGTTTTAATGTTTCAGTCTTTAAACTCATGTCGCTTTCAGGTCTTTTTTGACTGTGCTTACCTCAACTATAAAAAATACCTATATAAAACTATTTAAAGTCACATTGCTCATCCTTTTAACTCTATAAAATATCTTTGTTTATTTTTTGTCTTAGCACTTTCTTTTAAGACACAGTAACGAGTTTTTCCCCGTCGTTCCGCGGTGTGAGCTTACCCTATCAAAGAAACTATTCTATCCACTGAATGGTAGTCCCTGATACAGCCATAAAGGAAATGATGCAGTAAATTCACCACCCATATTATTAGAAAAAAATAAGCTAAAACAGCTTTTCACGCTTGACGTACAATGTTCTTAAAAATAAACAAGTGTGAAGTAAAGCTTTTAAGCCTCTTACAGCGATATATCTAAAAAAGCATATAAATTCCTTTCAATATAAAATATTACACAGAATATGCTGATGTTTGTTGAATATATTTTATCTTTGTGAAATTCTTTGCGTGCGAGTAGGTAAGTACATTTTGCAGACGCGTCTCAGACAAATTTATATTTAAAATATTGGCTTCTGAAGTGCCTTTCCAAGTTATATACAACATCGAAGACGCACGAGACCCAGTCACTCAGGTCTGTTATTTTGGGAGCCAATTTATCAACACCTCGAAACTAGAATCTAGTGCGATGTCTCGTGCACGTTTCTATTTCGGAATATACCTAGGTCTATTTCGTCTATTTTAAAGAGGCTGATGAAATAGCTTTAAATTGAATCGGAGTTCATCAGTGTTTGATTCCGAAGCTGATCTTAGCGCAGTGGAAGCAAATTAAAGTTATCTTAAAATCTAAAACTAAATGGTCGATCAGCCTCGGAACAACATTTGACTACGATTCGTAGTGCTCTTTACTATAGCTAAATAAAATAAATTTAATGAGAAAATTTTCGTTCCGGAAAGTTTCCGGCCGAGAAATTCTGGGATCCGTCTGCAACGGCCCTTAATTTCCTACAATATGACTAATATTCTACCGCACTAGCGCAGCTCATGTCTAAAGTATATGTACCAAGTTCCGGTTGTACCAAAGGTCATCAGGGTGGTGACCTCCACGTAATGTTGCTAAATCACTGCAATACAGAACCTAACAGCGAATTGCTTACCGTGCGAATTATGACGCCGTTTCTTTGTGAGTCTAGGTATGACAGGAATCAGGTATTCAGGATATTTGAGGAGCACAGGAATAGAGAATAACCTAAACTCACTGCACTGGAACATCCGCTTGTTCTCGAAATCCTTTCCTCCAATATTCACTATAGTTCACAGTTCGACATCAAATAATGTTTTTAACACAAAAATAACTAAAAGATTTCTCTCCGAATGAGAAATCGGCCCCGTTGGCCCCCAATCAAGAAAACAATCCTACTAATATTATAAAGGCGGATGTTTGTGTGTGTGTTTGTTACGACATCACGCAAAAACGGCTGATTAGATTGACATGAAACTTTGCAGAAATATAAAAGGGCATCTGGAATAACACATAGGATACTTTTTACCACGGAAAAATGTCTCATTCCCACGGGATCACGCATTTTCCAATATTTTTGAAATAGGTGGCGTGACCGAGCTGATTCGCGTTTTAAACGTTTTCGCCGAAAACTAACAGCGACATCTCTTGGCGAATAATGCTTTTATCCCGCGGAATAATAGGTTGCAGCGGGTGAAACCGCTGACGGGCAGCTAGTTAAAAATATGTGGCTATCGGCAGCCGCAACGCGAGCGACGAAAAGTGAGGTTATATTTTGCCGGCGGCCGCGTGGTATCGAACCGACTGAACGAAATCCACTTGGTTCAAATCAAATCAAATCAAATCAAAATATACTTTATTGCACAACAGAACACAGACAAAGAAACAAAAAACATAAAAGAACAAATTGGTACAATTGGCGGCCTTATTGCTACAGTAGCAATATCTTCCAGGCAACCAGGCATTAAGGATACTCTTTTGAAAAAATTTGATGCGGGATAGTGCAAAAAAAAAAATATAATAAAACAAAAACATAAAAATGTTATATGTTTATACATTAATATTACATAAACGCATACATAATATAAACCTATAATATACTAAATAAATAAATACATAAATAAATACATATCAATCTATTACATATATTACATAATTGTATACATATACATAAAAATACATACCTACACAGGTGAATGATTACAGTTAGGTTTCAGATTCCACTATAGTGATCAATCACACGTCAGGGTACTCACATATCCGCTCATAATGGCGACGAAGCAAAGACTTAAAACTTTCCAGACTTTTAGCCACTCGGATTGAGGAAGGTAGATTATTCCACAGGCGGACAGCCTGCACAGCGAACGATTGGCTATAAAATTCAGTCCTGTGAATGGGACACTCAAGGAGCATTTCTGTACAAGCACGGGGTAGACGACCATGCTTATCAGCTCGGGTGCGAAAGTTGTCTTTTAAGTAGGAAGGACTAGAAGGATTGTTAAGAATTTTATACAGAAGGGAGAGTATGTGAAGATTACGCCGAAGTCTTATAGGGAGCCATCTAAGCCGGGCACGATATTCCGACACGTGGTCGTACTTGCGTAGGCCGAAAGCAAAGCGAATTGCTGAATTTTGCAGTCGCTCCAGCTTATTTAATAGGTCCTCATTTAGATCCAGATAGGAAACGTCGGCGTAATCTATAATAGGAAGAAGAAGGGATTGGGCTAAAGAGATTTTGGTCCGCACGGGCAAGAAGTTGCGGAGTCGGCTAAGAGATTTCAGCGAATAAAATATCTTGCGGCTAACCTCATTAACTTGTCGCACCCAAGACAATGAGCAGTCAAAGAAAATGCCCAGGTTTTTGACAACTGAGCAGTACGGGATTGCAGTCCCCATAAAGCAAACAGCAGGTACAGTGCTCATATCCAACCGTGAAAGCTGTCCCTGTCCGCCCAAGATAATCGCCTGCGATTTGTCCGGATTCACCGAGAGACCGTGCGAGGCAGCCCAGGATGCAATTATGTCCAGATCTCGGTTGACACTGGCAACCGCACAGTCAATATTGTCTACAGATACTTGGGTGTAAATTTGAAGATCGTCGGCATAGAGATGGTATGAGGAGGAGATGTTTCGCGTGATGGAGTTAATGAAAATGCTAAACAAGAGAGGAGATAACACTCCACCCTGCGGAACACCAGCTCGCACATCATTCCAGTCAGAAAAAGTGTTATCAGCTTTAACACGCTGCCGACGACCACTAAGGTAACTATGAAACCAGTCGACAACAGACGAGGATATGTTTAGGGATCTCAGGATGGATAATAGGATGTCGAAGTCAACAGTGTTGAACGCTTTACTAAAGTCCAGCAGAGTAAGCAAGGTAACTTTTTTTTGCTCCATGCCAAGACGGATGTCATCCGAGACTTTGACGAGAGTAGTTACCGTGCTATGGCCAGGTCGAAACCCTGATTGTAATGCGTTCATCAAGTTGTTATTAGACAGGAAGTGGTACAGTTGGTGGTGTACAAGACGTTCGATAACCTTGGATAGAAAAGGAAGGATGGAAATAGGACGAAAATGTGAAAGGGAGGTAGGTTTATTGATTTTAGGAACGGGAACCACAACTGCTTGTTTCCAGACAGTGGGAAAAGAGGAAGAAAGTAGAGAAAAATTTAGGATGTGTGTGATAACAGGAAGGATAATATCAAGGATAGGTATAATCATGTTTCGACTGATTTCATCATCACCTACTGCATTAGACGCGATAGACAAAATGTTTTTCCGCACATCACTCTCCGAGACTGAAGTAAAGAAGAAGGAATTAGAATTAGAAGTATTGGAAAGGGCAAGGCGTTGCAGAGTATCAGTTTTGGAAGCACTACCGAAGTTAGGTAAGCCAGAAGTAAAATGAGTATTAAGATCATTCAAGTTGAAATCGATTTTAGATTCTTGCTTAACCTTGCCGATTCCGATAGTGTTTAAAAATTTCCACACTTTTGCAGGATCACCATCAGACACTGCATCGTGAATATTACGACGCTGGGCATCTCTGCAAGCAGTATTGCAGCGGTTGCGAGCAGCTGTATACTTATGTCTATTTCTCTCACAGGCATTAAACTTATATTGTTCACTTCCCCACCGCACAGGGAACCCTTCCTTGGTGGAAATAGCACACGAGAAAACCGAAAGCACACTAAATTTACACCATTTATAATTAAAATTCGCATCAACGACGCGAGCGCACAGACACAGGACGGGACAAGGACAAACAGTGTTGCCAGCGCCGTCCGCTCAAAAAGAAGTGGCTCGAGACGCAAATCGCACCGCGCGTATTTGATACGAAACTAAACAATCAGCGTAAAGTTTAGACTCATATTTATTATATTATATTAGCAGATAATTTGAATAGGACTTCCAAGATTTTACGCACAAGTTGTCATATCAGTAGGCCTAACTTACCTAATATTGTAAGACGTTTGACGTTACACCAAATATTGTAAGACGAGTTTCTTTCCTTAGTTAGGCAAATGACTAGTTCCACAAATGACATCTGTCAGACAAGCATTTGTCGGAGACGTGGGATGTGTGACATCGCGACGCTTGCAACCGTTTCCAAAACCAATGTATGAAACAGAAGAGCCGAAGCAACTCACGAGAGACGCGTGACGGCCGACGATCACTTGTCGGACAGATGTTACGACGCAAGTCTCCTCTGTGGAGCTTGTTTGTTTTGTGTTAGTAACTAGAGAATGCAGAAAGTATTTTTGTTGAGAAAAAAAGAAATACGTATTTATTTCTTATCCAAAGCACTTTCAGTAGCTTTGAGTTTTCAATCCAGACCAGACCTAACCGCCCAACGCTCAGAATAGATTAAAGCAATTTTTTTGCCGAGACGAGGGCTGACATTCGTTAAAATCCTACTTCTTTCGACTAGTACTGTACATACCTACCTACTACATCTGTGGTAGGTATTATGGGTCAGTTTGCTTAGGGTAATGTAAGCTGAATCGTCTGACAAGATGATTGCTTTTTTTCAGGGATCTTGTTCGCTTCTTTTCGTAGTAGTTGGTGGTATTTAACGAACTTTGTTATAATGTCAGCAGTTGGGATCTGACAAGAATAAGGTACCTACACTTGAAATGAGCACACCGGAACATCACACGCACCATACTACAGCCGATGTGGCGCAGTGGTAGTGCGACAGCCTACGACGCAGAAGGTTCCGGGTTCGATTCCCGTGGGTCACTCCACATAGTTGTTATTTATCACTTTGTGAATTTGCTTCCAGTCTGGTAGGGACATAGCATGCTGAACCACCTGATTGCCCAAAAGTAAGACGGTTCCGTGCTTCCGGATGCTGTTTATGATAACTTAGACAGCGATTGTTACACAACCATGTCTGAGGCCTGCTACTTGTAGTAGGCGGTTGAAGAACTCTGACACCAGGATTCATCGGTTCGTTGGAAGACTCGATGTCCCTAAACCTATCATGTCGCAGGTCGCCGCATCAAATTGCGGTTATAATTTGTGTGGTGGCTGTCACGAACCGCAAAATATTGAGGTGCGTGTACGAATTGCCTTTCTGCGGCTGACTTTCGATTAAATTCCTTATTGCATTGGGTCGCGATATTTCACCGCTGTCGGCGTGCCTAACCAAATAATAATGGCACCATCTATAAGCCAGGTCAGGTTTTTGTCGACCCCAATCATTATGAGGGTTTTTTAGCTTACACCGCCTTCTTCATGTTTGTTTGAATAAAATACCAACGATTTTTTTTGTGGGCGACCTGTTCCTTGTTTTCCATACGTTTTAGTATTGTTAACCGACTGAAATCTCTTTTCGTCTCGAACTGTTATTTATTTAAATTATTTACTTTTAAACTCACTTAGTAAGCGGGTCCACAAGTGAAGACCCTAGATCGATGCCTTGAAGAGAGAAAAGACTAGATGGCGAAACCCTGACATCTTATGGATAGGATCAAACGGGAATCAATCACATGTGAGTGATTCTTTGAAAGGTCAAAAATTGCAGACAACAACAACAACAACAAAATCAAACACCTTAATTACAAAATATATCCAAAACACTTTAATTACAAAGCTTTCTGCCCCTCCCATAATGAACATGGTGCGAATGTAAACCAATCCGGTAGGATCGGCACATTGCGTTCACACCGTGAAATTGAGTTACCTTCAAACAAAATAAATGGGCTCGTAGCCTATCAATGCGTAGACAATTTGATGCAAATTATTATGCCTGTAAACACGGCCGTTTCAAGATACCGCGCAAAAAGTGTCGCTAACCAAGTAAAATTTACAAAAATATGTATTTTTTTCGTGATTTCGCAGAAAGCCCAATAGTAAAAAATGGTCTTGTACATGCCTACAGTCACCAGTTTGAATAAATGCCCGCTTGCTGGTAACACACTGTACACATTTGTTTAGCAGTCCGCCACGTGATAAATTAATCATCAACCGCGGCGCAGTATCGGTCACGTCATTTTCTTAATTACAAAAATAAAGCCTAACTTCATTTCTTCATAGTTTCATACTGATCAGAAAATCCGAGACCCAAGCTGAAATACGCGCCTTAAATGGTCATTAGCTTCTATACTTTCTATATGTAGTTGTGGTTTTGAAGAAGAACGATATTCATCAGTCGGGTAGTCAAAGTAAATGTGATGAAAAACTTCAATTAGTAGTTTAGCGCAGGCACGTATCTCCTCTTTCGCTCTCTTTATGCGCAGCGCATACCAAATGTGCCGGCACTAGAATTAGCATGCGAATAACATGTTTAATGCAAACGAGAACAGCTTGGTAATTCCTAAAAAAAAGTTTGCTAAACTCAAAGTGCTCTGCGGATGTCTTAAAGATACTCTTCCTTTTCTTAATTTAATCTGACTGACCCAAGCACGTCATGAAAACCACTTTTTGTACTGACGTAGCACATTGTTTAGTATTAAAAACATTTTTTGCATGTTGATCTCGTTGAATTTGGCTTTCAAATTAATCTGCCCTACTTTTAATTAACAAACATAACTATATAAAATGAGTAAACGTTGTTAAATAAGTACTGAAAGGAACCTGCCTTCTGGAGGTCCTTATAAGTTTAGTAAAACAGTTAGACTGTTTACTTAGAATTGAAGATGGCCAATATCAAGTGTGATCGTCTATTGGGTTAGGAATACATTGCGTTAAAGTAGTGACTTGTTAGTTCTTACGAAGTGGAGCAGTGTTTTGCTTGAGATGTATAGAGAGGAAACATTTAAGTTTAAATACAAAAAAAACTACAAGAATACGGGGCTCCCATCCATCCTACACACCCGTCCGAAAGGGTCCAAACACACTCATACGATTTGCCTAAACGACCCAGAAATTTTGAATTACACGACGCTCTGGATGCTGACGTAGAAAGCCAAAAGATCGAACATTCCTGATATTATGGAAACTAACAAAATTAATGACGCTCCACAAGGAAGCAAGTTAAAAGGGGTCTAGGTTGGGGAACCAGGTCCGGAGAGACCTGGTCCATGGCAACCCCGGGGATAGTCCCCGTGGCCAACCAACCCGGATTCCTACCTATCTAAGCCTACCTAACTAGCTCGAAGTCAAACGACTGAGCATCCGCGTACCCTAAGGCCGAAAAGTATTTTGGGGACAATCTTTTACAAGAAACCCAGAAGGTGAACTGTAGAATAATGGGTGGGTGGCCAAACCCTTCGTGTTGTGTGTTTTTGTTGAGGTATGGAAGCTTTCCCTCTAAGGCACCAGGGCCGGGAAAGCTACGCACCTCAACGCGGGGTAGTCTGGACTAGACCATGTATAGTAAATTATGCTTGCAATACCAACCCAGGAACTTAGAAGTAGATCTTGTAATACTAGGTGTTGTGGCAACTAGCATTACCTCACACCCCTAGTCCGAGAACAGGTATAGAATGTAACGTCTACTCTACAGTTCAAATCAACCTCTGTACGCGCGGTGGCACTTCACAGCATACATACACAGGTTAATAAAATTTAATATTTAAGTTAAATTAGAAAATTCGACAGTCCCCCTTTTAAAATTTGTTAAAATAATTTTTATTATAATTTGGAAGATTAATCTGGTTTAAGATATATTAGTGTTATAAAAAAGGTTGCAACGTTTGGAATAATTAAATCATTAATTTACAAAGGCATTCCTAGCTGAAGAGTAAGAAGATCTAGGCATTGAAGTAAGTATGTTGTGACTGTCCTTCATCCATATCCATTCACAGAAAACGTTCATATATCAGCATCCATGAGTCTCCTAGACAAAAGATATAAGGTTGAAAACGTTCACTCCTTTCCTTTCTTTCCGATTTTATCAAAATATTCCCAGTTCCAATTTAGAAAAAAAAGAAATCTCAACGTTGGATTATTATCTAATCTAAATATAAATAAAATTGAAATCATAATTCAAAAATAAATTAAAAGAATTTATACTTACATTTTACCACTTATAATTCACTTCTATAAAACTCGAGTATACTCGTGCACTCACTTTCAAAGAATGATATAATCGATTGTTGTCAAAAGACCGAGTTGACGCAAATTTTCAAATTTGAAATAAAAGAATTATAAATAAAACTAGACATCTGAATGTCAAAGTGTCAAAGATAGTTTATTAAAGTAAGAATAAAAATGTCAAAACTTGAAATATCTCTAAGTATTTTATGTTAAATGTCAAACTTGAATACCCTTGAAATATTCTATGTTACGTGTCAAACTTGAAAACCCTTGAAATATTCTATGTTAGGTGTCAAACTTGAAAACCCTTGAAATATTCTATGTTAAGTGTCAAACTTGAAAACCCTTGAAATATTCTATGTTAAGTGTCAAACTTGAAAACCCTTGAAATATTCTATGTTAAGTGTCAAACTTGAAAACCCTTGAAATATTCTATGTTAAGTGTCAAACTTGAAAACCCTTGAAATATTCTATGTTAAGTGTCAAACTTGAAAACCCTTGAAATATTCTATGTTAAGTGTCAAACTTGAAAACCCTTGAAATATTCTATGTTAAGTGTCAAACTTGAAAACCCTTGAAATATTCTATGTTAAGTGTCAAACTTGAAAACCCTTGAAATATTCTATGTTAAGTGTCAAACTTGAAAACCCTTGAAATATTCTATGTTATGTGTCAAACTTGAAAACCCTTAGTATTCTATGTTAAGTGTCAAACTTGAAAACCCTTGAAATATTCTATGTTAAGTGTCAAACTTGAGAACCCTTGAATGAACCTAAGCTAAATAACTAGGTTGTAATATCACACAAAAGGGAAATCACTCAAAAGTAAAATCTAAGTAGAACACTTTAGTTTCTCAAACTTAAATGTCACAACACTACACTTGCACGATATCTCCAGCTCAACGTTAGGTTCGGGAACCGTTGCTCCTGCGGAATATGACACGAAAACCAAAGGGTTCACAGGACGTTACACGTACAATAATAAATTAACACAACGTTACACTCGTGGTATGTCACTCGCACAATAATAAATTCACAAAACATTACACACGCAGAATGTCACTCGCACAATAATAATTTCGCAAAACGTTAGACACACGGGATGTCACTCGCGCAATAATAAATTCGCAAAATGTTGCACACGCGGATTGTCACTCGCACAATAATAATTTCGCAAAACGTTAGACACACGGGATGTCACTCGCGCAATAATAAATTCGCAAAATGTTGCACACGCGGATTGTCACTCGCACAATAATAAATCGCAAAACGATAGATTCGCGTAACACATAACTTTACGATCACTTTGCCTAAGCATTAATTTTGGAATTTCCTTCACGCCTATTTGATACAAATGGTAGGTAAACACTTACGTCTGCAGGTTTGGATCTCAAACCTGGCATTCTCAAAGTAGTTGCCCCATCATAATCCAGTTCTATATACAGGATGATTTTTCATTGTTACAAGACATTTTTTTTTCTTATTCCTTTACTCTGAAAAATACGAACAATATTAGTATTTCTTATATAATACAGATAAAAACATAATTCTAGAAAGTTACAATAAACAATTTTTTTTGTCAAATTCACGTATTTCAATTTCATACCACCCTTTGTTCGATCTCCGCCCTACAAATCCAAATGAGATTGGTCACTTTATAGGAGCACCCTAGCAGCAATCTGCAATAGAAGATATTACTCCATTCTATCTTTCCTAGATATAAAAAAAATACTTAACTTTAAATAATATAATATTCTTTCGGGCATCCTTTGTTTGATAGTTCTCAGTATTTTTCCGACTTTTCTGAGCACTCAAAATCCCCTTTTGTAACTGCCATTTTGCTCCTTCCTTCAACACTCCAAAAATTTGACTCCTTTTTCCTGTTCTAAAACTGTCAGAAACCTTTTCAAAAACAAAAACGTCACACGATTTCAAATTTTTTATCCCGCCTACAACATTTGTCACCTTATACTTTGACATAAAGTTCTTATAAAGAAGTTTCTTACTCCAACATGGAATATAAAATCAAAATTAGGGTTCGATCGGTCAAATGGGTCAAATATTTAATATTTTAGCAAGATAAACATTTTCAATTTTTTTTATGTCGAACGACGAGGTTCTCTACAGTACCTATCCGTATAAATATACGAAAGCTGCTGTAATTTTTTATTTTATTATATACTTGTGCGAATGAACTACCAGTTATTAAACAGATGTTTTACGTCAAAAATATTTGGCAAATCATAGTTTTTGCCTTAAAAAAATGTTCTTGTAGGATGGTTTTAAGTACTAAGATTCTTTTGTAACCGCCGATACGCAGGTAAATTGTGTTTTACCCTCCAAGGGTTACGCAAATTTTTCATTGTCTTACCTTGACAATTCGTAAAGGTGATATTTTCGTACTATACGACCGTTGTCTAGACGTAGGTGTAATATTCATATTTTATTCTGAATCATCTTACTGAATTAAAATAATTTTGTTCGCTCACAGTAAGAGCCTTTCCGCACAGCGAATTTTTGTCGCGCGATTTTATTCGCACGAAATATATTTTGCCTTCCCAAACTGTGAAATAAAAATTTCGCGATATAGAATCGCAGAGAGAATGAAAATTCCGTATATAGGAGGGTATGAATATTACGGTAGATTTTTTAATATGTTTATACCGTCATATAACTTTCTAAAAGAAAAACACTGAAAAGAGGAATGTAAATTATTTGAACTTTCATTCATATTAGTAGGTACTAAAGCTATAATGTTTACTATTTTTGTAGAAATTTTGCACAAGATAGTTATTTTGAACACTTGGTGTTTTAATCAAACACTAGATATTGATATTAACTTTTTGGTTACAAAGTTAATACAAACGAAGCAAGCGGAAAAAATTCCACTGCCGGCGGGATTCGAACCCATGGGTTCAAAATTACTATTTTGTGGAAAATTTCTACAAAAATAGTAAACATTCACAAATCGGAAAAAGCTTCATCTCTCGTCAACTTGTACATACGTAATGTTGTCAGGTGAGTGTACAGATGTAAATCAACCGTTTTCAACCGTTTAAAACTCGCCTACAAAAAAAAAGTTCTGTGTTTTACATACACATACATACATACACAAATCACGCCTTTATCCCTTGCGGGGTAGGCAGAGCGTGAACAGCCGTAGGTACCTACAATACAGCCGCTATCGCCACGTCTGACTTATATTTCAGGGCCGTTGTAGAAAAATCGTGCCGAAATGCAAAAAAAATTTTGCCGAGTAGGTACTTAGGTATGAATTTTTGTATGGAACATCCAAATTATTAATATAACCCTGTATATACAAAATTCGGTGTTTCCAACGATTTTACACTGACTTGCTCATCATAGGTTACCTACGCTCGGGCCTCGGAGCGACAAACTAGGTAATAAACCCGCAAAATCACATCATTAATCCATTTCAGTGATCCTTACCTTTGTAATATTACGAAAATGTATTAAAATCAATAAAACATTGTTATCAACCATCCGCCGTTTTAAACCGAAAAAAACTTTTTTACTTTACTTAGCAACGTAACTTAGCTCAGCGTAGACGCGCACAATTAGACGTAAGTAAATAGCGCAAAAACAACAATGGAGAAGAAAATATCCGGCTTTTTCAAGAAAAAGATACGGATCGGCTTTACCGCGCTCGGACGAGACAGAAAGTAATTTGCTGCTTTTTTGCATTGTTTATGCTTACACTAATGAAACTCATCAATTATTGTGATGAACAAAAACTCGATAAGTTCGACAGCCCCTACCATGAATCCGGGTAAATGGTTCATTTGTCGGCATTTAGCAGTTCACCCATCGATTCGCGATGCGCTTACAATAAATTGAACGCCATTCAAAACGATGTTTGTTTTATGGATGTGTCTGTTTACGTTGAACAGTAGAAGCAATTTACAAATTACATTAACAAATTGATGGTTTCTGTTCCATTTACGTGAGTACTCAACTACTCATACTATTTTACTATAATCACATTCTACCATGGACAAAATTACAATCGCAAATAGAAAGCATTTTTCAATCTGAATAATGAATGATCAAAAAGAATTTAGCTCCCCATTTCAATAGGTACAAAACGATTTCAAAAGATTTCGTGACAGTGTTATTTTTAATCGGCTGGCGTAAAAAATGAAAAGGTTGCCTTAAATTTATATTTTCTCGACAATTACACTATTACTATGCCGATTGAAAACCTATTTAAGAAACAACTTTTTTCTTTGATAGTTTGGGAAGCGTTGAAAGGGTATTCTCCCGCGGGGGTCTCATGGTCAAAGTCAGGGTCTGATGACGTGATTTCGGAGAAATTGGAAGAACTCTTCAATTTTTATACCCTTTAGAGTAGTTTTTAACGTTCAAAATGATTAGTTTCCTATATTTATTGAATATCTACTTACCTGTAGAAATCTAGATGAGGTAGGGGCAAAGAATCGCAGATAAAAGTAATATAATGCAGATATAAATTAGGTAATAATGTTTGTCGAAATGCGAAACCGACTCGCTGACGGGTCGGCTTAGCTGGAATATTTGTTTTGGTAATGTAATTCGTTCATCACGCCGCAGGAATCAGATTTCGCAAAATAATGCCTTGGTGGCGTGCAATCGTAGCCCCGAGAAGTCCCTGAGGTCACAGGTTCCTTTTCGATTCCAACAGTAACGTACTACAAAGATAATATTGTGAATTGATACATAAATCTTAGTATACGTACTCACTACTCACACAGGTTTGTTGTAAGTTTGTTCATGGACTCGCACGACGGATAACTTTGTAAAATAACGTTATTAATACTGCTGTAATAACGTTAAAAGGTTTGTCTTGGTTCCTGAAAGTTCAGTTCGTAACTACCCTCGCAAAATACAACTTTTGATCGTGCAAGAACATTGTAGGTGAATTTAAACTCTCTGGAGAATCGCGAATAATGAACAATAGTTGAATAAGCTTATACGGGTAAAAGTTTTCACGGCATCATCTCATCACCTAGTTTTATACATTTACCCTCTGACCTACTTCTCAGTTGAATTTTATCTGGTGGAGTAATGAGGGTAAATGGCCACCCGGCAGGTCGGACCGCAGTTAATCTTTGGATGCTTCCAGATGATCTTTCAATAGTGAGCCGCCACCTAGCCATTCCTTAACTTTAACAACCAGAAAGTCTACTACTGGACATGGGCCTCCCCCTACTCGCCAATCTAAGTAGGCGGTTTGGCGAGCGCAGGGCAAGATGTCGCATTTAGCTGCTGCCCATTCCCTGGCTGATTATTCCTTAGTGGATTTTGACAAGACCGGGTAGAAATAGGGTGTAACTCTTAGAGTACATATAAACAAGCTATAGAGTGCGCTTTTGGCAGTAGTAAGACCTTACTTTCTATCAGTAGCAAAACGCCGGAGACAACACTTTTGAACCTCCAAAACTTTTCATACATTTGACGTCGGTATCTCTGGAGCAACTACTTAGGTTTTGACAGTACGGCGCGGGGCGATACGCGTACTCTATGCCTTGCTTATAATATACTCTATGGTGTTACTATTCTAAGCCGGCACTACACGGTAAACCATAGTTATTCTGGCGTAGTAATAGTTGTACAAAATCACTATGATTGTAATACCTACGTTACCGCAGAGGTAGCGCTGTGCAGCGGGCAGTGCGGTACAATAAATCTCGCGACGTGTGTAGGCACTCGAAAAGGACAATATATTTTGTATACACCGGTGAATTGGGATTCATTAGTCTCAGTTTGTACTATTGATGGCGCATCTGGGTTATATCACTCCCAGATGTACCATTCCGCCACTAGGACGAATCTGTCCCTGCTGTATTGATTGATGTGCTGATCAAATATGTAATAGTAGGTAAGTACATAATACATTAACATAGGCTGACTTGTGTAGCCGTCAGATATGGCTTACTTGTAAGGGTAAAATTATTATCCAGCCTTCTCTCAGTGGATTCATTTGAGTTATTTCTGGGTTTATGTAGCTAGGTAAATAAAATGAATACAAAGAAGGGTCGAATAACATTTGAACTTAAAGTCCTCGTAGTTATGATAGCCGATTTTGTGCTAACTTTAATATTTTCCGCAACTATCTTCGTTTGAAATTACGTGTTACACACACGTCGATAGTGATAGTACTTAACTCTTAACTCAACTTCATCTCTGAATTCTAAATTTTGAAAGCATCCATTTAATATTTGTAACTGGCGTTTCAAGGTCTGTACACTCACTTATTTCTATGACCGATTCAACCAACTCAGCATTTAAAAATATCAAGTAGGACCCTTATTTTCCAAGATAATCTCGCCTCTCACGCCGGTCAAGAGGCGCGTCCGACCGGAAACGCTAGATAATACTCTCCAGCGCCTTTATTTATGGGAATGGCACGCCCGATCGCTTACAACCCTACTTCCCGCAAGGTCAATGGGGTAACTGGGCTGCTGATCAAAAAGGAGTTCTCGTATAAACATACGAGTATGCTGGTTACGCAGATGAAATACCTAGTAAAATAGTAACAAGTTAGTAGTTTTGGATAATGTTGTCATAAGGCAGTGTGATAAAAGTTAAGAGTATTCTGTACCTAATTGCTTACAACAGTTACAACCCTACTTCCAACAAGATCAATGGTAACTGGGCTGCTGATCAAAAAGGAGTTCTAGCGTTTATACGAGTATGCTGGTTACGCAGATGAATATAGTACCTAAAATACTTGGCTAAAATCGTAATAAGTTAGTAGTTTTGGATAATGTTGTCGTAGGCGGGTGTGATAGATAATAGTTAGACAAGAGTATCCTGTACCTAATTGCTTACAACCCTACTTCCTACTGGTCCAATGGGGTAACTGGGCTTCTGATCAGAAAGGAGTTTCGTTTATGCTGGTTACGCAGAAATAGTAACAATCAGTGAAATAGTAACAAGTTAGTAGATTATTGGGATTTTTTTGTTGGATAATGTTGTCATAGGACGGTGTGATGAAAGTTAGACAAGAGTATTGTATACCTGATCGCTTACATTACAACCCTACTTCTCACTGATTTAATGGGGTAACTAGGCTCCTGATCATAAAGGAGTTCTCGCGCTTATATAGGGTGAAATTTTACTAGTGACCGATAGCGAAAACCCAGAACCGGCTAGTGATAAGGAACAACTTTCCCCAAGGAACATAGGTCGAAATACGAAAAAAAATTTTGGACCCCCCATAGTAAATGAAATCAGCTGATCGCCAAGTTTGTATGGGAGGTCCAAATTTTTTTTCTTATTTCGACCTATGTTCCTTGGGGACAGTTGTTCCTTATCACTAGCCGGTTCTGAGTCACTAGTAAAATTTCACCCTATATAAGTTACCAGTTAAAAGTTTTAGATACTGCTGTCGTAGGCAAGTGCAATAATAGTTAGACACAAGTATTCTATTCGAATACTAAATTGTTTACAACACTTATACTGCGTCAAAAAAACGCAGCAACAGACGTCAAATTTGTATGAAAATAAGGTCAAAATCAGTATGGTCCTACCGCATCAAATTTAATGATCTGTAAATAAAATGTTATGTGGCAATGCTTACACCGCTTCTTCTGTTCATAACTCTGACTAATGTACGTACGTATGTATGTCTGTACATACAACGTAAATTGCTCCCGAGTTTCCTGTTCATAATTTCAAATACTTTACGAACTCTCAAGAACGCTTCCTTTCTGCTCGCGTTCCTGTGCTCTAAGTTCCGATGCACGCAGCCGTCTTAATCAAGTGGAAGTTGATCGTATTACGAACAATGGCCGGGAATCGTGTCGCAATTGTCGGGGGTTCTGTAGGTGCTAGAGGTGAACCTTTACAGAATTGTGCATTGGCATAAATTGACACAAAATAGGCAGAGGCAACAATTGAATTGTGAACGGTTCTCCAATACGCGTTACGCCTTAGATACGTTTAAACTTCAATCTATGGTAGCAATCGCCAGCACATCAATCTACCTACCCATTTAAGGAATAAACTTATCCCACCAAAAACATTCACTTGTAAAAAGAACCAAGTCTCGCCTCTCAGTTGTTCTACTGTAAAAAGTTGTGAGATCCATGTGATGCCAAGTCGGTTATTGATTTATTCAAGGACTACTTCAGGGAACTTTCATCTTAAGCTATTGCATAATTAGGTTACAGACATCATCTTATAGTAACCATATCGATATTTAAAATCTTTTATATTTACAATAACTAGAATGACCCGGCCATCGCACCAGACTATCGTATCTGACAAGCAAATAGTGTGCGATTGCCAAGTCATTCTAGTTATTGTTAATATAAAAGTTTTTAAATATCGCTATGGTTACTGTAAGATGATGTCTGTTTCCTAATTATGCAATAGCAAGATGAAAGTTCCTGAAGTAGTCCTTGAATAAATCAATAACCGACTTGGCATCACATGGATCTCACAACTTTACAGTAGAACAACTGAGAGCGAGACTGGTTCTTTTACAAGTGAATGTTTTTGTGGATCTCATTTCTTTTGTAGGTAGTCTTCCTCTTTCTCTTTTCTGGAACGACTTCTTAAGTCTCAGCTACAGATCATCAGGTCCTCAAAGCCCATCCGCAAAGTTAACTTTGTAATCCTATATATTTGTATGGAAATACAAAGTTAATTATGCGGTTGCAACCGAATTTGCATAATGTTATAGTTTTTCCTTTATTCATACACTAAATACAAGTTGTATTCTAAGTTTGAAGATCCTCAGTCTGCTAGAAGTACCTTAGAATTTTGATGATCGGTCAGTCAGTCAGGCAGAAAATTAAGAAACTTTGACTAACTATAACTTCTAAAGTACTGGTATAAATTAGATGAAATTTAAAATCTATCGTGTCTATGCATTGCTTGATAAGATATTTTGAAATGAGGGTTCTAAACTTATCAACAAGGGAGTTATGGGGGGGTCGAAAATGGCCTGAACGGGTTCGAGAAAAGGATGGTACGGCCGTGCCGCTTTCAGCTCGACTTGGTGGGGGCACTGCCGTGCCCCCAGATTCTGTTTCTTCGCAGTATTCGTATGAATAAAACGTGTAAGTTAGGCCCTTCAATGGGTTGGTTGATAAGCTGGTGGGTACTCCGTCTGAACCGTTTGCCGCCACCTCAGTTACAAAAGTATCAAATTAGCTAAAATATCACATTGTACCTGCCTTTTCAGATGTATCTTTTATAGCCTTTTTCGACATGAGCAGGTAGACATGGAGTGATGCTATCCTAACTCAACACCACGCGATTGCCAGTTTATTTAGTTTTATTTGCCTGTGATCTGGCACAATAGAGAAGGTCGTTACAGGCCCACGTTTTGTTCCGGACTCACCTTCAGAGAATGCGGAAAAACGGCATAATAAAACGCAAAACGTAGTGCAAATTATCACATAATTTTTTCCGACGAGTCAGTTCTTTAAGAGCTTAGCCATGTCGCTATTATTATAAGCTGGTAACAAAGTACCCACAAGAACTCTGTTCCCTCTTCATTCAAATTCACTCAATGAATCGTCGCTCCTCATGCAAATTTTCTTTTGATTTAGATTTTTTATTAACACTAAAAGCTCCTTATTTAATATCTACGCTTTCTTAATCAATGTTATTGTTCACATTAATTTTAATATTTTTATCACAAATAATACATATTGTTAAAACTAGAGTATAAAAATACTAGAAACTCCATCCAGCGTTTTTTAAAACGTTCAAATTAGGAATTATTGTACAGAAACCTAATTAAAAAAATGTTTTGATGCCATCCAAAATATTTGAATAATATATGCCGTTATATTTTAATATTTTGATACAAAATTTCTTCTAATAATTTCTTAATTACTCAGTCAAGTACGCTACTTAGCCTAGTCACAATACCTATTTGCCCGGCGTACCTACATAGCTTCGAAGTACCGTTTTAGTAGCAAAATTATTTTGGAATTGACTGTGATTATTAGAGAGGCTTCATACACGAGCCAATTAACACGAATAGACACGGTTAAAGATATTTCATAGACATCGACATGATTATAATTTTACTGGAATACACATACCTACACGTTGTTTGTTCAGTTGAAGAAATTTAGATCATGGTATTTGATATTGGCATCAAAGATTTTCCGCAAAAATTACCAATTTATATGAATAAAGACTGTCAACAAATTTATAAATCATCTGGAAAGTCCACATTTTTTTTTGGCGTTTGGTGTTGAAATTGTTTTCTTATGTCTCTTAAATTAAGAAAAACTTAACACTTTTTTATTTTTTGCCTCAAAACCTACCTATATAAGGTCCTATTAAATTCACTGCTAATATTTTAAGGGCATGCGTAAATATGTATAAGAAAAACATCAAAGGCATTTTAAAAAAACTCTACACGCTAGATTTTTTTTTTTCATTTTTAAACACACTTTTTAATTAATTATGTGAACACCCTTTGACTGACCCGACTGACGTTCCGCCACGTAAACAGGATTCACTTACACGGCACGCACACTAACAACCAACCAATCACAGCACGACGCGTTTGGCGCGTAATTTAAATTCATCGAAGTGTGTGTTTCTAGGACAAACAGGGTGCACTTTTTGCGTTTCGTTTTTTTTAGTTAAATGCAGTTTTCTCGAAAACTAGCGTGTAGATTTCTTTAAAAATTTGCCTAGTACATGCTTATATTTTATTTGATCTGCCCCTAAAATATTTGCAGTGAATTTAATAGGACCTTATATAGAAAATGCATTGGAGGTTTTTCCAATACGCAGAGACCTTTTAAAAGCGTTCGAAGAGAAAATGGTGCGGCAGTTTTCAAAACGGATTTTACGTAACTGTCTCTTCTTGCCAGGTTGTGTGCCTTTCCGAGTGCACGTTTCATATTCCGTTTGTTACAGAGTAATAGTTTCCAAGTTTAAACTGTAAAGTAAGTATTATACAAAAAAGAAATTCGTTCCGTAAACTTTGTTGGATGACATTTAATTTTAAGTGTAGGTATTTGACAATGTAAACAAAGATAAATATAGATGAGTATGTAGGTATTACGTAAGAATATTTTTTCTGTAGGTAGGTATATCTTTTTAATAAACTCTTACGATGGGTAGGCTAAACAGGAACGAAAATATATTCCCTTTTATTGTTATAATAGAGAAAAGATTTGAAAGAAACGTTATAATATAAGCGAATTATTGTTCAAACAAGCCAGTTATAAAGCTCCCTCAGAGCGTTCAAGATAATATCCTTGGATAAGTGAACAAAAGAGTCCAAACAATAATAAACGGGATAATCGCGGGCCCAACAATGGGTCGAGTTTAGGACCCCTGATCGAGATTGATGACCCAACTTTAAGCACAACTTTCAAAAAGATCAGGAAACCGTCGGCAATCTCCTATTGTCTCGTGGATACAGTTTAAGTGGTGATAAAGTGATCCCTTAATTTATTTGAACGAGTTCATTGCTTGTACGAGATGTAAAACAAATAAGTAAACCCGTAATGAACTTAATTTGTGTTTACGACTTTGGAAACAGGTGGTCTTCTTATTTTGTTTGAGTATACGTTTTAAAATTCTGTACGACTTGGGCTGACAACGCGACTCAATGACAAGAATGTTACATTGTAGATGAATATACCTATTTGCGGCATTTCCGCTCGCGGCACCACAAGGTCACTGTCGCGTCTGATGATTTTGATGCAAATCACTACTACTACTACAGCCTGTGGCCCTAATAGTCCACAGCTGCACATTGCCATACTGAGTACGCATGACAGGTAGATTGTGGAGCGCAGTGCAAGATGTTTGTATTCCCAGGGAACGCTGCTGCCCGTTCCCTGAATATCCCTTAGTCAGTTATTACGGCAGCCGATGTGGCGCAGTGGTTAGTACGACTGCCTGCAACGCAGAAGGTTCCGGGTTCAATTCTCGGTGGGGTCACTCACAAAGTTGATATTTATCACCTAGTGAATTTGTTCCCAGTCTGGTTAGGACATTGCAGGCACAACGTCCACCCGATTGTCCGAAAAGCAAGATGGTTCCGTGCTTCGGATGGGCACGTTTAGCCGTCGATCCCGGTTGCTGTCTATAATGGCGGTCATTACAGAGGTCTGCTACTTGCAGTAGGCGGTTGAAAAACTTTGACACCAGGGTTCATCGGGTCGTTGAACGACTCAGTGTCCCACACGAAGAGAGAGTTATTACGACACACGTGGGTAGAATAAGGGTGATGCTATTTTCAGCGGTCACCACAAATAGTTAGTGATTGATACAATTCAATGACTCTGTTTCACAGTCATCGGTCCTGACGCAATGCAGGTGTGTAAAGCTCGACAGAAATTGAATGCCCACTAGTCATCAAGGATCATTGGATTGTACACATGCACCATTTTCGCGTGATTGGGTTCGACTCTGATGTGAAATAGTTCCAAGAGTTGAAACCTGTTTTAGCGTTGAGAAATTGTATTGCGAACAGTATCTAACTCAAGTTAGATATGACTTGATATTTCTTAAGTCATTGGTCTATGCTAAAAACAACATATGTACTGAAGTGGTTTTTTTCTCTGTCTGTCGTGGAATCCGCTAACTCCTCCTAAACCGCGCAACGGATTTTGTTGCGGTTTTTTTGTAATAGATAGAGTGACTCGAGAAAAAGGTTTATAAAAATGCCTTTTTTCCGCGGAAAAAGAAGCTCCAATGTGTAAAAAGTTTTTAAATAAATTGTTGGTAGATAGGTAGGCGTTAATAAATTGTAAGCGTTTTAAATTTTGGAACACGAAGGAATCCTCAACCTGAAGATATGAAGAAATAGGAAAAACTAAACTAGTAAAATAATAGCAAAACTGCGTAAATGCTGACCTCTAACATTTGCAAGTTCTTTATTCTAATATCTAAAATCATATGGATCTAAAAATATAAAAGCAACACTTTTGAAACTCCAGTTACCCTTTTCAAACCACATAAATGCGAAAGTAAACCCGATATTCAACTCTAAGTAAGATAAAATCTCACTTTCCCCAAGAGACCCGTATAAGTATATGACAGACAGTGCGGAAAACATAAAAGTCGCAACATAGTTTCCAAGTGAAAAATACCCACAAAGAGTCAGGGAGCGTTTTAAACTTTGTAACATCTATCAAGGATAATAAGGAGCGAGCTGTTGGCTCCCGTAGTCGGGTAGAAGTCGTATAACAGTCGTAGAGGCTGCTAGACAGCTTGTTATCTGATAGGGGAGCAGGTGCGCAGAGCAGATTTACTCGTGCGACACCATTTTTATAACGAGCCGTAATTTTTACGAGCAAGGATTAAATATTAAGTTCTCTTTTTCGTGCTTCTTTTAATTATAATAGGATCAGCTGTAATCCTTGACAGATAAGTTTTATCTAGCAAGGCGTAATACTGATTGTTAATTCAAATCAAATAATTTTCGTCAATGATAGGTACTGTGTTTTCTTAAAAATTCTTAACCTTTATAACCGATGATTAAAAAAACGGAAGGGGTTATCAATAGGTCCCGAATGTTTGTACGACACGGGATTCTGATTTGTTTGAACATGACTTCGAATGACATCACATCATTAAAACTTACGAACGAGTAAAAGGTGTTGTTTGTTTACAATAAATCATCCATTCCGTCTGAATTGTCATATTCATACACGAAAGTATAATCTGACTATTAATAGGACAAATGGTTAACAATTTAAACGCGTGCAATGGCAAAAGAATCGTCTACTTTCTCAGCGCAACTATACCTTCTGTTTGCTTAACAATTGAACTGTAGGATCTCATCACGTGACTCCGCCTCTGTTTGCTTGCACTACTGAGAGTTTGCTCTACAGCCGCGCGCAAGAAAACTACTGCTCTCGTATGGCGGGGCCCACACGTGACGTCCACTGCTGCGTTAGATTTGGCGCAACGCTAGTGTCAAACAATCTTTTTGTCGAACAAGGCTGCGTTAGATTTAGCGCAACGCTAATGTGTCAAACAAACTGTCTGTCAAACAAGGCAACGCAGAAACTTGTTTAACAGACGTACCCGTCGACGCAAGTTTTTGCGTTGCGTTGTTTCAACTTCTGCTTTTAGTATGGAGAATTCGAAAATTCCTTATTCTTCTTCTTCTGCATTGAGTCGATAATGGTAACTATAAGACCTTGGACCAATGCTTGGCCACGGCCTTGGCTGTTGTGTTTGCCTCTTTTAGTTCTTGGAGTGAGCAAAAATTCCTTACATAGTAATATGAAAGACGCATGCGTGAACTCTGCGTAAAAAATGCGCAGAGCGGACGTTACTTGTGGGCCCCACCTACTGCTCTCGTAAGTTCACAGCCAAAGTGCTCCAACTCCGTTGAAAACTCGTGAGATGCAGCTCAATGGCAGCTTATGCCACGATCTTTCTTCAATGTTTGAATCGCTCTAATATTAGCTGCAAATATCTTCGGAATATTATCTCTGCAAACATTGTCTGAGTGGATTGTATCTCATTAAACTTGTCAAACTTGAAACTCTCGCGAGAGATACGGGGGCGAGAGATAGTAATTTCGCGACTAGTGGTTATCTAGGTGAACGCACAGCTAAACTAATAATTTGTCGTTTACGTGAGAAGATATAAAAGGTATAAAGGACATCTCTCCGAACTGATAGGGTGCATTCAGTCCAACCATGAAACTGAGCAACTTCACAAAAGAAAATATTTCAGGAGATGGAGATTTTTTTGACTGCCCATAATAAATATACAGTCAGCTGATCGTGATTTTGAATGAGAATTCAATTGTTTGTTATTTCTCTTCAAATAATTTCTTATGGGAAGAAATTCAGTATCGAGATCAATTTGGTGCAATGCCACCTGTATTCGGAGAAAACAAATCAGTATTACTCACACCCCGTATATTTTAGGTTCCCTAATTATTACATTTTATTGTATCATTAGTACCTTTAAAATTGCCTAAATTAATGGCGCGTGAGGTGCGAATAAAAATTCTTGGCATTACTAAAATAAACTCAAGTAAGAAGAAGATAGATGGCCTGCTACTGCCCGAGTAGTTTTCTTTTCTCAGCGGGTACCTATTCTTTATGTAAAGGAGAATTTACATTCTTTAAGATGAAATTCTTTTAACAAAATCTGCCAGCCAGAAACTTAAGTTGGAATGCAGCTACGGCGTAATCGTCGGGATAGAATAAAAATTCCAGCTGCTCACAAAATTTTAGTTTTATCTTCATTTAGCCCAACATTAAGCTCCCAGTTAATGAAAATCTCTCCCAAATTAAACGAGTTAATTTCATACAGTCTGCGCACTTTGATAATTTAGGCTAGATTGCTAGAAATGGTAAAGACGCTGTTGTTCTGTGATTAAAGCTGTCTGAGGGTTTATTTCAGACTAGGTTTTTGTTTTAGAGGTGTCTTATCTGCTCATTTGCTTAGTGAATTAAGATTAGCATCTTATTGTCAGTGACTTCAACAGTTGTTGAGAAAGATTAGTCATCGTGATCAATGTCGAAAATAATAGTTTTTACTTCATTTTGCGATGTGTCAACCAAAACCTTCCTACCCATCCTGGGATTTACCCAGGCTATCTGTCTTCACATAACGCTTGCACGCTCGCTCGAGATAGACACTGACTACTTTATAACCCAAGAAAACTGCGCCCTACTTTTGGGAACTCCGATATAGCGCTAGTTAAACTACGGGGTGGACAGCAAGTACAAAATAAAGTTAAAATTTTCATTTCGCGACAGCTGTAAGTGAATGGCCGTTTCTTGTGCATATTTCCCTGCAGTATTTACTTGGAACAAACCGTGTTCAGTCAGTTGCATAGGGCATCGTTGTGTGGACCATACTGGGTGTAAGGGACAGTGTGCCGAAGGCTTTGCAGGCATGATGAAATGAGAGCAGAAGACCATGAAACTGATAAATAATTATTAAGGAGTCTTATGTTGGGAAAAGAGAAAAAGTATTTCGGATGGGTACATATAAAAAGTTTACCAGCTGATTCTCTTTCTCTCTTCGTGTGGGACAACGAGTCGTTCAACGACCCGATGAACCAGCCATGAAACCTGCTAATTGGGAATTTCGTAAGGTATAATATTTTGGGTGAAATACTAGTGACCGATAGCGAAAATGTAGGACAGGCTGGTGATTAGGAACAACTTTCCCCAAGGAACACAGATAAATATGAAAAACAAATTTTGAAAAAGTTATTCAGATTCATGGTCTGGTTATGCCGCATAGTTTTCGGTCCACCGTCCCTTACACCCCGTATGTGTGATTGTGTACGTATGTGTGTGTGTGTATGTGTGTGTGTGTTGTGCACTGTGCGGTATGTTAATGCGACAAGTGCATTTGCTGCAACATCCGTCCGCGGCGCATGCATCACAGAGCAGGATTTTAGAATACAAATGCATGTGCACCTGCTGCGATATGCGATAAACAGAAAATGCATTTTCGTTACAAAGAAATTTTGGACTAGATAAATTGCAATGAAGCGGGCGGTTTTTCAAGAGTTTTGTTCTTGCCATGTGATGCCGGCTTAGATTAGCACCACACCATTTCCTGTGTATGTCGTAAGAAGCGACTTAGGGACTCGAGGGTTTCATGCATAGAGCACCAAAATGTCATGTTTTATGTGTATTAGGTACAATTTTAGGCGTCAGGGTGACAACCTGTCCCTATAAAGATCCACTGTAGTGATAAAACGGTCTCCAAATATTTGTAAGACGTGGCCAAAACGACCGTTTTTTTACGGTCATTGATACTCTGCCCACCTCGCAAGAGATAAAGGCGTGATTTATGTATGTGTGTGTGTATTTATTATTCTTTCGTATCCATGTTGCTTGCGCACTTAAAGCGAGAAACCCAGTAACGTCCTTTTGTGTATTACTTTTCCGCTGCGTAACGCATGCGTTAAGACAATAGGAACTTCGACCTTATTCGCATTCAAATACGGTTAACAAATGGTTTGACAGACGCATCCGTCGAAGTAGCTTTGTGCGATGTAAATACGGAAGAAAATAGCATTTATCAATTTTGAACCTTACTACCCGCACTTAGAATGCAAAACTTATTAAAAAACATAACAAAAGCTGGATACCAAAGGGTAAAGGTACGTACCTACCTAAAGTAGAAAGTATTTAATTCTAAAATAAAATTATGTACCTAGGTACCTCCCTACCTACATATTTTTTATTTTTTCTTGACTTTGTACAAAACCAAAAACTAAATTGGCATTTGTAATTCAATTTCAGTACATTAGCTTATTTGCAATTTAAAAGCAGTTATTGAAATATTCGTAAATCAACCTAATTTGTAATTCAAATATTGTATAAATGTTTGAGACTTCAAAAATAAATTCTGATTGATGTGTAAATAAAACGTTTTTATCTATGTGTAATAAACATTAATTAAATGAGATGTACAGGATGTTAGGAATATATTACTTTCCTTTAAACCACACATTATATATGAATAATAGCCGGTAGCCTGTTATTCTACAAGCGCAGATATTCGATCGTTAGACGACTCAATGCCCCTTTAAATAAAGAAGAAATTACGTAATTTAGAAGCCTTATGTAAACGTGTAGTGCTTAGAATAGCTACTTAATCCCATTTCTACCCGTAGGTGTCGTAAAAGGTGACTAAGGGATGTATCGTGATGAGCAGCAGCGTTCTCTGGTAATATCTACAACACCTTGCAATGCACTCGCCAATCAGCCTGCCAAGTGTGGTGAGTATGGCGATACTCTAATTGGGAGAGACCCATGCCCAGTAGTACCTAGGTACCTACAAACCTATGCAAATGATATATAAGTGTGGTGAGTATGGCGATACTCTAATTGGGAGAGACCCATGCCCAGTAGTACCTAGGTACCTACAAACCTATGCAAATGATATATTTTGGTTTTGTCAAACAGCTCGGTTAGACATACTCGAACTGTCAATATATGCATAAGGCATAAGAACTCCAGGCAGATGCTTCTTATTAGCCTGTTTGTATCTAAAATCGTACTACTTTATATAAATTGGTGCTGTTAGCATTCCTCAAAAAAATAAAATAAATAAAATAGGTCCAAATCCAAACTGTCTAACCCAACCTGAGATCGACTGTACGTACCTTGCTGCCACCCTCTTATTGAAGTCCTGTGCCAAACGTTTTGCTTTATTCTGTCATTGTGTCCTAGTGGCCTTCTAGTTCAGTGAAACGTTCCAGTGGCCTTTCAGGCTTCTGGTTTGTTCGGTCGATTGTAGTTCTGCCTCAGTCCTCTTTATTTTAGCCCTCTGATTTGTCCCAACCTAGAGTAATAGACTGAAATGTTTATACACACATAGAGGTACATAACACATGAATATAACGCATTTATCCCTTGCAAGGTCGGCGGAGCGTTAACGACCACCGTACAAATATGGGTGATATTACCAAGTCTGACAAAAATTTGAGAGCTGTTTCAGAAAATCGTCAAAAAATTTTACTCACGAGTCCCTTAGTCGCCTCTTACGAGACCTGTGGGAAAGAGATTGGGTGATGGTTTTCTAAGCCACCATCAAAATGTTTTTAAACCACAAATAAAGTAGAATTGTTGGAAAATATCCAATAGGTGCCTAATCTTTTCCGCAAAAACAAAATAACTGCCGCCGCTGCAGCGTCCAGTTGGACAAATGCCAATGAAAGCTAAGCTCAAAGGTTTTAGTGTCAAAGCAGAAATGAAAGCCGTTTATTACCGTTAGGCTACAGGTAGGCATAAAAGCACAGTAAATAAAGCAGCAGGTATGTTTCATCCGTGTCCAGCCTAGCTCTATTTCGTACCAAACTCATGAAGGCATGAACAGATTGGTCCAAAAATATTGAATTGTATGAATTTGACATTGAGTGAATTGTCAAATGTTTTGCATACCTACCTATCTCATGAGGTACTACGTACGACGCCCGAACTTCGTACGGGTAGAGACGATGCGAGGGCTACAGATAAGTCCAAAAATATTGTACTGTACGAATTTGACATTGAAAGAATTGTCAAATGTTTTGCATACCTATCTCAACGACGCCCGAATTCGTACACGACCTTCCCGCTGGGTAGAGACGATGCGGGGGTAAAAAAAGTCAAACTCAGTTTTGGTCTATAATATCCAAACGTGTTACCTACTGTATTTCTGTGCTACCTACTGTAACGTGAGTGCAGGCTCGTCTGTATCAGCGGCAAACAGCGGCGGCTCAACGCCATTTACCGGCTTAATCCGGATCGCGCCGGTTCCCGGCATCTGCATTGTCTGAGAAACCAACTTTAGTAATAAGTGAGGATATTTTGCACCCGCTTGATTTTGTTGTTCCAAAGAGTTTGCTAACTTAAAAAGTACAAAGGTAGACAAAGCAGATTATTTTTTCTTTAATATCACAAGTTATTCAAAAATATCTTTGCGTCTTAAAGCTGTATCCGCACAGTGGTTTTATTTTGGGCAAATTTTTGTGCTTGGGACAACTTTTTTTTTTTAAACTAAATAAAATAGTGCGCAAGAATAAAATCGCGGTATGCGAATAAAATTCGCTGTTTGGACAGAGCCTTAAACCCAAAAAAAAAAGTCATGGTAAAAGAAAAGAATACTAACTACAGCCATAATAGATCTGAAAGTACAAGTTGCAGTGGCTATTGGTCTTCTCAGGACCCACGCCTGTCACTCAAATAAGATATAGCTACTCGTATAGGTAATGATTTTTCAGCATACTTTACAGTAGACATGCTTGCAGAAATCGAGTTGAGGTTGAAAAAGAGATCCAGAAACTGAAGGTAACTTTGTTAAGAAATAACCAACGTAGCAAGATATTAGCGTCTTTCTCAACTCTATCTAAACCCTTTTACCAATAGCGTCTTTCTTAAACCAGAAATCCCTTAACCTAGTTCCAGAAGTTTGGTATAATCGCTTTCAAACCGTGGGAAGAAAAGTTATCCGGTTCCAGAAAAAGTTTTCAACAAACAACGATGTCGTTCTATGGAGTAACGGTGATTTCCACACTTGACATATGTTGGTACAAGTTCTACGTACTTAAATATATTGCAATTTTTATTGCATCTACCATATAATAAGTGTTGATCATGTATATGATAAACGCATGCGGCCCGATACGTCCGCCAAACAAAACAAGATTATGCGTTGCTCTTGTGTCAATGTCCGACGGATTCGAAATTTCATGGATATGACGGCGCACCACTAGCGCCGTAAATTTTCAAGAAAAACGCATCTTGGCGAGGGTGTCGATGAAATGTCACTCTGACGAAACGTCACTAGCGGCGGCCATGTTCTTTTCATTAATTTGAACGGGACGGTCGTTGCATCGACGGATTGTCTACGCCAATCGATTATATCCGTATTAATCAGTGCCAAATACGTAGATAAGATAATTGTAATTGTTTCAAGTTAATTATAACGTGATTATCTGTGGATTTCGTCGTATATTTCTTAAAACTACCTCGCCCAATACCCACGTCAGGATGACGGGTTCTGATGATGACCCTCCTCCACTCAAAACTCCTACATCAGAAGTGGTACGTGAAGGGCAATCAACCCAAATAAACCGGCCATCAGGTGACAGTGCACATTTGATTTTGCAAAGTATGGAGAATATGTTATCCCGAATATTGACATCACAGCAACCTACTTCGACGAGCACAAGCGCAACTAATTTGCTGAAATTCGATCCTGACGACCTTGATTCCGACATCGAAGGCTGGTGTCGCATCACAGAATTGATTATAGTGCAAAAGAAATTACAAGGAGTTGATTTGTTACTTGCGCTCTCAAATGCCTTGAAAGGGCGGGCGGCAACCTGTCTAACAAAAGTAAATTTAGACCAACTTGAGTGGAACTCAGTGAAGGAATTTCTTATTGCAAAATTTGCAAAACCCAGACTTGTCCAAGACCACTTTGACGAAATTTTACGATTCCAAATTGGACCGAAAGAGACTGCAAGTGAAGCAGCTTTACGTCTATGGGTCATGATCGAAAGGATACCCAAAATAGAAATGCCAGAGGAAATTATAACCGGTTTTGTTATATCCGTCTTGTGCAGTAAGGACGGATTCATCAGACGAGAGTTGAATTCCAACAATATAACAACTAAAACACAATTATTTCGTGTTCTAGGCGGAATATCTTTAAAAAGAAGAGCAGAAGGCAATGACGCAAACGATGTGGATGCGAAACAACCACGCACCAATGATTCAAAGTTTCCTGGAAGATGTCACTCATGTGGGAACGTGGGTCATAAAATAGCAGACTGCAGGAAGCGGCGCGATGATGCTACTGGAAGTAAACAAGGAGAGACGACACAACCAATTCGTTTTAATGACAAAAAATATTCTGTTTCTTGCTTCACGTGTGGCAAGCCAGGTCACACCTCCAATATCTGTCCGGAGAAGAAGATCAGTGAACCTGTAAGAAAAGAAGTAAATTTCTGTGAATACAGTGGTTCACAAGGAATTCTGACGTCATCATCTGGTGAGAAAATATCATTCCTTTTTGATAACGGTTCATCTTGCTCATTAGTCAGAGATAGTGTCGCAAAAAATCTACCGGGTACTAAATTCTGTGATCTTGTTTATTTGACAGGTTTAGGGGGAGGGGTACTCGAATGTAATTCACAGATTTCTAGTCTTGTAAAAATTGATGACATTCCCACAACTTTGCTATTTCATATCGTCCCCGACTCCGCGATCTCAGCGCCTATTTTTGTAGGTAAAGACTTTCTGAAACAAGGAGTACGTGCGGAAATAGATGACCATACCGTATCGTTTCGTCCTGTTCAGTGCGTAAACGCGTGGGAGGAGCGAAGAGGCATTGACTTAGGACAAATTGACAGAGACTTGACTGGAAAAGACAGGGAAGATCTTTGTCGCATTTTAAATAAACATTCTGGCAGTTTCATTACTGGTACACCTACTCAGCGGGTAAAAACTGGTCAGATGGAAATTAAACTGATTGATCCTTCCAAAATAGTACAAAGAAGACCGTATAGATTAGCTCCTTCCGAGAAAGAAGTTGTAAGGGAAAAAGTTCAGGATTTACTAGATGCCGGGGTCATTCGCGAAAGCACGTCCCCTTTTGCCAGCCCGATTTTACTAGTCAAAAAAAGGATAACACTGATCGCATGTGTGTTGACTATCGCGAGTTAAATGCGAACACGCAACCTGAACATTATCCCTTACCGCTCATAGAGGATCAAATAGATCAGCTTGCAGGGGCACATTTCTTCTCATCATTGGACATGGCAGCTGGTTTTCACCAAATTTTGATTCATCCCGATTCTGTAGAAAAAACGGCTTTCGTTACCCCCGAAGGGCAGTACGAGTACCTCGCAATGCCCTTCGGGCTTCGTAACGCGCCTTCGGTCTATCAGAGGTGTATTAACACAGCATTAAAAGGTTTGAATAAAAAGCCTCTGGTCTACATGGATGATGTTCTATGTTATTCCTCGGATGTACAAGACGGTTTGCAGCGCTTAGATGAGGTACTTGGGGCACTATCGAAGGCAGGTTTTTCGATAAACCTTCGCAAGTGCACTTTTATGAAGCGACAGGTAAATTACTTAGGGTACGCGATACAATCACGCGAAATAAGACCTAACTCCCTCAAAATACAAGCCTTGGCCGAGACTTCTCCACCGAAGAATGCAACGCAAGTACGGCAGTTTCTTGGTCTTGCGTCGTATTTTAGGAAATTTATACCGGATTTTACACGGATCGTAGGCCCGTTATACCCACTGACAAAAATGAAAGGTACTATAAAATGGACTGATCGTTTTGAAGAAATTCGTCAGAAAGTTATAGGTATTCTTACTTCAAAGCCAGTGCTGACCATTTTTGACTCGAAATTGCCAGTTGAACTTCACTGCGACGCGAGTGCAGATGGCTATGGCGCCATTCTTATTCAAAAGAAAAGCAACATGCCGCATGTAGTGGCCTATTACAGCCACCGTACGACTGAGGTGGAGTCTCGCTACCATTCTTACGAGCTCGAGACGTTGGCAGTCGTACGGGCGGTAGAGCACTTCCGCCATTACTTATATGGCCGGAAGTTTACAGTCCATACAGACTGTAATTCTTTGAAAGCATCGAAGTCAAAAGCCGATCTAACTCCTCGCGTCCACAGATGGTGGGCTATTTTACAGGCGTATGACTTCGATATTGTATACCGAGAGGGCCGTTGCATGGAGCACGCAGATTATCTCTCAAGGAATCTGGTGACAGAAAATCCGAACACATCTGTTCAACTAGTAGACAATGCTGCAAAGGTTGACAGTCCTAATAAAATGAAGACAGTAAATTATGTCGAATTGCACGAAGGGTGGCTCTCGGTTGAACAAAAACGAGACAAGGAAATTCAAGATCTCATTTCCAAATGTATCAGCAGTGAACTTCCCGAAACTGTGGCACAAACGTACGATGTTAGAAATGGCATTTTGTACCGAAAAGTATCTCGCAACAAGACGACACTTTGGCTTCCTATTGTCCCTCGATCCCTAATCTGGACACTTATCAGCCACGTTCACTCTGAAATTCAACATTTGGGTAGTGATAAGACGCTCGACAAACTATACGAGCAGTATTGGTTTCCCGAAATGTCCAAGAATGTCCGCCGATTCGTGGACTCTTGCATTGTGTGCAAGGCATCTAAAGGGGAATCCGGAGCTCAGGCGGTTCGCCTGCATTCGATACCGAAAGTGTCTACCCCCTGGCACACTATTCACATAGACTTTTCGGGAAAATTGAGCGGGAAAAGTGACCAAAAAGAGTACTGCTCAGTTATAATAGACGGATTTACGAAGTACGTGCTTTTGGAACATACAACGTCGGTAGATGCTGCTAGCGCTATTACTGCATTAAAGAAAGCAGTTAGCTTATTTGGAGCACCAAAACGTGTAGTAGCTGACCAAGGTCGCTGCTACATAAGTTCGGAATTTAAACGGTTTTGTGCCGAACATAATATTGAGTTGCACTTTATAGCAACTGGCTCAAGCCGTGCAAATGGGCAGGTGGAGAGGGTAATGCGAACGCTTAAAAGCCTGCTTACCATTATAGAGAATAACCCCCACAAAACATGGCGAGACGAGTTGGGCAATGTCCAGCTTGCGTTAAATAGTACACGGTCTACCGTGACAAGGTATACACCAACAGAATTGATGTTTGGTGTTCGAGCACAGTCGTTGGGCTTAGCTAAAATATCGGTTGGGTCTTCGGAAACACCAAGCTTAGATTTGAACTCTATTCGTGACGATGCTTCACAGAATATAGAAAAGGGTGCCAGATCTGACACTGAACGATTTAATCGTGGCCGAGCAAAAGTAAAACCGTTTGCCTAAGGCGATTTCGTATTCGTTAAAAGTTCTGAGCGTAATCAGACCAAGTTAGATCGCAAATTCCGAGGACCTTTTGTAGTATTACGGGTTCTCGACAATGATAGATATGAACTGCGTAGCGTTGATGGTTGCAACCGAATTTTAAAGTACGCTCATGATAGTCTTCGATTAGTACCAAGAGGGCATGAAGGTTTAGTTGAAATTGCATCGAGCATAATGAATGACGAAGAAGAGATAACCGTGACGGCACCAGACGATGAGATGATAGACCACGATAAATACGACACTATGTCAATTCGTAGTTTTGATACGATGACAGCAGAATCGACTAGTCTTACAGGAGCTAGTATGACAGACACAGCTAATTCAGACACGTTGTCAGCTGAATCGGAGGATGAGAATCCTGTCATGACATTCGAGGTCAATGTTGATGTTCACGCCGATGGAGAGTAAGTAATTTCATTCAAAATTACTTTACCTTTGAATCCAATTGAATGTGAATTCAAGTAGAATAGTAGCATCGGTATGAAGACATGTGAATTCATATGGTTGTGGCGTACGTGGTGTAGTCCGGTTCTTGATAGTCTGTCAAGTTCGAAAGGGCGCACTTATCTGGTATTAGGATGAAAGGAAGGTGTCATCCGGTCTGCACTACAATAGTAGTCAGTCGTAAGGGTACACCTTATCCGGTCCTGCTGAGGTTGGTCGAAGGGATGGTGTTGTCCGGTTCTTGATGATTGGTCAAGTTCGAAGGGGCGCACTTATCCGGTCCAACGGGGTCAAGTCGAAGGGGCGGTGTCATCCGGTCTGTCAGTGGTGGACAGTCGTAGGGGTACACTAGTCCGGTCTTGCACCTCAGAGATAAGGTCGAAAGGGTAGTGTCACCCGGTCTGTCTTATCGTCAGTCGAAAGGGTACACTCATCCGGTCCTTGGAGTGATAAGTTGATGGTCGAAGGGATATTGGTGTTGAGTTTCAATTATCCGGTCCATGACGTACTGTTTGTGTTCAGTTATTGTGTTGTTTGTATGTTAGACATCGGTTATGTCAGGATAGACGAGCTTGGGTTGTTGAATTGTAAATGTGTTTAATTTCTGTTTCACAGATTGTGAGAAGAGAGAGCGCCCGAGGACGGGCTTATGTCAGTCCGGCCGTGACGGCGCACCACTAGCGCCGTAAATTTTCAAGAAAAACGCATCTTGGCGAGGGTGTCGATGAAATGTCACTCTGACGAAACGTCACTAGCGGCGGCCATGTTCTTTTCATTAATTTGAACGGGACGGTCGTTGCATCGACGGATTGTCTACGCCAATCGATTATATCCGTATTAATCAGTGCCAAATACGTAGATAAGATAATTGTAATTGTTTCAAGTTAATTATAACGTGATTATCTGTGGATTTCGTCGTATATTTCTTAAAACTACCTCGCCCAATACCCACGTCAGGATGACGGGTTCTGATGATGACCCTCCTCCACTCAAAACTCCTACAGATATACCTAATAAACGCTTGCGTTACGGATGCGCTAAAAATACGCTGTTAACGGACGGCAATTATGGGAACCGCTGTTGTGTCTCCAGCGGAAAATATTGGACGTTACGCCAGCGCCACACCTTAGCAAGCCATTTATTTAAGTGGCAGATTATTTTCCACATTATGTCTAATTTGGGGCAAATTAGCTAGGGACTTAAGGTTATTTACTGGCGGTTATTTTCCTACTTTATTATGAGAATAAAATCTACCTAGACAATAAGTTTACGTTCACGACGAAATTTGCCTGCCTCACTGAAACCTGTTAGGCAGTGTAATTATGGGATGATAGCGATGAGTGAAAAGTAAAAAAGTAAAAATACGTTACATCTAAGAATAAATTCATTTTTAGTTTTGAGTACAAAACATTATACGCCACTTTGAAATTTTCAACTTTTTTCTTCAGTAATAAACCTATGCATCTATCTGGCTGGACTAAGTAGGTACAGTTACATTCCTATAAAATTAACGGTCTTGCGAATAGGTGATAACTTGAAGCACCTTTCTCCTGGTGAAAGCCTGCGTTGGCGTGCAGCCAGTTTGCACTTTGTGAAGATCACACTATTTTACCCAAACATTACTATTTGCCTTCCGAAATAAGTCTAACTCCTTAATATTGAAAATGTACTTATTTATGACATTAGCAAGTTATCAGGATTCCTAATACTTAAATCACTGATGGTAGCCAACATTCATAAAAAACTATTACTTGCGTCTTCATTATAGTTATAATAAGGAACATGCTTTACCTAATAGTTATTTTATGTCAAATCACTCCCAAACTACATGTAATGTAATCAACGAGTCGACTGTTGTCAGCACACAGTCTGAAAGCACCTTCAGCGTTCAAGTGCGATAGAGTTCAAAAGTTATAGATACATATAAGCCGTGTGGTGCCGGCAGAAAGCCGTGTGGTGCCGGCAGAGTAGAATAGCACCACCCCCTCTCTTCCCGTCCAACCCGACTTAAACAGCCAGGGCCAACCGTATGGTGGCGGTTAATCCACCACAAAAGACTTCCCAAGGAGGGTTGACGTCTGGTAGGCGGCCCGTCGTAAAATTCAGCCAAATCCTTTTGCAACACGATTTTGTGTTCAACCAAACGTGTTGCGCCGACCCCAAGAAATTGGGATAAGGGCAGGAAGATGATGACATACATCAATATCACGCCTTTATTCCTTGGGTAAGTAAAGATATCTGTTTCAAAAGTCACAATTGTTAGAAAACCAGTGGTAAGAACTAGGAGATTCATAATCAAAGATAATTGCACTTTCTAGCAAAGTGTACGCCAGCAGCGCGGCTCACCTCGCCAGCCGCCCGAGGCACCCGCAGGCTTGCCAACGTTGCCATTTGTATAAATGAACCAACCGTAATGGAGTTATTACATCATACCCACATAAGAAACTTTGGATACAAATGAACGAAGTAGCACCAAGTAAGTATTGGCGGGCGCCTAATATAGAGAGACGGCTAAAAGGTAACGTCACTAAACTCACACAGATATCTGCACGCCACTCAAACCCGATAGTAGTTGGGGGTCAACAGCGTTTGGTGCGGGTGGACGAGAAAATGACGATGAGTTACTTACAGTGGTGTGATTATAATGTACTTACAGTCCAGCAAAAAAGAGTACCTCGACAAAAAATGAGGGCGACACTTTATATGAAATTTCAAAATTAAATGGCAACATTGACTATGAATGGCAACAATTTAGTGTTTTTTTTATTTCCATTTTATTTAATTTCTACTCTTTTTTGCTGGACTGTACCTAAGGTTGTTTAACCCGGGTAGCTCATTTTAAAAATACAGAAAGAAGAACTAAGTTGCAACCCTAAGGTGTAGCTATAAATGATCGGAAAAAGGGACGATCTGTCCTTCTGTAAATTCTCTATTTTGTGGAAGTAGTTAGAGAAAATTGGCAATGAAATGGGATAGTTTGTAGTTCCAGACGCGGAACAAGTTGCGCGGAATACATTTTGCGTGATGTATGAAGTCTGTTAGCTGGGTGTAAACTTAGGAGTAACTGCGTCGTAAAGTACGAACCTAAATGATTATTAGTAGGAATGTTAATCTTGAGTAACTTGTTTGTCATAATTTAATACAGATTATTCAAAATATAGGATGTAGGTATAGGGCAAAAGATTTATAATATTATATTTTTATATCGCCTCTCCTCTTCTATTTATAGACCCTATCCGTACTGAAAATTTTATTCGCGTTTCGCGGTGCTTTTCTCGCGCGACGTTTTATTTTGTATGAAGAAAATATTTTTGAGTAGGTATAGAAACTTGCATAAGATTCAATGTGTTACAGATACGCGATAAAATATTGGATGAAATAAAATCGCTTTGTGGATAGAGCCCTAAAGTATACATTTTACAAATCACCGATGCTATATTCAAACAGTCTGAAGTTCGGCGACTGAACTAGGTATAGGGTAAAGTACGGATAGATGCGCCGTTGGGATAGTTGCGCAGGTTTCGAAAACACTATGTTCTAGTGAATTTCAGCACTATTGCTTATTAAAACATAGTAGTCTTCCTCCTGAAAGCCCAAGTACCACGTTAATTATTGGAGTAATTGCACAATTTACGCCAGTTTAAGCAAAAATCTTCGGTAGCGTGGTCAAACCGGGCGTCGAAATTATTTTAGCACATTTTGTTTTTCGGGTATCTTTTCTCACGATTGTAAAATCGCTCACATTTTTATTTCCTCTTATGCACTACTTTATAAAGTATGTGCCCATTTATTAATTATTCCAAAATATCAAATCATTATTTTTTTAATTAAATGCGCAACTATCCGTACCAAAAAGGATATTTGCGCAGGTTTTTTGGACGGATAGTTGCGCTTTGGGGGATAGTTGCGCAGATTGATATTTTTGTTTATTTTAGTATGTTGCAGATGGATAAAATGCTTCTAAATTACAGTGTAGATATGGACGTTGTTCAACATACATTTTTATGCTACCTACGCGTTGATACAATTTTTTACTGAAATAATGACTTAGCACTCAATAACTTTAGAAATAGTAATAATATTAAGGTTCGGAGGCCTATTCGATTTTTAAAATAAGTATTTAATCAAATTAATTTCAAATTGGTTTGATTTTAATAAAGTACAAATTTCATAGTAAGTCACCTAGGTAAACTTCAAAGCGCAAGTATCCCCCCATGATTTTTTAGTGCTGCGCAACTATCCGTGCGGGTGCGCGACTATCCCTTTTTCAAGAGGTCAAATAAAACTGGATTTACAACAAAACAATAAAAATTAAATTTATGAATTAGGGCTTTGATGAAAGATTAAAGATCAATCCTTTAATCTGTAAAGATAATTTTGTAAATAAGTTCTTAATTATTGAGTTATAGAGCATTTTCCAAAAGGTGCGCATCTATCCGTACTTTACCCTAGGCAAAGGCGTGTTTTATCAAAGTTTAAAAATTAAATCCACTGTTTAAAATACATCACAGGTGGATCATCAGTAGTTGTTCCATCCCATGGAACCACTTGAACCTAACAACTTAATATTTTTTTCTTATTAAGTTTATCTTGAATTCGCAATTAGGGTAATAAGACCTAACAATCACACATCGCAAAATATCTTGTTAAGACCGTTAGGGTCCGAAATACTCATTACAGTGACGTCTTAATCACAAGGCAGAACGGGCTTGAAGACGGAATTTAATTAAGAGACACATGGACCGAAACCTCTCAGACCATTCGACGGCAATAGAAAAGGCTGAGTAAACTCCTTCGTAGGAAAATAATGGCTAGACAAGTTATGTTCACTTCTAAATGCAAAAATTGTTAGTAATAAGTTGTAACTACTAAGCTACAAGATGTCGCTAAAATAGTCGTTTTGAGACGACTATCCAGTGGTTAAAAATTTCATTAGAGTCGGCTAGGCGCCGCTAGCTCAGTTGGTAGAGCAGAGGGACGGTATCCTATAGTCCCAGGTTGTAGCCTCGACCGACCCTAAAAACTTTTTGATTTTGTTTATGAGAATAATATAGCACTGCGAGTGTATGAGAATCCCAATACGTTATGTTTACTAGCGTTCTTCATATTGTAATGTTTATTGAGGCTTTGGTCTACACGGTGTCCTACATGAAAGGAAAAGAAGATAGCAAGAAGTCATGCAAAGCATAATTTTATCCAAAAATCTTTTTCTTATACAAATAATTTATATTCTTTAAAACGAAAATGTAAGGTTAGGTACTGTGATCGAAAAAAGGTGTGGGCACAGCGCAATGCTGGTTTTAACCCACTTGCCCACCCACTGTCAATGTTGATACTTAAAATACGACAGGTTGACAAATTGTTAATCAATTCTTTATTCAAAAATTGGTACCACCTCACCTTAGCGCCATTATCTTTTTTATTAACGGTCGTGAATTGGATGGGAAAATATTTTATCATTTATAATGGTTTTCTATTGCTGTCTGTTTTTTTTTTTCTATTTTGTCTTCATTGGGCGTCACGAAATGCATTCTCTTACCAGTAGCCATGAGTTATCGTTCTAAGATATGTCTATCATTTCCAAATATAGGATCCATAGTAAAAGTTTTTCAGTTTCAAGACCTGAACAAGCCTGCGAAGTTTTCGGTACATCATCCTTGTTTTAATGAGTTGTCCGTAGAATAGTAATTCTAAGTACCCACAATACTTTTAATTAACAAAAGTTTCTCACTGTCCTAATACTTTGAAGCCCAATCGTATTGTTTCGTAACGTAACAAAAGTTTTTTCCTTTATAAAGCTTAATGAACAGAGTTTAGGTCCACCAAAGTCGCTAATGACTCTTCACCAGAATGGCCCCAAATAACGGCTCGGTGATTGATGACTTAATCTCGTTACAAGTGTGAGTATTAACGCGTAGGTGGCTCTCACGCGTGCCGCACAATTTTCCGATTTTATTCCGCACCCGGTTTTTCCGGTCGGAATCAGAATCAAAATTATGTGCCTAATGTGCCTACGTTGTGTTTTACAAAATTTATCTGCGACCGGTGGGCCGTGCACACGACATAAAGAGTTCACGAAATCATATACAAAATCCGAATACCGTAGAACTCAATAACCTCATCGAATGACGGCTGTTACAGGTTGTCATTTTGTATAGTGGTTGTCACGAACCGCAGTATTGCCAGGTGTGTATGCGATACACCATAGAGTCTGAAACAAAAGAACCAATTGTGGAGGTGTGTTTCAACAGTTTGGATTTGTGCCAAAAAGCTCAGCGAGGATAGCGGATAGTGCGAGTATTTGCGCAAAGTGCAGTTTCATTTGATTCTAAACGCTGCGGGAGCGACACGAAATGAGATTTTCATGTTTCATTTCTTTTGCCATATCGGATTTTTGTCGTCGCCGTTTATCTGCAGATTACTCGCTGGCGAATAAAAAATACTTGTTCAGAAGAAACACTCGGATTTAAACGAAAGTAGCAAACTTTTTATAGTATACTTAAAGTACCTATCAAACTTCTTGTTAAAGGATGTTTAAAATTATTTAACTGACGTGATGATATTATTTTTATAAAACCTCCTAAACATAAATAGGTGTATTAAGTGGTAACTCTAATATTAATATTAGAGACAATGTGAGTAGAATGGCGTAGACGTATTACTACGGCGTAGCAATCGTAGCAACCTATGAGCGTATCTGGTGAAGAATTTAATAAATGGTTTTTTAGATGATAGTTAAAGGTAGATCTTTTGTAACTTGATTATACAGGAAGTAATGGAAAGGCTATAACAAGTCGAAAGGAGGTCAGGGTACTCATGAAACTGATCAACTTTCCCCATGGAACATGTGTCGAAATATGAAAAAAAAAATTAGACCTCTCATAGTAAATCAATCAGCTGATCGGCGATTTGGTATGGGAGGTCAATTTTTTTTTCGCTTTTCGACCCATGTTCTTTGGGGAAAGTTGTTCAGTTTCATGAGTACCTTGACCTCCTTTCGGCTTGTTATAACCCTTTCTGTTATTCCCGGTATAATATCATATATGTACTTATAAAAAATACATGTTTATCCAATCAGGCTATCGTGTCGAAACTACGCAACAGAGTGAAATAAATTTGGTGCAGTAATTATCAATCTCATTTCTAGATAGAGTTCCAATTCTAATGTAATTTGTATCAAAGACAATACTCTTATACATAGAATTAAAGTATCAATAGTTGATCAATCAATCGGATACAGAAAGATGGATTCTTTCAAATGCTTTCAATTCTGCTAAGTATTCGATCTTGTTAGCGAATAACTGATCTGTGAACAATTCAATAAGTAAGCACTTCCAAAGTAGGTAAGTACCTTTCTTGTTAAATCTTTCAATCCATCTTATAATGGTTGTCTTTGTCATAGACAGAACAATTTTATTCCATCGAGCTTTTTATCCAACATGTTAAAATAAAAAAGATAGATTCATATTGAAATCAAAGTCTGACAATTCATGTGCCCTGAAATACTTGAGATTTATCGGTTTAATCCATTTCTCTTGTACCCTTGGGTCTTGGTCTGCCCCAATGAGCGACAAGGTCAACCTTGGGGTCTAAATAAAATGGTTTAACTTTGTTGAAATGGGTTCAAGTTTCTAACTTAATTTGATTGTCATCAGTTTATGCTGAACAGTTCAAATATGTATATAATTTGTCTCGTAAAGCTTAAAAGCTGGAAATTATTTTTAGTTGGAGCCTTCGTTGCAGAACTTCTAAGACGAGAAACACACGCATAGTCCGTTTGTGCGTCATTCATTCGATTCTCCAGCCTACCTTCATACGACTTCAGTTTATGTCAAACGGCATCGCACAACGCTGCGTCGACGGATGCGTCTGACAAAACGTTTGATATAAACCGTATTCAAATGAAAATAAAGTCGAACAAAAGACGAACAAACAGAAATTTTGTGTGTTTATCATCTTAGCTATACATACATACATGTATACATAAGGATCCTAAACCTACTTGTTAATTGACTTATTTTTAACATCACCGATTATTAATCACCGAGTCGTCGACGACTAAAATAAACGACATAAAGTAATGTGTTTTACAACAATTAATTATCACAAATAGCTTAAACAAAAAAATAAATATTTTCTTCGTATTTCGTGTAAGAATCAGTAGGTAGCACTATTATAGCACAGGCACCCGTCTTGTTATGAACGTTCCGATTTCTCGCCTCACTGCGTTTGGACGACAAGGATAATATTACTGGACACTAGCGGCGAAGAATATCCTACGTAAGGTTATATTTTTATACTTACCTTTATTTTTATAGAAAATACCATTAATAGATAGAGACCTTTTTTAACAAACATATGACAAAAGCATTTTCCTATTTCTGCGAAGAAATCAAAATATTGTGTCTATTTAAGTTGGATTTCTGATTGATTACGTAATATGACATCAAAGATTTCGCACAAATTGACCATATTAGGAATATTTAAACTTTCCACAGAAATACATTTTTTGCTGCTGCATACTAAATCAAGGTATTGTACATTGAACTGTGCAGTTTTTTTCTCGCCAGATAAAATAAAGTCCACAACGCATTTTCATGTTAATAAATATAAATATTTTCCGACGTGAAGTCTATATTTATGAACTTTAAACTGTTTCCAATACACAGCGAAAATAAACGTCAGCCGACATAAAATATTATTTCACGCCTCGAATCGTTTATTTAAACCACAGCAATGCACTGGTAGGTAGGTAGATGTTTTTTACGTTAAAGCCATTACCTTCATTCCAACAAAAAGTAATACCCAAAAACAAACACAGACAAGTACCTACTAAAATAAAAATGACACACCATGCACTTCTTATTTCAAACCGTACTTTATTTACTTAGATAATAAGTATATGACATGAATGTATTTCTAAAGGAAGAAAACAGAGTGACTGATAGCGAAAATGCATCACGCGCCTTAATAAGGAACAACTTATCCCAAGAAACATAGGTTGAACAATCTTCAATTACAGCCCACCGATATTAGCAGTGATTAGAATATTTTTTGACGGAGCCCAAACAAACACGTCTAGTTCGGTCGAGCGCGGGGCGGGGGGTCCAAATTTCGACTTATATGTTCCTTGGGGAAAGTTATATTCCTTATCACCGGACCTTTCTAGTCTTGCATTTTCGCTATCGGTCACTAGTAAAATTTTATCCAGTATATATGCGGTTTCACCCAGTAATTTCATACAGTGTAAAGTGATCCAGTGATCCAGCGGGTCTTCCTTGTTGCTCGTACGTAATGGTTTTAGTTTTGTTTTTATCACAGTTGGAGCCTCCTGCAATATTCAAACCTCTAAGTTCGCAAGTTACTCAGATTTAGCCAGTTTAATCTTGTTTGAACTTGATACAAGTTGGGTACTTCACTTTGCACGTGATAAACGCACGTGGTAAACTGAGTATCTACTCGCTTGTAAGAAAAACAATTTAATCAGCAACACAAAACTATACAGAATGTAAGGGATAACTCTCCATATACTGACATGGTGCATTTAAACCATGAAACTGAACAACTTCACGGAGACGTACAAAAATTTGTATAAGATTTTTTTAAGTCTCCTGAAATAATTTGTAATGGGAAGTTGTTCAGTTTCATGTTATGAGAAAGCACCCTGTCAGTATTCTGAGAGCTGTTGAGCTATTGATTTCATTATTCACAGAAAATCACAAATTTTTAGAGTCGTGTGTATCTCATCAAACCTAGGATTTCAACCTATTTCAACATAGCATCAATCTTAGAGTTCTAAAGAAATCAGTAACTGGGGTTCGGAAACTTTGAATCTTGTTGACTGGAATACCAAAAAAAAGATTTTCTGTTTAGACGACAAACACACGTAACGTCCGTTTATTCGTTATTTTTGCGCTGCGTTATCGCATGCGTTAGGTAATGCGATTTTCTATCTTATTTTCATACAAATACGGTTTACCCGTGTGATGCCGGCCTAGAATAGCATCACCCCAATTCTACCCGGGGTGTCGTAAAAAGCGACAAAGGGATAATTATCCAGGGAATGGGCAGCAGCATTCCCTGTGAATTAAACATCTTGCACTGCGCTCGCCAATCCGCCTGCCAAGCGTGGTGAGTAAGGCAATACCCCCCAATACGGGGGAGGCCCATGTCCAGCAGTGGACTGTTGGGGCTGTTAAGGTAAGGTTTATGTCAAACGGTTTGACGGACGCATGTATCGACGCAACGTTGAGCAAAAATAACGCAAAAACGCCTGTTTCACTCCTTGTAGTACCCTTGGATTGCAGACTTAAGAGAAGACCAGTATAAGTTAATCTGTGCTGAATACCTATTTACAAGCGTCGTATACTTACTATACCTATAGCAGTGCAAGTAGGAGCTTGTTAACTGAATAGCAGGTGCGCGGGGATTTACGTGACGACAGCCATTTTTCTAATGAGCTTCGAGTAAAAGACACAGGCATCACTAAACGGATATATATTTTTTAAAGATGCTACGTGTTAAAATTCACTTTTTTAATGTTTCGATAACCTTTTCGAAGCGAATCCTTAATCACAGACGTGCAATAAATTGTTGTTTAAAAGGGTATTTTTTTAAATAGGTGCTGTTTTACCTTCTGTTTTGAAATCTGCTTTTACACAACATTTTTTTAAAATAGAATCGCTACACAAATCAGAACTATTGAATTATCCAGCATCAAGACATCTGTATAACAATTGAACTGTAGCATCTCATCACCTGACTTAGTCGCTGTTTGCACTACTGAGAGTTTGCTCTATAGCCGCTCGCAAGAAAGACTGCGCTCGTAAGTTCATAGCCAAAGTGCTGCAACTTCGCTGCAAACTCGTGAGATGCAGCTCAATGGGCCATTACAACATCAGCAATGCTGTTAGCACTGCGGAATTGATTTCTCCTCTGACGGTCTAGTATTTGTAGCTAGAAATGGGTAGTTTTTCGTCCTAGATAATTCAAATTCAAATCTTTATAGCTCAGGAAAATCAGGAGTTGCCATAATATATTTTTTTAAAGTGCAATAGAGGCAGAGGACCATTGTCTGCCATCTCGCTTAGTATATCTGACGATGACTGACGATGCAGGTGTTGACACGTGCTTACTACGCACTTTTCACGTATTCGTTAACACACTAGTTATCTAAAATAATCGTTATTTTACGTACATACATACATATATCACGCCTCTATCCCTTTAGGGGTAGACAGTAGAAAGGGTAAGTGTAGAAATACGGCTATTTTTACGTAATGTTAAATAAAGAGATTTAATCGCGTTAATGTGACCCACTTTTTCCCCAAATTAACAGCGGAGACTCATTAATTTCAATAATTGCTGGTATTATATCACTAATAAATTAAAAATAATTGTCTGCATTCGTTTTATATTTTAATCTTCATTTTTTATTGTCATAAAAGGAAGATACACCATCGAGTAGTAAATGTAATGATTCTGTCAACATTTAGATACCTATTAAGTAACTTGTTAAATAATTTAATAGTTAACAAGTAAGATATGATTTATTACTTGCGTTTAGTGTAAATCAAACCAAATGTAATTTTCCCTATATAACCTGTTAAAATTAAAATCTACGAAGTTAAGGAGCTGAGACACAAAAAGTATACTTATGGTAGGCTTAAAAACCAAGCGACAGCGACAACGACGCGCGTCGTTGTCGCTGTCAAATGACTGGTTTGTATGGGTTTGTATGGGGAACCAGAAAGACCGAGCGTCGGCGTCGTTGCGGCGCGCCACGACGCCGTCACGTTGACAGCGCGCTGAGAAGCTTAGAGTTTGTATGGGATGCGGTCGGTTTTTTCTAAAAGACCGCAGCGACAACGACGCCGTCAAAATTTGACGGCGTCGTTGTCGCGACGCTTGGAAAATAAGGGTACCATAACTAACTAATAATTTCTGTCATCTTGTTAGGTGGATAACGCTTGTATTGCGCTGGATATTTTAATCCTATATCTCATTAAAATTGAGAGAAAAGTCTGAGAGATAGAGACACAAAAAGCATACTAACCACTTCTGTCGTCTTGTCTCCGAGGTATAATTACGCTGACTAATGTGGAAGCTCCGGCTGCTTTCTTGTGACAAGTGAAACCTGCTTTTTCATTATACGCTGACTTTGCTCTAGATGTTTTGTACACCCTTCACGTTTAAAAATGGTCTTTGAGAAAATGTGTTCACTTAATTTTAAAAAAATACGATAGTTTAGAAAATTAATATGCGTCATAGGCATAGATAAATTACTATACCTAGAAGGTATTTTTAACGAACCTGCTTACTTGGGGAAACAAGGAACAATACTTGCGTAACAAAATAATTATGTAAATGGAAAATGAAATACAAAGTGTTAAACAGCTTAGCCTATATCTCCCTTGTAAGTAATTTTCCAGAAGAAATATGAATCTTCAAACTTTTGCCCTCATTTTTCAGGCTAGAATTATAACGGTATGAGTAAGTAGGTAAGTGTAGAGAGAAAATGGGAGCTGCTTAGGTCCGTGAAGTAGGTTATAAAACATCCTGTGTACACTTCAAGTACGCGAAACTTTGCTGCTAGCTAGCTAGCTTTATGAATGATTTAGAGTTTATGTTCTGCGAATCTTGTAAGCTAGACGGATTCTCTTAGACGTTACTTACTACGAATACGAAATTAGTACCCATGTTTTACTTGTTTTCATACTAGTTTATTTTTTGGTACACGGTTTTGGAACTTTGTGAGACGATTTAAAATACTTATACTATTTAAAAAACATTTTTTAATATCCAATTTATGCAAGAATCTACAAAAAAGTTCAGCCAATGGACTTTTTTAAAATAAAATACAGGTTTCATGAAGTATTTTTCAAATAGCTTGCATCTGGCTGAATACACTTATACCAAAACTATCGCTAGACCAACAATAGCCACAATGTTAAAATGAAACTAGAGCTTTACAAAACTGAAGTTTAACTGAAACTTCTGGCTGGTTCCACGACAACTTTGTAGGACCAAATACTTATTGTTACTAGAAATAGCGATCTTGCAACCTGTGAGGGTATGGTATTTTGAGATACAAAATCAATACTACTTGTAGAATACCGTCGCGATGTGAAGAGGAGGTAAAAAGAATTTTTGTGAATAAGAACTGTTTTAGTAAGTAACTGCATAATTTTATTCAGTTTTATGACTTTTGTACAGAATTTTATACAGTGCTTTACAAGTGCTTTATGCATAATTATTATGAGAATTCTGATCACCATGTATAGAAAGAAATTGTTGGAGCAGACTTTTTGCTTGTATGTTGAGAGTGACATCGAGTCGATGAATGACTCCCCTGTCATCGTTATAAACAGTGATGAAAATATTTTAATTATTAGGTATCTAAAATGCGCGAAAGTACTCAGTGGCATAATCGACTCTAAGACAATAATAATACTAGTGTCAAAATACGTCTAACGTTAAAAAAAACTTTTTAAACTACAAACTAATAAATATTTTATTACCTCCCGACTACAACTAATTACAGTAGTTGAAAGTTAGCAGCTTAACTTGCAACAGTATAGCTCTAATAACAAACGGGTCACACTCACACACATGAAACAACAAGTTTAGAAGTGAAGTTTGACCGAACTGACTCCAGACAGACTCTACGACAACAAATAAATATAGAGCGGGTTTTAAATAGTTATTGTGTGCAGTACATCACTTTTAAATATACTTTAAATCTAGTTACAGAAATTTTCAATAGGGGTCGGAATGAAATCCACCAGTTTAATTCAGACACAGAATTATATATCGGTGGGTGCCGCCTGATAAATTATGATTATGACGACAATACAATATTCCATGAACGAACCATACGCAAGTTTATCTGTATTTGATTTTTAGATGCGACAATTATATTGACAGCTGATAGAGATAAATAGAAGAGAAAGACATGTTGTAACGTACGACCCCAAATAAATTGGAATAAGGGCAGGCAGATGATGACTCATCCAGGTACTTACATAGGTATTTCAGTAAAAGTAAATCTGCCAACCTTTTTTACTCATTTTAAAACCTTTTAAACATAAAACCATGCAAATCCCCCATACCTTTTTATCATCGGGTATACGCCAACGTGTTTTGGCAAAAAAATAAACAGAATGGCCGACAGTTAAAAATAAACAACGTTCTTAGCCTTAACCGTGTCACGTTTTACGAGTGCGAGAAAACTCGAAACCCGCAGATACTCCCTTTTACCTTTTGCCCGAGGTTTTGTTCTAATAAAATCGTGTTTCTAATCTCTTTGTGTCATGCTACGTGCTACGGGCTACGTGCTACGAGAAGCTACAAAGATGCTACGAGTTTGTGTTGCCCGTTTCTGCTTCTAGCGGTGCTGTCATTTACAAGTTCTTGTAATGTGTACATTATTTCCTAAATAGTGTTTGATGTAGGTATACCTACCTGGCATTATTGAGATTCGCCAAGAATTTGTTATACAGGGTTATATGGAATGGTGTACCGAAAATTTGCAGGCATGTAATAAACACCACAACACTAAACAACTTTTGCTACGGACAATAATGTTGGGAAACGGATTCTTTTTCGAATTGTCAAAGAAAGCCAGTCAGCCTCCATAGAACAAATTATTCAGTATACACATCAACTCTCAAATTCCTTAGTCGCTTCTTATGACATCCGCGGCAAAAATGTGGGGTTTTGCTATTCTGCTGGCATCACATGTTTCTTACACCCCGTATGTAAATTAAGTGACTATTACAGTAATTCTTAAGGATCCTTCCATCGCGTTCGGTTGGCTACCTTTTAGCGCTAATGCGGAAATTGGACCAGTACAAACAAATACTTCCACATAGATGTCCATGAAACATGTCGCTATAGTGAGACACAGTCTTTTGAATTACTTTTAAGCTTTTGTCAGACGTGGTGTACATGGCCGTTTACGCTCTGCCTACCCCGTAAGGAAGATAGGCTTGATATATGTATATGTGTCCCTTACACTCTGTATGTAAATTAAGTGACTATTATAGTAGTTCTAAAGGATCCTTTCGGTTGGCTACCTTTTAGCTCTAATGCGGAAATTGGACCAGTACAAACAAATACTTCCACATAGATGTCCATGAAACGGACTTCACGTTTCATCGGTTAATGGAGAACCTTCGGCAACTGAGCAGTCACAGATTAGTTTACAGTCCAATGCGTTTCTATTGAACTATTCTATTTATGAAACAGTTGCTACCAAGTTTATTTGAAAAGAGAGGTTAAAAATATAGCCAACGGATTTATATGTACAGCTTAAATTGCAATTTTAGGCGACAGACTGACAATCTGTCACTATGTTGATATACAGTCTTCTGAATGACACTCAAACTTTTGTCAGACATGGTGTAGATAGCCATTGTTATGCCGTTTACGCTCTACCTACCCACTTAGGGATATGGGCGTGATATGTACGTGCCAAAGTATGCCCCTTACGCACCGTATGTAAATAAAGTGACTATTATAGTAGTTCTAAAGGATCCATTCGGTTGGCTACCTTTTAGCGTTAATGCGGAAATTGGACCAGTACAAACAAATACTTCCACATAGATGTCCATGAAACGGACTTCACGTTTCATCGGTTAATGGAGAACCTTCGGCAACTGAGCAGTCACAGATTAGTTTACAGTTCGATACGTTTCTCGGCGGCTCGTTAATATTACTTAAAAATGAGTTTAAATATAAAGAACGCACTGATATCGTTAGCTTGTCTGTTGAGCGAACTATCGAAATAGCCTGCGTAGAACTTGAGCATATTGTTATTATGAGCGTATACAGCCCACCAGATGCTAAATATGATTCCTTCGAAAAAGTTATGGAGGTTGCCTTATATAAAGCAACAAAATCTAATAAAGGAATTATTGTTTGTGGAGATTTCAATGTCAATATTCTTGAAAAATCTAGTATTAGTAAGAGGTTTCAATCATTATTTTTATGTTACAACCTCGTACATCTTATTTCGGTGCCTACGAGGATCACGGCTACTTCAGCCAGGTGCATAGATAATATTTTTACAAATATTAAACCCGCAGACGCGTCTATCATAAATAAATTAAGCTCTGACCATACTGGTCAGCTAGCTACGTTCAAAATAAACATTGAGAAGGCACCTAAACAAGATATTACGTGTGTGCCGGTAAACGAAAGTAGGCTAAATCGGTTTAGAGAAAATATCATAGAAAAACTACCCGAATTACAATATGATGTAAATCCAAATAATTTATATAACTCAGTATTCAGCCTTGCCAAAACAGAATATGACAATGTATTTAAATCTAAAAATTAAAGTTAACACAAAATTATTATTTAGTGATTGGGCGACGGTAGGAATTCATAAAAGCAGGGAAAAATTGTACGATCTGTATGATGAAAGGTCATATAATAAATCAAAAGCTTTTGCTGATTATGTTAAACGTTATTCTAAAACTTTTAAACAAGTTTGTTCTGTAGCAAAATCTAACTTCATTAAAAATAATATTAAAAACAGCACGAATATAACAAAAACTACTTGGAAATTTGTAAATAACGAAACTGGGAAATCTAAACGTCGTAACGAAAATTTTAAACTCATGATAAATGATGAAATAAAAAACACCAATTCGGAAGTAGCTCAGGCTTTTGAAAACTTTTTACTGATATTCCAGTTTCGACTACCAAATCGTTAAACTCTTGTCCCGATCTCGCTGAATCAGTACTGAAGGAAAATGTAAGCCATTGTGATAAATATTTTAGATTTTGTCACATTAGTGACGTTGAAATTATAAAAATATTTAAAACTTTACAAATGAAAAAGACTTCAGATCTTCACGGCCTCTCTGTCAAAATTATAAGTTCTATAATCGATTGTATTGCTCCATGTCTAGCATTTATTTTTAATCAATGTGTTGACAGTGGCGAGTTTCCTGACTTGATGAAGCATAGCAAAGTTATCCCGCTGTTTAAAGCCGGTAGTACAACTGACCCCACTAATTTTAGACCTATATCAATATTACCCACACTCAGTAAAATTTTTGAAAAATTATCCTAATTCAATTGCAAGGTCATTTTTATCGTAATAACCTAATGCACTTACAGCAATTTGGTTTCACACGGGGTCGTTCTACTACTCATGCAGGTCTTGACCTCATCAACCATATAATGGATGCCTGGGAGGAATCTCATGACGCCATAGGTGTATTTTGTGATTTGTCCAAGGCATTTGATTGTGTCCATCATGAAACTCTAGTCAGAAAGCTATGTCATTACGGCGTAAAGGACCAGGCTCTAAGCCTTTTGGAATCATATCTGAATAATAGAATCCAAAGGTTGATATCAATGGTGAAAGATCATCTGGATCTAATTTAACCATGGGCGTTCCACAAGGTTCGATTCTTGGTCCTTTCCTGTTTCTTGTATACATTAATGATCTACCGTATCTTGTTAAAGACAAATATGATATAGTATTGTTCGCCGACGATACCTCATTGCTTTTAAAGTAAAGAGGCATCAACTCGACTATGACGACGTGAACAATACTATAATCGATGTAGTAAAATGGTTTACAGTAAATAATCTCCTATTAAATGAAAAGAAAACTAAATGTATAAAATTTGCATTGCCAAATGTTAAACCGAGCACTACAATTATTAAGGTAAAGGATGAACAGTTGAACCTTGCAGATTCAACAGTATTTTTAGGTATAACTTTGGACGCCACGCTCCAATGGGGGCCTCATATTGAGAAATTGTCGAAGAGACTGAGTTCAGCAGCATACGCAGTTAAAAAATAAGATATCTCACGGATGTAGATACTGCTAGACTAGTTTACTTTAGTTACTTCCATAGCTTAATGTCTTATGGCTTATTATTGTGGGGCCACGCTGCGGATGTAAAGAACATTTTTGTTCTGCAGAAACGGGCTGTTCGTGCAATTTATAAATTAGGGCCTCGTGTCTCCTTAAGGGAAAAATTTAAAGAAATCAATATATTAACATTTGTGTCACAATATATATACGAAAATTTGATTTACGTCAAATCTAATATTAATACTTTTGAGAAAAATTGTGATATACATAATTTCAACACTAGAAATAAGGACAAACTTGTAGCACACAAGAGCAGGCTTAGTAAAGTAAGCAAATCCTTTAAGGAAATTGTATACGCTTTTATAATAAGCTTCCAAAAATATCCAAGATTTACCCTTAAATAAATTTAAAGAAGTAATAAAACATAAATTGTGCAAGAAAGGCTATTATGAAATATCCGATTATATGCAAGATAAATCTTCATGGGAGTAGTTTTACATGTTTGTTTATATACAGTATTTTTTAAGACGATACAGTTAGAATATTCTACTGTAATTTTTATTTTATTTTTACTTATTTTTAATTTTGTGTTGAGCCGTTTTTCGGCTATTACTATTCTTGTTTTTTCAATCTTAGCTAGGGTAGCTTAGGGCCTACAAAGATTGTAATCTTTAGAATAGGAGCACTTCTGGGCAGGTTTTTGGGGGGTTTTCCTGTCCAGGAGGTCCGACTAACTATACACATGTAACACCTTTTTAAAATCTTGATCGAATTTAGTTTCGCTTACTGGTCGTTAAGGCATAAAGTTACATGACGTGTGGTTAGCCTGGCCAGCCTCGAGGCAGTGCCTTTATTTTTATTTTTTTATCCCGCCCGAGCCGCGTTTATAGTAGGAATAAAAATTGTTATAAAAAAGAGAAAATTGTGCTTTGCAAATTTCTCTTTTTTACAATGCCTAATCCATTTCTGCGTAATGTAATGACTATCAATAAGTGATATTTTAATATCCTATTTTGAATAAAAAACTTTCACTTTCACTTTCACTTTCTATTGAACTATTCTATTTATATTTATAACATTTGCCATCATGTTTAACGCAATTATTTTTGGAAACAGAGGTTAAATTATAGTCAACGGATTAAAATGTAAGAACAGTTTTAATTTGTGTACTGCTGAAGATACCTATCCAGTTTTTTATTCTTTCGGTGTGTGTTTTTTTTGGGTAGCATAACTTCTAACTGGGGGAAAATGCCTATTTTAAATTGTATGAAAACCGTTTTTTCTGCCTACCTCGCAAAAGATATAAGCGTGATATATGTAGGTATGTACTTCCCTTACACCCTGTAGGTATGCATATTATGTGACTATAATAGTAGTTCTAAAGGATCCTTTCAGTTGGCTACCTTTTAGAGCTAATGCGGAAATTGGACCAGTACAAACAAATACTTCCACATAGATATCCATGAAACGGACATCACGTTTCATCGGTTAATGGAGAACCTTCGGCAACTGAGCAGTCACAGATTAGTTTACAGTTCGATACGTTTCTATTGAACTATTCTATTTTATAATTCTGTTGCCAACAAGTTTTACGCAATTATTTCAAAACAGAAGTTAAAACATAGTCAACGGATTGAAATGTAAATACAGTTTTAATTTATGCATTGCTACAGATATCCAGCTTTTTATTCTATCGGTGTGTGTGTTTTTTTTTAGTAATATAACGTCTCTGCGGGAAAATTTTGACTCAAATGTCTATTTTAAGTCGTATGTAAATGACAATCAAAGATTTTCCTGGTAATCATATTTTATTCCAACCTATTATTTTAACTACCCGAAACCCTTTGATACAAAAACTACTGATCTGTAGTAGTAGGTACCTAAAGTTATTTTATAAGGCTGTAGGCAAACCATTATTAAAGGCCTTACGGGTTATAAACTTTTGTAGTGGCTGACACCTCACCACCATTTACACTGAAAACTAAGATAAATACTCAAAGGAACTAGCTAACTGCGAACTAAGTTACTTAAATTCGTTTAAAACTACGTTCTAATCAACAAAATAAAAGAAGACTCTTAAATTAGGTTCTAGTCTACGAACTTAAGTTTTATTTACATTTAGTCGTAAGTACTTAGTTTTTCGGTGGAAACCACACGTAACGTTCGTTGTTGCGCCATTTTAGCGCTGCGTAATGAAAACGTTAGGAAAATGCAAAATTCCACCTTATTTCTATACAAATATGGTTAATGTCAAACGGTTCAACAGCCGTATCCGCTGCGTGTCGCACAACGATGCGTCGACGGATGCGTCTGTCAAATTACATACACATATTACATATACAATAGAATCCGTTTATTATGACACCGCATAAATTGACCAACCGCTTATTATGACGTAGTTAAAGAACGTAGTTTGGTTTTCATACAAAATTCTTGAAAAAAGGTCGGATATAATGACTCGCTTATAGTGACATGTCGGTTATTATGACCCATTTTTGTGAATTATTTCCGGTTTTAATGACCGACATGACTCTAAACGACGATATCCTGTTAAAAAATTACATCTCTACGCCGAAAAGCTTTTACGATTGAGAAAAATGATCGAATAATATGCAGATTAGAAAGTGGAGAATAAAACTAAACAGTAGCGAAGGAACTATAATTAAAATATAAGCGATGGGCATACATGTATAGGGTTGGGTCATACGACATACAACCTACCTTTTGTATGACGTCCGCTTATAATGACGTGTTTGTCAATTCCCTTCAATGTCATTATAAACGGATTCTACTGTATGTATACCTCGCCTTAATCCCTTTCAGAATAGGCAGAATGTAAACGGCTGTAAAATAACGGCCATTTACACCACATCTGACAAAAGAGTCATTCGAAGGACTGTGTGTCAAATTATTTGACATAAATCGTATAGTCTATTCGCTTAGATAATGCCGCGATGACAATGTCACTCCCAGACAACTTAATTTTTTTATGTTATGACATTATCACTGCGGAACTATCTAAGCGAATGGGTATTATCTGTACGAGAATCAGGCAGAAACTTGCATTTTCCTAGAGCATGCGTTACGCAGCGTTAGCGCAGCAACGGACGTTAGGTACTTGTGATCCCCGCCTTCTATAGAAATCTCTGTCAAATTAGACGAGTTAATTTCATACTGTCTTCTCCCTTTGATAATTTAAGCTAGACGGTTAGAAGTATGTCTGTGTTATTTTATGATTATGTCTGTCTGAGGGACCTAAGGTTTTGTTTATTTGTTTTAACAGTTTATTGCACGAAATGCACGAAAAATTACACTTTAAACCGAACACAAAAAAAAACGATATATCTGGAACAGTTGATAAAATAATTATTTCCATCATTCATAAAGAAATGTTTTTCAAAAGAAAATACAGGGAGTAACAGAAGGGGTATAACAAGCCGAAAGGAAGTCAAGGTACTCATGAAACTGAACAACTTTCCTCATGGAACAAGGGTAGAAATAAGAAAAAAAAATTGGACCTCCCATACAAAATCGCCGATCAGCTGCTTGATTTACTATGGGAGGTCCAAATTTTTTTTCATATTTCGACTCATGTTCCATGGGGAAAGTTGTTCAGTTTCATGAGTATCTTCACCTCCTTTCGGCTTGTTATATACCCTTTCCGTTACTCCCGGTATAAAAAATTAAAAAATACTCATCGTATTCACAGCTTTCAGCATGCCGATGAGTTTTTAGTATTTTTTATTTTAAAAGTAACTATTATAGTTTACTTTTTATATAAAGGATTAGTGTCAAAGATGAAATGCAGTTGAAAAGCTCGTTGGTATTGGCGGCGAGCGGCGGCGGCGGATCAACGCAATTACTGGATTAATCCGGATCGCACCGGTTACCATGAGCATTGTCTTTAGTTTGGATATTTATTTTATTTCGTAGTTATTATATAATTATTAAATTACACATTTCAACCATCATATTTTATTTTAACGACAACAGTCCACTGCTGGGCATGGGCTTTCCCCCTAACGGGGGGTGTTGCCATACTCACCACGCTTGGCAGGCGGATTGGCGAGCGCAATGCAAGATGTTGCATTGACAGGGAACCCTGCTGCCCATTCCCTAGATCGTAGAATTGGGGTGATGCTATTCTAAGCCGGCATCACACGGCTATCCGGACCAGTTTTTATACCGTTAATAAAAATAACCCGTATAGCTTGATCAGTAACTCAATCGGGCAAAAAACTAACGAGTACAAAGCTGAAAATTCAGGTTGAAAAGCTTGTCTGTATCGGCGGCAAACAGTGGCGGATCTACGTAATTTACCGGTTTAATCCGGAATTCCTGATCGCGCCGGTTGCCTGCCGTGCCATTGTTTGATGGAAACCTGAAGTGGCAATGCTGGCTTTAGCGTCACCCATTGGTGTCTCAAAAAGTGATGGAGCATTCTATTGGGATTGTAATGCACTCACAGTGCTATATTATTCTTACAAGTGAAAATAAGAAATAGATAAAATGACATGCATCGACCGGGGATCGAACCCGGGCCGCATGGGTAAACGCCCCACCGCTCTGCCACTGAGCTATCGATGCACGGCCGATGAACGCCAAATTATCTATCTCTTGATGCTCGTCTCCAAGCGACGATCCAGCGACATCTGTAGAAAGTATTTAGAACTTACTACATGGTTAGTCCACATTATGAGTGGAATTCAAACCATATGATGAAGCTTGCTTAATCAATCTTTTGGGATTGTAATGCACTCACAGTGCTATATTATTCTTACAAGTGAAAATAAGAAATAGATAAAATGACATGCATCGACCGGGGATCGAACCCGGGCCGCATGGGTAAACGCCCACCGCTCTGCCACTGAGCTATCGATGCACGGCCGATGAACGCCAAATTATCTATCTCTTGATGCTCGTCTCCAAGCGACGATCCAGCGACATCTGTAGAAAGTATTTAGAACTTACTACATGGTTAGTCCACATTATGAGTGTGTTATATTATACTTATAGTATAATATAACATATATTATACTATAAGTATAATATAACAAGTGCAATTCAAACCATATGATGAAGCTTGCTTAATCAATCTATTGGGATTGTAATGCACTCACAGTGCTATATTATTCTTACAAGTGAAAATAAGAAATAGATAAAATGACATGCATCGACCGGGGATCGAACCCGGGCCGCATGGGTAAACGCCCCACCGCTCTGCCACTGAGCTATCGATGCACGGCCGATGAACGCCAAATTATCTATCTCTTGATGCTCGTCTCCAAGCGACGATCCAGTCATTTTATCTATTTCTTATTTTCACGGATGGAGCATTGGTGTCGCATAAAGTCATTTAAGGAATGGGTAGAAGCGATCCCTGTAAATGCAGCCTCTTCCATTGCGCTCGCTAATCCGCTTGCTGAGCGTGGGGAGTATTTCATTTCATACCGTTACTGACAGTTTATACCAATATTTAATATATAGGTATACTGGATTATTCGTTGGCACAGCGATCCAAATGAGAAAAAAATACCTATTATCAAATCCGACTTTTGGTGCAATAAGTTCTTGATAAGTTCTCTATGTAAAATTGATTTGATGAAATGCTTTTATTTTGTTTGTCATATTTGTTGGGTAATTTTTAACCGACGAAAAAACAAAAGAGGAGGAGGTTCTCAATTCGTCCCGAACTTTTATTTTTATTTTTTATGTATGTTCACCGATCATTTAGAGACGCCTGGACCAATTCGAAAAATTCTTTTTTTGTTTGAAAGCGCGCACTGCCCAGGTGGTCCCATTGTCATCAGGTCAGGATCTGATGGCAGGATCCTTAAAAATTCAGTAAGTTCTTATATTTTGCGGCACATTTTGAAGCATAATGTACTTATGTTTACCTACATGCCTACCCGTTGACATCAACTGCATGACAAACATCTGGCAAAGAAGCTTGTCAAAAAGAGGTTCTTTTTAAAGGTCGTATATGAATATTAGTCTGTAGGTATTTTATAGTGATTCTTTATTCTCTTTGAACTCTTATACGACTGGGCAGATTTTGATAAGAGCTATGTCAAAGGAATACTTTCATCACCCTGAAACACCATTGCTAGTTTTGTTGCAAAATAATTACGTATTAACTTGCAAATGATTGAATTTTATCAAAGGAGAGAGAATCGGTCGCGAACGGACCTATTTAACCAAACTTTTTAGGACCATTGACGATAGTGTCATTGACGTCTTGCATCACAGTTTGACTTAGCTCAAACTTATCACACAAGCGGTTTTCGAACGGGTGCGGAACGGAATGGACGGCCGGCGGATGCGCAGTGAATTCGTCACGTACGCGAAGCGATTTGCAACGTTTTGATAGAAGTACCGCCGGTATCCGCCGCACGTCCGAGACGAATTCGCTGCGTATTCGCCGCGCATCAGTCGCGCGTTGCGCGTCTGGACGTTCGCCCCGCATCCGCTAGCAAACCCGTTGTGTGATAAGGCTCTTTTATCTCAAATCAAACCAATCATAATCGTGTTTGTTTACATTTATTTAAAACTTCGACAGCAGAAAACTTTTGCAAGTAGCAATGTATTTTATTTTGATAAATTGAATTTAGCTGTGGGTAGAACAAATCCTACTTTCCTACATAGGCAAATGTTTACAGTAACATTGTTATAACCAACCAATGATTTTATGATTACGCAACAAAATAGATCCCATGCTCTGTGCTATGCAAGCGGACATCTGACTGAGAAGGCTGCCTGGCTTACCCTAAAAAGAACTGTGTGTAATGATTCGAGTATTAAGTATATGTGGCCATACTTTGATTATTGTTCGATGATAATCAGAACATTAATTTAACATGAACTGAACTGAATGAAGTATTTTATTGCAGCAGCGCAGTTGCATTTAGAAAAGCTCATAACAGGTATATCCCAAGTACCTATTCGATAAGGTCTGCGTATCACATTGAATATGAAGAGCAAGCTGATAGTTGTTGTGAAGTACCTATTTAACTATCTATATTTGTTATCAAGAAATATATGCAAGAAAAACTAAGGTAAAGACTGAGGGTAAATAATTATCATCATGTCATACTTATCATATTTTTAATATTACGTCCACACTAACTAACTATGAAAGGTTGAGGTCGATAAACATAGTAAACATACAACTACTTAGTACAAATCATTACATTTAGGGGCTTGAGATGGAGCTTCTGCCTCACATAGAAAAGAAACAGTCGAATATTGGTCACAAAAAAGTATAAAATAAAAGCTTTTTAACAAAAAATATCAACCAACGAAAACTGAAAAGCATAAAGTAATTAACTTTTGTTAGTCAACCTTAATAAAATCATTAGTTTACAAACGATTGGTAGAAGGTACTATAGGAATATTTTCGGAAATATTTTGAGATTTTATTCAATTTTATTAACCAAGTTCATAAATTAATCTAAATGTGCCTGTCTAAATGATTTTGAGTCGGCGCCAATCATAATTAAAATAAATAAATAATCATCCATGGAACAAATATCTACCTACTACTGTCCTGGATGGAACGAGATCTCCAGTTAGTTTAACAAGCGTGGTAAGTATTAATATACTCTCCGTTAGGGAGATGATAGTGGACAATAAAGAGGCGCCTCGCGCGCTGTTTCCCTAATTTGTGTGTAAAGTATGGAAATAAATACGCTTGATTGGCGCCGACTCAAAATCATTTAGACAGGCACATTTAGATTAATTTATGAACTTGGTTAATAAAATTGAATAAAATCTCAAAATATTTCCGAAAATATTCCTATAGTACCTTCTACCAATCGTTTGTAAACTAATGATTTTATTAAGGTTGACTTACAAAAGTTAATTACTTTATGCTTTTCAGTTTTCGTTGGTTGATATTTTTTGTTAAAAAGCTTTTATTACACATCCGGAATATGACTTTGTACCTTCTGTAAGGAAAACACGTAAAAACGCTCACAAGTGGAATCTACTACTTCTTAAAAGCGTCGAAAAGATATTTTCCGTTCGGCACGTAATTTTTAAACTGTATCAGTTATTCACAACCCGTAATTTTAACAAAAGACTAGCTTTCTTTTAACTTTCTCGCAGGAAACAAACTAACAGAGCGTAAAATTAGCGGCTTTGTCGAACCCCCAATCTCTTTACCGAGTTCTAGCAGTTTCGTATAATCGCTTTAAGAGCGCGGATTGCCAAGTTTCCGCCGGCGGCTGCGAAACGGAAAGTTTCCAACAAAAAAAGTCAACGTTTTATGAACTGTTGTGTACCCGGCCGGAAAATATTGAAGATTACGCCTCACGCCAACACCACACCTCAGCTTGGATGCTCCCTTAAGTGGGTGAATATTTTTCTGCCCTAAGTAAACTGGAAAGTGTAATTTGGGGTAGAAAATATTGCTGAACTTTTACGTCTTTATGTTGCTTCGTTAAGCCCATTACTGAGCACTCTGGCTTGAGGATAACTTCGATCTTGAGTGGGGGTTACTCATCAAAGATTTCATTATGACTGTGCACCGCTAAATTATTCATACCTTTGAAAATCTTATAAATATTTCCTTTAGAATGCAAAAACGTTTCAGAGATAACGGGAGTAGGTACATTTTCACCTTTTTATATTTTTGAGAGACCCTCTTCTCGCCACAATCAAAACTCCTGTAATCGTAAGTCTGATGCTGGACACGTGATTTTTTCTAACTTAGGTACGGAAAACTTCTTACGATTACTTGTCCGTTTTGGGTGAATCGTTGAATTTATTTCCTACACGACAACTGAGAGACAAGAAAAGGAAACTTTATTTCTTTTCGCTTGTAATTTAAGAATGTATGAGGAAAATGATTATTGTCGGTGATAAAGTTTCAGTTATTCTGAGCGTTTGACGCAATGGGACTGTTTGATAAATGTGTGAGGGAAAATTCTAACACATTTCGGCAAGTTATCAATTTGTAAACTTTTTATTAAGAAAGTTTGAAGTATCGGGGGACAAGAGAGTTCAGGAGCTAAGATTGGTGGTTAAATATTTAATCGTGGATTGAATATTTTTTCTCTTGGTCAGTAAATATGATTCAAGCTCCATTCTTGATAACGAAACTTTAATAGCTTTGAAAATAAAGCCCTTAGTCTGATACCACAAAGAATAGGAATGACAATTAAGTACTAGGCAGATGTTCAATAATAATAAGATAGGTACTAGAAGATCATGAGGAGTTCCATTATCATAAAATGCATCGTTCAAAGACGCGCTGCCAACTCAGCGGCTTACCTCGCCCGCTGCAGGCTCCAGGCTTGCCAACATCACCATTTGTTTGAATGAACTAACCAAAATGGAGTTATAACATTGTATTATTCATACGAGAACAAAGTTTGAATGTAAATGAGAGGAGTAATTAGTGAAATTTGACAATGAAAGGGAGCCACCTAATTGTAGGGTTGCGAGCTACGCGAAAGGCCTTTGTACGTTTGTATTAGCCCTATCATCATTCCATGGCTACCATGAGTAGTTTCCACTAAGTGTACCACTTGCACAAAGACAAAGCTAACGAAACAAGCTCGTAATTTATTAGAGCCTTTAAATTTTTAGGGCAGTGAAGCACACAAACATTAAGTAATTACTCCATTATTCTGAGAAACAAATGTATAAATATCACAACTATGGTGTAGGTAATATATGTAAATGTATCGTTAACTTCGGTATTGGTTGTTTATGCACAAATAATGTAAGTATCATTTAATACTGCGCCAGTAGCTATTCACTTACCTATCTATCGCTTTTTATTTTAAGTGAATAAAGCCTGAAACGACGTTATTTTATTCAACCCTTTCTAGATGTACCACAGCTAAGCCTGTCCATTCACGGACATCAGCAAACAGATCCAACAAATACCGTGTTAAGGCCATTCAAGCCCGGAACGCTTGTCGTAGGCATTGTGACGCCTTAATCACGGATAGGGTACAATGGGCCTCGCGGAGGAATTCAATTAGGAGACACATTGGGCGTTTGGGCTCCTCGCTAATGGAAAAGGTCCAGTACAGTATTAGTCGTCCGAATGCTCGCGATTTCGTCCATCAGTGGTTGGAAATAAATATGATTGTAAGTGGGATTTGGTAAATAAATTCGTTACTAATCGAAATGATGATGCCTACTACGGTTACATTGATGAGTGTTAGCGATATGGTTTCGAGGTTAAATATTTATTTACAAAAAAATTCAAAATGGAAATTTACAATAGGTATGTACATTTACAAATTAACAATTTCTATTTCCGGCCGAAGCAGAAAGATTAACTTTAAACTTCATAATACAATACTCACTTTTATTTTGATTTTACTTAAGCGAATATCTAAAAAGAAGTGTTTTCACTTATCTACTGCCCTGCTTAAAGATTACACGACGGTATCATCGAAAAAAACTTTTAGGACTGTTACGTATTGTCCATGTAGCATAGCAACCTAATAAACAGCGTGAAAAATAATCTGGTTTTATCAATGTCCATAAAATAAGATTTACAACAGAAAGGTAGCACGCGCGTGTAACTATTTTGTGGTAATTTCCTCATAGTTCGGTTCATTTGACTCTTAACCTATTAAGTTACATAAGCTCTATATACTAGTGATTGGTGAAAAACACTGTCCGTTACCTGTCAGCCGCCTTCACGCCCGCTAATTGGTCGATCAGCTGTCGATAAAACCGGATAGTTCCGGTTCACATGAACCGTGTGCAAAGTTAATTGCGTGCGCGCCCGTATTTTGTTAGAAATATTCGGTTCAGTTCACTTCAGTATAAATCGGGTTTAATAAAATGGTATCTTTGTTATGGATGCATATTGAGTAAATGGTAAACCAGTTCGCGAACCTAAACAATAATAAAGAGTCCGAAATAAGAAAAAAACAAATCATCCTGCCATATAGATTATTCCCTCCGACCAACATATTTCACCCCATCAAGAATAAATACTGAAGATTGCTATGTTTTGAATGTATCAATCATGGTTAATTGTTTTGATAATAATGTTATGAGATAAGCTAGCCATTATTATAATACAAAGTTTATGACGACTATTTATCGCGATTAACCCGGGTTAATAAAAGACCGTTATAACAAGGAAAGTACCTATGTTGTTTATACATATGAATGTGTCATACAAAATTTTGACATGATGGGTTTTGGAAAGGTTGGTTTTGATATTTTTACACAAAATATTAAATTAATGTAATCAGGCTGATTGGCTCATTTTACCGGACGAAGGAACGCTCACCATAATTAATAGCAAATAGGCTGAGGATAAAATGCCCATGCTGCTGATAAACAGGGGAGATACCGCTGTGACATGGTCCTCTCCCTGCGATGCAATTTGCGAGAAAATAAATCAGTGTTTGAGTGATACATTGCAGGCGGTCTCTGACTTGAGTTAGGTAGGTACGAGTGGGTATATAAAACATTTTTAAAAAGTATTCAACTACTTATTCAAAAATTTAAAAAAATTACCACAAAATATGCGCCCCGCGCGGTGTTTCCGTAATTTGTGATTTTACTGTAGAGAAAAAAAATATCTTTTGGATGAAAAAATTTTGCTTGCGCAACTTAACATATCATGAATTTACTTTATTGTACACACAAGAAACATAACAACAGAAACACAAACAGGAAATAGTACCATTTTGGCGGCCTAATTGCGAAGATAGCAATTTCTACCAGGCAACCTTGGGCAAAGGAGTATACAGGGTGTTAGGGACGGTGTACCGAAAACTTTGCAGGCATGATCAGACCATCAAACTGAACAACTTTTACTATGGAGCCAATGGTGGGAAACGAAAAAAAAATTCCGACCTCCCATACAAAATTCACGATCAGCTGACTGACTTTGTATGGGAGGCCGGAAAATTTTTTTCGTTTCCCATCATTGGCTCCATAGTAAAAGTTGTTCAGTTTCATGGTCTGAGCACGCCTGCAAAGTTTTCGTTACACCGTCCCTAACACCCCGTATTAAATATGACAAGCCATTTTATATTTTTAAAGTGAGTAGTTGTAACAGGAATATATGGATAAAACAAAATTATGATCACGCAACCATATCTCTAGTATATTAGAATAATCTAGAGAACAAATGCTATCTACCGAATATGAAAAAATGCGCTCGCTCCAAGTATTTTTTCGTATTTTCACTCCACAGTGAAACGAATGAAGGAAAGGAAACAAAACAATGGCGAAGAGAATGTGTCGTTGATTGCATGACATAGTTCCCAACAGTTCGATATATCGAATGAAAGAACAAAAGTATAAAATCTCAAACAATCCCGCCTCTAGCGTGGAAAACTTCCGCCATTAAATTTACTGACTACCTACAAATATTTTGTGTAGCACTCTGTAGTGCGCAGTGCTGGATTCAGATCCAGAAACTCAATAGCTAGTAAAAGCTTATCGGAAACGTAGGTAACCTAATATGTCGAACTTGCTAATAAATTTTGTAGAAATTCAGTCAAAAGCGAAGCTCGAAATTGTTTATTGGGAAGTATATTCGAATGCGAAAGGTTTACTCAGAATTTTACGGTTTAGTGAGTCTAGTTCGGGTTACGATACGAACAGAATATGCCGAATTTATTACTCAAAAGATATAATATTAATTCCATGCCAATACTTTTCTTAATCTTTGAAAACGTATTATTAACATATTGTTAGTTTAATTTAAATCCATCGTTTATAAATTTCTCTTATTTACTTGCAATTGATACAGACTTTCTACTTCTTCAAACTTACAATTACGAGTGACTACGTTTTCAGGGTTTCGTAGTCTACTAGAAACCCTTATAGTTTCGTCAAGTCTGTCTGTCTGTCTGTCTGTATGCCGCGCCCTAATAACTTCGTCAGTTTTGAAGTTATCGACATCAAATTTGGTGTGAAGATAGAACGTGTTAACCCAAATTTAGAAATGTTAAGAAAAAAATATTTAGATGGTTTTTTTGGACCCCCTTCCCATAAATGTGAAAGGGGGGCAAAAAAAAATTCTTTTTTTCCTGTAATATAGATTATGGTATCGTTGAATAGGTATTTTGAAACTAAGGGGAAGTTTCTTTCAAACAAAGTCTCCAAAATGTTTCTGTCTTGAGATATTTGCTTTTAAAAGAGGCGTTTTTATAGCCAAAATTTGTTCCAGCTGTAACTTCTAAAGTATGCATGCTAAAAATTTGAATAAAATATGGAATAGAGTTCTTAATATGAAGTTACCATGAAAACTATAACGGATACTGTATTACTAAAGATTAAGGCAATATTAAAGTTTTTCAATTTGCGGTTGGTAACCATACAGCTGCAAACAAACCAGCAACAAAATTAACTTTGTAATGCTGAAAGACCTGATATTTAAACGTTGACTACGAAACCCTATTTGTGAGCGTGTCTGACACGCTCTTGGCCGCTTTTTAAGATTTAATATTAATTTTTATTATGACCCATCATCATCATCATCATATCAGCCATAGGACGTCCACTGCTGAACATAGGCCTCCCCTAAATATTTCCACCTTGTCCGATTAGAAGTGGCCTGCATCCAGCATTTCCCCGCGGACTTGACCAGATCGTCTGTCCATCTCGCGGGGGGCCGTCCTACGCTGCGTCTGCCGGTACGTGGTCTCCACTCGAGAACTCTCCTGCTCCACCGATTATCAGTCCTTCGAGCAATGTGGCCTGCCCATTGCCACTTCAGCTTACTGACTCTCTTAGCTATGTCGGTTACCTTGGTTTGTCTACGGATCTCCTCGTTTCTGATTCGATCACGTAGGGAAACACCGAGCATAGCTCTCTCCATAGCTCGCTGAGTGACTCCTAGTCTATTAAGGAGGCCGACAGTTAGAGACCACGTCTCGGCACCGTAGGTCATCACTGGCATGACACACTGTTCGAACACTTTCGTCTTGAGACACTGAGGAATTTTGGACGTGAAGACGCTGCGTAACTTCCCGAAAGCTGCCCAGCCGAGCTGGATTCGCCGAGTGACCTCCTTCTCAAAGTTAGATCTTCCTAGTTGGACTGTTTGTCCTAGATAGACGTATTTGTCCACCACTTCGAGAATCGAGTTCCCTACTGATATTGGGGTGGGCGCTACATGTGAGTTGGCCATGACTTTCGTCTTGTCCATATTCATCTTGAGTCCCACTTGTTGGGAAACCCGATTGAGGTCCTGTAGCATTTGCTGAGGTCTTCGAATGACTCTGCCATGACCACGATATCGTCAGCAAACCGAAGGTGAGTGATGTATTCGCCATTGATATTGATGCCAAGTTCTTCCCATTCCAGGAGCTTGAAGGCATCTTCCATCGCATTGGTGAAGAGCTTCGGAGATAGTACATCTCCTTGTCTTACACCTCTCTGCAATGGAATAGCCGCCGTGGTCTGATCTTGTGTTCGAACTGACATTGTGGCGTTTCTATATAAACACTTCAACACTTCGATATACCTGTAGTCAATGTGGCACCGCTGTAGAGCCTGCAGTACTGCCCACGTCTCGATAGAATCAAAGGCCTTCTCATAGTCCACAAACGCTAAGCATAGTGGCAAATTGTACTCCTCGGTCTTCTGTACAATCTGCCGCAGCGTGAAAATGTGATCAATGGTACTGTACCCTTTTCGGAAGCCGGCTTGTTCGGGAGGCTGGAAGTCATCAAACCTGCGAGCCAGACGATTTGTAATTACCCTCGAAAACAGCTTGTAAACATGACTCAGAAGCGAGATGGGCCTGTAATTCTTAAGGAGAGTCTTATCACCCTTCTTAAAGAAAAGCACCACCACGCTTCTGTTCCATGCTTCTGGCGTCACACCTTCGAACAAGACAGAATTAAAGAGCTTCTGAAGGACTTTAAGTACTGGTGTTCCACCCGCTTTCAGTAGCTCTGATGTGATTCCGTCTTCGCCCGGCGCCTTGTTGTTTTTGAGCTGTTTAAGGGCCATCCTAATCTCATACAAGCTGATGTCCGGGATATCTTCGGTATAGTGTCGGGTAAGTTTTGCTCTAGGGTCTGTTAAGCTATTAACAGGTTTTGCAACTGAAGTGTACAGCTGTCCATAGAACCGTTCGATCTCCCTCAGTACCTCTGGCCTCGTGGATGCTACCCTGCCGTCCTCCGTCTTCAGCTTTGTCAGCTGGCTCTGCCCAATAGACTGGTCCCTGGCGAAAACTTTGATGCCCTTGTTTCGCTCAATCGTATCTTTAATATTTTTAGTATTAAAGTTTCGAATATCGCTCCGCAGGACTGGCATATCTGTCTGTTGAGCCGCCGATATGACTCCGTGTCATCAGAGGATTGCAGCGTCATAGAACGCCTTTCTGCCATGAGGTTCAGAGTTCGATCGGTTAGTTTTTGAGGTCTATTTTTACGACAGGGCTTAAAGAACTTGGAGCCGACTGTGTGGACAGTTTCCACTAAACTGTTATTGATATCGTCCACGGAATCGCAATCTAGGCAAGCAAAGCGATTTGTAAGTTCCAGTTGGAAGCTTTCCGGGTTTTGAATATGGGTCGCAGATGGTCGGAGCGTAGACTTCACTAGGCGAGACCGTTCTAGTTTGACGTTTATGTTCAATGTGCCTCTGACCATTCGGTGATCGCTTCCGGTTTTAACCCTGTTGATCACCGAGACATCATTGAAAATTTGTCTCTTTGTGGCCATAATGAAGTCTATCTCATTTCTGGTAGAACCGTCGGGGCTCAACCAGGTCCATTTCCTATGAGGCGGCTTTCTGAAGAACGAGTTCATCATGTAGAGTTCCTCCTTCTCCAGGAACTCGGCCAGCATCTGGCCCTCGGATTCCGATCCCCATATCCAAATGGCCCCACCCCCAACTCATCACCGCTTCTCTCGCCCAACTTTGCATTGAAGTCCCCCATTACAACACTGTAGTGCGACTTTGAAGCATGTATGGCTTTTGAGATGTCCTCATACAAAACTTCTACTTCATCGTCAGGGTGTTTCGAGGTCGGTGCGTAAACCTGTATGACCTTCAGCGAATATCTTTAGATATTCTGAGTATCAGGTACGCCACCCTGCTTGATATGCTTGTAACAGAGATGATATTGTTGACGAGGACTTGTGCACGATAAACCCGACACCACCTTGGGACTGTTGATCGCCCTCCCGGTAATAGAACAGGTGACCGGATTTGAGGGTTATCGTGTCCTCCTCTCTTCGGACTTCAGATAACCCTATGATATCCCAGTTCAGCCTGCCTATCTCTTCTTCCAGCTCGGCGAGCTTCTCGTCGGTCCTTAAAGTGCGCGTGTTGTATGTCACCAGTGATAATCTACGTCGGTTGTCCGTGGGTGCGTTTGCTTTGGTCGTTTGACGGAGGAGCGCCGCCCGGGGATTCTTAGCACCCCTGGTTCCAGTGCTTGGCCGGCGCCCGTCAACGCCAGTTCTGCAACTGGAGCCGCCGGGAACTTGGGGCCATGGTTTGACTTGTACTGCCATGTTTATTTAGGGGGGTTGGATCGTCACCCGCCACGCTGATCCAGTGCGGGTTGGCGGGTCGCCATTTCCTCGTCCGTTGACCAGCAGGGTGCACCACGGGCAGGTAAGGTTGGCTTGGGCCCCGAAGGTGTTGGTAGGGCCCCTTACACCCCAACCCCCAACCCCACCCCAACGCTATGACCCATTAGCCAGGCAAATATTGCCGTGTGGTGCCGGCTTAGTATAGCATCACCTCACCCCATGGGTGTTGTTAGAAGCGACTAAGGGACAATTTCAGGCGACAGGCTGATAACTTGTCACTATGGTGATACACAGTCTTCTGAATGACTCTCAAACTTTTGAGAGACTTGTCATAAATAGCTGTTTTTAAAACCGTTTACGCGTTGCCTACCCTGCATGAGATACAAGCGTATGAATTTTGCATTAGGTAGGTACTTGTGTTCACTCTCTGACTCCATCCCTGTCTCTAACGCAAAAAGGGTAAAAAGAGACGTCATCCCGATTGCCGGGTTCATGTGTCTCGCCTGCCGCCTAACGACACATCTGCATAACGAACAAAACAACAAAAATAGAGTGTTTTTATGTTTTATCGTGTCAGGTGTCAGCCGGCAGCTGAGTTGGGAAACTGAGCACGAAATGGGTAGTGTTGCTGTTCGTAAAATTTGATGAAACTCAAACCAGGAACACAAAAGTATACCGCGAGTAGTAGAAACTTTGCGGGTTGTTTTGCAACTGGATGAAAATTATTTTCAACGAGCGTTGCAGACAATCACAGTGGTTTTGAATTATTACGTACACTCCTGCCATCCTTGAATTTATAACGAGGCTAGATTGAAACAGCATATACTTACACCATGTTGCGGAGTAAATGCATTAAGGTGGGCTTAAAAACCAAGCGACAGCGACAACGACGCGCGTCGTTGCCGCTGTCAAATGACTGGTTTGTATGAGTTTGTATGGGGAACCAGAAAAACCAGCGACGGCGTCGTTGCGGCGCGCCACGACGCCGTCACGTTGACAGCGCGCTGAGAAGCTTAGAGTTTGTATGGGATGCGGTCGGGTTTTTCTACAAGACCGCAGCGACAACGACGCCGTCAAAATTTGACGGCGACAACGACGCGCGTCGTTGTCGCGTCGCTTGGTTTTTAAGCCTATCTTTAGGTTGGACACGTTGTTTAGGGCATCGTACTGAACAATTTTTTACTATGGGACCAACGCTGAAATATGACAAACATATCCAATTTATTCTCGATGTATATATTCTGTTATTTTTTTCGAACTTGATGAATCTACTTTGTATAAAAGCTACACACAAACGTCTTTGGAATATTTCTTCCGACCAAAGAAACTAACAGGAATAGCTACTATGTTTCAGTTCTAGGTTAGTTAAGCTCCGGCGTTAATTTACAAGTTTCTGGGTTCTGCTGAACTTGAGCACGGTAAAGACTATATAAATGTCGAGCAAAAACATGGCGAGGAACACTCGCACCCGAGTTTAGTTTGAGAACGTATAAACAGGGTGCTCTGGGGTAAGAAGCATAAGAAATAGTTTTGAATTTCACAGAAAACATTTTTCAGAAAACGAAGCTACTTGTGAATATGAGGCACTAGTTAATAAGATTTACGTAGATTTTTAATTTTGCGTCTAATATATTTTAACAGTCTCAAAATATTTGACATTCATTAAAATCTTCTGTTGAAAATAACTAGCGACTCGTTAGCGGTGTTAGCCTCTGCCTTTAATTCTCCCGCAAGGATAAGACTTAGACGTTTTTCCGGCATGTTGTATTAATATAAAACTTCTCTTGATCACTCTTGAAGAACTCTAACACCAGGGTTCATCGGGTCGTTAAGTGACTCGGTGTCCCACTCGAAAAGAAGAAAACTCTATCTATCATCGCATCAAAATCCGTTGCGTGGCTAAGAAAGAGTTAGCAAATTCCACGACATGCAGAGAGACAGAGAAATGGAGAAAGCGACTTCGTTTTATACCTACTATGTAATTATGTATTGACCTAGCTCGGCTCATGTTCAAAATCTTGTCTTAAAAGTATTGGAATAAATTTCTCGAGCTTTTAACCAACCTGTATATAAATTGAAACTTATTTTGCGGAGGCGTGTTTCAATTTGAATACGAGATCTTGTTCTTAATGTAATTGAATAAGATTCGAGAGCAAGAAATAAAATATGAGCTAATAGATAAATTTTAGTTAGGCAGATTCTACTGGTGGGTATTGTTCAGTATCAAAGAAAAGGTAAGTAATAAAATTAATTTTGCCAATATTATCTGAAATTATGACAAACCCCACTCGTCCTTTGCAAAAGGAACGCAAGTTTTTGAGCTGCACTGTTGCAACGCAAGTTTCTGCGGTTATTTTAACGTCAGTTTCTCGTACGTACCTATATGACAGATATCGTATGTATCTGACAGACGTATGATTTAGCGTAGCGGTACAATAGAGTAGCAATGGACGTTGAGTTTGAGACTCGTCTAGATAAAGAACAATATTTCAAAAAAATATTATCTCGAAATTATTATTTTTTATTTTTATTTTATTTTATTTGCAGAGCTTACAGCCTAAAAAACATATTTAATTAAGTACATAAACAAATGCCAATTACAAGCTTCCAATTACAATTACAATTACATTATAATAATAGATTTGGTTTTCTGACGCTAGCGGAGCGCCAAACGCATTTTGGCTTCAATGTTTATTTGTCGGCTTATCTTATTAGGCCGGTTTTGCATCAATTTATAAAATACGGTCTAAGGCACAAACGTAAAATTTTGAGCCTGCTGCCATACAATTGAAAAAATTCAATCGACTTACGTAGGAGATATAGGGTGACAGTATGTTAATATCAGAAGCCAATTTTGGCAGCTGTCAAACCCGTACTAGAAGACATTTCAAGAGTTTCACCGTGATTTTAGATATTGTTCTTAGGTTTTTAGGTTTCACCGACTTATTTTATGTGATTGGTAGGTAAGAAGAGAAAAGCTTCTTCAATATCATCACATGTACAACAACTGCATGTTACGTTCGGAAATAACAATTTTCAAGATTTTATACGTCAACAGGTTTATCTTTGCTCTGTCGTTCTCTCTCTGTAGAGTTTTAAAACTTGCAGGAGAGGCTAAACGAATTCCGATCGTCTGTTGTTTTCTTTCTTAGATTCAGCCAAGCAAGCGATTTAATTTGAAATTGGATCTTCAATCTTTAACTGATCCGCCTGTGTTGTAGACAAAGGTTTTTGCCATTCTCCGGGATGTCAGGGCACGGTTTCATCTACCTACATACCTAAAAGTAAAAAAAAGTTGTAGCTGAAAAATACTGCCTTTCGGCAACCAAAGCACGATACAGCAAAAAAAATTTAAGTACTTGAATCACAATTTATTTTGTTAGTAATTTGTGACTTATCCATGACCCATTAAACACAAATATTACTAAGGACTCATGCTTTGAACGTCCGCAAACTGTACAACAGCAAACTGAATAGGTGAATAGGTTACTCGGTATCTCAATGTCTGCTCGGTTGGGGTGCAATTAGGCCGATTCTAACAATCAAAACCGTAGAACAACCTTCCAGGGGGTCTAAAATTCCAATGCTGATCCATTGTTGCCCGCTGGTTATATACGGAAATGTCGAATACGAAATAGCTACAAAGAACGAAACAACAAATGTGAAATGACAGCTGGTGAAATGTCAAAGCATGAAAAGCATGAAAAGTCATTTCTATAGAAAAGTTTTGGTGTCATCAGTATTTTATATTATACCATAGACTTATATATGTTACAGGCAAAACCCTTAACCAGTCATTAACGTTAATGACTGGCAAAACCAGTCAATAACGTTATTGCCTAAGGGACTCAGTCAAAACCCTTATTGACTGGTTTTATCTATTAAAAGCAGTCAATAACGATATTGACTGACGTGCCCAGTCAAAACCCTTAATAGGTACGTCCGCCCCAGTGGCAGCAACCTAGACTGGCTGGCAGGTCTGAGATCACCATCATGACCGTTAAATGATCGCAGTCAGAGTGGAAGTCTACTGTCTCGCTTGCCTGTTGTCAGCAGGTACTTGGCTTCACCTCCCAGATGTCATAGATCTCACGGCGGTGGCTAATAAGCTCTGGCCCAGTGCAGTCGGCAAGTGAGGCAGTTGGCTTTCCATCATAGGCGACTACCTAACGATACGGATGGTTATCTTAGACCAGTCAGCCAGGACAGATCTCCCGGTGGGTAAGCAAAAGAGTAGACTTCCACTCTGACTGCCTCCATCTTCTATAATATTTTATAAGATGCATTTCGGTGAGTGTGCTCAATCGTAGTCTCGTCACTCGTCTTAACACCAACTGCGACGCGTAGCATCAGCGTATAGCGTAGCATATGCTATTACACCCACTACGACGAATTGGATCAGGGAAAGGCCCTCACGGCGTAGCAAATGCTACAATTCTCTCTACAAGGCGTAGTATAAGCGAATGGTTTTCACGGCGTAGCCAATGCTACAACTCCCACTACGCCGCGTAGGATCAGAGAATGTTCCTCTATGACGTAGCAAATGCTACAACTCCCACTAAGACGCGTAGGATCCTACCGCTACGTGGTTAACTAACCCCCTACGACGGAGGAACCACACATGTTTCATCTACGACGTAGCACATGCTACACCATTTTCTATTTTCCCGCTACAATGGATGAAACTAACTTTATAGTCCTCTACGGCGTAGCATAAGCTGAAGAGGTAACGATTTTATATTACTGCGGAAGTAGTTATTTAGGCGTGGCATATGCTACAATGTTAGCCATAAAGGGCGCCACACACCGGGCCCGTATGAGTGATGTGCATGTCACCACCTGCGTAGAAATGACATTGTATGTGGGTTCGATTCCCACCAGACACAAATATAAGGTGTAAAAAAATCAACTGCAAATATTTTAAGCGGTGAACCAGCCCATGAAACTGAACAACTTTCCCCAAGGAACATAGGTCGAAATATGAAAAAAAAATTTGGACCTCCCATACAAAATGTACCAGCCGGCCGAGTCAATTTGTATGGGAGGCCCAAAAATTTTTTTCATATTTCGACCTATGTTCCTTAGGGAAAGTTGTTCAGTTTCATGAACTGATTCACCCCTTAAAATATTTGCAGTTAATTTTTTTACATTCTGTATTTGTAAAGTCAATTTTCAGAGGTCATCATTAGTGAAGAGCCGTCTGCGACTTGGGCATGTCCTTATGGAATGACAACTGGCGAGCGAGACAGTAGACTTCCACTCTGGCTGCGACCATCTAACCATAGTATAAGGAAGGGGGAAGTAAGTTATCTTAGAACAACCGCACCGCGCGCTGCTTGTATGTGTGCGCAATATATCTGTACGCCACACACTGACAAATCTCGGGACGTTTCGGGCACGCTCGGTAGGGGCCGCCATTAGATGTGTGCGTGCGGTGACGCGTAGATACTATTGCGCACACATACAAGCCGCGCGCGGTGCGGTTGTTCTAAGATAACTTACTTCCCCCCTTTCTTTATACTATGATCTAACTGTCCTGATGGTGATCTTAGACCTGACAGCTAGGTCTAGGTTGCTGCCGCCAAGGCTGATGTACCTATTAAGGGTTTTGACTGGGCACGTCAGTCGATATCGTTATTGACTAGTCAATAAGGGTTTTGACTAGTCAGTAAGGGTTGTGACTGAGGCTCTTAGGCAATATCGTTATTGACTGTTTTATTCAGTCAATAACGTTAATGACTGGTTAAGGGTTTTGCCTGTAACATATATATAAACTAGCGTTTATAGACCAACTGACAGCTCGATCTATCTCGCGTGACCAATTTTAGTTTTGGCGCGCTTACCTCAGCTAGTGATGTACATTATTCAATTTGGAGGGTTATCGATAATTTCAAATAAAAAATGGTATGAAGATTTCAACTTTATTTATTTGTTCAATTGAAATGTTGACATAATGCTTTCTTTGCTGCGGGGGGTCATTTCCTTTTTTGCAGTCAGCGTATTTCCTACGTAGGTCTCTTTATAGAATTTGCTAAGAAGGTTGTTCGTGTAAGAATCCTGGTCAATAGGCGCTATCTTCACAAATAAGACGTGCGTAACGAGAAATAGAATGACATCTGTCAGACAAGTGATCGCCGGTGTTCACTGATGCAAAGAACGTCTTACATGTATAGACGTCTCTTCTGTTTCATATATTTTATATGGAAACGGTTTCGATCGTTGCGGTCTCTCACATCTCACGTCGAATCTCTCATTAATACGACCCTGAAAATAATATTAATAAATACTTCGTATGAGTCACCGAGTTAATCTCTAATAACTGGATCTAAAGTGAATCTGTTGGATGTAGGTAGTTAAAAAGAATGTTATTATGTATTTGTTAAAAAAAAAAACTAAATTATTCGAGTACCTATTTAGCGAAAATTTAAAATTTGCATATTTTTTATGTTAATAAAAATTATAAGGTACGAGTACCTCTAGGTAACTATCGATAACTTAGTCGATAAATTGGAGTCAATCCCTGGCCTAAATACGAAATTATTTTATCCCCAAATATTATGAAAATTACTAACTAATACACTTTTACATATCGAAAATACGAAAGTAAATATAAGGATTTGCGTATTTTATTATTTTAACTCACAAAAAAGGTACATTTAAACAAAAAATTCACGTGTAATCCCAGTGACGACTTTCTGGCAATTTACCTGTGAAATGTGCAGTTTTCCGGGTAAATGTGAAGATTTGCACCACGTTAGCATCCTAAATACATAGCCATTGTGGCACACTAATCAAATTATAAAAATAAATCGGGATTTCTGAAAAATATACAAAAATAATGTACAGCTCAAAACCAGCGGGTTGAATTGGGAAGATCTGTCATACAAAACAGGTCACAGTGACATAAGGTTTGCTATTCTTTTCTATCTTACTGAGTTTCCATAAGAAATTTTCTTCTCTTTTGCACACTATGTTCGTCTATCGTTTCTATGTCTATGTATTATACACATTTTATCTAAGTCATGTCGATCTTTGACAACTACCCGCTTATTTTAGTTCCAGGTTTGATTGACCTTCCTAAACAAGCTGATATATTAAAAAACAAAAACCCGACTGCCGTAAATTACAAAGTTGTATTTTGTGATAAAAATCCTCCATCTTGAATTTATGAATTTTTAATAAAGCCAGTGTCACTCGCGCTGCTGAGCCAAATCTAACGACACCTCATTTGTCAAAATACATCTATCCGTTTGGGCTGTAGCCCGTGAAAAAGAATTTTCTCGTCCACATACATACATACCTTCTGAGGCAGTCGGGTAAAAAGACGAAACTGTAACATTCCATGTTTTTATAATACTGAAGAAGCTGTTTGATAATGTAAATTATGTTAGAACGTAGTACTTGGTGTGTGCCAAGAAAACGTGCTTGTTGACTTTTACTCGGCAAATAATTACAGCGGTGAAATATTGGGTCTTTCGCAATTTGCAAGTCAAATATGGCTGCGGGCTCGTTATCTATAACTACAAAATGTTCCTACCTAACATGAATTTAAAGATGTTTACTTGCTGTTCATAGCAGCATGTAATGTTATAATTACCTACTAAGAAACCATATTTTGAAGATGTTATGTAGCCGAAAGCTATTTGCTTGGTTACTTGCGTTAATTAAAAACAATAATTAAAAATCAAATTAATTTTAGCCATTTACCTACTATATTAGCGCCAAATCAATGAAACATACAATATAAATATTTCAAATAATTAAGCAATCCAAAATTAAGTTGATAAGGTTTCTTCCAAAAATTATTCTTCTTCTTCGAAGTCGAGTCGATGGTAACCATCCTATTACAAATATTAGACTAATAAATTAATATATAATATAGAGAATGGAAAATTAATATAAAGACTGTCTAAACGCGCGCCTAACTTTTTTGTAATCACACCGTATCTGTTTAAATAATTATTGATCAGTGCTTGGCCACGAAAATGCCCCTAGGATTTGCTTCTTGTACAGTGCATGAGTTTGGGAAATTGACGCAGGATAGTAAATATCCCATAGTTTGGACAGCTGCTCTACAGTCGCAACTATATCATTCACCGAAAATTGTTTAAACTTTACCTACTTTAGTTTAAAAATAACTTACTCCACTTCTTCGTTCCAACTGACCCAGCCTATGACCTGCTTCTATTACCTCGTGATATATAGCACACAAGGAACGTTTAGCACAACGACGCATATCATCAGGCAAATCACCATATTAGGGACCCCTGGGGCAGTTACGGGTAATGATAATAGCAGGAAGCCATATTTGTTGAGGAAATGGTGCATGAACGGTGAAAGATGTTAAACAAAGATAGGTGTTTAACTGCTTTAAAGGCATAGGGGCGAAAAACGAAAAAAAAATACAAACTGTAAAAGGTAAAATTTATTAGCTTTCGCTAGTGTACCAACCAGCTAAACATGTTGGCTCTGGTATACAGCCCGAATGCCATTTCATGTCCAATAGTGGACTTTCGTAGCTGTCGATAAATAAACTAACTAACTAACTCCGTTGACTCAGCGACCCAAAGAGGATCTTGGCCTCCGAAACGAGCTCTCTCCACTGACCCCTGTCCTCCTCTAATAAATGACTGAGAGCAATATCTTTAGGTAGATCAGTTTAGTTTAATAATCATACTCGTATCACTTCACTTTTAATTTTGAAACTAGAACTTTGAACACAACAACCTAAAGGACTCAGTCTGCCATTACATATTTTTACCTGTATAATGAAGGTATTTAGCAAGGGAATTTGGAAAGCAGCATGATTAACATGGCTAAGATCTTGCAGCATTGATGGAGCTTTCGTGAAACAAGCAATGAATAGGAATCCATCCGTTCATTATATGAAAGGTATTGCCTGGTACTATCAGCATCGCTTCGAGTTACCATTCAAGGGTTTATAATGAATTCACATTAAGAATTATGTGAAAGTTCCCTGTGAAATACATCACCTTGCATAGTGCTCACCAATACGTCTGTCAATCGTGGTGAGGTGAGTATGTACCTACAAAAACCCCTATCAAAGGGAGACCCAAGTCCAGCAGCAGTGGATTGTTATGGTTGTAAATGATTCATAATAAACACTTAAGTTGATCCCTCAAATAAGTGACTCGTAATTCTGCTGATAGGTAGTAGGTAGCTACCTCCTAGTCAGATAGGTACTAGTCAGCGTATCTCGCTTTCTATTGAGATGCTGGACGCGACAACGGGCTGCCTTATTCCACATTCCAACCGGATCTCTATGTAAAGCTGCTTTATTTCGAATACTGCACAAAATTCAATACCATCTGTTTATTGTGACGGAATTTAGAAATACGTTGTTCTCATTCTTCTTCGAGTGGGACACCAAATCGTCCAAAGACCCGATGAACCCTGGTGTTAGAGTTTTTCAACCGCCTACTGTAAGTAGCAGGCCTCTGACATGGTTGTGTAACGACCGCCGTGTTAATGATCATAGACAGTAACCGGGACCATCCAAAGAGACCATCCGAAGCACGGAACCATCTAGCTTTTCGGACAATCAGGCAGTTTAGCCTGCAATGTCTTAACCATACTGGGAAAAAAATCACATAGTGATAAATATCAACTTTTTAAGTGATCCCACCGGGATTTGAACCCGGAACCTTCTGCGTCGCAGGCAGTCGTACTAACCATTGCGCCGCCTCGGTTGTCGTCCCTCTAGGTATGTAAAGCTGCTTTATTTCGAATACTGCACAAAATTCAATATCATTCTGTTTATTGTGACGAAATTTAGAAAGACGTTGTTCCCTTTGGAACGGTATTTACATTGACTGTGACTTTCTCTTTGAAGGTAGTTGGCTAGTTTGAGTCTAGTAGTAAATAGTTTGAATACAAGGGATAGTAGAATCTCTCGCTCAATTCAGTATAGAAATACATAGTTCAATGAACATCTGCTTAAATCTTTGGAATGTAAAAGCAACACTTCCTTGATTTTGTACAACTACTACTAAGGACACGACTTTAAATTAGCTTCATTTTGTTGCATTAAAAGTACCTACTTATTTGTTTCATATTTATTGTTGAATTAAGTTTCAGTTGATTAGAACTACCTAGGATTGACAACATAAGTGAAAACAAGTTTCAGCTAACTAGAATACCTACGTATAAAGTCTAACCATGTGACTATCATTTTGTAAAAAGAAACTGACCATTCCGGAACAAAAGACACAGTAGCGTCAGCGTAAAAACTACTTCCAAATAAGATTGTATCGCCTCATATGATGCTCACAACTGTCACGTTGACGTGCAGCCCGATCGGCCATTACATAGATTGGCTTCGGCCACTAGGGACCCGTTCTTTTCTAGAAATTTTCCTTTGATCATGTAGGAAATAAGGAAAGTAACTAGTTACATTTTTATGATTTCATACCTAATGGTAACATTTAAGGTCATTGCTAAGACCTATGCCATAAGTTACTCAAATATTTATTATATATTTTATAGTTCTCGTCATTTTCTTGTTCAAAGTGTAGCGCTCACGTTTTCGTTGAACATAATTTTAGATAGTGAACACTGAGTAAAAGCGACGCAGAAAAGCTACCAATTAACGTGGTAAAATGATGACCTAAAAACTTGCTTCTCTGTGAATAATTTAGTTCGAAATTAAAATATTTTTATGTTAATTTCTTTGTGAAAAAACCTGGAGTCGTGTCACGTTTCAAGTAGTGGGCGCCCATTGCGGTGTGCGGACCGCGCTTTTTGAAAAATGGCCGCTACGAGTGAACGAGCGTGACGCGTGACTCCACAATGACCTGTAGGTGTTTACTATATTCTTAAATAAACGAAACAATTGGAAAAAATTCACGCCGCCGGCGGGATTCGAACCCACGTCTTCTGACGAAGCCGGGTCAGACGTGTTACAATCATATTCTTAAAATTAATGTATGATAAATTTAAATGAATAGGGAATTATTATAAAAGAAGCTTCTTTCCTCTTGATTATCATAAACTATCTTAAATTAAAAATAGAATAAACGGGGTACTTACCAAAATATGAATGCTACGTGATCATGGCCTACAATACCGGTTTAAAATATCTGACAATTCAAACAAAAATCGTATTGCAGTAAGAATCCAGTTTTTACTATTTTGAGTCTTAACTATCGTACCTTATGACAATAACTTTGATAACCCCTTAAAAATATATGATCAGTTATTTTAAATAATATTACAGACACCTATGTTATCTTTATTTCATTCCTTTTGCGCTAAATTCAGTCAAGTTAACTGAATTTGACATCAAATATATTTTGTTTTCGTCATATTTCTTACAATTCAATTCAATTTTACGCAGATAGGATCCAATCTAAACCTTATTTGCTTCAAGTTCGTTTCAACTCAATATTTCCGAGGTCTGCAATAATTATTTTACCGAGCATTTGATAAAATATAATTTTCCTCCGGTATGATGCTAGAGGTACCTAATACTAAAAGCGAAAACAGTAGGTACACGTAAAAATATTTCTTATCATAATTTATTAATTAGAATTCTACCATAATCATTATACGTACGTGAAAATTGATTGCCAAATTGAATACGTAAGTATAGTGATAGTGATGATTAGATCCATTGATTAAACTATTGACAATGTTATCAATCGATCAGAATTTATAAGATCGTTTGAAAATTTAACTTGGCTAGGTTTCACATTGATCGGTAGTTTTTACATGCTTCTAATTTGTATCTATATAAACATTTGAATTGTTATGTTAATACATTACAGTTAGTAATGATTAGGTACAAAGCTTATCTTGTTTATCATTGCTATATTTTAACAAACAATGACTGAGTACCATTACACTTTTGGACACTGGTTTTAATGTTGTATTTTATTATATTTATGTATTTTGTTCCTATGACACGACACTTTATTTTTTAGAACAACAAAACTTTGTGCAGGTGAAGTCCGACCTTTACACATACTTTTCTACGCTAGCGAAGTTCACAAAATACCTAACCAAAATGTTCCAATGCGGGGAGCCTGAAAATCACAATTGTTGTTCTGTTTGTTTTAACTTGTTAAAACTGCCACATTTCGCCAGTAAAAAACAAGAAGCCGCAGCCCGCTCCATATCTAGCACATTTTTTTGCATTTCGAACAAACTATTTGTTTATATTTTTGTGTGACTTTGACAGCCAGTACGACACATCGGTTTTGTTGAGCTGAATAGCTGAGTAATTTAGGTACGAAGGATTTTATTTTATTTATCATTGAGAAACAAACAGCATTATTAAACATGTGTGATAATAAACAAACTTAGGTAATACATTTGCCAGCAAAGTTTCCACTACTTAACTAATACAAAATCGTCGATGTTGACAACTAATTTAAGAAATTTAGAATTTAGAAAGTTTAATTAAATTATGTTTTTAAAATACAAAACATGCCGAGACAAAAACCAAAATTGAATAAATGAATGCTTAAATCTAATTTCAAACTTAAAAAATTATATATCATTTAACTTGTTTTTGATTGCAATAGAGTATTTGTGGAATTTCTCGTAGAATATATCGATATGACTATAAGACGCGTTATATTTTCTGCATGACCTTACAAGAAAACGGTTCTGTGCATAATTGGTTTTGCAAAATTGAGGAGCAAATACTTGTTTAGAGCGACTATTAACTCTTGAGCACTTTAAAGATATTTTGCTTAATAAATTAGATGAGTCGATTTTATTATTAATTATTTTGTATAGAAACAATTGATCTCTTTGTTCTCGGCGATCCTCTAGTGATTGTATGCTATCAAGATTACAACCAGGGAATTTAAATTTAATTCGCTTGATAAACTTATTTTATATTTGTTCTATGGTATCAATGTGAACTGAGTATTGGGGGTTCCACACAGTTGAAGCATATTCAAGATGGGATCTCACGAGTGAGTTATAAAGCAATAACAAGGTACGAACATTTTTAAAATCCTTACTCTGTCTGAACATAAAACCTAGCATTTTATATGCCTTTGCAGTAATTGAATCAATATGGATGCCAAAAAGCAGCTGACTATCCAACTGTACTTCCAAGTCTTTCACCTCAGTCACTCGTTTCAAATCCCTTTCAGAAATTTTATAATTATATACTATCGGGGTTTTTTTTCGAGTAAATGTAATTATATGGCATTTTTCAACATTAAGATTCAATTTATTAAGCCTGCAGTAATGACTTAGCGCATTAAGATCATGCTGAAGGTTTTCGCAGTCATCGATTGTTTTTATAATAGTGAATATTTTGGTATCATCAGCATATAATAGGGCATTTGAGTTTTTTAATTTACCAACAACATCATTAATAAATATATTAAATAGAAGTGGACCGAGGTGGGAACCCTGGGGTACCCCAGAGGTAATGGGAATGAAAGTTGAAGTGTACCCCTTTACTGCAACAGCTTGAGTTCGATCCCAGAGATATGATATCATCCATAGGATAGAGCGAAAGTTAAGATATCTACCAACGTAGGTATCTCTGTAAAAAAGGGAGTACGTTAGAGCTTGGTTCGGCCTCCTAATGTTTTAATTTGTATAACTTCCACGTTTTCAACTTTGAGGGTTCAATGTTTTGGAAGTTCGATAGGACTGGGATTGGAAGGATAAAACCAACCGACCCATGTCGAAGGGCTTTGTAAAAACATCCTACCAACTTTCTGCACTGTTTGCAAATTTTAATGACATTTATCGTTTTTGTTTGGAAAGTAGTCCTTTTTTGCAATAAGTAACTTTTTGTGTAGGTACTTACCTTATTTACTCTCTTCTTAGAAAACATGAAACAAACCTACCTAGGTTGAATGAGTCATTAACACATACTTACATCATCATCTATCTGAGGTGTCCCAATTTATTTGAGGTCGGCGCAACATGTCTTTCTCTTACATTAATCTCTATCAGCCTTCAAATCTTCTTTTACACCTTTTTGATTCATATAATCTTTTACACCAATCAATTAAACTTTTTTAGACCTTCCTCGCTTTCATGGAATCACGCCTATATGTATATCTTGTGGGGTAGGCGTATACGCCTTAAAGAAAGGGCTATTTACACCACGTCTGACAAAAGTTAGAGATTCATTCGGAAGACCGTAGTGACAGATTATTAGCCTGTCGCCTAAGGGTCTGCGCACATCTGAGACAAGACAGTCGGCCGACAAATTGCAATAGGTACACATCAACTCTCAAATCCCCTAAGTCGCTTCTTACGACACCCACGGCAAAAGATATGGGGTGATACTATTTTAAGCCAGCACCATATCATCACTAGTCTCATACATCTATATGCACATGATGAAGTTTCCTCTCCACAGTCACTGCGTTGCCTGCGACGCAATTTATGGAAAACTCAGGGCTGCCTAGAACATGCGCCACCTTCTCAGCCTTCCTGCTGATTCCACAGGAACAACGAGTCGATAGAAAGAAAGAAAGAAAATAAAATTATTTCGGTCACAACGTGCAAAGCTTGGTGCAGAGCCAGGTCGGATGTAGGAGTCTGCCGCATGGTCGCCTGACGGACACCCCATTCCGGGTGTTGTCTTTCTCCAGGACCCTGGTCTGCCTGTGTCAGGCTTGTCCCTCGGTTTCCTCTTAAGACCCGCACGGGAAAAGAGGAGATGGTACTATCTAATCTGCTGGCACCACACGACACAAATAATACGCATAAAATGTTAGTGAAGTCCACGTGTTCCTGCCGAGAATGTAATATTTCACGAAATGGTCGCCCGGCACGGCAGTAGGTGCCTAATGAAATTATAGAGCAACGTGGAAACTCGATTATCTGTGGACCGGGTTATGTCTTGCTATATTGCCATGCGGTACGCGTGTTGAGTCATCAAATTATGATTTCATTGGCAAACCACGTCTTGGTTAGTTTAAGCAATATTTACTCGATAGTTTATCTATCACATGGTAGGTATACAATTTGTAAGGTAAGTACTTATAACATTTTATTTTGGGCACAACAATATCTACATAAATCATTTTATGCCTGTGGTTACCTAAAACATCATACGCTCCTCCGTTTTCTTCGACTATCAAAAATCGGAGGCACTAGGTAAGAAGGCCGTAAAATTTTGCGGTAATATTTCTACAAGATTCAATAAAAAATTCTGAGATAATTTACCTCTCTAGTCTAATATACATAACATATAATTCAGCAAATCAAGAATAAAATACATTCCTCCGTGCAAAGTAACACCAGATTCCCCCATTATCAGGCCACACGTGGTTAGCACCTTAGTGAGGCAGTTAGGGCAGTTACACACTAATGTCCCCATCGCCGGGGATATTGTCTACCTAGAGGTGTAACCGGGATGATATTAGCTGGGACACACGGATATTACCTTCCCGTAAGATGGTGTGATAAAAGTTGTGTAACTAATAAACGCGCCTAATAGATATTTGATTTGACTCGACAACAATTTTCTGATCTTTCGATTTTGATTTTTCCAATCCGTCAGTCAAAGTATTAGGATGATTGAAAGATGATTGATAAAAATGCATGTTTTCTGCCAGTTTGTGCTATATTTACGGTAGGTAGGTAAGTAGGTATTTAGAGGTAAGTAAGTCAGTTAGTTTATGTAGATCTCACCCGAACCGTATGTTTTTGCGATACTTTTCCGGATTAAGTTTCTTGGCAAAAGGAGTTTGAGGAATCCCATAGAAAAACGCCTCATATCATCATTAGTCATATTTTCATGGCACACGTTGCCGCATTAAATTGCAGATTTTATGCGCTGCTTTCATAAACCACAATATAATGCAGTTTGCGTTATTGTCGCTTCGAGACGAGCATCAAGAGGTTGAGAAATTCACCAGGGTCCGCTAGGCGCCCGTAGCATAGTAGTCCACTGTCCCGGCGGTCGCTAGTGAATTTTTCAATTTTCTCATTTTCCATTTATCAGTTTGCGTGAGTTCCTTCCTACCTAAGAAGTATTTTCACTGAAAAAAAATCATAACATTTTTCTAACAACAGCTCTGTCCCGACTTGTCTGTTTTGTGTGCAAAATAAAATCACGAGTCGGTGTAACAGTCAGATTCAGGACGTTAATGAACAATAAAGTGAGTGTTATTGTGTTTTTGTGAGACATTTACGGTCCAGTGATATTTACTACACCACCATAATACATTGTCATAATGTAGAAAAGTGTACTTTCAGCGTTGACTTATTCAAAAGCTCATATACAGGGTTATTTTTTAGTCAGTGCGCAAACTTTGCAGGATGTTTCTACTCGTGATTCTGAACAACTTTTACTATGGGGCCACCTGCGAAATCTAAAAAAATTTTTTGGTTGTTCCATACATTTTTGCCGAGTAGGTATGAATTTTTCTATGGAACATCCAAACTTTTTTTTGCGAATTGGCACGTGGTCCCATAATAAAAGTTGTTCAGAATCACGAGTAGAAACACCCTGCAAAGTTTGCGCACTGACTAAAAAATAACCCAGTATATTTTTTTAGCCATATATGTTTAAGATATAACGTAAAAATGGGAAAGACATTCTTTATTTACATAGAAGAGAAAACTTGTTTGAGGCGAATTGAAAACTTACCGAACGAAATTCCGGTTCGTGACAGTCGCATTTATGATGTGGCTACGTGTGGCAAAGTGTTTTTGCGATTTTATAATTTATACGTATGACAACCGGATACGGAAAACCATGCGGTATAAGCCATACTGCACAGCTGTTTAAAGAGGCCATATTTGACTGCTGTCAAAATCATGTTGATACAATGACATACATAAGCTCTATTTTTCTGTGTTGGCAATGACTTTTTGTATGGGTTTGACAGTTGTCAAGTATGTCCTATTCAAACGGAAGAACTTTAATGATTATATTGTTATTATCTATCTTGTATAAATGTGATTAGAAAGCGAAATATCTACATTTGTATAAACAGTTTGTATACCTAACTAAGTTCTTATTTATCTACTTCAATTAGTTTTGCCTATGTTTAGTTTTGTTTATGTTTACTTCGGCTTATGTTTATTTGCCAAACTAACCTCAAACAAACTAAATTAAGTTTGGAACAGAGAGCACAAATCAATCAAATTAGCAATAAATATTTTGTTACTCTTTAAATTTTACTGTGTGCAATAAAGAGTGTTATACGTAGGTAAGTAGGTACTTAATAGGTAAGTACTTTAAGTAACCATTAATCGGATTATTTTCTAAAAATAGAAAGTTATGTGTTACTAGTTTAGTTTTAATTACTTAGCAATATTTCACGTTTTATAGCTTTGTTAACTAAGGTAGGTAAGGTAAGGTAACTTAGGTTAAGGTAAGGCAATGTAGGTAGATGTCGACTTTTGATGCTTTTGCCTCAAAAAAGTTTTGCATTGTGTTGAACGCGTGTTTATCTTTCTTCCTATAAACAACAACCTATGGAAAACATATTTCAAAGCGCGTGCAAATTGCGTGTGTGATTTGGTTTTTTTTTTACAGGACATAGTAATTTTTTTTGTTGGACCAATCCCAGTTTTACTTATTTTTATGACGTTTAATTTTCTACAGGCATTCAAACACCAGCATAAAGTGTGAAATTTTACTAGTGACCGATAGCAAAAACTTAGAACCGGCTAGTGATAAGGAACAACTTTCCCCAAGGAACATAGGTCGAAAAACGAAAAAAAATTTTGGTACTCCCATACAAACTTGCGGATCAGCTGATTTCAGTTACTATGGGAGGTTTAAAATTTTGTTTCGTATTTCGTAAAAACACCAGCATAAAGTGTAAAATTTTACTAGTGACCGATAGCGAAAACTTAGAACCAGCTAGTGATAAGGAACAACTTTCCCCAAGGTACATAGCTCGAAAAACGAAAAAAAAATTTGGAACTCCCATACAAACTTGCGGATCAGCTGATTTCAGTTACTATGGGAGGTTTAAAATTTTGTTTCGTATTTCGTTTTGTTTGTTATGTTCCTTGAGGACAGTTGTTCCTTGTCACTAGACGGTTATGAGTATGACTTTTCGTTATAGGTCACTAGTAAAATTTCACCACATTATAATTAACAATTATATTAAACAGCAAGGCAATTCGGGCGCATGCAGTTACAGCAATAAACTACCACGCGATTCCAGTAATATTAGCAATTTACTAACCGATTGTGCCTACTGCAAATTTATACACATTACATTAATTCATTAATTCATCTCGTATTACATGTAAATATGCCAATATTATTAATACTATTAATTATTTCCAGAGTAAACACGATCAGTTCATTTATTTCGTTTGATTATAATGTTATTTTATGTAAATACTTACCTACTAGTGATTTAATTAGGCACTTACTAGCAGTAGCTTAATAAATAGCTTGTTTGAGTTAATAATGGCTGTTAATGTGTTGTAGTAATTAAAGGTATTTTGCAATATTTGTTTTACGTTGCTTCTGCTACAAATGTTTAATGACAACCTATGACAACCTTAATTTGTAGCGACGAAGTGTGCCTTGATATCAGATTTTTTAATAGGATTTCGTGGATTCATGTGGTAGTTAGCGGCTAAGAATACTGCCACACCTAGTTTATTCATGTTTCGTAAAAGGTGGCGTAGACTTTTTGACCTCGGCTGAATATTGTCGACAATGGTCAACCGAATGATGGCGGTGATACCGCTTACAATAACATTCCCAAAAAGGGTTGACGTCAGGCCGGACGTCACACATTGATTTTGTGATCTAACAAAACATGTTGCACCGACACCGCAGATGGTGATGATGATGTTTTTGTAGATTCGTAAACATCGGAAAATATGCAGTGTATATTAAGTTCATGGTGCCATTGCAAAAGATCCTCTTGTTAGAAGCTTAATACCATATCATATCACATTTTTATGAAATCTTCATAGTCGACAAACTAACCTTATTTCTTAGAAGGAAACGCCTTTAAAACTGGAATGTAGACCATCTTCGTGGAGGAAGAGAATTTCTTGTGAATGTACGCATTTCATGACAACGGGTAGTAGTGGATAACATTTCAGACAATCCTTCGATGCACACTACATTACACAGCTTACAGGGAAATTCTATTGACCAGGTAGAGTCGATGTCTTCAATGAGAATCTACTTGTTCATTCAAGATTAGGAACTATAATCTGAGTATGTAACAAAGTCCGACACCTAGCTAGTTGCCTCGATCATCTACGTAAAAAATATTATGAAGTGGCCTACACAAATAAACTACGTATTACGAATGTTTTTCTTAAAATACTGCGTAAAATAAACCTCATATAAGATGCCTATCTATTATAAGATACCTATCTAAATCACATAATTACGTTACAACCCAGATATTAAGGCAGCCTTTGATATAAGTAACCATAATAAAGCTTTACATTTAATACCTAAGTCATTTTTATGCAGTTATTACAGGCGTATTTTTGAATCAATTTCGTATGTAAAAGTCTGCAACGAGTGTTTTTACAACTCGCAGCATACTTTCTACTATTTACTCGAATTTGTACACACAAAGGAATGGCTTATATGGAATGAATTTGTGTAGCAGAACATGTAGGTATATTACAGTTGAGAAGACCACTCGCTGCAATCGCGGCCATATGGCGCTCCCTTTTCCAATTGGAGGTAAACTTAAGTGAGAAAAGAAGTGCCAAACAGCCGCGAATATAGCAAGTGGTCTCCTCGACTATAGCAGCAGACTTTCACGTGAGAAATAATCTAAAATTTAGCCCCATTTTCTTTCGACGTTCTTGGCCAAGTTTTTCGTATGTAGGACACTCAGCCACTAATGAGGACGCGAACTCCGGGACCAACCTCCACCAACCTCCCGGCGGTCGTGAGGGAAATTTTGATTGCTGTAATTTACTTATCAGGAGCTGGAGAAACCCACTGGGAACTGGATTTAGGACGTAAAATAATGACACGAATCCAATATTCTCGTTAACTTCATCGCCCTTGAGTCTGTGACCGACCCGATGTACCCTATGTCATAGATTTTGACCGCCTACAATAGTAGTACCTATGCAATATAGTACGGTACCTGGATATGTAAGTAGCACAATCTTGTAATCTATTCAACTTCATAGACGACAACGAGGATTAACGGCTTATCATCCCTTAAATTAAGCGTCATAGTTAGGTAGGTACAATTTGCGCGATGAATCAAAAACTATGACTATAGATTTGACTTCCACGTGTCAAAAACATTTAATACCATATCAAAAACTTCTGCACAAATTGTCAACAAAACTTCGCTAATGTCACTGTGTAGTACAATGTGCACTATTACTTCAAGAAAAGCGTAGGATTTCTCTTGGACTACCGCATTATATTCACGACAGAAACAATTGCAGCAGCGTTTGTATCATTTTTCACTGAATCCCCTTGGATTTATTTTGTTTCATTCCGCGATTCGCGGTCCAGTGCTTTGTTCCAGTTATTTTTATAAGCCAGTGTCCGCGACATCGATCACGCGTACATTTTATAATGAATAAAAATGATTTTCGTAAAAATAACGTGGCTCAGAAACAAAAAAAAGAAATTGAAAGAATGTCAAGCATCGACCAGGGAACTTAAGTCCCACTGTCTGCTGTGCCGAGTTGAGCTATCAATGCACCGATCGAACCTTGCCAAATTTCAATCTCTTAATGCTTGCCTCGAAGCGACGATCACGGCTTGTTTCCTTATCAAATGAACAGATTTTGATAACATCATAATGTACATCCAGGGTTCTATAGCAAATTACAAAAAAAGTTGTGTTAAAGCTTTGAAATGTTAAATTTCATAGTTTTGTAAAATGTAGCTTAAAATTTTATGTTATATTTTGCGTTTAGTTAATTTTTAGTACTTAACACAATAATTCAAAAGTACGAATATTAATTAATTTAAAGTATATTTAGTACGTGCTAAAATAAAACAACAATGTGTGCTAATAATATTTCAAATACTCTTTCCTGTTTCGTAATTAACTTATAACATGAAACAAAATAATTTCAATTAAATTGATACGAGTTCCATTATAAAATATTCATTCCTTCCCAATTGGCACAATTCTCATTAGTAGAGTAAGTACATACTATGGGACACTAGTATTACAACCCTGGTTTTAACCTAAGTAAAATTTGGATTCGTTGATCTGTAAGTTTTATAATTCGCCTGAAAGAATATTGCATGCACCAGACCAGACCATGCTAAAGACGGAAATTGACACATCCTACATAATGTTTTCTAGACACGTACTTTTATAGTCCTTTTTAAATCTCTGTATTTACACAAATTAAAATATTTATCGATCTAAATTAATTAACACCCTGAAATAAATCTTATCTACAAATACCATCGTTACAATACCATTAATGGTTCAGTGTTAACGACATTATAAATATTTTAAAGAGATTAAAATTGGCTTTCATATTGTTTAGCCATGTGGGTGCTAACACTCGTTTGTCTCAGTGGGATATTTTGCATTTGTGGTAAGTATAGGTGTAATTTATTTTTACTTCAAACAAATTTTATATATTTTGACATATATTTTTAGGGAAAGTTCTTCAGATTCATCGACTGATTCACGCCATATATTAAAAGTATTCGCAGTTTATTTTACATAAAGTATTCTGTTACATAAACTTAGATACTAATTTAGAAAAAAGACACAATAGATTTACTACCTAATTTAGAAATTGAAAACTTTAACTTATAATTTAAATGCAACCCAAATCAAACATTGTCCTGCTGAAGAGCACGACATTAAAAATTACAAACTGCTCAATAGACTAAAATGTCTGTTTCTTAAATAATACCAACAAGTATGATGGATGAATTTGAGTTACAGACTAAGGCCGAGATTCAGAAAGATTGCTTAGCGCGATCTTAGCTAAGTTCGACCAGAGTCGTACTTTCGTAAGTCCTGTCAAATGTCGCATTCACAGATCTTGCTTAGCTTTGCTAAGATAAGTCGCACAAGTATGTATCATCTTTTTTGTTCACAGAGTTCCGGTGACATTCTCCTTTGATATTGACCGGTTTATAACTATTTTAATTTTGACTTAAGAGCAGGATATACCTATGTATGTTATGCAAGCAAGACTGAAATAGAAGATAATCATAAATTCATACATAAATTCTTCAATACATAGTATAAAGTCAAGTCCCTTCCCGTGTCTGTATGTATGTTTCCTTATATCTTTAAAACCCCTCAACGGATTTTTATGTGGTTTTTTCTGTATATAGAGTAAGTTAAGGGGCAGGTTTATAAATATTCTTTACCCCAAAAAAGTAAAAGAGGGGTTAAAAGTTTGTATGGAAAATCATAATTTTTATATGCGATCTGTTTCAAAATTTGTGATTAGATCAAAGAGCAAAAATAATTAAACACGTGTTTCAGAGATTTTCGATTTTTAACCCTTAAAGGGTTAAAAAGGGATTAAAAGTTTGTATGGAAAATCTTTATTTGAAAATGCGATCTGTTTTAAAATTTGTGATTAGATCAAAGAGCTAAAAAAATTAAACACGTGTTTCAGGGATTATCGATTTATAACCCCCAAATGGGTAAAAAGGGGTTAAAAGTTTGTATGGAAAATCTTTATTTTAAAATGCGATCTGTTTCAAAATTTGCTATTAGATCAAAAGCTGAAAAAAGGAAAAACGTGTTTCAGGGATTTTCGATTTTTAACCCGTAAAGGGGTAAAAAGGGTTAACAGTTTGTATGGAAAATCATTTTTTTTAAATGCGATCTGTTCCAAAATTTGCGATTAGATCAAACAGCTAAAAAAAGAAATATATGATTTAAGGATTTTCGATTTTTAACCCCTAAAGGGTTAAAAAAAGGGGTTAAAAGTTGTATGCAAAATCAATATTTTTTAAATGCGATCTATTTTATAAAAAAGTAAGATGGGATGAAAAAACAAAAAAATTAAATACGTGTTTCCGATTCGGTTTTCGACCTCTAAAGGTGAAAATGGGTTAAAAGTTTGTATGGAAAATCATGATTTTTAAATGCGATCTGTTTCAAAACTTACAATTAGATCAAACAGCTTAAAAAAATTAGGACGTGTTTTAGGGATTTTCGATTTTTAACCGCTAAGGGCGTAAAAGATGGGTTGCAGCGGGTGAAACCGCTGACGGGCAGCTAGTCAATATCAATCAATACATAGTATAAAGTAAAGTCCCTTCCCGTGTCTGTATGTATGTTTCCTTATATCTTTAAAATCCCTCACCGGATTTTGATGCGGTTTTTTTAAGTATATAGAGTGAGATAAGTTTTTAAATATTCTTTACCTCAAATTTTAACCCCCAAAGGTACTCCTGTGTGCCAAATGAGGAAGTCCTTCGAGACGCCCCATTCTGTCCATATTCAATGCAAATATATTATGCACATATCATAACTAGCGTATACTGGGTGTTACAAAACAACCAATAAAGCTTAAAGGGGGTCAAGGTACTCGTAAAACTGAACAACTTTCCCTATGGAACATGGGTCGAAATATGAAAAAAAAATTTGGACCTCCCATACAAAATGAACTCCGTTTGTATGGGAGTTTTTATGGGTTGTTTTGTAACACGTTGTATACAAAAAAAGGGATTAAAAGTTTGTATGGAAAATAATTATTTTTAAATGCAATCTGTTTCAAAATTTGTGAATAGATCAAAGAGCTAAAATAATTAAACACGTGTTTCAGGGATTTTCGATTTTTAACCCCTAAAGGGATAAAAAAGGGTTAAAAGATTGTACGAAAAATATTTATTTTAAAATGCGACCTGTTTCAAAATTTGCGATTAGATCAAAAAGCTATAAAAAGAAAATACGTGTTTCAGGGATTTTCGATTTTGAACCCCTAAAGGGGTAAAAAAGGGGTTAAAAGTTTGTATAGGGATTCATTATTTTTTAATGTGATCTGTTTCAAAGTTTGCGATTAGATCAAAGAGCTAAAAAAATTGAGTACATATTTCAGGGATTTTCGATTTTTGACTCGTAAAGGGGTAAAAAAGGGGTGTACAATCTGTATGGAAAATCATTATTTTTAAATGCGATCTGTTCCAAAATTTACAATTAGATCAAACAGCTAAAAAAATTGAGTACGTGTTTCAGGGATTTTCCTAAAGGGGTAAAAGATGGGTTGCAGCGGGTGAAACCGCTGACGGGCAGCTAGTTACTTATAAAATAATATTCTGTATGAGTAGTTTGCATAGGTTTTCAATAAATCTTTTTATTTGACCCAAAGTTATGATCCATAGATTGTCCTTAGATCTGACCTCTGTAAAGTGACGTATCGTTGACATTTGTCAGTGTGTTTTGGACATGTTTTGGATTATTATTCAAAAATAATTGTTATAATTTTCATAACTATAGTTAGAAATTCTAAATATTACTAAATCCCCATTATTTAGTAATATGGGTTACCTGAGAAACCTATCTACCTGCATTCACACTCAAAGTATCTGGTCTACATATCGAGTCCCCATCATGGGTCCTGGGTCCCACCACCATACCACCAAACCAATTGATGACGATATTTTAAATTCAAGATGATTCCTGGCATCCGGCGCTACCAAAAGTAAAAGATGAGTCTGGTACTGGGTTGCACCTGTGGTTACAGCATGGATACAGCATACAAATTGCAGAATATTGTGGACCTTACAACACAGAATGAAACAGCTGGAAAGACGATAGTCTGAAAGGAACTGCATCTGTGGTCTTGCTGGATTTGGGATACATAGTCCTATCCTATTTACAACAGAAGATATTAGTGATATATTCAGAAAAAAGTCAATGCCTTGGAAGTCCACACCTTCTGCATAGCGAGTAATAAATAGTCTGGTCAGCACAATATGCATTTTTTTCCATCTACATCCATTTTCAGCAATATCATTGACCTAAGTAGGTAATTTAGGCCCTGGGCTTAGGCCAGGAGATAGTTCATGTCTTTTGTATCATGCCACTCATGGAAATAAATAAATTCCTGATACCAAGATGACTACTAGACCGCAGAGATTAATAGTTTATTAATTACTTTGACAAAATTACATTAATCTCGAGACAAATTAAAATAAATACTGATTCAGCAACAGTTGGATTGTTGTTTAATTATTATTTAGGTAACTCCTTAAGTAACTCCTATTTGATGAGGTCTACCATCACCGCTTAGGAGAGTGAGACAAGCTCTCCTATTGTATTGCTTATTTTATTGATTTCATGATGAATACCTACACAAAGGTGCAAAATTATCGGAATTCTCTCAAGCGATGCCCCGTGCCCGCTTCATGGAAATGTAAACAAGTATTCAGTTAGGTATTTTCTAACACAATCAACAAAATCCTAAACCACTTGCCGCGGTTTGCATGAAAATATTGATGAATGTTGAGGAAGCAAAAGAGCTGTGTCAGGATCGTAGCGTAACAAGTAGAAGGATGTATTCTCTGCCAACCCCTCTAGGAAAGAGGTGTAATTTTATGAATCTTTTTATGAATCGTCAAAGTTACTACTTTTAAAACAATTAATACTCATTATGTATTATGGGCTGGGTCACTCCTTGAAATAATTTCCTTTCGGGACGACTTTGTTGTACCCTGTATGTTTTCCTGTACATCGAGCTTTTAATAATGACCCTGTGCTCACGATAGCAAAATTGTGTGTTAATCTGCAATTATTTTTCAGTGCTAAGCTACGCTTAGCAGCGGTGACGTTTGTATGTAGGCAATTTTGACGTTTGTAAGTTTTTGCTAAGTCGCCGATTTTGACGACTTGAGCTTTACTTGGCGTAAGTTTTTGTAAATTACTTGGCGTGATGTGTTATGGTATGGTACGTAGGATGACTTTTTTGGATAAACTTGAAATTTTGCATCATCATAATCATATCTGGGGGGACACAAAGTTGACCAATGCAATGGCCCGTCCCGTATAACCTGGTGTCAGAGATCTTCAATGGCTTACTACATACAAGTATGCATCATCTATTTTGGCTAGACGAGGTCACGGACCGTGGACCAAAGCGTTAGCAGAGTGGCTGCCGATAACAGTAAAGCGTCGAGTAGGCAGACCACCCGCTAGATGGACGGACGATCTCGTGGTCATTGCTGGCGGACCGATGTAGATAGCAAAATGTATAGGCCTATACTCAGCAGTTAGTATATGTAGGCTGATATGATGATGATGATGAAATTATTTTGTGAGTTCCCACCGAGAAACGAACCAGGAAAATGCGGCTCTCAAAACCAACGCTCAGACCGCTACGCACAAAATCAGTTAAAATTTACATCACCATGTTAATACAGTGGGTGTCGTATAAGGCGATAAGGGTGCCCAGCCCAGTAAATGCCCAGCAGCAATCTATTCTTCTGTCTTGCGAGACACCGAGTTGACGAACGACCCAATAAACCCTGGTGTCGAAGTTATTAAATTTAACATGTACTCCGAAGCATGCCCTGCGAGATTCTTATCAATGCATAGTGATGATCTCTCCGGCCGCTTTCGGCCATGCCGACCACTTCTACTCCTGATCAAGTCGGCGCTGATGCGCCCTCAGGTGGCTATAGTAGCCAATTTTAGCCGATTGAGGCGGGAGGACGGGCCTTCAATTCATCGCGTTTAGCGTCAAAGTCTGCTTTACGCTGCTAGTCAAAGTCGCGGATTCGCCTCTTTACAAGACCGCTTCTTCTAAAGCACGCAACAAATTTTGATGCAGTTTTTATGTAATTGAAAGAGTGATTTAAGAGGAAGAGGAGGAAGGTTTATATGCATATATGTATACATGCCGGGTTACAGCGGGTGAAACCGCTAACGGGCCGCTAGTATACGATAGTCTTTCAGCTTGCTAAAAATGTAGAATCTGGTAAGTTAAATAGCGACTACTTCTTGTGGACCGATCCAATTAAAATTTTGTATATTTAAAATAATAATTCCCGTTACAACTTACAATACAAAGATTGAAAAAGAAAGTTGGAGCTGATCTGATTATGAAGACAAAATGTAGTTATGGGATCGCAAGATAATATCTTGCGAATGTGTATATTTCTGGGATCAATTTCAACACATTTGACTCAAATTATTCATATCTTTTATCCAAGTTGAAGGTAGCGCGTATCAAAATACGCGTTTGATCGAAAGTATGACAGGATTGAATAAAAGATCTAGGTACTACTATTTATATGGTTTATATTACATATTATAATAATTATAATAACAAATTTTTAGGCATGCGATCAGTGCGGTCAAACTATTAACTTGTAAATAAACTTATTATAAATAGGGTTTTGAATAAAGTACAAATAATATAAAAATGTTTTCTACTCACAATACTAAACAACTTTTATTAGAAACTACTTCAAAATATGAAAGACAAAGTCGTGGTTTCGTAACAGTCGTGGCGTTACTATTAGTGGCAGTAGATACTTCTTTCAGACGTTCTTATCCACTTGTTCCTGCCTTTGGCAGAGAGAATAGCGTCCTGTAGCTAGGTAGCCAAGGTTGAACGGGTCTGATCAGACCATCTGGTAGAACCACGTCCTCAAACTTGCCTCTGACCATCCGTTGTTCAAATACAAATACAAATCATACTAGATAATAAATGACTAATATATAAATAGTTCAAGCTTGTGTCCTTTTATCCTTGCGATTTTGTCGAAACACTAGAACGAATATCACATGAACTGAAACAACGATTGTCAGACGTGGTGTAAATGCCGTTTTTTACAGCCGTTTAGGCTCTGCCTGGCCCGCAAGGATAAAGGCGTGATGTATGTACCTACATAAAACAAACAGAAATTTTTAACCTCTTCCTGTTTTAGGGTTCTTTACCGAAAGGGTCTAGACGGGACCTTATTACTAATTACAATTCACTGTCTGTATCTGTGTCTGCTCGTCTGTCACCAGGTTGTATATCATAAATCGTGATAGAGAGTAAAATTTTTGAGAGATGCCTTATTTACATTGCCGCAACAACATCAAATACTCAAAATATTAATGAAATAAAAGCCATGATACGTGTTTCCCATAAAAACGCGTTTGTTTTGCTTGAGTTTATCTACGATGGTTTATTGGCTGTGTCTGATGAACGGTAATAGTTAGACATTTTATGAAAACTTCCCATTTTAGGTAGTGTATTTCTATTGACGCTATATTAATAATACTAATTAAAAAAAGAATAAAATCGATATTTAAGGAGGCCATCAATCATAAACAAACGTGATTTTTTGGTACTTTTTTATATTATGGTACGGAGCCCTTCGTGCGAGAGTCCGGCTCTCTCTTGGCCAATTTCTTCTTTGTCATTAAATAACCAATCTCAGATACGCGGACGATACGACGATAGTTGGAGTCAAGAGAGTTGGAGATGGCAAGTCTGCTGAAGAAAATATAAGTAGAATGTGCCAAGCTTGGTCTGAAGATCAACCATACCAAAAAGAAAAATTATGGTGGTAGATAGAGCTCAACTACTCCCTCATACGGATGTACTCGATAAGTATGAAAAGTCAGCAAGTTTGTTTGTTGGCGGAAACTACCTACTTCGGATACCATGGACTGCCATGAGAACAAATGAGTCCATATTGAGCTTTATTGGAGCTCAATATCACAAAGTGACTCTCCACAATCTGGCAGGAACCCGCGCTGTGTTTCTTCGGACACACTATTCGATCATCTAAGCATAGCCTAGAGAGGCAAACTATTTTGGGTAGAGCGGAGGGGAAGCGTGACCAGGGAAGGAGGCCAACTAGATGGTCGGATGCTGTGAAGAATGCAGTGCGCGGTAGAATATATCGAGCAGTTCACAAAAGCTACAATCGCTCGGAATGGAAGAGACTCTCATGTGGTCGCGATCCTCACCATTGAGGAAGATGAAGGTCATCCTCATATCTGAAACTAATGGGCCGATTTCAATCATAATTGTTTCACCTTCTTCTTCTTCTTCTTCGAATGGGACACCAAGTCGTCCAACGACCCGAGTTGTTTCACCAATAGAAACCTATACCTAACATCAGTAATAGGTATAGGATACTTTTTACAACAGGAAAACGGTAAGCCGCAGGATGGCCGCTATATTACTCTTTCATGGCCAAGCAGATTGAGCAACCTTCATATTTGGCACAGAAGTTCTAGCATAGCTAAAACAGCCATGGGCAAAGTAAAGCCAACCAGACGAGATAAAGAATGTAAACTGACATTACACCATATGACAGGTAAGGACAGATCGTAATAGCTGTCACCAATTCTTATTATAATTGTTTACATTTTTTATCTCGTTTCGTTGGCCTTTCTGGTTTGTTTACATTCTTTATCTCGTCTGATTGGCCTTACGAGCTAACGTACCTACGTAATGTTTGGAGTGGGTATCTTTGTAGAGAAATGCAGAAGTGTCTATTTAGCAAAATTTCACATTTAGGTGTTTTTGGGGGCGATAAATCGATCTAAATAGGTTTCATGTTCCAAAAATCGTTGCCTGACCCCCTTTCTGTGAGTTTTTTGTAAACTAACAACGCAACAAATCTCGGTCGACTAGGTACTTTATCTTTAAAATCGTATCATGTTATGCTACTGATGCTTGCCTGCTATCTGGTATATTAATTTAAATATAAACATAAAATCTCAATCATATCTTGTTTTATTCATAGAAAAATTTATTTCAATATTTTTCTTTATAGAAGGTATTTCTTGCAATAGGGAAATTAGGTAGTCTTTTACTATCTCAGGTACTCTGGTTTGTGGCACTACCGGGTCACCGAAGATTTATATTTATGTTTTCAATTGGTAACAATTATCTGAAACACACAAACAAAATTGTTATGCCTATTGTTTTTACATTACAGAGGTACTGAATAGTTTTTTTCGCTCTAATGTTATGCCAGCTGGAATGGAAATCAGCAAGCCACTGAGACCAAGGCCTAAAGATCAAAAATTCATAATATTGGCACCTTTCTTCTCAACATGGGAAATATTGTGATCATTGTTGTAGTAGTGAGTTTAATTCCTATAAGTATTAAAGTGCTAGGTGACTGTCCACCAATGCAGGACTTCTGCGTTGCCACTATCCAGGGATACTTGAACCAAGCGACGGCCTACTTTGATCATGGAAACAGCACACTTGGATGACCGTCTTATCAAAGTGGACTAGGACCGCGTCCAAACTTTCCAATTATACTTTGATTCGATTTACTTGGTCCAAGTATACTTTGATAGTGATGATGATAAGGTATCTGGGCATCTTCAATGTAGTTCCTAGCCAACACTCTGAAGCAAGTTAATAAAAGTATAATAATTGATGACTATGGCGCAACAAAGGTTGAAACTAACTAGAAACTTACAAAGTCTTTTGGCATCATGATTTTATCCTTTACCTGGGCTGTAGTAGCTCCAAAACTTAAATAAAATGTTTTTCATAGTTTTACGAACGATAGCTGGAAAAATGTATTTTAGGTCCAATTTTACCCAAATAGAATATCCAGTAATAGAGGCAGCCCTCCCAACATTTTTATATTTCTTTATTTTTGTAGTTTTTGCTATTGAACGGCATATTTTCGTGAATTTTTCAAAAAATATATTTACAATAACAAACACCACAACACCAAAATGACACAAAATTGGAGTGACGTTTTATAAATCAACGTCATAGAGAAGGATATTCATGTCATGTTTCTGACTTTGACTTAGGGAAGCAGCGGTACGTCAAAAACTCATTGAACTTAGAGGCTACTCAGAGTTTTAAAAAAAGATGAATTTTGACACATGAAAGCCTAACTTAACGTAAGTCACGACTCAGAATGTCAACCTAAGCTCCCATTGACAAAGTCTTACCTCATAAGTCTACCGATATAACGATAGATCATGTTTAGGAGGTCATAACATTGTATGGGTGGCCATCCGAAATCCTGGCAGTTTTTTTTATTCGACTTGTAAAACTTATTGTATTTCCGAAATTTGCATCACACAGCTTTACCGTTTGAAACATATACATATACCCATCTAAAGAGACACCTTTGGCGATCCAACGCTGGCAGTTTGCATGGTCAGTCACTTTTTACGGGCTAAAACGTATTTTCTTCTGACAAATATAACCATTTTCAATTAAAAAACGAATAAAAAGAGCTTGTATTATCGAGCAGAGACGAAGTTTCTACTCTCAGCCCAGTTATAATTGTATGCATGATAGAACATCATTAAAAATGTGCAAAGGGTCACCTAAGTAAATGATTATATTAGCGGCGTAAGTTAATCCCGAATTTAGTCAAAATACTTCGGATCGTCATACCGGTACCAAATTTTAGTATGTCAATAAACATGACATAAGCTCTAGAAAACCGCCGGGAGACAAGCTGATGAGGGCCTGTCTCCCGCAGAAATGACGTCATCAAGATGGCGGCCGCCGCATTTAGAAAACTGCAAATTGTTTGAAAACTATAAGTTGCATTGTCATGTGCATGGTATCAAATGAAAGCTAATTAATTGTTCTACACATTTGTCTTGAACTACGACCAGGTACATAGCATGATTTCGAAATTAAAAGACTTTATGTAAAAAAAAAACAGCAAATAGTTTATTTGTGTGGCTATAGAATTCAAAACAATCATTTTTAACAAAAGTGACATAGAAGAAAAGTAACGTTCAATGCAATAGCTACAAAAATCTTAAAGCACTTTCTTGTTCGGATAAAGATAACTTAAGTTACACTGATTTGAGTACAACGCTATCTCTTTCCGCGCCACTACTATTTGTAGTATATGCACGGGTGTGGTGTCAAATATAAGGTAATTAATTGTTCTGCATTATTCTTCTGAAGCACAACCAGCTACATAGCATAGTTAAAGAATTAATATTAAAAAAAGAACTTTGAAACCAATTTTTTATGGGGTTATAGAAACTCAAATAATACTTACTTACTACGCTGACACAGCGACCTAAAGTGGATTTTGGCGTCCGATGCAACTGCACGCTATACTTCCCATCAGGCTTTTGGAGTTCTGCGCAGTTTGCTTCCAATCAGGCTTTTGGAGTGAGTGCAGGTCCTTGGTCAGTCCAGCGATATCTAGGTCGTTCGACAGGAACTCCGATACAGGTTAAAGGGTTTGGAGGTCTAAAAATGCACTGAAAAAGGCTGGGAAATTTCCGAACCCGAGACACGTTCTCTCTCTTCGTATGGGACACCGAGTCGTTCAACGACCCGATGAGACGCATTAAAGAGGTGAGACTAAGATCTTATGGAGAAATAATTGACACTCAAAGAGAACATGATGGACACAATGATGCGAAATAGATGTAGAAGAAAGGAGAAATCACAAAATTCTAGCGGAACAAGATAAAGAGTGGTACGATAAAGTGCACACAAGATGAAAGAATACTATAAGAAATGCGAAAAAACACCACCTAAAACGCAAAATTGGAGAAATAAAGACACTAATTAGATCAAGCGAAAATCGCAAATTTTCAGGAAATAAGATTTCGTCAGTCCAGCTATATCTACTTATACGTAGGTTGTCCGACACGACGCTTGCTCGTCGGCCGACCCCTTCCATCTGCTCGACGTGGCCAAGCCAGCCAGCACAGCCTATCGGCTTCACTCTCCCCGATGATGTTGGGCGATGATTTTCTCTATCTCCATGTTTTTCTATTTCTAAAAGTTTCATGCTCATTCTGAGTTGGTCCCAGGATTTTCCGCAGTGTTTTCCTAATTAAGAGCTTTTCTTACTCCGTCAAGGATAACGTCCATGTTTCGCATCCGTACATTATTAGGCCTTAAGGTACATATGACGGTCTTGTAAAAACGAACCCTTGTTATCCTGCAAGTTTCGATGTCAACACATTGTGCAGGGCTGCTAAGTACCTTGGGGCATTCTGGACGCGAATGTTGATTTCGTCGTACTTAAATTTGTTCACCCCTTTGTAGGAGGTGTCATTGGCTATAAGGTTCTTTCTCTTAGTCTTGGCGCTCTTGAATCTTCTCATGTGGAGGTACTCTGTCTTGTCATGGGTTACCGTGGGACTTACTTTTCTTCTTTCTTCCTCCGGTGTACTGGCCATTGCTCTCACGTCTGCAGCACTTCTACCTATTAGGGCCAGGCCGTCGGCATAACCTATTATTTTATGCGTTCCGTTTAACTCCACACCATCAACGAACTTTTTGGACCACGTATTTGAGCATCAAGTTAAACAACATAGGTGATAGCGCGTCTCCTTGTTTCAGCCCTGTGTCCACTTCAAAAGCATCCGAGAGACAAGAAGACAGTACTTTTTAGGCAGTCAGGAGTAGCGCTATAGGTACCATTATAGTTGGAGAAATTATTTCAAGAGCTTCTTTTGTGAATTGGGTAGATAACTCCCATATTCCACTCTTTTGGCAGTTTTTCTTCCTTCTAGAGTATCAATATTCTCATTTGCGACTGTAGTGCTCCTCTGCCATACTTCCACAGTTCTACCGGCATGTCGTCAATCCCTGGACATTTGTTGTTCTTCATGTGCATAATAGCTTTCCGCTTCACATATATCTCGCTAATTTAGACTGAAAACTACCAGCAAGCAATTTAGCAGGGCCTTAAAATATTTGTACCGTTCAGTTTTCAGCTTCTCCGGGTCAGAAACGAGATTTCCTTCGTCATTTTCAAGAAACTGAGCGACGGGCTGGTATCCTTTCTGGACCTTATTTCCTGATAAAATTTACGAATTTCACTTGATCTAATTGGTGTCTTTATTTCTCCAACTTTGCGTTCTAGGAAGTGTCCTTTTGCATTTCTTATTGTATTCTTGCATCTTGTGTGCAATTTATCGTATTTATCCTGCCACTCTTTATCTTGTTCCGCTAGGATTTTGTGATTTCTTCTACATCTATTTCGCATCATTGTGTCCACCATTTTCTCTTTCAGTGTAGTTTCTTTCACCCTAAGATCTTAAGTCTCACCTCTTTAGTGTGTCTTGCTCGGATTCGCAAATTTCCCATCCTTTTCAATGCATTTTTAGACCTCCAAACCCTCTAACCTGTATCGGAGTTCCTGTCGGAAGACCTAGATTTCGCTGGACTGACGGAATTCTGAAGGACCTACACTCCAAAAGCCTGATTGGAAGCAAACTGCGCAGAACAGGGAAGTGTGGCGTGCAGTTGCATCGGAGGCCAAGATCTACTTCGGGTCGCTGAACCAGCGGAGTAAGTAAGTATTATTTTAGTTTCTATAACCCGACAAAAAATAGCTTTTAAAGTTTTTAAATTTTTGCAACCATGCTATGTACCTGGTTGTGCTTCAGAATAATGCAGAACAATTAATTACCTTTCATTTGACACCACACACGTGCATATACAACAAATAGAAGTGGCGTGGAAAGAGACAGCGTTGTACTCAAATCAGTGTAACTTAAGGTCTCTTTATTCGAACAATAAAGTTCTTTTAGATTTTTTTAGCTATTGCATTGAGCGTTACTTTTCTTCTATGTCACTTTTGTTAAAAATGAATATTTTGAATTCTATAGCCATACAAATAAACTATTTACTGTTTTTTTTTTACATAAAGTCTTTTAATTTCAAAATCATGCTATGTACCTGGTCGTAGTTCAAAACAAATATGTAGAACAATTAATTAGCTTTCATTTGATACCATGCACATGACAATGCAACTTATAGTTTTCAAACAATTTGCAGTTTTCTAAATGCGGCGGCCGCCATCTTGATGACGTCATTTCTGCGGGAGACAGGCCCTCATCAGCTTGTCTCCCGGCGGTTTTCTAGAGCTTATGTCATGTTTATTGACATATTAAAATTTGGTACCGGTATGACGATCCGAAGTATTAATCGGCTAACTAACGGGACTATATGTAGTTATCGGGGTATTCTAGTAATATTTCATTCCATTTTATAATTTTGCAAATACTTTACTCGGAATCTGTCTGCAATAATATCTGTCTGCGGCCTTGTGATAAATTTTCTTCGAGAAGAAATGTTTAATTATGAACTTACATGAATTACGAATTAATTTCTCATAAGATGGTATTGTCATATGTGTAGGCGGGTAATTAATTATTGCTGGTAAGTACTAAAGTATGTGTTTGATGTTTTCAGACGCAAATGCCATAAAAACAATAAAATGGAGCAAAACCTACACTTTAAAGGCAGTACTCACGGTGCCTTCAGCGAATCTTAAAATACCTTATCAAGTGTGGTATGTAGCTTTATAATTATCTGTGTTTTTATATAATTTATTTCGCTGGTAAAATTATATAAAACGCTGTAGATATAAAAGGCGTGCTTAGTCAGAAACTTATTAAATAATGCATCTCGAAGTATTTATATTAATTTTAAAAAAATCTATTAAAACCTTAAAAACAGAACTTTTTGTCAAAACAGACTAACACGAATGAAGTTTGAAACAACAAGTTTTTTAAAACAACACGAGTTAAACTTTGCCTCGTTTCTATATCGTGTACACAATGAGCAGAAGTTAGATTAGAAGTAACAACACACATTTCAGTGAGCACTTTACACACCCATTGTGCACTTGGACATCGCTTAGCTACTTCAATGGAGAACTAGATACTGCGGGAACTCTGTACGGGTTTAAGGCGAGGCCCACACATAACGGCCGTTGCTACGCTATTTAAGAGCAATGCAACGCATGCGTCCGTCTGATCTTCTACGAGTGGGATACCAAGTTATCCAACGACCCAGGGAACCCTGGTGTCAGACTTTTTCAACCGCCTACTACAAGTACCAAGCCTCTGATATGGTTGTGTAACGTCTAAATAATCATAGACAGCAACCAGGACCGACGGCTTAACGTGCGCATCCAAAGCACGGAACCTTCACTTTCGAACAATCGAATTCGGAATCTTGCTTTTCGGACAATCAGGTGGTTCAGCTCACAATTTCCTAACCAAACTGGGAACAAATTCACAAAGTGATAAATATCAACTTTGTGAGTGAGCCCACCGAGAATTGAACCCGGAACCTTCTGCGTTGCAGGCAGTCGTACTAACCACTGCGCCACATCGGCTGTCTATCTGATGCAAGGTAGGTATTTCGAATTTCCAATACTAAAAACAAATGACAACGAAACGTAGAAACTCAATGTTTTGTATTAGGAATATGATCTTGCATCTGACAGACGCATGCGTAAGTGCTGCATTAAATATGCCAGCAACAGGCGTCACGTGTGGGCCCCGCCAACGGTTTAAAAGCGCTCCATTCTTAGAACTCGACCGAGAAGCCTTGTGAATGTTTTGCTATTAGTTATATCATTTTTCTTATATGTTTTTAAAACATGTTTTATTGTACAACTCGTATGTTACAGTACAAATAATTAACAAGCTGCATCAACAGTTTTTCTTGAATGAGAAATAACAATAATGAGTAAAACGTTTTTTTCCCAAGGGGGAGGGAGGCCTTTGCCCTGCAGTGGGAGGTTACAGGCATGTAGGTCTTAGGACTTATTTAAAAAGTTTTAATTTTGTACATCCTTTTGTTGTTAGATAACCTAAAAATAAATACTCCATCACATTATTTTCACTTTTTAAGGAACAATGAGAACACTAACAAGTCACGAGTAGATTTCTATGGAGGGCTAGACAAACTTTACAGACAATGGAATACGGTCAGAAAATCCTACGATTATTTCAAGGTTTGTAAATATTATGAGAATAAATAAAATAGTAAAGGTAGAATGATTGAAAAAACTATCTACATGGTTTGGTTGGTTAATAAGTTTTGAATTGAGGCTCGAACTTTTAATTTCGTTTTGTTATTGATATTCTATTTATAAAGGATATACGAATAGGTCATATTTGACAACTGTGAAAATCATGTTATTGCTATGGTTTACTTTTCTTTGTTGTCATGTCTTCTATTAGGGTTATGACAATATAAAGGATATTATAATATTTCGTAGAACTAAATAAAAGTACGTTATCTATTGAAATAAGACTACTCTCAATTGGGATTTTAATGCACTCACAGTTCTATATTATTCTCATAAAAGAAAATAAGATAGAAAATATGTCAACCGGTGCATCTAAAACTCAGTGGCAGAGAGGTGGGCCCGGGTTCGATTCCCGGTCAATGCATGACTTTTTTTTATATCTTATTTTTATTTGTAAGACTACTCTGTTTCATATTTATATCAAAACATTTCTCTCTAGATTCGCCCAGATTTTCGGACTCACAAAGATGTGTGTAATAAATTGTCTTCTAAAACAGCCGAAACTCAGACTTATGCACTCAATGCGTTTCTACCAAACAAATCTTTTAAATATATCCGTAAGTACCTATTCTAAACAGATAATTAAATTAAAATAATCTACAGTTTGCATGTATATGACATGTAATGATGTAAAATTAATTTTGATGTCATATTAGTTTATTGGACGTATTCGATTTGGATGAAATCGGATTTTCATTTCAAAAAATACACAAACAAATAAGTATGCAATTTTTTCAAATTTTATAATCGATTTTGCAGGACCCGAAAAGCTCAATAACGTCGATACGCATAAGTTTATTTACATGTTTTCTAAATCGATTGAAGAAAAAACCACTGCAAGTGTAATATACACTGTATGGGTGATTTTGAAAGCTGATGGCATAGTTGTACCAGTGAGGTAAGAATTTTAAATTGGTAGATGTTATTTTCAATCTAGAAAGTAAATTTTAAGTTACCTAGTAGTTTATACAAGGAGTAACAAAGAGTTAATAACAAACCGAAAGAAGGTCAAGCTGCTCTTGCAACTGAACAAACAATTTTCCGCGTGGAACATGGGTCAAAAGTTTTGACTCAAACACGAAAAAAAATTGGACCTCCCATACAAAATCGCCGAGCAGCTGATTGATATTTGGGAGGAATAGGAGGTGAATATTAGTTTTTATTATTTTAACTTATGTTCCATGGGGAAAGTTTTCAGTACAGATACTCATGGAGAGTATCTTGATCTCCTGTCGGCTTGTTATAGTACCCTTTTTGTTAATCCCTTCCAGGGTTCGAAGATATATATCACTTGATATATATCATTGATATTTATCGGATATATATCACGATATTTACACCTTACTAAATATCAAGTGATATATATCATTGATAAATATCGCGTGATAGTATGATATTTATTTTTTAGATATATATCACCATTATTTGTTAAGGATAACTGAAATTTGATGGTCAATTAGACTAAAAAAAACTTGCCAGCTACGCTACTTATGACAATTATTAGTTAATATTGAAAACCCCACTGTTCTATGCACGAGAAAGAAATAAAGTTTTATGTAATCTCTGTATTTTTCCTGCTTAACATAAATTTTATACATAAGGTTATCTATAGTCTGTTATTTGGTATTTATTGAGATTAATTATATTGATGTGTGAGTTTATTTGATGCGTGAGTGCTCCTATAGGTACGGTAGATTATAAAATGTAGATATGCACGAATCCACTATTTATCCACCCGCTTTACTTTACTGGGCAATAAATACAGAATTTCCTAAGCCACTTTCATTTAAAAATAAACTGTAATGAAATTTTGAGTGATACTGATTAATTTTCTAACGAAATTTTCCGTGTTTCACAACAAAATTGATACATTGTTTTGAAAAATTTAAGAGTGATTGATATATATCCGATAAATATCAAAAAATTGATATATATCCGATTTATTGGATATATATCGGATATTTTGATATTTATTATAAATATCGGATATTTTCGAACCCTGATCCCTTCTAAACCACGTAAATTTTATTGTTATACGTAGGTTTTTATATGAAGTGAAACGAGATGACACCGTGTTGGATCAATTCAGTCACGATTACTTGTATTTCGATGACAAACCGCCGGACGCACAAACTTTATTGATGCCTTTTGGTAAGCCGACAACTTATTACCTAAAGGTGTGTTTTACTCCCAAAACTGAACAACTTTTTTCAGACACTTTACTTCGAAATATGAAAAGAAAATGTGGAACTCTCATATTGGGTTGAAAAATTTCGTCACTTAGTATGGAATGGTCCACATTCGTTTTTCATATTTTATTTCGATGATTTTTTTTTAAATAAAAGTTAATCAGTTTTGTGAGTGGAACACGCCCTAAAACTAGGTATTTGTTTTGTACGTAATTGAATTTAAGCGTATGGCAAATGTTTATAAACATTATATATTTTTGATAGTTACACCAAAAGACTGGTTTTATTTTAAGCATTTTATTATGCGAATTAATTTGTTTCATCCTAACCAACGCATAAAAAAAGGATTAGACGAATCAACTGCAAAAATAACTAAGTTCATTAGATATACATATTTTCATTTTAAGTAAGTAGATGATCTAGTTTATTTTTCTCTAAATAAAGACTGGTGCCTATTGATTCAAAGCTATTTATTTTACTAAACGATACGTATTTATCATATTTTCATAAAAAATTGACGTATTATCGTTTAATTTTTCATTTTATAGGGTCAGCCATTAGACTCGTTTTTAACGTCACATTTATTTAGATCAAATATATTATACTGAATTGCACACATTTAAATAGAGAATTTTCATTTTTCAGGTATGTCATGTATTCCTTTGGAACATAATTATTTAGATGACTCGGTAGATCTGTTGTATAAATATTTTGATTCAGAATTGAATAATGTTGAGGAAACTACCAATAAACCGGAAGTCGCAAAAAGTAAGTATTTAGAAGTTCCTTTTCATTTTTTTTATTTAATTTTTATAATATTTCTTCATACTAAAATATCTTATGTAATATACTTTTTTAAAGGTTTTCAGTGGAGCTCAAATACTTACTATCTAAAAGCAATGCTCACAGTGCCAAAATCTGGTATTGCTGAGCCCTATCAAGTATGGTATGTATTTTATTTTTATGTTTTCGGAATATTACTTATAACTTGGGACAAAGACAACAAATGCCTACCTTAAATAAAAAAATAACACGTTAGTATGTAACTATTTAATAAAAAATATTTAAATGACAACAAAAGATTAAAAAAAACTGCAAATTCATACATACATAAATCACGCCTTTATCCTTTGCGGGGTAGGTAGAGAGAGTCAACAGGCGTAAAATAAATTACGGTCGTTATCGCCACGTCTGACAAATATTTGAGGGCTGTTTTAGTTATTGTCGTGTATCGCTATAGTGACAGGTTGTCAGCCTGTCGCCTAAAATTGTAATACACGTGAAACCCTCGAGTCCCTTAGTCACTTCTTACGACACCCACAGGAAAGAAATGGGGTGATGCTATTCTAAGCCGACATCACACGGCAACAATCACAGACAGCAAAAATTCGTTTTTGGAAAATACAGGTTTGATGGTGACTCAGGAAAAGCAAAGGTTGAATTCTACGATGGAATGGAGACACTTTACCTTGAATTTAACAAAAGAACAGGAACATACAAGTACCACAAAGTGAGTACCTATATCATTTATTTGATGTTCAAGTGGTTGCGTTGCATTCTAGCATATTAACTTCGTGAACATTTTAAAGTACTATACTCAGTGTACTTTTATGTATTGGACTAAAAAAATTAGACATTTTAAACATTAACAATCACAGTTATTTATTACGCACGTATTCTTTTAGATAAACCCTGAAATGACTAACAACAAGAAAAAAGTATGCAGTCAAATTGACAATAGTATTTCGGAGGTAACCTGGAATGATTTTACATCCTATCTGCCTAACTTCCCATGGGAATTCGATAGTAAGTTAAAAATTCTGTCTTTTTCTTATCTTTGCTTATAAATAATAACTTATATAAAAATTTAACAAAAAACAGAAACCGAACCAATGGATGACGTTACGGTGGAGAAGTACATTTATCAGGAACCTGCCAATATAAGTAATCGTAGAAGTCATACAAGTTTCTTCACAATTTGGATCCATCGTGATGAAACTTCAGGATTAATTATTCCTAAGAGGTAACACGTTTCTTTGTGTTTAGTATTGCTTGAAATGAGTCTAGTACTTAGGTAGATACTATTAATACATGCCAGAAAGCTTTTAGTAATTTGAATACATGTCTTTATCTTTTTCTACATTCTTTTTAATAGATTATCGTTGAAATATAATTAAACGTCTGCATATTTATGTTTATAGATTTGATTACGAGCTAAGAAAAGAATTAAATCCAGAGGATGTTGAGTATCGCGTTTTGGACTATTTCTCTCATTCTTACACATACTTCAACTATTCTGTGCCTCACGCAAGCATTGAAAAACCTAACGGTAAGTAAGCTTATATAAGCTTATATACCAAAAAGTACCCAGAATGACAAACATCGCTATCTTAAACTCATAATGTTGTATCAGCATTAAACTGTATGTTTATGGCCTCACTTAATTAACCATCTTAATAGTTTGGAGGGTTGACCTGATTAACTTTGATTGTTTTAATCTACATATATACCATAGCTATATTATTACTCTCTAAACATCTGTTTCGTATATTATAGGTATCTAGTAAAATCGAATTAATTATATCGACGGTGGAAAGGTAAAAAGGGCCAAGCGACACTAAGGACATTTTACAGGAGAGCGTTTTAAAGTTTAAAAAATCGGAAAAAAAATCATAACTTGGTAAAAAGATGTTATTTTAAAAAAATGGAAAATTACTTTTTTGTAATTTTCAAAGCGCATATTTTAAGGGTTATTCGAATATTCTATCGTTTTGACAAATTGACTCCAAATCTGGGCGAGGTAAAAGGGTCTAATGGTCATAGTAAATTTTAACGAAACTGGGTAAAAAGGTTCAAGTTTCTTCATTTCTGATATAAGAACGTGTAAAAACGCGTAATTATAAAACCGCGCTAGGTATAAAGGGTTAATTTTTGATGTCAGTTAATTTAAAATGAGGTAAAAAGATATTAATACTGTCAAGTTCATAAATCGATGAAGGAAAAAAGTATTAACGTGCTAGCTATAAATGATGAGGGCCAGGTAAAGCGACTTAGTTTGTGACATAACGAAAAGTAAAATGAAGTAAAACGAACCATACCCTTTAAATTTGAAATAAAAAGCACGGAACAAAGAATGAAGTCATCAGGTTTAGATATTTAAATACAAGCAGAATGGTTTAATTGCGTTACTTCAAAAAGAAAGAATGGGGTTAAGCGCCGTTTTATTGAATGAAAAGTAGTAAATTGCCATTTAGGTCCAAAGATTGGAAGGAGTCAGGAAAAATGTGTAGTTAAAATTAAACTAAATAATTCGGGTATGTAATGTTTGATATAAATATTTTTAATATAATTTTGTATGATATAACAACAAATTATCTAATTTCGTTTAATATAACGTTTCATTTAATATAATGCACATTTGTTATAATTTTACTTCGTATAACGTTATTTCACATAACAATCATTTGATATAATTATTATTTCAAATAATTTATAAATGATATAATGGTTACTTGCTATAATATTACATGTTATAACGATAATTTGGCATAATGCGTGGTAAAAACCTTATAGCAATTCTTTGTAGTTTATAGGCCTTGTAATACAATCACTTGTTGCAGATTATTACCGAAAAAGTGGCGACCAACAATTTTTTTCTTGCGGGGGGCTTCCGCCCCGAGCCCCCCTTTGTGGGTGGCTGCGCCCCCCTGTCCCCCTGCTTGCATGCATGCAGGCAAGCAAGCAGCAGGTATGCATGCAGGCAAGCAAGCAGCAGGCATACATGCAGGCAAGCCAGCAGCAGGCATGCATGCAAGCAAGCAGCAGGATGCATGCATGCAAGCAAGCAGCAGGATGCATGCAAGCAAGCAAGCAGCAGGCATGCATGCAAGCAAGCAAGCTTCAAGCATGCATGCAAGCAAGCAAGCATCAAGCATGCATGCATGCATGCAAGCACAAGCAGGCATGCATACATGTCAACCTAACCCGAAGGCTATGGCAGTAAGCGAGCGCTCGCTACGCTCGCCTGCTCGCTTCCGCCATAGCCTTCTGAACCTAACCTATCCGAAGTCGGGGTGCCCCGAACTCTCGTGCTCGCTGCGCTCGCACCCGCCCTTCTTGCTTACGCCCTGTTATTATGAACCAACATTTAGCAGTGGATTATATCAAAAATGCATTATATCATTAATAAATTAGTTCAAATGTTGGTATATCCTCAGATAATATATTATCTGAGCAGTATATGAAATAATATTATATCAAATGTAACGTTATAAGAAATAAGCAGTATACGAAATAAATTTATACAAAGTTAGTATTATATTAAGTGAGTGTTATGTCTTTTTAGCGTTATCACAAACAAAAATATATCATCTGTTTTTATAACAAAAGTTACGCACCCAAATAATTCAGTTTATATCCATAATCAAAGTTTTATTTGGAAGTTTAGCCAGTAATTAACATAATTGTATTATTTTCTTAATTAGACATTAATTCTGCCACGACTAAAAGCTAAAAATTGAGATCATTCTCATGACTTATTATTAGTTATTAATTCATAAAAGTAGGGTATCGCCACCGAAGCAATCGTCCCCTTGTTGATCTCTCCGGTCGGTTTTGGCCATGACGACCACTTCTACACCTGATCAAGTCGGCGCTGATGCGCCCGTAGGTGGCTATTGTAGCCAATTTTGGCAGTAAACTCCCGTGCACAGTGTGGGCACGTGTTGTAGTTAATGGCGGCAGGAGCACGGGCTTTCAATTCATCGCCTTTAGCGTCAAGCGTCCTGCTTTAAGATGCTCTTCAAAGTCGCGGATTCATCTCTTTACAAGACCGCGCCATTCTGGCCGTTGTACTGCAAAAACCTCAAATTGAGAGGGCTCGATGTTGCATCTTTTCATGTGTCTCTTCTGAACATCTTTAAATAGAAGGAGTTGACCGCCATGCTTTCGCTTGCTTGCCCTCCTCTAGCTCAGAATAGAAGATGCGCTTCGCCACTCACGCATCCTGCTCCGGGTGAGCCCTCGCTCCCCACCAAATAGTTAGGTGTAGTTTTGACGGTCCCGGGACCGGAAAACATAGAGCCCATTATAAAAAAAAAATCACGCATCCTGCATCCGGGATACGTGACCGCACCACCGAAGCTGTCGACACATTAAGTAGGTAAGCTTCAATGCCACTAACATTGGCTCGTCTTAGGACTTCGGTGTTGCGCACTCGGTTGAACTATTTGATCTTCATGATGGTGCGAAGGCATATGAGGTGGAAACGATCCAAAGTGCGTATGTGGTGACTATACACACACCAGGTTTCGGAAGAGTACAGAAGCTTTGGCAACACCATCGCCATATATACAGATATTTTTGTGGCTAGTTTAAGATCGTGCGAGCAGAAAACCTTGGAACGCAGCTTCCCAAATGATGCAGCTTCAGCACTGATTCTGCTATTGATCTCAGCATCAAGGTCACATTTAGCTGTGTAGTGTTCCCTAGATATCGAAACTTGCAAACCTGTTTCAACATATCTTCAACAAGCTTAATTGTCAGTGTCTCACGCTTGTGTATCGAGGGACATCACTTCCGTCTTTTTGACTATGATTTTTAGGCCGAATTGCAGCATGCTTGGTGAAAAACGGTCATCAGTTGTTGCAGGTCTTCTGGGAATCTGCAAGGAAGCACAGGTCATCGGCATTCATAATTTTAGCAATAAGTGCATGCGAGACTTTGGTGCGCGCCTTAAGTCTAGCCAAATTAAAAAGACTGCCGTCTGTGCGGAAGCGGATGCAGACTCCTTCGGAGACAGTATTTAGGATAGGACCTCTTTGACTACTACCGCAAAGTATAAGGCTAACAGTTTGGAACGCACCCTTGTTTCACTCCACAGGAAGAAACTAGACTGTTTATCGTTTGCAGCACTGCATATCGTTATGCAGGAGTCTCAGAAGGGGCACAAACTTCTCCGTGCACCCTAGTTTTCCTAGCACCATCCAGAGAGCTTCACGAGGTACACTGACGAACGCTTTCTCTAGGTCAACAAAGCAGAGGTACAACTGACGATCTTGTTCTCTTCTTTTTTCTTGCAGTTGACGAACCGAAAAAATAGCTTCATATGTGCCTCAGTCAGATCGGAAGCCAAATTGGGTTTCGGGCAGAATCTTTTCTGATAAGTCTATCAAGCGGTTTAATAGGACTCTTGCAAAGGCCTTTCCGGGGACTGATAATAATGAAATACCGCAGTATGAGTTGCAGTCAGAAGAATTACCTTTGTACTTGTAGAGGGCACTAATGCGAGACACTTTAAAATCATCCGGGGCTCGCTCCTCCTCCCACATTCGAACAAAAAGTTTCCATACCAACGAGTGCAGCTCCGCACCGCCATATTTAAGTATTTCACCTGGTAAGTATAAGGTCAACGCCGTGTGATGCCGGCTTAGAATAGCATCACCCCAATTCTACCCGTGGGTGTCGTAAAAAGCCACTAAGGGATAATTATTAATGGAATGGGCAGCAGCGTTCCCTGTGCATGAAACTGTGCCAATCCGCCTGCCAAGCGTGGTGAGTATGGCAATACCCGCCAATACGGGGGAGGCCCATGCACAGCAGTGGACTGTTGTGGCTGTAAAGGTGAGGTCAATGACAATCGCCCGCCTATTATGCTGCTGTCTGAGTTGAGGTAATAAACCGATGTGATGCATGTTAGCTGATCAATCTACGTTAAGCAGATCGTTAAAATGTTCAGCCCATTTTTTGATCACATCGTCTTTGCTAGTCAAGAGTTGCGATCCATCCAGAGACCGCAAGGGCACTTTTGCTCTATGGGGCGTACCTGTCAGTTTACGCACCTCGCAGTAGAACTCCCCAAGCTAGTTTGTATCGGCAAGCCACTGCATCTGACAAGCGTTTTCCTGCCACCACTTGTCTTTTATTTGTCGAGACAGCCTATGTAATTCTCCGCTACACTTCCACCTCTCCGATGATGCTGTCGCAGGAGCTCTCGAGCTGCTTTGAGAACTTCGTCAATTTCATCGAACCAATCTTCACTACGACGGTCCTTTGTACCTTAAGTAGCGGAAGCGGCTTCTATGAGATGACATGACATGACAGAGCTCGCCAAGTAGCATTGACATCAACTGTCTCATTTGTTAGCAACAGCTTTTCAGTTAAGGTTTCAGTATACTTTTCTCTCATCTCGCGATCTATCAGCCTATCCACGTTCAAAAACGCAGGCTTTTTTATTATAAATATTCGAGGTCAACGAAAGCGGAGTCGCAATTTTAGTGACAATAAGTCGGTGGTCAGTCCAACAGTGAGCACCGCACATGACGCGGGTAATTTGGACTTGACTGATCTCTCTCTGGCGTTTATGCTGTCAAGGCATTGAGATATAAATAGATAGAATTTGTCCGACTTGTCTAGCATTGGATCATAGATACTGATGACATTAAGGTAGTTGTCTTTATCCAAGTGAAGGCGCAGTGTGGTAAAGCGGTCCGAGATGTCGCTTTACTAAATGATTTTTGATGGTAAATCCTACCCATGAACGTCGAGGTTTGGATACGGATGTAACCTTCCAGAAGAAAGTGTAGCTCCCTCCATCTTTCACTAGTTCTCCTTCATCGTTAATATGTGTTTCGCTGAGTGCAGCCACGTTGTAGCGATCAATTTCCCTAGCTACTATAGCGGTTTTACGTTCAGCACAGGCGTTGCCATCTCTACCAATGAGCGATTTCACGTTCCACGCGTCAAAATTCATAATAGATGGTATAGAGTTTATAATATGATGCGATGGCATCCGTGGTTACTACTACATTCCAGGTAGGGACGAGCATTCTTTTAGGGCACCTTTTCTAGCCCCCTCCTTGGCTGAGCAAAGAAAGCAGTGCTTCCCTAAATAGGGCTGCTTTGTCACCCCAGGTGCTGCCGAATTCGCATTGTCGTCCCGATTTTTCAATGCAAAAGCGACCTCGTTGTGTACTCACACCCCTGGGACCGCCTGCGTGCAGACATCAGACAAAGCCTAGCTTGCACCACGCTAGACTTCTCTACTTCAACCCATCGCCGCAGGACTTAGCGTCATCGGAGTCGGTCAGTTGCGCAAGATGCGCAGACGTTCGCGTAAACGCAAGCGCACACATTTAGTCCTTCCCCTCCCCGGCTCAGTGGAACGGAAAACCGCTACGATTGAAGGATAGGTCGGATGCAGTGTCTGGCTGACATTAACTGCCCGCGCCCTCTACCGTCGCTCTAGGCCGTCCACCTTGCTTTGCTGAGTCGCCGAGTCCGCCAAACCCATTCGCACTATTTGCATTGGGTTGGCATTCTTGCCGAAACAGACTTTGTTTGTTAAGCAGGAGGGAGCTGCTTTTGTCCTCCCCCTCCCTGATTCAGTGGAACGAAGAACCGCTACGACTGAAAGAGAGGTCGGATGGTGTATCTGGCCGACAGAAACCCCACGCGCCCTCTACCGTCGCCCTAGGCCATCCACATTTCCTTGCTGAGTCGCCGAATTTGCACTATTTGTATTGGATTGCTATTCTCGCCGAAACAGACTTTGATTCTTAAGCAGGAGGGAGCTGCTTTTGTGGGATCTAGGAGAGATGAGCAAGTAGGAATACGAGTGGGGAGGAATGCGGTGAGATTGGGACAGGAACACAAGTAGTAGGATACTACTGACCGGAAGGTATTCAAAGACAGTAGAAGCTCGGAAAGCCGAGGTCGCGTACCCGTATACCACAACTCAGCTTTCGATCCATGAACTGAGATGGGTACCCCTGGCTAAATAAATAGTGTTAATCATCCTCATGTGTAATAGAAAATTGGATCCTTAAATCTTCTAAGAATCATCATCTTCCTGCCCTTATCCCAATTACTTGGGGTCGGTGCAACATGTTTCGTTAAACACAAAATTGTGTTGCAAAGGATTTAGCTGAATTTTACGATTGGCCGCTTACCAGACGTCAACCCTCCTTGGGAATGAATCCTCCTTCTTAAAAGAATATTTTTGGTAATTTAATGAATATTTCACCTATCAGTCCTTTGGTTTTGATTGGGGATACCGACTGACTAGAATTCGCCCGCGCGCGCACCGATTGACGGTGGGGCGCGGGCACAGATACGGCTTCAGAATCAAAAATGTTTGGGGTCCATTAGGAAAGGACCCAAAAATGTACGGTTTATCCGACTGCACTGTTTAATTAACTATAATTTTTTGATGCTTTAATAGATAAACATTGTTTTTAAATATGATTCAAGAAAAAAGTCTTACTTACAATACAATGTAAACTCGTAGGCATTAAATACATAAAGTCATAATAAATGACACAAAGTAAAAGGTGCCAACAATAATTGTTTGTAAAATAGAAAAATAGATAAAGGGTTTAACAGTTATATAAACTATCAGTAAAGTACTGTAAAACGACTTAATCAAAAATATTTCTATGATTATGATGACGTAATAAAGGCCTAACGAACAATATTATCAATAAGGAGTACGGCGTAAAAGGGTCTAAGTTACACGGCTGCTTATTACAGATCGAGGTAAAAGGGTATAAGCGACATTATCGCTTTTTACAGATCGAGGTAAAAGGGTCCAAGCGACACAAATGCTTATTATAGGACGAAGTAAAAGGGTTTAAGCGACACGGTGGGTAATTATAGTTTGACGTAAAAAGGTTTAAGTGATCTAGATGCTAATTACTGATTGAGGTATAAGGTTTCAAAAGCAAATATTTTTTTAATAGGGTGTGGTAAAAATGGTTAAACGACATCATCATTTTATCTGAAATAGCGTATAAGGGTTTAAATACGTTGCATAGAAAAAATGGAATGAGGTTAAACGATTGAAATAGTATGTCTTTGAAAAGTGAAGATAGAAATAACGACTCAAGTGAAAAATTATTAAACTCTGTTGGGTGCAACCTATAAGAACCAATAATTTTAGATTCCGCGAGGGCACTCAAGCGACATTTTTCACTAAAATACAGGGGGTACTAAGCGACACAAAAGTGCTCCGATTTAAGCCAAACCCGGCTCAAAAAACGCAGAAAAATTCGCTGATTCCGAATATGTATATAAGTTATTTTACCCCAAAGTGTCGCTTAGCCCCTTTTACCTTTCCACCGTCGATATATACTCTAAGCTAAGCGCTCCTAATTAAGAAAGGGTAACATAAAGGTTACAAATCATAAAAGTCGAGAATTACAATAGACAGCCACTTATAAGGTATTTTGATACAGTGATAATTTTGAGATTTGATTCTGTGGTCTTACTGCGACATACAAAATTTGATTGGGTCAGCTGTCAAAATGGGGGTTTTAAAGCAGTCTGACTTTAGGGGTTTGGGAAATAACAGTACTAGAGGTAAAATAAATAATTTTCTGTATTTAAAAATCTGCGAGTACTTCAGTGCTTATTCAATCTTATGTAGGTACTTATGTTTATGTCATGAACTTTGCGGATATGTGGTACAGTTCCAAATAAATTTGAAGTGCCTTTTCTCTACAGATATAGATTGTAACGCTGTAGAACTTCAATTTGGTGATCCAGTGGATCCATTAATGGAATACATTGTTCCTCACCTGGAATACAATCGAATTAAAGCAGCATTTAAAAAGTAAGCCCAATTAGGTATAGGTATTACTTGTATGTAATTGAGTTGTGAAATTAAACGCTCATATTTATAAAAAAGCTTCTACTATACATGTGACACTTCTGTAAAATAAGAATAAAATTAGACATCTACATCACATACCTACATTTAAGACAATTATGACACTGAGGTAAATAATAAATATCTTATTAATAAAATATATTTTTACAGGTTTCAAGCGAAAAATAACAAGATCTCTACATACGAAGATGAAAACTTCACACGTATGAATAATTTTAAAGATAATTTGAGGTGAGATATTATTTTACTATGGTAGAAGGTAAAATATTATAGAGCAAGCATAAAATACTTCATTGTTCTCATGTATGTAGTGATCATTATAACCTTAAATATATATCCTACTAATATTATAAAGGCGGATGTTTGTGTGTGTGTTTGTTACGACATCACGCAAAAACGGCTGATTAGATTGACATGAAACTTTGCAGAAATATAAAAGGGCATCTGGAATAACACATAGGCTACTTTTTACCCCGGGAAAATGTCTCATTTCTACGGAATCACGCATATTCCAAAATTTTTGACGTAGGTGGCGTGACTGAGCCGATTCGCGTCTTTGTGGGGAAGCATATCCGTTAATTCAACAGTCATCTTAAAGTCATGGTAGCTGCGGCGTTAGTGCGCTTGCCTACCAAACAAGGTGACTCGGGTTCGAATCCAGATAGTGTACTTACTCCTTATTTTTGTTTTTATTTTTTCGAACTTTTATTTAATTTAAGTTTTGTCTTACATCATCTTCCTGCCCTTATCCCAATTGCTTGGGGTCGGCGCAACACGTTTTGCTAAACACAAAATCGTGCTGCAAATGGATTCGGCTGCCAGACGCCTACCAGAAGTCAACCCTCATTGGGAATGCTTTTGTGGTGGATTAACCGCCACCATACGGTTGGCCCTGGCTGTTTGGGTCGGGTTTATCCCTCGGTCGCCTCTTACGACTCCCACGGGAAGAGAGGGGGTGGTGCTATTCTACTCTGCCGGCACCACACGGCGTTAAGTTTTGTCTTACGATATTGGAAAATCTTACACACTGGTCTTGCTGGTAAATCAGGGGCGCATTCATAGCGTCATTTGGTATAACTCTTTCGTAGATTTTTTATGCTAACAACTGTGTCAGTTACAGTGCAGCAAAAAAGAGTAGAAAATAAATAAAATGGAACTAAAGCTTTTCCATACTAAATGAGGAACTGTCAGGACTTCGTTCTTCAAATCGTGTATAGATGGCGCGTTCCTATGTGACCACAGATTACTTATAATATACCTATGTCCCTATCAAGGAGGTTTTATTTGCTCCCTACGGACCGAAGGGAGTATTTCCTAGGTCCATGGTCCAGACTTTGAAGATAGTGATGTAGGTATTACAAACTTTTAAGTTATGAACTTTTTAAATTATTAACACTATGGGCCGGTCAAAGAGTCCCAATGTAATAATACCAAGGAATTTGTAAATCTTCTGAAGTTTGAGGATCTGCAAGCAGAGGATCTTCACTTTCAGATTCTGATGAGCTGCAGCTCAATTTCTTTTGAGTTATAAATACACATGATTTTGTTTGAGGTGCTTCATTTAATGAAATAATCAAGGGAACATCATGCCTTTAAAAATGTATTCTTTTTAGAACTGCAATAAGATGTGTATCAATACATAGTATAGTATAAATAAAGTAAAGTCCCTTCCCGTGTCTGTATGTATGTTTCCTTATATCTTTATAACCCCTCAACGGATTTTGATGCGTTTTTTTAGTATATAGAGTAAGTTAAGGGGCAGGTTTTTAAATAATCTTTACCTCAAATTTTAACCCCAAAAGAAGTAAAAAAGGGGTTAAAAGTTTGTATGAAAAATCATTATTTTTAAATGCGATCTGTTTCAAAATTTGTGATTAGATCAAAGAGCTAAAATAATTAAATACGTGTTTCAGGGATTTTCAATTTTTAACCCCTAAAGGAATAAAAATGGGGTTAAAAGTTTTTATGGAAAATCTTTACATTTTATATGCGATCTGTTTCAAAATTTGCGATAAGATCAAAAAGCTAAAAAAAGAAATACGTGTTTCAATAATATATAGAAATATAAAAGGGCATCTGGAATAACACATAGGATACTTTTTACCACGGAAAAATGTCTCATTCCCACGGGATCACGCATTTTCCAATATTTTTGAAATAGGTGGCGTGACTGAGCCGATTCGCGTTTTAAACGTTTTCGCCGAAAACTAACAGCGACATCTCTTGGCGATTAAAAGGTTTCTTTCCCGCGGAATAATAGGTTGCAGCGGGTGAAACCGCTGACGGTCAGCTAGTAAGTACATAATATCAAACTAACCCAATTTTCGCACATATACTAAGAAAAACCATAATGAGTTAGTCCTTTAAATGGGTAGATGAATTTTCTGGCGATTGTACGACAAATATAGTTAGATATGCTTACATGCATACCGAAACGACCCAGCTCGTACTATTTGCAAAGTATTTAATTATTAGTGTTTTTATTATATTTGCAGATACATAAATTCGCACAACCGCCAACATAAATCGTTCACACTGAGAGTCAATCATTTAGCAGATCTGTCCAAAGAAGAGATTTCAACTTTATTAGGAACGAATAAACTTTTGGTATCCAATAATGATAACTCTCCTGAAGATGATGATGATGACGATGACGATGACGATGACGATGTCGAAACGAGTGTTGTAGAAGGCGATAATGCCAATTTTGATTGGAGGAATTATGGTGCCGTTACAAGCGTAAAAGGTAAGCATAATTTTATGAAAACAAATATACTTAGTTTAATTGTGACCTAAAATCTGAAGAATTTTTAAAATGTGCAACATGTGACAAACCATGCGTATCTATTGGCTATTTAGTAAACTCACAAAAAAATTATACCTATTATAAGCATTAAGGAAATTTAATTCAAATAGCGTATCGTTTTATACCCACCGAATAAATTGTTAGTAATTGTCCTAGAAATACATCGTATAGTAATACCCTGAAAACCTGTGTTCTACTGTTTTTTAAACACCTACAGATGTTTTTCTATTTAAGGTCCTATTAAATTTACTGCAAATATTTTCAGTGTATGTTCTACTTGTGAAGCTGAACAACTTTTCTTCGTAATATTTGTCCGAAATATGAAACAAAATTTGGACCTCCCATACAAACTGCCGCATGTTTTGGATATTTTTGTATGTGAAGTCCAAAATATTTTTTAATATTTCGTAAAAATTTTACTAAGAAAAGTTGTTTAGTTTCACGAGTAGAACATACCCTAAAATATTTGCAGTGAATTTTATAGGAACTTATATATTTTCAATATGTATGAGTGTTATTGAAGTGATTGTTTTTCGTAGATCAGACGACCCTGTGCGCAGGATGCTACGCGTTCACAGCAGTCGCTGCTATAGAATCCTCAGCGTATATCTCTAGAGGCTGCAAGCATTTAGACGAACTGAGTGAGCAAGCCATCATCGACTGTACTTGGGGGTGCGAGTATTTTATTTTATTTGGGGAGCTTACACACCTAAAATGTTAATATATATAAACAAATGTCAACTAGAAGTATATGTCACATTATTTTTCATATAGGTATGCATTTTGAAATCCTGTAAATAACATTTTTAACCCGTTGTTGGCAGCTAGACGAGTACACTCGTAATTATTTTTTCTTAAATCGCTACTAGTATTCTCGCAGTTAGCGGAAAACGTGTTAGAGAATGGGAAGTTTTTAAAAATTTTGTTATTTGTAAGGTACATCCCATCCAAGGCCCCCAGTCTTCGAAGGCCCAATCTCAGAAAACCGTTTAAAATACGTTCGGTTGGCGCCAAATTCATAGCAAGCGTGAAATGAACCAATAGGAACGCAGGGACACGAGAGCGGTCCGCGTGCGGCCGCTATTTTGCCAGTGACGGCTGGTTGTTCGGTGACCTCGGGCACGGCCAGTGTTTTTGCTATTTTGCGCTCCCACTAAACAGTAGTTTTCAATAAGTTAATACTGCAATTTATTAGTAGATTATTGTTGAATGTGTTTATTTATTTATCATTCCATTGATATTCGTGTAGGTATGTCTGGTTTTAACGCTATTTTATTCATAAATTGTGAAAACGGGTTGCAAGGCCCCGATCGGTTAGGAAGGCCCCACAGGGTTGTTGCTTGGGCCTTACAACCCCTGTTGGGGCCTCTCTACACTGCTGCTGTCTTATACGGCCCATAAATTTTTGGAATTTTTTATTAACTTTACATCCACTTATGTTATTGATAAAAATAAATTTTGACACCACATTTTTATTTTGGGCCTTGTAACCCACAATCGGGGCTATCCAAACCAAATACCGGTAATAAGGCCCAATGTATGAAAAATTAAAAGCAATAATTTTAAAAATTTATACCTTTTTCTAAGCTAAACAAAAATACTTTTGGGATTAATGGCAATTTTTTTGCTTTTAGCTCCTGAAATTTCGATTGCCAGGCTGTTTTCTTCCTCACGGAGAAAGTGAAGTCTTTTTGGAAAATATTGATTCTTTCACAACTTTTTGCTTTTATTTAGGTTCAATAATATGTAAACATTCATATAAGTGTACCTTTTTTTGTAATTAATGCTTACTTTAACTCCAAACGTAATAAAATTGGCAGGGGCCTTATAACACATGCCCAGTTTAGGAAGGCCAAAAATCGATGTTTTGAAAAATGATCAAAATTGTAACTTTTTATTGTCAAAATCATAAAAAAATCATATAAGTCAATTAATAGTAAATTTTGCTATACGTTGCAAACGTTGTTTTACCTGAGGGTGATAAAATAAAGGTTTTATTTCGGTTCGTTGTTAGGTGGGCCTTATTACCCGGGTCTACCTTATTATTTACTACATCCTACATCTTTATGGTACAATGAATAGCCTAAGAACTCAGAACTTTTTACTTCAGAACTCTAGATGGTGGCAATTATGGCTGCGCTGGAGGAACCTACGAGTATGCTTTAGAGTGGGCAAAACAAAATGGTGTACCACCGAAATCAGAATACGGACCGTACTTGGGAATGGTATAATAGATGCGTATTTGATTTTTATTTATTTCCAAATTAGGTGTCATATTAATTTTTCTATTTTTCTGCAGGATGGACAGTGTAAAATGGCAAACATGACCAAGCTTGTAAGAATAAGCGGCTCTACAAAACTTGATAAAAAGAAACATGTTATTAAGGTAAAATATTTTTTTAATTCGTAAATCTCAGAAACAGTAAAAGATTTTAAGTTATGTTTTTTGTGTTCCACAGGACACACTTCGGGATAATGGACCCTTGCTAGCTACTTTAGATTCAAACCATCAGTCGTTTTTGTTTTACTCGAGTGGGATATACGAGGAACCTTTATGGTAAGACCTAAAAATATCATGAAGATGTTTTAGTATTTTTATATACCTAGACAAATCAATAGGATGATTATTTGTTATTCTACTATATTTTCTATTCAAAAGTAATAAAAAAGGAATTAAACTACTTATTTGCTTTAAACAACCGACAGTTTAAAAAAAAATGATGCGCTTGAGTATTTTTACCTATTTTAGTTAAAAATAAGTACCTAGACTCATTTTTTTTACCTATTTTAGTTCCAATGACCCGCTTGATCGTACCCATGGCGTTACAATAGTTGGTTACGGTAGAGAACTGGTTAAGGAGAAGGTCATAGAGTATTGGATCATCAAGAACTCTTTCGGCACCAATTGGGGCGAGAATGGATACATGCGCATTGATATTAAGGGAAATCTGTGCGGTCTTAAGAATGACGTTTATACTGTAAATTTTCAGAAAAATAAATCTTCAGATTGCAAACTGCGGTCTGTATGATCCGCTAACACCTTAAAGTTTTGAAATTCATAAGTGTTTTAAGCTTTTTCTGTTTAAGACATGTGAAGATTTACTCTATTTTGTGTTTATATCCTACATTATTTAAATAATTTTATACCTATTTTGTGCTGTAGTAATACAATCACATTTTTGCATAATTAGATAAGTAACAAAGTTGTAGTTAAATAAAATATTCCTAATTAAAATGTCCATCTGTTTTAAAATGCAAATCGGTGTTTCAAAAACAAATCCAGTATACCTACCTTCAACAAATCCTTTTGTATCCCAAAGGTCGCCAAAGCTAAACGGATGAAAGCTTTTATTTATATCCAGAGGTGAAAAGGCGAATTTCATTTCACACAAGTGGAAAACGTGACAAGGCACTTTCATGAACAATGTATTATTTTTTTATTTCCCTCGCTGTACATATTATCCCATGTTTGATATCCGAATGACAGCGAACAACCAGATGTCCCAGACAGGTCTCATTCTCCGATGACTCTACTTTTGTGTTTCACCATCTCATTCTTCTTTTGTTATTCTCACAGCTACCTCTTATTGTAAGGGTGTAAGGTTTATAATGCCCATTGTAGTGTCACATGAAACGCATGTGAATTGTTGCTGCCAGATCTTTTATCACGTTTTTACGATTCACTGAAGACGTGCCAAACTAGAATGCTTTTAATGAAAACAAGGAGCTTGGTGGATACTTTGTTATTATAAACTGAATACAAAAAATCGCATTTGCTGTTATAATAATTAAAATAAAGATGAGTTACAGGCTGTTATGTCAAACAAAATGTAGACTAGCTGTCTGGTACATATTATGTAAGCCCTTGTATAGTTATCCTTGGGGTGCTTAGGTTAGCCCGCGAGCTCAGCGACGTCTCAATTTGTAAAAACAAAGCCGCTATCTATCATCGCTGACGACCATCGCGAGAGGGATGGGAAATAAGACGGTAAATATCCCATAATATTTTTAGAGGTTCCGTAGTATCATTTGGTTCATAACGTTTTAACCTAACTCTGAAATTGCTAACCTCCAGATATTAATACTACGAAATATATACCTACGAAAAGCAAGTGCTAGAAAGCAGCAGCACAGCCATTGCCTAATATTGATCTAAAGTAATCAGATTTTACTAATCGAAATATAGGGAGACTGTAGTCGCAAAAAAGGATACTATATACCCACGCATATAACAAGCAACTGCGTATGTTATTAAGAATCTCAAATACCTACTTCTAATACTACCTTGACCTTTTGCCTATTTTGATAAAACAACTTCAAAATAATATCGGAGAAACTCTTGACTTCAAAATACTTCGTAAGTTGAACGAGAGACCGATTTGAAAACTTTCAGCTTTGTAATAATAGGACAGTATTTACCGACGAAGTATTTATTGCTTTGACTATAAATGTTTAGGTAGAGGTGGATAAATGGACCTTTTTGTTACTCCCTGTACTCCCTAACAAGAATACTATTAGTGCTGAACTCGGGCATTGTAGGTGCAATTGCGGATATTTAATTCTACAAAGTAAAAGTTCAGAATCTGGATCTGACGGGAGAAAGAATATAATAAGTAATAAGTAAGTATAGTAAATAAGAAATGCGTAGAAAATTACGTAAATCATAATAATAATTAGCTGCCTACTTTTCACCATAATTTACGATATATCTACTTCAATATTATAATCTAGTACAACATTTTAAACAAATTCCAAGAATTTAAGTTTAGATTTAAAGTAGTCAAAGCGTTTAAGCGATATAAAGACATTCGTTAATATGTATACCATCTACCTATAATAAAAAATAGACCGTGACATTATAACTCTGTGATATGATATACCTATCTACTGAATAAAATAAAATATAATACCTGATAGCACCCAACTGATGGAAGGATGGATTTTTTGAAAATCGCAATCAGTTGCTTTATACTATAAATGGTAGGTATATCTAACAATTCTTGATATCCTAAAAAGATTACATAAATGTTATTCTGATACCTACCAACCTATTTACAATAGGTAGTAAAATATTGTTGAAGGTTTTCTTAAATTTTACGGAACACTTTTGGTATTAGACGAAGGCACGAAGAGCTGGAGATTATCGCGAGCCATCAATAGACCGCTACGACGATATTCCGCGGATTATCACGTCATGGAGAACCATCATGCTCAATCGCGTCAAGATCCTTTAGTATTATTTTATTCAACATCAAAAGAACGTTACCAGAATACATTATTTTTGTTTATCCATCAGAAGTTTTGTACGCTTGAAGTACTTCTAAAAGCTTTTTTTGTAACCTCTTCTAATTAATAATTAATTCAGAGTTCTGAATTTAAACTAGAATAGACGAACAAAAATATTATAACTACATGCACGCTCACCCAACTGCGTATTTCGCTTTTCTGGCAGGTATCGTCCAGTGACCCCAAGAATGAAGATGCTTGATGCTTGGAATAATAGGTAAAGTTGCGGATTCGAGTCCTATTTTCTAGACTGTTAATCCTTAGTATATAGTGTAATGTAGTACGTACTTTATTGTATTCTTATACTACTATCCAAGTAAATACCGTGAAAAATGGTTACAATTTTGCAACAAAAGAGGTCATAAAACTTCATATGAGCTCCAAACTACCCCCTTTAAGCCTACACCTAACATTGTACGACCACTGTAGCTTGACCTCCCGTCTTCCTGAAGAAGTGGAGGAAATAAGTTTAGTTTAACATGGCTAAGGTATTATATTAGTTTGGTCGGTAAGGACTATGATCGCTTGTGGGAAATGTCCGTCGATATACAAAATGATGATGAAGTGGAAGCATTTTTTTGTTCGAAGAATTAGTATTGAACGTAGATTTTATGACCGTGTGTACGGGATCCTTTAGATCTCATGCTCATAACGTAAATCAAGTGAAAAGAGATAAAAGTCGTTTTCTGAAATATATAGAGGGATTCCCTTTTAACGCAAGTACGGTCTGTTATTTAATGTTTTTTGGACCTTCAGAAATATACAAGCTCAAGGTCAGCTAAAATATAGTTATTTAATGTATGTTCTTAATGAAATTCCAAGAAAAGGTCGTGGAAGGGAACATTACAAAGGCTTTCTTAGAATGCAGGAAAATGGTTATAGGAGTTACAGACACAAGTCCCTAGTATCTCGCTTTATTTGCAATAGGATGTAAATAATTATGTCGATTTGCAAAATCTGGGCAGAACGGAAAATACATGTGAAAAAATATTTGCTCGCCTTTAGTGTCGATTGTTCGTTAGCTCAGAAATATTTAAATGGATTCATTCACAGAGCGTTTCAACAAATATTATTCAGAGTCGAGATCACGTTGTTACAAGGGCCTTGTAACGAAATGTCAGGAAAAACCCATTGCTATGAATAATTTATGTAGATTTATGTAACAAACCGCCAGAACGATTATTATTCCAGAGTTTATCCTACGTTGATTTGATAACGGCCCCTCCCTGGTGGAGGCCCCTGTCTACATGGAATACTCTGTTCTGTTATGGTAATGTTATATCTTTCACCCGTTACAATTGCTTGAGGATTATCCTGAACAGTATTTAAATGCAGATTAAACTAACTTACCTTGGGGTACGTTTGGGATCTCATCAATATTTAACAGATTGAGGTATAGAAAGTTTGCCGAAGTTTCGTCGGTTCGTTCTGATTTTGTGCGAATTGTTTTTAGGTAGCGTTTATTTGGTGACATGACCAAGTTTGGTGATGGCACCTCACTGAGGAAGATAAAATATTGAATAGTTGATATGTGTTGGTAAGATAATAAACAGAAATGGAAAAGGTAAGAAAATAAGGCAAATTTAAAAGAATAAGTCAGTATAAGTAGGTGATAATTAGGTTTATAGATTACTTGTCTTGCGACCCTATAAAACTATTGAACAAAAAAAATTAGGTCTCTTTCTTGTTTTTGGGTCAATGGCAATGTAGGCAATAATTTAAATTAGATTCATGTCTGGAGCACAAAGGAAAAAGATATCATGATCTTTTTCACGATAATTTTGAGAATAGCCTTTACAACAAAGCAAACGGCTCCATCCACCCGGTGAACCTTTCATAAACAAGCTTCTGTGGATGAAACCGCCTGTCTGTGTGCCTAGGTAAATTAAGTTACGTTTACTATAGGTATTTAGGATATTTACATTCTTAGTCTAGAAAGCTACCTAGCATCAATACGTCAAATGGAGAAAACTCGTGTCGGAGGCTCAAACTCAGACACTGAGCCACGAGGGTAGGTACTCCGTTTAAAAAATATATCTTTTAAGAGCGTTTTAAACTTTTAAGACATCACAAACCCCACTCTCATTTTCTGCAGTAAGTCTATATCATATCTATTCAACACACAAAATATCTGATTTTATAATAATTTAGTTACCTGATAAATAAAGGTGTTACTATGCTAGCAACACAACCCGAAAGTTGATTATCTTGTAAATGATATTCCGTCTATTCTAGAAAATTATCCAGAATGAATAGTTCGGAGAACTGGCACTCGAAGGTCGCTGATGTTTCACCTTCCCGCATAATTCAAATACACTTACACTCAGGTACCCTGCAGTGGTGTGGGAACATCAAATTGGATTACGGGTAAATTATCAGATATTAAGATTAGATTTAGTCCGCGTTCATATAGTTGGCAAACACCGATAAAGTGTTTAGCTATTTGATGGTACTCACATGCGGTGCATATGTATGTGTACCACGCACAGCTTTGCGATATTTATTGACCTCTATAGCAAACGACACCGAATTGACGAGTGGTTGTCAAAGTATGTCATTTGCTTACTGGCTGTCAAACAAAATACGTAAAATCGTGCTAGACGTGTCTCATACAGTACAGATTTTTTTAAAGCCTGTAACAATACTTGTATACAATTTAATGAATCACATATTTTAATGAATTACATACTGCGAGAATAACCTCGTCCGTATAAAATTTGCTTTGCGGGCAGGGCCTGATTTATATCCTTTGATCCAAGTTTATTTGAACTACTAGCTACCTATCAGAAATAGAAACTATTAATTACTTGCTCAGCAACTTTGCCTAATCACTTTATTGCGTAGTTTCGTACCTAAGATCGTGCGAGCGATTGGCTGACGTGTATCTTGATAATCATACGAGCAACCTTGGCCCTATTTATTAGTATTGAGCAAAATTGTTACTACCTACACAAAATTAGGTACCTGTTGAAAACGGTAATACCTATAAAACGAGGCTTGTTGAACTTCTTCATGTCACGATCACGACACACGCGAACAATTTTGCAATTTTCTACGACGGAATAACGAAATATTTTTTCAAGAAACACCGTAAAATAAACGTGATGTCTTAATTTTATGCCTTTCTTTTGCAGCGTTTAAGGCTTAAAACTGTACTCGCAGCATCCGCTATCCTTATTACTGACACTAAGCTGTCTGGCAGATATCCAAATTGTTGAAATCTAGACACATGGTGTCCCAAGTCGGTATGGATGTACCTAACCGCCACGTTTATATGCAGTGTCAAAACCAATTTCTTTGACTGCAACCACAAATTACTGCAACTATGTGTTGTTCTGTTCACATGTAATTAATAAAATCTTATTTATTTCTTGACATTAGGATGCAATGCGATGCAACTTTGCAATTTCGTGTAACCACCGTAAATCAGCACGTTTAACTCTCGAGTTAAATATTTTATCTTTAATATAAATTAAGTAAATTGCCCATTTTCAATCGAGTAAAAAGCCTTGCGGCCAATATGGCCCGTTTTATAGGCTGTGCGCTCATAAATGGGAAATAAACTGAGGTACATAAGCCCGATTCAAATTAATAGCTGACCGATACTGGTTTGATGTGATGATTAAAATTTAATATGAAAGTTTAGCTCGAATTCCCTTTTGTAAATGAATATATGATTAGTATGGTTAATTAATATTTACAAGGCAACTATGTAAACAAACAAGTAAGATCAACACCTCGATCAAGTCAAACTAGATAATCCCAGATCACGCGTAAAGCTTGCGCGTGAAAGACAGGAATTTGATAGATTAATAAAAATAAACGCAATTTCATAAAGTACTTACGACAATATAATACAAAAATGGTGCAATGTGCAATGTTGCATAAGCATGGTGATTTCGACTTCACAAATATGATCATGATTTGACTTCAAAATAATGTCTAAAGACAAAATCAAAGCATTCACCGCCATACAAATGTTCACTGGATAACCGCTTCTTCTAAAACGGAGCTAATGGAGTCGTGTTAACTCGTCTCCGATTAGATTAATGGAGTGTGCCATTTTTTGTGTCAAGTAGGGATGTGACTTGGTTGATGAAAAATCGATTTTTTTATAATCGATTATTTCTGGTCGCAAAAAAATCGATTTAAAATAAATCGATTTTTAATTCAAAAAACATCGATTTTTATTAATAATCGATTTTTTCGTTTTGCACCTTAATTTTATCAAAAAAATGTTAGTTTTATCAAAGAGCCGAAATCTAAAATTTAATACTGAGAAAACTGTGTATAAATAGCCGAATTCTTAAAATTAAGACCGAGAAAATCGGGTACGGTGTGTTATAATTCATGCATGATCAAGACGTTTGGTAAAAGAATATAGGCGAAAATAATCGATTTCAATAGTTTTGGAAATTTTGAAAATATAATCGATTTTTAATTAACCTTCCTATACCCGCGCTTTGGTCTGTGAGACCGACAGAATATTTTTAGGAATTTATCTTATAACACAAAAACGATACCGAGTCGAGACTTTTGCTAGCTGCCAGATTTGTGGATAGTTTTATGTCAGTGGTCACCACGCGCTTGTGGGGAACTTATGTGTGCGCATACTAGGCGCCAATCGGTCCGTGAGACCGACGCGGGTAAAGGTGTAACTTTTTGGGTAAGTATAAACTTTTTATTTACATTGTTTACTCGTTTTTTCTTTGAGTTATTTATTGTGTATATATATCTTAACCTATATTATTATTTTACAGTTTATATTCTATGCCGGAATAGAAGAATTTGTTGGAAGAATACAGCTCTGAGCGCCCCCGACCCCCAGGACGTGGAAACACCATTCCAGCTACGCGAGGAGCCACCCACGGGTCCGTTGGATGTGGTCGGCACCACTTAGGGTTCACCTCACCTCAGGGGGAGAAGCCGGAGCACCAACGGGCTCCAAGACAAGAGAGCGCACGAGCAGCCGTCCTAGAAGAGGACAGAAAGGTCCTGAACAGCGCAATCAGGACCCTTACTGAGGTCCAGGTCGTGCTCCGCATGGGGGCGGACGCGACCTCAATCGTCGAAAAGAGCCTCCAGCGCCTGATCTCTTCATACGGCGGGGTCATGGCCGCCAGGGGCGAACTGGAGGCTCTGGGACCCAGATAGGGTGGTGCTGCCTAACACAGCCTGACGTAGCCAATAGTGGCCATCACCTGACCACATCTACTACTCCACGTCGAGTAGTTAGGATCGTGGGCAGAATCCCAGAAACGCCCGGCTACCACCGCTTACTCGATATGACCGCTACCTCGGGACCGCCTTGCGAAGAGGATGAGGCAGCCAACTACCGGACACGACTCTCCAGATGTAACGAGCCGCCGCTGGCTGACGGACACTAGCTGGGCCTCCCCCAAAGGGGAATCACCCGGCTGGTTCGACCTCGCCGCAGCGTGAAGTTTTTCCTGGACTACTGAACCAGACAACCATGTCACTCACCAGAGTGACCACCCATCGCCCCACCTGTTGTCGCAGGTGGCATCCGACACCACGTTAGAGAGGCCATTGCCACGTGAACGTCTCCAACGTCGCAAACGGCCGTCGAGAAGAACTCCATGACGACGAAAAACACGGTATAACTGTGCCACTTGCAAAAAATACTTTTGTTGGGAACATGCTATTATGGTATGTCCTGAATGTTATGGTGAAACTGAAAACTGTGTCAGTCTGTGATTTTGTATTGGTACTATAAGTTTTTTATGAAATTTAGAGGTTTATTTTACTTTTTTAGATGAAAGAAACGTTTTGGATCTGTTTTTGTAGTACATACGAAAAAACTGTGAGCATTTTGTATAAAACGGATAGTCTAATAAATAATTAAAAACAAAGTGATTATATGATATATATTTTTTCATTATATCATTTACTTTTAATGTCCAACTTTATTTATATTGGCTTTCTTAGAAAAATCGTATGAATCGAGGTTTTAAACTTTCGGTCTGTGAGACCGTGCGCGGGTATAGGTGTCACAAATATTGGCGCGGGTATACGAAGGTTAATCGTTTTTTTCTACTCTTTGAATTAATCGATTTAAATCGATTTTTTTCAAATAAAAATCGATTATTAAAATAATCGATTATTTTTTCACATCCCTGGTGTCAAGCCAAATGCGAGGGAATAAATCAAAAGGTGAGCAGTCCAATGAAAAGTACTTGCAACATCAGCTTTATTCTTGTAAGAGTATACCTATTTTTATTTCATACATATTATGAATACCTAGGAATATCTACTATCAGTCAGTATAGGTAGTTGAATTAACTTACTTCTCTGATTAAGTAGGCCAAAATGCATCTTGGCCTCCGAAACAAGCTTTTTCTCTGAACCCTGTCCTGCGGTACCTCCAGCCTGTTACTGATTAAGTTTATCATAAATCTAAAAATAAACGCAGACGATTTCACTGCAGTAGTCTTTGAAATACAAGGATATTGCCGGATATAGAACGTGTGTCACTCGTCTACATCACATACTGATATAATCTAATTCGATATCGGCTTCCGTGATGTTACGCCTGCAAAATGGTGTGCAAAGAGAAATGCGATTATGCTTTCAAAACGTGCTTGCAGTTCAAATGATCGCAATCTCGTAGGTGTTGCTATTTGCTTGCTAGTCAGTTCAGAAATATTTTCAGTTTGAAAATTATGATGTGTGAAAATACTTCTTGTTTTTTATTGACAATTTGAATTATAGAGTACGGATGAGTAAGTAAATATTTAATGAAAGCACCAATTTATAGCAAGGAAAATAAGCTTTGCACCAAGAATATACCTTCTCAAGATGGAACTTTGATCAAATTCTGCTAATTTAAAGATACTGAGGCGTACTGAAAGTTTATGTAAGTAAATTAAGTTCGTAAATACCTTTACATAAAAAGTCTTTCATTCCACTTCATAGAATAAGTAGAGCAATAGAAGTAGCTACTTTCAACTTGTCTCGTCATTAATTTCCTACTGAGAAGTTTACTGAGCCTTTTTCTATTAGAGTCGGACGGTCCAAGAGGTCTCGGTCCATGTGCCTCATTAATTGAATTCCTTCTACGAGTCCATTGTGCCTTGGGCTATTTTAGTACACTGCCCACAGGGCTCGATTTGGCATACATTTCTGGTTATAATAGGGGCGACAGTACGATAAACGAAAGATAAAGCAGCAATTCATGCCAAAACTGGGTGTCAGAGCAGGATAAGCGAAATAGGCTCCTTTCTTATTAAGCCGTCACCGTGATGAGTATTTCTGACCCTAACGGTCTTGAAAGGATATTTTGTGCTGCCGCGGTATTGTTGCCTCGAGAACTATAGGAATTTCGAGCATTTCTTGTAGGTTAGCACTACGTATTAATTTAAAGGGTTTTTCAAATATCGTTGGACAGTTTGGTGTCACGCACAATGTGATAAAGAAGAAAAGACCTTTTCTAATTGATAAACGTTTCTGTTTTTTGTAGTCAGGAATTGATTATTATTATATCAAACATACACAGTGGGTGCATTAAATGTGACACTAAGTTATTAGGTGTGCAAGTAAAAGACAAAATATGTAATACTACACTTAAGTTCCGTTACTTAACATTCTTGAAGCTTTTAGACCTATATCTACTAAATAGATACAGTTTTCAATTACAGTTAAGAAAATAAATTACCTCAAATTGAGACCTTGTATTTACTATTATTTAATACTATTTAATGTTACCTAATTATTGAGTAAAAAAGTGCGATCTTCACAAAGAGTGGCTGGCTAGGTGCCAGTGCTGTTCCTCTTTAGGAAGTAGGTGGTCCTATTAAGCCCCTACATAGGGTAAAATTTTACTAGTGACCGATAGCAAAAATGCAGGACAGGCTGGTGACAAGGAACAACTTTTCCCAAAGAACATAGGTCGAAATGTGAAAAAATATTTGATCTTCCCGTAGTACCCGAAATTTTGTATAGGTTCAAGTTTTTGTCCTATATTCTTTGGGGAAAGCTTTTCCTTACCTATCACTAGCCGGTTTTGAGTTTTCGCTATCAGTCATTCAGTAAAATTTCATCTTATAGAATAGACCATTGGTAAAATAAATTTTTGCTTTTTAAGATATTCTACAACTTAGCTAATTAACTGACAACAATAGCGTCTAACAGACGAATGAAATGGAACAACACGCGATATAATTAGCAGAAGGTTAAATGCGAAACAAATACGCAGCTAAGGTGTGGTTTTACCTAATGGAATGTAATATCGTAATGTCCATTTTTCCCTTGAGGTCACACAGGTCATGAACTTTTCTTTAAAATAGGTAGGCACCTACTTTAGGTGGGTGTAGGAATGGTTGGTAAGGTATCACATCTTCCTAGGTGCATTGCATACTTTATTATATCGATACTACTTCTATGATACCGATATACCTATAGTCCGCTAGTGATCTATAGCAGCTACATAATATCATTGTCTTTACTTTCGAATGCCATCAGATCACGTGTGGGTGGACTATAAAAACCTTTTTAAGTACGACGGCTCCTGCTAAGCCTTTATAAGAAAATATCTTGTTTCCACCTTCACAAATCGGTCAATTAAGATACCTAAACACATACTTCGCCATTTTCATGTCATCGCGCTCGGTAGTAGATAATTTAATAGTTAATTCTGACCATTTCCTAGCGGTCATATCATAATAATTATCACAAAGGTCCAGTCAATGGCTGAAAACACAAAGTCCGTCGTTGCTCGGTTTCCCACACAACAATAATATGTGCTACAACGAATGAAATTTATCTCAAAATTTATGACTATTAATTTTTGACTGCATTATTTGTAACTAGGTACAGGTTTTAATTAATTCTTTTACTTGACATTTATAGTAGTACGGGTCCTTAGCTGGAAGTATGGTCCCATCTGGCAGAAAGCATGAAATTTGGCATGTGTGTAGCTTATATATGTAAGCTTCAGGAAAAGAAGGGAAGCAAGTTGGACCCCCCCTGCTTCCCCCTTTACCCCCCCCCCCCTTTTATGCCCCGAATTTCAGTTATCTTTATTTTTCTCGGAAACTATTAGAGTTATGAGAAATCTGTCAAGGTAGGAAATATTCCTTATACGATTGTCTATAAAATTGTTCTTGGGTCAATGTTGGTAGGACTTATACTTTTCGAGTTATCCTTCTGAGAAACCCATCATTTTTTTTTAAGGTGACTTTCAGCTCTGAATTTGCCATAACTACCATGTGATAGAATATTATTTCAAACTTGCTATTGGTGTTTGTTAGTTAGGTAGTCTTCAAAAGAAATCCGCAGAGACAACACTTCAATCACGCCTGTGGGGATGGGGGGAGGGGGGCAAAGTTTATTTTTTCCGACCTGAACTTGAGGACTTCTGACTCGTTAAGAAAATGTGACAAGAGAAATTTAGTATCATTTTCGAATAAACCAAGGACGGAGTATTCATTTCAGGGACGCTTTTTGGTACATTTCATACAAAAATATAAATATATTAAGTGAAATAGGAAAAAAATATGTTTCGTTCTCATTCAAACGCTGTTTTCTTCATGACCTTGAGACATTGAATACCAAATTTTAAAACACTTCTCGTGTTAGGTAAACAATTTTTTTGGAAAACTTCCAAAATTTCACCGCAGGCAGGATTTGAACCTGCGACCTTCGGCATCAGTACTGCCGACGCCCTAACCAACTGGGCTACCGCGGTTCTAATCGAGCCCGCGAAATTATGGAAGTATATCTTGTCCACTATCGCGTGGATGGGCTCCATCTACCGGGATAGTTTTGCAACTAATTCCCAGCGACTAATTCATTCTTTACAGATTGAATGTAGTCAAAGCGATGAAAACCCGCGATAAATTGAATACCAAATTTTAAAACACTTCTCGTGTTAGGTAAACAATTTTTTTGGAAAACTTCCAATATTTCACCGCAGGCAGGATTTGAACCTGCGACCTTCGGCATCAGTACTGCCGACGCCCTAACCAACTGGGCTACCGCTTACCTAACACGAGAAGTGTTTTAAAATTTGGTATTCAATTTATCGCGGGTTTTCATCGCTTTGACTACACGCGTGGACAAGATATACTTCCATAATTTCGCGGGCTCGATTAGAACCGCGGTAGCCCAGTTGGTTAGGGCGTCGGCAGTACTGATGCCGAAGGTCGCAGGTTCAAATCCTGCCTGCGGTGAAATATTGGAAGTTTTCCAATAAAATCCTTGAGACATATTTATTAGATAATAACACATACTCGAAGACATACTCACCCGGATTATAAAACCATAATATATTCCAGCATAAACTACCCTTCAGTATAAACAACATTTCCTATGAGGGCATTTCCCTATCCGGAATGATTTAGCGACAATTGAGAAATTAATATAAGTTTGCGGTTGGTTATTTTTGCATACAAAATCTATGAATTTGAAATTTTTCCAGCTACAAACATAACTTTGTAAAAATATTTAGGCTTCTGTTGGCTAGGTAGTTATGCACCATGGACATCCTCATGTCGTACAAGTCCGAGCCTGAAGGTTAGGCATAATATCGCAAGTACATACTCATGTACTTGCAGGCAGCCGACGCTGCATTTCAGGAAGTCCACCTGCATAGCGCCTTGGGTGGTAGAGCTGGTGCTCTCCGTAGAGACGTGGGCGCACAGACGCTACGTTAGCATTTTAAGCTTAGCCCTAAGATTCAACTTGCATTTTCATTATTAAATGTTCAGCCTCCGAATCGGCTGGACGTACCTAATTAAGCTCTCTTTTATTTTAAGATAGTTTTTAAAAAACCCAATAACGCTCCCCGAAAAATGACTGGCGCAGCCTAACGGATAATTTTAAAAGCTGCCTAGTCTCGCGTTCGCGTAAATCCAGAAACGGACAGTTCCGGAAAGTGATTTTTGTGCCCAAAAACTGTGTTACGAGTATCAAAATCTATTCGTCTATACATACGTTTTTATGGTGGTGCAAACAAGCGAAAAGAGACAGTGCGCGCAGTGAATTATCCGTCGAACCAAATAAATTTGTCTACACGGAGAGAGCAGCATGAAAGTGATTGGCTGGTGAGTGAGACTTTTTCGCCTTCCTTTCCCTATATGCTTTATTATCTTGGGATCAAACCTCGCCCAGTTTAATATGTTATTTGGTTTCTTTAAAAAAGGGATTCGTATCAAAATCTATGAAGACCTTTAGTTAAGCTAATTTTAAGACCCACTATTAGTTAGGATTCTGTATCAAACTCTACAGAAAGGGATTCGTATCAAAATCTATGAAGACCTCTAGTTAAGTAAATTTTAAGACCCGCTATTAAAGATTCTGTATCAAACTCTACAGAAAGGGATTCGTATCAAAATCTATGATGACCTTTAGTTAAGTAAATTTTAAAACCCGCTATTAGTTAGGACTCTGTATAAAACTCTACAGGTTCTTGTGATAGTGATAAGCGCACGGTGAGTTTCACCCACGCGCGAGTGACGGTCGTACCGACGTCATAACATAACGTTCTTAGTATTATCTACAGCGTGTTCTCTGTATCAAAATCTATAGAGTCACATTAGTTAAGCTTTTATACTTTACATTTTTATATTTTTGTGTTTTTACAACTTATACAAACTTTTATACATGTTTTCTGAATATATAACTTTTACAAACATATACACATTTTATACAAGCTTATATAACTTTTACAAACTTTTACACCTTTTATACAAGCCTATATAACTTTTACAAACTTTTATACATTTTATACAAGCTTTTATAACTTAAACAAACCTTTTTACAAAAATGGCGGAAGCAGAGCTAAATCTTATTCCCGGAGAAATGTTAAAGCTTATTCCCCAATTTAATGGCGATAGACGTCAATTAAACTTGTACATACGTAAGAGCGAATATATCATCGATCGTTTTCGTGGCAATAAAAATGTATTGCAAGACCAGTATGTATTTAATGCAGTGACTAGCCGTCTGATCGGCGAGGCGTCCGCTCTTATCTTATCAGTGAACGCGAGGACCTTACGACTTGGGATGAGGTCAAGGCCTTGCTTATACAACATTTTGGAGATCCGCGCTCTGAAGAGTGCATAGCAATTGATTTAGAAACTTTAAAAATACGTCAAGGTGAAAGTTACGGTGATTTTTGTAAGCGGATTCAGTCAGTTCGTTCCAACTTGTTTTCAAAACTCAACTTGATCGCAGACAATAATCTTAGGGAGAGTAAGAGAACTATATACAACCATACAGCGCTTAACGTTTTTCTGTACAACTTACCCGAGAAAATGGTGCGTATTGCTCGCCTACACGAACCCGCAACTTTAGAGGAAGCTCTACAAGTTGTTCTGGAAGAAGTTAATTTCTTAGATCAGTATCACATGCGTAATAAAATGACCTTACCTTCCACCTCCACTCAGAAAAATCCACAGCCTCAGCATAGCACGAACACCCAGCAGAACTTTGCTAGGCAACCAGCTTTCCAAGTTCAAAATCAGCCAAGATTTAATTACCAAAATCCTCAAAGCCTGCAATTTGGCTATAGGCCCAATTTTAACCAAAATCAAAACCAGAATCGTAATTTAAATCCGATTCCATTTAGATTTAACACTCAGCAAAATAATTTTGGCTACAGACCCCCGAATTTTAACAACAACCGTCAACCTAATCAGATGCAGTTCGGTTATAGACCCCATGGCCTTCAGCCACAGCCGCCAATGCGACCTTAACAATTTGGCATGCAACAGCAGCAACATAATAACCCTAACCGTAATATAACATACTCCAATGATGTATCTATGCGAACCGCACCGCAGCGCCGTGCGGAACCGTTTCGTCTTCATGAACTTGAATTAAATGAATATGAGTCATACGAACCCTACTACTATGACGAGTCGTATGATGAGTATTACGATGGCAGTACTTACCCGGAAGAAATTCCCTTAGCAATTGAAAATTCCGATGTGATTCAACAGGCAGAGCCCTCTGACCTTGATCATGGACCTGAAAATTTTACCCTTGTCCCCAAGGACAAGCAACCCAAGTGATAAAAAATAATTGTGATAAAGAAAATTTTTTACGCGTGCCTTATGTACACCTTCCTGAACTTGATGGGAGCTTCATGATCGACACGAACTACGCTGACGCTTTGTCGCGTATACCTGTAAATGCCCTTGACTCAGACTCCGACCCTGACCTAAAATCACTAGCAGTCAATGTAAGTGACACAAACTCCATAATCAGTATCCATAGCGATTCAACTTCCGATGCCCCCGAGACATTAGCCTTCGAAAATGAAGACTCATGTACTGTACCTGTTCCTTCTATGTCCAGCAGTCGAACCCAAACAGCTCACTCTGGTGATGAACTGGAATCCCATGGCATCCCTATCCTTAGAGAAGCAATAGACACCAAACCAAACCAAATCATTGTGTACTCTTGGTTTAAAAACTCTACCCAAGTTAAAGATTTGTCTAGACCAAAACAAAAGGTATTAGAGATTTTTATCCCCGAGAATAACGAAGAATTAATCAAAAAGTTCCTCTTGGAATATGTTAAGAATAAAGGAAAATATTTCATCTATTTCGAAACAGAAAACTTACGTAGAGATTTTGCTAGAGTAATCATCAACCTTTTTAAAAGTGGAACAGTAGAATTCTTTGAATGTACAGAGCGAGTGATTTTTGTGGAAGATGAAAGAGAACAAGAGGCTATCATTAGAAAACTTCACGAAGGCAAGACGTGCCACCGTGGCATTAAAGAAACCATGGTTAGGATCCGACGTAATTACTTTTGGCATAATATGCAAGAAACTGTATCTGCTATTCTCAATGACTGTGACCTGTGTCGCAAAATGAAATACGACAGAAAACCCATAAAACCCATGTTACAGTTAACTCAAACACAGGATGCTCCTTTTCAAGAAATATTCATGGATCTTTTACCATAGATGCCAAATATTACTTGACCCTGGTAGATGCTTTTAGCAAACTTGGACAGGCAATAGAAATCTCTAATCGATCTTCCCCAGAAGTAGTTCGCGCTCTCGTGAGATACTTCTCATTTTATGGCACCCCGCGAAAAATCAGCTGTGACCCTGGAGCCGAGTTCACTAATGAACTACTTAGAGAAATGTTAATTTTTCATAAGGTAGAGCTGCACATAACCACCCCTAACAATCCTAATTCAACCGGTATAATCGAGCGATTCCACTCTACCCTAATCGAAATTTATCGTTTGGCTAAATATGAGCAAAAATGTACTGATGCGGCCTCTATAATGTCATACTCTATAATGGCCTATAATCACACAATACATTCTGTAACAGGATTAACCCCTTTCGAGGTAGTTTTTGGTCATACTGACTCTACCACGCTATTTAACGCAAACTATAACCAGGCATACACACAACGCTTAGTGAAAGATCACGCCAAACGCACTAAGTTCTTGTACAAGTTCATTTCCCAAAAGATGCAACAAAGTAAGGAAAATTCTAGAGAAAAGCGTGGTGGTGAAACAGGCATAGATTTTTCTGACGGAGAAACGGTATTCGTGAAAGACGTTAATAAAAGGAAAAGTAAGGACAAGCCGAGGTATCGCAAAGCAAAAGTAAAAGGGAAAACTAAACGGAATGTAGTCCCTGTCATGGTAGGCACTAGAGAGACTAAAGCCCCGATTAAAAACATCAAACGTCCTCCACAGGTATTACCTGGCCGTCCTGGCACTAGTGCCGAAGATGACCCTGGGCCTTCAACTCGACAAAGTTGAGAAAAAATCCTGGCATCCTTCCAGTGAAGCAAGGACAGGCATTCAAACAGGACGATAAATGGGTCATAGTGAAGGTATTAGATCTGACCGGCATAGAGAATGACCTTAATTTTAATATTGATAGTTATATTAATTTTAGTAGATTAATAGATATAAGTAAACCTTTTGAACATGAGTTTAGAGGTGTTCGAGATCAAGTAGAGTTTCTTATGTATAATGCTTTAGAGAAGTTTCAGCAGCTTGTTCCAAAATAAAGATCTAAACGAGGCTTACTTAATCCTGTAGGCTCTATTATAAAGCTTATCACCGGTAACCTTGACCATGATGATGCAATACGCTACGACCAACTAATTTCACAGTTACAAGGCAAACAAAACCATGTTGATAAGAAAATGACCATAATCTCTACAATGTTGGATAGCTTAATAAATAGCACTGAAACCTTACATGAAAATACAATGATCTTGGATGAACGTTTAAAAAGAATTGAAAGAATAGTCAAAAATATTGCAACAAAAGAAAATAACTCTATCTACTCTACTTATGTATTAGGCATGTACACTATGTTCATAACTAACTTTCAGTCTATTTACTTAACTCTCAGTGAAACTGAAACAGCTTTAGCTTTCAGTAAGGTATCAGTACTACATCAGTCTATTGTTAACTCTACTGAACTCATGTTAATTTTAGATTTAATTTCAGGTACTCATAGTTTAATGTACCCAGTTTCTAAGAATAATTTAGTTAAGATAGAAAGAACAATGGTAGTAAAAGCTTATGTAAAAGGAAACCAAATAACTTACTTAATGGAAATACCACTTACCGATAATGTTACTTACAGTTATTACAAGTTGTACCCTTTACCTATTTTATCAGATAATAGAACAATCCTAATTATCCCTAAATACCCTTACCTTTTGGCGAAAGGTCCAAAATTCTTGCCACTCGCTAGCGCCTGTAGAGAAGTCGCTATCAACCAGTACTTATGCACAGAAGACGATCTCGTTCCATATCCAGAGCAAACCTGCGTAGAGCAACTGATAAGGTTTCAGGAGAACCTCACACTTTGCATCCCTCACGTCGTGATCATAGAAGATATCAAGCTGCAAAGGATCGGCCCTGTGAGTTGGATACTTTTCAGCAAGAACGTCGTGGTACTGACGAAGAAGTGTTCTGAAGATGTTAGTAGAGAACCGCTACGAGGCACCTACGTCGTAACCATTGATGAAAGCTGTGCTGTCTACGTCGGAGCTACGAGACTGAGCAACTTCCGTTTTACTTCCGAGAATCTGCAATATAAAGTCACCCCTGTCGTGACTCTCCCAGAGCTGCGAGCAACCAACATTACGGACTTCAGCAACGGTATGGTGAACCTGAAAGGCGTGAACTTGGACGATGTGAAGCACCTGTCGTGCATCCTGAAAAACGGACAGAACAGTAAAAATTCGGAAAGTGAAAGTGAAAATGTGTTGCGCGTACGAAGTGTTAGTTTAGCTACCATAGTTCTATATGTCCTTATAGCTATAGTTTTAATTTCATTTGTCTTATTTAGATTTAAGTCAATGGTTTTCAGTCATTGGCGAAATCATCAGGAACCTTCAGATGCCCCTGATAATTTCGCTCTTGGTGAGGGAGGAGTTATGCACCATGGACATCCTCATGTCGTACAAGTCCGAGCCTGAAGGTTAGGCATAATATCGCAAGTACATACTCATGTACTTGCAGGCAGCCGACGCTGCATTTCAGGAAGTCCACCTGCATAGCGCCTTGGGTGGTAGAGCTGGTGCTCTCCGTAGAGACGTGGGCGCACAGACGCTACGTTAGCATTTTAAGCTTAGCCCTAAGATTCAACTTGCATTTTCATTATTAAATGTTCAGCCTCCGAATCGGCTGGACGTACCTAATTAAGCTCTCTTTTATTTTAAGATAGTTTTTAAAAAACCCAATAACGCTCCCCGAAAAATGACTAGGTATTTTCTAATATTTTCGAAATTAAAATATTGTTTTATAATCCGGGTGAGTATGTCTTCGAGTATGTGTTATTATCTAAAAAATATGTCTCAAAGTCATGAAGAAAACAGCGTTTGAATGATAACGAAACATATTTTTTTCCTATTTCACTTAATATATTTATAAATGTACCAAAAAGCGTCCCTGAAATGAATACTCCGTCCTTGGTTTATTCGAAAATGATACTAAATTTCTCTTGTCACATTTTCTTAACGAGTCAGAAGTCCTCAAGTTCAGCTCGGAAAAAATAAACTTTGCCCCATTCCCCCCACCCCCACAGGCATGATTGAAGTATTGTCTCTGGGGATTTCTTTTGACGACTACCTAACTAACAAACGCCAACAGCAAGTTTGAAATAATATTCTATCACATGGTAGTTATGGCAAATTCAGAGCTGAAAGTCACCTTAAAAAAAAATGATGGGTTTCCCAGAAGCATAACTCGAAAAGTATAAGTCCTATCAACATCGACCTAAGAATAATTTTATAGACAATTGTATAAGGAATATTTCCTACCTTGACAGATTTCTTATAACTCTAATAGTTTCCGAGAAAAATAAAGATAACTGAAATTCGGGGCATAAAGGGGGGTAAAGGGGGGAAGCAGGGGGGGTCTAACTTGCTTCCCTTCTTTTCCTGAAGCTTACATATATAAGCTACACACATGCCAAGTTTCATGCTTTCTGCCGGATGGGACCATACCTCCATACAAGCTGCCAATTAAGAACTCGGACTATAGGAGTTTATAAATATTTATTTTAGAGGTTTCTGAAGATTTAGACTTTTGTATTTAAGGCGAATCGTTACGTCATACAAACGAAAATCTGAACTTTAATCGAGTTAAACATGAGCTAAACAACAATATAAATTGAAAAAAATGTGAAATGATAAAGTCACATATGGTCAAAATATATTACGTATTATCTCTACAAAAAAAAAATAACGTGTTTATCTAAGCGTGTTTATTGCAGCAGTAGCTCCATCTATGTTCATAAAGTGGTGAAACGGCTTTCACAGAGAAATCTGATGGTTAAAAAATTATATGTATTATTTTTCGAAAATTTTATAGAAACACGGGACTTCCCATCAAGATTTTTAATCATATTTTTGTATCCTTTACAGACGTAACTTCATTTAACTTTTGTATGGAAAGCGTCCCACCTTGTAATTTTTTATGTTTTTAATTTCTTCTGTTATACTTATTGATTTGTATGGATTCTAAAATTGTATGGATTCATGGCAAATAAATGGAAAAAAAGTGTGAGCAAGATTATTCATTTTACAGTTGTTGCAAGATAAATTACTTAAATTCATATTTTGTACTTGTAGTCCACCGTGCATCTATAAAAAACTGTCTCTAGGTAGCAAATTTTAGAAGAAAAAATATACTATTTAGTCCCAAAATTCGCAAAGTAACGATCCAAAAATAAGTGAATGTTTTAGTTTCTTTCACGGCAACCTAGAAAGTCATAAAATGTTATGATGTTTCCTACAGTTCAAAGTGCCACGATCTGCTATTTGAAATCCTCTTCACGAAATACCGCAAAACCAATTTTGGCACATAGATTAGTTAACGTGGTAAACGTGCCAAAAATCGAAACTGCCAACCCAGCAGAACGTATGGCATACCTACCTATACATTTGTTTAAAAGCTTACTATATAAAATAACTTGATAAAATCAGTATGTAGGTATTTTATCTATGTAGTCTTTATAGCGCTTATGAAACTAACACTAGATCACAAAACGAAAAATTTCAAGGCCTTTATAGTTTTTGCTATCTAGCCTAAATTATAAGAGTGAGCAGACGGAAAATTAACTCGTTTAATGAGGGAGAGATTTTCATTAACTAAGAGCTTAACTTTGGGGTAAATGAAGAGAAAACTAAAATTTGGAGAGTAGCTGGAATTCTTATTTTATCCACTACGAAATAGGCGAAAACGCAATCCAACTTAACTTTGAGAGTGGAGAGTTTTGCTTAAATATGTAGGTTCTTCTTTTAATAAGGAAATAAAACAAAAACATGTGGTGTAAAGCAGTTGATTGAAAATGATAAAGGAGGAGGGGGCAATCACACGTACCTAACGTCCCTTTGCTGTGCTATTTTTGACACTGTATAACGCATGCATTAGGACACTACGAATATCCCCCTTATTCCCATGCACATACGCGTCATTTCAAAGGGTTTGACAGACGCATCCGCCAGCGCTGCGTATCGCACTACGCTGTGTCAACAGATAAGGCTGGTGTTCATCGACAGCTGTTAAATTTATAATCGGTCGATGATATCTAATTCCATGTTTAAATTAATTTTTACTGTTCACCAAACCCTAACCACCATTTAAAGACTGTCAAGTGGCCTTAACTTGGCGATTTACTTAAACATCCTCAATTCGTCCATTATCTTACGGTTAGCCCCAAATCTTTAACAAAAAATGGTTCATCCCTATTGTCTTGCACTGCGCGCCCGAAACTTGGTCCACAAAAAACTTTTACGATGTCCCCCGTGGCGCTACTGCACCCTTGAGTGAGTGTAAAGTTTTTTGTTTTTAATTTGGCAGACTCGCATGCTGCTAAAAATAATAAGTACCTGCTCTATTTCCAGATGCTTAGGCAAAGGATACATTTTAATTTTGTAGTATAAAAAGGTTACGCTACCATGTTTGAACGCTGCTCTTGTTAATAGTAACAACAAGGAAACGGATGTCAATTTTACGTGGTCGCTTTAAACTTTTGGGTCTTTCATAAAAGTTTCATTCAAAAACGCTCGGTTGGTAGACCGACGTCCTAAAAGTGTTTGTGAACACCAAGAAAATCGCCGCCCCGTCAGTCACCGGTTATTTGTTAACGTACCCGTTAAGTAATCGTAGTATCATCAGCTGTCGGTGAACACCAGCCTCAGTCTGTTAAACGGACGTTACGTGTGATCGTCGCCTAACTAACATGAGTCAGATTGAACATAGTAGTGGGAGAGCCGACTGCAGAAATACCTATTTCATCAGGTACCATAATAGGCTAACTTTAGAACGTTAACTGACACGTAAACAAGTCGAAAGACGTAGGTCTGCCAGAGCCACTCCTGCCGAAAGATGAAAATAATCGATATTTATTGATAATTTTTCATCTGTAAAAATTTCTAAAAGTACCAGAATCAAAGTGCTGGCATCAGTGTACCATTGATAAATTATGTAAAATAGAACTTGTTCCATTATAGGAATTAATACTGAATGAATACGTACTTACGAATAATCGAGCGAACACACAAATCTGCTAAAGTATCCACACACTTGTTTTGTGTACAATATTTTTTACAACGAAATTTGAAATGCTTCGAATAATCTTTGATGTCATAATTCCAATATTCCGAAATTCCGTGACTAAAATTGACTCAGGTGTTATCCTACTCGAGAAGTTGGATGGAGCACTTTGGCTATGAACTTACAAGTAGTTTTCTTGCGCGCGGCTGTAGAGCAAACTCTCAGTAGTACAAACAGCGCAGCGTCGGAGTCACGTGATGAGATCCTACAGTTCAATTCAATTGTTTCGCAAACAGGGGGGTAGATTGTGTAGCGACCATTCAGATATAAGAGTTGAGTTCTTTTCATTCATACAATGACTAAGCGCAGTCAACATTGGCGAGACAAATCAATACTAGACTTCATCAACAAATAGAATAAAATGAAGCGCTTTTCCGCTTCTCTATCTTACTCCTTATATCTAGAATCCACTAACTCCTTATAATTTATAGATTTGACGGATTCTGATGCGCTTTTTTGTGAAAGATAAGAGCTATTCAAGAGAAATGTCGGATAAATCTCTTTTTCCAGCGGCAAAAATGAGCTTCAGTGGGTGACCTAGTAGATCATAAAAGTACCTATACCTTAATCCCCAATTGCTCGTGTTTCAGCTCCGTTGCCTAAAGATCTTAAAGGTTTCCTTTACTCCTGCCTATCAGACTGTAAAAGCTACATGAGAGCACATTGAGAGGAGTACTATCAGTTTTTTGATAAGCTAAATTGACTATTTCGGCTTTTTCTTACAAAGTTCTGCGACTAACAAGGATTCTTATCTCTTTTTATGAAAACCATTCACGTAGGTAAGTAAGCCCGTGACTTATTTCGAAAAAGATTACTAAAATGCTTCATGACAAGTAAAAGACTTCTCAGTTTCATAAAAAACTATTTTGTGAAGTTGTCTTTAATGCAGATTATCTATTAAACCATGTATTTTGGTGTTTTTTGAAACAAGATTGTTTGCGCAGGCAGTAACTCTTACCGTCGTAAAAAACATAGCTACCTTTTTTTAAAGATTACTCAGTCTTATTCCTTCTCGAATGAATCCAATTACTAAAATGGTTGCTCACCTGATTTTGAGCAAACAAGCTTCCACTTCATCTGATATCTTCGATTTTACGCCTTACGGTGGAATTATTAAGATTTTTCTTACAAAATTTGATATAACTAAGCTTAAATTTATTATGGAAAATTCTGCCACGCACACTAATGTAACTTCAATAAATATATTACCTCCATTAAATCGTCAAAGTGAACGTAGATTCTTGATATAAGTTCAACTGTCCAACATTTTATTCGCTATGAATATCAATCATTCATTCAGACTCCGGGCTGGTGTAGGAAGGTGCCACGAAAACAGAGTCAAGTGGGATTTCCCGGAGAACGACAGTTGTGATTGCGGTGCTGTCCAGACCATGGGTCATTTACTAACCTGTCCCTATTGTCCAAACTCGTGCACGCTCCAAGACCTGCAGAAAGAAAACGCTAGAGGCATTTCTGTGGCCAAGAATTGGACAATAAATTATTTAAATTGTTACCGTCGTCTCGATGAAGAAGAACCTTAACTTATTTGAAGAAATTAATTGCAATGTACTATGCTACTACTACTACTATAACAGCCACAATAAAATCCACTACTGAACATGGGCCTTCCACTAGTAGGGGGGAATGGTAATTGTTATAAATGTAAATATTGCCACTAAAACCACGAGTTTAGATGTTTGTAAGTCAAGTATTTTTATTAGAGTGATGTATGACTGTTATAAACATTCTATATCACATTGACAAAGTCAATTCAAAATACATAATGGACAGGGTGTGCCATTATCTAAAAAGAGTATTTACAACACCTCCCCGTAATGGGACATCCTGTACCTATATACAAATAAACGACATATCAAAGTTACTGTACAAACACACGATAACACAACACAAAATTTACACTATACACAAACAAAAATAACATCAACCTGTATATACACTTCACCAAAAAATTCATCCTGTATATACACCTAACCTAGAGAACTATTTACATACCTACCTAACGATGATCTGAATCCTAGCCTAATCCTAATGCACATGAAAATTTACAGTGTTTGATTTTTGGGAGAGGCTTGGTGAGGATGTCTGCGATCATGTTATGTGTCGGTATGTATGAAATGATGTAGTCCTGTTCTGAGAGTTGGCGTATGAAGTGATGTCTAATGTCGATGTGTTTTGTGCGAGCGTGGAAAGTGTTGTTGCGGGTGAGTTTGATTGTGCTTTGATTGTCTGTATGAATGGTGAGTGGCTGTATGACGTTATAGATTTCTTTAATGAGAGTGCGAAGGTAAATGGCTTCTTTACAGGCTTCGCCTAGAGCCATGTACTCTGCTTCTGTTGTGCTCAGTGCAGGGGTGCGCTGTTTCTTGGATTCCCAAGAGATGGCAGCACTGCACATCTTGAAGACGTACCCTGTGTACGAGCGCCTATCTATAACGTTGCTGGCGTAGTCAGCGTCAGCATAGCCGGTGGGATACCCTTCACCATTTTTATAACTTAGTTTTAGGTCCTTAGTATTCTTCAGGTACCTTAAAAGCCGTTAAGTTAGTTTAAGGTCCTTAGTAGCCTTCAGGTACCTTATAACCCGTTTGGTTAATCTGGTAAAAAGCTACTAAATGAAAAAAAAAATACAGTCTGGACTTCTTTACCTTACATTACTGTTATAAAATGTAAATATTACCACTAAAACCGAGTTTAGATGCAGTCAAAACATCACTCTAATAAAAATAAGCTGTCTTGCTTACATCTAAACTCGGTTTTAGTGGTAATATTTACATTTTATAACAGTAATGTAAGGTAAAGAAGTCCAGACTGTATTTTTTTTTTCATTTAGTAGCTTTTTACCAGATTAATTGGAATTAATATACACATTCTTAAAACGTTGTGAATCATTACGACCTATCCGTTACGTGGCAAACTATGCCGAGTACCGTAATTTATTCACTGTTTTACTCGATCCCACTCCAATTTGGTGTGAATCTTTAAATTGGCAGTTCGAGAACACCTGCGAGCAGAGCCAACTTTTTTACTACAATGTTGGAATGAGACAACTAGAGAAACACGCATTTGTGTTATGGCTTCTCTGTGTGTTATATGTTTTCTCCGTGGCTTTGTTAGTTTAGTTTGTGTACGCTCTGTCTGTGCATATAGCCAATTCAAAAAATGACGTTACGTACGCAACAACGAAAATGGTTAAATAAATGTTTTACAATGTTCTTTCCATGTTTTCATGTCGTCATTTAACAGAGGGCGCCACAAGGTTTTTAAAACGCGCTATATCGGAAAAGTTGTGTGACCAACAATCCATCCTTTTTTATATTTTTCTCTGTTTTAGGTACATGAAATAAGCCAGATGCACGGTTTACTACCAAAGTTCATGCTTAAATATTTCACTTTAGGAGTGTTCCCTTGTCTCAGGTGTTCCGGTGTTTATGCATACTCGTATCAACCAATAATAATAAAATATAGTTTATGACGCTATTTCGAAAGTGCTGAGCTGATATTATGATACTCATGATCACTTGCAGGTTATAAAATAAATTTCTGTTAACTCGCAGGTTGAAAATTTTGCTAGAGACCGGGAAAACGAGCAGGTAATTAAAACTTGTTAGAAAAACTTTCCTTTTATAACATAGGACAAAACAGAAAATAACTCTGCACTGCGTACACCCAAATACGTTGTGTTGTTGGTTACCTATAAAAATATCTTAGACTCTTATTATTATTTAGTAATACAGCGGATAAAGGTAAGAAATTGGCTGCAAGTCACATGAAAAGTGCTTTTATTTAATTTTACATAAATTTACTTTAATTCTTGCTAAAAATGTATTACACAAGGATCGCTGTAAATTCTTATACATTCTGACAGGTATCCTTTAACTAATCTTCTTAAATTTTGCTTTAACAACTAGACCGTTTTCTAATATAATAAAAGATTACTATTAGTAATTATCCTATGATGAAACTTCAACCTATTCTACTTTTATGTATCAGGCAGGAATCCGGGATGTTTGCGTGGGTAGGGCGGTTGCAATTTTTGACGTCGGTTGATGAGCATTCTTTGACAAATGGAAGGAAAGAAACGTAGGAGCCACGTAAAATCTAAAAATCTGGCGATATTTGACAGACGTATCTGTCTCTGTACGCTTTTTATGGTAGTAGATGCAATATAAGTACTCGTCTTTTTGCACAAACGGGCCTGAGGTGTGGGATTCGCCTTAGTTTGGGCCTAAGTTCTAAATTTATCGGAACAATAATCAGTCTCCAAACATTATAACCCTGTGTCAAGGCAATGTCAAAATATCCACGAGTTTAGAATAAGATCCAAAACACACTGAGAGCACTAGGAGCAACAAATTACCATATACCTAATATTACGTGGGTTGATCCTGCGACAAAGTGACATCTTTGGACGCAACGTAAAACATTTTACAAATAAAAATCTTTGATTATACGCGCGATCTGATTGCATTCGGAACTAAACACAACATAATGTCAAGTGGCTACGATCAGATCGCGTACTATGGATAGTGAATTGGTTAGTGAAACGTTACTATTAACGAGCCGTTGAAATATAACTATTTTTTGTTGGCGCCGTCTACACCCGTGAGACGCGCGTCTTATCGCCAACGGCCGGCGTCATGTCTCACGTCTCACGACTGATGTCTTACGTATCACGTTTGTAGATAGCGCCAAATATTATCTATCCAGATATCAAAACATAAAGGAACTTTCGCTCGTGCACGTTCTCACGCGTAACACAGAAATATGACTCATTAGTAAAAGTTCACGTAACTAAATTCTCCCGGTGAGTACCGTCCTTAAAATGTCTAACTCATCACGAACTTAACCAATCAACAGACTAGCTATTAACTCAGTGGTAACGAAGCTGAAACATCGAGCAAACAAGTATTCAAATAATAGTTCATCAAAGTAGTTGTTTGCTGATATTAAATTTTCTTGTATTAAATTTAGGTATGTTCTTTTGAGTTGGATCAAAGTAGGATAATCAAAAGATAAAAAGAACTGACGAATACTCCATCGACAAAAGCAATGCTTTTAAATAATATAGGGTAAAAAATGTTATCAGTGACCGACACTTAAATCAGGGCGGGCTGAACAACTTTTAAAGATATTTTAAACATGCCTTACAACATTGATACGCTTGCTCGGCTGGCACATTTAATAAGTAAAGATCATTTTTTATAGGGAAAGGGAATTTATTTTTATAACTAGTTCGGCAACTAGTAAATTTTCACCTTATATTATGTAAAAGGCAGGTTTAAATCACCACATACCGCGTATCGACTCGCGAAATAGTGCGATGAGGCAGAAGAGCACAACGTATGTTAAAATGCAATCTGCGGAAGTATGGTGCACTGCACCTGCACTGCACATGTGACAATGTCCACGCAAAATTATTATTATGTTCAAGCCAGATCTAATGTTCATCACGTGACATGTCGATTTTTAAAGGCAAGCACATTTATTTTTAGGAACTCGCTATGAATGCAAACGGAGACATAATGCGTTTATCGAACGGCGCTATCTTCACAGATGAGATGTAAGACGCGAGATGTAAGATGATACCTTTCAAACAAGTGATCGTCGGCCGTCATTGAGGCGACGTGCGTGTCATGAGTGTAAAAAGATATTGAGTCTCTTCTGTTTCATATATTATAAGGAAACGATTTTTAGCGTCTCGATTATCACGTCTCAAGTCTCATGCATGGAGATAGAGCCTACCACGAAATTAATTTGTTACCTACTAGGTTCCACTAATAGAACAATGAAAAAATTGACTCTAGTCCCATAGTACTTCAAGTAGGTTACATAAAATAACTGCGTCGTGGTTTAGTGGGCCTGAGGCAATCCGGAGCAAGTGAGTAAGATTCCCTGTGGGAAACAACCGGAGATAAGTAATGGCTGTATCTACTTTGTAATGTTATACCTATACCACCTACCTACTATCAGAAAAAGGCAAAAGTAAACATTATTTTAGAGCTGTAGGTGAATACCTAGGTATGTAGTTTAGTTCAGTTTTAACGTATATTCGGATATATGACGAAAGGACTATATTTTCTTGTGTTTTTAAAACCATATTTTATTCAAAATAAAACAATTTAAAACTAATATAAGATGTGTTTACACGTACTTATTATGAAATCTAAATAATTGTTCTATTCAGGAGTTGAGTTTTATGAAACCACATTTGTTTTCTGCGGCAGTGAATTCGGCAACTTTATGGCGGCACGTGTTCGCAGGGCTTTGAACTTGAATAAAATCCTGTCCCAAATACCTGTAGGGTTAAACCCAGTTACTGCTTCGATCCTGGATCCATTAGAAGCAGGGCTGCCCATAATTGGACCACTCTAAACAGTTAATCTTTCCTCCGTGTCGGCCAAACAAGATTCGAAGTTGGCGGACCCCCGTAACTCGGTTAGCCCCCACCAAAGATTGATGTTATGTGGAAATTCTCATTGAGCGCTGCAAAATATAAGGGGTTCTGAAAACATGCAAAAAGTTTCATTTTGCACTCTATCGGTTCACGCACCGTATGATGTTTCAAATCCAGTTGGATATGTAGGTAAGTAATGGAATTCACCAAATTGATACAAAAACCGGATTATATGACTTATCTCGCTGCATAATTGCAACTGTCATTTGTATGGCGATTACACAAATTGATTTATCATCATCAACTTGGGGTTGGCGCAACACGTTTTGTTGAACACAAAATCATATTGCAAAAGGATTTGGCTTAATTTTGGGAATGCTATTGTGGATGGTATTACCGTCACCATACGCCACTACACAAATTGATATAATCGTTCGGTATGTGTACGATCCAACTTGTGTTAGTTTATAGTTTTAGTCTTTCTTTGGATAGGTATGTTTTGTATCAAATATGCACGACACCTACATAGCCAGCATGAAACAAAATTGCCAACAAAAACAAGATTTAGGTCGCAGTTCAGCTATAAACTTGTACCAAGTTTTAACTAGATTAAACCGGCCAGATCTTGTAAAACTGGGTAACTCGCAAGCTCGGAATACTCGTACCTTCATAGTTTGCAAGAGGCTTCAATTGTAATAAAAACAAAACTAAAACACTTCATCGGGGACCAAGCAAGACCAGGCTTACTTTGGTTTTTATATGCACACATTCGTATTGTTTTAAGAATCAGATTCCATCTAAGTACTATCGCCAGCAAATCCTCCTACCCATTTTAAAGAAAAATATACCTAATACTGGTTTTCTTTAGTATTTGTATGAAAAACCAGTATAAGTTGGTCCTATAAATGGGTAGGTGGACTTACTTGAGATAGTACCGACATAAGAAAGTCAAAGTCGTTAAATTTCAGGACGTTTGAATATAACAACAAAACATAAAAAACACCATGGTACGCTAGATGAGACCCTATCTATCAGCGTTGTAGTGGTTAAAATAATCGAGTGGAAACGATTTATTTTATGTCAGCTGTCATTTTATTTTCACGACGCAAAATATTTATATTTATGAACGGTATAAGCCATGTAGATATTTCTATTTTCGTCAGCGGAAAAGAACTGCACGAACGAAAATATAGAATACAAAAAACAAATATGAACAAATATTTCTAATATCAAGAAAAAAAACGATCTGTGGTCACGACTCGCAAGCGTAGCGTAGGAAGCTTTCTAAACAGAGCGGATGGTAGCGACTGGATGGAGAAATCGGGAGTTCATGCCTTGTGTTGTGTGTGACGTACCCTGGGAGAGACCTATGTCCAGCAGTGGACTACTATGTACTGATATGATGACAGAAGTATATGAAAATGGTAATAGGATAGTAATCCACTTCAAAATTAAGTGGTGTACAAACTTAGTCATGATTATGAAGTTTCTTTTAAGCAACATAATATTATATCGTAGGTGCTATGTTTAAAATAATAAGATTGGTTCCCCGCAAGTGTCCGGCGATATCGTCGTCCCAACGCAGTGAGGCAGAAAATCGGAACGTTCATAACGAGCCGGGGATACGTATGCAATACACCACACGAGACAGAAGATTAAGGAAGATATTGATGGTCTAGAAATGGGACGTGAGATATGAAAACGAAGGAGAGGTGAACTTCAAATTCGCGCTCAAGGCGGATGCAAAAAAGTTATAAATTAGTCTCAACTATTGTCTTCTAATTTATAGAAGGGATTAGCACAAAGTATTGATTTTATTTGTGCCTGGAATCTAGACACACTTTCAATATCTTTAATACTTTTTGGCAAACATTCATATCATCGGTTTGATTGAACATGGTCTTATAGGTAAGATTAAACTTGAGGCTTGTGAATAAGAATTAATTTCTGTCTTTTGAATAAATAGCAGTTGGTTTATGTGGGCACACGAATAACATACGACTAGCTACAAAACGAGCCAAATTACACAATGTTTCATAACCAGACAGAGCAAATACTGCGACACCAAAACTCTAGGTCGTGGCAAACTCTCAAGGGTAAAGACCCTACCCAACCTAGGGTGTCGACAAAAACAACATGTAGAATACACACATTTGGAGATAAACAGGTGTAGGCGTGTAAATAGTAGGGAGGTAGCGACATAAAATCGAAGTGATTTTGTAAAGAAAATGTTTCTTTCAGATTCTTGGTCAAAGTCTAGTAGATGCTCTCCGTTGCATTTAGGTGCAGTGAACAGCTGAATTTCCGAAATTTTTGAAACAGCTAGAGTATGTCAGTAAAAAGATTTTTTACATAAGAAAACACGAATGTTGCCAAACTTAGCAACCCTTTGCTAGATTATTGTGATGACATTGCAAAAATTACGTTATTTCTACCAAATTATTTATATTTTCAGAGGCTCATTGCTTGTAAACGCAACCCGTCTCGACTTCCAGACTTTGGCCTAAGCAGTCTTTAAATGCCCAAATACTAATAATTTTCTTGACAAAATTTTTCCATAATTTTGCCATGTCACCGCCGCTTAAGCTATAATACCGAGCCGTGTGTTACCAAGGTCCCCTGTGCCTCGACGCAGGCTCGTCCTCGTCACGGGCAGTTGCTTGGACAACACGACTAGATAACTGCTGGGATAAATGACTGCCAGACTTTGACCTAAGTAGTCTATATTCTGAAAATCAGGTAATTTTCTTGTAATTTTTTTCCGTAATTTTGACATGTCACTACCGCTTAAGCTATAATACCGAGCCGTGTGTTACAAAGGTCCCCTGTGCCTCGACGCAGGCCCGTCCTCGTCACGGGCAGTTGCTTGGACAACACAACTAGATAACTGCTGGGATAAATTTTCCGCTCGGCTCGCGTCTCAACTGACCGTGTCTATAAACTGTAAAGAGTAGATAATATTGCATGCTACGCCAATCCTTACTTGTTTTACACACAAAGCATTTTTAGAGCATACCTGAGTCATCACAGTCAAAATCAAATCACAGTCATCTTTAATAGACGAGAGGCCTCCACTGCTCTTAAATTGCGATTCTTGTGCGGTTGCATTTAATGGATGCCACAAACATTTGCAAGGTCTTCATAAATCGTAATTTCTTAAATCGCGTTTTATACCCATACTTGGAAAACTCTCTTTTCCATTCTGCTTTCAATTTCAGGTATAATCTAGCTTACGGCCTATCACCCGCCCATGTAGGTAACTCAATATCAACTTAGGTACTTCCCTTCACTTGTAACTGTTTGCTTTTTCTTCAACAAGAAATTAGTCCTGATCAACATAAAGCAAATATGCTAAAATTGCTTAAAAATGTCCAGGAACATCGCGAATAAAAGCAACCCGTTAATGATTTCCTCCGCACAATGGCTGTGCTCGTTCTAATTATCGTTGTTTGAGGGCGGCACTCGTCACAAGCCGCGGCCCGTACTCTTCTATTGTTCGCAATACTGTGAACCTCAAGCGCTCTAAGTTTAAGTGAATCTGAATAGTTCTTTGAATTACGAAGTTTCTGTTTTGCTAGATTTGTTATAAGATTTCCGTATCCATAATATGGGTTAGGGCACGCTATAAAATCAATAAATGGACAGAAGTCACCAAAGCTGCAAATAGACAAAACCAGACTGCCCGTGACCATGACTCATGAAACTGAGTCGAAACGTCGGGTTTCCAGGTGCTTATTTACCTAAAAAACTATCGCGAAAAGACCCGTTAAACTAACCACCTACTTACATATTATGTGTGAAAGTAATCGCGAGTACTTAAAAAGACAACACCTTGATTTTTTTAAATGTCGATAACCGTATTTCACACGTAACTTCCATTTGTGCGTTAGTTTTGAGTAGAAGTTAGGAAAATGCAATACTTCTTTTCATACAAATACGATTAATGTCAATCTGTTTGACAGGCGCATTTGCTAGCGCCACGCATGATGCAACACACAATAACGCTGCGTCGACGGATGCATTTGTCAAACCGTTTGATAAAATCCATATTAGTTTGAGAATAAGTTCGAAAGTCATATTGTCCTAACATATTATATGCGTTAGATACGTGGCGCAAAAATAACGCCCTACTAAAGCGTAAAAGAAATATTTATCCGGAATTCATAGAAGATTTTTCATGACTCTGCTTCATTTTTGTCAGTTATACTGAGTTTTCAAGTTCATTCCTATTGAGGTAGGTGTACGCATATATTTCCTATCAAAATAAGACAAATGCAGAGAAAAGGTAGCTGTAAGTTATAAAATTATTTTCTTAGTAATAATTCAAAAAACTGATCATACTTGTTTAACTACTCCATTAAATTCTACGTTAATTTGCATTCAACCAAAATGCGAGCTTCAATGCCATCACAGCATCTTTGTTACCGAGTGAGCACTGAGCATCCACTTGAAAATCTTCAAAGAAGGGTTAACAAGCTTCGCCTAGGTGACCCCGTTTTCGCCGTCAAGCCAATCTTCGCCCGCCATAGGCCAATAGGGGTCAAGTACAAGAGCGAAACCTATTTCTCAATTTATTGCTGAAAAGGAGTTCCATTGTTCGCGATACGATCAACTTCCACTTGATTAAGCACGCAGTGTTCGTTGGAATGTTCAAGGAATGTGAGTGGAAAAGAATGACATGGGAGTTTGTACTACTACTACTAATACTTGGTATTACTACAGCCTCATCAGTCCACTGTCGGATTTTGGCCTCCCCAAATGGGAGGTTACTCCATACTCACCATGCTTGGGAGGCGATTTGGCAAGAGCAGTGCAAGGTGTTGCAGATATTTACAGAGAACGCTGCTGCCCATTCCCTGGATCCATTCCTTAGTCGCCTTTTACGACAGCCGTGGGTTGAAATGGGGTGATGCTATTTTAAGCTGGCGCCACACGGCGAGAGATTTTAACTACTTTGAAATTATGAGCAACAAAGTCGAAAACTAAGAACTATGTTCTTACTTATTTTCTGTATAATGGGTGCGGTTTAATGAAATGAACGACTGAAGACTTTAATCAACTTAATAGGTACGAGTTGAAAACAATTAGTTATTATTATGAAAAGCATTGCGTGTTGTAATTTAATTACGAAAGTACACTTCTAGTTTGTTATCTGATGGATATTTAATGTTAGTGAAAGTTTCAATGGAGAACTGAAAAATAAATAGCTACAACTTACTAATTAGATATGATGATTACTTTGTTATTGCACTGTGGTATTATGCACAGTTAATTACAGCGATAAACAGTCCAATTACAAAGTAATTCCAATTACATGAAAAATACGACAGACAACTTTTATATTATCTCGTCTGCACTAGATAATTAGGAGTTTTGCGGGTAAACTTCCCGTCGATGAATTCAAACAAACCGAAAAACTGTGACTGAATATTCTGCAGACGGCACGAAAATATTTGCATTTACGTCGTTGGCTTCAGTTTTGATTTAGTTCAATAAAATACGACAACTTTAAACTGAACTTTAGATACCACGGTAACTCATACGCAGCAGGTAAACCAAGGTCTAAAACAAAGCTTTCTTTACATAAAAGGAAAATGCAAAAAAAAAAAGAAAAAAAAAAAAAAAACTATCTTGTGGAAAAAAAAAAAAAAAATCTTCAAAATAGTAAACATTCGCAAAAAAAAAGTTTTGATACCAATATTATTAATGGTTGATTTATTCCACATTATAACAATAAGTTCCGCAGTATAACGCTAAGCTAAAGCGGAACAAAAAGTACCGTGGGCGTTCATTCATTTTAATATTATCAGAAAAAGCTCTTACCAACTTGTAAAGCGAGAAACTTTAGAAAACTGTAGGTACCAGCAAAGGCAAAAAGTTCCCTGGTTATTTCAAAAAACATTTTAATAGGGCATTTTCAATTTTCAGTTCTATACGGCTCTTGTTTTCTTCCAGTATCAAAATATATTCCGGATGCGGCTTTTCATGATTTTTTTAAACAAAGAGTTAGTGGTTGCTACTATTAGTATAGTGCTTTTTACGAACGATCTCGACCTGTGTGTGCGTTTCCACCTCAGTATTCCTAAAGAATATAGAAATAATATTTATTGTTGCTTCATAATATATGAATATGAGGAATAAACGAACTAAGGCGACATAACTCAGCATCTGAACGAACAATTGGTGAAAAAACTTCAGTCCTTTATCGCTTCTTAATGCTTTCACAAAACCTGCTAGGCTTTACTCCCCATTTCCTAAACAACCTCCATCAAAGGATCACAGAGATAACAGAACGCGTTTTTCTTCGCAGATCAAGAGGTCTATTAGCCTGATTGCGTTTCTTTTCGGCTGGAGAAAAAACGCGACATCAGTCACTGTCGAATAAGCCTGCAATCGCCATCATGATTGATGTCACCAGGTGAGATACAAGCTGGGATAAGAACACTAATTTCGATTGTGCTGAGGAGTTTAGGTAGGGGAACACATATTGTGATCATGGAGCGTAGTGACTCATTTTGTTGCTGTATCAGATCGAACCTTTCATTACTTTTCAGCCTAACTACACTCACCAATTTCGTATGTCGGGTTATGCTGGTCAATGAGAAAATTGTTTGACCTTTATACCAATAACCATTATCATAATCAGCTATAAACTGATTGCGCTCGTAATGACACAGGACATTATAGTAGGTTAGAATTTCTATACAAAAAAATTTTGGGAGTTCCCGTGCGTGTTCCAGGTCGGTTCCGCTTTGGAAACTAATCTTTAGGCTATTCTTTACCTACGCCGAACCGGGGATTTGCTGGTCTACTTACAAAAAAAAAAATGGCAACCGTTTCAAAATTTTTTCACTGGGCAAAATTTTGTTATTTTGTAATAATTCAAAAATGGTAAGAGCTACAAATAACTATTGTATGGAAGATATGTTAAGCGTAAATTTCTGCATATGAATGTTATCAATAACTTTTTCATAATCCAATAGTTTGCGAGAAAAACGTAGCACAACATGGCAGTTTTTGCTGAAAACTCACAAATTAGAAAGTATAAAGTATGTAGTGAAGTTGGGGATTAAGAGTCATTCGCTGTGTGGGTAGACCATGTTACAATATCCTGCCTGATATTTAGTAACAAGCTTTCCGCCCAGCGGTTTTACCCGCTGATATATTTTGAAGTAAACAAGTTAATTTTATACAAATTTTCGTCTTCTGTTTTACCACCTTAGGTGATGAATTTTTTGGAATCCTTTCTTGATATTAATGAAGATTATTCAAATAACCTCTGTGCAAAATTTCAGGGTCCTAGGTCCAGTAGTATTGCCTGTGCGTGGCATACAATTTGTATGAAAAAAGTAGAGTTTGTTCGTTGTTGCTACATTTTGTTCTTTTTTGCTATCCTAACAGGACCTTGGGTCAGAACTATTAAAGAACAGCCTCAAGGGATTGCAAAAAAATAAAAATGTGGCAACTACGAACAAATTTAATATTTTTTTTACAAATTGTAAATCTATGCGCAGGCAATACCACTGGACCTAGATTCTTGAAATTTTGCGCAGAGGTTATTTTGGTTGGGTGAATTAACACCAGGAAAGGAATTTAAGAAAATCATCTCGTAAGGTGGTAAAACTCAGGGTGTAAATTGGCAAAAAATTTGCTTGTTTACATGAAAATATATTAGCGGGTAAAACCTCTGGGCAGAAAGCTTGTTACTAAGTATCAGTCAGGATACCGTAGCAAGGTCTACCCACACAGTAAGTAATTCTTAATCCCCAACTTCACTACTTAATTCATATTTTAGATTTGGTGAGTTTTTAGAAAAAACTGCCATGTATTAAAGCGTTTTTTTCGCAAACTATTAGATTATCAAAAAAGTTATTAGAGCAAGGTTGTGCAAAAATTTACGCGTAACATTTCTTCTATACAATGTTCATTTATAGCACTTACCAGTTTTGAGTTATTACAAAATAACAAAATTTTGGCCATTAAAAAAAGTTTGAAATGGCTGCCATTTTTTTTTTGTAAGTATGCTAGCAAGGCCCCGGCTCGGAATAGCTAAAGAATAGCCTAAAGATTCGTTTCCAAGGCGGGGTCAAACTCGGGAAAAAACGGGAACTCTCACTTAAGCGATCTTGCCTACTATTAATTGTCTTTTGAAACAAATTCACAAAGTATGTTACGTAACTACCTGTCGTAAAAATTTAAGACCTACGATATGACTGAAAACTTCATTGATATCTTTTGTAATTTTTTCGGTCCCTGAGCTCAGAAAACAGTTGCTATACTACACATGACTTTGCAGGGTCTATCTAGGTATCTATTGAACGTTCCGTACGGCCAGTTAGACATACAAAGAGAAGTCTTATATTTTCTGCTATCCCTGTAGCCCTTTTAACCAGGTACGTATGTGCCCTGGTATACCTGTTTGTAAATAATTTGTATCCTCAACATAAAAATGATAACGAAAGCACGCGAGTCTTTTGTGAATAGCCCTAAGTTATGTGATATCAAATGCCTACCTCAAAAACCCTTTCTCATCAAATCCCGTTATTCCGATCCCACTATTGACCTCGTAGGAGGTAGGCGCGATACACACGTAGGTAATGTCTATTTGAACTTTTTTTTTACGCTGCGCAACGAAATTCGCAATACGAATTTCCACATGATTGTCATACTAATTCCACCAAAAACATTTACTTGTAAAAAGAACCAAGTCTCGCCTCTCAGTTCATTGTAAAAAGTTGTGAGATCCATGTGATGCCAAGTCGGTTATTGATTTATTCAAGGACTACTTCAGGGAACTTTCATCTTAAGCTATTGCGCAATTAGGTAACAGACATCATCTTACAGTAACTATATCGATATTTAAAAACTTTTATATTTACAATAACTAGAATGACTTGGCAATCGCACACTATTTGCTTGTGAGATACGATGGTCTAGTGCGATGGCCGGGTCATTTTAGTTATTGTAAATATAAAAGTTTTTTAATATCGATATAGTTACTGTAAGATGATGTCTGTTACCTAATTACGCAATAGCTTAAGATGAATGTTCCCTGAAGTAGTCCTTGAATAAATCAATAACCGACTTGGCATCACATGGATCTCACAACTTTTTACAATGAACTGAGAGGCGAGACTTGGTTCTTTTTACAAGTAAATGTTTTTGGTGGAATCTCATTTCTTTTTGTAGATAGTCTTCCTCTCTCTTATCTGGAACTACTTCTTGAGCCTCAGCTACAGATTTCCTCAAAGCCCATCCGCAAAGTTAACTTGGTAATCCTATACATTTGTATGGAAATACAAAGTTAGCTATGCGGTTGCAACCGAATTTGCAGAATGTTATAGTTTTCCCTTTATTCATACACTAAATACAAGGTGTATTCTTAGTTTCAAGCTCCTCAGTCTGCTAGAAGTACCTTAGAATTTTGATGATCGGTCAGTCAGTCAGTCAGTCAGTCAGGCAGAAAATTAAGAAACTTTGACTAACTATAACTTCTAAACTACTGGTCCAAATTAAATGAAATTTGAAATGTATCGTGTCTATGTAGTGCTTGATAAGCTATTTTAAAATGAGGGTTCTAAACTTATCGACAAGGGAGTTATGGGGGGGTCAAAAATGGCCTGAACTGGTTCGAGAAAAGGATGGTACGGCCGTGCCGCTTTCAGCTCAACTTGGTGGGGGCATAGTTTATATCAAACGGTTTGCCAGACGCATCTGTCGACGCGACTAAAGGCCCTTTTCCTGTCATGTGTATTTTCGCACGCGCGCGGATCTGGTCCGCATGCAGACCGCACGCATCTTATCTTTTGATACATGTTTTTCCTATCATGCGGCTAGCACGCGCGCGGAACGCGGATTGACGCAAACGAAATCCCTGTATTGCGTGTGACCAAGAGCGTGCTATCATCCGCATGCGGACCAGATCCGCGCGCGTGCGAAAATACGCATGACAGGAAAAGGGCCCTTAGCGTTGCTGGATCCGCAGCGCTATCCTATTAAATGTCTGTCAAACCATTAAGGTGGAAAATCGCACTTTTTTTAATAATTCAGAAACGGAAATTACGTGTGTTTCTCGCCTAAGGTTATAGAGGGGTCAGTTATGCAATCGAAGCGGCCATTCCCACATATAATGCCTGGAGGAAATTATCTTCAGTTTCCGGTCGGCAGCACCGCATATCTCAGACAGTTACTAGAGCACTGGATTGGTTTAGCACACAAGTTTAATATGACGTGTGTGTATGCAAGAGGTTTTAGGTGGACAACACATGTATTTGACAGTTTATTTATTTGTATGGCTTGGGAAATGACAGCCGTGTGCGCTTCTACATTATGAAGTTCCATACAAATTCTTTCGTCATAAATCTGGACCGCAAATTAGTGCGACGCGTTTATAGATTACCTATGTAAGGTATCTACACAAGAAGCCAACCCAACTCCAAATTGTCTAACTCAAAATACTCTCAAAACTTATATGAACAAACCATGTTACCCTGGGATAGTTTCAAGATGCACTCATTGTATAATTTAATTTAAAATGTGCATGAATTTTCAAACAAATTGTTAGCGGGTTTCCCTGAAATTTTGTATTCACTCACATGTAATCGAGACTCGCATGCTCAAAAGTTATATTTTAGTAGTACAGGGACTCTGGTAGACAAACCTTTTAGCGTTATTACAGTGTTATTTACATTCATTTGGGAGGTAAAACAGTGAAATCTGATTCCTGCGGCGTGATGAACGAATTACATTACCAAAATAAATATTCCAGCTAAGTCCCTGTCAGTGGGTTTCTTATTTCAGAGAATATTGTAATTGTATTAAATTTGATTAACGGATTCGACTTCTCTCGAAATTCTTATTGTTATAATCATTTTGTATAACATTTATTTGTTTAAGACTTTTTGTATTAGGTATTTCTTTCGAACATGTTTTGAAACAAGGTCGGTTTTAGAAATTATTTGTGTAGCTAGCTATAGGTATTGAAAAGAACTTTGTTAGCGCTAGATCTCACTTGCGGATAAATCGACGTACCTTGATAATAAATAATTCTTGATTTGAATTTTGAATATTTAATATATAATATGATATGAATGACAAATTGGACGGAAAGTCTTGGATGTCATATTCAGATCAAATTTTATTCAAATAATGTATTCTATGTATTAACAAAATTTTCGCGAGTAGAAAGCAGAAGGTAGGTATGCTCCGACCTTTATGTTTATTTGTCTTAGGTCTGCTTGGAGTTTTTTGTTGTTTGTATGACAGATTGCTGATTTACTATGTCCATAGGGGCTGATATTTCAGGACTGAAATACAAGATATCTATCTACATTTTTTGTCTGAGTCGGGTGTAAAGACTGTCGAGTAAAAGAAACCCTATCACATTCACAGAACTCGTACACCCAAAATAGTTAGGTGTGTACCTCCAAAGTTAAATTAAGTTTTACCTACATGTGTTATTCGCATGCTAATACCAACATGTTTGGTATGCCGTCCACATAAAGAGGGTGAAAGAGCGTTACCTGCCTCGGTAAAAAAGTACGTGCTCGCATGGAGCTACTAATTGAAGTTTTTCGCTCACATTTACCAGAACATTTCGTCTACGTGCGCATTGCCAAGATTAGATGACCCGTCTTCCCACCTGGAGAGTCAAACTTTACTATAAAAGGAACGGAACGTGAAAGGCCGCAGAGAGGTCATACGTGCTGGTCTCGTACAGTCGCGTACACCAGGGAAACTCATCTAGTGTAACCGCTAAATGGAGCCGAGGGAGCCCTCAAATTTTAGTATGGAGCGAAGTAGAATTTTGAGCACCTCATTAATTCAAGATTCTTTTAAACTTTTTCCTTCGGCACGCTTAATTAAATTTCTTTAGACGTTCGTTATTATTAAAATTATTTTGTTGCTGAACATGCGCTACTCGTTTTTGTTATTTTCAGGATGGCCGCGGGCGACTTTGTCTTTATAATGAAGCAATTTAACGAAGCCGGAAAGAGCGATTAAAAAAAGTCTTACGGGTGTAACGGGTCAGCCGTTTACGCACAAATATAATTCCTTAATATTAATATATTTACTAACAATATGCTTTGTTTATGAGCACATTTTGGATGAAAGCCATTTTATTGCGAATCGACTTTTATTATTGTCTCAAAACTATTCGATAATTTGCATAAGTAATTCTTTCATATCATAAATTGCGCTCAGTTTAAACACAAATATGAGAATCGATGCATTTTGTTGGTGGCAACAGAAACTCCAAAGATAATTGATCTTTAGCTTATAAAAAATAAACTTAATCATCTTTTGAAACCCTTTATGTTTCATAGTAGACCAGAAATAATATTTTCATATTCCCAAATTAATGTTGATCTAGCCAATTCGTGCATAGTAGCACCATCTATCGATATTATACAGAAAGTAGCCGAATGATTCGTGACGTGAGGCAACATGAGCCGTATTGTCAGTGCGTTGTATTACGAATGATATCTGAGTAACAAGAAAGGAGTAAGAAAGAGAGAACCGATTGATTGTGGGTCGTGCTGGTGTAGTCAGCGCGTGTACTTTTTCTATGGAAAAAGTGAAAAACAGTCCAGCAAATCGAACTGTATTTCACTAACGTGAGAAGGGCGGCGATTGGTCGTAACAGCGGCGTAACATGTCTGAGGGAAATTCCTACTGGTTGATTACTTATTTCGACCAACCAGACTCCGACTGCCCGGCGCGGTAGGATACCCGCCGCGGGGTGCGCGGGCGGCGTGGCGTGAGCGGCCGCCGGCCTGAGACGCGCCACTTTTCGTCGGGACAGCGGGCGCAGCGGCCGGGAGCGACTGCCGCCTGCCCGGACACCACGCTCGGCACACTTTGCCGCATGTTTTGCGGATCTTCGGATAGGCATGTTGCAGCCGGGTGGTAATTCCATTAGGTCTAGGAGTAGTAGTTTTCTTTATGGGAGGGCTTTAGTAACTTTGAAGAAACCCTGGTAAGGCCTTTTATTTTCTCTGATTTTACAATTTTTATTCCATTCTATTTAAAGGTGTTTTTGATTTTTCTATGTGTTATTTTGTGCCTAGGATGTACTTTGCTGGCAGTTCGCGTGTGTTCCTTTTTGCGGTTTCTAGAATATTTTTCATTGTGTTGCTACCTCGTGTTTTTTCTACCTGTTTCCCATTTGTCTTTTACGTATGTGATAAACGTAATCATGCCATTGATAGATTCTAACAGTTTTGCAAGTATGTATAGTGCGTGAGTGATAGCGGCTAGCGGGAAGACGGAGAATCGCCGCGAACAGTTTTGTTCCTACCTCTTATTCTTGCTTCGCGGTGGCGTCATCATTCCTATGGCGGGTCTCACACCTGACATCCGTCGCTGCGCATTTTTCGCTCACACAATTTGTATGAGAAGATGGCATGTTGTAGGTGAATGGGAAAAGTAGGTAGATAAAAACAGTATAACCGAGCGAGTAAGACATTATTGACAGTGGGTTCGATAGGCAAAGTTGTGAATGAAAAAAAATCGTAACCGTTTTAACCGACTGTTGAAAACAGGGGTGTCACATCGATATGTGTGTAAAAGGAAATTTATAAATCCTATATTGTTTTGATTTGTTGAAAAATGAAGAAGTAACCGACTAGGAAAATTGTTGAGTACGGTATGGTGTATTTCTTGTTGTGAACAATGGCGAGCTATCCAGCAGTGGAATCGCAATCCGGTTTCTATGAACATAAGATTTATACATACTATAATAGGTTAGCGTTACAAGTAAAGTAGATGATTGGTGAGACAATACCGCCAATCTTCGTAGTAGGTAGGTCGATTATTTACTTAAGCTCATGTCTAGCAGTGGAGTGTGGTGTTTATAGGTGTGTAAAACCGATTAATGATGTAGTGATGCCCATATTAGGTAGTGGATAGTGATGAAATAGCATAATTTGTTCATACAACTTATTTTACGGGATGACTTTAGTATACTGACCCACGAATATTGGGAAATTAAATTGGGGTTGCTTTCTACAGGGGACAATTCTAGCTTTCATTTGATACTATTTTCAGTGTGCGGAAACGTCTAGAAATAAAGTTATGAGGTAACTTTAGTATACTGACCCACGAATATTGTGTACCTCTAGGTTGCATTCTACAGGGGACAATTCTAGCTTTCATTTGATACTATTTTCAGTGTGAGGAAATGTTTAGAAACAAAGTTATGATGTAACTTTAGTATACTGACCTCCGAATATGGGGGAACTAAGGGTTGCACTCTGAAGGGGTTATTCGAGCATTCATTTAATACCATTCTTAATGAGGAAACGTTTAAAAGCAAAGTTACGGGTAACTTTTGTATCAGGCGGTACGAATTTAGGTTCAATAAAGGTTGAGTTTTGTAAGGGACAATTTTAGATTTCGTTTGATACTATTCTTAGACTGAGGAAATGTATGGGAAACGAGATACGGGGAAGACTTTAGTATCCAACGATACAAGTTTAGGGTTGGAAAAGGTTGCTTTTTTTTCAGGCAATTTTAGCCTTCCTTTGATGCCATTTTTAACCTGCGGAAATATTTAGAAGAGGAGATATAGGTTAATATTGGTATTTGCGGTCACCCATCCATTTGCGGTCACCCATCCATTTGCGGTCACCCATCGATTTGCGGTCACCCATCCATTTTAGGTAACTCATCCATTATCGGTCACCCATCCTTTTGGTTATTTAACTGTTCATGCTCATAATTCTTGCGGGGTAGACAAATAATAGAAATGGTATTGTTTCATGGTAAAGTTTATCGTTTGAAATAATTTGATAAAGCTCGGTTTGCATATAAATTTATAAATTAAATCAACAATAAGATAATAGTTATTTGTTGTCAACCTTCTAGTACTACTAGTAACTTGCTTAGAAATAAAAATATAATGACACCTACAAAAATGGAAAGCTTTCTAGGGATGTGACGATTTAGCACATATCTTTGGTTCAAAAGAAAGAACGAATTTTAATTCTTTGGGGAATCGGGGAGACAGACTGACTATCTGACGTAGATTCCTTGTTCCAAGTAGATTCAGTAAAAAGTAAATTCAGAAAAGAAAAATTATTCCAAACACTTGGCCATAAAAGTAGCTTCCTTGTTTTGCAATACAAAATGCCTTATATTGGACAGCTAGTACATCTGGACGTGGAAAATCCAGCTTTCGCTCCTTTTTGTTACTTATATACGTATCTATTTTATTACACCTCTTTTGATTTTGCAAATAAAATTAAGTTAAATTACTAAGGCATTATATCTTTTGTAACTCTGATTGTAAATGTAAATTCAGGCACTAGTTTGGGAATAATATAAGGCAGAGGGTGTCCAGTCAGGCTAAGCCGAAACCCACGGTTTGTGTTTGAGGGTAGAATATTTTCAGAAAGAGGAAAACTTAAAACCTACCACCTCTTAAAATAAATAAAACTACATCTGAAAATTCAAGCACACTGGTGAACAATTTCATAAAATAAGCCAGGGAGCGGGGCGGGGCTCCAACCTTAAGCCTTACCAATAAAATACTTAAGTACTAGCGACATAGTGACTTCTAGGTGGAATTAATTCGGCAGCGCTTTACTTATTTTTATTTTATGTCGTTCTGTGCTAGTTGCGCCTTGACTTTAACTACCTTTACTTACATTATATTCTAACGGTGCTGTTTATTGATTTATTTATTGTTGTATAGTTTTTTTATGAAGCTATGTTAAGCGGATTATTCTTCAGAATAGTGGTTAGATTAGTTAGGACACACCATTCCTTATCAGCAAAGAAGTTTGGGTTACTGCTTATGCACAACGTAGGGTTGACGATCAACTGGCCGATTCATAAACCTCAGTGAACTCATTTCTAGTAACCATGCCAAGTAGGTTTTCATCTATTCGGATTCTGAGTTCGTATTCGTAGGTAGGTCAGAAAAAAAAAATGGGGTAGGGTAGGAGAGGGACATTACAATTTGCTGTACCGTGACCAGGATATGCTTTTTCGGGGTTTCCGTAGATTAGTTAGATACATGTTTTTCTTTACTTTAAATAGTGTTATTTTATGGTTACTTCAGAGTTGGGAACACTTTGGTTCAAAGTGGTTACGTTTGTAGCCACAATTTGTTGCCGTGAAAGAGGAATGATAGGAATGGTGTTATAATAGGTTTGTGTTTTATTAAAGTCGTTAGGGTTATTGATCTATTAGAGAGGATATTCTTTAGATAGGGGGTCGAATACAAACCACGGAAGGTATAGTTCCATCCATTTTGTTAGGGTTCTAGTGGAGCAGGTACTATTTAAGATAGACAGTGGATTTTTTTCTAGTGAAGCAAATGCTTTTGGATGGTGGGTCAAATAAAAGAAAACCTAAATGGATTTGTAGTTGTCAAAAGAGTCGTGCACACGTTGTTATTATTCAAACTTATCTGAATAGGAGGTCACAAAAGAAACTTAGTGGGTTATTTTTTATGTTTTACCTATCTGTCTGTAATAAAATAATGGGGGTCGTTAGCTCGTTTGTTTATCTAAGGTATTAGTCTCAATCAGGCGAACTTTTTACTAATCTATTGATTTTTTATTTGATTTTAATAATTTTCTTTTTAACTTCTAGGTTCCTTCCATATGAGAGACGAAAAGAAAATTCATTTTAGAATAAACCATTTTGGTTGAGGGTAGATAATTTTATTTGGGGAATCATTTAGTGCAGATAAGGCTTAGTCTTTTGCAAATATGCGTAAAGCGTAAAATTTATTCCAAATGTTGTTTGCCTGGAACAGATGACCGACAAACATAAGTTTTTCTTTCTTTTAATTAAGCGTTTTTGCGTAAAATGTTTCGATACTTAGCAAGAATTAGATATGAAACTTGATTTTTTTAGATATAACAGTTAAAATGAGTAAAGTAGTGCAGCAGCGTAATACATACAAAAAAAGAAAATATGATGAAATTCCGGGCGCTTTTTTTTTATTTCATCGCGAATGGCGTAGTTTCGCGTTTTGCATTGCATTTGGCGTAATTTCTTACATGGCAAAAGTAGTTAGTTATCCCAACTTTAATTTTAGGACTTATACAGGAAGAACACACACGTTCAAGTTGACTTGTTTTTGCTTCTTATTATGTTTTTAAAATTTATGTTACATGTTTAGATTTAAGAGATTGGGCGGGAGTCTAAGAGTTACGCGTCTCGATGTGGCGACTCCTCTGTCTTAGGTGATGATGAAAATCAGAACCTACAGGAGGTTTTGCTGGACCTTTTACTCGGACTTTTGGCTACTCGCTACAACAAAAGATTGTGTTTGTCTCGTGACTGTCCTTTCTGTTTAGATTTAAGAAAATATGGGCGGGAGTCTAAGAGTTACGCGTCTCGATGTGGCGACTCCTCTGTCTTAGGTGATGATGAAAATCAGAACCTACAGGAGGTTTTGCTGGACCTTTTACTCGGACTTTTGGCTACTCGCTGCAACAAAAGATTGTGTTTGTCTTGTGATTGTCCTTTTTGTTTATATGTGTTTCATCTTTCTCAGCTGGTCTAAGCGTAGTTTTGCATTAATAACATTGCATTTGGCGTAATTTATAAATTGCACAAAATATACATGGATACTTTTTTTTCATATTTTCCAGTTTAAAATAATTAAACCTAACAGTAGATTTATAAGGAAGTAATATCTTTTCATTTCTGTACTGATAAATAAAATGTTATCTTAACCATTTAACCGTCTTAAAAATATTTACTAATAGTAAGGCCTTGAGATCCTGCTTGAGAGAGTGAATGTGTGAATGAGGGTACCTTGACAGATGATGAGCATGGGAGGTTAGAATGTATGCTTTTGGGTCCGTTAGAGAGTAGTGAGTGAATGAGGGGCCTTGGCCAAGGCCCTTGACAGACTGATATAATGGAAGTGTTAAAAATAAACTTGTGGAGGCTCTTTCAGGATTTCAATAGCCACCTGTTAGTGAATACAGATATTGCATGTCCTTTTAGAAAACACTACACTAACAAGAGGAAGTCATATGAAAATTAGAAGGTAGGTATACATTGATTTACCTAAAATCAATGTAGATATAAGACAGCAGTCATTTCTGTGTTTAACAGATGTTTCATATGAATTCTGCACTTTGCACGCAGCACTCAAAGCAAGATGGAAAAACCCAACGCTTTTTCCCCCACACACCATCTTTAATTTATATTAAGGGTGACACACATTTTTCCGGGTAGTTAGCGAAGTAGATTTGCTATGGAATTCGAATAGACAATTCTGAATTATGCGCGATCAGATATTCGGCAATAGGGTATTGTTGTTTTGCGTAGGGGCAGCATCGGTATCATTTTTCAAATCATGATATATCGAGTATTGACTTGATGCGGCATGCTGGGTCATTAGGACAGAGGGATTATCACACGTCTCTTCCTTATGCAAAGCTGGGATTTAACTCGCTGAATAGATTTTTGCTCATTCTCTAAGAGTTGTCAATAATTTTGGATTTCATGTTGGGTTTATTTCTGCTGTCGACTCGGATTAGTTCCACACCACACAAGATACATTTTCGGAGGGATATGCAATTTCTTTAAATTAAATTTTTGTGTTGGTTAAATTATTTTACATGGACTTTCCATTTGTGCCTACCATTTTTGTGCGAGCTTTTGCGTAGTTCATCAATGAAGGAATTTTTTCTTGTGTAATGCAACCAAATTTTACTTTTCCATGACTGTGGTCTGTTGGCTTATCAATGTAGCGTGAACGTTATGAAACTCAATGATCTTTGATAATGTACATGAGCGTTCCTCTTACAAAACCTGACAGACTGACTAAAATTTAGGAAAAGGAGAGAATTACATATTTACTCAGTAGATATGACAAAATTAATACAGACCTGAAGGACATAAATAAGCTAACAGTATTTATAGCTTGGATATATTTTGTTGACATTTTGCCTAGAGACACTAAGATACACGGAACAAATGAGGATTTATGAAAAGTTGATGCTAGGTTAGAGTCAAATGCTTGGTCAGTATAATGAACAAGGCATCTAAGTTTTACAGAATTATCTGTCTGTTTCATAAATCACTCCACTTACATGCAGCTAACAGCGCAATGCGAACTTCCCCACACTCAAAGAAATCTGCTTTATTTACAAACTTCATAATTTGTCAAACGTTGTGTTAATAATTATTTTCTAAAATTAAAGAAAATGTTGTCGATCTAGGAAGACTTAATAGAGTCTAAAACTTTGGAATAGAATAAAAATATTCCTCAATAACTCGAAAAGTCGTACCATGCGGGCGATGAGTTATTTCAAGTTTGCGATTCTACCAATAAAAGGAAAATTGGAAGTCTTTCTTAGGATGTGACAATTTAAGCACATAATTTTTAGTTCAAAAATAAAGAACTAACTTAAATCCTTTGGAAAATCGGGTGACATATTACACACTTGAGATTCTTGGTTGTGAATAAGCAGGTTTATTTGAAAACTTATTCAGATTTTTGGTGGTTGCTAAGAGTGGTCGAAATTTCGAGTTGAGGTTTAGTCAATTGAATGAATATGACTGGAGCTATTAAAGTCAACATGTTCTGACACGGGTGTACAAAGCTGGTTCAATTTCAAATCCTAAGATTCAGAGTATTGGTTGAAACGGCTTTGTATAGTACCACTCGGGTCGGCTGGCTTCACAAACTAGTTCCCCTAGATAAAAGAATATGTTGTCCTTGTGAAGGTGATTTTTTATTCATGGCTAATAATTTAAAAGCTTGAAGTTTTTGTCATTTTAGTGGTTGCTGACCTTTTGAAGCATTACTTTACATACACTAGTTTACATTCTGGGCAGAGTGTCGATAAAATATTTAGTACGAATTATATTTGTGTAAACTCAAAATATAATTGAGTCAGGAAAATTTCCTTCGTTGAAGTTTTAAATCAACTCCAGAAATTTGGGGGTCGGGTGTAACGGGTCAGCCGTTTACGCACAAATATAATTCCTTAATATTAATATATTTACTAACAATATGCTTTGTTTATGAGCACATTTTGGATGAAAGCCATTTTATTGCGAATCGACTTTTATTATTGTCTCAAAACTATTCGATAATTTGCATAAGTAATTCTTTCATATCATAAATTGCGCTCAGTTTAAACACAAATATGAGAATCGATGCATTTTGTTGGTGGCAACAGAAACTCCAAAGATAATTGATCTTTAGCTTATAAAAAATAAACTTAATCATCTTTTGAAACCCTTTATGTTTCATAGTAGACCAGAAATAATATTTTCATATTCCCAAATTAATGTTGATCTAGCCAATTCGTGCATAGTAGCACCATCTATCGATATTATACAGAAAGTAGCCGAATGATTCGTGACGTGAGGCAACATGAGCCGTATTGTCAGTGCGTTGTATTACGAATGATATCTGAGTAACAAGAAAGGAGTAAGAAAGAGAGAACCGATTGATTGTGGGTCGTGCTGGTGTAGTCAGCGCGTGTACTTTTTCTATGGAAAAAGTGAAAAACAGTCCAGCAAATCGAACTGTATTTCACTAACGTGAGAAGGGCGGCGATTGGTCGTAACAGCGGCGTAACATGTCTGAGGGAAATTCCTACTGGTTGATTACTTATTTCGACCAACCAGACTCCGACTGCCCGGCGCGGTAGGATACCCGCCGCGGGGTGCGCGGGCGGCGTGGCGTGAGCGGCCGCCGGCCTGAGACGCGCCACTTTTCGTCGGGACAGCGGGCGCAGCGGCCGGGAGCGACTGCCGCCTGCCCGGACACCACGCTCGGCACACTTTGCCGCATGTTTTTGCGGATCTTCGGATAGGCATGTTGCAGCCGGGTGGTAATTCCATTAGGTCTAGGGAGTAGTAGTTTTCTTTATGGGAGGGCTTTAGTAACTTTGAAGAAACCCTGGTAAGGCCTTTTATTTTCTCTGATTTTACAATTTTTATTCCATTCTATTTAAAGGTGTTTTTGATTTTTCTATGTGTTATTTTGTGCCTAGGATGTACTTTGCTGGCAGTTCGCGTGTGTTCCTTTTTGCGGTTTCTAGAATATTTTTCATTGTGTTGCTACCTCGTGTTTTTTCTACCTGTTTCCCATTTGTCTTTTACGTATGTGATAAACGTAATCATGCCATTGATAGATTCTAACAGTTTTGCAAGTATGTATAGTGCGTGAGTGATAGCGGCTAGCGGGAAGACGGAGAATCGCCGCGAACAGTTTTGTTCCTACCCTCTTATTCTTGCTTCGCGGTGGCGTCATCATTCCTATGGCGGGTCTCACACCTGACATCCGTCGCTGCGCATTTTTCGCTCACACAATTTGTATGAGAAGATGGCATGTTGTAGGTGAATGGGAAAAGTAGGTAGATAAAAACAGTATAACCGAGCGAGTAAGACATTATTGACAGTGGGTTCGATAGGCAAAGTTGTGAATGAAAAAAAATCGTAACCGTTTTAACCGACTGTTGAAAACAGGGGTGTCACATCGATATGTGTGTAAAAGGAAATTTATAAATCCTATATTGTTTTGATTTGTTGAAAAATGAAGAAGTAACCGACTAGGAAAATTGTTGAGTACGGTATGGTGTATTTCTTGTTGTGAACAATGGCGAGCTATCCAGCAGTGGAATCGCAATCCGGTTTCTATGAACATAAGATTTATACATACTATAATAGGTTAGCGTTACAAGTAAAGTAGATGATTGGTGAGACAATACCGCCAATCTTCGTAGTAGGTAGGTCGATTATTTACTTAAGCTCATGTCTAGCAGTGGAGTGTGGTGTTTATAGGTGTGTAAAACCGATTAATGATGTAGTGATGCCCATATTAGGTAGTGGATAGTGATGAAATAGCATAATTTGTTCATACAACTTATTTTACGGGATGACTTTAGTATACTGACCCACGAATATTGGGAAATTAAATTGGGGTTGCTTTCTACAGGGGACAATTCTAGCTTTCATTTGATACTATTTTCAGTGTGCGGAAACGTCTAGAAATAAAGTTATGAGGTAACTTTAGTATACTGACCCACGAATATTGTGTACCTCTAGGTTGCATTCTACAGGGGACAATTCTAGCTTTCATTTGATACTATTTTCAGTGTGAGGAAATGTTTAGAAACAAAGTTATGATGTAACTTTAGTATACTGACCTCCGAATATGGGGGAACTAAGGGTTGCACTCTGAAGGGGGTTATTCGAGCATTCATTTAATACCATTCTTAATGTGAGGAAACGTTTAAAAGCAAAGTTACGGGGTAACTTTTGTATCAGGCGGTACGAATTTAGGTTCAATAAAGGTTGAGTTTTGTAAGGGACAATTTTAGATTTCGTTTGATACTATTCTTAGACTGAGGAAATGTATGGGAAACGAGATACGGGAAGACTTTAGTATCCAACGATACAAGTTTAGGGTTGGAAAAGGTTGCTTTTTTTTCAGGCAATTTTAGCCTTCCTTTGATGCCATTTTTAACCTGCGGAAATATTTAGAAGAGGAGATATAGGTTAATATTGGTATTTGCGGTCACCCATCCATTTGCGGTCACCCATCCATTTGCGGTCACCCATCGATTTGCGGTCACCCATCCATTTTAGGTAACTCATCCATTATCGGTCACCCATCCTTTTGGTTATTTAACTGTTCATGCTCATAATTCTTGCGGGGTAGACAAATAATAGAAATGGTATTGTTTCATGGTAAAGTTTATCGTTTGAAATAATTTGATAAAGCTCGGTTTGCATATAAATTTATAAATTAAATCAACAATAAGATAATAGTTATTTGTTGTCAACCTTCTAGTACTACTAGTAACTTGCTTAGAAATAAAAATATAATGACACCTACAAAAATGGAAAGCTTTCTAGGGATGTGACGATTTAGCACATATCTTTGGTTCAAAAGAAAGAACGAATTTTAATTCTTTTGGGAATCAGGGAGACAGACTGACTATCTGACGTAGATTCCTTGTTCCAAGTAGATTCAGTAAAAGTAAATTCAGAAAAGAAAAATTATTCCAAACACTTGGCCATAAAAGTAGCTTCCTTGTTTTGCAATACAAAATGCCTTATATTGGACAGCTAGTACATCTGGACGTGGAAAATCCAGCTTTCGCTCCTTTTGTTACTTATATACGTATCTATTTTATTACACCTCTTTTGATTTTGCAAATAAAATTAAGTTAAATTACTAAGGCATTATATCTTTTGTAACTCTGATTGTAAATGTAAATTCAGGCACTAGTTTGGGAATAATATAAGGCGGAGGGTGTCCAGTCAGGCTAAGCCGAAACCCACGGTTTGTGTTTGAGGGTAGAATATTTTCAGAAAGAGGAAAACTTAAAACCTACCACCTCTTAAAATAAATAAAACTACATCTGAAAATTCAAGCACACTGGTGAACAATTTCATAAAATAAGCCAGGGAGCGGGGCGGGGCTCCAACCTTAAGCCTTACCAATAAAATACTTAAGTACTAGCGACATAGTGACTTCTAGGTGGAATTAATTCGGCAGCGCTTTACTTATTTTTATTTTATGTCGTTCTGTGCTAGTTGCGCCTTGACTTTAACTACCTTTACTTACATTATATTCTAACGGTGCTGTTTATTGATTTATTTATTGTTGTATAGTTTTTTTATGAAGCTATGTTAAGCGGATTATTCTTCAGAATAGTGGTTAGATTAGTTAGGACACACCATTCCTTATCAGCAAAGAAGTTTGGGTTACTGCTTATGCACAACGTAGGGTTGACGATCAACTGGCCGATTCATAAACCTCAGTGAACTCATTTCTAGTAACCATGCCAAGTAGGTTTTCATCTATTCGGATTCTGAGTTCGTATTCGTAGGTAGGTCAGAAAAAAAAAATGGGGTAGGGTAGGAGAGGGACATTACACGGGATATAAAAATTAAGACGAAATAATGCAATTTCTTTTTGTTGACGAATTAAAACACTGTTTTGAGTATTTATTGTAGAAAAGTGATAGTAGGTTTTTGGTGATTTTCATACGTGCCGCAGTTTTTTCGACGTTTTACCGGTATAATAAAAGGAGTAAAGTAAAAAGTATAAGTGAAAACTTGTAAAGTGTGTCTTGTCACTGTGGTGTGTCTGTCACTGGCATGTGGCGTGCTATATTATTCTTATAAATGAAATTATGAAATTGAAAATATATCATGTATCGACCGGGGGTCGAACCCAGGCCGCATGGGTCAACGCCCCACCGCTCTGTCACCGCGCTACCAATGCACCAGTCAGTATCTGCAGAATTTTCAATCTCTTGATGCTCGTCTTCAAGCGACGATTTTGAGCCCCAGTCGGTGCATGACATTTTTTTAAACTGGTTTCTCATACAGTTTATGAGTTTGTGAGAAACACAGAGTAGATAGATCGCTCAAAAGGATTTATATGCTGCTGATAATACCTATGTTGTCGTATATAGCAATTTGCATTGTCTACGCATTGATAAGCTTGAAGCCCATTTATTTCGTTTGAAGGTAAGTCAATTTCACGGTGTGCGCTCACGTTGTGCCGAATTTGCCAGATTGGTTTATACTGTATTTCGTTTAATAAAGGAAACAATAATTTAAAACTAGGTTAAAAACAGATCGGTTCCTATATTGGTTTTGTTTTTGTAAAGACCTAAGTAAAAAAAGAACTATTAAAATCAACGAACACATTTTTGATATTTAGTCCAAAATGACACAATAAGTACCTACTACTACTACTATAACAGCCACAATAAAGTACACTGCTGAACGTGGGCCTCCCCTAGTAGGGGGGTATTTGCCATACGCACCACGCTTGGCAGGCGGGTTGGTCAGCGCAATGCAAGATGTTGCAATGCGATTGCGAAATTCATCCAGGGGGTTCAATCCTAGTTCAATTTATGTATGTTACGACACCCACGGGGAAGATAAAGGGTGACGACATTCTAAGCCGGCATCACAAAGCTATAAGTACCTAACCTTTTGTTAAAAAAGTGTATTATTTACTATTCTTAAAAAATACGCGGAAATTTGGCTATCACGTGTTCTGGATTTATGAGTGGAAATAGAATGCTAAACTAAAGCTTTCCCCAATGCCTCCAAAAATTGTCCTTGTTTTCCTTTTATCTTTTGCTTCGCTTTAAATATGAAAATCTAAATATAACTAAAATGAGTGACTACGTACGACATGTATGTCTGCTGAGATGAATGTCAAGTCACAAGAGTAAGCTCTTAAGAAGCTTAGTGATATCTACTCTTAAAAACGTGTAAGACTTTTTCACCTATTCAATGTCATTATAAAATATGTAGGCTTGCTAATAATAATAACACGCAGTGTCTATGGCGCCCAACAGAGGTCGCTGTTAGTAAATAGAACTCGATATCGTTGTGTTTTCCACAAAGGTATAAGGAGGGCTAAGTAAATAAATTTGATTATTCTCAGTTCAATATAATATATATTATGGTGTTTGATGGTGTTTGATTAGTAGTAGTGTTAACCTAAGTAAGGACTTTTTCATGGTCCTTTGAGCCGGATTTATAAATGCGTTTAAAAGGTTTACAGGAAGACGCGGTCGAGTCACAGACATGTGGAGCGATAACGAAACAAACTGGCAATTAACAAAAAGAAAGGTTATTTCAGATATATCTCGCTTGTTCGACCCGTTAGGATGGGTAGCTCCTTGTGTTATTACAGCTAAAATAATCATTCAAAAACTGTGGCTCACTGGAATAGACTGGGACGAAAGGTTGCCGTCAGCTCTACTCAAAGAATGGACTACGTATAAGGAAGAGTTGGTTCGACTAAAAGATTACCACGTTCGAAGGTGGGCGGGAGTCAAGGCTGACGACAAAAGTGTGGAATTGCATGGTTTCTGTGATGCATCTTATGAAGCCTACGCTGCAGCGGTTTATGTGCGAGTTATAGATTCCAGAGGAAACGTGAAAGTTAATCTTGTCACAGCAAGGACAAGAGTGGCACCGATAATGCAAGTGTCTGTTCCACGCCTGGAACTTATGGGAGCAGTTCTCATGGCAAGATTGCTAACAGAAGTTGCCACAGTTTTATCCATCGAAAAGTCGCAACTTCACGGATGGACAGACTCCACTGTTGTGTTAGCTTGGTTAAATAGCCATCCCAGCCGTTGGACTACCTTTATAGGAAATAGAACATCTGACATTTTGTCACGAATGGATAACACTCAGTGGGCGCATGTACAGTCTATGGACAACCCAGCTGACATCGCGTCTCGAGGAATGACGCCATCGGAAATGATGCAAAATGATTTATGGAAACGGGGCCCTTCTTGGTTAAGTGAAGCAGAAATAAAGTACACAAAACCGGAATCATCGACAGAGTTAGAGCAACGGAAAATCAAAGTTCATTTGACTAAAAATGAAGAATTGGTCGATGATCCATTCTGGACAAAATACTCGTCATTACGTAAATTAGTACATGTAGTAGCATACATCAGACGATTTTGAAGATTAAGGAGGGCAATAGGTTTGTAACTCAATTGTCTTGGGAAGAGATAAACGAGGCTCTTGATGTTTGCATAAGACATGCCCAAAAACAGTTGGATAAAGACAAAACTCATCTCAAGTCCTTATGTCCTTTCGTCGATACAAAGGGCATCATAAGAGCTAGTGGTCGTATTGAAAACGCGACCATCCCTGAAAGTACTAAACATCCGATTATACTTCCTCATAAGAGTCATTTTACAGACTTGTTAATAGACGAAGCTCATAAGAAAACCTTGCACGGTGGTCCAACACTGATGCTTAATTATTTACGTTCTACATATTGGATAATTTCGGCAAGAAGTTTAGTGAAGGTGCATGTTCATAAGTGTGTCACGTGCACGCGTCACGCAGCTGCTACGAAGACTCAATTAATGGGCCAACTACCGCCCAGTCGGGTTACTCCGGCCAAGACTTTCTTGCATTCTGGGGTGGATCTGGCCGGCCCTATTAATCTGCTAGTGTCAAAGGGCGTGGCAACAAATCATACAAGGGTATATTTGCCTTTTGTCTGTATGGTAACGAAAGCCGTACATATAGAAATAGTCAGTGATCTAACTTCTACCGGATTTATAAATGCGTTTAAAAGGTTTACAGGAAGACGCGGTCGAGTCACAGACATGTGGAGCGATAACGGAACAAACATCGTTGGTGCTTCAAAGGAGATGCAACGATTAGTCGCATCAGAGAATTCATCTGTAGCCTCAGAAATTCGCAATTGTTTAAGCGACAGGGGGGTAACTTGGCATTTCATTCCTCCTCATGCACCTAATTTTGGTGGATTGTGGGAAGCCGGAGTGAAATCAACCAAATTTCATTTGAAAAGAGTCATAGGTAACTCTACTCTTACGTACGAAGAGATATCGACTGTGTGCATACAAGTGGAGGCATGCCTCAATTCCAGACCATTGTCTGTATTACCTGATAGTCCCAGTGAACCGGCACCATTGACACCAGGTCACTTTTTAGTAGGTGAGCCACTAGTTGTTGTCCCGGAAAAAGATTACATGCAGTCCACTATATCTACTCTTAGGCGGTGGCAATTAACGCAAAGAATGGTGCAAGACTTCTGGGAACGTTGGTCTGATGATTATTTAAAAGCTTGTATGCATCGATATAAATGGGCTAAACAGGTTGTTGAACCAAGTATTGGCGAGGTGGTTTTAGTCAAAGAAGATAATTTGCCCCCAGCACGTTGGTTGATGGCTATTATTGTTGAGAAATATCCTGGCGCAGACAAATTAACTCGAGTGGTGACTCTAAAATGTAATGGGTCTTTGATAAAGAGACCGATTTCAAAATTGTGTATTCTGCCTGTTACAGAATGAGTTGTTTTGTATTTAAATGTGTTATTGTTCTACTTATGAGTAAAGTTTAGTATCTGTCGTTATTATGAGAGGTATTATTTGTATTTTTTAGCAGAAAAGTTGTTTAAGTTTATTTTAACTTTGTTAATTAAGAACGTAAATAACGTCCTTGGGGGGCGGCATGTCTATGGCGCCCAACAGAGGTCGCTGTTAGTAAATAGAACTCGATATCGTTGTGTTTTCCACAAAGGTATAAGGAGGGCTAAGTAAATAAATTTGATTATTCTCAGTTCAATATTCAATATAATATATATATATGGTGTTTGATTAGTAGTAGAAGTAAGTGTTAACCTAAGTAAGGACTTTTTCATGGTCCTGTAGGTCGTCGGTTATAACCAGCGCGCATGAAGAGCGCTATTCGAGGCGAGTGAGTAAGTTCCAGCTGGCCTGAAGCTGCATAAGGCCCATCCGCATCGCAGAGCGGACAAAACCTAGGCCGTAGACGCGCGCCGTGATAAGCGCTAACGCCACCGCCCAGTGCATTTGCGCTGCCGCCGCCGAACTCAAAGGCCGCGCGGCTGACGTGAATTTTTGGGGTCGCTCAGCTGCGCCGCTGCTGCCGGTTAGCCGCGCTGTTGCCCCCGGTGTCGCGCGGCTGCTGCCGGTGTCGTGCCGCTGCTGTCGGGGGTTTTACCGTGCCATTGCTGCCGGTGCCGCGCCGCTGCGGCCGAGCTTTGCCGCACCACTGCTGGCGCTTGGCTGCGCCGATACTACGAGTTTGATAGCCGCGCCGTTGCTACGAGTTTTTGCGCTCCGCAAGACGGCAAGACGGAAAATTATACAGCTACAGAAGAACCGGGCTGGCTAAGGAACAACTGACGGCATAAATAGGTGGTTGACGGTAGTTAGTTTAGTTTGAGCAAAGACAAAATCAGCGTGAGTACATACCCCTTTGCGTTAGAGTAGAATCCAAATGTCTTAGTGGCCGTCGTCGAATTTTTTATAATTTTTGCATATTGAAATATTTTAACGTCGTTAAGTAGTGTATACCGTTGTTCACACTTATTCTAAGAATTTACATAGAAACTTACACGAAGTCGACGTCGATGTAAAAGCGCCTTTTCTATAAGTTTATTTTTATTAACTTTTACTGGAGTGCTTGGACTAAGAAAGTAATAATTACGTCGTCCGGTTCAGATTCGTTTGAGTCAGCGTTTTCCTTTCTATCCAACATGGATATTTTAGTCGTGGAGCAAAGCACGTCCATGAAAATTATTGGACGTGCATACGATAATTTTAAAAAGACACCTAAAGATCGTTTGCAACGCGCTTCTCATATTTCGGGTAGGATAGAAAATTTAGAGGGAGAATGGGCAAAATTTACCGCTACGCATCGGAAAATTGTTGCACTGAACGAAAAGGAAGACGATAATTATTTTACTGAAATATACGATAAGACAGTAGAAATTTATTTTGACTGTTTATCTGATATGAAAGACGCACTATCAAAGCTCAGTCCAAGCACTCAGCCCATTCCACACGTTTGCGAGGCCACGGGCAAAATGAATGTAACATTGCCAAAAATTATAATACCAACCTTTTCTGGAAAATATAACGAATGGACCACATTTAAAGACATGTATCTTTCGTTGATTCATAATAACGAACAATTGGATGACGTTCAAAAAATGCATTATTTAAAGGGTTACCTTACCGGAGAGGCAGAACAGCTCTTAAGGCACGTTCCGGTAACATCCGCTAATTACAAAGAGGCGTGGGCAACCTTGAACAGTAGATACGACAACAAAAAATTTCTATCTAATTGTCTATTGCGAAGACTTATGAATCAACCCAACATTGTTACCGAAACGAGTCATAGTATAAGAGACTTGTTAGACACTACCTCTGAAATTCTGAGCGGGTTAAAAAAATTGGGAATTGATGTGAGCTCCTGGGATGTAATCGTGATTTACATTATTTGTACAAAGTTAGATACAGAGTCGCGAAAACAGTGGGAAATGACTATCAGTGATTCTGATGAATTGCCAACACTTGCGGAGATGAAATCTTTTCTAGAAGCACGATTTCACGCTCTGGAGTTCATGGACACGAAACCCAAACCAAAACCAAATTTTTCAGGTTACAAACCCAAGGTCTTACATGCGGCGGTCGGTAGCAATGTTGAACTAATGTGCTCATTTTGCAACGGAAAAGGCCATACTTGTGGATCCTGTTCTGAATTTTTAAAAGAAGATGTTAACACTCGACGCGATTTTGTTCAAAAGAATGAATTATGTTTCAATTGTATAGGCAAAAACCACTCCGTCATGACTTGTACCTCAAAGAGAAGATGTCGTATCTGTAAGAAAAAGCATCACTCGCTTTTGCATCTAAGTTCGGACTTAGAGACATTTACTTCTGATTTTTCATCAGAATTAGCCCAAGACACCAAAGAAGCAGTCTTTAATATTAAAGCACAAATGAACGAGGATCAAACAACTACAAAGGTGGCAACATATTTGTCATCTAAATCGCGACCACATCAGATTCTGATGGCAACGGCGCTTGTTGAAGCAAAAGCCACCAATGGTAAACTTCAAACATTAAGGTCGGTAATAGATCAATGCTAAGAAGCGTCATTCATCACAGAGTCTGCAGCGTCACTTCTTAAACTGAAAAGAGAATCGACTAAAGCAGCTATAACAGGGGTAGGCGGGGACACGAATGGAAGTGACGTGGTATCAAATTCCATGGTTACGTTAAAAATTCAGTCTCGTATTAACCCAGAATTTCAGTTAGAGGTGCATGCATATGTTCTCGGCGCGATTACAAATTTGCTTCCTTCTAAGAAAATATCCGAACAGGACTGGCCAGAGCTGGCAGGGCAGTCCTAACGTTGGCCGATCCGGAGTTTCACACTCCAAATAAAATAGACATCTTGCTAGGAGCAGATGTATACGGCCAATTAATAGAGGAAGGTTTGATCAAAAGTCCCGGAGGATTACAAGTGGCTCAGAAAACGGCCTTTGGATGGATCGTATCAGGTCCATCAAGAGGCAACGATCAAACCTCTTCGAAAAGATGTTATCACAATGTGATAAAAACCTTGCATACCCATGTTGAAGAAGACGACATGCTGAAAAGGTTCTGGACCATTGAGTCTGAGATTCAAACATCAAAAATTTTGAGCAAAGAAGAAGAACTATGCGAAGAGTTTTATTCCCGTACAACGAAAAGAGATGAAACAGGACGGTATATAGTGCGAATACCTTTTCGTAATGAAAATCCGCAACAGACAATCGGCAACACTCGATATATCGCTGAAAAGAGGCTTTATTCAATTGAAAATAGATTTAAAAGAATTCCGGAGATAAAACCACGGTATGCTGAAGTCTTTCATGAATACCTCAGTCTTGGCCATATGGCACGCATTGATAAGAATAACGACGCCATGCGATCTACGGCTGTATATACACCACATTTCGCGGTTATACGAGAAGACAGAACCACAACCAAGGTCAGAATGGTTCTTGATGCTGCGTGCAAAGGAACAAATGGATCGTCTCTTAACGATACCATGATGATTGGGCCTAGGCTACAACAAGATTTAAGGCACATAATAATGAGATGGCGAATGCATCCCATTTGTATGAGTGCAGACATCGTTAAAATGTATCGACAAATTAAGGTGGCGGAAGAAGATACTCACTTCCAAAGACTATTATGGCGAGATGACACAAGCTCTGACATTGACGAATATAGAATGCTACGAGTTACTTTTGGAACGGCTTCGGCACCCTATTTGGCTATAAAGACTCTGCAGCAGGTAGCAGTAGATGAGGGAGCTCCATTTCCATTGGTAGCGGAAAAGGTAAAAACCGATTTCTATGTTGACGACCTCATGACTGGTTGTCAAACAGTAGAAGAAGGAAGAGAAATTTATAAACAGATGACTGAGTTGTTAGCTAAAGGTGGTTTTGAAATACAGAAGTGGATTACCAATAACAAAGAGTTAGCTACCGATATAATGCAAAAAAATAATAACGAAAAGGTTGAGATAAAAATGGACGAAATCGTTAAGGTTCTAGGTTTATATTGGGAAAGAGAAACAGATACGTTCCAATATTCCGTAAAATTTCCAGAAATCAAAGGACCTATAACAAAAAGAACGGTTATTTCAGATATATCTCGCTTGTTCGACCCGTTAGGATGGGTAGCTCCTTGTGTTATTACAGCTAAAATAATCATTCAAAAACTGTGGCTCACTGGAATAGACTGGGACGAAAGGTTGCCGTCAGCTCTACTCAAAGAATGGACTACGTATAAGGAAGAGTTGGTTCGACTAAAAGATTACCACGTTCGAAGGTGGGCGGGAGTCAAGGCTGACGACAAAAGTGTGGAATTGCATGGTTTCTGTGATGCATCTTATGAAGCCTACGCTGCAGCGGTTTATGTGCGAGTTATAGATTCCAGAGGAAACGTGAAAGTTAATCTTGTCACAGCAAGGACAAGAGTGGCACCGATAATGCAAGTGTCTGTTCCACGCCTGGAACTTATGGGAGCAGTTCTCATGGCAAGATTGCTAACAGAAGTTGCCACAGTTTTATCCATCGAAAAGTCGCAACTTCACGGATGGACAGACTCCACTGTTGTGTTAGCTTGGTTAAATAGCCATCCCAGCCGTTGGACTACCTTTATAGGAAATAGAACATCTGACATTTTGTCACGAATGGATAACACTCAGTGGGCGCATGTACAGTCTATGGACAACCCAGCTGACATCGCGTCTCGAGGAATGACGCCATCGGAAATGATGCAAAATGATTTATGGAAACGGGGCCCTTCTTGGTTAAGTGAAGCAGAAATAAAGTACACAAAACCGGAATCATCGACAGAGTTAGAGCAACGGAAAATCAAAGTTCATTTGACTAAAAATGAAGAATTGGTCGATGATCCATTCTGGACAAAATACTCGTCATTACGTAAATTAGTACATGTAGTAGCATACATCAGACGATTTTTGAAGATTAAGGAGGGCAATAGGTTTGTAACTCAATTGTCTTGGGAAGAGATAAACGAGGCTCTTGATGTTTGCATAAGACATGCCCAAAAACAGTTGGATAAAGACAAAACTCATCTCAAGTCCTTATGTCCTTTCGTCGATACAAAGGGCATCATAAGAGCTAGTGGTCGTATTGAAAACGCGACCATCCCTGAAAGTACTAAACATCCGATTATACTTCCTCATAAGAGTCATTTTACAGACTTGTTAATAGACGAAGCTCATAAGAAAACCTTGCACGGTGGTCCAACACTGATGCTTAATTATTTACGTTCTACATATTGGATAATTTCGGCAAGAAGTTTAGTGAAGGTGCATGTTCATAAGTGTGTCACGTGCACGCGTCACGCAGCTGCTACGAAGACTCAATTAATGGGCCAACTACCGCCCAGTCGGGTTACTCCGGCCAAGACTTTCTTGCATTCTGGGGTGGATCTGGCCGGCCCTATTAATCTGCGAGTGTCAAAAGGGCGTGGCAACAAATCATACAAGGGGTATATTTGCCTTTTTGTCTGTATGGTAACGAAAGCCGTACATATAGAAATAGTCAGTGATCTAACTTCTACCGGATTTATAAATGCGTTTAAAAGGTTTACAGGAAGACGCGGTCGAGTCACAGACATGTGGAGCGATAACGGAACAAACATCGTTGGTGCTTCAAAGGAGATGCAACGATTAGTCGCATCAGAGAATTCATCTGTAGCCTCAGAAATTCGCAATTGTTTAAGCGACAGGGGGGTAACTTGGCATTTCATTCCTCCTCATGCACCTAATTTTGGTGGATTGTGGGAAGCCGGAGTGAAATCAACCAAATTTCATTTGAAAAGAGTCATAGGTAACTCTACTCTTACGTACGAAGAGATATCGACTGTGTGCATACAAGTGGAGGCATGCCTCAATTCCAGACCATTGTCTGTATTACCTGATAGTCCCAGTGAACCGGCACCATTGACACCAGGTCACTTTTTAGTAGGTGAGCCACTAGTTGTTGTCCCGGAAAAAAGATTACATGCAGTCCACTATATCTACTCTTAGGCGGTGGCAATTAACGCAAAGAATGGTGCAAGACTTCTGGGAACGTTGGTCTGATGATTATTTAAAAGCTTGTATGCATCGATATAAATGGGCTAAACAGGTTGTTGAACCAAGTATTGGCGAGGTGGTTTTAGTCAAAGAAGATAATTTGCCCCCAGCACGTTGGTTGATGGCTATTATTGTTGAGAAACATCCTGGCGCAGACAAATTAACTCGAGTGGTGACTCTAAAATGTAATGGGTCTTTGATAAAGAGACCGATTTCAAAATTGTGTATTCTGCCTGTTACAGAATGAGTTGTTTTGTATTTAAATGTGTTATTGTTCTACTTATGAGTAAAGTTTAGTATCTGTCGTTATTATGAGAGGTATTATTTGTATTTTTTAGCAGAAAAGTTGTTTAAGTTTATTTTAACTTTGTTAATTAAGAACGTAAATAACGTCCTTGGGGGGCGGCATGTCTATGGCGCCCAACAGAGGTCGCTGTTAGTAAATAGAACTCGATATCGTTGTGTTTTCCACAAAGGTATAAGGAGGGCTAAGTAAATAAATTTGATTATTCTCAGTTCAATATTCAATATAATATATATATATGGTGTTTGATTAGTAGTAGAAGTAAGTGTTAACCTAAGTAAGGACTTTTTCACGCAGTAAAGCGAGAAACACCCGAAACATCCGTTTGTGCGTTATTTTTGCGCGGCGCTATCCGTTACGTTTGAAATATACGACTTATTTATTTACATACAAATACACTTTGTGTCAAACGTTTTGACAAACATATCCGCTGGCGCAAAAATAACGCACAATGTTGCGTCGAAAGATGCTTCTGTTAAACAGTTTGACATAAACCATATTTGTATGAGAATAAGTCTAAATTCATATTGACCTATTGTATGCGTAACGCAGCGCAAAAATAACGCACCAACGGACGTTTCATTGAGATAATCATGTTTATTCTGGCAAATGAAACTCTTATTATCGTATCGAAGCTTCATGTGGATACCTATTATCATTTCTCTTTATTAATTTATACCTGACAATGCAATAGGCAAAGCTTTCTATTAAGCGTGTTGTAATTCAGTGCAGACTAGCTTCTCGTGAGCGATGTTCTATACTATGATGAGTAGTTAAGGGATCAATTTTATTTCCATTTACTTTGTGGCTTAATTAAACTGTAGCCGATTGCATATTGTAATTCTTATTGTTTTCTTTCGTATGGAGATCTAATTATTTCTAGCTTAGAATGTACGTTTATTTTCTACGATGAACTTGATATTACTGATAATCATATGTAACAATACAAGCTTCACAAAAAAGGCAAATATCTTAACTATGGGTTTCGATTCTTCAATATGACTAATATTATTTATAGCCAATGTTTGCCAAACTTGTCAAGCCGCAAGTAACATTATTTAAGATTTATATCCCATTTGGAGCAACATAACTCTTGTTGCCGAATTCCAATTCAGGTACTCAACTACTCACATTCCCATTTCTGGCTCACTCTACATGGTTTGATTTACCACAGCAGCTCAAGAGAAATGTACAAGCAATTTTTGGCAAAGGTGTGTGATAAGGATGCTTAAAATCTAGTTACTTTTGTCAACAAATTCACCTACTATCAGGGACCAACTTATACTTTTATATCATACACTACGTATGTTAGGTTATCAGTAATTTCAAGTTCATTGTAGAAAATAAACGTAATTGTATACTGAGTTAGAAACAATTAGATATCCATTCGAAATAAAAGATATAAGAATTACAATATGCAATCGGCTACAGATTAACTAAGCCACAATGTCAGATGACAATAAAATTGATTTGTTTGTTTTTTATTATTTGCGTAGCGTTTCTATACCAGAGCTGGCTACTCGTGGAAGAGCCCAGGGGGTAAGTGGCTATCTCATAAGGTACCACGATAGGCTAGGTTTGGATCGTTAATCGAGACTTAAACAAGTCGTTAGACCCAGATCTGTCAGAGCAAATCCTGCCGAAACATAAAAATAATCGATATTTTTCAAAGAGATTTTTTCGTAAAAATTATGTCAAAAGGTACCACAATGAAAGTGCTGGCATCAGTTAACCATTAAAAAATTATGTAAAAAAACTTGGTCTGCCACTGCGCACCCTGCCGGAAGTGCTTGGCAGACCTCTCCAAAGATGCTTTTCCGACGACCCTAAACTATCTCATCGAGTACCACAATGCGACCACTACATAATAGCCAAGATCACTCTGACAATAGATCACAAGGTCTGCCAGGCCTAAACTTGCCGCATCCTAGTGCTTCAGTCATTTGAAGTTGTAGGTTCAGTGTATGAAAACTGACCTAAGATATAGGTAAAATATCTTCAAAAAATATCAATTATTTTTATGTTTCGGCAGGATTTGCTCTGGCAGACCTGGGTCTTACGACTTGTTTAAGTCTCGGTTAACGATCCAAACCTAGCCTATCGTGGTACCTTATGAGATAGCCACTTATCCCCTGGGCTCTTCCACACGGGCTACGCCGTAGCTGGGTCAGTACAAAATTAGATATCCATTCGAATTAAAAAAAGAAGAATTACAATATGCAATCAGCTACAGTTTAACTAAGCCACAAAGTCAGATGAGAACAAAATTGATTTGTTTGTTTTTTATTATTTGCGTAGCGTTTCTATGCAGAGCTTATTGGCTACGGGCTACGGGCTACGCCGTAGCTGGGTCAGAACAAAATGCAAATAAATTACATCCTACAATCAATTGAAGGGACATGGGTTACACGGGCTGATTGCTTATCCAATTGATTTATTTGAATTTATATCTATCGGCGTTGGTAATGTAACATCTCTCACGTAACGATTTACGTGTCCAGAGTTTTTTCTATCGCTTTATCTGAAATTATTTGATCACAAAACATAGGTTCACGAAAAAGAAGTGAAATCCAATGATTGTTATGTCCTAAGATGACTTTTTGGCAGCAATAGGTACGTTAATAACACAGTCCAAAATGTATTTAGTGATCTTTCACTAACTTTCATGACATGGCAACGCCATTGTAACGATTCTTATCATAACATTTTCATCTGGGTAGGTATTACAAAAGTCTAGTCCCCCATTTTATTAAGCCAAGTAAATAAAGTACCAACCTTCGTTTGATCCTCTGAATCGAGTCATTAGTTTTACAAGAGGCTATCAGCACAGTTGTCTGATCTTTGTAGCGAACTGGCGAAGCGCTCAGTGAGTCTGACATAATAAGCTCATTCGTAGGCGACCCCTACTCCCTCCCCCTTACCCCTTACTAGAATGAATTCCGGTGTGAGCAATGGCTAACTAATGAACAAAGATCGAACTTCACTCATTTGTCTCGATTGTCGGCTGGTTTATACGTTGAAATAAAATGCGATATGTTCAGTAGGGAGTACTAATTTATCTACTTGAATAAGATCAATTTAAAATCGATCGCAGTGTCCATATCTATTAAATGTGTTCATAACTTTAGAACTATGAACCACGTCTATGAACCAACCAGTCACGTAGACTAAAAGTTTGAGTACTTACAAAATAATTAAGGAGAGATCAAATTAAACAATGACATCTACCATCTTGGTCATCCACACGTGTGAAAGGGATCCAAAACGTTGGATATGTTTAAAAATAAATAAACACAAAATAAATTCTATAGTTATAATTTTATATAAAAAACAATTGAATATCACTAAAATATATAATTGTTTTACTTTGATGAAATCAAAGTTCTTCATAGACTAAGCTTGCATTGGCAAAGTCTTTCCTCATAAGGATACCGATTGGAAGTATGCTACAACGATAGATAATGTTTTAGGAGGTCATATCATAGCCTTATATGGGTGGCCATTCGAAACCAGTTTTTTTATCCGACTTGAAAAATAATTTTATTTCCAGAAATAACATAACATGGCTTTACCGTTCGAAACGTATACCGATCTGAATAGACAACTTTGGCGATGAGAACCCGCTTAGGTTGCTAGCTTCAACATCCGCAGTTTCCATGGTCATCCCGCAGACTTAATTTCAGTCTGTGGAGGCCCACGCGCTGGCCAACTAATTACGCCATTAGCAAGGATAGAACGATACTACTATGAGCGGGTAGTCGACAACTCAACTCGCAACGCTCGAAGATTGACTGTGACTTTTTGCTAATACAGTGAATTAAAAGGGATCTAATAGAAGACCAAAGAAAAGACAATAATTTCACTAGGCATCTAGAAATTTTCAGAGAAATATTTAGCCTGCAGACTTAATTTGAGTCTGTGGAGGCCCACGCGCTGGCCAACTAATTACGCCATTAGCAAGGATAGAACGATCGAACTTCACCCGTTCGCCGACGTTCGCCCCTCGATTGTCGACGTGACAGGCCGTTTATTCCGCTCAGATTGCAATGGTATTTTCTACTTTAGAGCTGAACCTAGTTCTAAGCTATCCTTCTTTTATAAACTCCAGTGTTTTAGTTCAAATTTTCTATACATTTCAACCGGAATACTGTTGCAGTGTTGAACGAAAAAAGAAACCTAAGAAAATGCGTAAATAGGCTAACGTAAACTTAAAATATCTAGAAATATTCCCAGAAATATTTAGCCCACAGACTTAATTTCAGTCTGTGGAGGCCCACGCGCTGGCCAACTAATTACCCCATTAGCAAGGATAGAACGATCGAACTTCACCCGTTCGCCGACGTTCGCCCCTCGATTGTCGACGTGACAGGCCGTTCATTCCGCTCCGATTGCCACAGTATTTTCTACTTCAGAGCTGAACCCAGTTCTAAGCTATCCTTCTTTTACAAACTCTACCATTTTAGTTGCAATTTTCAATACAATTCAACGGACACACGAGCGGGCAGTCGGCTATCCTCGCTGGAAGATTGATTGCTTATGAAAGCTTCCTGGATAGTGCATGTTACGAAATGCTTTCATGCACCGAAACCCATTAATGCATCAAAAACGGATATGTTCCATTACTGTTTCTCATGAAAGCTTAGGTATAACAACAACGATAGAAGGTCGTGAGGAAATATTTACTTTCCTGCAGGTATCTACTACCTACCTAACCTAATTAACTACCTAACACTGGCGCACGGTCCATACATGCCAATTCCCATCGGCTTCCTTTTCAGAAATATACAAATCCGCGTTTTCACGGGCTTTAATATTTATTCGTTGTTTACCAAAACCATTTTATTAATGGAGGGAATAGGTATTGGAGTGGCTATCACAAATTTTCATTGTTATGGTAAGCGATGCACCTTAGAAAAAGTCCAACGCCTACGGTGGACGATATAGTCATGAAATAATAAATGCTTTTATTCTTCGCCGTAATTACACAAACCAAAAAAAAAAACATTATTTAATTTAAATAAATTCATCACGTTCTATTTTTTATAATCTGAGAAGCAACAAACTTCTATAACTCGTTTTGAGCTCTTCTGCCGATCTTTTATATCCTCGCGGAATCCCGACTGAGGAAAATAGACTCGTCATCTGTTTGCGGAGTCAAAGCGCGTTGTGAAGTGCTTATTCCTGAGGCATTTTCGTCGCAAAGCTCTGCTTGTCTAGCTAGATGCTAAGCGCTTGGGACCTGCAAGGTAATACGTAGTGTAAAAGAAGGCGTACTTTATGTTAAAGAATATTCAACTTTTGCCAAGAACAATATGCAATCGTTTAAAATTTCGTTTTCATTTTAAACGATTGCATTGCATACAAATAGGCGCAAACTCCACAGGGGGTACGTGAGAGGTGTGAGACGTAAGATGACAGCTGTCAGACAAGCGACCGCCAGCCGTCATCGACGCTCGTCTCACGTGTGTAGCCGAGGTCTCTTCTGTTTCATACATTTTATATGGAAAAGGGTTCAAACTGCGAAGTCGCACGTCTCCAACCTCCGTCTCATGTCTTACGTCTTGCTTGTGAAGTAGGGGCCCAAATACTTCGATCAACGAATGATCCGTTAGAATATGGCGCTAGTATTTTCAATTCATCAAGTAACGATGTTTTTGTAGCTAACTAACTTAGAAAAAAGTTAAGTCGCAATAAATTTTATGTTTAGATACCTATTTATTTCTATTATAGCAAGCAATTAAGCTTAACCACCGAAAATCTTCGCATTTCATTTCACAGTTTTAGGCACTGATCCACTAGATCATTGTATCATCAAATCCCACGGGATTTGTGTAAATATAGGAATTACCAGCTCATTGTTAATATCAAAACAGATTTATGTCTATTTAATTTCCTATTACCTACTAATGCTATTCCACCTGGCATTTTTATTTTTGCTGGGCCATTTTATTGATTTTAGGAATATATGTATCAAAACTTGTTTTTTTTGTATTATCATCTTACAAACAATTAGAAATTCTGCAAAATATTTCTATCTATAATTGCATAGAACCTGATATGGCACGAACTAGAACTCGCAGCGTAAACATTAATGTCGAGTTTGCGCGGAAAATAAGCAGATAACCCAAAAATTGGGATCTTCTTTGTGCTTTCTGCCAGGCGCCCAGCCTCGGAGAGGTGAGTATATTTGTCTCTCTAATAGCCCAAACAAAGTTCTGTAGAAAATTTTGTAGTTCAGGCATTTCCGTCTATTGTAACCCCTTTTTTGCACTCATTTAAAACTCTACTGATAGACTTGATATTAATCTACTATTTTATTTTATTTACACAGCTGCAATCCCTGTCAAATACGTAAAACAAATATAGCGATATTCGCTCCTAAATAAAATAAAATAAATACCTACTTTGAACTGCGCTAAAACAAATTTTAATCACTCACGGGTGGTATTTAATGTAGTTTATTTATTGAATATATCCTTTCTGTGTGGTATTTTGGTACTATCAGCAACAACTCATTTTATCCAAGTAATGGAGCAATATACTGGCCAGGCACACTTTTTATACATTTAGATAGTGGTGGCTGATCGTTTTTATGAAAAGTGTTTGTGAATTAAAATCCTCCCAACAGCACTACCTACAAGCTTCTTAAAGGATCAACATATTATGCTTACTTTCTAAGTAGCTTAATAATGTATAAAAATGAGTAATAGTTAATTCTTTGTGTAAATTGATAACTCGAAGTGCTCGTTATATTTCATCACACAGACCGGTTGCAGATTGAAGCGGATTATAAATCGTTCATGGATTGAAATCTGAAATCCTGCGCAACGTGCATGCCTGGGAACCGCCAGGATTTACGCAAAGCCGAGCGACCAACGACCCACCTCGGTGATGATTTCACAGTGTACATCACCAAATGCCTACCTGGATTATTTGACCAATATAAGGCCCTGTCCGCACAGCGAATTTTATTCGCGTATCGTGATTTTTTACTTGCGCGCTATACTATTTTGTATGACAAAACAATTTTTCGTCAGTGCGGAAACTTAAGAAGATTCAAGGTACTTATTACAAAAAATTTGAAAAATTTGCGCTATAAAATTGCTGTGCGGATAGAGCCTAAAGAACATACCTACTGGTTACACCATGTTTCTTTTAATACTGTTTTGATTACCTTGACATTTTGGAGTAATTGCATGCTTCATGGTCAGAAGTAAGTCCGATTTAGCGAGAATAGGTATCAAGTTAATCATGAACCTGGTCTGAGTGAACAGCGATTAATATAAAAATGAGGTTCTGCTCTCTTTCTCTCTCTCTCTGTCTTTTTGTGGGGAACACCGTGTCGTCCAATTCCCAATACTCCCTGGTGTCAGAGTTTTGCCGCCTACTACAACTAGGCCTTCTGAAATGTTTGCCTAATAAGTAGGTAGGTAATAACCGCCGTCTGAGTAGTCATAGATAGCAATCGGGACTGACTGATTAACATGTCCTCCGAATCATGGAGTTTCAGACGTCTTTTCGGTAAATCAGGGGGTTCGGATTGCTATTTCTTAACCAGACTGGGAATAAATTCACAAAGTGATAAATATCAACTTTTGTGGCCGACAACCCAAGCTGACGACACACCGAAAATCGAACTCGGAACTTTCTGCGTCGCATGCAGTCGCATCTAGGTAACCACTACTGCGCCACATCGGCTAGCGATTGTTATAGATTAGAAAGGTACTGCTGATTATTATAAAAAGTACTGGACATAATTATACTGGTTAAATGGGTAATCTAGGGGTGCTGTTAATCTGATAGTTCCTAACTACTTTCAGTTCATTTCAAACAGACGAAGAACAAAAAAAAGGAGGAAGTTCTCAATTCGTCGCGCACTTTTTTATTTATTGACAAATAGAATATTACAGCATGTAGATATTATTATTATCCCTGTAACAAAGACCATCAAAGCGGAGAACATTAGTGTTTTCTTTCCATCGCACCGGACGGAACCCACAAAAACATTTTCCGCATCGAATACTTACATGTTTGTTTATATTTGCGCAAACATTATTTGCCTTCCATCCTTTATTATCCCTTAAACCTCTTTACGCAGGAACGAAGATAGTGACAATGTTAATGTTTACCTAAAAAATTGTCAAAAAATATACCTACCTAGGTACATTATCGCAGATGCAGACAATATCGTGGCCTGTAACAGTCGCAATTTGATGCGGCGAAATGTGCCATAATTTTATTTTTATGTATCTGACTTCAAAACTTTTTTCGTCAAAGAAAGGGATCAGGAAATCATCGTAAAATATTTTTTTTGGCAAGTTTGGCTTCAAATAAAAATTGGTGAACACAATGTTCAAAACATTTATCACGTATGCAGAACATTGCGAAAGCGTTTTATGTATTCAAACCTTTGTTTCTTGCGTAGAACTCGTTAAATTTCATTAGGGCGTTCACCCCGTACCATCCTTTTTTGTGGGGCCCGGTATAATATTTCTCAATCACAAGGGAGCCGTGGTGGCAAAGCGGAAATCTGTGTTGCATCATCTGTTATCGAGATGCGATTTATCGTCGATACGCACACCGCCCGCCGGCATGATTCATGCCTCCCTGCGGTGTTAACATGTTTTATTTATTTCCTCTACAACTTAGCCGAGCCGCTATTTTGTGTTATGTTAGTGTGATGGGTACTAGAAAAGAAAAATAAAACTTGCTCGTTGTATGCTTCTTTTGTCGTAGCTTAATGCTACGATTCGTAGCAGTAGTTCTGATTGTAGATTTCACTGCCCAGTCGTGTTAAAGGTTACTGTGGAATACGACAAAGAGAATAGTATATTTGAATAGAATACCTACTTTGAAAGTATTATTTAAAACTTAGCGATTTAACTCTTTCCAGGTGTCTCCGGATACCAGCCAATATTTGAGTTTGAGTGTATGTTTGATTTTTTCGTAGCAGGCACCTACGACACGTAGCTCAGGTAAAATGCCTTAATTTTCGAAACACACGTACACGTGTGGACAGGACATGAAATTTTTTTGGACAGAGTTTCATGAAAAATATGACATTTAGAGTGGAAAACCATTGACGTCATATTTTTATGGTCATTCAAAACTTTTGATCTATGTGTGCCCACCAATACAAGTTTATTATATTAAATAGAACTATTCCGGTATGAATGTAAAAAAAACATCCTTGCTGAAACTTCTTAAAATTCCAATACTTGACAACCCATTTATCACCCCATAGGCTGCGTGCCGCATAAACAGCTATATCGGAAGCCAAGCACATCGATAACATACGTTTGCAACCTAATATCTGGTTGTTTATGACTAATTCGCTCCAGGGTTTACAGCTGCATTTCGTGAAGAATTATGAGAACTATTTTTCCTAGTTGTTGAAAACCTTTGATGTCATTCTTATGGCTATTCGGGTCTTTTGACCTTTTTGAAATGTAGGTATGCTTTTAACTCATCGCTCACTTGTTCGGTATCGCGTTTAGCCGACATGCATTATGTCCGTATTTTTTCAAAAATAATATAGTCCGTTATTTATCTTATTTTCAATATTGAACAAAACATTAATCACCCCATAGGCTGCGTGCCGCATAAACAGCTATAACGGAAGCCAAGCACATCGATAACATACGTTTGCAACCTAATATCTGTGTCCGGTTTTTCGAAACTACAGGCTACACAATCCTACAGGCTAAATTCGATGTACACTGTGTAGCCGGTTTCATAATAGGATAATAATGGCTAACCGACTACGCAATGTACATCTAATTTCACCTGTAGAATTGTAGCTTGTAGCTTCGATGCATAGGCCACTCGTTGTTTATGACTAATTTGCTCCAGGATTTACAGCTGCATTTCGTGAAGAATTATGAGAACTATTCCACCTAGTTCTTGAAAACCTTTGATGTAATTTTTATGGCTATTCGGGTCTTTTTAACTTTTTGAAATGTAGGTATGCTTTCAACTCATAGCTCATTTGTTCAGTATCGCATTTAGCCGACATGCATATGTCCGTATTTTTAAAAAAATAACATAGTCCGTTATTTATCTTGTTTTCAATATTGAACAAAATATTTATCAACCCATAGGCTGCGTGCCGCATAAACAGCTATAACGGAAGCCAAGCACATCGATAACATACGTTTGCAACCTAATATCTGGTTGTTTATGACTAATTCGCTCCCGGACTTGCGGCCGCGTTAATTCTAGGTCGTGACCGCATCACTACATTGTTTAATGTGGGGTGTATTCTGCGACCGGTGTGTGGTTTAGTTCCGTGGACCATAAAATTAAATGAATTTACGTTTCTAGAATGGTGTCGGATAAAACTTAGGCTGCTCCAACACACGCATGATATTTCTCGCAACGACCCCCAGAAAGGGTTCATGAGGGTCGCTGCAACAATACCATGGTCAATTGACAGGTTCCAAGGACACATGATTTCTATAGACGCAGTTTTACTTCATGTATTTTGTCATGTGCTTAAATACATTGTCTTTCATTTTGTCACAGAATTATGCTCTTTATTCTCTCAACCTGCAACATAAATTTTCTCTGGACCACTTGCATGCTAAAATATTAGGTGTAGATGTGATAAAATGACTTTATCAAGTTTACCAAAGTTTATGATAACAGTCCTAAAATTTAGATGAATAAAGCCAAGAGAGTGGTATCACGAGATTTCAAGACTGAACTTTTGCGTCGATGATTTTATATTTAAACGAAAATATTTTTAACACACAAAGTGACATATGGTGGCTGAGATAAATCTTTTGAAAACCACTACCTACAAAGGAGTTGGTTATCAATAGAGACCGACACCCATCCTCAACCACAACGTAATGTCACATGAAATACGTTCTATCAGAATATAGGTGAAAGGATTTGTGCATATTGGCGGCAGGTCGCGGCCGGCACCCCGTAAATTCTACTCGGACCTGTTCCGAACGAAATCTGTCGAAATTACGAGTTAGGACTCTTTGTTCGACTTTTTTGCCTACCACTATGAACAAGAATTTGTGATATCGGCAATTTTTCAGAGTTGGTATTCAAAAAAGGTTATGAATACAAATATAATAAACAAAATAAAAAAATGTAGATCAATAATTTAGTTAAAGAAGGTGAAACATTCACGTAAGCAAAGCAAGCCAGTTTCGTTTTGGCGACTAGCTTTGTAGGGTGATCCAAAAAAGAAAGCAAATATTGAGGGGTATAGTACCTAAAAATTAGGCTAGGTTGGACAGTTTGACTTTGGACACTTTTTACGGCGTGTGCAACTTGACTTGACTGTACAATAGCTGATAAAGTTTGATCCGTGTATCGTGCTTGTGCCGCGCGTATAGCACATAGATTTGCGGTTCGAGTGTCTAACCGGACGTGAGCTTGACTGTACCCTGAATAGCTCCAGATGCATATTTGATTTAATGAGATTTTACTTGTTGGCTCGTTCAAATGAATAGAGCTCAATTGTGAAAAGCTTAATTGCGAACTTTTGTATTCTTTTTTCAATTAGTGAGCAGTAATTGTATTTGTTTTGCAAGTTCTTAATTGAGTTTTAAATGGGTAGGAGATAAAAATGCTCTTGCTGAGAATCATTGTGGTTTAAATTAAATTTGGTTCCACACGACATGACAGAAGACAATAAAATATTTCACAAAAGCAGCTAGAGTTATGGTTAATCGCAAACTTGCCGGACAATATTGCGTTCAGTGAAATTTACCACACAAATGACAATACGTGACAGTGGAAATTTTATTGCTGTCACTGTTGCCGTGCCGTGTAGCCATGGTAGGATTGGTAGCCCCAAACTCCACAGAGAGGACAAGGAAAGTACATAGGACGTAGGGCATGACGCTTAACGTTTGACATCGCGACGTTTCCATACAAAATGTACGAAAAAGTATTGACAAAGGCACACACAAGCGTCGCCAAAGCGTCGCATCTATGACAGCTAGCGTTAAAAACTAAGAAGAATATTTGACGATCACTTGTCTGTCAACTGTCATTCTTACGTCCTATGCCCTCGTCTTTTTGGTGGAGTTTGCGCCGTAGGTAATCTGACAATGGGATTCGATAAAATCCGGAGAAGCATGCGGTAAGAATGAAAATTCGTCATTATACCCTACTAATAATGTCAAATCGCGGCGGTATTGCATATGAAAGCCCAACCCCTGAAGATTTATTCATCAGCAAAAAGGCATTATCACAAAATACAACGCAATATCGCTCCAAAAAAGCAAACGGCCAGTGCGAAACCAAAGCAAAAATAATAGTGTCATACATTATTTTCGGTTACAGCACGGACCGTTTTTTGAGCTTTTAGCGCACGTATATTCTCTACGAACAATTTGCAGCGTGTCGGCTGTGACCTGATTTATGTACCTACCGTTTTCCAACACCTAGGACAGGGTATCACGCCTTTTTTTATTCTTGTTACCTACTTTTTAGCATTTTCTGAATTTTGTCTTAGAATCACGTCGGCCGGATAATGTACAAGTAGCATACCACTTTTACTGCGAAATAAAAAAAGAACGAATCTATTCACGGGAAACTGTTAAATACCTTTTGCAGTGGATAGTACACTGGGATAGAACCGAAACACTTGCTTATCTTAAAGATAACACTAACATATTACTTATGATCGATCATCATCAGCACATCTGTGGTAAAGCGCTCTCATGACATGGACTGAAACGTCATTTGACGATCAAATCAATATGTGCCGCAAAGATGTCCGGTACTACTGGCAGCGAAAAGGTTCTTTGTAACCACATGTATAAGTACACATACACATACACCCGTGAGGCTATCACAGCTGTTTGTTGTCTGGCTGGGAAATACCGTGTATCGTGAGGCACATGTGCGAGACGCATAAAGAATTTTCTCATTTCATAACACACCCTCGGGAAAAGATGGTGTTCTTTATTCTAACCAGGCATTACAAGGTCACCTTATCTACTTCTCAGTATAACGACCCTGTAGTATAAAATGAAATCTTTTGAATATTTCATAAGAAAGCACGCTTCGGTTACAAACGAAATTAAATCCGTAATATTGAAAAGCTCTGCAATATTCATGAGGGTTCATTTGTTAAAGTGGATTTACCTGTAGAATGAAAAGAGAAAATATACCTACCTAATTAGCTATTTCCATAATTTCTAAATTGAACTAGGTAGGTACTAAGAATTTTCTGTGGTGTAAGTAGAAATTGTTTATAAAATTTGGCTAGTTTTCAGATAACTGGTATAGGTACGCATTTAACCCGTCGACCTCTCAGGCAATAAACTACGTATAATAAATCCAGAAGAAAACGACTTTTTACGCCCTAAAATACGAGTTAACCCAAAAAAGGTTTCTATGCTTAACGAAAAGAATAAAATAGTGAACCAATGTCCAAATTGTACAATTCCTTTTTCCTCTCAGTAATATGTTCACAAACAATAGTTTTATACAAAAAAATATTATAATAAAAGTAGGTACATAATATCCCCTAGACTGTGTAGTTTGAACGTTTTTTCCTAAATTGCAAGCCAATACTTGGTTCAAAATACAGTGTGTCAATACAGCAGTTTGAATAAATGCCAGTTTGGTGGTTACACACCTCCTAATTTTCTGAAGTACAGTCTCTCTCGCTCACTCATGAATAAACCAAAATGTAAGGTTAATTTTTTTTCAGACTGTAATATTTTGCAGCAATAATTATTATTTTTCTAGATGTAGCAACATTTACTGAATCGTACATAGTACATAGTTTTTGTCCGGCTTGTCCTTATCAATCACAAGAAAATCGAAACCTTAAAAATGGAATTGTTCGTTTGAGTTAGCGTGAGAGACTGTGGGTACTTATGTTTATTTATGCACAGTATAGGGATTAAAAAAACCTAAAGCAACGCAAAATCTATGTTACGTATAGAATTTGGGCCTGAACTGGGGAACACTGACGTAGGTTGACCGCACTTGCCCAAGCCACTTGCACAAGCTGGTAACGACAAGTGACAAATGCCTTTTTCGTCGGATGTAATGGATACGTACTAGGTATACTACCCAAGGAGAGTTATAAATGGTGTAACAATAATAATTCAGCAACAGATCTTACTGAACTTGTACTTTCGGAATAAAAAATCTATTGTTCCGCCTAAATAGACCTTTTCGTGACTGAATCATACCTACGCAGGTTTGTTTCGATCCATACAGAATAACAAAAATCCTTGCTGAATACGGGAAGAACTTCCGTTGCTACGCTTTTTAGCGCTGCGTAACGCATGTGTTAAGAAATTGTGAATCACAATTTCATTCCCATACAAATACGGCACCTATCAAACGTTTTTGTCAAACTGTTCTGAATTTTGTTTAGGACTAAAATGGATATTCGCATTTTCCTACCACATGCGTAACATATACTTTACGTGTCATTCCCGCTACCATCAAACTCATTTTGGGTCTATGTTTAAATAGGAGAATGATTATAACGCCAGAAAAAAGAATGAAAGGAAAAACGTGCCTGCCTACCTTATATTCCATTCGTTATAGCTCTTTGTATTTCCTTCATGTCTCTTTCAAGTTTCTTACATATAACTTTCAAAGGAACTAAACCAATAAGCACTTCCTCCCGAAGTTTTCAGGTGTCCGCTTTTTAAAGCTCTGCAGATCTCCCGGTACAAAACTTTCCTTGAAACTTAAAAGGAAGATTGTAAGGCTTTGAATAGACTAAAGAGTACTTTAAAGCGTAAAATGTATTGAAAATTCCTTTAAATTTTTGACTGATAGTAGTTTTTTAAGTGGTCTGTTTGATATTTTATTTGATGTCTGTCTAAAGTACATAAAATCGGTTCAATGAAATACTTATTTGGTTTTTTACTACTGAGTGGGTACTCTCAACTTGTGGCTTAGAATACAATCACCCCATATCTTTCCCGTGGGTGTCGTAAGAAGCGACTAAGGGTTTTGAGAGTTAATGTGTTTTGCAATTTTAGGCGCAAACTCCACCAAAAAGACGAGGGCATAGGACGTAAGAATGACAGTTGACAGATAAGTTATCGTCAAATATTCTTCTTAGTTTTTGACGCTAGCTGTCATAGATGCGACGCTTTGGCGACGCTTTGGCGACGCTTGTGTGTGCCTTTGTCAATACTTTTTCGTACATTTTGTATGGAAACGTCGCGATGTCAAACGTCAAGCGTCTTGCCCTTCGTCCTATGTCCTTTCCTTGTCCTCTCTGTGGAGTTTGGGGCTTAGGCGACAGGCTGAGAACCTGTCACAATGGTGGGTGGTAGACAGTCTTCCAAATGACTCTCAAACTTTTGTCAGATAATAATTTTGTACGTGGCTTTTTTACAGCCGTTTACGCTCTGCCTACCCCGCGGTGGATATAGACGTGATAAATGTACCTATATGTATGAAGGTAATCACATTTTTCTTTTTCGTAGCAAGTAAACACAAATCCTTACTACAAAATCTAGTTCCAGAAGAAAACATTAGCCAACGAGTCACGTTCCCTGATGTCCGCCTATTACGACACGACGCCGGCCCTTGTAATGACTGTACATGAAAAAGAGGTGCCCAAACTAAAGAAAACCCAAATAAAAATATATTGACTTTGAAATAAAAAATATAATGACTACATGCAACAGAGTTGCCTAAAATAAAGGAATCCCAAATAAAAAATATACTTATTTAGTTCTATCTAACTAGTTCCAGAATATAATTTTACAGGGTAATATTGAACGAACGACCGTCACGAAAACGCTAAGCTCAATGGATCAAACTGAACAACTTCTGCAAGTGCATGGATATTTTATTGATTTGTACCTAATTTTAAGTTATTTATTGTCTTCAACAAACAAGACGAATAAATGTTTAGAGATAAAGGCATCTGTAATAATCTCCGGCTGGTATTTTCACATAGTAGGTACCTAATATATGAATTAGGTATGTAGATAAGTATAGTGTGTTACTAGTGACCGATAGCAAAAACTCGGAACCGGCTAGTGATAACAACTTTCCCCAAGGAACATAGGTCAAAACACGGCGTTTCCAAAATATGAATATATTATTTTTGCAAAGATATTTGTTTTTAAATTATCGAACGGAAATAGTCTAGACAGGCATTTATATGCAGGGAGTCAAAATAAATAAAATTACGTCATGAAACTAAATAATTAATTAAGAAAGACAAAAAATATTCATTGACAAGCTTGCAAAACCACTACATGCACGTTGCTCAGTGGCCATCAAAACATTTATAACTCAAACTAGAAAGGCAATACATTTGATGCGCCAATCATGAACGTGGGTCAAATCACTCTCAAGTATTCAAACTCTAAAAACACTGATCGAATTTAAATTCTTCTCTAGAAAACAAACGAACTAGCTTTAAACCCTCGTAAAAGTTCAATCTAAGTTTGAAGGCAGGAATTCCTACTTTGTTCGTTGAAGTTTGAGAGCCAGCGGTCTCTAATGCATCAGCCGTGACGTGCCTAAACAAGACCCGCTCCTTACAAAATGTTATGAGAATGTAAAACTACGTCCGGCCCATTTCTGTACCGTGCATACAAGCTGGATCTCTCATTCATTTTTCATTTTAAGGGCCTATTCTTGACTCGTGATATTTTTTGTTGCGTGTAAATTGTTGCTTTTGAATATAAGTTGTTGATATGATATGCTTTGTCTGTTGCGTCAATTATATAGCTTACGATTTTGGTGGTCTCAAAGAAGACCGTAATACAGCGCTTATGGGAAAGCTACGAGTACCACTACTCAGAGCCTCCATACATTTTAAAATGACGTAGCTTTTCTGACTGCCTATCACGGAATATGTCAACGAAAAACTAGATAAATAAAAAAATGCCTCCATTTATTAATCGCTATGTTACATCGCTAGGACAAAGATAATTCTAATTCCAAAATCACTTTCAATTTCAAGTAAAAGTATTCAATGTCGTAAGGTGTCAAATAAGTACATTAAACCTAATCGTGTATCTGTAAAATGACAAATAGGAAGAAGAGGTTTGATTTGGACATTTTATGAGAAAATTTTCCTTAACATCATCCATCACAAACGCCCTGTAGGTATTCGTGGTAACTCTGTGTTTCTTATTTTCGACCATAAAATGTTAGACTTGTTAATATCCTAATTCGTACCTTGTAAGGATCAAAGGATCTAAGTAACGCAGTTAAAAATAGTTCAAATCTGGAATGACACAAAAAATTGCTACTACTATTCAGATTGACAGCGATTTGGGTAGCGGTAGGATTTACATAAATGCCGCAATGCGCTGCGCTTTTTGTACATTTGATAAAAGATTTTCTAAACTACCTCTAGTTGTCATATCTCATTCAATCTAAAATATTGTCATAAAATTCGTACGGTACGCATGGCACTATAAGCAAGCGAGTTCCAACTTCTTGGATTCTATTAATCTGGAGACTGATAAAGTTTAAATTTATTCATCTACTTCAAGCCACTACCTTGTACAAGATCAAATAACACATGTGCTTACAAGTAACACAACTTCTTAACATTGTAAATAAGTAAGTTTAAATTGGAAAAGTTTATACATAACCATATTTGGTCTATATGTTACAGGCAAAACCCTTAACCAGTCAATAACGTTATTGACTGGAAAAACCAGTCAATAACGATATTGCCTAAGGGCCGCAGTCAAAACCCTTATTGACTGGTTTTATCTATTAAAAGCAGTCAATAACGATATTGACTGGCGTGCCCAGTCAAAACCCTTAATAGGTACTTCTGCCTCGGTAGTAGCAACCTAGACTGGCTGGCTGACTGTCTCGATCGCCGGTTGTTATTCCTGAGGACATGCCCAAGTCGCACGGCAGACGGCTCTTTACTATCTAATGCTGACATTAGCGTATAAGTGGCTTCACCTCCTAGATGTCATAGACTTCACGGCGGTGGTTGTTAGGCTCCCGCCTAGTTCAATCGGTGAGCGAGGCTGTAGGCTTTCTTCTAGCTGCGACCATCTAACGGTCCTGATGGTGATCTCAGACCAGCCAGGCAGTTTAGGTTGCTACCACCGGGTCGGACGTACCTATTAAGGGTTTTGAAAAAAAATCTAACGGTCCTGATGGTTACTATGCAGTAACCATTGCGTTGCGGTGAGTTTATGTGCGATGCGGCGGGTAGCACTGCGTTGCGGTGAGTTTATGTGCAGTGCGGCGGAAATCAGTGCGGTGCGGAGAGTTTCGGTGCGCGATGCGGCGGGTATCACTGGGTTGCGGTGTGTTTATGTGCAATGCGGCGGAAAGCAGTTCGGTGCGGAGAGTTTTGGTGTGCGATGAGGCGGGTAGCACTGAATTGCGGTGAGTTTATGTGCTTTGCGGCGGAAAGCAGTGCGGTGCGGAAGTTTTGTTGTGTGTTGCGGCGGGTAGCGCTGAATTGCGGTGAGTTTTGTGCTTTGCGGTGGAAAGCAGTGCGGTGCGGGAAGTTATGTTGTATGTTGCGGCGGGTAGCGCTGAATTGCGGTGAGTTTATTTGCTTTGCGGCGGAAAGCAGTGCGGTGCGGGAAGTTTTGTTGTGTGTTGCGGCGGGTAGCGCTGAATTGCGGTGAGTTTATGTGCTTTGCGGTGGAAAGCAGTGCGGTGCGGGACGTTTTGTTGTGTGTTGCGGCGGGTAGCGCTGAATTGCGGTGAGTTTATTTGCTTTGCGGCGAAAAAGCAGTGCGGTGCGGGAAGTTTTGTTGTGTGTTGCGGCGGGTAGCGCTGAATTGCGGTGAGTTTATGTGCTTTGCGGCGGAAAGCAGTGCGGTGCGGGAAGTTTTGTTGTGTGTGAGAGTTTCGGTGTGCGATGCGGCGAGTAGCACTGATTTGCGGTGAGATTATGAGCGATGCGTTGGGTAGCAGTGCAGTGCGGTTAGTTTAGATGCGATGCGGCGGGTAGCAGTAGATACGGTGCGGTGAGCTACGGTGCGATGCGGCGGGTAGGAGTGGTTAATGCATAGTAACCTTCAGGATCGATATATATTTTTTTAAATAAGATAGGCTCGCATTTGTCTGCTATCTCACCAGCTGATAAAAGGAGTAATCCTAGTCAGCGACGCGATCCCCGGAGGTGGAATGGAGATAATCAGGTCGTGGGGCGATTGTGCACGCTCACTGAAATACATCTTATAGAAGATGGAGGCAGTCAGAGTGAAAGTCTACTGTTTCGCTCGCCGGTGGCACTGAGCCCGAGTCCTCGAGTAACTACCGGGAGGTCTATGACTTCTGGGAGGGGAGGCCACGTATTTGCTGCCGTCAACATAAGTGAAGAGCCGTCTACGACTTGGGCATGTTCTTATGGAATAACAACCGGCGAGCAAGACAGTAGACTTCCACTCTGGCAGCGACCATCTAACGGTCCTGATGGTAATCTAAGACCAACCAGGACATACCTATTAAGGGTTTTGACTAGGCACGTCAGTCAATAACGTTATTGACTGATTTTATTAGACAAAATCAGTCAATAAGGGTTTTGACCGAGTACCTTAGGCAATAACGTTATTGACTGGTTTCGCCAGTCATTAACGTTATTGACTGATTAAGGGTTTTGACTGTAACATATACATTATAATATAACTCAAGACTCGTGTCTTTGCAATTAATATAATCGTTAAAATGTTATTCGGTAGGTATTAATCTCAAAAGAAAATACTTATTTAACAACTAAAATGATCTTTGAAGTAGTAAAATATCAAATGTAAACTTGCTAAGTTGTTTATTGATCAAAAACAGTTTGAAAATGGTAAATTAAGCATTTTAAAATGTTTGAATAGTAATTACCATAATTTGTTTGAGAGTAAAGATGAAAGTAAAGTTAAATTCTAAAAAATAATCTTTTGACATAACTTCGGTTTTTGAAATCCAGATGATTAGGTTCAGCATTAGCTTTATTTTATTGATCCCAAAAATTGTATTAGCAATTTAATTCGTTTCTATTGCACCTAAATTTGACGAAACTTACTTATAGGTTTAAAAATAGTTTTTTTATATATCATAGTTCTTTCAAATTCAAGCACAAAACTATAAAACTCTAGATCAATAAAATAATCCCTAGATCTGTAAAGATTGCTTTTACGTAGTTTATTCTGGAATGGTGATCTCGTCTAATTTCTAAAGACGCACTCTCTTACCCTAAACGAATTGTAGTTGTACTTCATCGTTATCATCACCATCACCATACTTCAAAGAGACCTCAAAATCGACAAGATATTTACTCATTTACTACACAGCCAAATTAGAGACTAGTTGCTCAAGTTCGAACTACATATGTTGCTTAAACCAATCCCAGATTAGTTTACATACCCATTAAAGTTGTCTCTTTAGTTTTGTGTTAATCTTATTTGAATATCGTGAACTGAAAACAGATGTATGTATTTAATCTCAAGTTTGTTTACTTAGGTTGATAAGGTTTTACAAGATGACTTTAAGAAAGTTTTATTTTGATTGGGTTTAGTACCTACACTAATCTCTAGTAGATTATCTAGTCGTCTGTCCGTGCTTTTTGGCAAAGTGAATTTTTAGGGCCTTAATAGGTAATCATGATGAATACAAATACTAGAATCTTTTATCTTCAGCAAAACGCGAGAAATCAATTAGGAAACTGTCCTGAGCCATACATTTGAAAATAAAACATAGATGCCGTTTTTAGATACTGAGTAGGTACCTACCTATAAACTTTTTAGTCCTTACTGACATTTACGGACAGTCCGATCAAGGAGATAAAATTATAGTGATTTCTAAGCATCTAAAAATCATTTTTGTTTATAATTGCGTGGCTCTGGACAGTTCTTCTTTGATCAACTGTACTACAAAGCTATTTATAAGAAAATTACAGAAATAGCTAAGTTATAATGATCTATAGATATTTTCAACTTCAAAGCGTAACCGAGTTCCCAGTCTTTACTTTTTTACTCTAGTTAGTATTTTTTACTCTGCGTTGGTTGGTGCCAGTTTCAGTTGCAATTTTCTTTACAATACCTACCTACACTATGCGTTGTGGGGCGGTAGGTCGACTTCCACGCTAAAGTATTTACCTAGCTTAGAAGATAAATAGCTTATGAAACTTTTCTAGTAGAAAAATTCTTTACCCATAATTTTATCATTGCATTGTAGGTATTACAGTTTTATTAATTTTAACAACGCAAAAATAGTAATACCTTCCTACTTAATCATATTTAATGAGTTGCCGGCTTAGAATAGTTTAACCCCATATCTTTCACGAGGTTTTCCTAAAAAGTAACTAAGTTATTTGAGAGTTAATGTGTATTGCAATTTTAGGCGGCAGGCTGATGACCTGTCACGAATGATACGTACACACTACACAGTATTCTTAATGAGTCTGAAACTTTTGTTAGATATGCTATAAATGGCTGTTTTCTACAAACGTTTACTCTCCGCCTACCCTGATAGGTATATAGGCGCGATATATGTAAGCCTCAAACTCCACAGAGAGGACAAGGAGAGAACATAAGACGTAGGGCATGACGCTTGACGTTTGACATCGCGACGTTTCCATACAAAATGTACGAAAAAGTATTGACAAAGGCACACACAAGCTTCGCCCAAGCGTCGCCAAAGCGTCGCATCTATGACAGCTAGCGTCAAAAACTAAGAAGAATATTTGACGATCACTTGTCTGTCAACTGTCATTCTTACGTCCTATGCCCTTCGTCTTTTTGGTGGAGTTTGCGCCTAAGAAACATACACACGTGTAAGAAAAATAATTATTTTTGTATTTTTTTTTTTTATTTGTCAGATGCTTTCATTCAATATTCTTCACTCATGTAAAAAAAAGACAATTTTCAGGTTACTATATTGCGCGTCTAAAACAGAAACTGTCTACCATGTTAAGTTAACAGGTGATCCCGGATATTGTCCTGGAGACTAGCAAGACAAGCTTTGTAAACTGTATGCATGCAACTGCTGCGTTATTAATTAGTAAAAGGTAAGAGAAGAGTATCCTCAAACGCCATAATTTACAGTCACTCTCTGTTTTTGTTAAGTAACTAAATCTATAAATAAGTGAGATAAGTAAAGTAACTAAACAGTAAACTAAAGAACTAGCGCCCGTTCACAGTAATTGGTTCCATTCAATCATTCGCAGTAGTTCCATTGAGATTAGTCCAATGGAACTACTGCGAAGTTTTTTTTCGCACTAGTTCCATTGGCTCAGACAATGGAACTATCGCGAACCTTCGTTTACGATCATTCGCAGTAGTTCCATCGAGTAGTCAATTTGGTCTGTGCATCCACCTTCTCAAATATGTCTCAGTGCGCATAAAAGTTTCTTTGAAGGAGTTGTAGGTCACAGCTGTCAAACTATTGGTTTCTTTGGGAAAGTTGTAGGCCTTAACGAGATCTACATGACAGGTGTCAGCTGTCAAACTATTGGTTTCTTTGGGAAAGTTGTAGACCTTAACGAGATCTACATGACAGGTGTCAGCTGTCATACTAAAAAGTCGTTTATATCGGAAACTATGCGTGCTAGACTATTGGTTTCTTTGGGAAAGTTGTAGGCCTTAACGAGATCTACATGACAGGTGTCAGCTGTCATACTAAAACGTCGTTTATATCGGAAACTATGCGTGCTAGACTTTATTGGTTTCTTTGGGAAAGTTGTAGGCCTTAACGAGATCTACATGACAGGTGTCAGTTATCATACTAAATAGTCGTTTTTATCGGAAATTCTGCGTGCTAGACTATTGGTTTCTTTGGGAAAGTTGCAGGCCTTAACGAGATCTACATGACAGGTGTCAGCTGTCATGTAGATCTCGTTAAGGCCTACAACTTTCCCAAAGAAACCAATAGTTTGACAGCTGTCACATTATATGTAGGTCTCGTCAAGACCTACAACTCCTTCAAAGAAACTCTTATGCGCACTGAGACATATTAAATTTGAGAAGGTGATACAACTACTCAATGGAACTACTGCGAATGATCGTAAACGAAGGTTCGCGATAGTTCCATTGTCTGAGCCAATGGAACTATTGCGAAAAAAACTTCGCAGTAGTTCCATGGAACTAATCTCAATGGAACTACTGCGAATGATTGCCATTCTCGGCAGTGCATTTTTCTATAGTAAATTACAACTTTACTTAGGTACCTTATTTACTTAATAATAAGTAGGTCTCGACTGCAAATTACAAGATCACGAATTTAGTGTTCCGAAAATCAATTGAACGGCATACGATGTCCATTATTAACCAATAGATAACAGAATATATTTCAGGGTCCAAATCAGCCTATCAAGACCTATACAATCACATATATAATATGCCTACTGTAAGTATTTTCGGGTGATATATTAGAGTCTCATTTGTCTCGGGTCGGTCCAGGAACCCCGATTAATGACCAAGAATAAGGAAGGTAATTTAACTGTATTTGATATATAGCCTTTATTGAGAAATTGCCTGAGTTGTCCGATTATTAAATAGTGACTTCGATAAGTAAGTTTGTAATGTTCTCTTTTATATTTAGAAGTGCCAATAAAATAAGATAAATCCTGTAAAATCAGTAGATAAGCTAAGTAATTTAAATTATTATTTTTTACTTCATTTGGGTTAACTAGCCCTTACTCAACTAACTATTACTATATAAATTAAAAACTATAAGTAAAATAAAGAAGTTATGTTATCAACTAGATACACACACAGATTTCATTTTTTTAAGGTTACAAACATAGACCATTTTAGTATGTGGTGGTATTTTTTTTGTTCTTAGTACAAATATATTGAATAACATTCCGGTACTTATTATTTTAAAAATATGATGTCACCTTATAAAACAAGAGTGACATGCTTCACATGTCTAATGAAAATTCAGAACCTTCGCTCGTACTTGCAAAATTATTTTCCTGAAATGCTGAAAATACAGAGTATTCTCCTTCACATTTAGTGCTTTGTTGACATTATACACGAAAAGTGCGTTAGTTAGGTATTATTACAGCCAGTAATTTGAACCATTTCTGCATAATTTCAAGAAAACTCTTTACTCACGAATAAATTTCGATTCTATTCTAATTAGATTCGAAAATAACTTGCGTCAGATCTATTCATTTTCGTAGAATCAGATTTGCAAATCTAAAGTAAATAGGTATCTCAAATGTTATTTCCCCAAAATTACGTAATAAATATTTATTTATCAACTTATTCAGTAAGTTTGTGTTTCAGTGGTAGGACCGAAGGATTAGTTTATTTACTTCGGAAAATTGTGAGTACTTTCACGTAGCTCTTAAACTCAGTTAGGCTTACTTACTTACAGGGTGTACCGAAAAGGTCACAGTCAAAATGTCAAGGTCATTCATGACATTGACGTGTTTCTAAAAGAAGTTGTTTTAGTCTATTTGAATAGACTATATATAAAAGTAAGTTCTAGTAGATTAAAGCTTTAATATTTAATCGTATTATAAGGCGCCAACAGGGCACTTTAAATTCATGGAAGCTAACAATAATTTTCGGCTTGAATGATTTTGCAATTTCAGTCAGAACACTGGTTGACTATGCTATAATGTGGGATCTTTTCGTGTGGGACACCGATTCGTTCAAGGACCCGATGAACCCTGGTGTCAGAGTTTTTCAATCGCCTACTGCAAGTAGCAGGCCTCTGACATGGTTGTGTAACGACCACCATCATAGACAGCAACCGGGACCGACGGCTTAACGTGCCCATCCGAAGCACGGAACCATCTTACTTGCGGACAATCAGGTGGTTCAGCCTGCAATGTCCTAACCAGACTGGGATCAACTTCACAAAGTGATAAACATCAACTTTGTGAGTGACCCCACCGGGAATTGAACCCGGAACCTTTGCGTGGCAGGCAGGCATACTAACCACTGCGCCACATGTGGGATCTTGATAGCAATATAAAACATCTTATAATGGACGCTACGTCCCGAGCAAATGCTATTAAATTCAGCTGACCCAAGTGACACACCCGACTTCCGCTCGGTAAGCTCATGGCTCGGTTACATGAGCAAGATATCGATTTAGATGCATCTTTATCACTTCCTTCCTAAGCATACTTCCTTCTTCGGGAACCTGTCCGCTAGCACCGAAAATATGTATTTCTGAGGAAGCTACTCTTCCGATATCGTGCAGAATTTTGGTGAAAATTGGACTGGCGAATTATGTAGTACGAGATAACTGAAGATGGAATTCAGTCCCAGTCGTTTTGATAGTTATGGCTACAAATATGATAAATCGGGAATAAATATGATAAAAAGATGACGGTCTATGAATGGTCTCCAAAACTCATGAATCTATTTTAGAAACAAACGTTTTTTGGCAAAATTTAGAACCATAATAATATAACAACAAAAGATAGTTTTGGCAAATCTAGGTCTTAGTTCTATCCATGGCCATGTCTTCGGCCCAAAAATGGCTGCGCTCAAGAGATCTACAAATAAAACTGTTTATATTTGGGTACTGTTCGGACGTATTCTATTTCCACATCACCGGGTCCTGTTTATCGGGAATATCAGGATTACCTGCGCACTTCGTGGAACCACGTCCCGGGGGAGGCGAATGGAATGAGCTTTTGAAACGCTTTTACCTCGGAAGACACGAGTTGCTTGTTTTAGTATAATTGGATGTATAACTAGTATGTATCTATACATAATAGATCAACGAAACACAGCCAATGATTGAAAACTCGGAAGACGCGGAAATCGGAGCGACAATTGGCAAGATTTGTACTTTTCCCTCATCTTGTAAAATAGCGAATAAGTATGTATCTACTTTTGTAAATAAACTCCTAAAAATACTATAAAATAAAATGCCTCTTTTCCTGTCACATGAGGGGTGAAATTGCCTGCAATTTCTCCATGTGCCGAGCGAGGCCCTATAATATCGTCCCAAGTCCCAAGATGAGTTCCACGCCCTTGCGTTCGCCGTTTCTCTCAAGAACATACGTTTTTCCAAATCAATGGTCGGGGAACAGCCCGGGGTATGACGGCAGGACTTTTATCGTGGTCCGTCGCACATAAAATACAGACTCCCACAGTTGAATGTAGGTACCTATGTGGAATGGAAGCTCTCGTTTTTGACTCGGTTTTCAAGGCATGGGCGGCCCGAGGTCGACGATGGAATAATAAATTAAGAAAAAAGTTGCAAAATTAACATAATAATAATTTATCCGGGGTTCATCGGGTCCTACGTCTGGTCGTATCAAACATGACAAAAAGGAAAAGTAATGCACCTATATAATAAATACGGTAAGTACTTTAACTACTACGTAGGTACGTTAATTTTGCGGTAGTTTTTCCGGTCCAGTGTAAAAGAAAAGTCATCTGAAACCACATGTAGAAGCACGTCATATTATGACGATTTTGTATTGCATGATTTTCGCAGGCTGTTTTTGTAGGTTGACAGTTGATTAACTGTCAAATACCTCAATAACGTGTAGCCTTTTGTAGCACGTGCCCTACCAAACCCACAATAAATTAACCAAAAATTAACTTAAAAAAGGCGCTTGGATTTAAAAGCTAGGATTCAGTGTAAATAGGTAAGTAGTAAACAGGACATGAATTTTAAATTCCGCCTTTTACTTGTATCCCGCATTGTGGAAACAAACCCCGTTGAGAACAGGTTTTTACGATTCACGGTCCTTTATTCCTCTGTTAACCCACTTGCGATTTTCACACTTTTCCTTTATATTTCCTTAACTGGGATATAATCAGTGCACAAAAATAAATAGGTTCTAGGGGAAATTGCTGTATTTTTTACTCAGAGTTGTAGATGGTAAAGTTATAAATAAATATCGTTATGTAATAAAAGGTTTTACAGTCTCGCAGCTGGCTTTTGTGACTATGTCTTATACATGGATGCATATACCTACATCTCTTTTAGTAGGTAGTTATCTACGGGTTTGAAAACTACCAATTATGGCTTATTCAAGCAGCTAACAAGCAGCGATAGTCCGATAGTCCTAGCGTCGCCAGTACAGATGGCGAAGGTCGCTGGTTCAAATCCAGCCTGTGGCGGAAAATTTTGCAAATTTTCCAAAAATTGTATACCTAACACGGGAAGTGTTTTATATTTGGGTATCCAAGAAAAATCAAAGTCCGTTTGTCTCATGTTGATCGAATAAACACAAAAAACCACAAGAATGTGGAGCGTGGCTGAATTCACCTCATATTTGAATTTTACTTTGCAAGCAGACGCTCGCTATTATCTTTTGAAACATAACTCGTGAAATTTTCAAACTAAACAACTCTGCATATTGTGCGGATAATATTTCATATTTTCATACAAAAACTTTAAAAGGTTTAGAGGAAATATAAACTAAAACTACCGTAGAACTATGTACGCCATAAAGTTTACTCAATTTGCTCTTTATTTGCGCGGAAGTCTATTAAATTCCACGTTAAAATATTTCCCAGTACAAGTGTTTTTAATTATGCAACTGCATTGGTGGAAAAGATCATACACGTCTATTGTGTTTATACCGCAGTTCAATGCATACCTACGAATTTTTGGAAAACAAACAAACTACACAGCTTTTGAGATACCTACTTAGATAAGCACACAGACTGCTGCTTGTAGTAGGCGGTTCAAAAACTCTGATACCAGGGTTCATCGGGTCGTTGGGCGACTTGATGTGACACACGAAAAGAAGAAGATCAGTCTGGATTAGCATTTATGAACAGGCATTGAGTAATCGTTTAACATTAGGTAGGTAAACGTAGAATATGTGCGCAACACTATTAAAACTACCGAACCGCCATAGTAAACTGCTTACGGCTATAGTATCCTTTTCATTTGATGCATCATCGTTCTGTGGTATGGGTAATGTGTAGTAGTACATAACCAGTAGAAATAGCAAATCACGATCGAGAAATGCAACATAGATGTTTTTTGGCAACTTTTTCCCCAACTCGGTTTCGATGTAACTTGTACATTTATTTTTGTATCGCAATCACAACTGCACACCACCTACACAAACACTACTCAGGTATACCTAAACTTGTGTTGTGAGTCAATGTTCCCCATACACATATCAAATCATTGCCTGAGGGCGTGATCACACGAACAGCACCGTGTGATATCAACACTATAAATAGCGAATTGTCAGACAGTAGTTTAGACACAAAATACATGGTTTAGATTAGTTGACACGAGTTCAAATGGAAAACGGGTGAAGCTTTCACGCTATATTAAACAACCTGAAATAACTAAATCGAAACAGCTAAGTATATGATCAATTCTGAATATTGTGCACTGAAATAGGGTGGGATTATTGTACACAAGGTGGCCCAAATATTGCCGTGGCCAACGAATTATAGATGTTGCCGTGGCCAATTTATATTTTGTCTTTGGACGTCACTATTTGGGCCATTATTAGTAATGATGATGTCATAGAGGGTAACCGTTACAAAAAATTACGTCCCTTTGTCTTTAATTAGGTAATTCTCTTTGACCCAGAACTTTTATGGCTTTTCGTAACAAATTGTGATCCATAGTCCTACCGAAGGGAATGCTTTCCGTAGTTTAGGGCGCAAATGGGCAATTACTTTCATCGCCATCATTGACTGCCCTTATCTAGGCGCTGCAGGGCTTAATCCTCTCATTTTGTTGGTCAACTTGGCCAATACTATGAAAATAATGTGGTGATTATGTTGGTAGCAATGGCTGCCTGACATTGTATTGTTTATGTTTACTAGGTTGGGTGGGTGTCATTGTTGATAATAATTTACAACAAATCGAAGAGAAAAATATAATAATTATATGTGCAGTTTTCTCTTCAAACTTCTGATACCTGGATAGTATCACTAAAATAAAAATTATTCAGTTTTAAAAACCTGATGTTTTCTGTTGTATTTTATTTCACGGTAAAAGGTTCTTTTAGCAAAGACTACCAAATCAACCTTGGGCCTTTTACGGGACTATCCGATAAACTGATTAGAGCCAAAGTAATAAATTACTTGGCCATATCTGCTGGTGCCCGGTGAGACCCTTTTCAAGGGAACGAAACAATGAAACAGTACAGTACCGCTCTTTTCTCAATTTAGTTTAGAGTCAAAACGGTTTATTTTTATACCCTTATAAAATTGAAAATAAATACCTAGTACTATCGCCTGCAAATCCATCTAATAGTTTTTCTTAGTACTTTAAGTAGATATGTGATTTGCTGACGATAGTACAAATTGTACTGTGACGATAGGCATAAGAGCAGCAACAGTAAAATTAGATCCGGGACAAAAAATTTGGACCTTACTACAAATAAGTTAGAACGAGCGTTGAACGCGTGTCTATTCTTTTTGTATGAAATTTTAAATCAAACACGCGTTCAAAACTTGTCTAACTTTTTGTGGTATAACGATGCAGTCGAAAGACTTCAAGGGCCTTACCACAAAGATAGACGCGCGTTGAGCGCGTGTATAAAATAAAACTTCATACAACAACGCGTGTCTGTGTAACTTTTTTGTGGTAAAGCCCTAAAACTTTAGCTGCAATAAAACTTATGGGTGTGACCATACCTTAACCTCTTTAATGGAAGATGCAAGTCGTGTTTCACTGCCTGACGACGGAGGCGGTGGTGAAATAAAAACGGATTTTATAACTCGGAGACCGCTTCCTCGCCGCTTCACTGGCCGTACATCAGCGAAATGTGTTTCGTAGAAAACTCGCGGTTATATTACGTGAGAATATTCATTTTCGTGTTACCTACCTATACCTACCGCATATTTTTGATGTAAGTGAAACATGAAAAATCACATGAAAACGTTTAGAGAAGAACTTACCAAAGGACTTCGATTGTTATTTCGATTCATTTGAAGAACGTCTCTCCATCGTCTCTCCAACTCAATCAGTCGCTTGCTGGTTCTTGAGCTGAGAACGTAAGTTGTATAAAGTTTTGAAACAAAAATTCACGATATATCTCAGTAAAAATGCCGACACAGGTATCACGATATTGCACTAATAATTCAAAGAACACAACAAAATGAAAATGATTAAGATTTAATCGGTGAGCAACAATAAAATTATTTCTAAACTTATTTGAGATTATTATTGATTATTATTTACCAGAGACACCATGTAGGTACTTACCAGATTGTGTTTGGCATTACGGAAACGTGACAGAAACCCAAGCCAGAACGGGACGGATAATCCGCGTTGCTCAAATAATCAAATAATGAAACTCCTTTTTCCACTTTTTCTTAAATGACCTCGGATCCCTCGGATGTAAATGACATAAAAAAGTGACAATATTTATTGTAAAGAGGATAGTACCTAGCCTCTATGGTTACTGTCTGTGGTGCACCCTAGCAACGACACATGTCAACTTGTTGTTGACTCGTGACATTACTTTTTCTGTGTCTCAATATTATAAATATCTGAATTGTATCTAAACTACAATTAAAACCAACATTGTCCAGTTTATAATTTGTTTATTGTATACCCAGACACCGCAATAGTTATAATGGTAGCAGAATGTAAATAAGATCTAAAGATCGCTAGAGTTTGAACAAAATACTTTCGTGGCAAAACAAAAAAATCGTACCGAACCAGTACCAACGAAAATGCCCAAGTACAGCATCGATCCGCTCAACTCTGATAACTATGACACCTGGGTAATACAGGCAGAAGCCCTGCTGACAAAAAACAAACTGTGGCAGTATATTGAGACCCCTCTTGCAAATGAGGCGACTGCAGAGGAGAAACAAGGGGACAGAGAAGCGAGATGCGAACTCATCCTAATAATCGCCCCTTCCCAACTAAAAGACATCAAAAAATGCGCAACGGCAAACGCACTATGGGAGAAACTAAAAACCATATATGCAAGCAAAGGCCCTGCTAAAAAGGCAGCACTCTTAAAAAGGCTCATACTCTCAAAACTTGACGAAGGCAGCGACATCCGCGAACATCTCCGCAATTTTATGGATATTGTCGACAAACTCAACGAAATGGACGTAGCCATAAATGAGGACCTGTTGACGATAATCATGTTGTACAGCTTGTCGTCAGAATATGAAAACTTTCGTGTGGCCATTGAAACAAGAGACACCCTGCCAAAACCGGACGAGCTCAAACAAAAAAATTATCGATGAATACGATGCTCGCCACCACAACACGAACGTCGGGACCTCGAGTCAACCTTCAGAGACAGAAGATGCACTTCTCGCTATCTGCAAAATATGCAAGAAGACGGGAAACAAAATCTTTCAGAAAAGGAACCACAAAATATGCTCCAATTGCTGGAAGACTAACAACAAGAAAAAACCAAGCCCTAAAGCTTGTGACAGTGCCCTCTTATGTCTTTACGCTGAAGAACCAAACACTGAACAATCCCCCTACGCCGAGGAATGTCTACTCAGTGAGGAATGCTTCCTATCTTCAGATAACAACGACGTTGATGAGAGATGGGTACTCGACAGTGGATGTACGTCCCACATGACTTTCCACTCGGAATATTTTCAAAACATGAAGAAAACGTCAAGGAAACTACAGTTTGCATCGAAAAACTTTTCTTCTGATATCGAAGGAGAAGGAAGAGTCACACTTTCAAGTGAAAACAGAAAGATTCACCTCGAAAACGCGCTGTACGTTCCTGACCTATGCAAAAATCTCCTCTCCTTATCTAGAATGACTAAAAATGGAGCTAGAGCAACGTTCTATGACAACGTTGGCTTAGTATACAATAAAAACGGAATACTGCTTATGATTGCGGAAAAATCTGAGAAAAACGGACTTTACTATATCAAATCGCTAAAAGCTGAAGAATGCAACGCAGCGATAGATGATATTATAACGCCTGCAACTCAACCACAAACAATAAAGCAAAACTCCATACAAAACTGGCACAGGAGACTTGGTCATATGAATGAAAAAGACCTACACCTTGCCCTCAATAACGAGAGAATGATTGGACTCGACTTCAAGAAAAACGAGACTTTGCCAGAATGTGACGTATGCATTCAATCGAAAACTACTCGAGTTCCAAGCCCTCCAAAAAGAACAACTCCAAGGACAACTGAACGCCTGGAGATTGTACACAGCGACGTATGTGGCCCGATCACTCCATCAAATGGAAAAAATAAATATTTCGTCACTTTTATTGATGACTACACCAGATACTCTCGCGTGTACCCTATGAAAAACAAATCTGAAGTGCTTGAACACTTTAAGACTACAGGGTGGCGCAATAGAACGTGCATTTATTAAGTATAGGGTAAAAAAATTAAAACGAAAGATATAGTTGAAATAAAAGATAGGCCAATTAGATAAATAAATGGAGTTTATTTTTTAAAAACAACATCGTCTAAATGACGGCCCTCTCGAAAGCTACACTCCTCTAAACGCGAATCGAAATTTGTGAATTCTCTTTTCAATAAGGCTGGGTGATTGCCGCCATTTCCTTTGCTTGAGATTGCTGCCCATATCGTTACTTTCGGACTGTGCAGTGGGTTTTGATGTTTGAATTTGGGATTCTCGTCGCTCCTATAACTACAATTTTGTCGCTTAACAAAACCATTTAATTAGAAATGGGCTTCATCAGAAAAAAGGACGTTGTCAAAAGTGGTAAATCGACTAAGCATTTCTTCAGGAAATGCCAACCTTGCTCTGAAGTCGGTCTCTTTCAACTCCTGTGCTAACTGGAGCTTATAAGGATGAAGTTTTAGATCTCAGTTTGAAATTCGCTGTAAACTTCGTCTTGACAAGTGTAAAGCCGCCGATCGCTTCCGGATCACACAAATGCGGATTTTTTCGTACTGACTCCTTCACCCTCTAAATATTGTCTGTCGTCCTAGACGTTCTTGGACGACCTTCTGCTGGGGGTTTAAACGTGCAACAGGTCTCTTTAAAACGCTTTATCCATATTTTAATTAAATTTGCACTTGGAGCTTCATTAATGTGTTTTAATCCATATTAACAACAACATAGTCGCCTTGTAGAGATGTAAAAACGACCGTTCTCGTAAAACGTGGGAGTTCAAAAAGCTCGATGATTTCCGTCGAAGTGATTCATGGCTACTAAAACTCCATGAATTTCACTATCCAACCACGCAAGGCTCTCCTCGCCCGAGCGCCGTTTACCCCGACAAAAAAGATAATGCAATATGCACGTTCTATTGCGCCACCCTGTACAAACAAGAAATGGAAAAATTTACGGGAAACCAAATTAAACACCTGCAAACGGATAATGGCACAGAATATGTCAACGACAAATTTGATGCCTATTTAAAGAACAATGGGATCAGGCGACGCCTATCTGCACCCTATACGCCACACCAAAACGGCATTGCTGAACGCAAAAATAGGACGCTTGTTGAGAAAGCCAGAGCTATGCTTATTGACGCCAAAGCACCAATGCACCTATGGGCAGAAGCAATTAACACTGCTAACTACCTTTCAAACAGATGCATCAACAGTGCCATTGACTTTATAACGCCATTTGAAAAATGGGTTAAAAGGAAGCCCTGTGTTCATCATCTGCATCCTTTCGGCTCAAAAGCCTTTGTACTGCAGAAAGGACCCAATAAAGGCCCGAAATTTGCACCGAAAGCAATTCCTGGCGTATTTGTTGGCTACTCAGACACCAGCAAAGCATACAGGGTCTACGTTCCATCCAAACGCAAGGTAAATGTTTCCAAAGATGTAAGAGTAACCAAAAGCAACTTTTACTCAAGCCCTGAAAACGACATAGACTTCACATACAATGATACTTCTAACAACAACAATGTTTCAACCGGTTCAAATGAAAAGAAAGTTCAAATAGACATTGACGATTCAGATGACGATACCCAACATGAACGAGACATCGTCAACGCCCCAGACTCTACTCAAAGGGTCGAGAATTATCCTACAGAACATGACGATATCCCTGAATATCCTGACACTGAATCCGAACCTGAGAATGTACCTGAACCTGAACCTCAAACGGAACATGAAACCGAAAATAATGACAACATTGCAAGTGACAGTGAGTCCCGTCCGTTCTCCGCCCCTGGTACACCAAACCGGTACAACCTAAGAGAAAGGACAACAATAAAACGACCTGAAAGATATGACGATCAGGTATTGGCTGCTGTCGCCGAAATTAACAACATACCTAAGGACCCGATGACCTACAAAGAGGCATTGGACTCGCCCTACAAAGAAAAATGGCAAGAAGCCATGCTAAGCGAAATAAAGTCTCTGAGACAAAACGAGACCTGGGACTTAGTGGATTTACCCAAAGGAAGAAAAGCACTGCCATGCAAATGGGTATACAAAGTCAAAACGCTTCCGGATGGCTCGATTGACAAATTCAAAGCAAGAGTAGTTGTCAAAGGTATTCACAACAACAAGGCGTCGACTATGACAAGACGTTCAGTCCCGTGGCCCGACTTAGCACCATACGAGCAATTATTGCTATTGCAGCCAAAGAAAACTTGAGTTTACGTCAGTTTGATGTAGCAACAGCCTTCCTCAATGGTACAGTAGAAGAAGAAATTTACGTCAAGCAGCCTGAAGGCTACCAAGACGGAACAAAGAGAGTCTGTAGACTGAAACGCAGCCTCTATGGATTGAAGCAAGCTCCACGATGCTGGAATACATGCATTGCTGAATTCCTAGTCAACGATGGCTTTGAACAGAGTGAAGCTGATCCATGCCTGTACTACAGAACTAGAGGAAGATCCAAGGTCTTGATTGGCCTCTACGTCGATGACGGACTCGTCGCAGCAAACACGACCGGCGCTGCAGATGAATTTATAAAAGAACTGAAAGGAAGGTTTAAGATCACGACCAAACCTGCCAGCTACTTTCTTGGTATGGAAATTAAAGCTGAAAAGGCAAAATAACGCTGCACCAGCAAGCCTATACAAAGAAGTTACTCGAAAAGTTTGGCATGCAAAACAGCAAACCCACGCCAACGCCCATTATCAAGGAAAACACCAGCAATGATGATGAGGAACAAAACCGTGAAAGCAAAACAACTTTCAATTACAGACAGGCCGTTGGAGCCCTTACTTATCTATCAGTAGGCACAAGGCCTGACATATCATATGCTGTGAACAAAGCCTCTAGAAATTTGGAATCTCCAACAAGACAAGACTTTGCTTCAGTAAAACGGATTTTCCGTTATTTAAAAGGAACGGTGGAGAAAGGCCTAGTCTATTGCCAGACCTCGCCCCAACATATGATATGCTATTCTGATTCTGATTTCGCCGGAGACATACCGACCGGCAGATCCACATCGGGAATGGTCTGCCTGCTCTCAGGAGCTGCAATCAGCTGGAAGAGTGCACGACAAACAATCGTCTCCATATCTTCAACTGAAGCTGAGGTTATTGCGGCTAGCGAAGCCACTCAGGAGATAATGTGGCTAAATAGTCTACTGAACAGACTCATAAAATTAGAAAAACCAGTACTTCACCTTGATAACGAATCTGCGGTGAAGCTCTCACAAAATCCAAAATACGAGTACCACAAGCGTACCAAACATATTAAGATAAAGCACCTATTTGTGCGTGAACGTGTAGCCGACGGTGAACTGGAAGTTAAACAAGTGCCTTCAGAAAACCAATTAGCCGACATGTTCACGAAACCTCTCTACGGTCCAAGACTTCAAGACTTGAGTCAGAAAATTGGGCTAAGAAGAGTTTGATCAAGCTGCAAACTCTAAAAAGTTCGGAGGGTGTAAAGAGGATAGTACCTAGCCTCTATGGTTACTGTCTGTGGTGCACCCTAGCAACGACACATGTCAACTTGTTGTTGACTCGTGACATTACTTTTTCTGTGTCTCAATATTATAAATATCTGAATTGTATCTAAACTACAATTAAAACCAACATTGTCCAGTTTATAATTTGTTTATTGTATACCCAGACACAGCAATAGTTAAAATTTATTTATGACAACAATGTCTAATTTATTGACATAGAAACAAAAACATCACCACCACAAGTCCACAAAACTAGAAATTAAATTGAATTGAAAACATTGCAACAATATTATTCTACCAACCTTAGACAACCAACTAAATGCAAGGCGCTTACGGTTACAATGTTACTATGAAAACCGAAGAACTGAATAATAGATATGATAAGAATAATACGGTAAGTCATATTACATCAACTCAAAGAAATATGCTTATCTTCTTTTCGAGTGGTTCACCGGGTTCACCGAGTCGTCCAACGACTCGATAAACTCTGGTGTCAGAATTTTTCAAACGTCTACTACAAGTAGCAGGCCTCTGATATGGTTGTGTTACGATAGACAGCTACCAGGGCCAACGGCTTAACGTGCTATCCGAAGCATGGAACCATCTTGCTTTCGGAAAAAGAGGTGGTTCAGCTTGTAATGTCCTAACCATATAGGGAACAAATTCACATTTATGTGATCAGACAAATATCAAGTTTGTGAGTCTTTCTTTTCGTGTGGGACACCTAGTCGTTCAACGACCCGATGAACCCTGGTGTCAGAGTTTTTTCAACCGCCTACTGCAAGTAGCAGGCCTCTGACATGGTTGTGTAACGACCGCCATCATAGACAGCAACCGGGACCGACGGCTTAACGTGCCCATCCGAAGCACGGAACCATCTTGCTTGCGGACAATCAGGTGGTTCAGCCTGCAATGTCCTAACCAGACTGGGAATACATTCACAAAGTGATAAATATCAACTTTGTGAGTGACCCCACCGGGAATTGAACTCGGAACCTTTGCGTGGCAGGCAGGCATACTAACCACTGCGCCACATCGGCTGTCTGTGTTTGTGAGTGACTGACTTACCAAGAACCAAACCAGGAATCTTCTGCGTCGCTAGCAGTCGCACTACCGCTGCGCCATTTCAGCCCTCAATATGCTTATTGCAATATCAGCCCTTAGCAGTCCACTCCTGGACTTAGTACTCCCGTTTTCGCCATCCAATCGCTACCCGCCGCTTTTTATCGGCCCATCTTTAACGCTAGGCTTGCCAAGGAGTGGCCTCCACTCAAGAACACGACATAGATAATTGTTACTTTATTAATTACAGTTTCGCATAACTGATGAAAAAAACTTTATGAACGGTATCCGAAACGCTAGAAACATTTTGAACAGCTTAGAGCGTAGCCTCAATAAGACGAAGAAATATGAGAAGAAATTGATCAAATGCAGGGCTTCTCACTCTCACACACACGATTTGAACGAATGGTGGGACAGCGATGTTTCTGAAGAAAAATCTAAATGCTCTAAGTCAGGTAAATACCTAAACTTCTACTAGTACTATATTGCCACCGCTTTCAAAACATTTACCTGAGGAATAATTATGAGAAGATCACTTCTTTGTTTAGGTAACAACTAGCTTATGATTGTAATTTTTCAGGCACAGCAAAGTCATCCAGAAGTCAAGTGAATTTGGCAGAGTCTTGGTCAACTATGAGTATTGTATGTCTTCAATATCAGTAAGTACCTAAATAATTATTCATATAATGACACAAAAAAAACTGTAGAACGAACTATGAAAATAATTAACTAAAAGCTCCACACTAACCGCAGAAAACGTGGTACACATTGAACATAGTTTCAGTTGATCCCTAAATCCCTCCAACCGGAAATTAAACCCAAAACCGCTGGCACAGTAACTAGGGTAGCCATGTAATAAACCATTACAAAGTCTTCCGCAGATATGAAGAGCTCTCAAAGCGGTACTCCGCCCTACTCCAGGCTTATGATGAGCGGTGTAGTACCCTCAGTGCCCGCGAGGCGGCGCTATCTCGCTTACGTCAACAAGTACGAACCACACACTCTAGACTTGCTCACGCACATCGTACGGTGCTCATGATTGGAGAGAAATATTTGGGATTAAGAGAAAAGTGGCTGTCTGATGTAAGTTCATATTGAAACAGAATATAACTCACGATCACGTCTTTATTCTCTGCGGGATAGGCAGACCAGCAAGGGCCGAAGGAACGGTCGATTTGCAACGCTAAGTATTTGAGAGGGTACATTTCAGAAATTGAGCATCTTAGTTGTAAAAGGATTTGGCTAATCTTTATAAACTACTTTAAAAAGTGTAATAGACATGAAACTTTGAGTCCGTAAGTTGTCCCTTACGACACCCACGAGAATGAAGTGGGTTGATGGTATTGGAATCGGGTCATTGAATTTTTGAAGACTTGTTATTCCATTACAAACTAGAAAGTCGATTATAAAGTTTGGGACTTCTAAAAGGAGCACCAACTTAAAACTTTTCGTAACCTCAAACCACTTTATATTTGTCTTTAACAAACTTAGTGATTTACCTATTTATCTTTAAGCTATTCATTCATGGATAATGCTTTTAGATTTTTATGTACTCACAGTAATAATTTTTCTTTTAAATGAAAATAAGTTATTGAAAATAATGGTATCAGAAGCCGAGGCTTGAACCCAGGACCATGGGGGTGGGGGTGAGCAGATTGACAATTTGACAGTTTCGGTCGAGGCGCAGTGGTAGCTCAGTTAGCAGAGCAACATGAGACGATACTCCGCGGTACTGGGTTAAGTCCTGGAAGAATCCTGCCCGCCGCTAACATTATTCAATTTCTCTACTTATTGTTTATTCATTCATGGTTGTCTTTGGTTTTGATAGAAAAATGAATACAAAGCGAAGATATCTCGCCTCAAGCGCACTGTAAACTTTGTACTAGAGGAGGCTGAAAGCGTAAGATTGAAACTCGATTCACAACTGGCTGAAATCCTGGGCGTGGAGAAGGATGCAGCCAGTGCCATGCTTTTGGACGAGGTTGGTATTATGGAAATCAACTGTTCGTAAATCGACTGTGACATTATTTGAAAATTCAGATGAAGACTGAGTGCAGAGAGCACTGCAGTATAAATTTAAAATCTGTTCTGTATAGATAATATGTCAATCAGCTTCAAATCCTTCCTAGTTCTTAAAATTATATTTTGGAAAAAATATTTTAGTAAGGTTCACATTTTTCTTACCAGCTTTTACGTTGTTCTCTGTAATGTTTCGTACAAAAAAGAATTCCGTACTTCAAAGAAAGTTTAAAAGTTGCTTTTCCAAACCCGCAAAATCTATATCTATTGAAAATACACAACTAAAACACAGTCATGTTCCTTTGTAAAATGATAAAGTTGAAATATATAGGTAATTTGGGTAATGCATTATAATTATTTTTTCAGATTCGCAAATGCAATTGTCTTTTTCTGGAGAACTTAAGACTGAAAGCACAGCTGGCAAACTTAGCCTCAAGTAAAGATGATTGGGATCATTAGTTCTAGATTAATTTATTATACTAGTCTAGAACTAGATTCATTTATATATTCAGGTAAGTTTATGAAGTTTGTGAAACTAAGATTAATATCAAACAGAGATATAATGAAAGTAAGATAGTCATATAGTGATTAGCCACAATATGTTGTAACTTTTGATTGTATACTAAGGTGATGAAATTGCTTTGAACTAATTTATATTTAACGTTAGCTGTACTCGTGTTTAAATAAGTATTTAATTTTATTAACAAAATATCAATATATTTTAGAAGGAAATCTTTTGTAATATTTTTTTACAGTATGTACTACGATGACATTCAAGTACTTACAAGGCCATGTATATTTAACGTCTTATAGGTAACTAGAGACAAATTGAAGTCCCGTCCTAATACATAACCTAAACGTGGTAAAAAGACAATGATTATTGTATCTGTCCATTTTGCAGAGAATGAAGACATGACTTGTAGAATGTAATTTTATATTTATCTTAGATACTCTTGTTTAGACGACGTCGTCAGTTTATAGAATATTCCATTCGTAGATATGTCATTTTAAACGACCGTAAGGAGCACGCGTGCGCAATATTTCTTGAAATTCAAACACCCTTTGAATGCGGACTACGAACTGCTTTGTATTCCTCAGATATGCCGTATTGATCTTTTATTTACTCTGCCATATATTATTGCGAATTCGTGAATAAGCAATAAGCGTCGGCCTTTTTACGGCAAATAAAATCGTCAGATTGATGTATCGCATGCTTGCTATTTTTAACCACATGACTATTATCGGTAGTAGGTACCTATACCTACTTACTTATTTGACCTCTGGATAGTGAGTATCTAGTAATAGTAGCCGTAAGTACTTACTTTTAGATAAGTTATCATTACCTACCTCTGCGTTCTAAAACACCTCACATCAGCCTTTTAAATTACGCCAAAATATACGTGATAATCAGTATCTTTTAGTGTGCGTCGCTTCTCATAGGGAATTGTAATTTAAATAGAAATATCTAAATTTTCTTTCAAGCACAAATTTAAGCTTCAACGGCTTTCGTTTTCACAAATTGAAACGGAAAATTGTAAAAACAAACAGTATCCGGAGCGTACCTATCTACAGAATTTGCATTCATAAATTGGCAGGATTACAAGGTGGAACCATCGAAATGTTCCGTTTTCCGTCAAATGAGTGATGCTTCCGGGCTCATTGGATTTATCCCCAATTTGTGAAATTTAACAAGGTACCTATAGTATACAACAATAGATCATTTTGGAGATAAAATTTATTTACACTTTATGGTCCTATAAAAAGTTAAGAATACTTGGAAGTAATTTTTGTATTCTTTGAAACTCACTCTTTTTGTAAATCATAAGCAATCATAGTTTTACCATATCTATATCGACTTAAACAATTTTGAAAGGATTGAATTGCATTAGAATTCTTAAATAGCTGAAATTCGTTTAAAAATGTTCTCATTATTGTTTTTCACGGTCTTACAAAAATCAGCTGGCATGCTGTGAAAACAAATGAAAAACGTTCAACTTTACTACCCACCAGAATATTATTTTGAATGCTAAGTTGAAGTTAAGTATGGATCTGCAGAGGTTGGTCAAGCGATTTGCGTTGGAAATTGTATTTCCAGGGTTCGACCGCCCCCGACCATCTCGTTTGGCCTCCACACAAAATTATTCATGAACGAAACACTTTGGGACTTATGAATATATCACCCGATTCTTCTGAACTACCTACAATCCTGTATTTATTGAACATTTTTTAATATCTGTTATAGAAAATAAGCATTAGAGTAAGCGCATAATACTTTAAACTATCCGAATCATCGTAGATTACAGTCTAGGTTTGAAAATGAATAACGAACTTGAAACTTTTAGACAATAGAAAAAAACAATGGGGCTCGCCCTCGCCGAGGAAATCGTATCAGCTGGCCTTGGTCGGCAAACAGCCACATATAGATAGAGCTCCCTTGGGCCTTCTTTGGGCCGTCCATACTGAGAGTCGGTAAGCGAGTCACTTTGTACAGGTGACCTATTTTTCTGTGTCTTTTAAGTATTTCAAATTGTTTACAAGGATAATAAAATTTGCTTTAGATATGAGCCGCCCATTGCAAATCTTGTATGTGCTGTAAATATTTGATGGAATGAAAAAGTCTTTCATCTGTTTCAGATGGCTAAGTTTGTAGGTAAATATATAAAAAATTTAATAAAATGGCGTGCACGTGCTATGCAAAGCACATTACGGTGTCATCATGTTCGCATAAAAACAAAAGTTGCTGCGTGATGCGTTTACAAACGATGAAATTTTTCGTCATAACATAAAACAGTTTTTAGAATAACAAATGACACAAACGTGTATACAAATGTGGGTAATTTTACACACAATATTTTAATATATATAATAAAACAACAATATTTTATTCTGTTAACCTCTTCTATATATAGGGTGTCACTAGGAACAACTTTCCCCAAGATAATAGATCGAAACTACTACTATCACAAGTAAGCACATAATCATTCAATTCATTTACATGCGAATGACTAACTTGTCTATTCCATAACACGACACCCATTAGATCATATACCAACGACATTCATAATCAAGGAATCATCGTAAATTATTCATTGTGACAGTTACCCAACTAAACCCATTAGGATTAGCTCATAGTTCACCCTTGAACTTGCCCTTTACTGTCGTGTTTCTGTATTTCTCTCTAACCTACCTAATATTTAAGTCATTAGTTTACAAGGCAAAGTTGTGTTAACAGATATTATTTTATACTCGTACCGTTTTGTAATTTTAGATTAAACTTTTTTAGCGGATCTTGTTTTAGGTCAAGAATTTTAGCCGGGTTCAACCCGTACCTAGTAGTTTGTAATTAAGTTTTCTTACAATAAAAAAAATCGCGCTTTTATTATATTTCAAAGTTGTTGTAAACCACCTTCTAAAATTGTCATTTACTTACCTATTTTTGGTCTGATGTTTATTCAAGACTATCTTGAAAAGTTGAGCGAAAATAATTTTCTTTTTATATACCATTTGCGGATAAAACCAGATAATATGCAGATATTATTGCAATTTAGTATTACTGCGGGCATAAAGTTATGCAAAACAATTAGCTGATTGAAAATCGGTTGTTGTTAGTGAATATTAAAATAACAATCAAATATTTTATTGTTGACTTTTCCCATATTTTTCAATTTTGTTGAACACACAAACACGTGGCTAGCTAGTTTTGATTGATCATCACATCATCATCATATAAAAGAGTTGTGATCTTTTCAGTGGAACAATTTAATTAGGTATATTATAAGGAACATGAAAGCCATTTACAAAAAAAGGAAGATGAACTGTTAAGCATTGATTTTTTTGTAAAAACCTTAAGTCTAAAAGCTTAAAAGATTTTGTTTCCTTGAAAAGATAAATTATGTTACATTTTAAGCAAAGGTTCTAGACAGACAGATCCTTAGACATCCTAGAAACGACGTTATTAGATTTCAAAAGGATGTACTTAAGGCAGCTGAGTTCTTTTTACTAAGGCTATGGTCTGAGAGCGCAGGCTGATCAACTGATCATTAATTTTCAATTGCTAGTCTACATCTTCCTCATGAATAAGTTCTTAGCTTTAGATTTCTTGTGAAAGAGCAAGATGATTACCTACTCTCTGAATTTTTATATTCTTATCTTCTGAATCATGCTAATTCATTTATTATTCTTACAACACAATGTATTAGATTATCAGTCAAATCAGTAGCAGTAGTATAAAATCAAGTCGTTTTTGAGTTTTTCTGTCGTTTATAAAAGTACCAGATTTGAATTGAGTAAACTTATGGTCATTTAACTATTTTGTCCAGGACAAGTTGTCACGCAAAACGATGTCGACTTCGATTTACGGAAAACAGTCCGTATTACCATTATTACCATTACCCGGATAACTCAAAAGCCCAACATCAACTCATGAATGGGGTGACTGGGCTGGTTCTTTGAAGCGACTACAAATCTAATTTACATTTCAGTATCTCCTAAAATCGATGTGTTCAGAAAATTAGGACTAAAAGTCGGCCAAGTTCTTCAAAGTTGCCCTACACTGGTGTCTAGTTTACAATAGGAGTTCATTGGCATACAAACCCTAAGGAAACAAGCCCCGGCTAAGTTTCGGCCAGTTTCGGGTCTGAAGTTTCAGATTCGGGATTCAATAATAACAGTGGCGGTCATCTCTAACGAGAGACGGCGATTAGGGTGATGCTAACTTTGCATTGTGAAACATGCTAACTAAACAAACTTGATGAATTACTGCTCAAGGAATATGTGTTCCGCTTTAGATAGGCGGCCTACATTTTGTTCGATTGTGTGTGTGTGTGTGAGTTTGCCGTGTGGTGCTGGCTTAGAAGAGCATCATCACAATTCTACCTGTGGGTGTCGTAAAAACTGACTAATGGATATTTATTCATGGAATGGGCAGAAGCTTACCCTTTTAAACATCTTGCATTGCACTCACCAATCCTACTAAGCCAGGTGAGTATGGCAATACCCGAAAGGGGCAGGTCCATGTCCAGCAGTGAACTTTTGTGGCAGTAGGAGTAGCAGTGTGTGGTTGGTTATTTTGTTACGTATGGATGTGATGATGATGATGACGTCTATAAGATTTTTGAAAGCATCTTACAGGCAAAATTCTATATATTAAACAAAGATTTAAATTTATTTCGATATTTCACAGATGATGATGACGCCTATAATAAGATTTTAAAAGCTTTTATTTAACTTGCAGTGTATGTAAGTAAGTAAATATGTTTGTTCGGGGCAAATCTTGCAACTCAATTTAGAAGCAGATATCTTCAACCGATTGAGCTGAAATTTTGTATACACGTTTAGTTCGGATGACAATGCATGATTAGTTATATGACGTCATTCTATATCTATCATGGCGGAATATATAAGATGGCCGACAAGTAATTTTTGACGCACTCCTACAATATGGGTGTCAAATGAAAGGTCTTGCTGAGTACAATTCAGAAAATAATATGGCGGACATCTAAAGATGGCCTTTTATGATAATTTACAATATGAGTGCCAGATGAAAGGTATTGCTGAGAATTACCTATTCGAATTATAAGTTGACGTCACTCAATTATAAATTAACTATGGTGGACTTCTTAAGATGGCAGAATATCATTTTTATGCTTTTTTACAATATGGATGTCAAATGAAAGGAATTTTTCAGAATAACTCGAAAAATAAAGTGACGTTTACGTCACTCATAATCATAACAAAACCTGATATGGCGGACTTAAAGTAAGATGGCGTATTAAGTTTATTATGTTTTCTTACTAAGTAGGTGACAAACACAGAAAAATTACAGGTAAATACTAGTGTGATCTAAATGACGTCGCTTCGCACGATTTAAAATTTAGATTTGAGTGGTTATATTTTGTTGGGGTTTTTAGTCTTCTGTTCATGGCACTGTCAATGAAGAATGTTGTCAATTTATACCTATTATGTTCATGAATGCAATAAGTAGGTAGGTTCTATCGCACAACGTACATAATCAAATATTTGTTTTCCAGAGATTGCTAAAAAGTAAAAAATAAATTATAAGTAAAAAACATTTTTAAAACAAGCTTTTATTTGGATGCGCTAAAAAGCATAAAATAATCTATTTACTAAAACTTTAACTTGTTACTTATAATGGCATTAAATCTACGTCTTCATAATTTATACGATATAAAAGCTTGTCGCGAGATTTAACCTGTGTACCTATATATTAATAAATAAATTAGGTAACCAGTGTAAATGATCTTGAACAAACTTTTAACCTAACACCCCACGAGTACCTACTTAAATCCCGCGACAAGCTTTTATATCGTATAAATTATGAAGACGTAGATTTAATGCCATTATAAGTAACAAGTTAAAGTTTTAGTAAATAGATTATTTTATGCTTTTTAGCGCATCCAAATAAAAGCTTGTTTTAAAAATGTTTTTTACTTATAATTTATTTGAAAGCATCTTACAGGCAAAATTTTATAAAGTATAAAAAAAAATTAATTTATTCCGATATTTCACAGAAACAAAGGGCATGATAGCTTAGAAACTGGATGATTTTATTAATGATTAATGAAACGTTTCGCTGTATTTGTAGGTAATTTAGTTATATTTTCTTGCAAATCGGAACGGACGTCGTCGGCTTCGGGTGGAAACAGCGACCATTAATCCACATTAAACTGTAGAACTATTTATATCTAGTATTTTGCTCTACAAAACGTTTACAATTCTATTTTTCTATTCTAAAATCACCATTAAAAAAAAAACAGACTTTGTAGGAAACTGAATCCTAAATTTTGAAAGTCAATATCTTAGAAATTCAACCGTTTGACCCTAACGGAAAATTTCAACATGAAGGTTTAGTAGGAACCTAAGAATGCGTGAGTAAATGGCAAGAACTAAAATATTCTTTTACCTATATAATATAAACGGGATGTTTTGATAACGGATTGTGTTGTGTTGTTATGGTTGATTGCCATCGTGGTAACATTTCCTGCCCTGTCACGTGACATGTGCCCCAATACCTGCACTTAGAGGCCCTCCACAAACGAGACGCAAGACGTGCGAAATCGCGACGCTTGAAACCGTTTACATATTAAATGTATGAAACGAAAAACGCGGGCTACGCACGTGAGACACGAGTTGCATCGATGACGGAGCTTGCGCCGTGGCCACATAAAAACTACAAAAAACGGACTCGAGAACGGACTGTGTTTCACTGTGCGTTGTCCAAGGTCTTTCTAGTCTTTGTCATAAAAACTTGAATTCCTGGCCGTTCCTCGTAACTTGATTACCCATTAGTTAGACCTTTGCAGACAACCAAATTACCGAGAGCTCTGATTGCGTTATGAACTGAGAGTTAAGTGTTATTTACAAACACGACTCGAGGCACTGTTTGACTTTCGGAGCTTGATGATACCGCACTTAACTAGTTTTGCAAGGCAGTCTTGTTGCTTTTTTTGTGTTTAGTAGAAAAAATATGAACCATATTCTTATAAAATATAATATTGAGAAGTACTGAAAAGCTTTTTAGTGTAACATGACATAAATTATTAGTTTTTCTATCGTCTTCTCTACCTCGCTATTCTAATAAAGTTATGTAGGTATGACCTATCCGTAGAATAGGCTCACTTTTGTCCCTGCATGTGTGTGTACTCGGCCTTTGCTTTGCAACAAACTTGTAAGAAAACTTTGCTAGTTGTGTTACAGAACCTTTGTGCGGTTGATATATTGGCAGTAAATTCTCTGCCACAATAAGCCGCAGCGCCCCCTCGAATATTTCAACCGTTAAATGGTAGCGCGTGCTTAGAGTATAGTCAAGTTTTTGTTCCGAGCAAATCCAGTTAGTTTCTACCGTACTTTTTAGTCTAGGAAGCTGGCTTTTTTCTTTTCTGTAGCTGAAGTCAGTCTTAAAGTCTGATTTATCGACGTAATTATCTACGTTGTTAGCCAAGATAAATGTGCCTGCTGAGGCTTAGAATTACATTTCGCACCACCATCGGTTCATCTGTTCGCTTGCCAAAAATACAACAAGGAAATATAGTTTAATCGTAGCAATTAGTTGCTCTAATTTTAGAAATGATGCTGTTTTAATTCATAGCAAAGCTTCTCGTTATACCAACGTAAACATCCCACAAGTACTAATAGTTGGTTGTAGCTCTTTTGAAAAGACGTACGTATTTGCCATAGCGGGCTCCTGGTTTATATTGTTTGCTCAATCTAGATCACAAAGCGTATCTGAGGGGCATTATGATTATGACGCTATACAAAACAGTGTAAACGCAATTTGACATCGCCGGTGTCTTGCTTTGAAGATTGTGCAAGCTATCGAGACAGCTTGTCGATATCTTTTTTATCACCGCGAGTTTATCTCTGGAACTCAAAAGGAAGTAACACTGCGTTTTATGAAACTAGGTCAGCCGTTTTGCAGCACCGTTTGTTACCTTAGTAATTGGATATATTCTTTAAGTCCACATCCCTGAATAAAAGAATTTTTTTCTTTGTCTTCAGCCAGTTACATTGGGTATTTAGGTTACCTATTAGGGTAGGTACGCTTGTAATATGTATTAAAGCCTTCATTCATAATTTTCTATCATGTTTTTGGCGTACTGAATTCTGTAAAACTTCAAAGAACATCTCACCGAAGAGAAAATATTATCTTATAAAACCTCTTTTACCCCTTGTAAGTACCCCTGAGTCGTAAAAATTATGGATTCCCAAATGATCTTGTTTCTTTTTCCTTTGTCAAAGAAAGTACAAGAAAAAAGTTCAATAAAGAAGCGAGAGGGAAACCTTCAGTTATAGCCCGAGCGGCGACTGGTCTAATCCATACCTCACAAAAGAATAGAATAATTTAGCTATGTACGGGTAGAGGAGCTCGAGTACTTCGGATTGGTCGTGGTCTGCCGCGGCGCAGCTTGGCACGTTTGGCGGAGTAGCTAAAAGTTTGCCCTCTGAAAAAAGTTAAAAATATCTCATCGAAGAATAGAATGAGACATGGCTGTAGCGATAGGAGCAGTTTAGTAAAGCTTATAAATCTTGGTCTGCCTTCTGCTATCTTGGCACGTTTGGCGGAGTAGCTAAAAGTATGCCCTCTTAAAAAAGTAAAAAATATCTCATCGAAGAATAGAATGAAAATATATCGTACCGATAGCTTGCTTGAGTCTGCCTACATATATACTGGTCTGCCTGGCCACAGCCTGGCAGTTTTCCCGGTCCGACCACTTTTTTTAGTAAAATTTTATCTCTTCGAATAAAAGAATAAAAATATGTCGTACCGATAGCTTGCTTAAGTCTGCCTAGAAAAATACTGGTCTGCCTGACCACAGCCTGGCAGTTTTCCAGATACGACCACTTTTACTTTTTTTTGAGAAATTTTTATTTCTTCGAATAACAGAATGAAACTAAGTTTAGTTTTCGTATAAAATGGGCGCGCGATGCTGGCAACACTGCTCTGTCTGTCACGTCCTCTGCCGTCGCCCGCATCGTTGATGCGAATATTAATTATAAATGGTGTAATTTAATGTGTTTTGGCGGTTTTCTCGTGTGCTATTTGCCACAAGCCATGGCTTCCCTGTGCGGTGGGGAAGTGAACCAAGTGAATTTTGGTTTCGGCTTTTTGATTGAGGCCAACGTGGTCGCCGGTAACATAACCTCACTTTGAGTCGTCGCTCGCGTCGTGGCTGCCGATAGCTACGTATTTTAATTATAAATGATTGAGGTAACGGGCCGATTTCTCATTCGGAGAGAAATCTTTTAGTTATTTTTGTGTTAAAAACATTATGTGATGTCGAACTGTGAACTATAGTGCAAATTGGAGGAAAGGAGTTCGAGAACGAGCGGATGTTCCAGTGCTGTGAGTTTAGGTTATTCCCTATTCCTGCGCTCCTAAAATATCCTGAATACCTGATTCCTGTCATACTTAAACTCACAAAGAAACGGCGTCATCGTTTGCTCGGTAAGCAATTCGTTGCTGGGCCCTGTTAAGTAGATTTTGGAAACAAGAATTTCTCGGCCGGAAACTTTCCGGAACAAAATTCTCTCATTAAATTTATTTTATTTAGCTATAGTAAAGAGCACTACGAATCGTAGTCAAATGTTGTTCCGAGGCTGATCGACCATTTAGTTTTAGATTTTAAGATAACTTTAATTTGCTTCCACTGCGCTAAGATCAGCTTCGGAATCAAACATTTTTGGTAGCAGAGCGTGGTTGCTTTATTGCAACATAGTTAGCCGTAATTTAGTATTAAGCGTGTTTTTATATTACCCACATATTTTATTAATTTTGGAAAATATTGTTTCGGTTTTTTTGTGACTGTATTGTTTGCCTAGTGAACGGTATCTTATCGGTAAGGTCTAGGCCAGTCAACTAACATTTATTTTGTGGTATTTGTTTATTGGTTTTCGTTTTATTAAGTCGAGTGTGTAAAAGTTGGTACCATGGCTCCTCGATCGCCAGGTATAAGGCTGCTATAAAGACAGAATTAAGGTGGTTTACTACCACAGCGGCAATGATCGGCCGCGAGGACCGGGAGGACGCGCTCTTGAAAAGTGCACTACAGGCAGATGAACGGGTTCGGGTTGTGTCGGAACACCTCACAGAGTGCCTCATGCTCCTTGAGGAAGCTCCTAACCCTGAAGATAAGGAGCTGGTTGAGGGCGATGTAAGCCAGTGCTTGGAGCTGGCACAGGACATTGCGCAGGCAGCTGCGGACATATCTAGGCGACGTGACGGAAAGGAAAAGCCATTCCGTGGTAAAGTGGGACAAGGATTACAGGTGCCTCTTCCGCCTGTTACGGTTCCAGTCTTTGCAGGCGATTACGCCGACTGGCCGGCGTTTGAGGACCTGTATAGCAGTGTGGTCCACACACGGACGGACATAACGCCGGCGTACAAGATGGCTCAGCTGATGTCCAGGCTACATGGAGAGCCTCATGAATTGCTGACGCATTTGGCTGTCTCGGATAGCAATTATGAGGTGGCGTGGAAGATCCTTACCGACCGGTATCGAAACAAGCGCCTGATTGTAGACAGGCTGTTAGACCAGTGGCTGTCAATACCAACCATAACGCGAGGTACGGACCTCCGCGAGAAAATCTTCCACCCAGTCAGTGTCGCGGTCAGCGCACTAGAGCGACAGGGTTTGCCAGTGGCGGGCTACGGTTATATCTTGGTCCACACAGTGCTTCGCCGCCTGCCGAGCGAAATGGTCGCTCGATTCGAGCAGCTCCATGGGGCAAGTCCTCGGACCACCTCCCGACCTACGAGGATCTGAAGTCGTTCCTCGAGGCCGAAAGCAGGCGAGTGGACGTCCAGGCTGGTGAAGCCCTCGCAAGGAGACCTCTGCCCTCGCCACCCGGAACGGCCGGGTGCACCGGCGCGAGGAGGCAACAGTGGGCAACCCAGGCGGTACAACACCGCATTGGAATCAGGGTGTGCCTACTGCAGGGAGACAGGCCACGGGGTGGCAGCGTGTCAGGAGTTTGCTGCGCAGCGGGTTCAGAGGAGACGGGGTGTGGCACAGCAGAGGCGTTGGTGTTTTCGGTGCCTGGGGCCGCATCAGGTGCGAGTGCCCTTCAAGCACCAACTGTAGGTACTGCCAGGGTGCACACCATCCGCTGCTCTGCATGAATCGCTCCGGAGGCGCCGGGGCAGCGCTGGATCGGATCAGCGAAGGAGCCTGCCCACCAAGGGAGGAGCAACGCTCCCACCCTCCAAGGAGGAGCCCACCTCCGCATCGGTCACAGGGACAGGCAGGGGGACGTCAACAGACGGAGCCCACTTACCCAAGGACGTGGGGACGATCCCCACCACGGCAGCAGGTGCCGGATTGGGGAAGAGCGGCACAGGAACGTGGCCAAGGACACCCATCCCAGGTACGGGATTCAACGGGCGGGTGTCAGGGAGCACTAGGCAGCCACCAGGGTACATGCAGTATTCTGCGGGCTTGAGCCACCTGGTTGGGTCTCAAGACCCACGCATGCCCCCGCCTATGCCTGAGTACCCGCGGCTACAGGCGCAACCTCGGTACGGACGTTTGCCGTCGGGGTACTATAGAACTCCAGCCATGGCCTTTATGGGCAGACCTCCCTACCAGCAGGAGTGGGACCCATACACAGGTTTGGGTAGTGAGGATACCCGCGGGACGCGCCTCACCGCGTTTAGATTCCCGCTAGGTAATCGCCGCCTACTCATCAGCTTCGGCTCCCCGTCCAATCACGGTACTTTGCCAACGGCTAAGATTTGGGTATGGGGATACGGTGGCCGGACCATTCAAGTAAGAGCCCTACTGGATACAGGGGCTCAGGGATGTATTGTATCGAGTAAGCTGGTGAGTAGGCTAGGCCTAAATGTACAGCCAAGTGAGGATGAAGCTGTAGGCATCGGGGCCTAAATGTGCCTGACATTCGGGGTCAGACGAACTTTGAGTTCGCATTAGGTAGCACATGTACAGGGTCAGCTATCAAGTCTCAGCCGTGGTGCTGGATGAAGTGGTTGGGAAACTCCTCAGGTTAGGTTACCACCAACGGTACGAGGGTTAACCACAGGGTTGGAGTTAGCTGATCCTGATTTTGATACTCCTGGTACGGTGGACGTACTTCTCGGGTCAGACGTCCTCGGGAGATTATGGTGCGGTAGGAAGAAGGTACTCCAGGAAACTGGTTTGGTGGCCGTAGATACCACAGGGGTATGTTGTTTTCGGCCCAGTTTGGAGACCTCAGGACCTACCAGAAGGATCCGGTCCTCTATGGTAGTGTGCTGTCAGAGGTGCTGCAGAGGTTTTGGGAGTCTGAAGAGCCGCCCACGGCGGACAGACGGAAGCCAGAGGATGACGAGTGCGAGTTGTTCTATCAATACAACACTGCGAGATGCCCGTCAGGCAGATTCGTGACCAGGCTACCTTTTCTCCCAAACCGCCCCGCTTTAGGTAGTTCGCGACAGCTCGCGGAACGGAGACTACTCGGAATGGAGCGGAAGATGAGGCGAGACCCAGCACTTCGGCAGAAGTATATAGAATTCATGCGGGAATATATTCAATTGGGCCACATGTCGGTGTCCAGCCTGGATTGGAGGTGTGTCGAGCATTATTACATTCCACACCTGGCTGTCTTGAAGTCACCTGAGGCGAAAATACGGGTGGTGTTTGACGGTTCTGCTCCTACCTCGAATGGTGTGTCTGTGAACCAATGTTTGCACGCGGGTCCTAAATTGAACCGGGACATTGTGGACATTCTCACAGACTTTCGGTTACACCAGGTAGCGTTCGTCGCAGACGTCAAAATGATGTTTCGCCAAACCATGATACATCCGGATGACCGTCGGTATCAGCTGATTTTGTGGCGTGAGAGCCCAGATGAGCCGATGGTCACATACGAACTTAACACGGTGACGTATGGACTTAAGCCAAGTCCGTATTTGGCAGTACGTACGCTGCGAGAGTTGGCCGCACAGGAAAGGGTAAGATATCCTCGAGCCGCAGCAGTACTGGATCGCGACGTCTACGTGGACGATATCTGCACGGGTGCTGATAGCGTGGAGCAGGCGCTAATTCTACGAGACGAGTTGATCGCGATCATGGGTTCAGGAGGTTACGAGTTGCGGAAATGGTTGTCCAGTTGCCCAGAGCTCCTGGCCGGTTTGCCAGGCGAGTTCCATCAGGACCCGCACCTCTTTGAGAACCCGGACAATCCAAACACGTTGGGCATCCTCGGGGTGCAATATAGGCCAACGCATGACGTATTCACGTACAAGATCGAGCCCGACCTTTTGGAGAAAACTTGGACTAAGCGGTCGGTACTGTCGACAATCGCTAGAACGTTCGATCCTAGCGGATGGATCGCCCCGGTTACGTTCATGGCGAAGTGCTTTTACAAAGGTTGTGGCTAGCCAACTTAGGATGGGACGACCAACTCTCCGGAGAGTTGTTGAAGGATTGGCTCAAGTTTGTGACCACCTTACCAGGGATTGTGCACATCGCGATACCCCGCAAGTTAGTCCCATCGGTGGGATGTAAGGCTACCCTACATGGGTTTTGTGACGCCTCGGAGCGAGGGTACGCGGCAGCTGTATACCTTCGGACAGCAAGTTCAACGGGAACTGTGCACGTGCGTCTGGTTATGGCCAAAAGTAAGGTGGCACCAGTCAGAACTAGATGGACCATCCCCAAATTGGAATTGGCAGGGGCAGCGCTTCTAGCGCGCTTGCTAAATCATGTAACCTGCAATCTGCGTGGTACCATCAACTTGGATGAAACGGTGTACGCGTGGACTGACAGTCGGATAGTTCTGTGCTGGTTGCAGACGTCGGTACATACACTTGAGGTTTTCGTGGCAAATCGGGTGTCACAGATTACGGGGTCGGAAACTCCGTTAGTGTGGAGGCACGTACCGGGAGAATGGAACCCAGCGGACTGCGCTTCGCGCGGGTGCAGGGCACCTGATTTGGTGAGTCACCCACTGTGGTGGGGACCTCAATGGCTGACTGAGTCGCCGCAGGAATGGCCATTCAACGAGTGCAGGGCGCCGCTTGGGCCACCTGATCGAGGTTTGCGAGTGAACGTGGGGCAACTCGTACCGAAGCCTAACCCAGCTTTCTTGCTGGAACGGTATAGCTCCCTCGACAAACTTCTTGGGGTGACAGGTTGGATCAAGCGGTTCGTGAACAACTGCAGGAAGCCTCAAGCAGAACGGAACTTTACACCTGTCCTCTCGCCTGCGGAGCGGAATGCGGCTCTATGCTCATTGGTTAGAGTCGTCCAGGCGGAACATTTTGAAGAGGAGGTCAGGCTGCTCAGGGATGGACGTGGAAAGCTGAAGGGAGGAATTGTGCGCCTCAACCCATTCCTGGATGAGCAAGGTATGCTCAGGGTTGGAGGCAGACTTCGGAACGCTAGCCTGCCCTTTTCGGCTCGGCATCCACTGTTACTTCCAAAGGGGACCCTTAGTTGAGCTCTTAGTCAGGGATCGTCATGAGAAAAACTCGCACGCGGGCTGTAATGCGCTATTGGCCATCCTACAGCGCGAGTTCTGGATCTTATCGGGACGACGAACGGTACGTAGCGTTGTGTTTAGGTGCTTGCCTTGTTACCGCTTGAAGGCAGCCACAATGCAGCCACAGATGGGAGATCTCCCACCGGACCGGGTGACGGAGGCCTGGACGTTTGCAGGTGTGGGAACGGATTTTGCAGGCCCTTTCATGGTAAAGGCATCACGCCTACGGAACGCAAAGTCTATCAAGGCGTACTTGTGCGTGTTCGTGTGCCTAGCCACCAAGGCCGTCCACTTGGAGCTCGTGGCCGACCTATCTACGGAGGCCTTTTGGCAGCGCTGGAGAGATTTACGTCGCGACGAGGGCGACCAGCGCTGATCAGGTCGGATTGTGGTACCAACTTTAAGGGTGCTGATCGGTGTATGAAGGAAATTGTAACGTTCTTAAGGGAGAACGAAGAAGCCATCAGCACGGGCCTCCCGTCAGGGCATTACCTGGGTGTTCGATCCACCAGCGTGCCCTCACTGGGGTGGTATTTTTGAAGCGGTTGTAAAGTCCGCTAAGACGCATTTGTTGCGCGTTGTAGGGTTAACAATTTTGACTTTCGAGGAGCTGGCGACCGTGTTTTGTAAAATTGAGGCTGTACTCAATTCGCGTCCTTTGTGTCCGCTCAGCTCAGACCCAAATGATTTAGAGGCCCTGACGCCAGGGCATTTCTTAATTGGCCGCCCACTTAACGCCTTGCCGGAATATCCCTATACGGAGGTGAATAGCAATCGTTTGTCGCGTTATCAGTTGTTGCAGCAAATGACTCAAAACTTTTGGAAGCGTTGGTCGCTTGAGTACTTGCACATTCTGCAGCAACGCCTTAAGTGGACGGACAGGACTGAACCCCTGCATTGGGGATCTCGTTCTGGTTAAGGATGCCAACCTACCGCCACTGCGTTGGCGCCGGGGCGCATTCTCAACCTGTTTCCGGTAGTGATGGCACTCCTCGAGTTGCAGAAGTTCAGGTGGGGATTCAGTCCTTAAGCGAGCAGTAGCTACATTATCACGCCTGCCATGCATAGAGCGGACCGATGGGTCGGTCCGGGGCGGGTGAATGTTTAGTTTTCGTATAAAATGGGCGCGCGGTGCTGGCAACACTGCTCTGTCTGTCACGTCCTCTGCCGTCGCCCGCATCGTTGATGCGAATATTAATTATAAATGGTGTAATTTAATGTGTTTTGGCGGTTTTCTCGTGTGCTATTTGCCACAAGCCATGGCTTCCTGTGCGGTGGGGAAGTGAACCAAGTGAATTTTGGTTTCGGCTTTTGATTGAGGCCAACGTGGTCGCCGGTAACATAACCTCACTTTGAGTCGTCGCTCGCGTCGTGGCTGCCGATAGCTACGTATTTTAATTATAAATGATTGGAGGCCAACGGGGCCGATTTCTCATTCGGAGAGAAATCTTTTAGTTATTTTGTGTTAAAAAACATTATGTGATGTCGAACTGTGAACTATAGTGCAAATTGGAGGAAAGGAGTTCGAGAACGAGCGGATGTTCCAGTGCTGTGAGTTTAGGTTATTCCCTATTCCTGCGCTCTTAAAATATCCTGAATACCTGATTCCTGTCATACTTAAACTCACAAAGAAACGGCGTCATCGTTTGCTCGGTAAGCAATTCGTTGCTGGGCCCTGTTTAAGTAGATTTTGGAAACAAGAATTTCTCGGCCGGAAACTTTCCGGAACAAAATTCTCTCATTAAATTTATTTTATTTAGCTATAGTAAAGAGCACTACGAATCGTAGTCAAATGTTGTTCCGAGGCTGATCGACCATTTAGTTTTAGATTTTAAGATAACTTTAATTTGCTTCCACTGCGCTAAGATCAGCTTCGGAATCAAACATAATAGTTTATTTAAAGCTGAACACATATCCCTTGGTCTGCCTGAGCTCAGTCCGGTAGTTTCTCCGATGCGATCACTTTTCACTCTCAGTAAATTTCAATTTTAAAGGACCCTGACTTTGTTTATTAGGGTGGGCCCGTCAATAAAATGAAAATTTGTCGGTGTATGAAGTGAGATTTACAGAGCTGTAATCTCTCAATGTCTAGATGAAGAATAAGTATGTTAATTTCAAGAATCTACAACTTCAGATGTATTCGTAGTAATTATTTCAAAAATACAATACTTGGGAAAACATTTTCTTCATCTGGACATTGAGAGATTACAGCTCTGTAAATCTCACTTCTATCCACCGACAAATTTCATTTTATTGGCCAGGCCTCCTAATAGTCAAGTCACTAAAATTGAAATTTACTGAGTGTGATCGCATCAGAAAAACTGGACTGAGCTCAGGCAGACCAAAAGTATGTGTTCAGCTTTAAATAAACTATTATTACAACTTAGTTTCATTCTGTTATTCGAAGAAATAAAAATTTCTCAAAAAAAGTAAAGTGGTCGTATCTGGAACACTGCCAGGCTGTGGTCAGGCAGACCCGTCATTTTCTAGGCAGACTTAAGCAAGCTATCGGTACGACATATTTTTATTCTTTTATTCGAAGAGATAAAATTTTTACTAAAAAAAGTAAAAGTGGTCGGACCGGGAAAACTGCCAGGCTGTGGCCAGGCAGACCAGTATATATGTAGGCAGACTCAAGCAAGCTATCTGTTTAGTTTTCGTATAAAATGGGCGCGCGGTGCTGGCAACACTGTTCTGTCATTGTCACGTCCTCTGCCGTCGCCCGCATCGTTGATGCGAATGTTAATTATAAATGGTGTAATTAGTGTGTTTTCGGTTTTCTCGTGTGGTTTTCCCTGTTCGGTGGGGAAGTGAACCAAGTGATTTTGGTTCCGGCGCTTTGATTGAGAGTCACGCGACCGCCGGCAAAATATAACCTCACTTTTCGTTGGCTCGCGTCGTGGCTGCCGATAGCTACGTATTTTAATTATAAATGATTGGAGGCCAACGGGGCCGATTTCTCATTCGGAGAGAAATCTTTTAGTTATTTTGTGTTAAAAACATTATGTGATGTCGAACTGTGAACTATAGTGCAAATTGGAGGAAAGGAGTTCGAGAACGAGCGGATGTTCCAGTGCTGTGAGTTTAGGTTATTCCCTATTCCTGCGCTCCTAAAATATCCTGAATACCTGATTCCTGTCATACTTAAACTCACAAAGAAACGGCGTCATCGTTCGCTCGGTAAGCAATTCGTTGCTGGGCCCTGTTTAAGTAGATTTTGGAAACAAGAATTTCTCGGCCGGAAACTTTCCGGAACAAATTTCTCTCATTAAATTTATTTTATTTAGCTATAGTAAAGAGCACTACGAATCGTAGTCAAATGTTGTTCGAGGCTGATCGACCATTTAGTTTTAGATTTTAAGATAACTTTAATTTGCTTCCACTGCGCTAAGATCAGCTTCGGAATCAAACATTTTTGGTAGCAGAGCGTGGTTGCTTTATTGCAACATAGTTAGCCGTAATTTAGTATTAAGCGTGTTTTTATATTACCCACATATTTTATTAATTTTGGAAAATATTGTTTCGGTTTTTGTGACTGTATTGTTTGCCTAGTGAACGGTACCTTATCGGTAAGGTCTAGGCCAGTCAACTAACATTTATTTTGTGGTATTTGTTTATTGGTTTTCGTTTTATTAAGTCGAGTGTGTAAAAGTTGGTACCATGGCTCCTCGATCGCCAGGTATAAGGCTGCTATAAAGACAGAATTAAGGTGGTTTACTACCACAGCGGCAATGATCGGCCGCGAGGACCGGGAGGACGCGCTCTTGAAAAGTGCACTACAGGCAGATGAACGGGTTCGGGTTGTGTCGGAACACCTCACAGAGTGCCTCATGCTCCTTGAGGAAGCTCCTAACCCTGAAGATAAGGAGCTGGTTGAGGGCGATGTAAGCCAGTGCTTGGAGCTGGCACAGGACATTGCGCAGGCAGCTGCGGACATATCTAGGCGACGTGACGGAAAGGAAAAGCCATTCCGTGGTAAAGTGGGACAAGGATTACAGGTGCCTCTTCCGCCTGTTACGGTTCCAGTCTTTGCAGGCGATTACGCCGACTGGCCGGCGTTTGAGGACCTGTATAGCAGTGTGGTCCACACACGGACGGACATAACGCCGGCGTACAAGATGGCTCAGCTGATGTCCAGGCTACATGGAGAGCCTCATGAATTGCTGACGCATTTGGCTGTCTCGGATAGCAATTATGAGGTGGCGTGGAAGATCCTTACCGACCGGTATCGAAACAAGCGCCTGATTGTAGACAGGCTGTTAGACCAGTGGCTGTCAATACCAACCATAACGCGAGGTACGGACCTCCGCGAGAAAATCTTCCACCCAGTCAGTGTCGCGGTCAGCGCACTAGAGCGACAGGGTTTGCCAGTGGCGGGCTACGGTTATATCTTGGTCCACACAGTGCTTCGCCGCCTGCCGAGCGAAATGGTCGCTCGATTCGAGCAGCTCCATGGGGCAAGTCCTCGGACCACCTCCCGACCTACGAGGATCTGAAGTCGTTCCTCGAGGCCGAAAGCAGGCGAGTGGACGTCCAGGCTGGTGAAGCCCACGCAAGGAGACCTCTGCCCTCGCCACCCGGAACGGCCGGGTGCACCGGCGCGAGGAGGCAACAGTGGGCAACCCAAGCGGTACAATATCGCATTGGAATCAGGGTGTGCCTACTGCAGGAGACAGGCCACAGGGTAACGGCGTGTCAGGAGTTTGCTGCGCAGCGGATTCAGAGGAGACGGGGTGTGGCACAGCAGAGGCGTTGGTGTTTTCGGTGCCTGGGGCCGCATCAGGTGCGAGTGCCCTTCAAGCACCAACTGTAGGTACTGCCAGGGTGCACACCATCCGCTGCTCTGCATGAATCGCTCCGGAGGCGCCGGGGCAGCGCTGGATCGGATCAGCGAAGGAGCCTGCCCACCAAGGGAGGGAGCAACGCTCCCCACCCCCAGGAGGAGCCCACCTCCGCATCGGTCACAGGGACAGGCAGGGGACGTCAACAGACGGAGCCCACTTACCCAAGGACGTGGGGACGATCTCCACCACGGCAGCAGGTGCCGGATTGGGAAGAGCGGCACAGGAACGTGGCCAGGACACCCATCCCAGGTACGGGATTCAACGGGCGGGTGTCAGGGAGCACTAGGCAGCCACCAGGGTACATGCAGTATTCTGCGGGCTTGAGCCACCTGGTTGGGTCTCAAGACCACGCATGCCTCCGCCTATGCCTGAGTACCCGCGGCTACAGGCGCAACCTCGGTACGGACGTTTGCCGTCGGGGTACTATAGAACTCCAGCCATGGCCTTTATGGGCAGACCTCCCTACCAGCAGGAGTGGGACCCATACACAGGTTTGGGTAGTGAGGATACCCCGCGGGACGCGGCCTCACCGCGTTTAGATTCCCGCTAGGTAATCGCCGCCTACTCATCAGCTTCGGCTCCCCGTCCAATCACGGTACTTTTGCCAACGGCTAAGATTTGGGTATGGGGATACGGTGGCCGGACCATTCAAGTAAGAGCCCTACTGGATACAGGGGCTCAGGGATGTATTGTATCGAGTAAGCTGGTGAGTAGGCTAGGCCTAAATGTACGGCCAAGTGAGGATGAAGCTGTAGGCATCGGGGCCTAAATGTGCCTGACATTCGGGGTCAGACGAACTTTGAGTTCACATTAGGTAGCACATGTACAGGGTCAGCTATCAAGTCTCAGCCGTGGTGCTGGATGAAGTGGTTGGGAAACTCCCTCAGGTTAGGTTACCACCAACGGTACGAGGGTTAACCACAGGGTTGGAGTTAGCTGATCCTGATTTTGATACTCCTGGTACGGTGGACGTACTTCTCGGGTCAGACGTCCTCGGGAGATTATGGTGCAGTAGGAAGAAGGTACTCCAGGAAGCTGGTTTGGTGGCCGTAGATACCACAGGGGTATGTTGTTTTCGGCCCAGTTTGGAGACCTCAGGACCTACCAGAAGGGATACGGTCCTCTATGGTAGTGTGCTGTCAGAGGTGCTGCAGAGGTTTTGGGAGTCTGAAGAGCCGCCCACGGCGGACAGACGGAAGCCAGAGGATGACGAGTGCGAGTTGTTCTATCAATACAACACTGCGAGATGCCCGTCAGGCAGATTCGTGACCAGGCTACCTTTTCTCCCAAACCGCCCCGCTTTAGGTAGTTCGCGACAGCTCGCGGAACGGAGACTACTCGGAATGGAGCGGAAGATGAGGCGAGACCCAGCACTTCGGCAGAAGTATATAGAATTCATGCGGGAATATATTCAATTGGGCCACATGTCGGTGTCCAGCCTGGATTGGAGGTGTGTCGAGCATTATTACATTCCACACCTGGCTGTCTTGAAGTCACCTGAGGCGAAAATACGGGTGGTGTTTGACGGTTCTGCTCCTACCTCGAATGGTGTGTCTGTGAACCAATGTTTGCACGCGGGTCCTAAATTGAACCGGGACATTGTGGACATTCTCACAGACTTTCGGTTACACCAGGTAGCGTTCGTCGCAGACGTCAAAATGATGTTTCGCCAAACCATGATACATCCGGATGACCGTCGGTATCAGCTGATTTTGTGGCGTGAGAGCCCAGATGAGCCGATGGTCACATACGAACTTAACACGGTGACGTATGGACTTAAGCCAAGTCCGTATTTGGCAGTACGTACGCTGCGAGAGTTGGCCGCACAGGAAAGGGTAAGATATCCTCGAGCCGCAGCAGTATCTGCACGGGTGCTGATAGCGTGGAGCAGGCGCTAATTCTACGAGACGAGTTGATCGCGATCATGGGTTCAGGAGGTTACGAGTTGCGGAAATGGTTGTCCAGTTGCCCAGAGCTCCTGGCCGGTTTGCCAGGCGAGTTCCATCAGGACCCGCACCTCTTTGAGAACCCGGACAATCCAAATACGTTGGGCATCCTCGGGGTGCAATATAGGCCAACGCATGACGTATTCACGTACAAGATCGAGCCCGACCTTTTGGAGAAAACTTGGACTTAGCGGTCGGTACTGTCGACAATCGCTAGAACGTTCGATCCTAACGGATGGATCGCCCCGGTTACGTTCATGGCGAAGTGCTTTTTGAGCGAGGGTACGCGGCAGCTGTATACCTTCGGACAGCAAGTTCAACGGGAACTGTGCACGTGCGTCTGGTTATGGCCAAAAGTAAGGTGGCACCAGTCAGAACTAGATGGACCATCCCCAAATTGGAATTGGCAGGGGCAGCTCTTCTAGCGCGCTTGCTAAATCATGTAACCTGCAATCTGCGTGGTACCATCAACTTGGATGAAACGGTGTACGCGTGGACTGACAGTCGGATAGTTCTGTGCTGGTTGCAGACGTCGGTACATACACTTGAGGTTTTCGTGGCAAATCGGGTGTCACAGATTACGGGGTCGGAAACTCCGTTAGTGTGGAGGCACGTACCGGGAGAATGGAACCCAGCGGACTGCGCTTCGCGCGGGTGCAGGGCACCTGATTTGGTGAGTCACCCACTGTGGTGGGGACCTCAATGGCTGACTGAATCGCCGCAGGAATGGCCATTCAACGAGTGCAGGGCGCCGCTTGGGCCACCTGATCGAGGTTTGCGAGTGAACGTGGGGCAACTCGTACCGAAGCCTAACCCAGCTTTCTTGCTGGAACGGTATAGCTCCCTCGACAAACTTCTTGGGGTGACAGGTTGGATCAAACGGTTCGTGAACAACTGCAGGAAGCCTCAAGCAGAACGGAACTTTACACCTGTCCTCTCGCCTGCGGAACGGAATGCGGCTCTACGCTCATTAGTTAGAGTCGTCCAGGCGGAACATTTTGAAGAGGAGGTCAGGCTGCTCAGGGATGGACGTGGAAAGCTGAAGGGAGGAATTGTGCGCCTCAACCCATTCCTGGATGAGCAAGGTATGCTCAGGGTTGGAGGCAGACTTCGGAACGCTAGCCTGCCCTTTTCGGCTCGGCATCCACTGTTACTTCCAAAAGGGGACCCTTAGTTGAGCTCTTAGTCAGGGATCGTCATGAGAAAAACTCGCACGCGGGCTGTAATGCGCTATTGGCCATTCTACAGCGCGAGTTTTGGATCTTATCGGGACGACGAACGGTACGTAGCGTTGTGTTTAGGTGCTTGCCTTGTTACCGCTTGAAGGCAGCCACAATGCAGCCACAAATGGGAGATCTTCCACCGGACCGGGTGACGGAGGCCTGGACGTTTGCAGGTGTGGGAACGGATTTTGCAGGCCCTTTCATGGTAAAGGCATCACGCCTACGGAACGCAAAGTCTATCAAGGCGTACTTGTGCGTGTTCGTGTGCCTAGCCACCAAGGCCGTCCACTTGGAGCTCGTGGCCGACCTATCTACGGAGGCCTTTTGGCAGCGCTGGAGAGATTTACGTCGCGACGAGGGCGACCAGCGCTGATCAGGTCGGATTGTGGTACCAACTTTAAGGGTGCTGATCGGTGTATGAAGGAAATTGTAACGTTCTTAAGGGAGAACGAAGAAGCCATCAGCACGGGCCTCTCCCGTCAGGGCATTACCTGGGTGTTCGATCCACCAGCGTGCCCTCACTGGGGTGGTATTTTTGAAGCGGTTGTAAAGTCCGCTAAGACGCATTTGTTGCGCGTTGTAGGGTTAACAATTTTGACTTTCGAGGAGCTGGCGACCGTGTTTTGTAAAATTGAGGCTGTACTCAATTCGCGTCCTTTGTGTCCGCTCAGCTCAGACCCAAATGATTTAGAGGCCCTGACGCCAGGGCATTTCTTAATTGGCCGCCCACTTAACGCCTTGCCGGAATATCCTATACGGAGGTGAATAGCAATCGTTTGTCGCGTTATCAGTTGTTGCAGCAAATGACTCAAAACTTTTGGAAGCGTTGGTCGCTTGAGTACTTGCACATTCTGCAGCAACGCCTTAAGTGGACGGACAGGACTGAACCCCCCTGCATTGGGGATCTCGTTCTGGTTAGGATGCCAACCTACCGCCACTGCGTTGGCGCCGGGGGCGCATTCTCAACCTGTTTCCGGGTAGTGATGGCACTCCTCGAGTTGCAGAAGTTCAGGTGGGGGATTCAGTCCTTAAGCGAGCAGTAGCTACATTATCACGCCTGCCATGCATAGAGCGGACCGATGGGTCGGTCCGGGGCGGGTGAATGTTTAGTTTTCGTATAAAATGGGCGCGCGGTGCTGGCAACACTGTTCTGTCATTGTCACGTCCTCTGCCGTCGCCCGCATCGTTGATGCGAATGTTAATTATAAATGGTGTAATTAGTGTGTTTTCGGTTTTCTCGTGTGGTTTTCCCTGTTCGGTGGGGAAGTGAACCAAGTGATTTTGGTTCCGGCGCTTTGATTGAGAGTCACGCGACCGCCGGCAAAATATAACCTCACTTTTCGTTGGCTCGCGTCGTGGCTGCCGATAGCTACGTATTTTAATTATAAATGATTGGAGGTTAACGGGGCCGATTTCTCATTCGAGAGAAATCTTTTAGTTATTTTGTGTTAAAAAACATTATGTGATGTCGAACTGTGAACTATAGTGCAAATTGGAGGAAAGGAGTTCGAGAACGAGCGGATGTTCCAGTGCTGTGAGTTTAGGTTATTCCCTATTCCTGCGCTCCTAAAATATCCTGAATACCTGATTCCTGTCATACTTAAACTCACAAAGAAACGGCGTCATCGTTCGCTCGGTAAGCAATTCGTTGCTGGGCCCTGTTTAAGTAGATTTTGGAAACAAGAATTTCTCGGCCGGAAACTTTCCGGAACAAAATTCTCTCATTAAATTTATTTTATTTAGCTATAGTAAAGAGCACTACGAATCGTAGTCAAATGTTGTTCCGAGGCTGATCGACCATTTAGTTTTAGATTTTAAGATAACTTTAATTTGCTTCCACTGCGCTAAGATCAGCTTCGGAATCAAACGATATATTTTCATTCTATTCTTCGATGAGATATTTTTTACTTTTTTAAGAGGGCATACTTTTAGCTACTCCGCCAAACGTGCCAAGATAGCAGAAGGCAGACCAAGATTTATAAGCTTTACTAAACTGCTCCTATCGCTACAGCCATGTCTCATTCTATTCTTCGATGAGATATTTTTAACTTTTTTCAGAGGGCAAACTTTTAGCTACTCCGCCAAACGTGCCAAGCTGCGCCGCGGCAGACCACGACCAATCCGAAGTACTCGAGCTCCTCTACCCGTACATAGCTAAATTATTCTATTCTTTTGTGAGGTATGGATTAGACCAGTCGCCGCTCGGGCTATTAGCGTTTACTTGTAGATTGTTCAATTTAACGTCAAATTCAACAGAAAAAGCCTTTTAACGGTTATATTTATTGGCATAAAACCGGAAAGGTTTTTTTTTTTTTTTTTTTTTTATCTATGATGGGCTTACTCTTGACCCCAATCTTACCCTAGAGCAGAGATGGGATCTACGGTGGAGCGAGCTTGCCCAGAAGATGCCTATTCACTCTAGACTTAAAGAGATTCAGGTTATATGCACTCGGAAATACAGACGCAGGCAGGGAATTCCATTCTTTAGCTGTGCGCATAATGAAAGATGATTTGAAGCGCTTAGTGCGTAGTGTGGGTATATCAACTAAGAACGGATGGTAGCCGGCCGTGCGTCTGGATGTCCGATGGAAGAAAGGAGACGGTGGTATGAGCTCATGCAGCTCACGCGCACACTCTCCGAAGTACAATCTGTAGAAGACCGATAGGCAAGCAACCTTGCGGCGGTGAGCCAGGCTGTGAAGCTTGGTCGCCACCAGTTTTTTATCGCCTATTAATCTCTTGGCTCTGCGTTCCACCGAATCCAGTGCAGCAAGTTGGTATTTAGCCGAGCCATCCCAAAGGTGACAGCAGTACTCCATGCAAGATCGGACTTGAGCTTTATAAAGAGTTAGAAGCTGTTCAGGCGTGAAGTACCGCTTGACTTTATTCAGGACGCCCAACTTTCTAGCTGCAATTTGAGCCTTGGACTCGATGGTGGTGCCGAAGTTGAGGTCAGAGGACAGCTCCATGCCAAGGAGTTGAAGAGTGTTGGTCACTGGAACAGATGTACCCCGAAAAGTAGGAGAAAAGGTGAAAGGACTCCTTTTTGCGGAGAAAAGACACGCCTGCGTTTTTGAAGCATTGAAGCTGACGAGATTGTCATCGCCCCACTGGGAGACGTTACTTAACGTCAGGCTCGTACGCTCAATCATAGCCTTTCTCAATCTTTGGATTTCATCACCACTGGCTCCTGCGCCGGACAGATATTTCTCGGTGACAGTACTGTCATCTGCGTACCCAACAATTCCTGAAGATAGAAGGTCATTGATGTGCAGCAGGAAAAGCGTCGCGGAGAGTACAGACCCTGAGGAACTCCGGCGTCAATAGCCTTGAGGTCAGAGGAGCAGCCGTCTATGACCACTCGGATCGACCGTTCACTCAGGAAGTCAGCCACCCAGCTACAGAAGCCAGTGGGTATGCCGTACGCTGGAAGCTTGCTCAACAGACTCGCATGCCACACCCTATCGAAGGCCTTTGAAATGTCCAGCGACACTGCTATTGCTTCGCCGTGGTTTTCAATGGCCTCGCCCCAGCAATGCGTTACGTACACTAGAAGATCTCCGTGGAACGCCCTCGGCGGAAGCCATATTGACAATCACTGAGAAGATCATTGTCTTCGAGGTACGAAAGCAGTTGCAGTTCAGAACTCTTTCCATAACCTTACAGAGTACGGAAGTGATGGCGATCGGTCGATAGTTGCTAGGGTCGGCGGCTACCCTTCTTGGGCACAGGTTGCACATTGGCAAGCTTCCAAGATTTTGGTACAATTTTTGACACGAGAGAGGCGGTACAAGCGTGTCAGTACAGGAGACAACTCAGGCGCACAATACCTCAACAATCTTGCTGGTATGCCATCAGGACCACTGGCCTTGTTCACGTCCAGACTGCGAAGGGCTCTACGGACCTCTTTATTGTGCACTGTGACCTCAGACATCAAAGAATCACAGTGAGGTAAGGTGGGTGGATATTTCGAGCCAGCGTCTATACGAGAGTTGCTCGCAAACAGATCGGCAAATAAATTTGCTTTCTCTGCCGCGGTGTGGGCAAGCGACCCATCAGGTTTCTGCATTGGAGGTAGTGAGGGACGGCAGAAGTTGGATTCGACTGATTTCGAAAGGGACCAGAACTGCTTACTACCCGGTGGGTATGATGCAAGCTTTGCCCCAATACGGCTAATATGGTCGAACCTAGCTTTTCGTAGCACCCGTTTGCAATACCTGGCGGCGGCATTATATGCTCTCTTCTTTGCTCGCACTCTTCTCGCTCGCACTTTTCGATCACGAGCTTTTACCCAAGCAGTAAGCGGACTGTTTACGAGCCTCAGCTCGAGCACAGTCCGCATTGAACCAAGGTTGGGCTTTATAACCGAGCGGGATATCGGAGAAAGGAATAAAATATTCCATTCCCTGCCGGATTACAGCTGTGATCGCATCAGCGACGTATGTGGGGTCTTCCGAAGAGAAACACATTTGCCGCCACGGGTATGAAGCAAAGAAAGCACGCATCTCGTCCCAGTCTGCTGACTCGTATCGCCATACTCTCCTCGTGCCCCTAGGTGTGTAATCCGGAGGAGAGCAGATGGACACGGATTTCACCACACAGTGGTCGGATGATCCCAGCGGAGCCGAGACCGAAACCGAATGTCTGTGCGGATCAGTTGTCAGCAGAAGGTCCAGGCAATTGGGTGTGTGGTCTGTGATATCTGGTATTTGCGTCGCTTGTTCCACCAGCTGGGTGAGATCTAGCGCCAATGCTAGTTTACGCGCCTCTCGCCCAGCATGGTCAGTTTTCTGGTATGGGAACAGCCACTCTTTATGGTGAGCATTGAAGTCCCCCAGAAAAACAAGCTCTGCTGTTGGATATCGCTGAATTGCTGTATCTGCCGTCTCAGAGAGGTACTCCATGAGTCTAGTCGTCTCCTGATCTCCGCTGTGCGAACGATAAACACTGGCGTAGAGAGTTTTCTACTCCAGTGTCAACCAAAAGCCACAGCACGGGAAACCCTGAATTCTCAAAGCCACGGAGACGCTTACAGCAAACGTCATCGCGAACATACACACAGACCCTGCACGCTTCTTAAACTTGTGCTCAAGAGTGTAACCAGGGTAGTTGAGGTATGCCACGTCCAACGGTGTTGCTATCTGCGTCTCCGTTAAGAAGAATAAGTGCGGCTTCTCGGTCTCCAGGTGGTGATGGACCGGGTCTAGGTTTGTGTGTAGACCTCGGATGTTCGTGAGGTGCACTTTGAGTGGGAGGAAGTGTTGCCGTTGGTCAAACTTTTTCTTCTTTTTTAGCTTTTTCATGTTTTAAGAGTTTTTGTGGGGGAAAGAAAAGATAGTCGAGGCGCTGCTTAGAAACCCTACTCGTACATTTCGGTTCAACTGATCAGAGAGGGAACTCGTTTGGAGACTGCGGGGACGCCCGAGCCCCCCCGATAAGACTCCACCGGGTCCTCCCATCCAGCCGCCAACTGGCACGGTGGAGTATACCGGGATTTTTCGCAGTTGGCGGGGCAGCCTTTGCGCGTGGCTAGCGCGCAAGTCGGGCCCCCTACTGACTGCGGTCGGCCAACGGCTGAGACCGTGCCTCGGATCCCGCTACCCTCCAAAACGAGTTACCGGATACAGCATCACCTAAAGACAAAGACCGGTTCCGGCAGCGCAACTGACTACATTGCTACCCCCCAATGGCACTGGCAGTCCCGCACACCGACGGAACACAGCAAGGCTGTTTGGCGCCGGACTCCGGCGGGATGGTGGTCGCGAGCCAGGCGGCCCCTCTTCAGGGCCTACCACCGCTTTTGGGATCTTCAGCCGCCAACACATATTGTGAGGACGTTGCCCGGGGTGGACCGCTAGGAGGTAGACCCCAACCACCCCAAAAAAAAAAGGTTACCAGTAGTTCAGTATTATTCTTGCAAAATGTGTAAACTTTTTGTTATTTTTGTGCCGAGCAAAACAGAACACAAAGCGTTTCCATAACTTAGTTATTTGTGTTTGTTTAATGATTTTACACTCTCCATTTGGTTACTACACCGAACAGTAAAACAAAACTGATTTCAGGTTGGGTTTATTCAATTTATTGATTCATGTACCATAAAACTTTTAAGGACCTCGAAAAGGTTCTTGAAAAGTTAGTCTCTTTCATCTGCGTTGTGCCAGAAAGAAACAACCAGCTATCACTACCTACCTATTCGTTTTTTTTTCGACAAAACAAATAGAAAGATATTATTGCATCATCAATGATTTCCAACTGAAAAAATATTTTATAAATTTTAGCATCAAAAATTTGTTAATAATTTCAAAACTTGTGAAATAGTATTAAAAATAACTCTCGAATAGAAATTACTTTGTTTTTATTTTCTATCGAAGGAACTTCATCTGATTGTGTAACTGAAAGCGAATTTGAGTTTCTTATATCCTCGACAACAAGATATATATTTTTCTCCTGCGATCGTGTTTTCTTTTTAAAATCAAACTAATAAAACATATTTCAATATTTATTCTTACATTTTCCAAGAAAACTCCAAGATTGTTATAAACGCTTCTGCGATTAATTTTCCCAGGAAACTAGCAATCCACAAATTGGACGGCAGATATAGATAAGAGGTGTCTTGGGACAAGACTGGCCGACCTCTCAAGACTGACCCCAATTTGATTGATATCGATACGCAACGTATTAAGTTTCAGTGGTTGTATTTCCGCTAAAATTGGCCTTTAAACACACTCAATATCCACCGATAGGTACTATTGCTTGAAGTTTGTATTGGAAGTTAAAACAGCAGGAATGAATGCCAAAAAGAGTTGTGATAACGTGACGGTAGCTAACACCACTAGGTAGAAGTAAATAAAAATGTCTGTAGGTCTGTAAGCAAAAATTATGGTAACGTTACGCTAGTAACGTAATCATAACCTGTTTGCAAATTTATATAGAAATGAAACAATTTTACCCTACATATATTTTGCCAACTGCAGAAAACAATTAAAGCAAACGAAACTGCAGAAAATATTTTATACCAAAATCATCAATGCTAAACGATATTAGGTAATTTCAAAATTCATAAATGTTTTCTAACTCTATCATACATAGACCATCGAAGAGAGATACTTAAAAATATCGAATCGAACGCAAGCACACACTAAGCTCTACCATTTTCGTGTGAATAAAATACCTGTCCTTGTTATTTTCTCCCCCATTTTTTTTATATAATAATCCTACCTTACCTCTCTACCTTAACAAAACGGTACACTGATGAAACTTATGAATAATACATGAAATACATACATTCTTCTTCAACAAAGATATATTCATTTTCATTTGGAAAATCGGGCAAAATATACGTGCAGATTGTAGATTCACACGGAGATACGCCCGTAATGGCTTGTGCGGGGCACAAATCAAAATTTTATCAAGCCCGGGAGTTCCGATGAGGGGTTAAACGTGACAGCGAAAATTCCTACCAGATAAAAAAGCCCAGCCTTTTGGTTTACTATGTGGTTCGTACGTATGTACTTCCTCACGGAGTTATGGGATTTGTGTGGTGTGCTACTTCGCACGCAGTATATTAAAAATGAACGGAGACCGTTACTGAAATTCTTACTTAAATTCACCATAGTTTTACTTCGCTCGTATTTAATTTGTATGACAAAGTTTTCGTTAGGTTTTCGACAAATATTAACATTTAAAAAGTATTATAAAATAATCGTTTTTTAACGCTCTGCATATCGTCGTTTAATACTTCAATGCAGACAAGATTGATTCAGTAATTGCAAATTACACAACTCCCTGCTCAATCACTGAAACAATGTGTACTTACCATTAGTTGGTATTGGTAAACATTGTCTATCTGCACAATACAACACGATATTACTACGTCAGATATTGCGTGGGAAGTGCTGATAAGAGATTCATAGTGACAGTAAAATCCCACAGGAAAGGGCTTGGTTTATCACCGACTAAAGATTAGTTGACGTAACGGGTTCCTGATTGGCTGCGTGTGGGTAATAGCTTCTATCTTATTAGCTATAAACAAGATAGTAGCACAAATATACTACGTTATGGCCGCTCGTTATGATTTATTGCGAGATATCCGCTTTTGACTTTACCGGTCCGTGCAGAAATGAAAGAATAAACGTATAAATTAACAGGATATAGATTGACTTACAAATAGCTTTCAATTTCGTATGATATAACATAATAATCAATTGTGAAACTTTTGATGGGTGCAAAACAATTACTCATCGTCAACAGCCACAATAGTCTACGATTAGGCACACGCCACACCAACCGTTTTGTTAGAATTTACGTACATAAAAATAAATGAGTATCTTCATAATAATCATCAGTTTGTATGTTATCAAACGACTTACCTTTTTTAGAAGTCGGGGCTTATGGAGTCTTGACGTTTCGGTGCAGTAGGTAAAGTGCACCATCATTAGTAGGCCGACAGGTCAGAAGGTCGTTTGATAACATAGACTCGTTAATAATTTAAAAATTATCAGGTTTATTCGTCCCTAACAAACTGTAGTAGTCTAGTACTTACTGTACTTATACAAAAATCAAGATGAGGTGTTAGTTCTAGAACTGTCACTACCAGGCTCGCAGCAGTTTGCCTTAGTTGCTTTTGCCGCAAACCGCTTGCCAAAGCTTGTGCCAAGGATTTCCAACAGCTAAAACTCCCAAAGACGCCGTGTGTGCGGTTACGACCGTATTACCACTCTCCGTATCGCCGTTTCTATGCCAATTTGCGACAGAATAACAGTACAATACGTTTCTACGATGCCTCGAATAATAATAAGCGCCTAGTTATGGCCGTATGCTTGCTCTGTACGATATTTTCTTTTCTAAGATTACGCGTTTATCTAAAACTGTTTGTCTGAGGTTACAGTTGTATTATTAGTTTAGTTCCATTTTCAACAAAAAAGTAGCTAAAGAAAACCTTTAAGAATGGAAGAGAAAATTGGTTCTTTGTAGTTTCACTTAAATAACATCGGCCACTTTACCCTATCCATTCTCCTTAGTACCAGGGCACTATCAAACACCAAGTGTTTACTTGGCCAGCAGAGCCGAGGCCACGGCCCACCTTTCTTTACCTTTCGCCTAAAAACAACATCCCTAATTCAATTCCGGCGGACTCCTAACTTACTGTTTTTTTATTCCTTCTTATAACTTCATTTTCTCCGAAGTTGTTGAACTTTTGTTCGGCATCAAGTGTTCTAATTTTTGTTATTTCCGAAACCATTCCGCGTCATATTTTCTTGAGGCTATTTTGAGAGTGGTTTTTCAACTTTGAATTTACAATTTTTTTGGTTTCTCTTAAAAATGTATATACGATATTATCTTAAACTAAAGTAGGTAATATCATAAATTGAAAAACTACTACTAGGTATATGTCGCTTAATCGCCGCTTTGAGACGAGCATCAAGAGTTTGAGAAATTCATCAAGGTCTGCCAGGCGGCCGTAGCTCAGTTGGCAGAGCGTTGGGACGGTACCCCAAGGTCCCAGGTTTAAGTTCCGGCGGTCGCTAATGAATATTTAAATTTTCGTATTTTCAATTTATGAGAATAATGTAGCACTGTGAGTGCATTAAAAATCCTAATATAAAGTAGATATTTTATGACGTTCATACCCATACCTAATTTTAAACGTAAGTGCGTGACAAAGTTGCTCTACTCACTATAATATTCTTCGAACAATAATAACTACTTTATTTGATTACCTGCCTTCCTTAGAATTTCTAATACAATAAACCCAATTACAAATAGTTAGCCAGTTGTTCAAGATAGTTACAGTTACAACTAAGAACTATTTATGTAAATAAGTCGTTATTACTTAGTGATTAGTTGTCATTGGATATTCAGGTCAAATTGCAGGTCTTTGGGGATAACAAACTTTGAATGGCTGGAGAGCGCCTTAAGGTACCTAATCGATCGTGTTAAGGTCGGCGAATTAGATTAACTTCAAAGAAATACTTTGAATTCAACAACAATTCTTCGAAGTTATAAATTTATAATCGCAAGTAATTAAAGCTCACTCATCTTGTCATAAATGTTTTAATAATTATCATCAGACTTGCGAATAATTTTGAATATTTAATGAATATTTAACTCAAAATGTAAATGAGCAAATGAACGGTGAGATTACCTTGCATTTTCACTTCACAAAAATTTTATCTGAAAATATATCCCGCATTTCCCGGCATTCATTCACTTGGTCCCATTTATTTGTTTCATATAAAGCTTTTTGTTGTCCAAGTAAACATTATGAGATCGTACATCATAGCCGTCCTTTCCCGAGGGAAAACAATCGAAGCAAAAACGCAGCGAACCTCCCTTGTCCGCGTCCTGCAAACAAAATACCTACAACAAGGTTACATTTTTAATGCCACCTTTCTTCGGATTTCCCTTTTTATCTCTAGGAAAAAGATTAAAGCCACAATATGGCAAGTAAGCTTATACTAAGGTGCTTTACACACATAACGTGTCCGTATGTAATATATGGTTATGTCAAATAATTTGAAATAGTTGTGGGATATTTTTTCGCGTCCGTCAAACCGTAATTTGTATAAAATAAGGTGGAAATGGATGCCAGTAGATAGCGCTCGCTGCACAAAAATAACGCACAAACGGAAGCTACGTTTGTAAAGCGCCTTACGTCCACAACAGTTCAAACTATGTTAGACATGGGCCTTCTCTATTGGGTGAATAACCATACTCACTACGCCTGGGAAGAGGGTTGGCGAGCACAGTGTAAGTACCTACATTATTGCATTCACAGGGAACGCTGCAAACAATGTCTTGAGTTGAATTTATGCCTTAATAAACTTTCTAGACGCCGCTTTGTTTTTAAATGTAATAAAATGTACAATTTTAAATACGTATAAAAGCATGAAAATCTTCAGTTTACCCCATAAAAGTTTGACGCATGTCAAATGCACTTAAAGCTTTTTTTTTTTAAGAAAATATTTTTAAACATGCGTTCAACGCACGTCTAATATTATTGTAAGGAGACCCTTTAAGCTCTAATGGATTAACATGCTGCCTATACAAACAGATACAACTATAATGAAGTTTGTAATTACGTTAGTCTTGTAGCAATCTTGTGTTTGATAGCATGTCTGGGACGGGTAGTCATTATTCAGTCAGGATTTAGAACAATGGAATAGCTGGAATAGATGTTTCCAAACACTGTGAAATGAAAATGATTAACATCATCGCATGACTGATGAATGCCGAAATAAACTGCCTGTATCATAAGTCGCGCCTTGGTTTACCTACCCGTTTGAGGGATCAACATAATTTAAAAAATTGTCAAGCAGAAACCATTTTAATTTGGCCCTAAAATGAGTAGGTAGGTAGTTTTAGCTGTTGTTTACCACCCAATAAACAACATTCACCTTAACTTTAATGAGTTTGCACTTCAACTTTTATGCACTGTAAAACTAAATATAGGGTAAAAACTTAAAAATTATACAAAAAGTAATTGTTATCTTAACATGAAATAATATAATGAATTAAATGCTTTCAGCAAACAACAAACGAGTATTTCTCCGGACCATGCAAATTCACGTGATTTCTCTGGCGAATTTGAATTTTGAGTTAATTGAAATAATACCAATGGATATTGAAAATATATCTCAAAAGATAAAAAATGATACCTTTGGCCCTCGTTTCTCACTTATAGTTCCAGAGAAAAACAAGTTTAAAAAAATCTCGCCAGAGAAATCAATCAAATAGGACAGAGAAATCAAACTCGTAACTTTAATTTCGTTATTTGTATCATTTACTAATGTCAGTCATTATATATCGTGGCTGTTGTCTGCTCGCAGGCTTGCCACAGACCTAGCCACCGAGCAGGCTAGCGTGGCTGTTGTCCGCTCGCAGGCTCGCCACAGACCTAGCCACTGGGCAGGCTAGCGTGGCTGTTGCCTGCTTGAAGCGCTACGAGTAGAAGCGGCTACAGACCTAGCCACCTAGCAGGCTAGCGTGGCTGTTGTCTGCTCGCAGCGCTGTGAGCAGAAGCGGCCACAGACCTAGCCACCGGGCAGGTTAGGGTGGATGTTGTCTGCTCGCAGCGCTGTGAGCAGAAGCGGCAACAGACCTAGCTACCGGACAGGCTAGCATTGGCTGTTGTCTGCTCGCAGCGCTGCGAGTAGAAGCGGCCACAGACCTAGCCACCGGGCAGGCTAGCGTGGCTGTTGTCTGCTCGTAGGCTCGACACAGACCTAGCCACCGGGCAGGCTAGCATGGCTTTTGTCTGCTCGTAAGCTCGACACAGACATAGCCACTGGGCAGGATAGCGTGGCTGTTGTCTGCTCGCAGCGCTATGAGCAGAAGCGGCCACAGACCTAGCCAACGGGCAAGCTAGCGTGGCTGTTGTCTGTTTGCAGGCTCGCCACAGACCTAGCCACCGGGCAGGCTAGCGTTGCTGTTGTCTTCTAGCAGTGCTGTGAGCAGAAGCGGCCACAGACCTAGCCACCGAGCAAGCTAGCATGGCTGTTGTCTGCTCGCAGGCTCGGCAAAGACCTAGCCCCCAAGCAGGCTAGCGTGGCTGTTGTCTGCTCGCAGCGCTGCGAGCAAAAGTGGCCACAGACCTAGCCGCTGGGCAGGCTAGCGTGGCTGTTGTCTGCTCGCAGCGCTGCGGGCTAAAAGTGGCCACAGACCTAGCCGCTGGGCAGGCTAGCATGGCTGTTATCTGCTCGCAGTGCTGCGAGCAAAAGCGGCCACAGACCTAGCCACCGGGCAAGCTAGCGTGGCTGTTTTCTGCTCGCAGGCTAGCCACAGACCTAGCCACTGGGCAGGCTAGCGTGGCTGTTGCCTGCTTGAAGTGCTACGAGTAGAAGCGGCTACAGACCTAGCCACCTAGCAGGCTAGCGTGGCTGTTGTCTGCTCGCAGCGCTGTGAGCAGAAGCGGCCACAGACCTAGCCACCGGGCAGGTTAGGGTGGATGTTGTCTGCTCGCAGCTCTGTGAGCAGAAGCGGCAACAGACCTAGCTACCGGGCAGGCTAGCATTGGCTGTTGTCTGCTCGCAGCGCTGCGAGTAGAAGCGGCCACAGACCTAGCCACCGGGCAGGCTAGCGTGGCTGTTATCTGCTCGTAAGCTCGACACAGACATAGCCACTGGGCAGGATAGCGTGGCTGTTGTCTGCTCGCAGCGCTATGAGCAGAAGCGGCCACAGACCTAGCCAACGGGCAAGCTAGCGTGGCTGTTGTCTGTTTGCAGGCTCGCCACAGACCTAGCCACCGGGCAGGCTAGCGTTTCTGTTGTCTTCTAGCAGTGCTGTGAGCAGAAGCGGCCATAGACCTAGCCACCGAGCAAGCTAGCATGGCTGATGTCTGCTCGCAGGCTCGGCAAAGACCTAGCCCCCAGGCAGGCTAGCGTGGCTGTTGTCTGCTCGCAGCGCTGCGAGCAAAAGTGGCCACAGACCTAGCCGCTGGGCAGGCTAGCGTGGCTGTTGTCTGCTCGCAGCGCTGCGGGCTAAAAGTGGCCACAGACCTAGCCGCTGGGCAGGCTAGCGTGGCTGTTATCTGCTCGCAGTGCTGCGAGCAAAAGCGGCCACAGACCTAGCCACCGGGCAAGCTAGCGTGGCTGTTTTCTGCTCGCAGGCTAGCCACAGACCTAGCCACCGGGAAGACTAGCGTGGCTGTTGTCTGCTTGCAGCGCTGCGATAAGAAGCGGCTACAGACCTAGCCACCTAGCAGGCTAGCGTGGCTATTGTCTGCTCGCAGCGCTGTGAGCAGAAGCGGCCACAGACCTAGCCACCGGGCAGGCTAGCGTGGCTGTTGTCTGCTCGCAGCGCTGTAAGCAGAAGCGGCAACAGACCTAGCCAACGGGCAGGCTAGCGTGGCTGTTGTCTGCTCGTAGGCTCGACACAGAAATAGCCACCGGGCAGGCTAGCGTGGCTGTTGTCTGCTCGCAGCGCTGTGAGCAGAAGCGGCAACAGACCTAGCTACCGGGCAGGCTAGCATTGGCTGTTGTCTGCTCGCAGCGCTGCGAGTAGAAGCGGCCACAGACCTAGCCACCGGACAAGCTAGCGTGGCTGTTGTCTGTTCGCAGGCTCGCCACAGACCTAGCCACCGGGCAGGCCAGCGTTGCTGTTGTCTGCTAGCAGCGCTGTGAGCAGAAGCGGCAACAGACCTAGCCACCGTGCAGGCTAGCGTGGCTGCTGTCTGCTTGCAGCGCTGCGTGTAGAAGTGGCCACAGATCTAGCAACCTAGCAGGCTAGCGTGGCTGTTGTCTGCTTGCAGCGCTGTGAACAGAAGCGGCCAGAGACCTAGCCACCGGGCAGGCTAGCGTGGCTGTTGTATGCTCGCAGGCTCGACACAGATCACAATTGTACAACTACACCACATGTGGTAATTTTGTTGAATAAATTGAATTGAATTGAATTGACCTAGCCACTGGGCAGGATAGCGTGGCTGTTGTCTGCTCGCAGGCTCTTCACAGACCAGATTGATTTTTCGGGCATGTTTTTTGATTTCTCTGGCATTTTCGTCAGAGAAATCAATGCCAGAGAAAGCAAAAAGTAGTGATTATTTAGAATAACCCTTAAACCGTAAAAGCGAATATAATCGTAATTACACAACCAGCTCACCACCCAAAAAGCTACGTTTCTTTAACAAAATCACAACATTATGACTGATCAATTAATTATTAACTTTACCAGAGAAATCAAATGTATACGTGTACCAAAGCCAGAAAAACACTTGATTACCTCGATGAATCCAAAATGTAACAGCGAGTCACGAGTGCACACACCTCCGCTGCTGCGGCGTTACTGACTCTTTTGAGCGGCCGGGATGCCGACAGCGTACCTACAATGACTAGTGACGTGTGCGATGTTTTTTACGCGCCAGAGAATCCCAGGGTTTTACGCGGACAGAGACATTTTATTCTGTAACTCGCCAAATTGTTATAAGTATGATTAAATATTAATTGTAGTTAAACTAGAACATATAAAAGGTCTGTGAACATCGTCACAAATTCGTATCATAAAATAGTTAACGAAATATAAACCCATGAATGTAGCAAGTCAGCTTTCGGACACGCCAGAGAGCGTCAATTTGGGGGGCATATATATTTTTTATAAAAAAAGCGTAATATTCCTATAATTTTTTATTGCTTCTCCAATTGCAGTAATAGCCGTACTAACCATATAAATAATACTGTTCCTCTATAATAGCAAGATATGCAAATTTTAGGCCAAGACAGTGATTTCTCTGGTGCTGAAGAAAGACCCAAACACTGTTTTAAGAGTTTTGCAAAGGGATCTGCAAATAGGTCTCTCTGAAGTGACGTAGCTAGGAGCGTGTTAAGCTGATTGAGTGCAAGCAACAGCGGGGAGTGACTGTGGTGATTGGTTGTGAAGGTACCGCCAAAAGACGGTGTGTGAAGGTACCGCCAAAAGACGGTGACTCTGGCCACGCAAATAATTGTTTGGCACAAACAGGCAACACACATCGTTGTATTCACAAACAACAGCCCAATTTCCTCAGTTCATCCCTTTACGGCAGCCAAAAGTAGAAATGGGGTGATGCTATTTTAAGCCGGGAACAAACAGCACTGCTCCAAACAGCTGCAGTCGCGAGGCGCATGGTTTCTGCGGATTCCCCGTAAACATCCGCCCTAATGCAATTTGCTTTTCCACAAAAGGCCGAACCTATTTGCTGCACCACCGTTCCCAACCGAACCCGCACAATTCCCGATCCACCGAAGTTTATACGATTGCTTTCACAGTACGCTCTAGTTTAGCAAGTAATTTGCACTTATTAAAATCTGCAACGGAAAGTTTTTAGGTTAAATAGAGGTAAACAATTTCATAAATTCAACTTTTTCGCGCTCCGCTGTACTTTATTACACACTTACCTCAGCATCTGAAATTATGCGAGTTTTTAAAGTTGATGCACATGATAGTTTTTAATAAATGATCGTGGTATCACGACGCAATGTTGCCGCGCCGCGCCGCCCAGTCGCAGTTAGACCGCGTAGCGGAGCAGTCGCGTAGCTCGCATGCAGCTACGCCGTAGTAAGTGCTACTAAGTTCGTAGAGGGCGCGAAAAGTAAACCATTTTGAGTGTTTGTTATGAAAACTGTGCATTGTGAGGGAAGCTGTGTGGGAGGTGTGTTTATTTAAATGGTAAGTGCACTTACGATGAAAAGGGTTTGTTTGTAGAGGCGGTCTTTAGGACCCATAAATGTAATCCCCAGGTAAATATCCTGAGGAGATAAAATAACAAATATCATTTGGCGTCGGCTTAATACTCCAATTAATATTTTATGAGCGTCCCAATTCGATAATGTAATATTATCCGTCAAGCTTATTACGTGCCAGGTAAGTAGAATTAACATTGATGTGGACCTTTTTAATTAATTTAGTCCGATCTCCTGGTAACGATCCTTCGTTATCCCATTTATTTTTAATGATGTTTCTTTTGCTGAATATTGGTTTTTGGTAAGAGAAAGCTAAGGTTTTTGCTCTGTACTTTTTGAGTGGCAAAAACTGTGGGTGCGGAAAGAGTTTTCAAGCGTTTGCCGTCGCGACAATTCAAGCTGCCACCCGCAGAATTCTCCGCTCGCTAGACCGCGGCGCTAACTATACCCGCAATTAGTAATTACATATTTCCTAGAAGTTTTGTAGATAAAACTGCGAGCGAGATATTGCGGCTTCTGCAAGGAATACTTCATTGAGCTAGTGAGCTTCCACGCCCTTGTAACTAGGTACTAGTTGGGAACCCTTCAAGATAGCCGTACCTATACAATTTTGCAGATTTTTCTTATGATATATGTTGTTCGATATTAATTCACTAATTGATGTACGTTCTTATTGCTAAATGAACCGCGGTGCGGCGCTAACTAAATAAGACCGCAATTAGTAATTACGAATATTCTAGGAATTTTGAAAATAAAACTGTGATAGCTTGCATAGGTAGTAGTGAAATATTGCAGCTGCTAGTTCGCAGTATGTACCTTATTAAACCGGTGGGCGTCCACGCCCTGAACAGAATAAGCCAGTAGCCGGGAAACGATAAAAAACTGATCAAATTTGAAGGAAACCACCTGGAAACCTATAGTAAACTGAACAACTTAGTAGATATTATTTATTGGTAATTAGTACCTTATTTCTACTAGAGCTTAATGTACCTGCAATTATTAATTACATATTTCCTAGAAGTTTTGTAGAAAACTGTGAGAGTTTGTATGGGAGTAAAATATTGCAGATGCTAGTTTGGAGTACCTGACTGATCCCTGCCTTGTAATAGTAATAATAGTGACTAAAACCCTTTAATATAGTTCTTTTTTTCAATCTACTTTGTATTGTTTATTGGAAATCACTCATTCATATATCTACTTTCCTACCACTGCGCTAACTATTCCAGCAATTAGTAATTACTTACGTATTTACTAGAAGTTTTGTATAAGTATAAAACTGCGACAGTTTGTGTGAGAATGAACGGCCGTAAAAAACGGCCATTTACACCCTGACTTTACACCACAGTTGACAAAAGTTTGATAGATTCATACATAACATAAGTCTGTGTATCACCATAGAGACAGGTCATCACTTATCAGCCCGTCGCCTAAAATACACATCAATTCTCAAATACCGAAGTCGCTTCTTATGACACCCACGGGAAAGATATGTAGTGATGCTATTCTAAACCAGCACCACACGGCATATAAGATAACCGTACAATTTTGAAGACTTTGTATTGTTTATTGGAAATAACTAATACTAACTACCTGACGCTAAAACCGCAGCGCGGGAGCCCCAATTAGTAATTACGGATTTCTTATACGTTTTCGTAACTACCTACATAAAGCTATGAAAACTTTTATGGCAGTAATAAAACATTACAGGTGTTAGCTAGGAGTACCTACCGCATTTATATGATTGGACGTCCACGCCCATGCTAGCAGTTTCTAGTAATAACCTTGATGAAAAAGATATATTATTATTTCGATTAAAAATAATTTCTTGTTTAATTCAAATCGCACATTTATTTTATCCACTTTATTTAAATTACTTTTTGTCTACATTTTGTGTCACATATTCGCTGCACGAATAACCGGATTACCTTTGCTATGTTAATCCTTTAAATGATAAGTGAAGACGCTTCTGATAGAACTATAGCCAGCAATCTACCTATTAATTTAAGGGATCAATTTATACTGGATTTTCTTAGTATTCGTATGAAAAAACCAGTATTAGTAAGACCCTCAAATGTGTAGGTGGATTTTACCTACTCGTGAGTGGACGCCCACCGGCTCAATATGGCACTCCAATCTAGCCACCGCAATATTTTACTCTCGCACAAGTTCCCACTTGACTTAGGCCATGATAGGCCTCGAGAAAAGTATCTCTTTTAGAAAACAGTTTTAGGAAAAACGGTGTATTATAGGCGCTAAGGAAATGATATTTTATAGGAAACGCTTTAAGAAATACTGGTTGTATTTGATATGGTAATGATAAGTTATCATTTGTGGGGCCTCAATGGAGATTGTACCTCGTCGTCATACATTTGGTGTTTTAGTAACTGTAGTTAAAACTATGCGCAATTTCAGTTTTAGCTCTTTAGGCGCCTTTTACGACATGAACTACGGCAGGATTTTTCGTTACCCAGCCCAGACTGACTCTAAATGTACAAGCCCACTTTATAACGCAGTTAGACATGTTGCAAACAATTTATCCCTAACAATATTACTCAATGACAATCATATTTAACATTGAAGAGTACCTACCTATTTGTGTTGAGACAATAACGCCTACCCTACTATGACGAAAGCGCACTTGAAGATTTCACATACAACTAAGTGCCTTTCCCACAAAAACTACTTACATAAACGTGAAAAAGTATGTTTTATACCTATATTATACTTGAATGTATGATACAAAACTACTATCAAACTAAGAAGAGTAATGAAAGAAAGGAGACTGTAAGACTGTAAAACTATTACTTACTTAAAGGAACACACAAGGAAGACACAAACGGAACTACTGTTCTGAAGTTACAAGAACAAATTATGTAAATGATGTTATGACAAGACAGAAAAATTTAATACCTGTCTCATGAACTTATCGTTTTTGACGCATTCAACGCTATTTTTATTTTCTTATCGTTTATGTAGGTTAAATTTATTGGTTATCGCAAATTATTACACATTCAAATTCAAATTGATTGCAAGATATTTATCGCAAATGTTGTGATAGGTCTGACTTTGAAATTATATCTCAAACCCTCCGTCAACCCCCACAGTCTACGTGATAGGATAAAGTCTAGTAAATTCAAGATCAAGTCAATTCGATTGCCAGAGAAATTAATTATTAACAAACGGGTCAAATCCGTCGTTGGCTGGTAGGAGTGCGGCCACTCGAAGCTGCCAGTCGCACGGACAGAACGAAATTATTATGGTCTTTTGAGGTTTCCGTTTTGCGCGTATTATTTTATGTGCTTATATTTTAAGTACAATCTTGTTTTGATTACCATTATCTTAATACCTTTTTGATTTGTAAATTATATTTGGAACAGTCTCAATATTAACACTTTGCCCGCCGAAGCTATAATCTAATGCCACACCGCGACAGCGGATCACGAGCTCCACTCGTGATGCTGTTATGCCTAAGTACGCCGCGTGTTTTTTAAAGCGTCTTCTATGGTTCGCCGGCATTTTTCGGCGATTTCGCAAGTTTAAAAAAAAATAATGATATTATCTATAAGAGTAAATCTTTTTGTATTTGGAAGATTATTTCATATTTTATAGGGATAAAAATTTCAAATTGATTGAAAGATATTTATCGCAATTGTTGTGATAGGTCAGACTTTGAAACGAGATCTCAAACCCTTCGTCAACCCCCAGTCTACGTGCTAAGATAAATTCTGGCAAATTCAAGATTAAGTCAATTCGATTGCCAGAGAAATTAATAATTAACAAACGGGTCAAATCCGTCGTTGGCTGGTAGGAGTGCTCAGTGCGGCCACTCGAAGCTGCCAGCCGCACGGACAGAACGAAATTATTATGGTCTTTTGAGGTTTCCGTTTTGCACGTATTATTTTATGTGCTTACTAAGTACAATCTTGTTTTGATTACCATTATCTTAGTACCTAGGTTATACGTATTTGTACATTATATTTGGAACAGTCTCAAAATATAAAACATTCAAATTGATTGAAAGATATTTATCGCAATTGTTGTGATAGGTCTGACTTTGAAATGAGATCTCAAACCTTTCGTTAACCTTCAGTCTAGTAAATTCAAGATCAAGTCAATCCGATTGCCAGAGAAATTAATTATTAACAAACGGGTCAAATCCGTCGTTGGCTGGTAGGAGTGCGGCCACTTGAAGCTGCCAGCCGCACGGACAGAACGAAGTACGCACTTAACTTCTCACTTCGCCACCCCTAATGGAACCTTTAGTTTAAATTAGCTCCTAATTATTTTAATCTGGGTTATATTTTTCCTTTGAGGGAATAAAAGGGTTATGAAAAACCTCAATTTATCACACTCTATGGAGATTCTAGTAAATGTCTGTGGAAATGATTAGGCATAAAGCGAAAATTTTTTTTGTGGGATGCCAACTGCTACTATTTACAAAAAGTGTTGCAGGTTTAGGTACAAACATGCTTAATTGAAGTATCAATATATTAAAATAGCATCAGTACCTACAATATAAACTTACCCAGATTACCTCTTGTTTTTGTTAGTGGACCTATAATCACAAAAACACATTTTCCAATGTAGCAATGCAAAATCAAAGTTATTGTATATTATCCATTATCTGTGGATAATTAATAATAGTTAACGGTAAACTGGCCAGCTTCAACTCAATTTATTGGCCCACTAATGTGATCTAAAATAAATTTGTATTTCATTGCCGTTGGCAGCCGTCCAGAGCTGGCGATGTATTTAATAGGAACCTAGTAGCATTATACAGAGTGTAAGGCGAAGCGAATTTTGTTCGCGTTCCGGGTTTTTTTCTCGCGCAATATATTATTTTGTAGTAGCATCCCGTCGGTAGTGTCACTCGCTGCAACTCATTTTTCTGCAGGAAAAATAATTTTCTCATCAATCTTCGTAATCTTTCTGTCTCTTAGATATAAGAATCCGCATAAAAATCGGTTTCGTGATTTGGGAAAAGTTTGCAAATTCCACGTCAGACTGACAGACAGGGAAACGCACAAAAGCTACTTCATTTTATACAATATAGGTATTGATGATAAGATATCACGCCGTATTTTAAGTTTCAGTGTGTTACAAAAAAAGCAAGAAAAAAATCGCCCGATAAAAAAAATCTGCGCATACAGGGCCTTCGCGAATAGGAACATAGCGCAAAATCAGGTTTTTGCTCATATTTTCAGAACAGTTTCGGCAAAGAATAGAATACCAAATGCAGCTACTCGCTGTCTAGGTTTAAGTAGATTTTGGGGATTGAAATACACAAATACCTACATTGAAGACTACTAAAGCAGGATAGGGCCTATTCGTGACGATACCTATCAAAACTTCACTCAAACAACCTTTTCTTGCAAAACAGGACCTATGTCATTCCCTAGGGGAAGTAAAAAAGGATCACGGGTAAAGGGAACAGGACGAACCCTGTCTGCGATAAAAAAAATACAAGCAAATAACCTAAGCCTTCTGTCAGTTAAGTACAAAAGTTTAGGTAGGTATTAAACATTTCCGATTACTCCTGAGTAAATCAATGTTTCAGCATATTATGTCCAGAAAGGCTTCAAATAATAAGGAAAAACGTGGTATATTCAGAATGAATGATGAAATTTTATATTTTTTATCTTTAATGATCAAGAGGCGGCTTTTTTTATCCTTCTCACAGCTTGTTAACAAGCTAATACTAAAATTGCTTGCTCGTATATTTGCTTGCAGGGCTGTTTATTTACTCTAATAATTGTCTTAATAGTTAGTCAGTGTACTTAGTACCTCAAAAGTTATGTCCCCTTGGGCTATTCCAAGATATGGAACAACTGAAAGATCAGTAATGAATGCTGACAATATAGGTATAAACAACTGTCTCACTAAAATAATATAAGATGGAGCATGTACTTGTTTTATATCGTACAGCTCATTCACAAAGTTGATATTTCTGAATTTGTTTTGCACGGCAAACCACCTGATTTTTCTGGAAGAAAATGGTTCCATGCTTTGAAGGGCTTTGTCACCGTTGCTGTCTATGTTTACTTAGACGGTGTTCGTTAAACAACCACGTCAGAGGCCTACTTGTATTAGATGGTTGTAAAACTCTGACTCCAGGGTTCATCTGGTCTTTAATGACTTGGTGTCCCACACGAAGAGAGAGAGAGAGAGCGATTGAAGAGCTGTTTTGTTTATTGTGAGATTTTGCAGGTGACACTATACATATTACACTATACATAGTGTTAAATACTTTACCCAGACTAAAAGATATTTCATTGCAATTAGGTACCTACCAATTTTATCTAAGTAGGTGAAAATAAATATAATACTTACATAGGTAATCTATCATACCTATCCATCTATAAATATAGATTGTTCGTTCTCTCATTCTCTGTATTGAAAGTGTTTCAGTCTGCTTCAGATAGCAGTGAAGCTTATTGACACGTGAGGAATAATGACTCATTGTGTCGTTTGTGTGTTCAATAGTCGATAAGTGACTACAAATAAGAATAAGTGTTCGTAGTGTATACTTGGCGTATACCTTTGACTGTAGGTACGTTAACATATGGAGGATGTATTTGTTGTAATGGTAATGTACCTGAACTACTGGACGGATTAAAAAATTCTTACGGCGTTAGAAACCTACAACATCCCTGAAACACAAAGCTACTTTATACAACTGGAAAACGGTTAGCAGCGTGTGACACGGCTATTATTAAGAAAAAATACTTGCCAAACTCCAAAAGCTTCCAGTTTAAAACATCAACATTAAAAAAGTTGGTTTAAAACGACACACAAAACACGCCAACCTTTTACGAAATTCCTTTTTTCTGCCATACTGATTACGACATTTTAAGCTCGTGTTATTTTCCAAACAAATTACCTATACACTTAGGAGCACATCCATTCTGGGCTTTGCATAAACAGCGAAAAAGCTCTCTGTATGGAAAATACTCCAACCCACTCTTGTCTAGTGTTGCCAGGCTGCTTTACCAATTTCGGACGGTATCGTCCTTTGAAAGGAACAGTTTTAGTCAAAGAGGGGTGGTTTTTTAAATTGCCCCAGTTAACCTCCTTTTCTAAGATTTTTGTTAAATAATACTTGCCGGATTGTATAACATTAATATCAATTTCCGGATATGCATACAGTCAAAACTTTGTCGCGCGGGTAAACCAATTTGTGATATTTCACTATTTATTATTTCTGGTGCACAATGATCAGAGACATCAATTTCTCGAACGAAGTGTGTATAGGCCGTTCGAAACGGGATTGTGGTTGCAATGTTGCAAATGGACTAAAAGTGAACGATCCATCGCCAAAAGGGACGAAAAACCGTCTATTTTCGTTCTGTTTGGTACAGGCTGGCAAGGCTGCTCTTGTTAGCGGCAGTGCCACGCAGAGCCTCCATATTTACTCTGGCTGTATAATTTCCCATTCTGTCTCTCGCGTCATCAGATAACGCCTGTTCCGGTGACAATGCGATGGAATGATAAATGAGCAGTGTTATACAACAGTATTGCTTGCCTTTGAATCTAATCATTGTTAATTATCATGTGCTATGGGATGGAATTTGTAATGTTTGATTTATGACGCCAAAACTACGACAGTGCTCTCTCTTTGTGCGGGAAACTGAGTCGTTCAACGACCCGATGAACCCTGGTGTTACGACACTACCTGGTGTTACGACCCTAGTGTTACGACATTATTGCTAAAAAATACTTAATTATAGAAATATACTTAAAAATGCTGCGGAATTACTTTGTAATTTTTGATATGTAGTATGATATTGATAATTTTTTTAATAAGGTACCTACATATTCTTGGTAATGAGAATTATTTACCCTTTGAGCCTATGTTAACCTCGTAAGGCCCAACGGCCTAATTTTAGGACATACGTTCAGTAGTCCTTCAGGCCCAAACTGGATTTAAAAAACATCAAATATCGGCCCAGCGGCCTAATATTAGGACATTTTTTTTTTTTTTTTTTTTTTATTTATGATGGGCTTACTCTTGACCCCAATCTCACCCTACAGCAGAGATGGGATCTACGGTGGAGCGAGCTTGCCCAGAAGATGCCTATTCACTCTAGACTTAAAGAGATTCAGGTTATATGCACTCGGAAATACAGACGCAGGCAGGGAATTCCATTCTTTAGCCGTGCGCATAATGAAAGATGATTTGAAGCGCTTAGTGCGTAATGTGGGTATATCAACTAAGAACGGATGGTAGCCGGCCGTGCGTCTGGATGTCCGATAGAAGAAAGGAGACGGTGGTATGAGCTCATGCAGCTCACGCACACTCCGAAGTACAATCTGTAGAAGACCGATAGGCAAGCAACCTTGCGGCGGTGAGCCAGGCTGTGAAGCTTGGTCGCCACCAGTTTTTTATCGCCTATTAATCTCTTGGCTCTGCGTTCCACCGAATCCAGTGCAGCAAGTTGGTATTTAGCCGAGCCATCCCAAAGGTGACAGCAGTACTCCATGCAAGATCGGACTTGAGCTTTATAAAGAGTTAGAAACATAAATTTTGAAGTCAGATTATTGATTTGAATTTTGGCGCCAGCTCGAAACTAGGTTTAAATTGGGTTGTACGTGAACCCATCTTTAAAAAAAATACATACTTTGACATATTAAAGGAAAAAGAGCTGTGATTTTGATCTGGAAGCTGAGCAAGATGACTGATTAAAAAAAATGAGTTCAGAAAATCTGTTTATTTCTATAAAATCTGTTTATTTTTTGGATAAAAACAGAAAGCAATTTAGAAATAAATTAATAAATATTGGTTTTAGGACTAAATTTAGTAAAAATATGCCATAGTCAATTAAATATTCTGTCCCAAATTTCTATGTCCTAAAATTAGGCCGCTGGGTCTTAAAAAATTGAATTTTCTAAGCGTTCCAAGGTCAACACATAGTAAAACAGCTGAACTTAGATGAAGCTCAATTCTAAGATAGTGACGGAAATTGGATTATTTATAGCACTGTCTATGAACCTGATCTCGGGCTTCACAAAACACATCTCTATCATCATATTGAGTGGGTTACCGAGTCTACGAACGACCCGATGAACCCCGGAGTCAGAGCTCTCAATCAGCCTACTATTTAACTCGTAGGCCTCTGACGAGGTTATACAACAATGCCTAAGTAAGGTAGTATAAACAGCATATGAATCCAAAGGCTTAACGTGCCTTCCAATGCACGGAACCATCTTTCTTAAGGAAAAATATTTTGATTTTCTGTTGTCATTGCAACCCAACGTCCTAAAAATAGGACATAAGTTATTTAGGTTTTATGAACCCTGTCAGATGCTCTTAGTGATAATAAGCAACACACAAAAATTTGGAGCCGGTATCAGGTCATTAACACATTATTTTTGCACATGGAATATCTGGGCCTGAACGCTGTTGCCTAAAATTAGGACATTGGGCCGCTATTACTACTTGTCGTAAAAATACGTGGGCCTTACGAGGTTAACATATGTTTCGTGGAAACAAGGTAGCAAAAGGGTCCAAAATAAAGGTCACACAAGCTAACTCTAATAAACAATACAACAACCTAAACAATACCCCAGCAATATTAATAAAAAGCTTTCGCCGTTTCTTAGAAAACCTTTATTTTCATTTTAGGTAATAAAAGTTGTAACCATATTACTTACTTTTTAGCAAAATGGTTGATTTCTTTGCTTAATATTTCCTTCTCAAAAAAGTTCTCTTTCGTTTTGCTCGTTTTTAATCTTTTGTCGAGTCAAAACTTTAATAGACCTAATTAGAGGAACAAATAAACTTGATTCCTTTAAACGCATGATAAATAGTATTTTTGTGTAGTACATAATTTGATTACAGAACTCAAATATTATCAGTAAAAATAACCACTTATATCACATACAGTTTTACTTAGGTACATATGAAAGTGAATGCTACATTTCTATTTCATTAACCAATTTTTGGTTAATCTTCACAAACAGTGTGACAGTATTAATATCAGAATGTCGCCAAAGAAAACCGCATTGAACACAACAATGGCAGACCGTCTTTTAGCCGCCGCAGCCAAATTGAAAATACTATCCCCAGAACGAACAGATTTATATGCTAATCAAGAACCTCAGTCTCTAAAAATGCGATTCAATTTCAGATGCAATGGCTTAATAAATAGAATACGACAGGTTTTATACAATGTGGCTCAGGACATAAAATTATCATCTTTTGTGGAAACTTGCGCAACGTTTGGACAACAATGAATTTGTTTACTTTTAAAGAGGTCAGCGTTGTTCTGAATGTCATTATGTTATTATCAGAGAAGTATTACAATGATCCAAAATTGCATCGGAATATGACTGGTGCAGATCAAGAACATATCCCGAATTGGGAACATTATTGTTGACATCCTTGTTATGTACGGGAAGTCTCTAATCTCGCAAGCGCTGTCGACTTTGCACCTTTTTGAACGTGATATTTCTACCTACGTGCAAACGTGTTCGTATCGTGAATTATGGCTCGAGACACTGGATGGCAGGTGGCAAAACATGCCCACGAAGAAAAAAATCTGTTAATGCCATCTACGTGCAGAATCAAGCTTACCACGGGGCCACGGGTACCTTACCAATGCTGAGCCTACAATTCAACTCCTCTAAGAAGGACGGGCTTCAGCATCGAACCAGCACTTCTGTCCTCCCAAATGAAAGCGAGAGTTATTTAGCTTTAATCTTAGTTTTAACATTTTAAATTTTTACGTAGCTTTCACACATCGAAACATGTTACGTTTTATAAATGATTATAGTTTTACTTCATCCTGAATTTTCTGCAAAGTCCTTCCCACTGCGGTTCCATCATTTCCTGCTCAAATGTCATATAACATAACAATAATGTTGCCAATTATGTTTTGTTCTTTGTCTGCCCCAGTTTTATCAGTACTAATAAACTAGTCACTATAAACTAGTTTTTCTATTTAAACGGACTAAACAACAAATTCTGTTCTCTCATAGTAGGTGGTTAAAGCACAGAGTAAAAGTTTAAACTATATTTTAATAAATATTACATTTAATAATCCATTTTAGACTTCCGTTCCATTCTATTCCAAAGTTGAAATTCCGTGGTCAAAGCTGAATAGGGTTTTCATAGAATGTTAAACTGGAAAGTAATTAACTCGTATCATACAAATACAAACTGTAATTTATCTCAGAGATAGTTTTTGGAAACCAATCAGTGGATTTGATATGAAACTAGATTGCGGTGATTTCAGATAGAATTAGGTATGTGATTAGATAAAATGTATTGAACAGAATGGAATAGATTAATCAGACAAGGGTGAAACTAGTTTTTAAATAGATAATAAAATTATCCTGGACTTAAATAGAGTGAATTAAATTACTTTGTGTTAAAGTGTAGACAGATTAGATTATAAGATATATTTGGCTCGACATGAGATCGAAGAAATTGGATGAGTTTGAGCAAGGTTTGAGCTCTGATATCATGCAAAAAAGGTTAACTTTTTTTTATCTCTTGGACGTAGCAATCTGAGCTCGAAAGCATTTCATGAAAGGACTAAGATATTTAAGCATGTAAATAGCCACCAAAAACTGGAACTTCTTTATTCCTTGTTAGATGTTAGGTATTAGTAATGAAAGGTAGATGAGGCAGAAAGTTTTAGGAGTGTACCGTTATTGACTTTATTCTGTGAGGAATACGAATTAATTGATACGAAAGAATTTTACTAAATAGAATAAAAAAACAGTTCTAGCAGACAACCCTAATGCACACGTCACACCTAATTGACTCAATGATAGCTCAGAGGTCTTGAAATCCTACTGGTGCATTAAAACTATACTTCATGGTTGTTCTTTTAATGATTGAACGAATTCTTACCTACTTCTAACGGAAACAATCAAGATAATGTAGTTTCCAGAGTCGATAAAAGAGAAAAGAAAACGCGCTGTGTAATAAATTTAATACAAAGAGATCGAAGAAAACGAACTTATTCTTCGTAAAACGAAAGAGAATAATTACCTCCTTCCCCTGATTCAGGTAGCTGGCTGGAGTTTTCTACGTGTGCGGAAAGTTTGGTCTGAATTCACATAACTCCGAATAGTATGAACATCATCAAAGTTTTTTCGACCAAGTTACCACGAACTTAGACAAATACTTCGGTGTGCTTTTCACACTGTCCAAATATTTTCCAGGGATTTATTCTTTAAAGACCCACAAATTCTATTAAAAGACCCACAGACCAGTGACTTTATCATGTCCACTGCCCCTCCCTCACTTCTCTATGAAAACACTGAATTCATATTAAAATTATACCTTCCACTTAACTTTTTAAGGGCAACATTATTTATGTAAGCCGTAAGCGTAATTGGTTTAGGCAAATCCTAATTAAAGTCTCAAAAGTTCAAAAAGCTCAAGTAGGAAGTAAGTATTATTTTAGGCTTATAATAAATTATTATGTCAAAGCCATGCATAGGTAGGTAGGTACAGAAAGAATGTGGGTTAGAAAACATTAACCATTGGAATACATACAAGGCATTAAAAAAAGTGGCTTATATGTGACCTATTATATTAGTGTTGATGAGGATTCCTCTTCCGCATCCTCATAACGCGGAAGTTCCGCAATTTTTAAGGTTCTTCATCCGCTACCGCATCCACATAAAAGAAAGTTCTAAATTCCTCTTCCGCTTCACCTCGTACATTCTGTGGCAAAGGAATACAGTCGCACATGTGCGAGTATAACAAGTATGTCATAATAATTAACTCTCTTTTTCGTACTTTTTGACAGCTTATTCCTCTTCCTCATCCGCATCCTCTTCCTCATAAATAAATCCGCAATCCGCATCCTCCAACGTTCAGCTTGTTACTTCCTCTTCCGCTTCCTCTTCCTCATAACAGCTTCCTCATCAACACTAATTTATATGTATAATCTGATCACCCAGGTTCGTATTTAGAGACTAGAATATTTGAAGAGGTTTAGAATATTTAGAGACTAGAGTATTTTGAATATCTTCATTGGTGTTCAAAATACTTACCTCTAGTTCCTAAATATATACTAGTCTCTAAATTACGAACCTGGGTGATTAGATTAGTCAACATAAAGACGACCGCACATTCCTCGCTCGAAGTTCAAACTACGTACTAAATCAGGGCGGGACCACTAAATGTACGGGATATAGCGCAAATGTACACCGTATAGCAGGGACGTGAAAAAATTAATCGCTTATTTATATAATCGATGTATCTATGAAAAAAAAAACGATTTTAATCGATTAATTAAGAACGTAGAATTAAGGATTAGTTAATTTCGAAATTTCCAAAATTACAGAAATCGATTTTTACCAAACGTCTTGATTATGCATGAATTATAACACACCATACCCGATTTTCTTGGTTTTAAATTTAAGAGTTCGGCTGTTTATACACAATTATCTCGGTCTTAAATTTAAGAGTTCGTCTATTTGATAAAACTAACATTTCTTTGATAAAATTAAGGTGCAAAACGAAAAAAATCGTTTTTTATTAAAAATCAATGTTTTTTAAAGTAAATATCGATATATTTTTAATCGTTGTTTTGCGACTAGAAACTATCGATTATAAAAAAATCGATTTTTGATTACTCAAGTCACATCCCTACCGTATAGTGCGAACGTACACAATATAACACAGTAACGCCGCCACAATTCGCGACTGGGATTTGACAACGGGAGCGCAGACTAGATTATGTGAGGTTCGCTTGTTGGCATGTGGAGATTAAAAACAAATATTTGTTAATCTCCATATTTACATTTCAAAACAGTAGTACAGTAGCAGTAATTACTTACTGCTACTCTCTCTCTCCTCGTGTGGGACACCGAGTCGTTCAACGACCCGATGAACCCTGGTGTCAGAGTTTTTTTTTTTTTTTTTATAAACAATTGGTATGTCCGCAATCTCACCTGATGTTAAGTGACGATGAAGACGATGATGGAACATGCTCGCCCACTTCATGTGCTCACTTATTGCTACTGTAATATAGCTGTTGCTCCTTCTGTCATGTGGGACTAACGACCCTACGATCCCTGGTGTCATAGAATTATCACCGCAAGTTATAACATGCTCGTGTAATTATTGCCGTCTAAGCGATCATAGACAGATGGATTGATGAACAATCAGATATCAGCCTATCTGGGATCAAATGCACATAAATAAATAAACAATTATCAACTTTCTGTCTTTTCGCCATAAAAACATGCCAGGCCTAAGACAAAGATGGTATCTACTTTATAGACTGTTGGCCTAAGAAAGCAAATTTTAAAGTAGTTACGATATTGCTAAGAGGTATATTACCTACCTACATTAACTATAATAATATATGCCTACAACATATTTATTTAAACCCACAAATAAATGGCTTAATCAATACAATTTCACCTACAATTTGCCTATCACAATTATATTTATTCGATAATTGCATTGTGTGATTACTAGAACACGAAATCCCCTTGCGGTTGCATCGGTCAAACATTAATTTTATCCTGCAATTTCTGGCCAGTGCTGATAAATTGCCATCACGAATGCAGGCTTACCGAGCAACACAGCAAGCTGTTGTCGGGAATTCAACAATAACTAGGAATTAATCTCGATCTTACCGGTCTGCGTACAGTTGGGTCTGTGGGTACAATCTCGGCCCAGGTTCTGCTCGGCTCGTGATAAGCAGCTTCCGCCCGCTCCGGAAGTTTGATGGGCATTAAAAGTTATCCCAATTTATTTGAGGTCGGCGCAACATGTCTTTCTCTTCCATTCATCTCTATCAGCCGTCAAATCTTCGTTCACACCTTTTAGTTAAAAGTTAATACAGTCAGACAGAAAAGTAGAAAATTATTTCAAATACATTAGATACAAATACAATAAATCGATACAATACTAAAATCGGGGTATTACCGCGATATTTCGTGATTTGAGTCATTTTATGTGACCGCGGATGTTAAAAACAGTAAAATAAAACAAGTCCTACAAATCAAGGTTTCTTTTTTAGTTCAAAATGTAGGAGTCAATGTAGAAAAATCATAATACCTATTTAAAAACACGCATGAAAATTGTCTTATTCTACTGTCTTTCAATCATGGATAACGGTAACGTTATCATTGAAATAATTTTAAAAATATTCTGTTTTTCCCTTTTTTCTGCATCGTACAAAAATAGGTAATCATCTTAAGTTTTTTAGCCTGACCGTAGAAAGCACACTTAATCTGTAGCAGGTAGCTTTTAAATATTTTAGGGCCGAGCGAATCCTGGGCCGAGCCGGAACAGACCTTTGTTGCCAGCAACTAGTATTGTTCTTCACTTAGCTTGCTAGTGCAGAAATACGGTCTTTGGCTGAATTTTCGCCCGAATGATAAATTGTGCGACAAAATGAATTATTGCGGTTGAAATTATAATTTGTATTCCTCTGTGACTCTGTTTGAGAGAACTAGTGATGCGTTAAACATTAAAATTATATATTTCATTTTACAAAGATAAAATAGCAACACTTATTAAATAGTACCAACTTACCTTGTATTCCTAAAAAAACCGTCGGTAAGGAAACAAATTCAAATTAAGGATTGGCGTGTGAAGCCGGATTCGAATTGCCGAGTGACTGTGGCTGAAATTTCTTTCCAGCGGGTGTCGTGAAAGACACGTAAGTGATTCGGGGGCTTCACTACTTGTATTTTGTGAAACTTGGCAATAACGCGCTTGGCAATTAAGCCCTCAAACACAAAATGTACTGCCGTAAAAATATATGACATTATGACTATTGTATGGCGCTCAATTTCCTATAAAGGAGCGCCATATCGTTTCAACTATAGTAGGCGATTGTAAAACTGACGCTAGGGTTTGTCGACTCGTGTGTCTATTTTGTGTGTGTCCCATACGAAAATTACGATAATGTAAACCGGTTTGCGGGAATCAAAGCACAAGTCAAACAAAGTAACCTGATTATTCCATGGGCAAAAAAACCACTAGCTGCACTGTGGCACGTCAAGAGCGGCTGTCGTTTGATTCGCTTCTAATTATCCCCTGAACAGTCACAAGCGAGGCCAGCCTGACATGAAAGCGGGGTTTATTAAACCATCATTGATTTTGCTTATACAGGGATATTTTTTTATCACCCAGAAAAATTTGCAGGGCGATTCTGAACAACTAAATCATGAGTAGAATCACCTTGCAAATTTTTCTGGGTGATAAAAAAATAGCCCTGTATAGTTTTTGTAGCTAGGTGATCATTAAAACGTTCAAAATGTCAAAGGGAATTAACAAGTTATCCCTAAATTATAGTAAAGAGCTTAAGACGATACCTTAGTGATGCCGGTTTTTAGCCTTTTCATACACACGCATTACCCTGTTTTCTTCCTGAATATGCATTGTAGAGCTATATTTCTTTTTTTAATACTTTTAGGCATGTCCCTACATTTTTAATTTTTCTAATAATGTAATTTGAAAATTTTAAACAGTATTACTTTTTGTTTAGAAAAAGAAAAACTGTTTATATTGTCGTAATTATTTACTGTAAAAAATGTAGGGACATGCATATAACGGATTTTTATGTAACAAAAAATAATTATAGCTGTACCTACATGCATCATTCGAAAAGAAAACATATAGAATACGTTTGAATGAAACTTTCACGACCATGCGCGCTGCAGACCCTTGGGTGTACCTATTGGCACTTACACATTTTACAATAGGTCAACATTAAATAGATTTTTTTTGTACAAAAATAAACATGCATTATTTTTATTCTCTTTTATCTAACTTGCTGAAAAGAAAATACACGCCTACTAATTTGTGGGTGGGTTTTCGGCTGAGGATGAATTTCCTGCTTTACATAATATTTTACCCAAAGAGCACTAATTATTTATATCTTCTAATTATATTTGTACCTAATTTATTTAGTATCGAGGCCACCTAATCCATATTTGGTACTGTAATTTATTATTATATCTCTTACTTTCCAATTAAAGTAGGCACATTTAATAACTTATTAATTCAGTGACTAACCTATCAATTACCTTAGTTCCAGGCCTCCATTATTATTTTCTGTTATTGAACCACAAACTTTTCTAAGAACACAAGCATAGTAAAGAACAATTATTCTACTTTACAATACATTTTAAATCAGTTTCTTGATGAAACAGCAAAAGTAGGCCACTGGAATATTATGTTGTTTTCATTGCAATGAAATATTGAGTAAAATGCATAATTAAAACGGTCAGAGGTAGAATACCTAACGTTTCACTAAATTACCTAACCAACGACATCAACTATGAAAGATTCATCATAGTTGTTACTACATAGTATACAAGTATGTACCCAACATACTTGTACATTTTACGCGCTCAGTGTGACTGCTGTGCCAAATAAAAAATATACGATTGATTTCAGAACTTCAGGATAAGTAAATTCTAAACAACTTGTTTATTTAATCGGTAACAAAATTTAATGCTATTACCACTACTACTACTTCAGCCCACAATAGTCCATTGCTAGACAATGGGGCTTCCTATTTCGAGGGGTATTGCCATTCACACCATGTTTGGCTGGCCGATTGGCGAGCGCAGTCTAAGATTCCGTGGATGAATAGGTATGCCTTAGTCAGCTTTTACGAATCCTACGGGTAGAATTGGGGTGATGCTTTTCTAAGCCAGCATCACACGACAAACTTAATGACAACAATTGAATGCATTTCCTCCTAAACACGGTGTAAGTTAAGTACAATCAAATCTCAAATCAATGAGACGACGTACCCACATCATACACGCAATTTTAATATTTGAACATGACTTAATTTGAAGAAACTTATGTGAACCAACATGCAAAAGATCTTATAATATCTTGTATCTTTGAATCAAACATCTTTTAAATTTTCGTCATACGACACAATTCGTAATAGGTATGTCAATACCTTACTTTAATTAATATTTGACTCTGACTCAGGGTAGCTTTTCCATAAGCGCGACGGGCGTTTAGGCATTTTTAAATAACACGACATAACTTAGGGCCAGGTGAACTGCTGATTATCTAACTTCGTGGCTGGTATTTGTCATTAGATACGGAAGCGTGCGGACAAATTACACACTAACACCGAGCTGGAGTTATATTTTAGAATTTTCGCATGCGGTAGTATACCACTAAATTGTGCGTGTATAATATTACCTACACATTCTACCAAACTTAACCTTTTAAAACATACCCTTATGAATTCATATGGTACCCTTATTTTCCAAGCGTCGCGGCGTCGCGGCGGCGTCGTTGTCGCTGTCAAATGACTGGTTTGTATGGGGATATCAGAAAGACCGGGCGTCAGCGTCAACGACACCGCCGCGTCGCCGTCACGTTGACAGCGCGCTGAGAAGCTCAGGGTTTTTCTACAAGACCGCAGCGACAACGACGCCGTCAAAATTTGACGGCGTCGTTGTCACGGCGCTTGGTTTATAAGCCTACCAAATACCCTTGACAATAAAATTGACGAATACTAGACGACGAGAGTGGCTAGACCTACCGTTGCGGACGTCCGTGCACGATTTTAGAAATCACGGTTTCAGAAATCAAGCCCCTGGTCTGCACTTTGTCACGTCAGAGGCAGAGCCGCCGGCTCGCCACGTGCGATTTGATGCTGATTATCTACTTACCGTCCGTGCACGATTTTAGAAATCACGGTTTCAGAAATCAAGCCTCTGGTCTGCACTTTGTCACGTCAGAGGCAGAGCCGCCGGCTCGCCACGTGCGATTTGATGCTGATTATCTACTGGGAATTGGGATTGCGGTTGCTGTGTTGCATGATAAGTTTATTTATTGTTATACCTAGGTGAGGCTATGTTTGCAGTTTAGATTTATTGATATTTGGATTGCTATGAAATTAATTATCTTATTACTGCCTTGTTCAATTAAGAATGGGATTATAAATGTCCTACATAATATGTCGGACATAATATGCTGAACATTTGTTAATGGTCACACTGTCACGCCACTAGTTTCTTCTTCTTTGTCGTATCCTCATGACTGAGGGACGTGACTTCACTGGGCTATATTCGTCACCAGCTTCCTCAAAACTCAACAGTCGTGAGCCATATGTATGGCCGTCACTTTACTGGGCTATATTCGTCACCAGCTTCCTCAAAACTCAACAGTCGTGAGCCATATGTATGGCCGTCACTTTACTGGGCTATATTCGTCACCAGCTTCCTACAAACTTATTAATCGTGACGTGAGTCATGTCGGCCGTGTGTAAGGTGGTGTAAGTGGCTTCCACTACCACTAGTTTAGATTGGTAAATAACTTGTTACTTTTCTACTACCTACGCTCAACCTGTGTATGTAGTCAATCGTAAATTCAATTGATTAAACTTCGTTTTTCAAGCTGCCAATGGCCTCTGGCTAACCGAGTACTATAGTAAAAACGCGTTAGCTTGGCAATAGCGGGCGTTGGCCTTTTCTACCACTGTACTCAATATTTGCGATAGCGATATATCGTTTTTCTTAGTAAATGTATGCGATATGAACATCGCTAGAGTACAGTAGTACTATAGCAAGGTCACTCTGGATTATTGCAGGGGTAATAGACATTTTCAGTTATAACCCTATTTTTAACGTAATTCTGATTGATGTTTTTTATTTTAATTCTATGAGATAATTATGTTTTAAGGTACACTGTACAGCTCCGGGTCCGGGTTTAATTCCCGGCCGGGGCAGCTATTTGAATGATGAGTTTGAATATCTGTTTTCAGATCTGGGTATTAATAGTGTATGTTTCAGTGTGGTCTATAAAGTGAAATAAAAGGAATTAAATATTTTGACCATTAAATATTTTGGTTTATTAACAGCAGTCGTAGTATAGTCGTAGGACTAGGTGGTGGTTCCATCGCCACTACACTCCTCCACACAACAAAACTTAACAAATAAAAATAACAAAACGTGACTGGCTAACAAGTACTTACTAAAGTCGAATTTCTAATTGTATTCACTGATTTGACGTGTGGTGCGTGGCCGCTTTTTTGGAAAAAATAAATAGTGATGTGCTAAAAAGATTAAATTAAATCACTCATCTAGTGACATAGTTCATAGTTATTAAATCAATAAGTGTATTTGGTTACAATATAAGTTCAATAATTTTAAGGACGTGATTTTCTCACAAAACTGAATAACATTTATTAGAAACTTTTCTTCAAAATATGAAAATAAATGAATTGGGTCTCCCGTACTAAGTGACACACTTTTTAAGTTATATTAGGAGTATAAAATTTATATTAGGAGTATAAAATTTTTGTAGGAAATCAATAAATGAATGTAATATTTATTATTTATTTATTTATTTAACCGTTTATTGTACACAATAAAACATATAGGACATAACATATTGAACAAAACACAACAGGTCAGCTTATTTCTAAAAAGAAATCTCTTCCAGCAGACCTAGGGTAGTGAGATGGCATAAAGTGAGGCAGATAACGTGTACAACTTACTAAGATATACGGGGTGTTAGGGACGGTGTAACGAAAACTTTGCAGGCGTGCTCAGACCATGAAACTGAACAACTTTTACTATGGCGCCAATGGTGGGAAACGAAAAAGATTTTCCGACCTCCCATACAAAGTCGGTCAGCTGATCGTGAATTTTGTATGGGAGGTAGGAAATTTTTTTTCTTTTCCCACCATTGGCTCCATAGTAAAAGTTGTTCAGTTTGATGGTCTGATCATGCCTGCAAAGTTTTCGGTACACCGTCCCTAACACCCTGTATATAATAATAATCTATAATGTTATAATTTAAGATACACTTACATACAAATACTTAGGACGCCCAACTGGACGTTGTCCATGTAGTTGACCCAGGTATGCTCTCTTGGCCGCAAGATCCTCCCCATTCTCTCAACATGTCCAAACCAGCGAAGTCGGGCAGATTTAATTTCCCCGATGACTAACAGGTAATGTAACAAAAATTAACTTATCAAACAATCAATAACCAAAACACCGAAAAACAGCAAGTGACCTGAGTATGAGGTTTGAATGAATCAGCTCACCTGAACTTAAAAATCGAACTGAAGTACGTCACTAGTGATATGCAGTTGGTATCATTATGTTGTCGGCATCTGTCATTTTACTGAATAGAATTAAAAATTCGACTATACTTACTTCGCTGGCTCAACGACACAAAGTGGATCTTGGCCTCCGACACTAGTATTCTTCCCTGTTCTGTGCTGCTTGTCGCCAATCGGCCATTTGAAGCGCTCCCAGGTCTTTTTGGACTTCGTCAATCCAGCGATACTTAGGACGCCCAACTGGACGTTGTCCATGTAGTTGACCCAGGTTTGCTCTCTTGGCCGCAAGATCCTCCCCATTCTCTCGACATGTCCAAACCAGCGAAGTCGGGCAGATTTAATTTCCCCGATGACTAACAGGTAATGTAACAAAAATAAACTTATCAAACAATCAATAACCAAAACACCGAAAAACAGCAAGTAAGACTTCCAAACGTGAACGAACGCAAACGCACTTCAGAACGGAATGAGACGACGATCGATCAAAATGAAAACAAATGCGAGCCTACGGGACCGCACCTCTGGCATCCTCTGGCCAGCTAGGGGCTCATTACAAAACAATGTAACTCAAAAAATTTTGTTTTAGTGTCAACAATTTTGCTTTATATTTATTTATGGTAAAAATGTATTTTGTAAAGCTTTTTGGCTTCCTATTTGCTAAAATTATAATTGCAACCCAGAATATTTTTTATTTTACGGTATTATACCTTTATTAGAGAATAAATTTGGGCAATATTTTAAAACGTATGTTATAGAATTGAACTCATTTCAAAAGTTATCGACATATAAAAGTAATAGTTAAAATAACAACTTTTCGAATTGGTTACAAGTACACTCATTTTTGAAAATTTTGGATATACATGGTTGTGGAATGACGCCGGGTTGTGCCGGGGGAATACCCGGAATTGGCCGGTATTGTGATACTTTAGCGATGTGAATTCTAGCGATAGTTTGTATGGACAGCGATAATTATCGCCCAAAAATGTTGTTTTTGGTACCGGTCGTGTCATTGTACGCTATTGCCAAGCTAACGCGTTTTTACTATAGGTATAACTACATTACCAACCTTTTACCGCACTAAAACGCTAAACTAGTTGACTACAGTCACCTACAGTACGGACTACTTCATGCTAACCACCCGTCCCTAATAGATATAGGTAGGTACCTACCTAACTACAGTATGGCCGTCCAAATTGGCCATATTTGACAGATGTCAAAATCATCTTAATGCTATGATATAAGGTCTATTTTTCGAAATGAACGCACTTTTAGATAATTATAAAGGCATGCATTGAATGCGCATTTATAAAAAATGTAGATAAATAAATGAGTTTTAACAGAAAAGGAATACCTATTACGTACTCATTACTTCCCATAAAGCTGAAAAACTTCAATTTCAGAGACTTCCCGTAGTTATCAGACCCGCTTTCAGTTTTGTACAGGAGTACCTACTAATTTTTTGTACATTTGCACCTTTATTTTCAGAGCAAAGTTGTTTAGTACTATAATAATCTCCGTTTCAGGTTATTAAAGGCATCTTTTTGTTATACCTACAAACGTTACATAGTAGAAACAAAATTTCCTAATAGCTTTTCCAATTCCGATCGGCAGTTACGATTTGTCACTGAGCAGATACAAGACAGTGACAAATAACGTTGTTGCGCGACACTACGTCACGTCACAAACACTACCCGAGTTCTGTCGCTACTGCTATAGATCGGGGGATCAATTTTCGAACGTCACTCATGTAAAATCGCAGTTTTAAAATGACTTTACGGGTCCCGACACGAGTAACGAACGCTGAGCGATTGGCACTCTCGAAGTCATGCGTCAACGTCAGTTGCTAGGTAGCATACAGGAAACCTATGTAACTGGGTATGCCCGTCTTCTTAGATTAAGAATTGCTGCGCTACTAAGATTGAGTCGACCGACGTACCTACTTGTAAATGCGGCAAAAAAAACTACGCCGGGATGAGCACCTCCGATACCGTCAGTGTTTTTGAAAATCCATTTCGAGCTATCAATATTCCTAGTTTGAAGTACTCATTTAAAATAAACGGATTATACAATAAGATGCCGAATTATTTTGACTGTGTCTTTTTAATAGTGCGGGAGCTACTGAGCGCAGCTTTAATCTTAAAGTCCCTCTTATACGTGTTCTCTTTTTACTTGTGTCTGAACCAGCTGCACCTGCATTTTGTAACCTTCTTAAGTGGGCGATAGGCAGTTGACACAGTTCAGTTTTTCTTTTGTCGTCCGTTCAGAATAGCGACGCAAAATGGCGGCCCTAGCCTAATCACCTACGAAACCACAATATATGCTTGAAATATTCGTTGCTTGAAGTAGTTTTTCTGACTTTATATAACTATATATATATATATATAATGAACCGTTCACGGTAAATGTAGCTCCAGTGTGAAGTTAGAACAAATGTTGATCCACCTTTTTGGCGTGTATACTCAGCTCCGCACGGCGCGATCTGATATACTTTGATCCGGCCTTCCTGCGCGTGTGACGTCAGTGGATCTGCACTGACACGATTTCAACATACTCGTCAGCGATTTGACCGACATTCGTTGATCCATCAACGGTCAAAAAATCATACTGAAAAGGATTTATTAGATCCAGAATATATTAAATTTATATGCCACAATTGCTTAGAATAAGTAGATCCGGAGCCAAACTTGACGAGTACGTACTCGACCACAAAGCGGCAACGTCGCTTTCTTCGTGTGACAAAGAACACAACAAGCTATTTCGTAAGAGTAACAAGGTAAGAAAGATAGCTGTCACGGACCAAACATCCATTCTTCCAAACTTAATATTATGAATTGGCGCATAGACATCGAAGGTTTGAAGTACCTGATGTAGACCAGGTGTACCCACACGAGCCCTGCTAAACTATAGGAGATACCGATATGACTCCAAGGTAAAAGTTTTTCAGCTTGAGGAGACGCTTATGCTGGTGAATAAATATTGTAGGTTTGAAGTACTTGAAGTAGACCACCAGTTGCACCAACAGGAGCTCTGCTAAACTATAGGAGAAACCGATATTATGACTCTAAAGCAAAAGCTGTTCAGCTTTATAAGACGCTTTTGCTGCCTAAAAGACATCGAAAGTTTAAAGTATCTGATGTAGACCACCAGATGCACCAACAGAAGCCCTACTAAACTAAAGGAGATACAGATATGACTCCAAAGCAAAAGTTGTTCAGCTTGATGGGTGCTTCTGCTAGCCAATAGACATCGAAAGTTTAGAGTACCTGATGTAGACCATCAGGCGCACCAACCTATAGCCCTGCTAAACTATAGGAGATACCGGTATGACTCCAAGGAAAAAGTTGTTCATCTTGATGAGATGCTTCTGCTGGCGAATAGACATTGAAGGTTTGAAGTACCTGATGTAGACCACCAGGTACACCAACAGGAACCCTGCTTAACTATAGGAGACACAGATATGGATCCAAAGCAAAACCTGTTCAGCTTTAAAGAACGCTTCTGCTGGCCAATAAACATCGAAGGTTTGAAGTACATACTTGATGTAGACCACCAGGTGCATCAACAGGAGCCCTGCTTAACTATAGGAGATACAGATACGACTACAAAGCATAACATGTTAAGCTTTTTGGGACGCTTCTGCTGGTCTAGGTCTAGTCTAGTTATCAAAGATGGATTCTACTCTGATGTAGACCATCAGGTACACCAACAGGAGCCCTGCTTAACTATAGGAGATATGACTCTAAAGCAAAACTTGTTCAGCTTTATGAGACGCATTTGCTGTCCAATAGACATCGAGGGTTGGAAGTAGGTACCTGATGTAGACCACCAGGTGCACCAACAGGAGCCCTGCTAAACTATAGGAGATACTGATATGACTCCAAGGTAAAAGTTGTTTAGCTTGATAGGACGCTTCTGCTGGCGAATAGACATCGAAGGTTTGAAGTACCTGAAGTAGGCAACGAGGTGCACCAACAGGAGCCCTGCTAAACTATAGGAGATACAGTTATGACTCCGAGGTAAAAGTTGTTCAGCTTGGTGAGATGCTGCTGCTGGCTAAAAGACATCGAAGGTTCAGAGTGATATGACTCCTCCTCCGTCTTCCCCGAGTACCTCCTCATTCTTAAGCTGTATGAGAGCCGCCCCGATTTCATCTATATCTACGTCCGGGAGATTGTCTGTAAAGTGGCGGGAGAGAGGAGCTCTAGGGTCTGGGATCGCTTCAGGTGGCTGATTTGCGCATGCGAGGCATACAGATTTCCATTGGAGTCCTTAATTATAGCGAGAATCTCTGGAACCCATTCGAGGTAGTTGTCGGCTTTGTCAGATTACTCCTTCCCAGTGTCTTGGTAAAATCTTTGGACCCTCGGGGTTTCTCAATGACCTCCTTTACGAGTCGAGTATAGCATCGGAGGTCGCGTCTTACCATACTTCGGATCTTTTTGTTAAGTGACTGGGGATCTGGCAATGCAATGCAATCCCTCTGGTGTTTCCCGTCTAATTCGTTTCAGGACCTCGCTTGAAAGTTTGCTTGACTTATTATCTGTTCGCCTTATACGACAGTGCTTCGTCCCTTCTTCACGAACAACCTCTGCTCTCTAGGTCCTCTTCAATGTTTGTCGGGGTTTCCAAGGCAGCGAATCGATTTCTTCCGGTGGTAGGCTTCGGCCGCGGCTGGTTATCACCCTCCTAACTAAGACATGGCGCCAAGCGGTACCACCGTGTTCCGACATACAGTTAGGAGTAGCCATAATGGAGGTTGGGTCTGTGTAGTAGTACCGCGGCTGTAGCAGTTCGAGGCGGCTGATTGTTGCGGCATCGAGTGGCTGGTTCTGGAGGCTAGCGAGATCCGAAGCACGGTGCACCGCTGGCCGACCGTGGGAAGTTGGGGGCCCAAGTAACAGGAAAGCCACCCGTGAAAGGCTGCCCCGTCACCCAACAAAAAATCCCGGGATGCTCCACCTTGCCGGTTGGCGACCAGATGGGAGGACTAGGTGGCATCCCTGGGGGGATTAAGGCGTCCCCGCAGTCTCCAACCCAGCTATCTTTGTGTGCCATCGCAATCAGACCGTTCTCCAGGCTAAACGCCAAGCGGTACCTCGCACAACTGCCTTCCTTCTGCCAATTCACTTTTCCCTACTTCACATATTCAAAACATGACCAGAACAACGAAACGGATAACGATGAAACAACGGTTGCACGTCCACCCACTTAAAGTGCACCTCACAAACATCCGAGGTTTGCACTCTAATCTCATACCTGTCCACCACCATCTTGAGACCGAAAGACCGCATCTGCTGTTCCTCACTGAGACGCAGATTAGATGTCCAGCTGACGCGGCGTACCTCAGCTATCCTGGCTATTCCTTTGATCATAGGTTTTTAACTCGTGCTGGAGTCTGTGTGTACGCTCGCGATGAAATCTGTATCAAGCGTCTCAAGAACCTTGAGGCTCCAAGTTTATTCGTACTGTGGTTACTGGTCAATACTGAAGTAGCCCAAAATGCCTGTGTTTATCGCTCGCATAGTGGAGATTCGGAGACAACTAAATTATTTGAGCAACTTAGTGATGCTGCAGATGAGGTTCTGCAGAGGTACCCTTCGGCGCAGCTAGTTATCCTGGGGGACTTTAATGCCCACCACTAGGAGTGGCTGTTCCCATACTAGGAGACCGGGCATGCTGGGCGAGAGGCGCGCAAATTGGCACTGTCGCTGAATCTCTCCCAGCTTGTAAGCTGTGCGACAAGGGTTCCCGATGTGGAGTCTCACACAGCCAACTGCTTGGACCTTCTGCTGACGACTGATCCAGACCGATGGTCAGTGTCGGTTGTAGCACCTCTGGGCACATCCGACCATTGTCTGGTGAAATCTGTATCCGTGTACTCATCACCCGATCAGGGCCCTCGTGGTATGAGACGGGTGTGGTTATACAAGTCAGCAGAATGGGACGGAATGCGCCATTTCTTTGAGTCGTATCCGTGGCAGGCCTGTTTTTCTTCAGGAGAATCGTCGTGCTGCGCCGATGCCATAACAGAAGTCCTGCGTCAGGGTATGGAGTATTTCATACCGTACTATGATGTGTCTTCTGGTAGCAAAGCTCGCCCATGGTTCAATGCTGAATGTAAGCGCTAAAACAGACGGCTTACCTAGCCTGGGCTGACGCTCGATCGCGCAAAGCTCCGAATACTCGGGATTTGAAGAAAACCTACAATAAGGCCTCTAAGTCTTGCAAAAGGAATGACGCAGAACACTTTTCAAGCACATCGGCACTATAGGCGCCAAATATGCTTCCCATCCCGCTGGCAGTAAGGCATTCTAGTCTCTGGCAAAGGCAGTTGAGACCAATTTCTGCCAGCCTTCTTTGCCGCCATTGCAGAAACCTTATGGGCCGCTTGCTCACACTACGGAAGAGAAAGCGAACCTGTTTGCTTCCCTTTTTGCGTAAAACTCGCGTCTGGATACCGCAGGTAAAACGCCACCAACGTTACCTCAAGTCTGCTGCAACATGAAAGCCATGCAAAGCGAAAACTAGACGTAAATAAAGCGAGCGGCCTTGATGTTATCCGTGCAATTGTTCTGCGTAACTGTGCGCCTGAGTTGTCTCCGATATTGACACTTCTGTTCCGCCTCTCACTGGAGACTGGTGTAGTTTCCCAATCGTGGAAGCTTGCAAACGTGCAACCTGTGCCCAAAAAAGGCAGCCGTGCTGACCCTGCCAATTATAGACCCATATCAGTCACCTCTATACTCTGCCAGACTATGGAGCGTGTACTAAACAATCGGCTCCAGGCTTACCTCCAAAGCAATGATCTCCTTAACGACCGTCAATACGGCTTCCGCCGCGGGCGGTCGACAGGGGACCTCGTGCATGCCACCCACTCATGGAGCGAAGCTATCGAGAGGCACGGCGAAGCCCTCGCCGTATCTCTGGATGTCTATAAAGCATTTGACAGGGTCTGGCACGCAAGTCTTATTAACAAGCTTCCCGCCTACGGTCTACCTGCTGGACTCTGCAACTAGATCGCAGATTTCTTGAGTGGACGGTCAATACGAGTGGTCCTAGAAGGACGCTCTTTAGATGAACAGGCTATTGATGCTGGCGCCTCTCAAGGGTCTGTACTTTCCTCAACCCTATTCCTGCTGCACATCAACGATATGCTCACGCCCGACACCTTTGGGTATGCAGATGACAGCACGGTTGTTGATAGGTACCTGTCCAGTGCAAAGGCCAGCAATGAATCTACTCAGTCTTGTCGAGAGGCCCTAGTGAGTCGCCTAAACTTGAATCTTGAAGCAATATCCGAATGGGGTGATGCAAATCTTGTCAAGTTTAATGCATCTAAAACACAGGCATGTCTATTCTCCACTAAACGGAGTCCCTTCGACCTGTCTCCGACTTTCCGGGGTGTATCCCTACCGATTTCCGACCATCTTGATCTTCTTGTCATGAACCTTTCATCTGACCTGAACTTTGGACAATATATTGAGTCTTCGGCCACGACTGCAGCAAAAAGACTCGGAATACTCTCGAAGGTCAGGCGATACTTTACACCAGTACAGCTTTTACAACTATACCAAGCTCAAGTCCGTTCCTGCATGGGGAATTGCTGTCACCTTTGGGAAGGATCTGCCAAATACCAGCTGGCAGCTCTGGACTCGATTGAGAAGCGCGCCAAGAAACTCATCGCTGATAGGGCACTTGTTGACGCAAAGTTGCAGAGTCTCGAACACCGTCGCAAGGTAGCTTGCTTGTCGGTATTCTACAGGATACATTTCGGGGAGTGTGCACGGTCTCTCCATGACCTGATACCTCCGTCACCATTCCATCTCCGGTGCACGAGACGCCGGTTGGCATTCCACCCTTATATCGTAGACATCCCGTAAATTCGCAAAAAGCGCTTCGCTTCTACATTTTTAATGCGAACTGCTAAAGAGTGGAACTCCCTGCTTGCGGATCTGTTTCCGGAACGTTATAACCTGGGCCTTTTCAAGGCGAGAGTGAATAGGCATTATCTGGGCGAGCATGTTCCATCATCGTCTGCATCGTCACTTAACATCAGGTGAGATTGCGGATAAATGCTTACCCATTGTTTATATAAAAAAAAAAGTTTATTTAATACACAACTGACAAAATAAAATAAATCTCGGAAAGAAATGCAAACGGCATCGGAGCGCGCGCGTTACGTGAGGCGCGCGGCAACCAACTGATTTCTCCCCTCGCGATGGCCGCCGCATGTACTTACAACTCTATACAGTACGCGCATGAGTTCATGACCATTTTGAGGAATGCGGTAGTGCTGTGACTAATTCATGTTGATGTCGATATCGAGAATTGTTGCCGAACAGTTCAGTTCAGACTACTCATAGTTATTAGTTAATGGGTTGTTTTTCCTACAATATTGAGTAGGTAGGGTATAGTTGAATAGGTCTTTATAAACTAAGGGCAGGTTTCTTTAAAACAAAGTAACTAAAATGTATATGTCTCGAGACATTTGCTTAGGGGCCTTTTTAACCATAGTTTGTTCGAACTGTAACTTCACTGTTTGTCAATAATATTAAAGAAGTATTTATGGTTTCTACACAAAACACAACATAACGACAAAATATCGACAACTTTGTGACACACTTTTTTCCCATCACTCGACTGCGGGCGAATGCGGGTAGTTGGGTATCCGCGGGGCGCGCCGCCCCCGCGCGCCTCCTCATTCCCCGATGGCCAAGAACTCATGCGCATACTGTACCTACGCCGCGGAGTGCACCAAGCCTGTGTCTGCTAAGGAAGTTGAATAGTATTTGGCCCCTCTGGTTTCTGCTCCCGTAGCCATGTGAACCCTAGCTTGATTCGCCGTGCTCCTGTTCCATTTTAGCGTTAAAGTCCCCCATGACAACAGTGAAGTGGATCTTTGTGGTTTGGTGTATGGCCTTCGACACGTCGTCGTATAGGGCGTCGTCGTATAGGGTCTTCGTCTGAGCTGCTCGAAGTCGGCGCATAATGTCTGTTGAGAGAGTACCTCTCGGTCTACTTCAGTACAAAGTACGCTACCCTGTTCGGGACGCTGCAGATCTCCCTTCAAGTTGTCACAGAGAATCTAATTGACGAGGAAACCTACGCCACCATGGGACCGTGCGCTACCTTCCCTGAAGTAAAATAGGTGACCTGATTTTAGGGTTCCGGTTATCATGTCCTCTCCCTCTCTTCGGAATTCTGATATCCCCAGAAAATGCCACAGTATCTTATCTAATTCTACCCCAAGGATAAGGAGGCTGTCGCTTTTGACCATCGCCTTTTTCGTCGCTCTTGGCCGTCACCCTTCGCCGTTGCCTTTCGCCCTTTGCCATCGCTCTTTGACGTTGCCCTTCGCCGTCGCTCTTTACCGTGGGCCTTTGACGTCGTCCTTTACCCTTGCTCTTCGTCGTCGCCGTTCGCCTTTCGCTGTTGCTGTTCGCCGTCGCCCTTCGCAATTTTCCTTTGCTGTCGCCCTTCGCACCTCGCGGGTGCCTCGCGATATTTTTTTTACATCCTGTATACTGATTCCCAGCTAATACGAGCGCTTTCACCCGAATTAGTTGGAAGGTACTTTTTTCGCTCTTGTCTTCTTCGAGGACCGCCGGCAAGTCAGGGCACCAGGTGGGACCCTGTTCAGGGAGGCCCAGTGAGCGACTTCCAGCCAGGCGGTGATGATGTTGACCGGGGAAGGCGACGAGCTTGACCCAAAAGAATTCGGGCCCGATCGACCGCCGATTATCATATCAGGTAGTACAAATCCGGTAGTGGCCATAATTACAAAGTGTGCGTACAACGCCATCAACCAGCGGCGGAAGTAAAGTCCATTAAGAGTCAAATCAGGTGGTACCCTCGTCAAGCTCCTCCAAACCGGTGGTCGCGCGTGGTAAGGCACCTGATCCCGAAGATGCGGAAAATCTGATGCGTCAGCACCCGCGAACATGTTAGTCAAGTGCCGGAAGATTAATTCTACGTTTGTGCGGCTTAATGTACGAAATGGCAACGTCGCGGCTGATTTCAGCCAATCCAATCATTACTGTGCTCTGATTGGCTCATTCAAATCGGATCAACATTTTCCAAAACTACTGCAGGGTGGATTCGTATATCGGATCAACATTTCCATAGACTTTATTTTAGTCCCCTTTTAGTCCTCTGAGTGCAGATGTTGATCCGATCGGAGCCACATTAGTTACCAGACATGCACATTGGATCAACTTAAGACGTCGGATCAACATGTGTTTTCGGATCAACAAATAACTCGCGTGAAGTCGCGTCTGATCAACATTTACCGTAAAGCGATCTCTATATATATATAGGTATATATATAACTATATATAGAATTAGTAAAAATACTTGTACATGTCAATGAAATGGGAGTTAAATGATATTGGGACCTTTCTGACCCACCTAGCGAACATTGATGAAACATACGTAAATTATTAGATTTATCTAGGAATTTCCTAAATATGTTGTTTTTTTTCTAAAATTCCATGGGAAAGTCGAAATAATTTTATTTTTCTATTCTAAGATTTCAAGATAACGCTACTTTCAATAAAATTCTCTTTGTACTACACTTTTTAAATAAAAATACAGCTATGACACTATATGGATGTGGACAGGTGATGTCTACGTCAGACTGTGCTCGACAGCACCACCCAGAGCAGCCTATCTGGGTCCCAGAGCCTTCGTTTTATCCCTGGCAGCCATGACCCCGCCGTATGGCTCGAGTCGCTGGAGGCTCTTTTCGACGATAAAAGTCGCGTCCGCCCCCGTGATCAGGACCTTTCTGTCCTCCTCTAGGACGGCTGCTCGTGCGCTCTCTTGTCTTGGGGCCGGTTGGTGCTTCGGCTTCTCCCCCTAAGGTGTGCCCTGAGGGGAGCCGACTACATCCAACGGACCCGTGGGTGACTCTTGATGTGGCTGGCCCGATGCTTTCCCGTCCTGGGGGCGGCGGGGATGTTGCTCGCCTCCTACGCCTCCTCGGCTTCCGCTTCTTTGTCGTCGAAGTTTCGGAGGGGCCGTTTGGCAGCCACCATAAGGGATCCAGCTGCGTTGGTTTCCCCCTGCGGTGTCGCCTCCGTCTTCGTAAGAGGTGCTGTGCCCCCCTCTCTTGTTTCGAACTTCACGGCGCAGTACGGGGCAATCGAGGCTGTTAGCCGGGTGCGATCCGCCACAGTTGGTACATGCGGCCGGTTTTTCTCGGGGTCTTCTGCAATCCAGGGCGGGATGTTTGCCGCTCCAGATCACGCATGACAGCTTACGTTAACAGTGCTGTAGCAACACCCCTATACTACAATAAAACATAAAAAGAAACGGTTGAAAACAGTCATCAAAAACCGAACCAAAAAATCGCTAAGTAGTAAAATCCCATATTACGTTCTCGTATTGAATTCATGCTCCGAGCAGATTAGCGCCCGTCCGTATTACGTTCTCGTATTGAAATCATGTTTTGAGCAGATTCGCGTCCGGAGATGAAAAACGTTCTCGTATTGAAATGTGCTCGCGTCCGTATTACGTTCTCGTATTGAAATCGTGTTTTGAGCAGATTCGTGCAGAAAGCCATATTACGTTCTCGTATTGAAATCGCGCCGGGAGCATATTGCGTTCTCGTATTGAAATCGCGTCGGGAGCATATTACATTCTCGTATTGAAATCGTGCTAGGAGCATATTACGTTCTCGTATTGAAATTGTACTAGGGCCATATTACGTTCTCGTATTGAATTTTAAATGTCTATAACTTCTAAACTAAAGGTTAGATTGGGATAGGAGTAGGTTGTAGGGTCTTAAAATAACGTAATCTATTAGATAAAATCATTAGTAGTTAAAAATTCCAACATTGGTTTTTCACGTATGCGGGCAATGGTTTCATATCGCTCGTATTATTGAGGGGTGGGCCGGAGCCGAGATGCCCGTATACTGACTTTCGGTCATCGCTTCGGTGTTGGATCGATGTTGGTGTATGTGGTGTCTTAGTATGAAATAAAGTGGAATTGACGGAAAAGGCTCTGGTTTACCACCCCGTACGTAGTTTGTCGTCTGTGCCAGGCCAGCTCGGCCCTCACTAGCGACTTACTACAAAACAGTGGTTGGGTGCATGGCCACTGGTGATAAATGAAAGCCGTTGCGTACGGCGATGAAATAAAGCGAACTATTAGTAACAAACTGATATCTTTGGAAAGATCTAAGAAATAAGGCATACCAGGGTTCGGGTATGGCCAAGGATGAAATATATGAGAAATGATCCTAATGTCATGTGAAGAGCTTGTATTAAGAGAAAATGACAAGTAATGATGAGAAAAGCTCTGAGGAGCTTAAGAATGTGGTTTGATGGTGGCCACAAGTGAATACTCGCAAACTCAAAATGCAAATGATCGAGGCGTATTTCATCTAGCTGAATACCTTTGGCTATAGGCGAGTAAGTGGTAAGCGCTTTGGCGTCTTACTAACGCTATGCGTATATGCCTGGGGAAACGCTTGATGTTTATGCCTAGTCAATAAACTATGAAGTATGAGAGAAATGATCCTAATGCCATAAGAAGAGCTTGTATTAAGAGAATATGGCAAGTAAAGATGAGAAAAGCTCTGAGGAGCTTATGAATGTGGTTTCTTGGTGGCCACATGTGAATTCACGCAGACTCGAACGCACAACGCGTATTACGTCTTGCTGATTATCTTTGGCTATAGGCGAGCGTGCGGTGAGCGCTGTAAGCGTCTTGCTAACGCTATGCGTATGTACCTGGGTATCGCTTGATGTTTACGCTTAAACAAAACACTACGGTAACGTACATATGACGACAGCTGTGCGCAAGTGCGGTATGTTGTTTATGTCGATTACCTAATCTCAGCGGTGACATTAGACTGATTAAGTCACACTAGTGATGTACATCGGTCTTGTGAACCGTGAGCCTCTTGGCGGTGACATTAGACTGAGTGATTCACATTCGTGATGAGCATTGGTCTTGTGAACCGTAAGCCTCTCGGCGGTGCCATTAGACTGATAGAGTCACACTCGTGACATAATATTGGTCTTGTGATCCGCAACCTTTACCATTTTTAAACATGACATATATTTAAAACACAGGCCTCTGGTCTTATTAACTGTTTACTGAGATCTGTCGTTGTGCGCAGATTTGTCGACTTGCGAGATGCCCACATATTATGAGATGAAGTAGCACAAGCTTTAAGTGCACTAAAGCAGAGATGATGACACTTGTATGTACCCGCAGTTGCAAGGGGCTTCTGAAGGTAGCTAAGGCTAGGGCAGGGAGCACCACGAATGTACATCTGAGCCCTGTAGTGGTTTGATGTCCTCCTAGCGCCAGCTACTGGATGGGGTTTAGCAGAATGCTGCTTTAACCTGCCTCCGTTCTCGGCTATAGTTGGAACTATGTTGTATCTCGTAAGAGATTGGAATGACGGCATGAAATATTTAAAGTAAGTGGTCTTGAGACGTCCAAGCCACTAGAGATACAACAATACCGTTGATAGATTCGCTCCGTCCGGTATTTCCAACAAAGATAGTGCAGATTCGAGTGGACGTAACAAAGGGAAACGTCCTGTGTCACATCTCAATCGAAAAGCGAACCATCTCTTTATGTTGAGCTCTGGCGAGCGATGAACTGGGCTATCAGACAGATTGCTGGTTGACAGTGAACAGATTAGTGCCTGTGGTATTCATTTATGATATTTCTCAGGTTGGCATGACCTTTGCGTCTTCGAATACTGCTGAGCATAAAACTAAATAAGAAGGCTCAAAATATGAATAAATGATACCACGAATGAAAATGATCCTATTATGAAAACTAAAAGCATTGACACGGCAATGCTAATTCTTTGCTCTACGGGGCTTAGCACAAGAAGTGAATCTCGCAATCAATAGCCTTGCTCTACGGGGCTTGGCAAATGAAATAATAACTCGCAAACCAAGTATGAGCCTTAATAAAATGTTGGGGTGATACCATTTGCTTATGCGGTATTTCGATTATGCTTGGTTAATGCTCGACTATGAGTTATGTCTAAAATGAATTCTAACCCCTACATTAGGGGCAGTCAGAAAGTCCGCGACCTGTCCCAGAACCGCGGCACGCTAAGGTGGTGACATGATTGTGTGTAGATTGGGCACTCCGGTGTCGAGACTCTTGCACTCTAACGTGTTACCCACCTAAGCAAAAGGCTAGTAGCCTTGGTTGGCCTCATTGGCTTGAGACGACATTAGTCGTGTGCACGCGAACGTTACTACTCGCTTCGGCTTGTAGTGGTGACTTGTAGATGTGTAGACACTAAGGTTGTCGATTGCTGATAAGCCTTCCATTATAAGGCGAACGTCTACAAAGTCTCCTGTTTGAGTAATGTCGCTGCAGCTCACGCTATGTGACGTTATGATACTGGAGCCATGTTGCTTGCAACATGTGCGAGAACGAAGTCTGAGATTAGCTACAGCTGATCGTAGTGGTGGACTCTGCTTAGCTGACGCTCTCCCTTGCAGACGGCATTTGTATGTCATATTTCTACCACACTACTACTTATGACTTTGGAGTATCTTTCTTTCACCCGAGGGGGTTCCCTCGAGTCTAACAAGGCTCTGGGTGTGGCTGCGGCCTGATACTTCCAAAGGCGCCAACTCGGTGCATAACTCTAGCCTCCGGGCAACCCTATATGACCTACAGTGTCAGATGCATGTCAAGAGCAGAAGCTCGAGTGGATGTCTCCGCTCTCGGCAGTGGTCGATCTCGGATCGAGGTCTCGCTGTAGTACTGCCTGGTGACAGGTGTCTCCGGTTCTCGGTGACTGAGTACTACGACCTTAAAAGATGGGTTATCCCACAAACCTCTGTTGGAGCGGAGGAGTTAGCCGGTTACGTACTGCATATAGACTGTGTGTCTTGTGTGGTACTGGTAGCGGCCTATCGTGATCGAGCGCTGTGTGGAGCTCTTTCACCTCCTCCAACACACTTTTATTCCATCTAGAACTATTGTCTGAAAATAACTTGTATCTCCTAGAGATATAAGTTAGACTTTTGGTTCTGCAAAGTAAGTCTTCTGTACTTATTAGTACAAGAAGCTGATGGAATAAAAGTGAAGGAGGAGCGCTCCCTCAATCTCTGGCCTTTCTATGGAATGGGCTTGAGATTAACAGAGGATGGTGTCGATCATGGGTTGACCATGATCGGCATATTTTATTTTATTTAAGAACTCGAGAGTTCTTTCTTAACTCCTGATGGCTCAATAAATATAAAATGATTGATGCGATAGATAGTTAATAGAGTAGACGAATCTTACTGATGGCAATGCAAGCGACTCAAAAGAATTTGTGTTATTACACATGACGTGGTGTTCTCACCCACCACTAGACGAAAACATGGCCTTTACGAATGCGCTTCGCGTATTTCGTATTTTATTTATTTAAGACGAGGATGGAGCAGTTACAGTGCCTGCTGCTGTGCCGGAATAGCTAGCATCGATGGCATTGTGGAGTGCCCTGTTTTTCCACGCCATCCCTCGATCTTCACGCCGAGCATTCACATTAGCTCTGTGACGTTGTAGATGCCTGGCCGGGGTGAGGTTTAGCGTGCGAATAAGCTGGGCTAAGTTGATACACACTGGGCGTTCTCCGCGAGCCTTGATGGGGCGCATGTAAGCCACTTTGTAGCCCAGGGCGGTCAGCTCCTTCTTGATTTCCTGCGGGTCCGTGTCCACATGGGAGGCTTCTGATCGCGACCTTGGCTGGCTGCGACCTTGGCTGGCGGTGCGTAGGCGGACCAGGACATTTCGGTACCGGAGCCCTCCAGCGCGGTTAGGTAGCGCTTGTATACGCGGAATTCCTGTTCGCCTTGCGCCAGGAATCGGAACTCTGTGGGCCCATAGGGCCGCACATTTGGCGCATGAAAATGCTCCTTTTTTACCTCGGCGAAGTGGTGGCTCCAGTTCGGGAGCAGGTCGACTACTATAAGCGTCGGCTTCTTTATGCATGCACCCAGTTATCTTCATGGATGTCTCTGGTACAGGTGGCGGCGTCTTGATGGCGTCTTTCCTGGGCTTGCTGGGCGCACACTTCGGCGTCGTTAGCGTGGACGCATAGGATATTTGTGATGTCATCGCTGGGCTGTCTCCAGTACCCGAGCTGTTCAGCAGGGAACTGGACAGCGGCGGTGTGACCCTCGTATCCGGAACCGTGCGGGTCCTCGGCGGGGTTGGTGAGGTTGATCCATGCGGTCTGCGCTCGCACCTGTACGGCTGTGGCACTCTCCCTGAGAGCGTTCAGGTGCGCTGTAGGGCAAGCAGGTCGAAGTGCTTTTTGTCCCTCGGCTTACGCTGGGACAGCGGAGACGGCGAGGGAGAAGCAGGCAGCGGCGGTAGTGGGGGCGCGGCGGCGAAGGCAGTGGTTATCGCTGCTGCGGCGGCCGTCGGTGGCGAAGATACCAGCGGGGCGGGATGGCACAAGCCGCGAGTTCGTTCATAACGCGCTGCAAGGCGGCTTGCGGATTCGTGCGGACAAACATTCGCGACCCATTTGCGGGGCGCTGGTGGCCCTTGAAGGGCATTTTCGAAGCTGAATATAATAAGAAGCCTAATAATAAGCGTGAAGCGTAGCCTGCCCTCGGGGCGCAAGACTCTGGAGTACCTCAGGTGAGACTCGCTGGCCGGGGTTACTTGTGCTCGACAGAGCCCTACATGACTACCGAAGGTAGGCGGGAACCGTAAACAAAAACTTCCGAACGCGAGAGCGACTAGTCGGCTAATCTGGAGTATAGTGTTAAGATACACATATTATTAAATATCTTAATATTCCCATCCCTCACAATAATGCGCCTTTGCCTGCTATAACTAGGCGGCTTAGGCTTTAAAATGAGACATAATTCATTAATGTTTGCAGTAGTGGGTATTTTGTCCATACTAAAGGTCCCAATGTCCTTTAATGTATAAACAAAGATTTTATTTCATAGACATCAATAAAAATCAATAAAACATGTCAATATCTTAAAAACTAAACTAACACTACATCTTGGCACAAGTCAAACAGCCAACTAGTCAATTTAATGTTGATATGTTTTGAGGGTAAAAAGATTATGTAAAACTAAATTTCTAACCGAAGCAATAAATAAAACAACAGAATCGTCTACAACGCTGACATATAACATTGTTGCTGGACACTACATCAAGCCGCAAGCATTACTCTTGTTCGATTCGCAACTACCATCGATCTGAGCTAAAACAGATTGCAAAATATGGCTCCTGACATTGCGATCGAGATGCATGACTTCAACGCGCAGGGACTTTCAAATGATGCAAGTATGCTGCTTGGTCTCTTAGGAACACAAGTGTAGAAAATTGAAGTGGGAGTCGACTGGCCACTTCTATCACGATACGAGTGCGTACGCTGGGTCACTTTCAGAGAGAAAACTGTTGGCGCTTAGTGTAAAGTACCTGGTTCATTAATGGATGTCGTTGTTAGTTTCAAAACAATTCACAAAAAAGGTAAAAACCTATTCTTGAAGAATGATCGATTTATTCTTCTTTATTCTTGTTTATTTACTCGTAAATACCTATAATAGATTAGATAGATATGTTGTCCAATTTTGTGTCTTGTCATTTTTAAAGTTTTATTGTAAATCAATAAAAACTCAATAAAGGTTTAAAACACCAAGTGATTTATACCTACCTTAAACTACAGAATATAACGCATAATCTCTTACTACAACAGATCTTATACCTACTCTGTAGATCTTATACTGTGTGAATATAACAACAAAATATTTTTAACAAAAGTGACAAAAGACACTTGACAAACCTATTCCGCTTTGCATTCGCAAAAATTCAACAATTCGTTAGGAACTAAATTTTACACGAGTGGGATATTTTTTTACGAACTCAAGGAGACATAACAAATTTTTTCAGTAACAAGATTTTTTTAATTATTTTATACCATATCGTGCAAACATTCATTTTCTCATCTATTTTATTTAATTCGATTCTGACACTACAATTTCCTTGAGTGAAATCAAATTAAGCGCAACATTTCTGTTACCCAAAAGCGCCCAATTGTGCTCCTACAAATAAAATTTCTAAGCTGGCTCTGAAATGTATTCTTGAATTTAATTTAATTTCAACCTTATTCAAAATTATTTTCTTGGTGAGATGAAACAAGTCCTGCCACGGCCCAGCTGTGCCGGCAATAAATGTTGTGTGCACGTCTTCGCAATCTTGCGAAAACCGTAACCTAACCACTTTCCCACGCTTGTGTTACTTTGAACGCTGAGTCTATATGTGGGCGTCCGTGCAAAAAGGGTCCAGTTGTAGGGTATTGAGTTAAGACCAGTTTCAGAATCTAGAATAATCCCTCTATCATACTGACTACAAAAAAGACCATATTTTGAATATGTATTTTTTTTACAGGCATCCAAAGTTGTAACTCTGAAAAAAGTGGTTTCGAGAAAATTGAGTTTAAAGGTTTAGGTTAAAATAAAACACAGTTCTACTTATTTGTTACATAGGTCATTATTTTTTCATAAAGATCATACTAATGTGCATTAAATCATGTGACCATAACTTTAATTTAAATAATCAAGGTAAGAAAATCAACCGTGTCAATTTCCGAAAACACTAAAGCCGACTTCTGGTACCTTTTATTGCACGGATTAGTACTTAATGTTTTGACCAGATATTAACAGCCATTATGTTATCCTAGAAATCGGGTAGTATTTAAACGCAAATCAAAAAATATCCTTTTTCTATGCAATAAGATTCCAAATTCCCATCAAAATTACTGATTGCACAGCATAATATTCAACTCAAAATATCACTAAACACACTACAATTTATTTTCGCACCGTACAGCGATTTTTTCTAAAGCAAAAGCTTTTTCATCAATGCACAGCTAATAATCTTAATGCACATTATACCTGTTAACTCTTTTTCTTTTAAATATAGCTTCTATTTTTATATTATTTACAGCAGTTTTTATAAGAGATGAACCATCATCGTTAATCATACACATCGATAATCATATTTTAAATTGATGACGCGCATAGCGTGTCGTTTCTGGCACATCGCCGGCCGCTGCCGCGGCACGCTCGCTCCGCTCGCTCGGCTCGTGCGTTGTGGTCAAAGTTCTAACCTAACCTAACCTAACCTGGCGCTTTCCGCGCCAGGTTCGGTTAAGCTATACCTAACGGAACTATAAACTTATGTTTACTGGTTAATATGCGACTGAGATAGTTATTTTGCTATGAAATATGGAAAATTTGCTGTGCAGTCAGTATTCATGCTATGTATGTAGTATTTTTGTACAAAAATAAATTTATCTGTATTGCATATGAGGAAAAAAGTTATGTCATATTGATGTAAAATTTCGCATTATCTGCAGTTTATGTTTTGTTAAACATTTAGTTTATTTGTAGTGAAGTAAGATATTTGATGTAAAAAAGAATATAAATGATGAATATGTATTGATAGGCGATTATTTATTTGATATGCAATTTATAATATCCCCTAGAAATCTCTTTTGCCTTTTATAGTGTTAGATGAAATATAAAGTATTAAATTATAAGAAATTTTATAGATTTTCATAAGATTTTATGAAACACCGACAAGTGGACCTTTTTTATGTTACGCTTTAGCTAGCGTTCAGCGATTTAGTATTTACTAAAATCCCAAAAAACTATAGCGTTACCTATCATTTTATACTTACAACAACTTAATGTATATGTATGTTGACACACGATATCTTGCCACACGGTATCTCGACACACGTTATCTCGATATACGTTATTTCGACACGCGTTAACTCGACACACGTAAAATCAACACCAAGTATCTCGACGCGCGTTAAGTCTGCCTTTGTGCCTCTTGCTTTTTACTTCTTTTACCAATATTGTAAATATGTTTTGCAAATTGCCTAAACCATATTTTTTTTTCCACTATCGATTTTAAAGCGAAACAAGTGGTGCAAGCGATTTTCAACCTTATTGACATAACTCAGAATGAATCGGTTTTTAATAATTCTTCTATAAATGTGTAATTACGTATTTTAAATAACCAAATTTGACAAATGTCAATAAGGATTAAAATAGCTTGTACCACTTTATTGGCTTTAAAATTGATAGTCGAGTTGAAAAATATGGTACAAGCAATTTTAGTCCATATTGACATAATTATGTCGATTATTTTACAAGGTGTTCCAAAGGAAATACATTAAATTGGAGACGTTGTGTAGACCATTGTACTGAACAATTTCCATTATGACACCAAGTTTGAATTCTTAACAATTAAGAAGTTAAAATTTTCATACAAAGTAAATGCCTACATTTACAACAACCTTATCCAAGATTGCAACCTTGCAATTTTAACTTGTTGGATTTGAATCTTCAAAAAAGTTTGGTACATAGTTGTCTATGTCTTAAAATTAAACGAAAACTTAAGTTAAAAGATCTCTTTTTTGGTGTCAACTTAATTTTATTGCCGCCTCAAACTAAAAACTTCTTTTGACTTAGAGCACCCATAGAGACGCAAAGACAAAGAGCCAATCAGATACCCAGTAGAGTCTGTAGTGTCAGTTGTGTCAGTTTTTGACGAACATGACATTTGACCTTGGTCTACGCCACAACTGGTTGCCTTGGCAACAAAATTACCGCCAAAACCGTTGCCTTGGCAACAGTTGTGGCGGTAATTTCAAAAGTTTTTCCAAGACGGCAACATGACATAAATAAAGGTCATAATCAATAAAGCTCCTTTCATAATGTGGCACTCAATTAAATTTAACAAATTTAAGTTGCTGATTACTTCTAAACGAGGAGTTTTCATGACTTGGCCCCATAATGAAAATTGTTCGGTTCGATGGCCTACCTACACAATGTCTCTAATTTAATGTATTTACATTGGAACACTTTGTATAATGACATGATCACATTTTTTTTTAATTAAATCGTGGATCTTGTCAAGGTCTACTTTCCTAAAGAAAATAATTGCCTAGCATGCATGGTTTCCAAGACTAACGAGGTTTTAGTTTGACAGCTGTCATCTGAAATGTGGTCTCGTCAAGACCTTCAACTTCTTTAAAGCAACTGGTAGTCTACCATGCATAGTTCTCGAGAAAAACGTGTTTTAAGTTTGACAGATATCTTCAAAAATATAGATCATGGCAAGGCATACAACTTCCTCCAAGCAACTGGTAGTCGAGCGTGCATAGTTACCAAGATAAACAACTTTAAAGTTTGACAGCTATCATCAAAAATAAAGGTCAAGGCCTACAACTTCCTCCAACCAACTGGTAGTCTAGCGCGCATGGTTACCGAGATAAAACGTGTTTTTAAGTTTGACAGCTGTCATCGAAAATATAAATCTTGTCAAGGCCTACAACTTCCTCAAAGCAACTGATAGTCTCCCGTACCAAGTTACGGCATATGAAAAAAATTTCGTGCCTCCAACACAAAATAAACCAGACCACCAGATCAATTTGTATTTATCTCATCTCCCCATCCCACCAAACTTTGCCTCACCCTGCCCCATCTAGCCCCACCTTGTCTCATCTTACCTCATCATGCCTCACTGTACTAAAGCTTGCTCCAACCCTGCCGAAGCTTGCCCCACCTCGGATTTGTCGAGATAACGTGTGTCGAAATACCGTGTGTTGAGTGAACGTGTGTAGAGTTAACGCGTGTCGAGAAAACGTATGTCGAGATAACGTGTGTCGAGATTACATGTGTCGAAATAACGTGTGGCAATTAAGATACCGTGTGTCGATATACTGTGTGTCAAGAAGGCGTGTGTCGAGATTGCATGCGTCGACCTATCGTGTATCGAATTCTGTTGAGATGCCATGTGTCGAGATATCGTTATGTCGACCTGACGTTGTCCACTCCAGTTCGGAGTGACAGTACAAACAGTATTTACATTAAATACCTAAACCCAGTCATGAAAAAATCGACTTGCCAATACTTGCCGACATCTAGACCCTTTTCACTAAACTTTATCATTAAAAAAAACATACTTAGAAACAAAAATTAAAAGTGTTGATTACATGAAATTGTAGTAAATTGCTGGTATAATAATATTCCGTCAAAATCTCAAAATGTCATAATTTCACCCAACTTCATAAAAATGCAAATATCTCGGAAACTAAAAGCCGACAACTGGACCCTTCATGCGCGGACGCCCACATATTAGCTTACAATATTATGTTAATAAGCTAAACGGAGTTGCTTTATATGAAGTCAAGATAAACAGGTAATTTATGCCTTGAAACACGATTTATAAACATCAGTATTTAGTAATATTAGAGGTACTTCCTTTTTAATACTTAGACCATAATTATTATTTCTACTATTGTCGTAAGAAGCTACTATTGATTCAAAGTTTGTTGCAGTGTATTGTGTGTTCATTTTTTACATTAGATAGGCCCGCATTTATTTGATTTTTCAGCAGTTGGTAAGTGATCTGATGATGCAGACGATGTATGCATGAATTGTAATTTTAGCCAATGTTTTTGTGACAGACTTCCTCTAACACAAAGTCTAATCCATTAAGCACATCTTCACTTTGTCCGGAAGCGGCTTAACTATTCTACCAGATTGTTTGTTCAACACAACATACGAAACCTCTACAAAAAAGCTTGTTAGTGAAAATAACGAGGACAACACAAAAGATTTGTCGTAAATACCGGCTTGTCCTGCTGACAGAAACTAGACAAGACAAGAATTCACGACATGACGTCGTCACGAATTTTACATTATTATGGTTGTGTATTGTTATTCAATATAAATGTTTTTTTTATATATTCAAGATCACAGAGAGAACGCGTCATCGATAATATGAACTAATGATACAAAATCAGCAATAACTTTGACAGTAATAGTTTGCAACGAACGAGGCAACGAATTGAACACCTCCTCCGTTTTTTTCTGTCAGGGAAATTCTATTTTAATTTAAGTACTATATATATTGATTGACACAGTACTTACGTCAAACTTTTTTGAAAAATCACAAAGTAGGTAGGTACATCCAAGAGCTTTGAAGATAAAAAAATATTGAGTTTATTTTACACACAGCAGGAAAATGGGAGATGATGTTCTGAAATCCACGTTTGATCTAATAATTAAATCTGTTTGATCTAATAAATGTACTACTTTTAATGTATGATTTTCTTGTAATAGCATGGTACTAGTACAATAAAAACCTACATGATTGAAGTCCTCTTCGATTCACACAGTAATATACACCTATTATTCTCAGATGGTATTAGCAAAAATTAGGTAGACGGCGCGCGGGGCGCCTTTACTGATGGGTCATTCAGTAGATACTCGCACTAGTGACGATTTTGACTAAAAAAAACTAGAATCTCAAGGAAACTGAAGGTAACGAAGAAGATGGTTGCCACGAAAGTCATGTTTTTGGAATTAAAATTGGTCCTGTCCTGAATCAAATGACGTTCTTGTATCAGATTTTGCTGTTTTGTTATTTTTGACACTAGCAACGAATTTAGCAAGCGACGATCGCGAAAATCCTAAATAGGGTTGAGTGACCCTTCTCTAAACTCTCTATTTTGTGGTATTTGCGTGGGCACTTGGTACAAAAATCCATTAGATAGATAAAATTTCCGAGCTTTATAAAACACTATACAACTTGACACCCACATCAAGAATGATCCAACACGTTAAACAGAATGCCTTTTCACCCCACACAGGAACACGGTATTCAGCCCGGCACTTCTTAGCGTGGGTATGAAAGAATTCCCAAGAATTCTCATTGACGGAAATTCCGAGTTAAACCGCTTAATATTTAATGGAAAATATTTTCGAGTTCAATACGTGGTTGAATGGAAATTTGTTTGCAAGGTAGTTTCTGATGTGGGTGTTTCTTTTACCTTGTAATTTCAAGTTTCAATGAGTAATTGAAATATGAAATTCCACGACAGAGCGTCTTTGGGAATCTAGCACATTTTTCCACCGCACGCAGAATAGAACCTACCTACGATGTTTGCCGTCTGTACTTGCGAAGCCTCTACCAACTGGACTACCGCTGTTTAGTTTTCGTATAAAATGGGCGCGCGGTGCTGGCAACACTGCTCTGTCATTGTCACTTCCTCTGCCGTCGCCCGCATCGTTGATACGAAATTTAATTATAAATGGTGTAATTTAATGTGTTTTCGGTTTTCTCGTGTGGTTTTCCCTGTTCGGTGGGGAAGTGAACCAAGTGATTTTGGTTCCGGCGCTTTGATTGAGAGTCACGCGACCGCCGGCAGAATATAACCTCACTTTTCGTTGGCTCGCGTCGTGGCTGCCGATAGCTACGTATTTTAATTATAAATGATTGAGGCCAACGGGGCCGATTTCTCATTCGAGAGAAATCTTTAGTTATTTTGTGTTAAAAACCCCTATTCCTGTGCTCCTCACAATATCCTGAATACCTGATTCCTGTCATACTTAAACTCACAAAGAAACGGCGTCATCGTTCGCTCGGTAAGCAATTCGTTGCTGGGCCCTGTTTAAGTAGATTTTGGAAACAAGAATTACTCGGCCGGAAACTTTCCGGAACAAAATTCTCTCATTAAATTTATTTTATTTAGCTATAGTAAAGAGCACTACGAATCGTAGTCAAATGTTGTTCCGAGGCTGATCGACCATTTAGTTTTAGATTCTAAGATAACTTTAATTTGCTTCCACTGCGCTAAGATCAGCTTCGGAATCAAACATTTTATGGTAGCAGAGCGTGGTTGCTTTATTGCAACATAGTTAGCCGTAATTTAGTATTAAGCGTGTTTTTTATATTACCCACATATTTTATTAATTTTGGAAAATATTGTTTCGGTTTTTTTTTGTGACTGTATTGTTTGCCTAGTGAACGGTACCTTATCGGTAAGGTCTAGGCCAGTCAACTAACATTTATTTTGTGGTATTTGTTTATTGGTTTTTCGTTTTATTAAGTCGAGTGTGTAAAAGTTGGTACCATGGCTCCTCGATCGCCAGGTATAAGGCTGCTATAAAGACAGAATTAAGGTGGTTTACTACCACAGCGGCAATGATCGGCCGCGAGGACCGGGAGGACGCGCTCTTGAAAAGTGCACTACAGGCAGATGAACGGGTTCGGGTTGTGTCGGAACACCTCACAGAGTGCCTCATGCTACTTGAGGAAGCTCCTAACCCTGAAGATAAGGAGCTAGTCGAGGGCGATGTAAGCCAGTGCTTGGAGCTGGCACAGGACATTGAGCAGGCAGCTGCGGACATATCTAGGCGACGTGACGGAAAGGAAAAGCCATTCCGTGGTAAAGTGGGACAAGGATTACAGGTGCCTCTTCCGCCTGTTACGGTTCCAGTCTTTGCAGGCGATTACGCCGACTGGCCGGCGTTTGAGGACCTGTATAGCAGTGTGGTCCACACACGTACGGACATAACGCCGGCGTACAAGATGGCTCAGCTGATGTCCAGGCTACATGGAGAGCCTCATGAATTGCTGACGCATTTGGCTGTCTCGGATAGCAATTATGAGGTGGCGTGGAAGATCCTTACCGACCGGTATCGAAACAAGCGCCTGATTGTAGGCAGGCTGTTAGACCAGTGGCTGTCAATACCAACCATAACGCGAGGTACGGACCTCCGCGAGAAAATCTTCCACCCAGTCAGTGTCGCGGTCAGCGCACTAGAGCGACAGGGTTTGCCAGTGGCGGGCTACGGTTATATCTTGGTCCACACAGTGCTTCGCCGCCTGCCGAGCGAAATGGTCGCTCGATTCGAGCAGCTACATGGGGCAAGTCCTCGGACCACCTCCCGACCTACGAGGATCTGAAGTCGTTCCTCGAGGCCGAAAGCAGGCGAGTGGACGTCCAGGCTGGTGAAGCCCTCGCAAGGAGACCTCTGCCCTCGCCACCCGGAACGGCCGGGTGCACCGGCGCGAGGAGGCAACAGTGGGCAACCCAGGCGGTACAACACCGCATTGGAATCAGGGTGTGCCTACTGCAGGGAGACAGGCCACGGGGTGGCAGCGTGTCAGGAGTTTGCTGCGCAGCGGGTTCAGAGGAGACGGGTGTGGCACAGCAGAGGCGTTGGTGTTTTCGGTGCCTGGGGCCGCATCAGGTGCGAGTGCCCTTCAAGCACCAACTGTAGGTACTGCCAGGGTGCACACCATCCGCTGCTCTGCATGAATCGCTCCGGAGGCGCCGGGGCAGCGCTGGATCGGATCAGCGAGGGAGCCTGCCCACCAAGGGAGGGAGCAACGCTCCCCACACCTCCAAGGAGGAGCCCACCTCCGCATCGGTCACAGGGACAGGCAGGGGGACGTCAACAGACGGAGCCCACTTACCCAAGGACGTGGGGACGATCCCCACCACGGCAGCAGGTGCCGGATTGGGGAAGAGCGGCACAGGAACGTGGCCAAGGACACCCATCCCAGGTACGGGATTCAACGGGCGGGTGTCAGGGGAGCACTAGGCAGCCACCAGGGTACATGCAGTATTCTGCGGGCTTGAGCCACCTGGTTGGGTCTCAAGACCCACGCATGCCCCCGCCTATGCCTGAGTACCCGCGGCTACAGGCGCAACCTCGGTACGGACGTTTGCCGTCGGGGTACTATAGAACTCCAGCCATGGCCTTTATGGGCAGACCTCCGTCCCGCTGGAGTGGGACCCAGTCACAGGTTTGGGTTGTGAGTGGATTCCCCCGAGGGACGCGTCATCAACGCGTTTATATTCCCGCTTTGTAATCGCCGCCTACTCATCAGCCTCGGCCCCGTCCAATCACGGTACTTTTGCCAACGGCTAAGATTTGGGTATGGGGATACGGTGGCCGGACCATTCAAGTAAGAGCCCTACTGGATACAGGGGCTCAGGGATGTATTGTATCGAGTAAGCTGGTGAGTAGGCTAGGCCTAAATGTACAGCCAAGTGAGGATGAAGCTGTAGGCATCGGGGGCCTAAATGTGCCTGACATTCGGGGTCAGACGAACTTTGAGTTCGCATTAGGTAGCACATGTACAGGGTCAGCTATCAAGTCTCAGCCGTGGTGCTGGATGAAGTGGTTGGGAAACTCCCTCAGGTTAGGTTACCACCAACGGTACGAGGGTTAACCACAGGGTTGGAGTTAGCTGATCCTGATTTTGATACTCCTGGTACGGTGGACGTACTTCTCGGGTCAGACGTCCTCGGAGATTATGGTGCGGTAGGAAGAAGGTACTCCAGGAAGCTGGTTTGGTGGCCGTAGATACCACAGGGGTATGTTGTTTTCGGCCCAGTTTGGAGACCTCAGGACCTACCAGAAGGGGATCCGGTCCTCTATGGTAGTGTGCTGTCAGAGGTGCTGCAGAGGTTTTGGGAGTCTGAAGAGCGCCCACGGCGGACAGACGGAAGCCAGAGGATGACGAGTGCGAGTTGTTCTATCAATACAACACTGCGAGATGCCCGTCAGGCAGATTCGTGACCAGGCTACCTTTTCTCCCAAACCGCCCCGCTTTAGGTAGTTCGCGACAGCTCGCGGAACGGAGACTACTCGGAATGGAGCGGAAGATGAGGCGAGACCCAGCACTTCGGCAGAAGTATATAGAATTCATGCGGGAATATATTCAATTGGGCCACATGTCGGTGTCCAGCCTGGATTGGAGGTGTGTCGAGCATTATTACATTCCACACCTGGCTGTCTTGAAGTCACCTGAGGCGAAAATACGGGTGGTGTTTGACGGTTCTGCTCCTACCTCGAATGGTGTGTCTGTGAACCAATGTTTGCACGCGGGTCCTAAATTGAACCGGGACATTGTGGACATTCTCACAGACTTTCGGTTACACCAGGTAGCGTTCGTCGCAGACGTCAAAATGATGTTTCGCCAAACCATGATACATCCGGATGACCGTCGGTATCAGCTGATTTTGTGGCGTGAGAGCCCAGATGAGCCGATGGTCACATACGAACTTAACACGGTGACGTATGGACTTAAGCCAAGTCCGTATTTGGCAGTACGTACGCTGCGAGAGTTGGCCGCACAGGAAAGGGTAAGATATCCTCGAGCCGCAGCAGTACTGGATCGCGACGTCTACGTGGACGATATCTGCACGGGTGCTGATAGCGTGGAGCAGGCGCTAATTCTACGAGACGAGTTGATCGCGATCATGGGTTCAGGAGGTTACGAGTTGCGGAAATGGTTGTCCAGTTGCCCAGAGCTCCTGGCCGGTTTGCCAGGCGAGTTCCATCAGGACCCGCACCTCTTTGAGAACCCGGACAATCCAAACACGTTGGGCATCCTCGGGGTGCAATATAGGCCAACGCATGACGTATTCACGTACAAGATCGAGCCCGACCTTTGGAGAAAACTTGGACTAAGCGGTCGGTACTGTCGACAATCGCTAGAACGTTCGATCCTAACGGATGGATCGCCCCGGTTACGTTCATGGCGAAGTGCTTTTACAAAGGTTGTGGCTAGCCAACTTAGGATGGGACGACCAACTCTCCGGAGAGTTGTTGAAGGATTGGCTCAAGTTTGTGACCACCTTACCAGGGATTGTGCACATCGCGATACCCCGCAAGTTAGTCCCATCGGTGGGATGTAAGGCTACCCTACATGGGTTTTGTGACGCCTCGGAGCGAGGGTACGCGGCAGCTGTATACCTTCGGACAGCAAGTTCAACGGGAACTGTGCACGTGCGTCTGGTTATGGCCAAAAGTAAGGTGGCACCAGTCAGAACTAGATGGACCATCCCCAAATTGGAATTGGCAGGGCAGCTCTTCTAGCGCGCTTGCTAAATCATGTAACCTGCAATCTGCGTGGTACCATCAACTTGGATGAAACGGTGTACGCGTGGACTGACAGTCGGATAGTTCTGTGCTGGTTGCAGACGTCGGTACAGACACTTGAGGTTTTCGTGGCAAATCGGGTGTCACAGATTACGGGGTCGGAAACTCCGTTAGTGTGGAGGCACGTACCGGGAGAATGGAACCCAGCGGACTGCGCTTCGCGCGGGTGCAGGGCACCTGATTTGGTGAGTCACCCACTGTGGTGGGGACCTCAATGGCTGACTGAGTCGCCGCAGGAATGGCCATTCAACGAGTGCAGGGCGCCGCTTGGGCCACCTGATCGAGGTTTGCGAGTGAACGTGGGGCAACTCGTACCGAAGCCTAACCCAGCTTTCTTGCTGGAACGGTATAGCTCCTCGACAAACTTCTTGGGGTGACAGGTTGGATCAAGCGGTTCGTGAACAACTGCAGGAAGCCTCAAGCAGAACGGAACTTTACACCTGTCCTCTCGCCTGCGGAGCGGAATGCGGCTCTATGCTCATTGGTTAGAGTCGTCCAGGCGGAACATTTTGAAGAGGAGGTCCGGCTGCTCAGGGATGGACGTGGAAAGCTGAAGGGAGGAATTGTGCGCCTCAACCCATTCCTGGATGAGCAAGGTATGCTCAGGGTTGGAGGCAGACTTCGGAACGCTAGCCTGCCCTTTTCGGCTCGGCATCCACTGTTACTTCCAAAGGGGACCCTTAGTTGAGCTCTTAGTCAGGGATCGTCATGAGAAAAACTCGCACGCGGGCTGTAATGCGCTATTGGCCATCCTACAGCGCGAGTTCTGGATCTTATCGGGACGACGAACGGTACGTAGCGTTGTGTTTAGGTGCTTGCCTTGTTACCGCTTGAAGGCAGCCACAATGCAGCCACAGATGGGAGATCTCCACCGGACCGGGTGACGGAGGCCTGGACGTTTGCAGGTGTGGGAACGGATTTTGCAGGCCCTTTCATGGTAAAGGCATCACGCCTACGGAACGCAAAGTCTATCAAGGCGTACTTGTGCGTGTTCGTGTGCCTAGCCACCAAGGCCGTCCACTTGGAGCTCGTGGCCGACCTATCTACGGAGGCCTTTTGGCAGCGCTGGAGAGATTTACGTCGCGACGAGGGCGACCAGCGCTGATCAGGTCGGATTGTGGTACCAACTTTAAGGGTGCTGATCGGTGTATGAAGGAAATTGTAACGTTCTTAGGGAGAACGAAGAAGCCATCAGCACGGGCCTCTCCCGTCAGGGCATTACCTGGGTGTTCGATCCACCAGCGTGCCCTCACTGGGGTGGTATTTTTGAAGCGGTTGTAAAGTCCGCTAAGACGCATTTGTTGCGCGTTGTAGGGTTAACAATTTTGACTTTCGAGGAGCTGGCGACCGTGTTTTGTAAAATTGAGGCTGTACTCAATTCGCGTCCTTTGTGTCCGCTCAGCTCAGACCCAAATGATTTAGAGGCCCTGACGCCAGGGCATTTCTTAATTGGCCGCCCACTTAACGCCTTGCCGGAATATCCCTATACGGAGGTGAATAGCAATCGTTTGTCGCGTTATCAGTTGTTGCAGCAAATGACTCAAAACTTTTGGAAGCGTTGGTCGCTTGAGTACTTGCACATTCTGCAGCAACGCCTTAAGTGGACGGACAGGACTGAACCCCCCTGCATTGGGGATCTCGTTCTGGTTAAGGATGCCAACCTACCGCCACTGCGTTGGCGCCGGGGGCGCATTCTCAACCTGTTTCCGGGTAGTGATGGCACTCCTCGAGTTGCAGAAGTTCAGGTGGGGGATTCAGTCCTTAAGCGAGCAGTAGCTACATTATCACGCCTGCCATGCATAGAGCGGACCGATGGGTCGGTCCGGGGCGGGTGAATGTTTAGTTTTCGTATAAAATGGGCGCGCGGTGCTGGCAACACTGCTCTGTCATTGTCACTTCCTCTGCCGTCGCCCGCATCGTTGATACGAAATTTAATTATAAATGGTGTAATTTAATGTGTTTTCGGTTTTCTCGTGTGGTTTTCCCTGTTCGGTGGGGAAGTGAACCAAGTGATTTTGGTTCCGGCGCTTTGATTGAGAGTCACGCGACCGCCGGCAGAATATAACCTCACTTTTCGTTGGCTCGCGTCGTGGCTGCCGATAGCTACGTATTTTAATTATAAATGATTGAGGTTAACGGGGCCGATTTCTCATTCGGAGAGAAATCTTTTAGTTATTTTGTGTTAAAAAACATTATGTGATGTCGAACTGTGAACTATAGTGCAGATTGGAGGAAAGGAGTTCGAGAACGAGCGGATGTTCCAGTGCCGTGAGTTTAGGTTATTCCCTATTCCTGTGCTCCTCACAATATCCTGAATACCTGATTCCTGTCATACTTAAACTCACAAAGAAACGGCGTCATCGTTCGCTCGGTAAGCAATTCGTTGCTGGGCCCTGTTTAAGTAGATTTTGGAAACAAGAATTTCTCGGCCGGAAACTTTCCGGAACAAAATTCTCTCATTAAATTTATTTTATTTAGCTATAGTAAAGAGCACTACGAATCGTAGTCAAATGTTGTTCCGAGGCTGATCGACCATTTAGTTTTAGATTCTAAGATAACTTTAATTTGCTTCCACTGCGCTAAGATCAGCTTCGGAATCAAACAACCGCGGTCCAATGACTAAACTGCGAAAATGATCAAGGCGTCTCGCGGCCACTAACGTAAATTGTGTACCAAACACGGGAAATGTTTTCAAAGGTGTGCAACATAAATCTTATTTACTTTGTAACGAACCACTAAAGCTGTTTTTTAGTAAAAACACTATGAAACTAAATCAAAAATAGTTTATTATAGAAAGTTTATACACGACTAAGAGCTATTTTCCTTGTTTCTGAAGCAACAAATTATGCAGCTGTCAGGTGAGCCTACTAACTTTGTTGGTTTGTTGGCCAACTGCGAGGACCATTGTTTTGCAGCAATTTTCCGAGATACATGCTCTAGCCACACAAGATGTAAAGCTTCATGCCAACTGCAGTTGCAATTTGATTATAATTTCTACAATAATTCTACATACATACATACATAGCGGTCAAAAATATAACTCTCTTTTTGCCACCTCCACCTCTCTCATCATCATCACTTACCGTCTAGTCTAAAGCACATTACCTTTCTACTTCTTCTTCATCAAGTTATCCAACGACCCGATGAACACTCGTGGCTGCTATTAAATATGTAGATAACATAATCCATACTAATTCACTATAAATATAATAAACTGAGTGTAAATGATTGATTTGGATGCCGCCACAAAAAATATTATTATTATTATTATGTAAATATTTAGAAAAAGGTTCCGTCCATAAAACGCGATCTTCCTGCGTTATTTCTGTTATACAGGCGGTTTATTTAAATGCGTAAAGGCTAAGTGTATTTATTCCCAAGACTTTTTTAGATATTTTTGCGGCGTCCTTTATCGATACTAAACCTACCCTAATGCTATGGCACGTATTCAAATACGTGAAGTGAAGTCTGAACATTGTACTATGAAGTTCTGTCTCTGCACGCCTCTCTGGCTAAACGCAGCGTCTGATGAAACTTGCATAGCAATCCGCTGTTCACTACATCAAAACTTTAGCACTCGCGATCACTAACGTTGGATGTGGAACTCGACTAGCCGTCAGTTCTGCCGATGTTCTGCGAAGTTTAGTTCCTCCGACTTCACTTTGCTGATTAATAATCGGTTTTGTTTGTGTAGAATCCTCAGACACCTCGTGAAAGTTCACTGGCAGAATTAAATTTTTGATCATATGAATGTGACGTCATAATTAGGTATAGGTACTTCTATTTGAAGTAAAAAGTTTTGGGATTAAATTTTCCGCATCGCTGATGAGCCATTCATCAGCGCCACTTTTAAAATACCTATGATATTTTAAAATCTGAAAGCACGGCTGTTCGAATAAGCCATATTTCATTGGGTCATAGAACGACGCGGTGTCCCACACGAAGAGAGAGTGAGAGCCATATTTAACAGCAGTTAAAAACATACTAGAATACATGACAACAAAGAAAAATAGACCTTATATCATGGCATAAACATGATTTTAACAGCTGTCAATTATGGCCTTTTCGAATAGCCGTACTGTAAATAATTATTAATTTAGGTAACTATGATCGTCAAAACCATCTTGTTTCTTGTAATACGGCAATAATCACAGGATCTCGCTAAACTCTAAGAACTTAAGGACCAAAAAGAAGTTTTAAAACTGATTTTTCTGCAATATTTTTACGAAAATCAATGTGAAGATACGCTCTCTCTTACTACACAAGAGCTCAATCTCAGTGCAAGTCGATATCCGGACTATAATGATATCATCTCCAGATAGCAGGTCTCAAAGGACTGATGACAGAAAACTGATAGTATTTGTTGGTATCCCGCTTTTTAGTTCGCGAACTTCGTTGCTATTGTTTTCTTGTCAGTGAAAGAACCAGTCGCATTGTGAAAATACCTACGTATACACTTTACTTAATTGTTCTTCTTTTATTTAAAGGTAAGCAAACAAACTTAAGAATTGGCCAACTAAGTCTGTATCTACAATCAACAGCCAGATCAAGGTAAGCGAGCACTTCATTTGCAAGAAGGCATCCTCGATTAACGATGATAAAAAAATCATACTCACATGCATGAACCCAATACCTAATGCGTATAATTTTCAAAGATCTGGATTGTGACGTCTTTATAGTAAAAAAAACATGAAAGTTCCCTGCTTCTTACGTGTTGCACTAAGCTTCATCATCTGCCTGCCAATTTATTTGGGATCGGCGCAACATATGTCTTTTTCTCCATTCATCTCTATCAGCAGTAAAATCCTTACTTACGCCTTTATTTTTCATGTCGTCTTTTATACAATCCATCCAAACTTTTTTAGTCCTTCTTCTTCTTCTGCGTCCATCCAAAAACAGTGTAAATGTTCAAGTCAGAATACGGTATTAAAGTTGATCTTGGCGAGTAATTAATCACCGTGTGATTCTCGGATGCCAGCCAGCCCCCAACATGGAGCCCCGTGTTTACTTTAGTGGCATTGTTTATGTTCCTCCTGAACGCAATTTCCAGACACAATTTAGTTTCACGAGCCTTCCCAACACACAGGAAAATCTACACATACATACCTATATCCTTTGAGGGGTAGGCAGAGTGTAAACAGCAGTAAAAAACGGCCATTTACATCACGTCTGACAAAAGTTCGAGAGTCATTCAGAGGACTGTATACCACTCTTGTGACAATTTGTCAGCCTTTTGCCTAAAAAAACACACTTATAAATAAAAGCAACACAATTTTTAGTATCTGGGCCACAACGCCCACAACGCTAAGGGAAAAAAGATTTATCTAGATCAATCTCATTAAAATAACAGGCTCTCGGAGATTGAAATTTGTAATCTCAAGATAATAAAAGTGATACGTACTTAGGTACATTTTTTCCGAAATACCCACAATTATGTTTGCTAAATTTGGACACTCTCTGCCTGCTCTGCAAAGGATATATCCTTTTATATAAGTTGGACGTATAATGTTTCTGCAGAGATGCTTTTAAATGTTTCACAGTCTGTTTTACTTATTTATCTTTAAAATTTTATTTCGTTTTTAGTTCCACCGCATTCTTAAATAGAAATATCAAGTTTTATTGGGTATTTATAAAAATCAAGTCTTGATCGAAGAGTTGTACTTTTAACGAATTTATTTTTCGCCGGCTGTTGACAACTCAATTTATACTGTATAATCCAGTGAATTTAATATAAAGCTACCTTTTTGCCTCGTCGCATCACCCACGTAAAATTGAATTTTCTCGTCGGCTGCGTAGCATATTTTTGGGTAACAATTATTTTTGTAAAGGAATCATGTCAATTTGATCAATCGATTTATGGTTCCTTAAAAAAAGTGATGCTTTATCTATCTAAAGCTATGTCAGTAATATTCTGAATATAACAACACACACACACAAGTACTGAAAAAAAAAATGCCTTCTTGCAATGTCTTGTAAAATAAAATAGAGTCTTGTAAAACTAAATTAGCAGTGTTAAAAACCCCCAAAATAAATTTGTATTATGTTGAGGCGCATATTCAGCATAACAAGCTCAAAATTCCATTCATTAGGTTCCAATTTAGTTTTGACCGCGGCTCTGTCATTTCAACGCACGTAATTTTCCAACCCAATTGCCCCAAACACTTTCAAACTAAGGTACAGCTTGGTTGAACAATGGAAACAAAAGAGTAGCGATGCAGTTTTCGCGGAGCTAATCCGAAAATCGGTAGTACCGGTTTCAACCCTCTACTACCGATTGTAGCACAAATTATTCAAGTTACAAAAAAATAATTAAAAAGAGATGTTTGGCATAAAGATTGCATTATCCATGTCTTTACACTTAATATTATGCAAAAAAATAAAAGAATATTTTTCAATTGCATTTCCTAATCTGCGGTGTTTTGAAGTAAAATATTAGATGGACTAAATAACAATTTGGATTAAACCAAGCGTATTATTTGGTTAAAATATGAATCTTCCAAATCTACCGGTTTATTGTGTCTATTAACCGGTACCTACCGATTTACGATTTGAACAACGTTTTTGAAGATTTTTGACATAATCATAAGGCCCTTTTTCCACAACTCCGATCCGTAACCGGATAAGTATCAGATGTAGCGATCCGAAAAATATCGAAATTCCGGTCACCGCTTTTCCACCTATCCGGTAAAAAACGGACAGTAAAATTTCATTATCTCGACGGACTCGAACTTGGACGGACGACATGGTAGAATGTACAATTGTTTTAAAGCATGTATAATTTTTGTACAATACCAATTGTTCGGGAAATTACCGTTTCGATAAAATCCGGATACCCGGATACTCGGAAAAGCGAGTATAGTATTTAATAGATTTCTAAACCGGATTGGAAATTATCGTGTACCGGATCGGAATAGTGGAAAAAGAGCCTAAAACTTGAATGTGCGGTAGCGATGGCAAAAAAATAATGACCCTCTTGAGGGACTATGAAACTGAAGAAAGTTACATAGATTAATACCACTTTTGAAACCGTATTGTCCAGATGATAAAAGTATGTTTTCAGTCGGAAATTTAATTTAAATTAGAATACAAAATTCTTCTAATTGCTCATGAAACTTGGAAATGAACCAAACACTTATCTTGAAAGTACAAATAATTTGCAATCTAAGAAAACTTTAAGTACCTATATTCCGAATATGTCGAACTTAATCAAGCCTTTTTGGTCACAAAATGACTTGACAATTTTAAAAATCCAAGACATTTTGAAAATTGTCAATAAGGTTCAAAATCGCTTGCACCACTTTTTTTGCTTCGAAATCGGTAGTAGTGTCAATAAACATGGTGCAAGCAATTTTCGACCTTATTGACATTTGACAAATTATCATACAGTAAGATGTAGTTACATTTTTAACAAAAAATAAAAATTAAAAACACGGCTGCATAATATAATGAACTTTTTTGCTATTCGTACAACATTTTTGTGCAACTGACAACTTCAAATGCCTAGAACCTGTGGTGGGTGGTGTAGAAGGTAGCAATTCTGCCATTTATACTGCCTTAAATAGCTCCACCAAAACAATATTTATCATAGGTAGGCATACCTACAGTGTAAATGTTCCTCCTGAGTGTATGGTAATTACTTGACTCGGAGCTAAACTCCATATTGTTGGCGGCGTTCTTGTTGTTATGGTAAAATTACTCGAGCACTCCAAGTGAGTGGTTCAACACAAAACATTGTGTATGAATGAGTTCACTTGAAACCCGTGAACGTAACGGGATGTTAGAATTTTCTAACTTTGTCAATGGAGGCTTTTGTTAGAAGATATACCGACTTATGAACTTTTTGTGACTTTTTTGCACGGGGAGAAGGGAGACAGCGTAAATATTTATTTGGAACTTTTAACAAACTTATTTTTGTACGAAAAAGAAATGAAGTGTAGGCTTTATAGACTTACGATCAAAATCAAAAATGGTTTTGTGCTACATACCTACTTGGAAAGTAGGTATAATAAAAAGCTAAAATTGAGTCTTACAAAGGCGCTCCATCTGCCGTTTTCCTTCTTGTGGTCTTACCGTTGAACACCCAATGAAAACTGTCATACATAACATACCTACTAGTCTAGGTAAAGGTGCAAGTTCATCAGGTGCGTCCGATTGCAGCCGCATACGACCGCGGCCGATGTGGCTATTAGTCATAGTATGAACGTGTATGACACCGCTGCGTTCGAAGGGTGGGTGGGACAGATACGTGCGTGCGGCCGTGCGCCATACACTTTCACACTACGACTAGGTTTACCTAGCTGCATCGGCCACACGCGTCACTTGTATCACCACAGCCAGCGGCTGCGATCGGCCACACATGACGAATTTGCACCTTTAGGTAGGTACTAGGTAGGTGCGTCATTTCAAAATAATTTTAATCATTTCAAATGTACGAAAATGAGTCTTACAAAGGCGCCCCGTCTGCTGTCTCCCTAATTTGTGGTCTAACCGTTGAACACCCGTTTTGAAACTAACTTTGTAATGAAAAGTGTCATGAAAGTCTAGGTTAGGTAGGTACGCCATTTTGAAATTAATTTTAAAATATACGCTATTTATGTAACAAAGTAGGTAGGTGCTAAAACATCAGAGTCGAGTAGAGCTTTCAAGGGGATAAGTGTTAAACCGTTAAACGTGTTAAGGCACATCCGGTTAATTGCATTAGTCACTCTGTTCACACACTCGCTGAAAGGAGAACCTCTTATTACATTTGGTTAGATAAGGTAGGAACAAACGTATATGTGTGGGTAGGATTAGGCATGTAGAGAAACGTGTGTGTGTCAGTTTGTAATTCTGTTCATAAGCCGACTGCAGAAATGCCTATCTCATCATGTACCACAATAGGCTAACTTTAGAACGTTAACTGACATGCAAACAAGTCGAAAGACGTAGGTCTGCAAGAGCCAATCCCGCCCAAAGATGAAAATAATCGATATTTTTTGATAATTAGATATACAGCTGAGGTCAAAAACTCTAATCGCCTTTTACGAAACACCCGGAGTGGACTAGGGGGGGGCAGTATTCTTAAACGCTACCACAGGGACACCCTTTATCAACATACATGCATTATGTCGCAAAAACTCTCTTTAGAAGGAAATGTTACGCCACCAATTTATTTGCGAAAGTAGCGGAACAGCGAAATTATACTACAACTTCGTATACTTACTGCAATTACCCTGTCATTAAACAAACTACAGTGAAATACATTTTAATATTCGTTTATTGGCTATTAATATCATAATAACATGTCTAGAGCTATTTTGAAAAGCGCTTGAAAACTGGTGAAAGCGCTTGGAAAGTGGATGAAAACTTTACATGTTATGCCCAAGTAATATAATATTTAAATAACTAGTTAGGTAGGTAGGTACGTTATATAATAATAATAACTGTTTCAGAAATGCTACTTGTTACTGAACAAAAAATAATTTGCGGTTTCAGTTGAAAGGCGTTAATGGTGTGTTATGGTAGGCTTAAAAATCAAGCGACAGTGACAACGACGCGCGTCGTTGTCGCTGTCAAATGACTGGTTTGTATGGGTTTGTATGGGGAACCAGAAAGACCGAGCGTCGGCGTCGTTGCGACGCGCCACGACGCCGTCACGTTGACAGCGCGCTGGGAAGCTTAGAGTTTGTATGGGATGCGGTCGGGTTTTTCTACAAGACCGCAACGAACGATGCCGTCAAAATTTGCTTGGAAAATAAGGGTACCATTAGTGTAGGCTTAAAAATCAAGCGACAGTGACAACGACGCGCGTCGTTGTCGCTGTCAAATGACTGGTTTGTATGGGTTCGTATGGGGAACCAGAAAGACCGAGCGTCGGCGTCGTTGCGGCGCGCCACGACGCCGTCACGTTGACAGCGCGCTGAGAAGCTTAGAGGTTGTATAGGATGCGGTCGGGTTTTTCTACAAGACCGCAGCGACAACGACGCCGTCAAATTTTGACGGCGTCGTTGACGCGCGTCGTTGTCGCGACGCTTGGAAAATAAGGGTACCATTACAGTCTGAAAATAATAATAAGCTTCTTATGAAAACATTTACGATTTTTTCTACACACGAATACTAAAGTTGCTTGATCACTTTTAAGATAAGCAATTCTAATAAGATCATTTCAAATTTGATTCATATTAAATTGTTATCTTAATGTCATTCCACATAAAATAACATAATAATTTAGAACAAAAATTAATTTTCCCCATTGTACTTACTTAAGATACCCTTAAAAACCAAGCATCGCGGCGTCGCTGTCAATTGACTGGTTTGTATGGGGATACCAGAAAGATCGGGCGTCAGCGTCAACGACGCCGCCGTGTCGCCGTCACGTTGACAGCGCGCTGAGAAGCTCAGGGTTTGTATGGCGCTATCAGTTGATGCGGTCGGGTTTTTCTACAAGACCGCAGCGACCGCCGTCAAATTTTGACGGCGTCGCTATCGCGACGCCCGGTTAATAAGCGTACCCTTGCCTACCGTAGAATGGTTCCGATCCCAAAGTATCTAATCAAAATCATTTTATTGAAAGATTAAACAATAGTATCAATATGTAACTTAGTTTTGCAATTATTTGACGTACAAAACTAAGTAACTTATTAATACTATTGTATCAGTCATTAAACGAACATCTACTTGTTATTCCGGGTCTGAACTGCCTACCAATAAGGATACGAGGACTCTCAAAACTCATTCAAATTCACTTAATTTGAAGCCACTTCACGAAACACAATATACCTACCTACCTACGTAATTAGACTTTAACCACATCTACGTAACTTTCGAGGTGACTCAAAACTTAAAGACTCCGAAATTGAATTTGAAATTTATTTAATTTCGCAAGTTCGCTCTAAAATGAGAGACTAAAGTAAACTGGAGACTTGAATATTACTTAACACTAAAGCTTCCGTTAAAGCACTTTGTGACATTCGGAACGACGTAAAAAGTTTAGCGAAGTAGTATTTTCTTAACTTGGACAAAAAACTTTTTCAACGTTTGATAAAATCTCAATGTTATAAGGTAGATTAGCGGATAGAGAAGTGACTTAGTTAAAAACCAAGTCATGACTTTTTAAAAGAATGATTTTATCGTGAACAATTTTTGAACAATTCGTTCACCGCATAGGTCTTGGAAGTCTAAAGGACCAAGTTATTGATAGGCTGGTTTTGCTAGTAGAAAATCTGATTCTTGCAAAATAACGGGTAGCAGCGGGTGAAACCGCTACGCCTCTTTAATAAAGAATGGGTGGTTAATTAAACAAAATAGAGTAGTAGCTGTATCAAATAAACAAGGTGACTAATGAACACCTGACAATGAAAACAACGCCATTCTAACACTAACGCCGCCAAAATGTAATTACCATTAATTGTTCGTCACAAAGGAGAAATAAATTGAACCGGTGGTGCTCGGATGTTTCATCTTGAAAAGGAATTTTCATTGGAGAGGCCTACAAAAAGAACGTCTTCAATAGAGTGAGAAATGAGAATTTATCAAAGGAATTGATCAACAATTGGAATTGTGTTAAGAAAATTTTTGTCCTAATTTTTTCCTATTTCATCGAATATCATACTAAGAACGTAAGGGTCGAATTGAGATCTTCCTGTTTTTGAACTGTAGTGGGTTAAATCATGTTAAATAAAATTTTGAGTACTTAGATGTCTTGTCTTAAATTTGTGAAAGTTTAAGTCCATACCTACTTAGACGTATTTCAAAATATTTCTGTCAGTTTTACTGCTTTACCGCTGCTTAGAAGTTTTACTGTAGGTAGGAACAGCGTAATCTAGTTTCTCAGCCGTAGACCTCAGTAAATCAGGATATCCTGTGCAAATCAGGACACCTAGGAAAGTCAGGTACATAGTTTGTGAATATTATTTTGCCTGCAATAAAAATAAACAAAACTTTTTTAATAACATTATTACCAGGCAAAAACAGTGTAGAGGCGGAGAGTTTTTTTATAGATAAGGTTATCATGTAAAAATAATCTTGAAAATATAGCCTTTCGGCCTTATCTAAAGCTAGCTAAATATGTCCCTAATAGTCCACAATTTGCACGAGAGCAGCATAATCGTGATTCGCCTAAAACGTAATTTGGGTTGTGATTAACTAAATAGGTTGGATGTGATTATACTCGCGTTATTCTGAGCCGGCGCTGCAAACGAGCCATTCGTGCGAGAAACATTTAGTTAGAGGGAACGGCAGTCAGCCATTATTGTTTTAGTCACAATTTTGATGTAGGGGTACTACAGGCAGTACTATGAGTTGCATGCATTTAAAACTTTAGCGGAATATCTTTGGCGGTTCTCTCATACACATACAACCAACGAATTATAGATGTTCATACAACGAATGCCATTGTAGACATTGCCGCACAAAACTGCAACTGCCACAGCTTATCTTTTGAATTGTGGCTGTCAGGAACCGCAATGTCGTCTCGTTGAGTCCTGTAGAGAGGCCCAGTAGAGGGAGCAGCAGTCAACCGTTATTGTTTTATTCACAATTATACCTAATGTAGATGTATACGACAGCCACATAGTGGGTAACATTGAAAACATGAGCAGAAAATCTTTAGCGGTACTCACACGGATAACGTGGCACATGTCACCGCATCAAATTGCAAATGTCACAAGTTGTTATTAAATAATGACTATCAAAAAACGCAATTTTTCCGGTAAGTTTATGTGCGACTTATTCAGTTAGATGGAACGGCCGGCAGTCATTTATGGTGTTTACAGTAGGTATGTAGCGTAGATGTTACCATTAAGAACTGCGGACTTCTTTTTCTGTGGCTCGTAGTACTGACGAATCGTAAAGAGTTAGCGAGTGTCACCGCTGGCCGCCAGGTAATCTGTAAAAATGTCCAAATCGTCAATTACTTTATTCCTTTCTTTCAATGGTTTCAGACAGTCATTTCCAGTTTTACAATGACAAAACCATAACAAAACCACAAGTCATTCATTTCACTAATGAAACGCTCCCACAAAATGTTGGCAACAATAAATTGATTCGATCTATAAACGACTATAACTTTTACCAAAGAATTTCTAAACATTTTACTCTATCAATTTATATTTCATCCATCAGTTCAGTTCAATGTCACTTTGTTCCGAAATATTGCGAAATGTTTCCAAAATATCGTCGGAAACCATCAGAGAGAAAGTTGTTGTAATAAGTTTGACGTAAAATAATGGCCTTGTACACAAGACAGTTTGTTACCGGAAAATAGCGGGCCGAAACCTGTCAACTAAAAATTATTAGCAATACCTGGATACTTTATTAGTATTAGACCATAGTCTGATGATTTTTCAGTACTCGTGTGTATGGTGCATCTTAGACTCCCGTTCCGCTCTATCAAGTATTTATTACTTTGTGAATTTATTCCCAGTCTGGTCAGTTAGGACATTGCAGGCTGAACCACCTGATTGTCTGAAAAGTAAGATGGTTCCGTGCTTCGGATGGGCACGTTTAGCCGTCGGTCCCGGTTTTCTATCTATGATGGTGGTCGTTACACAACCATGTCAGAGGCCTGCTACTTGCAGTAGGCGGTTGAAAAACTCTGACACCAGGGTTCATCGGGTCGTTGAACGACTCGGTGTCCCACACGAAGACAGAGTTTAAACTCGTGACGTTTTCAGGCCGGGTAAAATCCTATCTTGTGTACAAGGCCACTTAAAACTGGCAAGGTACCTATTTGTACCGCTGTTGGTAGGTATACAACTTGGGCTCCGGATCACGACCCCTCAAATGGGTACCGAAGTTTTACCGTCGAAACAATTTAAATTGACGGCATCTCATTCCGAAAAGAGGAACCGCGTTACAGGAATGCCTTTTCTTTTTGTAACTTGTGGTTTCGTGTTGCGAGTTTTTCAATACATACTTACTAAAGAGGGTTGACATCAGACAGGCGGCCGATCGTAAAATTAAGCCAAATCTTTTTGCAACATGATTTTGTGTTCAAACAAACCATTTTACGCCGACCCTAAGTAATTGGGATAAGATGAAATGTAGTCAGGAAGATCATGATGACTTAACTGCATGAGCCACTGGAACTTATAGATAAATACGTTTGCTGAAAAACGTCATTTACTCATAACATACGTTTTCCAAATCAGTGAAAAGCTTGTACTGTGATCACGATACAAACTTAAAAAAACATCGACTTTAACTTCGTCCCATTTTTACAAAAGCAGGGAAAAGGATCTATTATCGGATTTTGAATCCATTTGGCTTAACGTGAAAGCCATGATATTTATTCCTTGTTATCCCTTCAAAAGATACAGGAGTATCAAATGTAAATACACTAAACAAAAGGAAAAGAAATCAAAAAATATTCGCACAATAAGAGCATATAGTGATGGGACAAAAGATACTGTGGATACCTATATAATGCTACCTTACCTAATGGATTTGTTCAAATAATACCATCATAAGGCGCAAGCTCCACTGAGGAGACGTGCGACGTGACACGTGGGATGACATCTGTCAGACAAGTGATTGTCGGCCATCATCGATGCGACGCGCGCCTTACGTGTGTAGCTTAGTCTCTTTTGTTTCATACATTTTATATCGAAATGGTTTCATACGTCGCAATATCGCATGTTTCACGTCTCCGACGATCGCTTATCTGTCAGATGTCATTTTGCGTCTCGCGTAGCGCGTCTCATCAGTGGAGCTTTCCCCCAAGGCAAAGTAAGCCAAAGAAGAAGAGAAAGTTTATTTAAGAGTTTTACGCAATATTTATTATTTTACGATGGAGACTGGCTTATTAGACAAACAACTGACGAAATAATTAGGTATTTTCATAGAGAGCTGTACAGCAGTGGGAAATAAGCTTAAGGCCCTATTCAAACTATAGTGGTATCAATTTGTTGGCAATTTGTATACTTCAGTCAGAATACCGCGTAAACATGTAGATAGATACCACGTTAGGTCCCCTCAGGTTAAGCGTACTTTCCCTTTAAATCTAGGTACATCGGAGCATTGGAGGGCAAAATGGCCCTAAGTCCCTGTCCGCACAGCGATTTTATCTTGTATGTTTTTCTATAGCCTGAGCGGATGCTAAAATAAAATTATAAAAATTGCGAGAATAATCTTTTTACTTCTTTATACCCACGACGAAACGAAGACGGCATATGAGTTTGGGGTGAGAGAATGTTTGTACGTTTATGCAAACCTATGTTGCCAATTAGCTACAAAACCACTTGTCTGATTTGGATGCAGTTTTTAGTGATGGATGAGAATTCATTAGTGCATGTTCTAAGATATGTATTCCGCGAATATCTCGCCAGGGGACGCTGCAATGAACTGTCGCAGTTTTTTTCAAAAGTTAAATTTAGTTTTTAAAGTTGTTGTCTATTTCCTCAATATAGTTACACTTACTTTATTCTCAGTTACCTACTAACAATTCTGAGAGGCTATGAAAGTTATTTCAATATGAGTTATGTAAACATCTCGTGTTTTCTTCCCTTTATTATTTGAGGTAGACTGGTGAAAGTTATGAATATGAATATGTAAAATTCCTTCTGTGCACACTTCATATTAACAAGGAAGAGTAAAAGTAACGCAGAAAAAGTTTCTCTTTCGGGTATTTGAAAAAATAATAATGTAGGTAAGCAAATAAATGTAGGTACCTACAAAGTAAATAGTGCACAAGCATACATGGTGTAAGAGCAGCTCTATAAATACTGATAGAGAGCATTCAGACCATGAAACTAAACAACTTCCTACACGAAAATATTTCAGTTTCAGTACCTAGACGTAAAAAATGTTTTGACCGTCTATGCAAAATTACGATCAGCTGACTACATTAACAATGGGTAGTAAAAAAAATAACTACAACTCTGGAAACATTTTCTAAAGGGAAATTGATCAGTTTCATGGTTTAACTAAATGCACTCTATCAGTATTCAGAGAGCCCTTACACCCTGTATAGTATTTATCAATAATAATTACTAATAATATATTCCTTACTCAGTCAAAAATATCGACAAGGTAGGCTAATGTTAAGTACAAACATTATGTCTCATTTTACAAGCTTTTACATAACGATTTAAGGTTATTCTGTACACGAAATCGCAACAAAAAAAGTACTTTGTCGTAGTGGATTCTATCTCTTATTTCGTAGGTTGATTACTACGCGACCCACGTCGGAATCCTGGCTCTGAACCTACTACTCACTATTACGAAAGGGACCAATTTTGATCTCGATTTCGCTGAGAAAAATGGAGACTGCCTAACCCTCATCCCGTGAGCTATCAGGGATATAAATTATGCAGATTACGCGTTACAGTTAGTACCAAAAATTCTCATTCTCGAATACCAGATTTAAATTTTATTTTGCTCTAAGAAGACGTGTAACCGACGGTTTCTAGTACTTTATCTGATATCTACGTACTTATAGTAATACAATTTCTCGGTACTTAATGTGATTAAAATGCCTACTTAGTATTGCAAGCACTGCAGCGCGAAGCGATTATATCTCACCGCGGTAGTGCAAAGTGTGCATAAATAAACATTATCCCAGCGTATTAAGTGCTCGTGCACTAAATAATGCTGCTTCTGTAATCTCCGGGACTATTCTTCCTAATCCTCGGGGAATCTTCTGAAATTGAAAACACTGTTTAACATAACATTTTCCATTCTAAAGTATTTTACATTTAGCTGCAACCTACATAAGTTTCTATTCACCTTTACCTGCATTATGCACTGAATGCACAGTGCAAAAGCTGGTAAAGTGGAGCAGGCGGAAGGACGGACACACTTATGCTACTAGTAGTATTCATACATAGCCTTATCACTATGTCGGTTGAAGAGGCTTGTATATTCTAGTATCCAACCAAGCCCCCAAGCCGGGCCTAAGACAGTTTTGCATATACATGAGAATTATTCCACTAACCGACACAGGAGGAGCCCCGTCAAATGCTAAGTTTTATTGATTTATTTTGAAGCAGATGGATGATGTGCTTGTTTCATTTATTTTACAAGTAGATAGATAGATAATTTGGTGGTTTAGTATCAAACAAAATGAAACGGATTTTTGGATTCCTTGAGTGTCATTGGAAGTGCCGACTTCGTAATAACAGAACTATTCACTGATTCTGTGGTGTATCTTCAAAATCTTACATATAAATACACGTTGAGAAATGTATTGAAAATAAATAAAACGATAGGTATTTTTAAATAATATCTAAGCTTATTTTAATAATGATAAGATAGGTATGGTAAGTAAAACTTTTATTCTACCCTTCTACACAATCTATGGAAAATTCTTAAATACTTCTTTTCCTGTGATTGTCTAAGCTATTCAAACATCTGGCCCCCGAGGTCGTTAAAAGGGCTCTTTCAGCTACCACACAGTTGAAGGTATTTGGCAACATAATATCTAACATACATATATCACGCTTTAATCTTTGACAGGGGGTAGACGAAGCTCTAACGGCCGTACAAAATACGCGATCGCAACCGCCACTTCAGATCAAAATTTGAGGGCCGTTACAGAAATAGTTTGTATCAATACTGTATTTTTTATCCACCTAAAAGTATTTCAACTAAACAAAGTATTCAAGTAATCATCGTGCACACTCCACAAAGTTGAAAACAACCTACTGAATACAAAATCTCGCAATAAAACTTAAGCTTCTACGTAGAGGGAATGTGGCCACAGGCAGATACAATGTGTTTTACGACGAAATAAACTGCAAATACGAAACTACGGCATGATTGACAATGTACAGTTGCCTCCATAAATGTTAAGAGGCACTTGAAACCCAATTTATTTCAAATATCAAAGAGTGTTCATTGTGATTTAAAAATAAAACGGCAAATTGTAATCAAAGATGGGCAAAATGTAGTTTGCATTAATGGATTTAATTTAAGTGCTGCTACTAATGCCTAATTATTTTATAGTGCTTAATTATTATTTAATTACCTTTCACGAGTTAAAACTTAAATAAAGTTAAAGTAAAAAGTGCCATTCCAATAAAACAGAACTAAAAAGAAAAGGAAGGTTTTATTGCTAATTTACCTAATTAATATGTAATGACTAATGAATGATAATAATCCAACAATTTATTTTCTATTTTTGAAACTAGATATAACTTGCGCGGATAAAGAAGAGATCCCGAATTGGCAACATTATTGGCTTCTCTATCATTTATGTGACATATGAGCAGGATGTCAACAATAATATATCTTATCTGCGCAAGTTGTAATTAATTACCTACTCAATTTAGTTTGAATACAGAGTGTGTAGGTCTCATGCAATTATCAGGCGAACAGTACCTAGTACTAGAATTACGCCATGATTGACAATGTACACAGTTGATTTGCTGTACGCGGTTGATTTAGGTGTTCCGCAAGGCAGGTATTGACTATTGATGTGTACCACAGGTAGAACTGTGAACGCCTCATTCAGTTTGATGCTGACAGATTTGCTACCGAATGGATTTCCAGTATTTGCCGCATTTCCCGCGTTTAGTGTTGCCGCTCGATAGTGGACTATCGATTGTAAAATGATAGACAATCGATAGTATTCACTATCGTTCAACTATCGGTTGTTTATCTATAGTATCGATACTCGATAGTTCAAAAATCAATACTATTAACTATCGATTGTGTCAATACTATCGATAGTTTTTGAACTATCGATAGTCTAAATCTATCAATAGTATTAATACTATCGATATTTTTGGCCAATCGATAGTCCAATAACTATCGATAGTATCGATACTATCAATAGTATAGCACCTCGATAGTATCGATAGTTATGTATGGGACTATCGATTGGCCAAAACTATCGATAGTATCGATACTATCGATAGCATTGCACCTTGTCGATAGTATTTTGAACTATCGATACTATCGATAAGCCTATCGATTGTAAAGGCCTTAATGAATGAAAACTATCGATAGTTCGGCAACACTACCCGCGTTTCCCCAACGGTTGCAGTGAATTCGCGTTAGTTTAGCACAATATTGAAATGTTTAGCGATGTTAATAGCTCATTCGTGCGCGTAATGGGCAGTGTGAATACCGTTGAGTGGACCTATTTAGGGTGTGTTGCTTGTATGTTGACGTCAGTGTTTTAAATTACAACGTTTGAAAGTAATTAAATTGTTGTCATGGCTGTACCACAAATTAGGTACGGCTACGGTTTTCACCACACCATACTATGATGGACACTTTCCAAAAACTTGCAAAATTTTGACCTATTTAGGGTGTGTTGCTTGTATGTTGACGTCAGTGTTTTAAATTATAACGTTTGAAAGTAATGATATTGTTGTCATGGCAGTGCCACAAATTACGTACCTACGGCTACGGTTTTCAACCATACTACCTACTATAACACCACACCATACTATATTGGACTATTTTCGAAAACTTGCAAAGTTTTGACGTATTTAGGGTGTGTTGCTTGTATGTTGACGTCAGTGTTTGAAATTATAACGTTCGAAAGTAATGAAATTGTTGTCATGGCTGTGCCACAAATTACGCACGGCTACGGTTTTCAACCATACCACTTAACCCCATACTATGTTGGACCATTTCCGAAAACTTGCAACATTTTGACGTATTTAGGGTGTGTCGCTTGTATGTTGACGTCAGTGTTTGAAATTACAACGTTTGAAAGTAATGAAATTGTTGTCATGGCTGTCCTACAAATTACGCACGGCTACGGTTTTCAACCATATCACTTAACCCCATACTATGTTGGACCATTTCCGAAAACTTGCAACATTTTGACGTATTTAGGGTGTGTTGCTTGTATGTTGACGTCAGTGTTTTAAATTATAACGTTTGAAAGTAATGAAATTGTTGTCATGGCTATGCCACAAATTACGGTTTTCAACCATACTACTACTATAACACCATACTATGTTGGACACTTTCCGAAAACTTGCAAAATTTTTACGTATTTAGGGTGTGTTGCTTGTATGTTGACGTCAGTGTTTTAAATTATAACGTTTGAAAGATATGAAATTGTTGTCATGGCTGTATCACAAATTACGTACTGCTACGGTTTTCAACCATACTACTATAACACCATACTATGTTGGACAATTTCCGAAAACTTCCAAAGTTTTCCCCGCAGGCAGAATTTGAACCTGCGACTTTTGGTATTAGTACTGCCGGCACCTCTACCGACCTGGCTACCGTGGCTCAATCGTAGCCTGTGAAATAATGAAATGTGTGTTGTAGGCCATAGCGCTTGGCAAGGCTTCATCTAGCGGGATAATTTTGTTACTAATCTCAATATTAATAATTTGAATTAAAGTGGGTATTAATGTTTTTACGTACAAAACTGTTCAATAACAACAGTTAAGAAGCAATATTCAAAACTGTACTTTAATTAAAATCGTGATTTATCCCGGTTTTTAACCTACTGCTTCAGAACGAGGATTATGTTTTTACAGAATATGGTTAAAATTTCTGTCTTCAACCTTGATATAAGTACTGTGTTGCTTTTTGATAAAAATGTTGGTAGCCCTACGGCGCGCGGAGTCTTTTATTTTAAAACCGTGCCTCCTAGTTTATCCAAACAGAAGTTTAATAATAGGCAAATTTTAGCCCGCGTGGTTTGGCATTGTGTTATCTTTTATTATGACTCATGAGATGGGACAAAAGCCAGCGTGTCGTGTTTATTCGGCCACTAGTGGGTTGGCTCTTTGTTTTGCTATTATGTTACGTACGGGTGGAACAAGAAATCTAATTTACCGCTCAAATTCGCTGGTAAAGCTCTGCAAGCTTGCTGGCATAATTAAATTTTCACCGTCAATATGCAAGGTTCTAATTTCACAAATTAATTAACTATGTCAAAAATAATATTCATGATTAGTATCTTTAAACATTGTTTAGAATGTCGGTTTTTATATGGGGAATTATGGTAGGCTTAAAAACCAAGCGACAGCGACAACGACGCGCGTCGTTGTCGCTGTCAAATGACTGGTTTGTATGGGGAACCAGAAAGACCGAGCGTCGGCGTCGTTGTGGCGCGCCACGACGCCGTCACTTTGACAGCGCGCTGAGAAGCTCAGGCTTTGTATGGGATGTGGTCGGGTTTTTCTACAAGACCGCAGCGACAACGAGGCCGTCAAAGTTTGACGGCGTCGTTGTCGCGACGCTTGGAAAATAAGGGTACCATTATAATTTGTATGCATCTAATAGATGCAAAAAGAGCCAAGCAACGGACGCTACGTGTGGGTTCCGCCTATGAATGTAAGTATTCCACGTCCGATTAGACTACAATTACTATCTCAACACGTACTACGGCGATATCTACGCGATCGTAAGCAAATTTCCTTACGTGATCTGAAATTCTAGCTTCTACAAACATCTTGCGAGTGTACCTACTCTAACTTTAGACGATTTCTTTCGGGAATGAAACGACTAGGCGACAAAGGGACTCGAGAATTTCCTGTTTCTTACAATTTTAGGCGATGCCTGACAACCTGTCACGATTTTTCTGAAACAACCCTCAATTATTTGTCGGACGTGGCGAAAGCGACTGTAGGTATATTGTAGGTAAGCGTTCTGCCTAGCCGGCAAGGGATAAAGCCGTGATATATGTGTGAGTGTGTGTGTGTGAGTTTGAAACGACTTACCTAATGATTAATTTAACTAACAGTCACCTCGTCCTTTTATGCAATTTTGATCTAACATATTGAAAATACAGTGTTTGTGCCTGCCTACCTATAACCAGAAGAATTTCTATTGAACTATTAATATGTGGCTCGATCTTTTTAATTTTTTGTTAGGACCCGGTTAGGTGTCTGCAAAACTGATTTATAATTTTCCGTTTTCATTTTTACATACACACATCTATTCCCTTTTAGGGTAGGCAGAGCGTAAACGGCGTTTCCCTTTTTTTTTATACTTCAAAGCTTTTGAACAATTCCTTGTATTAAAGTAACTTCATTATCCAGTATTTATCTCTTTGAATTTCCAAACCTTTTCCGAAAAATGATTGTAATATTAGGATTTAATAGGTAGGTTTATTTTTTGGCAAAAACATTTACTTTAGCTTGGAAATAAACATTATAACATTTTGTGAAAATGAACAACAATAACGTGAATATAATTTATTTGTAGTACTTTTTCGAAGCAGTCAATTATTTTCTCCATCTCTTCCAAGTATTATTTTTTTATTTTCTTCAGATCTTGTTACATTGATTGCTTGCTTATTTGCTGAACAGATGTGTACTGGGCTACGCGATGAGCTCAGAATTTATGTTTTAATCCAATAATATTTTAATTTCCAAAGGATGTTTCTGTAGGTACTTGCTTACAAACATTTTACATCTAAGCGGAGTCAACGACGTTAATTGGTCGGATAGTATAGGTGGTATAGGGCAAGCTCAAGGTGCAGCAGATAATCATCAAATTATTTCTGGGACTAAACCTAACTTAAAAAGGTGGTGGCCCTTGTGCCTCTTTTTTTCATTGCCAGCTACTGACAGCAAAACTTTAACGAGGAATATGCCATTGATCTAGTTTGGGACTAATTACAGCGTGGTACAACTAGAGCAAAGTAATGGATTAAACAAGTCTTGGATAAGTTGCCCCTGTTTGTTGATGGTCTGTTTACGAGCCCAGTTTTAGTGCTAAGAAGGCTTTGCAAGAAGGGTCCTAAATTGTGTAGGAACCTGGCTAACTCGGTAAAAGCTTAGCGCACAACTAGAAACACACGGTAACGTCCGTTTGTGCGTCTTTCTTCGATTTTCCACCTTATTTTTATGCAAATACGGTTTACGTCTCATTTTCAATTTATGAGAAGAATATAGCGCTGTGAGTGAAAATTCCAATACATTATGTCAAACATTGGAGTAACGCTGGACTACCAAACGGGACGGAACATGCGTTGCTCGAAGGTAGGGAGGGGAATCGAATGAATGACGCAGACGCATAAACGAACGTTGCGTGTATTTCTCGCCTCATTCTTTCAAGGTAAAACTTGATGTACGTAGGTACCTAGTTCCACCTGATCAAACTAATGTACCATTAGGTATATTCCAGGTTTCTAACTGATCATATTTATTATCCGAAAAGTGAGAAGAATCTGTCTTTATTAGACCACATTATGACCGGCGGTATCTGCTATCTACCATGACTTATTACTTGGACAACGGTTTCTCCACGATTTGAGTCCTGTATTACAGTAAAAAAAAACATCAAGTATATCGGAGGAAACGTAAAATCTACAATAACAATAAACATTATTGATAATCCAATAAATGTAGTGCAAGTCGCATCGCATTGTAAGGCACAAGCTCCTCACTGGACATCAGCGATTGTCAGCCGTTGTCGATGCGACGCGCGTCTCACTTCTGCAACTTTATCTCTTCTGTCTCATACACTTTATATGGCGACGGGTTCAAGCACTCGATATCGCACGTTTCACGTCTCTGGAGATCACTTGTTTGACATATGCCATCCCACGCGTCATGACGCACGTCTCTTCTGTGGAGCTTGCCCCTAAAAAGGTGTTTGACATTAACATTACAGTGTGGTGTGATCATAATTCATAACATAAGATACGCCGAGATGCGATGTAAAAGATATATTGTACGAGATTTGACAACTCGCACGAATTCATATTTATAGGACTTATATACTTACTCATATTTATAGGATTTATAGGACTCGGAATTCTGTGACTATAAAAATTACCTAAAACAACTGCTACCTAAAACAGTGGATATCATGATCAGTTTTCTATAACAATCTTGTTACAATACGGCCTTAACTAGAAAACACTTTGACCAAATTAAGATTGTATCCTTTGAATCGCCACGATCAAATTTAATAAAAACTGTTTTCAAAGGGAACTTCCGGCGAACCGAAAATCAAAATCATTTTTGAGAAGTGAATGAGCGTTTTACAAGTGGGTACTCACTGTAAACGAGTTCAAAAGGAACCACGCCCGTCGGGATATTGAATTTGAAAAGATTTAGGTTCTTTTGGAGAGCGTCAAACAAAATCTCTCTACCTATTCTTTGCCGTCAAATGAAAGGCTTTTTCATACCCTCACAGGAATGTGACGAGAACAATAGCAGTGAATTGACGGTTTACAGTTGGGGACTACCTATTTCTATTGCGAGGGTCAAAAGCTTGAAGTGGGAAGGTTTTAATGAAATTGAACTTGTTTTTATCAAAAAGGAAGGATAGGTGGACAAAAGAGCAGTGAATAGTTGTGTGGCTATTAAGATTTCTTTTACATTTTAACGTTTGCAGTGCTGTCAACTATGTATTTTATGTATAATAAAAAATAGAACTTTTGTAGATGGCTTAAGCTTATCATCTAAAAAGACTGACAGTGAACTAATCTGAAAGTTCCTACCGATATAGCTGCGGGCCGGCAGGGCCTTCAAACACAGAAATACTTCAGTACCTAATATTTGAATACATCTTACAAACCATTATTCGTAAATCTAGTTACCATCTCATGTCGCATTGTTTTTCTTTCTTGCACTAGATTATCTTCAAAAATGTACTCTCGCCAACAATCCACCTCCCATGTAAGAGACCAACTTGTGGTGGATTTTCATACAAAACTAAGAAAAACTTAAACTTGAATGGGTAGGTTTTTGCTGCTGATAACCTAACTTTTGGTTAGTAATACCGTGTTGCTTTATTCTTACAAGTTGTTTTTATTTTTATACAATGTTTTCATAAACTAATTGTGATACTTAGCAACATACCTAGTATGCAGATGCAGCATGACTAATAGACATTATTAGACACAATTTAAAAAAATCGAGTTATATCATTACCTAGCTGGAACAGCGCTACGATTTCAGGATTCTCTTATTTTTTTTTTATTTTTCCTTAATCCCCAAATAATAAATTATGAGATAAACAGAAATCAAGATGTGATAGTAATATTTGACCTTGTATCATTATTTTTTATGCTATATTCTTATAGTAAAACAAGTTTCTATCGCGCGGAGAAAGTGACCTTACTAGATTTGATAAAAAGGAAATTCTCCAGCGTCAACTAGAGCCATCGTCTCGTATCGGATATACATTGAGCCGAAACGAAGTGCGCGCTCCTTAGAGTATACATAAGCAAGCTATAGTATAGAGTGCGGGTGTCGCTGCGGTCTATTGTAACTAGCGTAAGCCAAAGTTTTATAGATACTTACTTACTTCAAATGTAGGAGAAATATGAGGTGTCAAAAATATTGCCAATATTTTATGGGTTGAACCAGTCTATCAAACTGAACAACTTTTCCTAAGAAACATAGGTCGAAATATGAAAAAGAAATTGGACCTTTTTATGGGAGGCCATAATTTTTTCGGTTAATATTTTACGTACTAAGATGTAAAATAGAGTTATCACTGTCGTCGTTTTGCTACTGATGGACAGAGAAATTATGTTCATACCCGTGCCAACAGCTCGTACCTGACTAGGCGTACTTTATAGCTTGCTTATATTATACTCTCAGGCGCGCTCTATTTTCTGGCCGTGCGTAAATATTGTATCCAACTTCGGCAAATAACAAGGAGAAAGTAGCTGTTTATTTATGCCAGCGAGAGGACGCGTTTGATTTTGCCTTAGTTTTTTCAAGACCTTTTTATGAAGTTTGTTTGTTCAACTCTGTTTTCATATATTTTTAAGTAAGTACATATTAAACTGAACAATAGTACCTAGGATGTCAAAACAATAGTTTGTAGGCTCTATTTTCTAGCTGTGTGCTATTGCATCCAACTGCTAGACAATAATAAGGATAAAGTAGTTGTTGATTTATGCTAGCGGGAGAACGTGTTTGATTTCACCTTTAGTTATTTATAAAATGTCAGCGACATGAATTCGACTTTCGTTTTTTTTGTCTAGATATTTTTTATGAAGTTTGTACTGAATCCCGTGCCGTGAGATTTCGGCTTGGAACAGTATCATTCTAATCCAACCTGTGGGTGACGTTAAAAGCGACTGAGGGTTATATCCAACCCAGGAATGGTCAGCACCGATACTTGGATCGAGCCCAGCATAGGTAGCACTGACAAGGCACATGACGTAGCGGCCAGAAAAATGAGTAGGGCCATTTCTCAAAAAATTGGCCGCACAACCTGTGCATCAGTTTACGTCAGATATTTTTTATATTTATGCACCCAGCTGATAACTTTTGCCATATTCGTTTTTAAACACAGTTCTTACACAAAGGCCATGTGTATATAATATCGCTCGAGGTATATAATATACTTTTATTCTGATTTTTACGTATATTTGGTCGCTAACCTGCGTGTCTTTTCACGATGTGCTTAAGTTTAAGCATTAAAAAAATATATTAATGCGCAAAAATAAAATATTCTACCAAACGTTTCTATTTACGTATATCCATAGGAGAAGAATCACACAATATAATAACCTAATATTCATTATTCATAACATAAAATATAATTTAAAGTTTTGTACGAACATTTTTGTCGTTAATCTGCAAATGTGAAAACACGATCGTACCGCGGGTACCACTTCACCTCTCCCGTCTCACTCTGCAACACCTGAACCAGCCATTCACTAGCAAACATCTGCTGAGAGAAGGCCTTGTCAGTTGTTCAGTTTCCGGAGAAAAGGCGAGCTATATATCGGATTCTGGAGTTTGTAACGGGTATGTAGTCGTTTTTATGCCTCTTTTATGTAAAAAACTATGCTACCCGTTGCACTCATTTCAAGTTATAATGTGTAAAATAGTGTTTGCTTTAATGTGTCTAAGTGAGCAATCCTTGTACAAAATGGTTTTCCTGTGATGACGAAATAACTGCTATTTAGTCGTTAACCTGCCGGTCGTTCACCTGTCTCAAAAATGCAGGTGAACGACCAAATAGCAGGTTAGCGACAATTATCATACAAATGTGTTATTAATAATATGAAATAAATGATCTAATTCATTGCTTAATATTTTACTAATTTGATAAAAGTAGTCCCAAATTTATTAAACAATAATTTTAGAAGAGTTTTTCTAAAAAACATTGAATTTTTCATAGAGATACTTTATTATACTTATTAAAAGTTTGATTTAGTTGAAGTGCAAAAATGTTCATATGTGTGCTGTACGAACTTAAGTTACTAAATGATTAGGTATTTTGTGTTTTTATTGCTGATAAATTACAGCCCGTACCCGTAGTCGTTAACCTGCTGACGTTACTTAGTAAATTTGTACTAAAATGTCGTTAACCTGCACCTATTGTCCTTAACCTGGCGACATTGTCGTTCACCTGCCTCCCTCGTAATTTAGATTGCCCATATTTCCTAAAGTAATGAAAAAAATTGCTTCCCTCCACTAAATATGTAATAAAGAACCATTAGTCTAGCTAGCAAGATATTTTTTTTCGCGAAAACACGAACTTTTTAAAAACACGCAAAAATGAAATCTTGCGGCCAATTTTTTGAGAACTGTCCAATGTTAATATTGTATTGATTTCTTTGCTCATTGTTCAATTATAAATATATTTTTATTAAATAACTAATACTATCTAAGTTCAATCATACAATAGTACTTAAATTGTAGTTCAAGTTAAGCAAACAGTTACCCCAACTAAGTGCCTATTACCTAGTTAATAGCCAGTTGTATGATTTTCTAAATCCAAAATTATCTAGCTATAATTGAGGAGCACCCACTTTAACTTACTCAAATATTTGTTTCCCTAATTCAGCCTCAAAATTTTCTTATTTGTCATCATAAATGTGAATGTTGGAATAAATGTGAATAAATTATTCTAAAGCAGCCAGGGACTGGAATAATATTGACATATCATTTAGATGTACGGGGACTATAATTTGTAATTTTGAGTTTGAGTGGGTAAAAAGCTCTTAATTTACCTTTCTAACAGGATGTTTAAACGTGTAGGACGAAGGCACGCGTGAAAGGCAAATCGTAATTACATTTCATAGGTATCTAAACAATCTTTGTCTATAAAATAGGGAATATACAGAAGGTCACCTCGCCACTTTTCCCGGACATTTATGCCTACATTTTAGGGTTGCTACTTTTATCCGGTACCTGGGTGAAAAATACTTAGGTATATTACTTACATTATATCAAACTTACACTATAAAGCACTATAGAAAAATATTTTCAATTGCAAGTCGTCACTGACGGCTATTGACACTCGATACAAGCCGGTTCGAAACGGTTCGATTTCGCGTGTAAACGATAGCGTGACATTTCCTTGTAGTTGTCTCTCTGTATTGGGCGCCGGCCAATACTAACTTTGTGCTTATACTAATATCAAGTATCCGATAGTTTATGTACATGTCTGTTACCCCTTCACTCTCTAATGTCTTGATGGTTTTAGAATTAATATGGTAGGTACACATAATAGAGTACAAGAAACATGAAATAAAACATACATAGACTAGGTACTTTTTGATACAGAAAAACTTGCTATTCTCACAGGAAAACTGAAAACAGCTGCATCTAAAATGATCTAAATCTAAAATGCGCCGTCATCAACAAAGAACTAACACATCAGGTCATACTTTCAGCATCTAACTACACTGAACATTTTGTTACTTAAGTACATAAAACTACTAAGTTTAATAACCTGGTTGCCAGGTAGGCACCTAAAAGAAATAAGAAAGAAAAAGGGTACCTTCCATACCCACAAAGGTTGTTGCTACGTAAGATAAGTACCGAGTGTCAACAAAACTGATTACATTCTCTACCTATCTCAGACCAGCCAATCTTCTGATATGATAGATACGGTTTCACATTGTCACTATGTCATACACAGGTGGCTGACTCTTAAAAGGTCTGATTGATCTCTTCTTGATTGGTTATTAATATGATACTGTACACTTCTTATGAATACCTACATCTTAAAATAATACCTAGGTAAGTTCATAAAAAGTTAAACTCGGTGCTTTGGTGTTTGTAGTTACCTAGACCGACCTACCGTATAATTCATTAAGATTAGGTGTATTAAAGGATTAAAGGTATTACGTAGATTAAGATACAAGTAAAATTACTTTTTTAATTGCAAGATGAAAAAGTCTTCCTCTCTCCCAATATTGTTGTGCCCAACAGGGTCCATGTAATACACGCCTTACAAACTGTATTTTCTATCACCTATATGTAACACATGGTATGCAATAAACTTTTGAGTATTGAGTACCGTATTGTACTTTACAATCATTTGCTATAAACAAATTTTAAAAAGTATTTGTATTAACTTTATAAAAAGTTTATCACACAGGTAATAGGTAGGTTTATGTATAGAGACGAATGCTTTCAGTTTTATTCAATAGAATACAAATGGGACATATTTTTATTTTCATGACAAAAATTGCCTGAGTTTTTGTGTTAGCCGTTTTATAGTAAACAATAAAATATTGTCATACAGCTTTATCATCTCGTAAAGTGAAATGAAATAATACAAAACAGAAACACAGTTTTTTTATTCCGGGTTGTTTTTTCATATACCTACCCGTCCTCAAGGCTTGCGGGACAAGTAAATGTATTACAGTCTATGTGGCTGTGCTGTACATGTCTATAAAAAATCTATAATATTTTTTATTGTAGACGTAGTACAGATACCAAATTGTTCAATTTTTTTTACCTCTTGCCCGCAGAAAACCGCAGTTGCAAAAACAAATTCATCATCATCATCTCCATGCCCTTGTTCCAAATCAGTAAGAGTTGGTGCAACATGTTTTGTTAGAACACAAAATCATTTAGGAAAAGGATTTGACAGTGGCAAGATGCACAAACAAAGCATCGTTAATATATTTCCTCTGAAACTCAAGAAAGCTTGCGTATATTTTGTTATTTAATAATCACTAGTTACAACATATCGTACACAAAAGAGTCTTTGAACGGAATATTCCCGTAGGTAATTGAAGACATTAATGAAGCCAATGAATAGTTGTTACTAATAAATGTTACTAATATAATTAATGTTCATTAATATTTAATCTGCCCTCGGCTGTCTGAACCGCAGATACTTGTGAGTTTAATGTGTGTGGGTGTGTAGGAAGTACCTATTTACGACAGGTAGGTAACTAATGAGATAGCAAACTTGTTAATACATATACACTCCACCACCGTAAGCTAAGGTGGGTAGTCGTATCTATGGTTAGGTGCTAAAGTGACTAGAAACAACTCGTTGAACGTTGTAGTTACTTCTAAAACCCGAAACCTAAAATAACTTTGCATAGCCCTGAAAACTAAGTGAAACGTAGACTAGAGAGCAACCGAGGCCGACATTTAAACGCTCCCTCCAAAATGTGGAATAATATTTCTTACCTAGAATCGAAAGCTGGTGTCACACAAAGATCAAGATTAGCAATTAAAAACGGCCGGAGATGTGAAATCAAGCTACTGAAGCATTTTAATCACGCTTTACGGCCGCGTTTCATTTTTATCGCCTCAATAAACCATCTGACAGTTCTAATTGACGTGACCTGCCTGACGTGTCGCAGGCGTGACTTCATTTACAAACATAATTACATTTGGAGGTTCATTTGAATTTAAGCTGCAAAAAAACTTGCTGGTTTACCTTAATTTTTTGGACAATGGTTCAGTGTTATGGGCTGGTTCATCTTTTTATTGTACCTAACTAAAAGGTAGTCCTAATAAATATAAATATAAATAAATGATTTAAGCTTATCTTATCATCACATACTGTTTTTCAACCTAGAGCTGTAATCTTTTTGTGAATTATTTTATGGAATTGAAAAGAGATGTGATAATTATTATAATAATATTGAAGATCTATTAGTCCTTCTTTAGTGACAGCAAAGAAGTTCTTCTTCTAAATTTAAGAAAGTGGGTCTTGTCGGTGGAGCACATGCTTTCCATATTACTCATTCGATCAGCTAATTCATTCTGGTTAATTCAAAAATTCTGTTAGTATACCCACAAATTAGGGAAACGGCGCGCGGGGCGCCAAACCAGATGGCTCACTCAGTTCTAGCGACGATTTTGATGCTTTCTGACTTTAACCGGAAATAACCGGAATCGCAGGGGAAGTCAGGAAAACTAAGAAGGTGGTTGACATGAACGTCATATTTCTTGGATTTCAAATTGGCTCGGAATCATATGACATTCTTTATCAGATTTTGCTGTTTTGATATCTTTATAGAGGTAGGTACAATGAGTTTTTTTACAGTAGCAACCATAGAATTGGTCTATGGTAGCAACCATGGCTATGTAACAAGTGCCGATCGCGAAAATCCGAAATAGGGCCCGGTGAACCTTCTGTAAACTTTCTATTTTGTGGTATATATTATAACCTACCTTACCCCGTAGGGCTATTAGATCAACAAAACATTTGCAATTTCGCTCAATAATCCATGTGACAGTTTGACATGCCTAATTGACGTGAGCTGACGTGTCGCGGGCGTGACTTAATTACAAGCATAATTAGTGCGACTGAACTTTTAATAAGATGGTAATTTGCCGTCGGTAATTCGTGTTTCGTGAAAGTAACTGAATTAATGTTTCGGTAAATAATTCAAGTTTTTTATAAAGTAGATTATGCAGTAAACAGAAAAAAAACATCAACTTGAATAAAGTTAAAGTGGTATAATGTTTGAAAGTTGTTGCAATTGGTAAAAATATTTCTATAACGGATTCGGCCAAAAATTAATCAAATTTCCGCAAGGAATATGAGGTTAAAATATGAAAACTATTACTTCTATCCTGTGTTTTTTGGGTAATGGTTATTCAGTTGGTTTAGCTAAGTACTTTTCCTTGTCATTTCGTGTTTTGAGCCTACCTATTTTATAATCCTTTATCCTAAAGGTTGATCAATAAATAAGCTTAAAACGAAACTGACAATCAATTTGGCTAAAACAAACATCACTTTGACGTCATAAAAAAAAACTACCTACCTTCCACTAACTACAACTCGCAAATGTATCGTTTTATTTTATGTTTTTGGAATTTTGTTTGACGGAATTCACTCGCCGAACTAATGTTAGAATTCCAGCTAGGATTTGTGGTGGTTTGGGCTCATGTAAACCAAATTCTACGTTAAGCCGCTACGGCGTAGCTGTATGCTACGCGCGTAGAGGTATGCTACATACCTTTTTTCTGTGAGTATAATCATGTGTGTGTAACAAGTAGGTAATCCTACTAATATTATAAAGGCGGATGTTTGTGTGTGTGTTTGTTACGACATCACGCAAAAATGGCTGATTAGATTGACATGAAACTTTGCAGAAATATAAAAGGGCATCTGGAATAACACATAGGATACTTTTTACCACGGAAAAATGTCTCATTCCCACGGGACCCCGCATTTTCCAATATTTTTGAAATAGGTGGCGTGACTGAGCCGATTCGCGTTTTAAACATTTTCGCCGAAAACTAACAGCGACATCTCTTGGCGAATAATGCTTTTATTCCCGCGGAGTAATGGGTTGCAGCGGGTGAAACCGCTGACGGGCAGCTAGTAAATTATAATACTTCGTCGTTCATCCCATAAACTATATTTGATCTTCATAATATATTACACCATTTTCCAAATATATGTACATTTAATTTTGAAAAGTGAAAAGGAAAACACAATACTGTTTTCAAGGTACTCGTACCACCAGCTTCGAAAACTTTTATCATGTCACAGAAATATATTGGCGAGACAAGTTATCGTCGAAATTCTCTACCCACAAGAAGCCAAATCTTATTCACTTTAATATAAAAAAGTGAATCACAGACTATAAAGAAGCAGATCTTTATAACTCCCCGTTCTCTCCTAAGAAAACCGAGATGTAAGCCAGCGAGCGCCCCTAACCCTCCGAGAGTTACACAAATTTGACTCAAGTTTACTGAAGGCGGCTTTTCTTACAAAAATATCTATTTTATTCACGAGAAATACGAGGAATTCGATCAACAATAAATAATAGGAAGCTTTGAAAGTTTACTGCCATACGGAAAACGGAAATCATATTTCCTTGGCTTCATAAATAGACATTACTATGAATAGTAGGTAGTTATCTAGTGGGATATTAAACTCCTTATTCATAAATCATTAGATGCTTCTTACAACTTATTTTATTATACGAGCTATACTAGGAGCTTTTATTCAACTGAACTAAAGATAAGCCGGTAAGCTCCCATACAAATCTTGGCTGCCGCCTGTGCCAAGACAAGTAACAACTGAATTGAACCTTTGGGATCCTAAGTAATAAAAACACATAGTCACATTTACGCGAGCCTACCAAAAAACTACAGTCATCAGTCGTTTTCACATAAGCCGATACAGACTTTTTAAAAGCATCTTTAATGAATTTCTGTGGGTGCGGGTGTGTGTGACAGTGCTCTTTTTCACGCTTCTCTTCATCTGGACACTTACATTAATCATCACACCTTGATTCATCCATTAATGTTATGGGTTTTTACTCAGCAAAAACAGGAGCAAATAGCATGTTTGAACGGTTGTGGCACAGGGCAACTCCAAAACACTGACTTTTTCATGTCCCTGCAATATGTTTTTCAGGAAAGAATACCTATGTATTAGTAGATAATGACTTCTTTTGATTAAGGATAAAAATGATAGTTTTTTATTACCCCTGGTATTGTATCTTATGTGCTGTTACCAACGGCTGTGTATGTAATATAGTGTAGTATGTAAGTAAGCAATAAAAACTGCCAACATAACTTTTCCCGAACAACTGTGCCATTTCTCAGCGCGCGGTTCCGGTGGCTGATGTATGAAGCTTGTTAACATCCTGCGTGAAAACATTATGGCGCTATCATATCACCGGAGATATATTTTTGTGGAATGTGTATTTGTCAGATAGATTACTATAGGAAACGCGGTAATGCGTGCTCGGTAAATTGAACGGACTGTTTGCTTCATCGTTTTCTGCTCTGTGGGATTATTGTGTAATGTTTCGTCTATTTTTGGTTCGCCAATATATTGTTGCTCAAAAAGCTGATGGTCCATTTTCATTAGTCAAATAAATAAAAAAAATAAAACAATGCCACGTCGAAACGCACAAAATGTAATTGAAAGGTATGTTCTCTTTAACCTCTCACGTAGGAACGTGACAAAAAATCAACATTTCATTTCATCAGAAACAGAGTGTGCAAGTTCGGTGCATGTATTCTGAAAATCTGCTTTATATTTCGAAACTGGGCGACGGAAAACTACAATTTACGGCTAGTAACCTCGTTAAGGCACGTGGCTGGATTTTCACTTTAAAATATTATTTTATTATTAACTACCTACGTAAATTTTCTGAGTAATATATCACTTAAACACATTTCAGGTTTATGAGAGTTGATGACGTTTTAAGTGGCTCAGCTCAGAGATAATGTTTGTGAAAAATGTGAAGGTAGGTAGGTATGTATAATGGGAATGTACGGTCGCGTTCAAAAGTGGAGACCATGGCCTTCATTTAAGGATTGATATAACTTTTCATCCAAAAATAGAATTGTATTAAAAATTTATATTCTGATAAAGTTCAGTAAACTCTATTAAAATATTTTTTTATGTAATCCTATTTCTGGATAAAAAATTATATCAAACCTTAAATGAAGGCTATGGTCTCCACTTTTGAACACGACCGTATATAATGTTAACAAGTTAGAAGCTCGAATATTATTACAACACATTTAAGATGTACCCACTTGTATAATTTAAAACAGACCTTAAATACTATATAGGGTGAAATTTTACTAGTGACCGATATCGAAAACTCAGAACCGGCTGGTGATAAGGAACAACTTTCCCCAAGGAACATAGGTCGAAATACGAAAAAAAATTTTTGACCTCCCATAGTATATCAAATCAGCTGATCGGCAATTTTGTATGGGAGGTCCAAAATTTTTTTTCGTATTTCGATCTATGTTCCTTGGAGAAAGTTGTTCCTTATCACCAGCCGGTTCTGAGTTTTCGCTATCGGTCACTAGTAAAATTTCACCCTATATGTGTGAGCAACATTTTTGTTCATTGAACATTACCTATTATTAGGTAGGTATCATTCAATCTTAGTAATATACCTTTTAATAACATCTCATTTTATTATCAAACAAGTCAACGTTTAACTTTAACACTACTGTTTAGACTAAGCTAGTATTTCGCGTCTTAAAATCAAGACAAGACACAAGAAACTTTTCTTGTAAAATATAGACGATGAATGAAACTCCGATACTTAAACAGCAGAAGCTGATAAAACAGAACTTCGCAACGACCAGCAACTTTGCCACGTTCAATTTGTACTTCCGTGGCCAACTCTCACAGGAGTTAGGCCCACTTCGCCACAGTCTCGGTTCGTCACATGATGTACGAGTCCCAACTTGACACAGCTTTTATTGGAAAAAACCACAGTTCGTAACAACTTATCTTAATCTTCTAAACAGTTAGACGAAAATAGCTAGGGGTACTTGCGACGGGCCGGAGCCTCAAAATTAAATTGTAAATTACCAGTGGCGCTCCCAATGATTGCACCCGCTGTTAATCGTTTTCTATAATCGTTAATAGAACTTTTCCCGGCATATTCTCTATCAACTTAAATAACATATGAGACTTTGTGTGGTTTAGGAGGAGTTAGCGGTGTCCATAACAGACAGACAAAAAAAACGCAAAAACTTACCATTACCCGACTGTCTCAGAAGGAGGGTTATGTTTTTCGAGAGTATGTGTGTATATTATGTATGTGGACAAGAAATTCTTTTTTTCACGGGCTACAGTCCAAACGGCTAGGCGGATCAGACAATGAGGTGGCGTTAGATTCACCTTTAAAGCACAAGTGACACTGACTATATTAAAATTTCATAAATTCAAGATTAGTCTTAAAATACCTACATGATTAAAATAACCGCAGTCGGATTTTCGTTAATACATCTGCTTGGTATAATAAAGGTTATTGTTTCTAAGTGTTACGCACTGGGCCCCATTGATTGTGTGCATAAAAATTGTGACGAACCAGGTAAGTGGCAAACCGGGACCGTTTCTCTCAACTTGCTTAAAAATTCAAAACCTTATTGCCGAGGTTGTGCTCTGGTCACGGCAACAAATAGCAAATAACGTAAAAGTTACGGCGACCACAGAGCAAGGTAACGTTGAAGTGCGCACTTTGTTTTAAACTCAGGACATTATTGTGGCGAGTGTTTAGGATTGCCGCTTCTATTTTATGTGTGCGTACCTACTCAAATATTTATTCGTGTTTTCGTTTGAACTCTCTAACAAAATTATCGTAACTAACGATTCATAATTAGAAAGAGAATAGAAAAAAGGTACTCAAATCATACAGCTGAATCATTTCACTACTTTTCGCAAAGTATAGCTTCCTATTTTTGTTGTAAACCTGGAAATGAAACAGGAAAAAGGAACTCATATCATACAGCTGAATCATTACCCTAGTCTTTGTAATGTAAAGCTACCTATAATTTCTGTTTTAATCCTTAAGATTACTTTAACATTTCTACTTGTGTAAGCTACGTTAAACCAAAGAACGGGTTGTTGTGGGAAATTGCCCTTATCTTAAGACTTTACTTTAAAAAACTCTACTTAAAAACCAGTATCGTGAACATTCAGAGACATTGCGGGGCTCACGTGGCAGATAAGGCCTCATTATGCGCACAAGAAATGGGATTAAATATTAGATCAAGAAAAACAGTCGAAGTAGTCTTGCGAACAAATTGAACATTGCTAAAAAAGACACCTTTCACTTGTACGTACACAGAGTCCTGTTTCTATTAAGGATTTAAAAGAATTGCAAAGTGGTCTTTCAAGACCCAAAAGCAAAAAAAGAAATTTGCAAAATTACAAGCAAAATGAATATTACCTACCTACGAGCACGTGCACGAAATGCTTGAGTTATATAATTTCGTGAACCTTCTTCGCTTTCAGCGCTTATCATCATCTTCCTGCGCTTATCCCTTTCAGTTCGGGTTGGCGCAACATATTTTGCTAGAACACAAAATCATGTACCAAAAGGATTTGGCATTGTTTTATGACCGGCCGCCCGCCTGACGTCAATCCCCTTTGGAGATCCTTTTGTACATTGTATCACCGCCACCATGCGCTTGGCTAATAGTCGACAGATATTTAGCCGAGGTTAAAAACTGTACGTACCAGGAGTGGCAGTATTCTTAGCCGCTTCCACATGGAGACCCTTTCAGCGCTTAGTCTACCTTTTATTCGCTCATCTAAGGATTAAATACGTACAATGCATCTTGCGGTCTTAGCCCACCACCGCTAAGTGCCACACAAACGACTTTTACGGCCCAGAATTGCGATTTGAATAAAATATTGAGGGGTTTGTCGCCTCGCGCTACGCAGATGTTGTAAAGGTTAAGTAGCTTATAAAAATATGTCAAATTCATAGGACAAACTTTTCGTATAAAATTTTTCTCCAAAAATTAAGATATTGTATTTATCTCAAACTTATTTGAAAATAAAGAAAAAATTGTGTTGCTGTTTTTGCGACCGACTCGTAATCTGTAAACATAATTTTTTCGCTCTAACAATAGCAGAGCAACAATAGTAGGTATAGGCAGAGCAGGTTCTTTTCGCTATCGAAATCATCCGAAAACTAAGTTTGTTTCAGTAATTCAATACGCATATCTTCGTTAAATTTGATTTGTTAGGCCATGGTCTAAGCAAGGGCTTGGTTGATCTAGCGATCTACCAACAAAACTCCAACTTGTTCGATATAACGCAAATATTAGTACTTTAAGCACGAGCGCGTAGCTTGCCAAGAAGTAAGCTCAAACATTGTGGCTATTAGGCTGCGCCCTAACCCCTGAAATCAGGCCAAAGTCATGACAGACACGAAAGTAAACCATCTGGGTCATATTGTGATACGCTGGAGCAATAAAGTTGGTAGCGTGCGAGGACTCAAACTAGTTGCGCCGGCAATTTGGGTAACTGTTCAGTAGAAGTGGATAAAGTTCGGAGAATGTTTTATACTTGCTATGTAAGTAATTTTTGTAGGAAATTAACCAGCAGTGACCGAGCATGTTTAATCTCATGAAGGTAATGGTTGACTGAAATATCACGCACGTCGCTCGGTTTTGTCTATAATTGCTGTTTTAATCAAAACATGAAATTAAATATATATTTTAGCAAAACAAATTGCTGTTTTCATCAAAACATGAAATAAAGTATATTTTAGCAAAACTCCTTAAACATTGAACGCTCTTAAATGAAGTTAATGTAAGCTTCTTTGGCAGATTATCCTAAATGTAATATTCATATAACTTAAAATCCTACGAACGTGAAGTGGAAATTATTTTATTTATAAAAAGTTGCCTACCACATTTAAAGTAACAAAATAGACAAGTCTTAATTATGTATAAGGTTACACTGAAATGAATGAAATTAACGACAAAATCGTGATTATGTAAATGCCATCCTATTTTAGAGCGATTATTCAAATGAAATCTGCGTCGTTTTCGTCGAAAATTAAAAGGTGAGCTTATGAATATTGACAGGCATGTCCGTAGAAATTGAATCGGTAATTTATTCAAAAGCTCAGAGCGCCACAGCCGATGCCACTTTAATCATACGAGCTTATAGCAAGCTAGTGGCCAGCTTGTTTTATCCGGCACTACTGATTTTTCCGTGGGAATAAGGGGTTTTCTTACAGTAAAAGTTCACAATTTTACTTAAAGATTACCTTGCTTTAGAATTCTATCCACATAATTTTAATGTGATAAAACGGTGTGATTTAAAAGAAATAGGCAAAATCCAACTGATAGAAAAAGTAGCTGAGTCAATATTTACTCTGTAATTATTTTGTGGATATGAACACATTTCTTATACATTTCTAGTAGATTAGTATGCTAGATTCTATCTTCATTAGCTTAGCTAGCTAACGTAAGCGACGTCATTTGTTACTTACACCAAACTAATAAACGAAAACTGAACGTATTTGTGTTAAACAGAGAAACGCAACTAGTATACTACCAAGTTATGAAAAAACATTGCCATGGAAAGTATTAGTTATAATTTGTAAACTAAGAATTTAACTTTGCAATTTGTCCTAATTCCAAAGGGCACTCAGAGCAATTTATTTTATCTCAGTAAATTATTTCAAGAGAGTTTTAGTCTTCGTGAAGACTGAAAAGAAAATTACTTAGGCATCTCTAGAAAAAATATTAAAGAATTTTATGATAAACGATGGAAGTTTATGATTTGGTACAATCATAAAGAAAGGATAGATTAAGTAATAACAAAATTATAACAATCTGAATGGATAGAAATGACTATAGTCCACGTGCGATTTGATGGCATTAGAAAGTGAATGATTTATGTTATGCTTATGACATGTGGTTACCATCAGATCTCATGCGGACATAGAACATTATATCGATAGATGGCTTGAGAATGTATCACTAATTCCCGCAAGAGTCTGACCCGAGTGTGATATTTTGTGTATGTGCGTTTGTGCTTATCTGCGAAGTTTTCAACAAGGATGAAAAGAGACTTTATTTTATTTATTAACATACTCTGAACGTTTTTAAAAACATTTCAAGAATAATTGCTTTATCTTTTTACACGCCCACGTTTGCCACAATCTGCCTAATGATAATGACGCTATTCTGTTGCTACACAGTTGCTCTATCTTCATTAAAGCGCTTTTATGCATTTGGTTGTTCATCGCTTTTTGCGTTTCATTCCTCGGCTAGCTTACGAAACAAACGCATCAATGTACGTACAGGAAATGTATATATTTGCACAAGGAGTTTACGTATCCTTGCGCCATAAAACTAAGTAATGCCCTGCGACGGCCATAGACTCGGTCCCAATTAGCTGAAGCAACTTGGAGTAACTTATGCCTAAGTAATATACCCGCCTTCGCCTTGCACGCCTGGCTTTAACGAGAGTAGGTAAATAAGTGTGTTAAGACTTAAGAGAGAGTCTCCAAGAGATTATCTATATGGGTTTAAACATTCGAGCTTTTACTATAGGTAGGCAACCGTCTTTTTATTTGTGGGGGCTTTTACTATACTTTTCATTTTAATTGTTGGGTTGAGCTAACCTCGGAAACGTAATTTTAAGTTGGAAATATTAAGAAATAGCAATTATGTATTCCGTAGAAGATTCCACCAAATTGTATATAGGTATTGAAGAATAAATGATTTATTTATTTGTGGGAAATAAGCACCGGGCAGTGTAATGAAAAGTTCAAAGCCAGCATATCTAGGATTTGGCTGTTTGACAAAAGAACTTTTACAAATCTCATTGAAAGATTTTCACAAAACACGTCATCGCATCAAATTGCGGCTAGGACAGATTGGTATGTCACGTCTCGGACCGCTCTATTTTACGGTGTACAATCCATGTCATATCATTTTTAGTCTAATTGCAGTGCACTGCTGGACGAAGGTGATTGAAATAGTTAAACTCTTTTTACAAGACGTAAGCCTCGCCAGATTTTGCCTTCCGTTCTCCACATGGTCTGACAGCGTCCAACGCTACGCTAATAACAACGCTATGACACTCTAGTAGGTAATATTTTGTCGTGTGGTACTTAGTGGCTAAGAATTCTGCCACCCCTAGTTCACTCAGGGTGTTTCGTAAAAGGCGACGCAGAGTTTTTGACCTAGGCTGAATATCTATCGGTCTTTTAATAAAACATGTTGTGCCGGCCCCAACTCTCTCTCTCTCTTGTGACTCTAGTAGATAATATGTTGCGGTCAACCTAATGAAACTTACCAAATTATTTGTTTGTTACAGAGACAGTGAGGATGTAGATACGATGTGCGCGCCGGCCACCGCGGCGCTTCTGCTCGCCGCGCTCGCCGCAATACCTTGCCGAGGTAAATATCATATTGTTATAATTAAGTACTTAGTTTTATCAATGACAATAAATCTTGTGATAAGAATTAGAATAATAAGGTACTCTTTCATTGAGTTTACCCGCCCACACTCACACCTAGTGTAGATATAATAAACTGCCAGCCACTTTGACCTACACTCTTTTTGGAAGATCCTTATTTAGCCATCCATTCTGTGAGTTTTAGTCAAGTTTCAATGCTCGAAAACGCACCACAGAATCAAAGTTTTAGAGTTTTAATTTTACTATGTTGTCGCTCAATTTATTGTCCCTCCCGATAAACGAATTTTGCTATTTAAACATACAATAACTACTTATATTATACCGAAGGTATCCAACAAAATAATATCTAGAAACAGGCGTGCTGCGTAGCGTTCCGCGAACTTACTTCCTACCTTAATGTCTGGTCCATTTATTTTCCCTAGTTATCCTCCTGCCAGCTGAATATGGCACGCTGGGACGTTCTAAATGATGTTCCTTACAAAGTTTTTCTATTTCTGTTCGTGGTGATGAAATCATTATCAGTCTTACGTTTAATTTCACCTCACACCTTTCCTGGAACTTATTGATCAAAGAAAGTTTGGAAGTCTTGTAAGCAAATTAATTCAATTCTACAAAGGACTTTAGGTTCTATTTATTGGAAAGTCGGTTGGAACATCCAAGTTTAGACAATAACAAACTAGTCAAAGAGGTAGGAGTAAACCTGAGGACGGTGGTTGAATTTCAAACTGCTTGGTAACAGAATGGATTATCTGTCAGAAAATTTCAAAAGCTCCAATACATATTGATTATAAACTTTAAAAAAATTAGTCTTACGCGTTCGATGCACAAATACCCATTTTAAGGATCAACCTATCCTTAATATGAATCAGTCTCTTTAATGGGTAATTTGAACTGCTGGTATATGTACGAAGGCTTTTTGATTCTTTTGTTGAAATTAAGATAATAAAATTATCTGCTTGTTCATGAGAATTTAAATTACACTGCGGAATTTTTTGTAAGTTTGCTGTGGGTTTGATTTTGAAAGACAAAATCAAATTGAATTGTTGAAATGAAATACGAATCGCAATACTTCTATCCTGAAATTGAGTGATATAACCAACTTGGCACAAGATGTTATCTTTGCTATAATTTCGAAACCCAATTTGAATAATGGAATTGCAAACAGTTTTAAAATTTTGTAAAAGCGTTTACTCAATTTCTGTAGACTTAACAATACCTATTGTTTTAACACAAACAAGGTCAAGCTGAAAGTTTCGTTAGAAATTATAATAAATAATTGAAAATTATTCGGTTCATTACAGCAAAACAATGTTTATTGTTTCTAGGTATAGATGCCGATTCTTCTTCAAGCAACTTCAATGAAACACAAAGAGAAACCGCCGGCTCTCATCCAACCATCAACAAATTCTATCAAATGCTTCATACAACTATACATAATCATACGAAACTTAACGACTTCAATTCTAGTGTAAATATCAATAGTTTAAAGTTATACAACAGTCTATCCACTTCTGTAGATAAATCATATGAGTGTTGTCGCGTTCTTGATGACACTGACCAAAAAGATGAACTCAGTTCGTCTAAAGGTGCTCAAGTAGTTGTACAGAAAGTGAATATAGATGTAAAGAGAAATAGAAAGAGGCGATTTGTAAATATAGTGCGTAGAGATGAGAATGTTACAATGAGTGATGTTACGAAGAAGGTGGAGACGAGCACCTTGACTTGGTCGTCGAGTCAAACACCAGCGGTGCCTGTAGCAATGGAGCGGAAAAAGAAGCCGGGAGAAACAGGATCCAGCGCACCACTTCTCAACTATATCTTCGACTCCTACTCCATTACACATCAGCACAGAAACGGGTAAATATATTTCAAAATTAGAACATAAAGTAGTATCAGAACCACCTTGGTAACCCTTTTAATGAATAGTTTCTATCGTTATTAACTAAAATTTGACGCTTAAATGGGTAAATTGAAGAGGTGCTGATATTACTCGGTGTAACTAAATATTAGATGAAATTTTATCAGAAGTCTCTATCTGTTAAATTGCCCGAACCTCATTTAGCTTGGTAAAACCTTATCGTAATTAGAGAACGTTTATACTAATCATGGCTCTAATTTTTAAATCCTAAGTTAAATTAAAACCGTCTGAACTTAGGTTTTACGATAAATTTTCCAATTGAACTAATTGTAATTTTCATACAACTCCGCTAATTTACTTTGAGTGTTTCACAAAACGAGTTATGTAACTTTCCAAATGTTGGAAATAGCTCCAGCTGGGTTTGTGGCCAATATTTATAATATGGTAACATAGGTTGGGTACACTTTGCGTAGATTTAAGGAATTTATGCTTGGAAAAACTAGGTAAGCCTCTATAAAGTAGGCAGTTAATGTAGCACGTAGGTACCATGGCTTGGCTGCGATATCTCTGAAAACACAAGGACATTCAACTCTCCCTGGGACTGTAATAAAGTTCAACTATTTCACAGAACTAGCTAACAAGTTTAGGGTTGAAATTGTGGGTCTATTTGTTTTGCAAAAAGCCTTGCCTCTGCGGCTCTTGGTACTTTATTTACGCTCCGTGTGTAGATACATTAGACGTTTTCTGGAATAACGTTTTCCGAGGTTGATATGTGATATACCAACATGACATAATTATGCAGAGATTTCTGAAAGCCTTGATATCAATTTACGTATTCTTATTGAGCGATATCTCTTGTTCCATCTGCTGTGTTAGATGATATTTTGTGGAAAATAAATTCTAATCCTTAGACATAACACAATCTTCTGAACTTGAAATTGAGAACTGCTGAGATGCTTCAAAGAAAATTTGCATTGTAATTGATAGTTGCTTGAACTTGTGTGGTAAAGTAAACTAGAGCATTAAATAAGTTTCTCCTTAAAGAATATCAAAGGACTTGAGTGAAATGTAAAATTATTCAAATTGCAAAGTTGGTCAAAGTTTGTGACATAATTGTAAAAAGCATACTCACTCTGGTACTAGTGATGCTACCAACTTTTACCAATTTGGGATCAGAGACGCTACCAACTTTCATAAGAAATTTTAAGTGGTTTTTTATTTTGAAGGGAAATTCACAGAATGTTTAGCCCACACACGGGTGAAGCTTCTTTTACAACCAAAATTGATCTTTCAGTGTGTCATTACATTATCGTTTCTAACTGTATTCTGTATCTATGTATAGAAGATAAAAATAATAAAATAAAAATGGAACAAGGAGCTTTAAGGGGCCTATTTTTGATTAAATACGATAGATAGAGTAGCCTAGTCTTGAGGAAAGGTGCGGAAAACTAGAGTATCTTAGTCTTCCGGAAGGGAACGGAAAACCTGCGTTGCCATAGTATTGTTTCTGATGATGTCGTAGTTAAGTCAGCTTTGTCTGTCTTTTGACGACATTTTCAACCTTTATGTTTCTCCAAAATAATATAAACCAACTTCTGTTCAGGGCCAACGGGAACAGCATATACGCCGCGGGGGGTTTCGAGGTGGAAGCTCTAGTTGGCACCACAGCACAGCTGGATTGCAAGGTGGACGCCCTACATGATAAACTGGTAATAAGTATGTTCTTGCCGAATAAAAATAAGTTCTTAGATACAACTGTATTTACCCGACTGCCTCAGAAGGAGGGTTATGTTTTTCGAGAGTATGTATTTATGTGGGCAAGAAAATCCTTTTTACGGTCTACAGCCCAAACGGATAGTTGGATTTTGACATATGAGGTGTCGTTAGATTTGTCTCAGCAGCGCAAGTGACATTGGCTATTATAAAAAAAAATAGATTCAAGATGGCGGACTTTTACAGCAAAATACTACTTTAAAATTACCGCAGTCGGGTTTTTGTTTTTTAACACATTTACTTATGTTTATGGATATTTTCATTTGCACAATACAAAGACGTCTTGGTGTTTTATTGCCCTATGAGTTTGGTCGTCATCTCAATTTGTTTGAAAGCGCTGAAAGGAGGTATAGGTACTTCAGTATATTAAATGCTCTTTTTAGAACACCCTTGAATGAAAATCATTGTTAAACATTTACTCAAACAAAATCCAAAAAATATTTCTCGGTTTTTCATTACATAAGCAATGGCTATCGGGCATTAATATTTATGAACCTTTGTGAAAGTTTTTTTTAAATAGCATTGGTGTATATCTATCGTATTATTCTTGGACTGAATAGGTATTTGTTTCCAAATCCAGATCAAATAGCGTCATAAAATTAAAAGGCACTTATTTTTGAACTGTAATCACGGTCATAAAATATAAAAGACCATTTGAGTGTATATTAGGTACTTGATACACATTTGACAAAATATCAATATAATTTTATTGGGGTCATAAAAATACTAAACTTTCTTTATGGACTTTCATTATTATTTTCTTCTAGTATTTATTATGCTAATAAGTTACATTTATATGTAAAATCATTAAATTCAAATATTTTTCTAGGTATCTTGGGTTCGTCGGAAAAATGATGAAGATCCGATGACTCTCCTGACTACTGGTTCACAGCTCTACACCGCCGATGATAGGTAAGGGGCATAATAATAAAGTATATTTAAGCAAGTTATAGAGTGCGCCTAAAAAGTTAAAAGGGTTTGCAGTAGTCTGCACACAACCTCTCTGTCTATCAGTAGCAAAACGTCAGTGACAGTACTTTTGATCCTCTATAAATTCTCATAGGTACATTTTGTCGTCTGCATATACCTAGGGTGCAACTGCTTACGCTTTAACAGTACGGCGAGGGGCCTTACGCGCACTCTATAGGATACCCTAAGGGCATAATATCGACTGTTTTAATTTCAAATGTCGTAAGGGACAAACCACTACTTTTCAGGAGAGCAAAAAAACGATTTTCAACTTTTCAATTCCTATAACTTTTTCAAATCTCAACCGATTTAAATGATTCCTAGACAGAAAAGCATTGAAATTACGATATCTTTCAGAATAAATAGTCTAATTAATGATTATTTCACTAGTTTTAAAGATTGCGTCCCTTACGACACGATTTTTGGTTAAGGTGTCCTTTACGACATTTTGAGTGCTAAGGATTCCTTTTACTACAATGGCGTTACGTACAGAAATGATAGTCATTTTGTAGTAACTAAGGCTCTATCACATTGAAATATTTTTTGCGTGTGTTGTAAAGCACCGTGAATTTGTAAGAAAGCTATAAGTAAGTACTTGATAATTGTCGTAACTCACGTACAGATTATAAATTTGCCACGAAATTACTGTAAAAAAAACCTTTCCGTTTAGCGTTTAAATATTCATTTTTAGGGGTTTTCGTAGGAAGTTGGTATTTTGTTACAGTAAAACGTTGTTTGTAAAAAGAAAAAGATATTATTTTTGTTTCTATTCGATAACCTTTTCACAAGAGACTTGAATTTAGTAACTTTGTGACCACAGGTAAGTTACCAAGCAAGCCTCCAAGCAAACCTGAGCAGAACAGCAGTGTTGCGTATAACTTAATCGCGTGACAATTTTGTACCAATCAGAATAACGAGGTATTCTCGTACCGTGGCAGTTCCACTCAGGTTTGCATAAGCCATTATAATAATATTTTTATACGTTAATACATTTTCGTTAGTTATTATCTCAAAACTAGGATATAATTAAAAAAATTAGATTTATTACAATGTTCTCTTTAAAAAAACAAGTTTTACTTATCTTTCAGTCTTTCGCAAAAGTTGCGTGATCATGGCATGCTATGAGTAGCGTTCCGCAAATATTTTTTTCAAGAAAATCTCGCGGTATGATGCATTGTCATACATAATTAGCCTGGTAGCGTATGTTAATACTACCTCATTAAAATAATAATCTTACACATTCATACATTTATCTTATAAGCACAAGCTAGTCTAGTAAGAAGAAAATACAAAAAAGCATATTTTAAAAACAAATCACAATTTGAAATATAAGAACTATCATTATAATTGCAATTAAAAGTAGGCAGTATGCACCTTTAAAGTAGGTAAAACAATTAGTTTAATAATAGAATTACCTACCATCTTTATTTAAATTTAGTACACAAATTAACCCTTCGCAACCCGGCTTTTGTTTTGTTTTTTTATAGGTTTTGAACTCTAAGTGCGGGTAGTAGGGTTCAAAACAGTTTAACTTAACTAGACCAAGGTGTATTCGCGCAATAATTTGGTATTATTACCCGTAGTGAAAAAAATAAAATTGTTAATTATAAACAAAATCAACAAAGTACCTACTAAAAACAAAATTTTATGCAGTGTGTTACCGGCAAGCGGGCTTTTATTCAAACTGGTGAATCTATTCATCTATCTAAACCGTAGCAGTTACCTACGTCACATAATATCAAGATTAAACGCATGGCAACAGGTCGGAAAGGTTGTGCTAAGCAAGAATAAAGACCCGTAGTTGTCCTGTATTCATAGAGTACGTGATATGAGATCGTTACAAAGCATAGATTCATGGCAGCTTTTAGAGCTTTATTAGTAGAGAAAACCTAAAATTATCGGAAAGTCTTCGGAAAGTAAACATTTCATCAATAAAGACCGTTTAAATCATGTCATACATAAGACATTTTTCCTAATACGCATTATTTCTTCTTAAAGAGCTAGACTTATAATTTATACAGCCAGCAGCATTTCTACGGCAAGTAAGACCTTGGTGTCTGAATTTTTGTATATGTAGCACTGCCATCGCTATCATGCAGATGGTGAGTTTGAAGTCTTCGACGAAAGCAACAAAAAGAAACTAGATAAGAAAGCAAAAAACTAGCAGGTTCCTAATTTTACCTGACATTATAAGACATTGAGCCAAAAGCCGCGCTTTTCTTTAAACGCTGCCAGCAGGTGAGCATGGTCGTGCACTGACGCGTGACACTAGTAGGTTCAAATTCAGATATTCTTTTACGAAGTAGTTCATTTCATCCCATTGACCCATCCCAGCGTGGCAAAAGAACGTTTAAATTTATCTAGTAGGAATTTGCATTGCGTCTTTGTCCACCTCGCACGTGACAGTTTGTTATGCCAAATGGTGGAAAGGATAATGGGTAGTTGAAGGTTTATCCCTGCAGGTGTCAAGAGAAAGGAAGATCACTAGATGAGATGGACTTCTACTTATTTACAGCCTCCTTAAGGAAAGTGACATCAAAACATCCTGTATGTAATAACTGTGTAGTAAAGGCATTTTCTTGAGATCATAACCGTAAAAATGTTGTAACGGACTCTTTTATGAAAAAAATAATATCGTTAAAGACACAGAATTTTCCAAGTGTTAAGAGGAAGTGTTGTTGTAAAGGAATTTTCCCGAGATCTAAGACGAAAAAATGTCGTAAGGGACGTTTCAATTACAAAATTTATGTCGTAAGTGACATCGAACATTTCCAATATTTTATGGAAGTTATGTTGTAAATAACATGTAGCTTCTATTCGTTGGTAGTTGCGACATTTTCAGCCAGAAGTTTTTAAATATTTTTGTTTTGAATTATGTAGTATAAGTAATTCATAATTGTAAAAAGCCTTTACAGCGTACCCCCAGTATACGTTGTACATATTTTGTGGTAACTTACTACAAAATCAGCAATTTTCTGTCCAAATTCTTGACTTACTACAAAGTGTTTTATCCTTATAACTCCTTCATTTTTCGAGATATCGATGCGTGGATAAGACAGATCGATAGAGAATAAAAAACTGCATATTATGAGCTTTTAATGTCCCTTACGACAAAATGTCCCTTACGACATTTGAAATTAAAACAGTCGATATATTACCTTCACGAACCATAAATGGTGCCATAATAATTCAACAGCCTAGTCATATGAACATAAAACGATTTGTTTGCCACGCAGTAAATTCTGCACCAAACCACGTAGAAAACGCGTTAGTTGTGACATGTTCTTAGAGTGGAGTCTATTTGTATTATGTACTGTTTAAATCTAACATCAAATGTGTTCCGCAAAAGTATTCGTATATTTTACAATTTAAAATTCGCATTAGCATTCGTGCGTCTAAAACGGAATTAAATCGGAATTTTATGCAAATCAAAAACAACAACTTATATGTGTAGAATAACGCAAATAGGTATACATCGGATATATGAACAATATAAATTATTTTCTTTCCTAGCTGTCATTTTCATACGACTAGAATATCGCAAAATATTGTCCTGACAGATGTTAGAATATCCCCTTGCTTTAAAGTCATCGATTGGGCCCCATTCTGTATATTAAAGGACTCTTATTATTGAGTTAATTAGATTCCAAACAAACATTTGATTTTGCTTTGGACAGAAAAGTAAATAATCATACATTTAACGAAAACAAAATAAATCGTTAGAAGTATAATTAATTTGAAGGTTTTACAATGATGAACAAAATGACAGATATTACAGTGATGAACAAAATAGACTTCCTATTATATTTGATAAATAGAAGTAGGTAAACCCGGACGCGTGTAACCGTGTTTACACAGAAGGACTAAATAACACAATAACACCAACACGTTTGTTGTTCCAAATGCGTGGGTTAATGATTTTAGCACACATTCTCATACAGGGTGTTAGGAAAAGTATTACACTCCTTTCACACACATAATCATCACGCCTTTATCTCTTGCGGGGTAGGCAGAGCAGCCTCCTAACACGTATCGCCATGACTGTGAAATATGTATTTGAGAACTGATTCAGAAAAACAATGTAACTCTAATAGTCACTGGTTGTAAGCCTGTCGCATAAAACTATCTAATGAACATGAAACCCTCGTTTCTTTTAGTCACCTCTTACGACACCAGCGCAAAAAAAATGGGGAGGTGCTATTCTAAGCCAGCATCACACTGCAATTCTAAGCTACACACGAATATTTTAGTACGCAGTGTCAAATGGTCGTAGTAGATACTTTTCGTCAAACCCTGTATACACAGGTGATTGTATTTCCGAAACAAATTAATCCTGCAGATAAGCTTCCTCCCTCAGGATAATAAACAAACATGATACCAATAGTGAACCACTGTGCGGAACAATATTTAGTTACGATCTGTGTGAGACTTTTATGTCTATAATAATTTTGTTTTATATTAGAATAATAGCTTGTAGCTAGTTATTTACTAGGTACTAATATATACGGAGGCGTTTAAAAGTAAAATATCTTATATTTATCACAATTATATGGTAAGTATAGAAAATTACCATAAATACTCGGATCATTATGCATCCATAATCCAAATCAGCCCTAAGTATAAGATTCGAAATCTGCTAAATAAAAATCGTTTCAGTTGGGTGTCGATGGAATATCAGTTGGATTATTTTCGTATAAGGAAAAACACAGTGGCAATAGAATGAAAGTTAAATGGCACTGGCGTTACTGACTGATATTGTAAAAAAGATCTCAGTAAAAATTATTACACTCTTAAAAATATTTAGCGTTAAAACATCGTAAGGAAAATCTACCTCTTAATCTCATATATACCGTCGAAGACATGTTTCAAATTGGGCAATTTACAGTCAACAAACTACTCTTGTCAACAGGTACTCGGCGAAGTTTATCCCTCCAGATATATGGCGGCTAGAGGTGCGGGATGTCCGGCCTACAGACGCTGCAAACTATGATTGCCAGCTCTCTGCACATCCTCCGAGGACTGCGAGAGTCACCCTGAGGGTCCCTGGTAAGAGGATTCTTCTATTAAAATCGTCTTCCTGCCCTTATCCCAATTACTTGGGGTCGGCGCAACACGTTTCGTTAAACACAAAATCGTGTTGCAAAGGATTTAGCTGAATTTTACGACCGGCCGCCTACCAGACGTCAACCGTCCTTGGGAAAGCTTTTGTGGTGGATTAACCGCCGCCATACGGTTGGATCTGGCTGTTTGAATCGAGTTTATCCCTCGGTCGCCTCTTACGACCCCCACGGGAAGATAGGGGGTAGTGCTATTCTACTCTGCCGGCACCACACGGCACCTACTTATACTTATATAGAAGAAGAGGATTCTTCTTCTATATAAGTAGGGTGATATTTTACGAATGACCGATAGCAAAATCCAGAATCGGCTGGCAAGAATGTGAGGGATAAGAACCAACTTTCCCCAAGGAACATTGGCCGACATATGAAAAAAAATGTTACTGCCGTAGTAACTAAAATCAGTTAATCGCCAACTTTGTGTGGGAGGTATAAATTATTGATTTTTCATATTTCTACCTATGTTCCTTGGGCAAAATTGTTCCTTATCGCCAGCCGATTCTCTGAGTTTTCGCTATTGGTCACTAGTAAAATTTCACCCGATATGTATGGAAATAGTTAAAAATAAGTAAATTAACTCTATGCCTATGTGGCAAATCTCTACATTTCACTACCAAAGAACTATAGCTGCCCGCTCTGCTTATGAAAGCCTACAATATCGAGGTTTTGTACCTGCACTGTGTGTTGTCAACCATGTAAAAATTTATAAAATACTAGCTGGTGCCCGCGAACTTCGTTTCGCCAAAGAAGTTTTTGAGCCAACAGAAGCTGCACATCATGCTAAACAACTTTTTCAATACAGACATTTTCGTATCTCATAAGGACGCCACACACCGGGCGCGTATGCGTGACGTGCACGTCATCACGCGCGTAGTGAGGACGTTGTATCGTATGGGATTGTATGAGAGGCCTGCCTGCGTATGCGTGCACGTAATCACGCGAGTAGTGCGGTGTGCGGTGCCTCATACAATACAGGCCCGGTGTGTGGCGCCCTTTAAAATTTTGCCGACTTCCTGGTGTTCCGTCATGTAGGTAGACAGACAGAACCCTCAGTGCTGATAATGTTTCTTACTTATCATCAAATAGGTATGATCAGCACGTTTATCTTCCACCATACCAAACATCTAAAAACATCGCTAATTTTGAGTGATTCATGCACAATTATACCACACAGACAGTTTGAACTCTTCTTCCTTGCCACCTTTCCACTTTGGGTGGTGCTGGCTCTCCTTATTTTTTGGTGCCATAACGTTCTTTCTGCGGTTCTCGAGTCAGTTAGGTCTTCTTTTTTGGTGAGCCTGGTCATACACACTAACAGACAACATTTTCAAAAATAGGTAGTGCGATATTGATATTAATTGTTTACTTATTTCATTACCCGCCCATTTTGTTTAGGGTTCCACACCGAAAGTGTACCCTATTACTGAGACTTCGCATCACTGTCTGTCTATAACCAGGTTTATCCTACTTAATATTATAAAGGCGGATGTTTGTGTGTGTGTTTGTTACGACATCACGCAAAAACGGCTGATTAGATTGACATGAAACTCTGCAGAAATATAAAAGGGCATCTGGAATAACACATAGGATACTTTTTACCACGGAAAAATGTCTCATTCCCACGGGATCACGCATTTTCCAACATTTTTGAAATAGGTGGCGTGACTGAGCCGATTCGCGTTTTAAACGTTTTCGCCGAAAACTAACAGCGACATCTCTTGGCGAATAATGCTATTTTCCCGCGGAATAATAGGTTGCAGCGGGTGAAACCGCTGACGGGCAGCTAGTATCTCATAAACCGTGATAGTAAGACAGTTAAACTTTTAAATTTAAATTACAGATGTTGTATTTCTGTTGCCATTGCGACTCCCATACAACTAATATGATTTTTATGCCATTTTTACACATAATAGTACGTTCTCATTTTCGATGTTTGTCTCATAGTTAGTATTTTATGCGTGATTGGTACAATTGGGGCAGGCAAATGATGATGGTGATGACGATGATGATGTAACAACCTGGAGAAACCCCAGACTACGCCGATGTGTGTTGGTTACTTGTCTTTGAAGGGGAAAGCCCACTCGATCCCTCCTGTTTCAAACTCTGAGCGCAAGAGTCACACCTTAATATAGGTAGTTGGCTACAGTAGGTACCAACGCAACGCCGGTCATCATCTTTTTGCCCTTATCCCAATTACTTGGGGTCGGCGCAACACTTTTCGTTTAACACAAAATCGTGTTGCAAAAGGATTTGGCTGAATTTTACGACCGGCCGCCCACCAGACGTCAACCCTCCTTGGGAATGCTTTTGTGGTGGATTAACCGCCACCATACGGTTGGCCCTGGCTGTTTGGGTCGGGTTTATCCCTCGATCGCCTCTTACGACCCCCACGGGAAGAGAGGGGGAGGTGCTATTCTACTCTGCCTGCACCACACGGCTAACCAACTACCACGGCTACCAACGCAACACCGGTGTTTCTTTATAATTTTATGTGAAGGAGCAAACCCAGCTTAACCCATGTCGATGGATGCTTGTTTCTTTCTATTTCTTCTTATTAGTGAAATAATCACTTCTGTTTTTGTTTTCCTATTAAAAAGTTGTGTGTATGTAGGTACTATACTTTTTAAAATTTAGGTACCTGCAAAAAGTGATAGGCCTGCAGAAGCGGCCCATCAAGTTGTACATTCTGCACTTAGTTCCTACTACAGATGTCGCTGCAGGATTCTAAGACACGCTATCGAAATATTCTTTTGAAAACTATTGCAGGGGTACTTGACACCGACCTGATACAGATTCCAGAGCGAAGTAAGGGATTCTAGAGTAGAATTCTGAACGCAGCGAAGGATTCAAAGTACGTCGCCCGAGCCAAAATATATTTTGCGCCCGAGTAATTCACTCTATTTCATCACCCTCTATGAAAAAATAAAAGGCGCCTCATATTTTATTGCAATGTTATACTTTCACTGTCACTTGAACTAATTTTCAAAAAGATTAATCAAAAAGATAAATAAAATTCTATCAATCGTGTATTTTTTGCTGAAAATTACGGACTGTAATTCGCGCGTAGGTACCTTTTTTTTTTAGTTCTGTCGGGGCGGCGCGATTATGGGCCGTCGTCCCATACATCCTTTATTCGAACAATATTTGCGTTCCATTTCTTTGGCGCTGACTGAACATCAAGATGTTTTAAATTCAAAGTAGTTTTATTCGAACTTGTTGAGTTCTTTATTTAAAAAGTGCGAATAAAAGAACTTTGCGGCGCGTTCTTTTCGAAAAGATAGGATGAAAACAACTTTCCCCAAGGAACATAGGTACCTACCTAGTTCAAAATATAAGGAGTAAAAAAATTTACTGCAAATATTTTAAGGAATGAACCAGCCCATGAAACTGAACAACTTTCCCTAAGGAACATAGGTCGAAATATGAAAAAAAAATTGGACCTCCCATACAAAATGTGTTGGCCGGCCGGGTCAGTAATCTGTTTGTACGGGGGGTAAACTTTTCTTTTCATTTTTCGACCTATGTTCCTTGGGGAAAGTTGTTCAGTTTAATGGACTGGATCACCCGTTGAAATAATTTCAGTTGATTTTTTTTTCATCTTATAGGTACCTACTTATTCCCCTACCGCAACGCAATATCGATTTCCGTGCATACTTATTTCAAATATAGTGGCAACCCCCCCTTTTAGGGGTTGATTTTTTTTAGCCTATAACCTGGTCGGTAACTTTCCCAACATTTTGGTATAATTTGCATCAAAATCGGTTCAGTCGTTTTTGCGTGATGCTTTCACATACAAACATCTAAACAGATAAACAGATAAACAGATAAACAGATAAACAGACAAACATCTAAACAGAAAAAAAATCTAAAAATTGCTGAAACGTGTTATGTTATCAATTTTAAGTATCACCAAACACTTTTTTTTGGAAAATCTATGTACAGACTTTCGACCCTCTACAACTTTATTATATGTATAGATTTTGCGAACAGCTAGTGTGCTTCATGAAAAACTCCGATATTTATTGCTACTGAATTTATAAACAATCAATAAATCCTATAGGCTTTTTGAGTGACGTATTGGTTATTGTGAACAAAGGTAGAATGGTTTTTATCCATTCTGTCATTGTTTTGGTTTATTTTAGGCTACAAAGGCAGGCTTGCTCAACCTTTGATAATGGATTCTCCTTTAAAGTTGCTTACTTTGTCGCCTCGACGATCCAAAGTGTCTTTTTGCCTTTGATAGATAGGCAATTTACACACAAGTGCGCTGGCTTTTAAACAACATGTTCGTAAGGTGTTGATTATATTTTCCAATGCAATTGATCATTTACTTTGCAAACTGTAGAAATATCTCAGTCATTTTGCGATTTAGATGAAAGGAATGTAATTATAGGTAGACATTTCTTAGGTATTTTATTGTGGGTCATGATACATACCCCTAAACTAAGTTGTTACCGTATTCCTTTCTTTCTTAGTAAATGGTAAAGCACAAGTCAAAAGATTTTTAAAGTCGCAATCTGCGTGAAAGTAGACAGGAGAAAATTCTGGTAGGTTGAAGCAGGAATCATTACGTAAGAAGAGCTGCAGAATGTTACCCAGGAACATTTTCTGTTACAGAGGTATCAGTCCGCATAGTAGACGGTGCTGGAGCCAGCGTGTCTGAACAAGTTTGCGAGGTTGGCAGCACTGTCGCACTTCGTTGCGAAGTCAGAGGTCTACGGATGGAGGGAGGACCGTCATTGCTCTGGTATCGAAGAGATTCGCTACTGAACGACGACACTACTCGGGGAGGAATCAGGTTTGTACATCGATGCTATTTAAAGTCGTTGCTATAGGTCAGTGAAGTGTCTGAGCAAGCGCGTAAAGTTGGCAGTACTGTCGCTCTTCGCTGCGCAGTCAGAGATCTGCGGATGAGGGAGGCGACCGTCATTGCTCTGGTATCGAAGAGACTCGCTACTGAACGATGACACTACTCGGGGAGGAATCAGGTTTGTATATCTATGCTATCTAAAGCCGTTGCTATAGGTCAGCGAAGCGTCTCTGAGCAAGTGTGCAAGGTTGGCAGCACTGTTGCACTTCGCTGCGAAGTCATAGGTCTGCGAAAGGAGGGCAAACCGTCCTTGCCCTGGTATAGAAGAGGCTCGCTACTGAACCATGACACGACTCGGGGAAGAAATAGGTTTATGCTCGCGAAAACTAGTGAGTCATTTGTATTTTAAGACAAACTACGGTCTACTCGAACTACTCTACTTAAACTACTCTAGACTACAGGCTAGTTGGACTGTGGACTGTGCCAAGTAATCTGGATAAGGCGGTGTTTCTCTAAGTATATTTTGCGCAACTGCGGCACTAAGCAGAAAATCTGGCAAGAAGAAAGCAGAAAATATGGAACACCTTCTTCCCTTTTCCACATGTCTTGCTTGGCTCTAGCTTGATTTAAAATCTCTAAGAAGCTAATGCTAAGTTGAATACGTTTACTGCGGTCAAATACTGGTCAATTTAAAGCCTGTTGCATGTTGATTCGATGAAGGAAAAGATCAAGATTTAATGTTATTTTTATTCATTCATTTGGGAGGCACTTAATAACAAAATTAAAACTCAAAACGAATTTAAATAAGCTAATATTAGTCTATGCTAATATTATATTAAAGTTATGTCGCAAAGTAGAAGATCTTGATGTTTGTTATGTTGAAGTCTATTGAAATATTCAGTATTTTTATGCAGTTTGCAGAACAATAAAGTGGTAGTAGTTTTCTTGCCACTACTATCTCTAAAAAACCAGTTAAAGTATATGACTCTCAGAATAATAAGATTAAAATTGTAACGAGTTTAGCACAAGAAGTAGGTAAGGTTTAAGATCTTCATTTTTATGATTTCTAAACGAAACGACTTACCCAGCTTGGTTTATCTACTTTTTATTTTCTTTTTATATGTTTCCTCTTTACTGACGTGTCATCTTGCAAGAAAAAAAAAATTCTGTTTGTTTGTTTATTAGGTATATTGCGGATTTGATTCACTCATACTTCACACATTGCTTAAATAACAATATGCTTACCTGCATTTGTATTGGAACTTATTCTTTTTTTAATCATGTCGTGAACGAACGAAGAAGATATAAATACACGACTTTAACTTATCACATGATTTTATTTTTTTGCAATTATTTACACGACTTTAACTTATTTAGTACAATCCGCTTCTTGACTTTTACTTTTAAAACAAGCTACTTTCTATGGTGCACAAAAACGATTTGTTTACGGCATCTTTTATTATTTTGGATGGAGTCAAAACGGTCAAAACAGTAATATTTATTTAATTTTTGTGCGAAATAATAGTTCTAACTTCTAATTTATTTTGAAAAACTATGAATGAAGTCTGTAGTATTTTTGGACATTCTCTTTTGTATTTTACCTATTTACGACCCAGTCAAGTTGCGAATTATTAATTAAATTACGCTACAGCTCATTACACATCAAATAATTCCTATCATAGTTGAGACATTTAAACAATCCGTTCAAGATGAATAGTTCAATGCAACTAACCGTACAAAATTATTCCCTCAGTGTCCGCACGGAGTTTGGCGCGAACGGTGCAAATTCTGTCCTGCGAGTGGCCCGCGTGCACGCCGACGACGCAGGTCGCTACACGTGCATGGTTGCGCGTGCGCCGCCTCCTGAACCCAAGCCTGCACACGTCCAGTTGCACATTATCAAAGGTAGGTTCTATTACAATCTATTCAAAGTACCCGTCTAAATTATGTTCTACGAGTGGCACGCGTGCACGCCGACGACGCGGGCCGCTACACGTGCATGGTTGCACGTGCGCCGCCCTCTGAGCCCAAGCCTGCACACGTCCAGTTGCACATTATCAAAGGTAGGCTTTATTTAGTTGTACTTAGAGTGACTGTCTAAATTAGGTCCTTCGAGTGGCACGCGTGCACGCCGACGACGCAGGTCGCTACACGTGCATGGTTGAGCGTGCACCGCCTCCTGAACCCAAGCCTGCACACGTCCAGTTGCACATTATCAAAGGTAGGTTCTATTAAGTTGTACTTAGAGTGACTGTCTAAATTAGGGCCTTTAAGTGACACGCGTGCACGCCGACGATGCAGGCCAATACACGTGCATGGTTGCGCGTGCGCCACCCCCTGAGCCTAAGCCTGCACACGTCCAGTTGCACATTATCAAAGGTAGGTTTTATTTAGTTTTACTTATCGTGACTGTGATCTAAATTCTGTTCTACGAGTAGCCTGCGTGCGTGCCGGAGACGCAGGCCGCTACACGTGCATGGTTGCGCGTGCGCCGCCTCCTGAGCCCAAGCCTGCACACGTCCAGTTGCACATTATCAAAGGTAAGTTCTACTTAGTTGTACTTAGCGTGACCGTGACCTAAAATCTGTTCTACGAGTGCCACGCGTGCACGCCGACGACACAGACCGCTACACATGCATGATTGCGCATGCCTGCACACACGTGTTGTTTTGTTGCACATTATCAAAGGTAGGTTCTATTTATTCCTATTAAAGTTATCCGTCTATATTCTGTTCTACGAGTAGCCTGCGTGCGCGCCGACTACGCAGACTGCTATAGGTACGTACCTACATGGTTCCGCATTCGCCACCCACTGAACCCGAGACAGCATATGTCCTGTTGCACATTATCAGAGGTAACTAAATTTTAAATCGGCATTGGCCTATTGGGCATACCCATCAGCAAGCACCGCAGATATTCCACGCCAAAAAAGACACACATTTGTGTATATCTTAAATGTGGCCTGCAATTAATTGGTAGAGAAGACAGGACCTTTTCATGGACATATCAAAATGACCGCTTACCGCTAACAAAAAATGTCCATTCATAACAGCCTAATTATACGTGTAATGATCACGGTCAGTCAGTTCCCACGAAAAAGTAACCAAAAGCGACCTTTTAGTATGCTTTTAGTAAAGTGAATTACTCGTATGTAGGTACCTACTTCCATAGCAGCTGATTTGTTGCGAGGTACAACGCTGTGCAGATTTTCAAGGTCTATCAAGATAGATTTAAGGGGTTCATCGGGTCGTTGAAAGACTCGGTGTCCCACACGAAGCGAGAGAGACAGAGAGAGAGAGAGAGAGAGAGAGAGAGAGTTTAACGATCGTACTTCGCATCTCGCTGCGTACAGAGATAAAAATCAAATAATTAACGGGTTCACTGGACCTGTCATTCGAAACCAATCCGACAGTATATTTTTACTCAAGAATCTGAGCAATTATTGAAGTTTATAATAGGCAAGAAAAAATGGAACATCACCCCGAAAAAATCTTAAAATAACCCAAAGTCAAAGTAAACAAAAGTTCCTCAACTTTTACTGAAAAGAGTCTGTTTACTTCCATAAATTTTAATATGATTTTCTATTAAAAAAGTTAATATTTTTTCAACTTCCAATGCTAATTAAAAAGGAGTTTCTAGATGAAAAATAAATTTATCGCGGCCGCTTTATTTTAAGTTTCAGGTTTTAAAAGTTGGTAAACAATTTCGTTGTTTTGACGATCAAAACATTAATCTAACTTAAGTAGGTACTTACGGAAAAAACATTCCAGTAGTGCCCATCGGCCGTACCTACATAAAATTTTCTTTTAATTTAAATTTATACATAAATTAAAAGACCCAGCTTGATGCTTGTAACAAATGTTTAAACCGAAATCATAACGAGTTTAATTTAAAAACCGTCAAAATTGCTTTACAACACTTTTGTTACGATTCCTTTAGGGTTGTCACATTAATAAGCTAGAAAGAAAATATATATATATAATGGAGTTACATAAATAAGCAGGTAAATAACATAATCTAGCTTCTATGTCAACCATTGAACCTGTTTAAGAAGTAAGTTTGTGTGGGCTTCTTCAGTGGGAATTGATTTAGGTACAAACAAATTCCAAGCTATATTTTCCAATTAATGGAATATTGTCTTACAAATGGCTGACCAATGGAATTTCATGATTAAAAATTCGACATCATGCATCTGGTTTGGTAAAATGATTTGCCTAAATCATATTCGAAGGCGCGGAAGCCCTATCAAGCACTCATAACATTGGAATTTTGAATAAAAAGGGCTGTAACCAATCCTTACGAGCAATCCTTCTGTGTAATTGACAGCTGTAAAATGAAACAACCTATAAACGGGGCCCTTTGTACTTATAACGTTTTATTTGTTTACCTACCGTTTAATTATAAAATTTAATTGATGTTGCCTTTGTGTTTGTTTTATGGTACATACCGGTCCTAAGCTAAAATCGAAGTTAATTAGGTGTTTAGATCAAAAACGAAAATTATCGGTATCATCAAATTTTTTGGAATGAAAATTATCAATTGAGGTTTGTCTTGTAGCATAATGTCAAACAATCTTGGGTAAAAATCTAACTAATTTAAATAATCCGTTTAATGGAAACTAAAAAACGTACCTGCTGCCAGGATGACCGATGACCGTTGACTTAAAGCGTAGATAGCGACTAGATAACCAAACCGGGAGGTCGCACCTTGTGGCCATGGTATAATAAGATACTCCGCCTGGTATTCCATTCCGAGACTCGTGAACCACGTGACTATCACAAGCCTACGTCATCATGCTTGTGGGTTAGGTACCAAAATTACCCACTCTTATGATTATTTTTGTAAATCATATAAGATACTTACTGTTAACTAATAAATGCAATTTAAGTGTTGTTGTAAAGTTCAAGTTAATACACACGAAAATCTAAATCATAAAATTATTCAGAAATATTTTAACTCATTTTTCTGAGATTGAATTTACCCCATAACGTATTTTATTGAAATAAAGTGGCAATACTAGTGACGTAGGCTTGTGTTTCTCTGGGAATGTAAGACCATGTTTTATTAGACTATACCTACTGCCAGACTGACCGATGAACGATGACTTTAAGCGTAGATAGCGATTAGATAACCAACACGGGAGGTCGTACCTTGTGGCGTGCCCTGGGAGAGGCCTATGTTCTGCAGTGGACTGTTATGTGCTGATGTGATGTGATGATGTGTGAAGCACACGTCCAGATACACACTTGAACTGCTAAAAACCCTTATGAGCGCGGCATAAGAATGGTTCATAGTCTAACGACGCCTACGTTGGACTGTATTATTCCCAGCAAATCTACCTACCAATTTAAGAGATGAACTTATGCTGGATTTTCTTAGCACTTGTATGAAAACCAGTACAATTTGGTCCCTTAACTGAGTAAGTTGTTGTACCGGCTATCTATTTGCCGCAGCGTCCCGTCCCGTCGGAGATGCACGTATTTCATTGCAGTAATCCTTGTAAAGAAACTAAATACATCCGATTGAAACCCTGACTGGAATGGATTGAGCTGCGGCGAATCGATTCAACTCTATAGGGAGTAAACGTAGCGAATAAGCAATGTGAAAAGTCGACGTGTATCCAACGGGGATTTCAAAATATTATTCGTAGGTACAGATTTCACATGATCCGGATCAGAACATAAATATAATCTGTACAAGTGCGTTTTTCCACACGGCACTCACAAGCACCGCATAATTTTGTGGTATATTGCCGGATCCGGTATATTGGTGAAAAGGGTTTACAAGGGGGTTTACGAAATCCTTACAAATCTGGATGTCATCATCTCATCTGTCACAAATCTGATTAGAAAGACGATGCGCGATATAAATGACACACGTCGCCGAAACAAACATGTGATAGCGATTGTCCCAGGTTGTCAAATGTATGCTGGCTGTGACGAACTGCAATATCGTGCGGTCCATGTTCGAATCACCTACATTTTTAGAACTTTGCACCAAAAAAGTTAGACCAGCGTTGAACTAGTCTGTCCTTTTTATTTTTTTGTATCTATGAAGTTCAATACTTGTCTAACTTTTATGTGGCAAGGCTCTTTATTCTGTTCGTCCGTATTTCCAAAACCTACGCACCACATGGTTTATTATTTTAAACGCGAGTTATGCTTTTTAATATGATATTTTTCTTTGTTTCCAGGTGAGAGCCTAGCAGAGCTTCACCAAGGGAAGGGAGGGGGAACGTCCGCAAGTTATACGTTCGTCGTCGTACTGGCATTAATCGCCACTTTATACGCGTAAAATAAGGTTTATCAAATAAACTGTTCATATTTGAATAACAAATGTTTTATTAAAACCCCAAAAATGACCTCCAGACGACTTTGCTATTTTTTCTCCCCATTGTTTTCACGCGAATGGTTAATTTTATCAAAATCATTTTAACATTAAAGATGAAACCATTTTTTGCTACGTCCTTTATAAATATTTGTAGGTCAACCTTGTCCGACAAAGGTCAAAACATGGTTTCGTTTTGTAATTAATACAAAAATATAATAATAGGTCCCAGTACCAGTCAAGTAATGCTCTAGGCGTGGTGAGTATGACAAATACCCCCCAATATGGGAGGATACTGTGGCTCTTGAAATTGAAGGAGATAGGTAGTGCAATATTGCTTTCTTTTTATTTTGCGTTATCACTACTGATATAAGCAAGTTTTGGCGTAATCATGACTAACATAATGAATTTTTGGCCGTTGAAAAAAACAGGTATGCAGAAGATAGTTATAAATACTTAGGTTCCCACAAAACAATTGAAAATTAACTCGATATTACAATATTTTGAAATGCAAAATGTTCAAGGATTTTTTGAAAATAAAAAAGTAAATTCTCTAACTCAAGGAGGAAAAAGAATAATATTGTTTTCCTTATTACCACTGAACGATGCCTCGTTAAAGAATCTCGTCTTAAAAGCTTTGATTGGAAAATAAAACAGACCCGAAATTGATTTGGACTTTTTCTGATATGCGTTTTATTCGTTTGAAGGTACTTACTTAATTATAAGTACCTACAATTAAAATGGAAGGATATACTCATCCTTTAGTCTACTTAGTAGTCTTCTTTTTTTGTGTGGGACAACGAGTCGGAGAACGACCCGATGAACCACCTACTACTACAGGAAGGCTTATGACTTGGTTTTGCAACGACCGTCGTCTATAGACATATCGGTCGACGGGAGACGCTGCGCTACCTCGGACGTCAATAAATCGTAGATGTAAGTAGTAAGTAAATCGTTGGAACCGATCATATTTGATAGATGTCAAACTAAAACTAAAATACATGTCTGTCAGCAAAGAAAAATACACTGTATATCATAATATTAACATGATTTTGACAGCCGTCAAATACGGCCTATTCCTCTTCTTCTTCGAGTGGGACACCAAGTCGTCCGAGTTCTATTCGTACGGCCGCACTATAGTAGGAAACGGTCTGAAAAAAGTGAAGAACGTGCTTTATTAAATTGATCTTCAGAGTGCACTCTAAAAACGGACGGAAAAGACAAGATGAATTAAAAAAGCGCTCTGAGCGGTTGCTTGCAATCCGATTGTATAAATTGTGCAAAAAGAACAAATTCTTTAGAGTTTCTTTTTCAACTAGCCAGATAGATACCTACTTACTACTACTATCTATGAATGTACCTATTACTTGCCTTTACTATAGCCTTTACTAACTATATATTAACTTATTACTTCTAATTATAATTGCATCTGTCTGGTTATTCCAACAAGTACATAAATCACGCCTCTTTTCGTAACTAGCTACGAAATGCCACATACCTATAGTTACTAATTCGTAACTACTTTTTTCTTCCTACTTAGTTACTAATAATAGAAATGGAGTTTAAAGTTTGACAGATGTCATCTGAAATGTAGGTCTCTTCAAGACTTACGATTTCTTCTAAATAATTGATGAGCCAGCATGGAAGGATAGTCAGATTAATGGATATTATTTTACGCCTTCTGACGCTAAAATTTCTCCTTGCTGTTATAAAATCAAACAACAGAAAAAGGTGTATTATTTTTAGACCATTTTCCTGCTCCTTCCCAGAAATAGTTAAGTAAGTATTCCGTTCATTAAACAATGTTTCTGCGAAATTTTGGACTGAAATATAAAAAGAGTTTGGTTTGGTTTGAACCAAGTACCTAATCATTGATTTGGGTCAATTTGTGTGACCATCCATTTATCTTTGACATAGTTTGAACTAAGATTCTCTGTTTGATTCCGAAGCTGATCTTAGCGCAGTGGAAGCAAATTAAAGTTATCTTAAAATCTAAAACTAAATGGTCGATCAGCCTCGGAACAACATTTGACTACGATTCGTAGTGCTCTTTACTATAGCTAAATAAAATAAATTTAATGAGAGAATTTTGTTCCGGAAAGTTTCCGGCCGAGAAATTCTTGTTTCCAAAGTCTACTTAAACAGAGCCTAGCAGCGAATTGCTTACCGTGCGAACCATGACGCCGCCGTTTCCTTGTAAGTCTAGTTTTTGACAGGAAAAAAGGTATCAGGTTTTGGAGGAAGAAATTTTGGATTGGAATTTAGGTACTAGACTTACTGCACCCGGACACCAGCTCGTGTGGCACTCCGTCCCGTCAATCAGTCGCAGATTCACAGCTTAGTTTTCACAAGCACTTGGGTTCACTATTGTTCATAGTTCGACATCAAATAATGTTTTTTAACACAAAATGACTAAAAGATTTCTCTCCGAATGAGAAATCGGCCCCGTTGGCCTCAATCAAGAAAACAATTAAAAATATGTAGCTATCGGCAGCCACGACGCGAGCGAACGAAAAGTGAGGTTATATTTTGCCGGCGGCCGCGTGACTCTCAATCAAAGCGCCGGAACCAAATCCGCTTGGTTCACTTCCCCACCGAACAGGGAAAACCACACGAGAAAACCGAAAGCACACTAAATTACACCATTTATAATTAAAATTCGCATCAAAGATGCGAGCGCACGGCCACAGGACGAGACAATGACGAACAGTGTTGCCAGCGCCGCGCGCCCATTTGATACGAAACTAAACATTCACCCGCCCCGGACCGACCCATCGGTCCGCTCTATGCATGGCAGGCGTGATAATGTAGCTACTGCTCGCTTAAGAACTGAATCCCCCACCTGAACTTCTGCAACTCGAGGAGTGCCATCACTACCCGGAAACAGGTTGAGAATGCGCCCCCGGCGCCAACGCAGTGGCGGTAGGTTGGCATCCTTAACCAGAACGAGATCCCCAATGCAGGGGGGTTCAGTCCTGTCCGTCCACTTAAGGCGTTGCTGCAGAATGTGCAAGTACTCAAGCGACCAACGCTTCCAAAAGTTTTGAGTCATTTGCTGCAACAACTGATAACGCGACAAACGATTGCTATTCACCTCCGTATAGGGATATTCCGGCAAGGCGTTAAGTGGGCGGCCAATTAAGAAATGCCCTGGCGTCAGGGCCTCTAAATCATTTGGGTCTGAGCTGAGCGGACACAAAGGACGCGAATTGAGTACAGCCTCAATTTTACAAAACACGGTCGCCAGCTCCTCGAAAGTCAAAATTGTTAACCCTACAACGCGCAACAAATGCGTCTTAGCGGACTTTACAACCGCTTCAAAAATACCACCCCAGTGAGGGCACGCTGGTGGATCGAACACCCAGGCAATGCCCTGACGGGAGAGGCCCGTGCTGATGGCTTCTTCGTTCTCCCGTAAGAACGTTACAATTTCTTTCATACACCGATCAGCACCCTTAAAGTTGGTACCACAATCCGACCTGATCAGCGCTGGTCGCCCTCGTCGCGACGTAAATCTCTCCAGCGCTGCCAAAAGGCCTCCGTAGAAAGGTCGGCCACGAGCTCCAAGTGGACGGCCTTGGTGGCTAGGCACACGAACACGCACAAGTACGCCTTGATAGACTTTGCGTTCCGTAGGCGTGATGCCTTTACCATGAAAGGGCCTGCGAAATCCGTTCCCACACCTGCAAACGTCCAGGCCTCCGTCACCCGGTCCGGTGGAAGATCTCCCATCTGTGGCTGCATTGTGGCTGCCTTCAAGCGGTAACAAGGCAAGCACCTAAACACAACGCTACGTACCGTTCGTCGTCCCGATAAGATCCAAAACTCGCGCTGTAGAATGGCCAATAGCGCATTACAGCCCGCGTGCGAGTTTTTCTCATGACGATCCCTGACTAAGAGCTCAACTAAGGGTCCCCTTTTGGAAGTAACAGTGGATGCCGAGCCGAAAAGGGCAGGCTAGCGTTCCGAAGTCTGCCTCCAACCCTGAGCATACCTTGCTCGTCCAGGAATGGGTTGAGGCGCACAATTCCTCCCTTCAGCTTTCCACGTCCATCCCTGAGCAGCCTGACCTCCTCTTCAAAATGTTCCGCCTGGACGACTCTAACTAATGAGCGTACAGCCGCATTCCGTTCCGCAGGCGAGAGGACAGGTGTAAAGTTCCGTTCTGCTTGAGGCTTCCTGCAGTTGTTCACGAACCGTTTGATCCAACCTGTCACCCCAAGAAGTTTGTCGAGGGCTGCACCCGCGCGAAGCGCAGTCCGCTGGGTTCCATTCTCCCGGTACGTGCCTCCACACTAACGGAGTTTCCGACCCCGTAATCTGTGACACCCGATTTGCCACGAAAACCTCAAGTGTATGTACCGACGTCTGCAACCAGCACAGAACTATCCGACTGTCAGTCCACGCGTACACCGTTTCATCCAAGTTGATGGTACCACGCAGATTGCAGGTTACATGATTTAGCAAGCGCGCTAGAAGAGCTGCCCCTGCCAATTCCAATTTGGGGATGGTCCATCTAGTTCTGACTGGTGCCACCTTACTTTTGGCCATAACCAGACGCACGTGCACAGTTCCCGTTGAACTTGCTGTCCGAAGGTATACAGCTGCCGCGTACCCTCGCTCCGAGGCGTCACAAAACCCATGTAGGGTAGCCTTACATCCCACCGATGGGACTAACTTGCGGGGTATCGCGATGTGCACGATCCCTGGTAGGGTGGTCACAAACTTGAGCCAATCCTTCAACAACTCTCCGGAGAGTTGGTCGTCCCATCCTAAGTTGGCTAGCCACAACCTTTGTAAAAGCACTTCGCCATGAACGTAACCGGGGCGATCCATCCGTTAGGATCGAACGTTCTAGCGATTGTCGACAGTACCGACCGCTTAGTCCAAGTTTTCTCCAAAGGTCGGGCTCGATCTTGTACGTGAATACGTCATGCGTTGGCCTATATTGCACCCCGAGGATGCCCAACGTATTTGGATTGTCCGGGTTCTCAAAGAGGTGCGGGTCCTGATGGAACTCGCCTGGCAAACCAGCCAGGAGCTCTGGGCAACTGGACAACCATTTCCGCAACTCGTAACCTCCTGAACCCATGATCGCGATCAGCTCGTCTCGTAGAATTAGCGCCTGCTCCACGCTATCAGCACCCGTGCAGATATCGTCCACGTAGACGTCGCGATCCAGTACTGCTGCGGCTCGAGGATATCTTACCCTTTCCTGTGCGGCCAACTCTCGCAGCGTACGTACTGCCAAATACGGACTTGGCTTAAGTCCATACGTCACCGTGTTAAGTTCGTATGTGACCATCGGCTCATCTGGGCTCTCACGCCACAAAATCAGCTGATACCGACGGTCATCCGGATGTATCATGGTTTGGCGAAACATCATTTTGACGTCTGCGACGAACGCTACCTGGTGTAACCGAAAGTTTGTGAGAATGTCCACAATGTCCCGGTTCAATTTAGGACCCGCGTGCAAACATTGGTTCACAGACACACCATTCGAGGTAGGAGCAGAACCGTCAAACACCACCCGTATTTTCGCCTCAGGTGACTTCAAGACAGCCAGGTGTGGAATGTAATAATGCTCGACACACCTCCAATCCAGGCTGGACACCGACATGTGGCCCAATTGAATATATTCCCGCATGAATTCTATATACTTCTGCCGAAGTGCTGGGTCTCGCCTCATCTTCCGCTCCATTCCGAGTAGTCTCCGTTCCGCGAGCTGTCGCGAACTACCTAAAGCGGGGCGGTTTGGGAGAAAAGGTAGCCTGGTCACGAATCTGCCTGACGAGCATCTCGCAGTGTTGTATTGATAGAACAACTCGCACTCGTCATCCTCTGGCTTCCGTCTGTCCGCCGTGGGCGGCTCTTCAGACTCCCAAAACCTCTGCAGCACCTCTGACAGCACACTACCATAGAGGACCGTATCCCTTTCTGGTAGGTCCTGAGGTCTCCAAACTGGGCCGAAAACAACATACCCCCCTGTGGTATCTACGGCCACCAAACCAGCTTCCTGGAGTACCTTCTTCCTACCGCACCATAATCTCCCGAGGACGTCTGACCCGAGAAGTACGTCCACCGTACCAGGAGTATCAAAATCAGGATCAGCTAACTCCAACCCTGTGGTTAGCCCTCGTACCGTTGGTGGTAACCTAACCTGAGGAGTTTCCCAACCACTTCATCCAGCACCACGGCTGAGACTTGATAGCTGACCCCTGTACATGTGCTACCTAATGCGAACTCAAAGTTCGTCTGACCCCGAATGTCAGGCACATTTAGGCCCCGATGCCTACAGCTTCATCCGCACTTGGCTGTACATTTAGGCCTAGCCTACTCACCAGCTTACTCGATACAATACATCCCTGAGCCCCTGTATCCAGAAGGGCTCTTACTTGAATGGTCCGGCCACCGTATCCCCATACCCAAATCTTAGCCGTTGGCAAAAGTACCGTGATTGGACGGGGAGCCGAAGCTGATGAGTAGGCGGCGATTACCTAGCGGGAATCTAAACGCGGTGAGGCCGCGTCCCGCGGGGTATCCTCGCTACCCAAACCTGTGTATGGGTCCCACTCCTGCTGGTAGGGAGGTCTGCCCATAAAGGCCATGGCTGGAGTTCTATAGTACCCCGACGGCAAACGTCCGTACCGAGGTTGCGCCTGTAGCCGCGGGTACTCAGGCATAGGCGGAGGCATGCGTGGGTCTTGAGACCCAACCAGGTGGCTCAAGCCCGCAGAATACTGCATGTACCCTGGTGGCTGCCTAGTGCTCCCTGACACCCGCCCGTTTGATCCCGTACCTGGGATGGGTGTCCTGGCCATGTTCCCGTGTCGTTCCTCCCCAATCCGGCACCTGCTGCCGTGGTGGAGATCGTCCCCACGTCCGTTGGTAAGTGGGCTCCGACTGTTGACGTCCCCTGCCTGTCCCTGTGACCGATGCGGAGGTGGGCTCCTCCTTGAGGGGTGGGAGCGTTGCTCCCTCCCTTGGTGGGCAGGCTCCCTTCGCTGATCCGATCCAGCGCTGCCCCGGCGTCTCCGGAGCGATTCATGCAGAGCAGCGGATGGTGTGCACCCTGGCAGTACCTACAGTTGGTGTTTGAAGGGCACTCTCGCACCTGATGCGGCCCCAGGCACCGATAACACCAACTCCTCTGCTGTGCCACACCCCGTCTCCTCTGAACCCGCTGCGCAGCAAACTCCTGACACGCTGTCACCCCGTGGCCTGTCTCCCTGCAGTAGGCACACCCTGATTCCAATGCGGTGTTGTACCGCCTGGGTTGCCTACTGTTGCCTCCTCGCGCCGGTGCACCCGGCCGTTCCGGGTGGCGAGGGCAGAGGTCTCCTTGCGTGGGGCTTCACCAGCCTGGACGTCCACTCGCCTGCTTTCGGCCTCGAGGAACGACTTCAGATCCTCGTAGGTCGGGAGGTGGTCCGAGGACTTGCCCCATGGAGCTGCTCGAATCGAGCGACCATTTCGCTCGGCAGGCGGCGAAGCACTGTGTGGACCAAGATATAACCGTAGCCCGCCACTGGCAAACCCTGTCGCTCTAGTGCGCTGACCGCGACACTGACTGGGTGGAAGATTTTCTCGCGGAGGTCCGTACCTCGCGTTATGGTTGGTATTGACAGCCACTGGTCTAACAGCCTGTCTACAATCAGGCGCTTGTTCCGATACCGGTCGGTAAGGATCTTCCACGCCACCTCATAATTGCTATCCGAGACAGCCAAATGCGTCAGCAATTCATGAGGCTCTCCATGTAGCCTGGACATCAGCTGAGCCATCTTGTACGCCGGCGTTATGTCCGTCCGTGTGTGGACCACACTGCTATACAGGTCCTCAAACGCCGGCCAGTCGGCGTAATCGCCTGCAAAGACTGGAACCGTAACAGGCGGAAGAGGCACCTGTAATCCTTGTCCCACTTTACCACGGAATGGCTTTTCCTTTCCGTCACGTCGCCTAGATATGTCCGCAGCTGCCTGCGCAATGTCCTGTGCCAGCTCCAAGCACTGGCTTACATCGCCCTCAACCAGCTCCTTATCTTCAGGGTTAGGAGCTTCCTCAAGGAGCATGAGGCACTCTGTGAGGTGTTCCGACACAACCCGAACCCGTTCATCTGCCTGTAGTGCACTTTTCAAGAGCGCGTCCTCCCGGTCCTCGCGGCCGATCATTGCCGCTGTGGTAGTAAACCACCTTAATTCTGTCTTTATAGCAGCCTTATACCTGGCGATCGAGGAGCCATGGTACCAACTTTTACACACTCGACTTAATAAAACGAAAACCAATAAACAAATACCACAAAATAAATGTTAGTTGACTGGCCTAGACCTTACCGATAAGGTACCGTTCACTAGGCAAACAATACAGTCACAAAAAAACCGAAACAATATTTTCCAAAATTAATAAAATATGTGGGTAATATAAAAAACACGCTTAATACTAAATTACGGCTAACTATGTTGCAATAAAGCAACCACGCTCTGCTACCAAAAAATGTTTGATTCCGAAGCTGATCTTAGCGCAGTGGAAGCAAATTAAAGTTATCTTAAAATCTAAAACTAAATGGTCGATCAGCCTCGGAACAACATTTGACTACGATTCGTAGTGCTCTTTACTATAGCTAAATAAAATAAATTTAATGAGAGAATTTTGTTCCGGAAAGTTTCCGGCCGAGAAATTCTTGTTTCCAAAGTCTACTTAAACAGGGCCTAGCAGCGAATTGCTTACCGTGCAAACCATGACGCCGCCGTTTCCTTGTAAGTCTAGTTTTGACAGCAAAAAGGTATCAGGTTTTGGAGGAAGACATTTTGGATTGGAATTTAGGTACTAGACTTACTGCACCCGGACACCAGCTCGTGTGGCACTCCGTCCCGTCAATCAGTCGCAGATTCACAGCTTAGTTTTCACAAGCACTTGGGTTCACTATTGTTCATAGTTCGACATCAAATAATGTTTTTTAACACAAAATGACTAAAAGATTTCTCTCCGAATGAGAAATCGGCCCCGTTGGCCTCCAATCAAGAAAACAATTAAAAATATGTAGCTATCGGCAGCCACGACGCGAGCGAACGAAAAGTGAGGTTATATTTTGCCGGCGGCCGCGTGACTCTCAATCAAAGCGCCGGAACCAAATCCGCTTGGTTCACTTCCCCACCGAACAGGGAAAACCACACGAGAAAACCGAAAGCACACTAAATTACACCATTTATAATTAAAATTCGCATCAACGATGCGAGCGCACGGCCACAGGACGAGACAATGACGAACAGTGTTGCCAGCGCCGCGCGCCCATTTGATACGAAACTAAACATTCTCAGTTATCCTAAACCTAGAAGTTAGGTTCTACTTACCTAGTTTTTCGACAGTAGGTAGTTTCCTCTAAATATTCCGTTTAACATTCCGGAAACACCAGCCACTGCGATAAGGCGAAAAACACACCTAACGTCCATTTGTAAGTTATTTTTGCACAGCGCGTTAAAAAAAATGCGATTTACCATCTTTTTTCAAACAAATACAGTTTTGTATCAAACAGTTTCAAAGACGGATCCGCTAGTGCTGCGTAGCACACAACCACAAGTTAGTAAAACGGCGCACGGGGCGCCTATACAGGTGGCTCACTCAGTACTAGCGACGATCTTGACGTTTATATAGGGTTATTTTTTAGTCAGTGCGCAAACTTTGCAGGATGTTTCTGCTCGTGATTCTGAACAACTTTTACTATGGGGCCACAAGCGAAATCTAAAAAAAATTTTTGGGTGTTCCATACATTTTTGCCGAGTAGGTATGAATTTTTCTATGGAACATCCAAATATTTTTTTGCGAATTCGCAGGTGGCCCCATAGTAAAGGTTGTTCAGAATCACGAGTAGAAACATCCTGCAAAGTTTGCGCACTGACTAAAAAATAACCCTGTATTGACTTTAACTGGAATTAACCGGAATCCCAGGGGAAGTCAAGATAACTAAGAAGGTGGTTGACACGAACGTCATATTTCTTTGATTTAAAATTGGCTCAGAATCATATGAAGTTCTTTATCAGATTTTGCTGTTTTGATATTTTTATACCTTGAGATTTATGACATTGGCAATCCTGGCTATGTGACAAGTGTCAATCGCGAAAATTCGAAAAGAGGCCGAACCGGAAGATGCACCGGTAAAACCGTTTTACATAAGAGTAAACCTGTATCTGTATGAAAATAAAGTCAAAATTTATACCAGGAGTAAAAGAAAGGGTATAACAAGTCGAAAGGAGGTCAAGGTACTCACGAAACTGAACAACTTTCCCCATGGAACATTGTGCGAAATATGAAAAAATGATTTGGACCTCCCATAGTAAATCATTCAGCTGATCGGAGATTTTGTATGGGAGGTCCAAATTACTTTTTCATATTTCGACTAATGTTCCATTGGGAAAGTTTTTCAGTTTCTTGAGTACCTTGACCTCTTTTCGGCATGTTATACTCTTTCTGTTACTCCCGGTATTGTCCTAACGCATGTGTTACTCATAAACGGACGAAACGTGTGTTCCTCGCTCTCGCATAACTGCGATGTGAATATTCCACGCGCTATCTGACTACAATTATCATCTCGACACGTATTCAGGCGATATCTACGATATCGTAAGCGAATTTCTCTACGTGCTCTGAAATCGTATCGCCTGCGAACATCTTCCGAGTCTAAAGGCACGCATTTAGCATAAAACAGCTTATAGGTACTAGCTGTAAGGTTTGCTAGTGAAAATAATATACCGGGTGTGACGGTGTGCCGAAAACCACGCAACGGATTTTGACGTAAGTATTCTTTTGTAATAAATAAGTAGATATATAGTATGTAGGTATATCACATGGCAAAAAAAATACCCTTTTCACGTGGGAAAATGAGTTGCAGCGGGTGAAATCGCTAACGGGCCGCTAGTAGATCTTTAAAACTAAACATGTTTTACTACGGAATATAATATGCTGGTAAACGAAATACTCGAGTACCCATAGAAAGTCATGGTATTTTGTACCTATGGGAAATCAAAGTATTTTTTTCGTCTGCCAAACACAGCCTCGCCCTGACTTTCAAGTCATTTACTTGTGTAATTTGGGCATAGGTACCTAGGTAAGGGTCTATAATTGTTTTTAAACGCTTTTCAGAGGAAAAAATAATTTAAAAATCCCGAAAAATCTTTTATAAGGCTTATATTTAAATCAATAGCAAAAAAAGCTTATGTAGGTACCTCTTAAAAACGCTTGGAGTTTGCGAGTGTAATAGGTACTGTTTTCGCAGAAAAAATCAATTTACCTAGTACCCCGGGAGTTAGAAAAATAGTCCAGAATGTTCAGCACAAAATGTGCTGTAAATATTAGGCGTCCATTGACAAATGAAGCTCAGATGTTATCTTAGAGCAGGATAAAAGTGACAAGGATACATAGATTGTCACGCACACGACATTATGGTGCATATTGCTTAAACCCATTTAATTTGCATTTCTCTGAACTCTATTTTGGACGCACCCACCCTTTCAAATTAAAATTCAGTAAAACAAACACGCAATCGTGTTATTTATGGCTACAAATTGTTCAGAATAATAAAAAATACCGCGCCTTAAGGGGTTAAAGTTCTTTTCACGAGGGAGATACCTATGTACTATCAAAGTTACTACGGAATCTTATACTTTTATCTTGACTGGCATGTGACAACCCTGACTTCATAAACAATCTTTATTACAAAGTTGCCCGCCACCAACTGATCTTTGTAGCCCTAAGCTTCTTAAAGGTTCCGTTTTTTAATAGCATAAAAGATTTTTTTGTACAGAAAAGAAACATTTTGTTATTTAAATATCAAGCGCTTTACACACACAACATCCGCTGGAGAGTTATATTTGCGTTTGAAAAATGCGTTTTTCAATATAATATTAATACAAATACGGTTTATATGACACGGTTTGACAGACGAATCTGTTAGCGCAAAAATATCGCACATCGCTGCGTTGACGGAAGCATTTGTCAAACAATTTGACATAGACCATATTTGTATGAGAATAAGGTCGAATTTTGTATTGTCCCATCGCATGCGTTTCGCAGTGCAAAAAAACGTCGAAACGGACGTTGTGTGTAAAGCGCCTTACGTCAAAAAAGGCTAACGTTTTAGAATGCTGTTATACCGGGAGTAACAGAAAGGGTTAACAAGCCGAAAGGAGGTCAAGGTACTCACGAAACTGAACAACTTTCCGCATGGAACATGGGCCGAAATGTGAAAAATTTGGACCTCCTATACAAAATCGCTGATCAGCTGATTGATTTACTATGAGAGGTACATTTTTTTTTCATATTTCGGCCCATGTCGCACGGGGAAAGTGTTGAGTTTCATGAGTACCTTGACCTTCTTTCGGCTTGTTATACCCTTTCCGTTACTCCCTGTATAAAGGTAATCTAAAATATTATTTCTTTTTTGTTCCTATTTATTCGTGTTGCTCATAATCATAACACGTGCGTTGTTCTTCCACGTACAAAGTTGAGCGAAAGCTAGTTATTCTATTTGGTACGTATGAATAAATTCATAACGATGTGTGTTGAAACAGCTCATAAAATATACATTGTCATAACGTTTGAATGGAGCTGAATGCGTTATAGTGGCGTAATGGGAAAATGGCTCGATGGTTAGCTTTTCACTATAAGAGAGGTTGGATTTTTGTATTTTACAGTAGTGGATCTCACACTTCGCGTCCGTTTGTGCAAAAGAGATATTGCATCTAAAATAGTAAGTGCAACAGAAACAGATGCCAATGTTGCTCCTGCGTCCTTTGCGGATACGCTAAAAAATGCCAAGAAACGGACGTCAGATGTGAGACCCGCACAACTTCTACTAATACTACTACTACGCTGCTACAACTACTATTTCTACCACGTCCGACCTATTCTTGATACTACTACAAATTACTACACTGATTGTTGATCACCGTGGAAAACACTCTTAATTAATGTTGGGCAATATGTTTCACTTCCGCAAAATCAAATGTTCACATTCATTTCTAGACAGCATGTTATCAACGTTACCCACGATTATAGAGTTAACCCAAAAAATGTTCTAGACAGCTGAAGGTTTTCTTAATAACGCCGTACCTAATAACAAAGAATTAGTTCAAGATAATTGTAGGTATAATACAACAAATAATATCGATATCATTGTAGTCGAATAATGTATTAGTTTGGCCAAAAATATAAAATATACGCAACTTCCGTTTGTGCGTTATTTTTGTGCAGCGCTATCCGTTGCGTTTGAGAAATACGATTTTCCGACTATTTATCTATCATACAAATACGGTCTATGTCAAACAGTTTGACAGACGACAAAAATATCGCACGACTCGGCGGAGGCGCCTGTCAAACAGTTTGATATAAACCATATTTGTATAAGGTCAGAATTTGAATTGTCCCAACGCTTGCTTTACGCATCGCAAGAATAACGCGCAAAATGACTTCACGTGTGTTTCTCGCCTTACTGTTCACATTTACGTGATTATTTGCCAGGTTTTTCTTCTTATATTTTTTGTTTCATAGATACACAAAATTATTTATGATATTTATTAGTAGGTAGTTACTTGGAACCGAGTTTATCCAGTATTTATCTATAAGCTCAATATTATTTACTGTTTTGTTTTTATGAACAAGTATAAGGGGTAAAAAATAACTGCAAATATTTTATGGAGTGAACTAGCCCATGAAACCGAACAACTTTTCCAAAGGAATATAGGTCTACAAATAAAAAAAAATTACCTTCCATACAAACTAACTTGCTCAGCTGGTGGAGGTCCAAAAATCTTAAAATTACATATTTTGACCAATGCTCCATGGGCAAAGTTCTGCCTTAAAATATTTGCAGATGTTTTTTTTTACATCTATATACATATAATAAAGTTGTAGAGGGTCGAAAGTCTGTACATAGAAGATTTTCCAAAAAAAACTGTTTGGTGATACTTAAAATTGATAACAGAACACGTTATAGCAATTTTTAGATTTTTTTTCTGTTTAGATGTTTATCTGTTTATTTGTTTATTTGTTTATCTGTTTGTATGTGAAAGCATCACGCAAAAACTACTGAACCGATTTTGATGCCAAGTATACCAAAATGTTGGGAAAATTACCGACCAGGTTATAGGCTAAAAAAAATCAACCCCAAAAAGGGGGGGTTGCCACTTTTCTTGAAATAAGTTTGCACGGAAATCGATATTGCGTAGCGCTAGAGGAATAAGTTAAGTTAGTACTATAAGATGAAAAAAAATCAGCTGAAATTATTTCAAGGGGTGAACCAGTCCATGAAACTGAACAACTTTCCCCAAGGAACATGGGTCGAAAAATGTAAAAAAAATTATCATCCCTCCAAATTACTTGGTCGGCTATAGATCATTTTGTACCTTTAGGCAAACCAAATTTTTTCCTAAAGTATGTAAAAAAAAGAAATCAAATATGTTAAGCGGTAAACCAGTCCATGAAACTGAACAACTTTTCCCAAAAAAAATCATAGGCTGAAAAAAGAAAAATTTGGTACTCTCATACAAATTGACCCATTTTGTATGGGAGGTCCAATTTTATTTTTCATATTTCAACCTATGTTCCTTAGGGAAAGTTGTTCGGTTTCATGGACTAGCGCTGCGCTGGTTGGTTCACCCCTTAAAATATTTGTAGTTATTTTGATACTGGGTTATTTTTTAGTCAGTGCGCAAACTTTTACTATGGGGCCACCTGCGAAATCTAAAAAATATTTTTGTTTGTTCCATACATTTTTGCCGAGTAGGTATGAATTTTTCTATGGAACATCAAAAATTTTTTTTGCGAATTCGCAGACGGTCCCATAATAAAAGTTGTTCAGAATCACGAGTAGAAACATCCTGCAAAGTTTGCGCACTGACTAAAAAATAACCCTGTATTTTGAACTATGCTCTTTGGGGAAAGTTGTTTAGTTTCTTGAACTGGTTCACTTCTTACAATATTTATGCAGTTGCTTTTTTTACATTCATATTGGATTAGAGATTCGAAAACGTACCAACATATAAAAATTATATAGCAAAATGTAAAACCGGCCAAGAACGTGTCAGATACGGCCACAAATAGGGTTTCGTAGTCAATGTTATACTTATATAAGGTTTATCAGCGTTACGAAGTAATTTTGTTGCTGGTTTGTTTGTAGTTGTATGGTCATACTAGCCAGAACAGTCCACTGCTTGTCATGGGCCTCCCCCTTATAGTATATACAGGGTGTACCGGTTATCGTGGTCCGAAGAAAAAATCTAGACGAGAAAAAATCTGGACATCCTAAAATACCATAATAGCAAAAATAATGTTCAATATTTGGAAGAAAAAATTGGACCTCCCGTACAAAATGCTCTATCAAGCAGCAAAATTAGGATAGGGGGTCCATTTTTTGTCTTCAAATATTGCACAATTTTTTTTGCTATTATGATAGCTTAGGATGTCTAGAGTCTAGATTTGTTCTTTGGACCACTATAACCGGGACATCCTGTATAAGCAAGCTATAGAGTGCGCCTAAAAAAACTGTCGGCAGTAGTCTGGGTGCAACCTCTCTGTCTGTCAGTAGCAAAACGCCAGTGACAGCACTGATGAACCTCTATAACTTCTCATACATTTGACGCATCATTTGACGTCTGTATCTAGGGAGCAACTGCTTACGCTTTGACAGTACGCTGCGGGGACTAATTCGCACTCTATAGCATGCTTAATACTAAGGCCTCCCCCTATCAGGGGCTATTGCCATACTCACCACGCTTGGCAGGCGGATTGGCAAGCGCAGTGCAAGATGCTGCATTGACAGGGAACGCTGCTGCCCATTCCCTGGATGATTATCGCTTAGTCGCTTTTACGACACCCACGGGTAGAATTAGGGTGATGCTATTTTAAGCCGGCATCACACGGCAAATGGCTTACTCCTTTACAAAAAAACAATAATGAAACATCGGTTTTAGTAGTGTAGCCAACAATATCATCAAGATGTGACTCAGACGCTCAGTCTTCGAAACAGGAGTGATAGAGGTGGGCTCTCTCCTTCATAGACAAGAAACAAACACAAATCAGCGGTATTCCGGGGTTTCTCCAGGCTATTCCAACATCATCGTCATCGTCTTCGCCATCATCATCTGCCTGCTCTAATCGTACCATTCACATGTGAAAAAGTATGAAATTGAGAACAGAAAAATACACGTGAACAACACACGTGGTACCCATTATGTGTAAAAAAATTGTAAAAATCATGTTTGTTGTATGGGAGCCGCAACGCCCGCAACGGAAATAGAAATACAACTTTTTACTATCGTGGAGATGATACAGACAGACAGCGAAGCGAAGTCTCAGTGTGTGATAGGGTACTAGGGTACACTTTGGGTTCAACACCCTTAAAATAATGGGCGCGAACTAAAATAAGTAAACAATCAATATCAATATCACAATACCTATTTTTGAAAATGTAATCTGTAAGTGAGTATGACCAGGCTCACGAAAAAAAAAGAAGTACCTGACCCTAAAACCCCGAACATTATGACGCCTAAAAATTAGGAGAGCTAACACCACCTAAAGTGGGAAGGTGCAAGGAAGAAGAAGAAGTAAAGTAATGTATGTGTGGTTTAATTAATTGAGCAATAAACAATCAAACAGTTAGCGATGTTTTTTGATGTTTGGTTGGTATGATGGAAGATAAACGTCCTGATCATATTTTATTATTGGGAGAACCTTTATAAGCACTGGAGGGCCTGTCTATCTACCTACCTGCCGGAACACCAGGAGCTCGGCAAAACTTTAAGAGATACGAAAACGTCTATATTGAATAAGTTGTTTAGCATGATATGCCGCTTCTTTTTGCGAAACGAAGTTCGCGGGCACCAGCTAGTTCTATATATTTTAGTAAAAACATTATCCTAACTGGGTGTGGGTAATTTCATTATTATTTCATAGCTTATTCTTTTAATAAACGGCATAAAGTACGTTTATTAAACGACATTATCATTATTGCCATCTCTAATGACGTCAATAAACTTCGTGTTTCAATATATTTACCTCATTACTCTTGTTTATTTGTAACTTAATGACGTAGGTGTTGCGAATAAACGTTTCATTACATCTAACATAACACGAGTAATGTGTATGAAGCTGGCTCTATAAAACATTAGCACTTACGTGCATTATGCTACGAATATAATGAAAGAAAAAAAAGGTTAATAATACAGGGAGTAACAGAAAGGGTATTACAAGCCGAAAGGAGGTGAAGGTACTCATGAAACTGAACAACTTTCCCCATGGAACATGGGTCGAAATATGAAAAAAAAATTTGGACCTCCCATACAAAATCGCCGATGAGCTGACTGATTTACTATGGGAGGTCCAAATTTTTTTTTCATATTTCGCCCCATGTTCCATTGGGAAAGTTGTTCAGTTTCATGAGTACCTTGACCTCCTTTCGGCTTGTTATACCCTTTCTGTTACTCCCGGTATATTCTACGGAGTTTTACCAAGCGCCGGTAACCGCAAGTATAAACTATACAATTTGTTTTAGATTTTGCATGAACTCTACTTCCTTAACTAACTCTTAACTAATCATAGCAATAAAAAAATATTTTTAAGCGGTTTTATTGCACTCCTAGCTTTAATTGAAAATATGTAAAAACATTTTACTATGCAATAGCCTGCCCACAAGCGGAGTGCCCAAAAAATCGGGCAGTTTATTCAGACAACTTGTTTCTGCCGCAAAGGCAATCCGGGCCCGATTTCATTTAGCCGGCGGTTTCCAAACTGCCGCAGTTCGAGCGTGCTTTTACAGCGCACGCTCATGTTAACCAAATGCAATGTAAAGCCGCTACGGCGTAGCAGCTCTACGGTCTACGGAGAGCTACGTGCGTAGCCTTGTGAAAGGATTGCTACGATGAAGGTTTCCTACCCACATTGTTTTAGACAACAAATTGTTTTCCTTTTCTGTTATATTTATTTCTGTGAAGGCTAGGAGAAATAAAAAACAATGGAGAAATAAAAAACAAAATTTAGTTTCATTGCGTTTTTCTACTCTTTTGCAGACAAAACATTACTCACATTTTGCACTCACGACATGATAAAACCTGAGATCATTTAAAATGTCGGGATATTTTTGCGAGTTTCTATTGCCGTAGAACAAAAAAACTTATAATATTTACTCGTAGAACGTGACACATGAACTAGTTTTGTCCAAAGTTTTTGTTAATAAAGTCAAAAGTAGCATGTTATCTGTCTTATTTTTAAAACTTAGAAATACTCACTGAAAGTTTTAGTTACTGTACCTCTATACAAACATGGTTGGTTTTTAGATCTATGTTTGCTATCCATGCCTTATAAACTAGTATATTTACATTTTATACCGTCAGTGCTAGCAATTACAGTCTCGATCGGCCGCCAAGGGAACGCCATGGAAATTATACACGTCACGACATAATTACCTACCTACACCGATCAACTACATACATATTCATAAAGTCAATATAGTTATAGTTCAAAGTAGAGAAGGGATATGATGGGTGTTCATTTACGTAAGTCTTACGGGTACGGGTATTTTAATCCAATCGCACATATGATTTTCTTTTATAAATTTTGGATTCGAATGCTTGGTTAAATGTAATGTAAAATTAAGGTTATCTACATTTAATCATGTACAGTATTTTAAGGGCGTATTCAAATACAAATAGTCAAACTTTTGTCAGGCGAGATGTATGTAAATCAGGGTTCGAAAATATCCGATATTTATAATAAATATCAACATATCCGATATATATCCAATAAATCAGATATATATCCATTTTTCGATATTTATCGGATATATATCAATCAGTATAAAATCTTTCAAAATAATGTATTGATTTTATTGTCAAACACGATATTATTTGTTTGAAAATTAATTTGGAACACTTTTTTTCATCATAGGTTATTTTTAAATGAAAGTACTTAGTATAAAAATACTGTATTTTTTGGTCAGTAGGAACACATGTACCTAGTACAGCGAACACATGAAACGGGTTTACAATAGTGGATACGTGCATACCTACATTTTATAATTCGACCATCGTATTTGAGCCCGCACGCAGCAAATGCTCTACATTCTCAATAACTTTAAATCTATGAGTCTGTCTAAATAAATACCAAAGAACGAAATATAGATACAATACAATACAATACAAAATGCTTTATTTGCACAAAACACAAAAACGATATAACATACAGCATATACAAGAAAAAAATCAGTACAATATAGGCGGCCTTATTGCTAGAGTAGCAATTTCTACCAGGCAACCTTTGGGTGATGGACAGAATGTGTACGGTGAAGCGGGATAGTGCATAGGTACATACATCTACATATACTAATAAACTACTTTACATACAAATACATACATTATATAAGATAAAATAAACTGATATATAATTATAAGATAAACTAATACATAAAGGTATATGGAATAAGGATATCAATAGGAACAAAAGAAAAACAATCAGAAGAACACAGATATATAACAAGTTACCAACCAGATATTTAAATCAGCTTACTTAAGATTAGGAGAGGCAAGAAAGTGTTTTTTAATTCTCTCCTTAAAAGATGCGAGTGACGGTGACCGTTGAATCTCTTCCGGCAAAGAATTCCACAGCTTGATAGCTCGCACTGTGAAAGACTTCGCATAAAAGTCGGTCCTGTGGGAAGGAAGGTTGAGCTTAAGGAATCGCTGGCACGTAGATAGCGAGCCAACGTCGAGGAGTGGAAGATAAAGCGCTCTTTGAGGTAAGGAGGAGTATGAGGAAGGAAAGAATAGAATAAAGAAGGGAGAGAATATGGCAGTCCCTCCTTAGGGAAATGGGCAACCACTTAAGCTGGGACCTATAGGCAGAAACATGGTCAAACTTCCGCAAACCAAAAATAAACCTAATGCAAAGATTTTGCAGACGCTCCAGTTTGTTTACCAGCTCAACTGTTAGGTCTGGATAACACATGTCCGCATAATCCAGAATCGGCAATAGAAGCGTGTGTGCCAAAGAGATTTTAGTTTTAGTAGGCAGCAAGTTCTTAAGACGCTTCAGCGAATTGTACGCGCCAAACACCTTACGACTTACTTCAGAGACATGGTCCTTCCATGATAAACAATCATCAAAGATAACCCCAAGGTTCTTAACTTTACGGCTGAAGGGTATTATGGTACCGTCGAAAACAATCGGGGGGGGAGCGAGTTATGGTCAACACGAGAAATGTTCCAAGAGCTGCCAATGATGATTGTCTGGGTTTTTTGCTGGATTTACCATCAAGCCATAAGAACGACTCCAGTCAGCAATGTTGTCAAGATCTCTGTTTGTTGCCGCAATTGCGCCTGGGAGGCCAGAGAGTGGTGCTTGCGTATAAATTTGGAGATCGTCTGCGTATAAATGGTAAGAAGATGTAAGTGGAAGAGTAATAGAATTAATGAAAATCGAAAACAGAAGAGGAGACAGGACACCACCCTGTGGTACGCCGGCAGTTGTGTCACACCACGCAGAGAAGGTATCTTCAATGCGGATGCGCTGCCGACGCCCGAAAAGGTAACTACGGAACCAGGCTGTCACCGCTGGAGAAACGTTATAAGAATGCAAAATAGATAACAGAATGTCGAAGTCTACCGTATTAAAGGCGTTACTGAAATCGAGCAGAGTAAGCACTGTCAACTTCTGGTTCTCCATCCCAAGTCGTATGTCATCAGTGATGTTAACTAAAGCAGTAGTCGTGCTATGACCAGGGCGGAAACCGGACTGAAAGGAGTTCAAAAGGTTGTTCGTGGTAAGGAAAGATGTGAGTTGTTGGTGAACTAACCTTTCGAGGACTTTGGACAGGAAAGGTAGAATAGAGATAGGACGGTAGTCAGAAGGAGAAGCAGGCTTTGCCTTTTTAGGAAGAGGAGTAATTTGTGCTTCTTTCCATGCGGTCGGAAATACACCAGAGGATAAGGAGCTATTAAGGATGGTGGCGATGACTGGGGAAAGGATATCAAGGAGAGGAATAATCATAGCACGACTTACACAGTCAGTCCCAACGGCATTCGAAGAGACGGCGTTTACATTCTTTATAACATCACCAGCAGTGACCGCATGAAAAACAAAAGCTGGAAAGGTAGGAGCTGGCAGTGAAGAGAGATGATTTAAAGTAGAAAGTTTAATATGACTATCAATATTGGAAGAAGTAGAAAAATGATTATTTAAAGAATTTAAATCAATATTATTTGCAGGTTGGTGAGATCTTGACTTGCCAACTCCCAATTTGTTTAAGAAAGGCCAAACTTTGGCTGGGTCTCCATTCTCAACGGATAAGTGAATATGGCGGCGCTGTATATCACGAATCTTTGTATTGCAGCGATTCCTTATTTGACGAAATTTTTCCCGGTTTTTCTCGGATGAGTCTAGCTTGTACTTGGTCTTAGCACGAGTTTTTTTAAGCATGTAGTTGCGCATCTCGTCGTTCAACCAAGGAGCCGGGAAGTGTTTAACGCGCACTGGACGAACAGGGGCATGGATATTATACAAGTCAGTGAGGTTGGAATTTAGGAACGCTACTTGTTCATCTACAGACTGGAGCCGTTCCACTTGAGACCAATCTATTTTGCCTGCATCTTCACGTAGTTTATCCACGTCAATTCCTGAAAAGTTACGAAGAAGCAACGTTCTAGCCTTGATTTTCGGTGGTCGGATGCGGTACGAAAGGTACAGTAAATCATGGTAGGAAAACTCATCTGCCGGAAGTTGACCATGCTTAGCGATGTGTTCGCGGGAAGAGACCATAATTAAATCTAGAAGAGAGGGGATACAATTTGGGAAGTGATGTGTAGAAGTCAAAGGAGGAATATGCAAATTAAACGAATGTACAATTGAGAGAAGCTTTTTTGATTTATGATCATTTTTTAAAAGACAAGTATTGAAATCACCTAAAATTATGGAATGGTTAAAAGAAGGAGAGTATTGTTCAAGTAATTGTTCAAAGGAATTGAAGTAGTCATTTTCGCTAGGGATTATAGTAAACACCTAAAAGAATTTTGGAGTGTGAAAAGTAAGGTCAAGAAAAAGATGCTCAGCGGTGTCCTCAGGTGGCGGCGGCTGAGGGGAACTGTGGATGACAGAGAAAGGTATATGTGAGCGGATATAAATGGCAACCCCACCACCTCTTGAGGAACCACCACGATCATGACGAACAAGAGTGAAGCCAGGAATAGAGAAGGAAGTCGAAGAAAGTGAGGAATTAAGCCACGTTTCAGATACTAGAATTGCATGGATATTCTTATTGTCAAAAGACGCAAGCATATCCATGTAGTGTGCTGGGATGCTCTGCGCATTAATGTGAACAACGTTAAAGTTTTTACGTACATCTGAAAAAGTGGCGTCAAGAATTTCATTTAAAGAAGGAGGAAGACTATGAAAGCTGTCGTCAGAGTTTGTAGAAGAGCAAGAGTTAAAAATATCTGATTGATCATTATTACATAAAGATATATCCATAAATATAAAATAATATTATAAATAAAATAAGTATGTTATGTATAAAAATTAAATAATTCAACTTTTACATAAACTTCCATACCGCCGGGAGCCGTTATTAATATCAACAATAATACCCGAAATAAAAAGCGTATGAATGAAATGGAACGTTCATAGCAAAGACGAAAAAACACGTCATAAAAATCACCCGGCCATACAAGAAAAAACAGAACGAGACAAAACAATACACGCGGTAGCGTGTCTACAATTTGTTAGCGCTAAAAACACTGCACGAAAAGCGCACTTGTGACATTTGATTAGTCGCAGAAAAGAAAAAAAAAGTCACACATTTTTAGTAAAGAAACAGGTATTACAATAATTTTATGGGAAAAAATATCTATGAAAATACTAATTTACCTTCCAAATAATATAAAACACAAAGGAAAATGTTGTGGAAAATTTGCGTGCGGAAATCGCCCGGAAATTATACTACAGTACCACAAACATACATGACATTACACATGGTAAGTGTAGAAGGCAATTGAATATTGAAAAAATAGCACACTGAAAAGAATCTACTAAACGTGAGGTTATTTTTTTCCAGCTCCTTGTCTCACGCGCTTCGGTGCGTCACCCGCTGGCTTGGACGCGTCTACCGGTGCATCGCCCTGGGGATCCTCGGCAAAGTTCTTCAGATCCTGATCCGACGAAATCGTATGCCGTTTCCCGTCCGGCGCCAGATATAAAATGCGCCCTTCACGTGTCCAGCACTTGGACACACCAAGCTTCTGTCGAGCTAACTTGAAAAGCTTGTGCCTTCTTGGTGTAAGGAACTCGGATACAGTAATTCCAGTGCCCTTAAGACCAACCTTGTGCATCCAAACATTGTCACGGGATACTGTGCTTGAAAACTTGATAGATACCTAACTTAATATTTATAAATTTTACCTTAAGTAAGAAAATAATTGGTACAGAGAAATTCACATCATACCTACTTATTTTGTTTCTTTTTCGTGAATAAGAAAAGTGGGGTTTTTATAATAAACTAAAGATATTCATTAATGGCGGGTGAATACTTGGCGAGTTCTTTTTTAGTCTATTTGACCATAAAATTTCACAAATCTTCAAAGAATAATGGTGATATATATCCAAAAAAAAATATCATAATATCACGCGATATTTATCAATGATATATATCACTTGATATTTATTAAAGAGTAAATATCGTGATATATATCCGATAAATATCAATGATATATATCAAGTGATATATATCTTCGAACCCTGATGTAAATGGCCGTTTGACACTCCATTTACGCTCTGCCTACCCCGCAAGGGATATAGGCGTGATTAATGTAAGTTCGTACGGGTATTTCTACCACCACGCTATGTGATATCTACTGAACCCCATTTCTTCCCATGAGTGTCGTAAAAGTCGTTTGTACCAGTCTGCGTAAGTACTGCAATTTTAGGTGATGGGCTGACAAATTTCCACTACATTCAACTTTTACCTATAATGTGGTAGGTACCTACTACTTATTCAGTATTTAAAAAGCTGTGTATATCTATGTATAACTATGTAGCTTTATTTCTTCCATGATGTCTCAATACAGTTTTTGTATTACAATGCATCTCAGTGTATAATATTATATTTATCACCATGTATCTGCCAATATTTCTGCTAGAATAGCTGCTGAGTGAGCTTAAAATAGCATCAACCCAATTCTAGCTGTGGGAGAAAAGAAACTAAGGGATTATCATTCTTAAACTTAGACTGCGTTCGCCAATCCGCATGCCGACTCTGGTGGTGAGTATGGCAAGACCCGATAAGCAGCAGTAGACTTTTGTGGTTGTCGAGGAGCTTTTCAGCTTAATGCCCCATAAGTAGTACCCTATAGTAGAAGTTCGCAAGCAATCAGTGTAATGACTAGCGCGTGTAGTCTCCTATTAAGAGTTACATTTCGTGGGGTGTTTACCGTGTGACTTGTAATGTGATTAATTATCACCGATATTGATGGTCACGGAGACGTATAGATTTGCTTATATATCAATAGCTGGTGCCAATAGATGCTTGTGGGCCAGCAAAAGCGGCACTTATTGTAAAAATCTTTTGTATAATAGTAGAGCAATACAAATTGTATCCCTACTGGTACGTATTATGTACTAACCGTACTGGTAACATAACTTACTCTTTCCAGAGATAAATATTTTACTTACCTAGATAGTATTTTTAGTAGCTGTAGAAAATGTCTTAAAAAGGTACTTTGTGCCGTTGCTGAAAGCAAAGTATTGAATGGTTTCGTAAAAGTTGTATAAACAAAATCAAGCAGAGAAACAAAGACAAAAAGCCAAACATAGGTCTAACACATTTTTCACTGTCGCAACCCATAAAGTTACAAAGTAATGCAATTTCCTTGACAAGTCACGCACCGAGTTTCAACTCCCCAGCGGATGATGAAAAACTTGCACTGTGGTGTATTTTACACGCACCGAACAATGTCGCGGTTTCTGACAGTCACCTAACAAGTGGCAATCTCAGAGAACCGTCATGTGATGCGGTGACATGTGCCATGATATTCGATTTTGATTCCAGATTTGCTAACTCCTTCATAAAAAATGTGGACCCAAAAATCACAGTAAATGCATGTCGTGTGTGCGATGATCTCCTTTTCTACTACAATCTAAAAAGTCCACAGTAAGTAAAACCATAAATAAATTATAAAACGACGAAGCAAAAGATGCTTTGTACCGCCAAACTGTGGAGTTGTGCCCAAAAGGGAGGAATTGTAACTGATTTAAGTACTTTTATTACAACTGTTGCCAAGGAGAGTTTAACCGACTTTGTGTTTTAATTACTTAATATTGCTCAAGTTTTAAAGTTATGAAATTTCAATGACGACTTGTTAATTTCTGAAAAAGTCGGTGCGTTTAGTTTAAAAAGACACTAAGCTTAGAAAATAGGATACGCAAAATAGTAAGTTAAGCAGACATAACCAAAGTAGCAAGCAAGAAAACTTGAGAGGAGGAAAGACTACGTAGCACTAGCAAACATAAAAGTTTCCAATTTCGCATTCCAAGAAAATTCACTAGATTCCCTGTGAAAGGCAAATTGCCTTAAAGTGTACAAGATGGTTTAATCAGGCTAAACCAACAGAGGAGCTGGAGACGAACATGCGCAAATGTTATTAGGTAGACGAGTTGTAGAGTATTCGCTGCCTGTAGGACGTAATCTGAGACAAACTTTGGTCTTAGGTCTTAGGTTATAGTATGTTGTTTCTTGATAAATATATAAGCTATACAGGAAGTAACAGAAAGGGTTTACAAGCCGAAATTAGGTCAAGATACTCATGAAACTGAACAACTTTCCCCAACATGGGCCGAAACATGAAAAAAAAAATTTGGACCTCTCATAGTAAATCAATCAGCTGTTCGGCGATTTTGTATAAGAGGTCCCGTTTTCTTTTCGACTTTTGACCTATGTTCCATGGGGAAAGTTGTTCAATATCATGAGTATCTTGACCTCCTTTCGGCTTGTTATACCCTTTCTGTTACTCCCTGTAATCTTTATACAGCTCAGGTACGGCAGGCGAGATGACTGCCGCAGTTGTTCAAATACTTTTTAAATAAGATTCTAGCTCAGCTTTGCCCATTGCCCCTGATCTACGCCCAGTTGAAACTAGTTCGCATGGTTGTACTATCAGCTGCACATCAAACTAACCATTTCAGGGATCAACTTATAGTGGTTTTTCTTTGTAAATATGTGGAAAACCACTTTAAGTTGACCCCTTAACCAAAAGAGGAGCTGGAGACGATCATTCGCAAATTATTACGTAGACGAGTTGTAAGTAATCGCTGCCTGTAGGATGCATCACAGTAATCTAGGACAAACTTTAGTCTAAGGTTATTTTTTAGTATAATATTAGCGCCAGTGTTTAAATTAACTTCGAAAAGGTGAGGTATTTTAGTATGTTTGTCTTCCTAATAGCCCAAACAAAGTTCCATCGTAAAAGTAGTTCAGGATTTTCAACTAGGAACTCATAAGCACTCATTTACCACTCTTCAAAGGTTATTTCTGTTAAAATTGTTAAGAACTTCATGTTTATTTCGACACATGTAAAAAAGTAATGAACTTGACTTTAAAAATAATGATCACCGTTTAAACACAGCATTTGGGACAAAGTCATGCCCCCAAACCAAACCAAGTTGAGACCAAACATTCCATGTCAAGCATTATTCTAATATGGTAATGTGATTATAAAAGGAAGTAAAGGTGTTCAAAGAAAGTTAAGGTACCGCGTATATTCAAATGAAAATGAATTCGATATTGATGGCTTTCAAATATTTTTTGCTAAGTATTAATAGCCCAACGACCGCACTCAAGTTTTCTTGTGAGTATAAAGTTGCTTAAGCAAGTTATGAACTCTGATAATATGTTAAAGTGGCTATCTTTGTTCGTTCTGCATAGTCAATGGTTTGGAAACTTTTGGATAATGTTGTTTTATCAACAAACAATGCTTTTGAATCTCTTTGAATTTTATCTCTGAGAAAGTAATGTAAAGAAAGAAATGCTTTCGTAAGCAACGATAATAATTTATTACGTTTAAGATTGAGAATAGCAATTTGTAATTATTTTACGTTAGTACCTTTTGTCAGACAGTTCAGTAGACAAAAGTTAATTGACCCCACATACGAATTATGACAAAAATTTATTTAGAAATAAGTACTGCCATGTGGTGCCGGTTTAGAATAGCATCACCCCATATCTTTCCTGTGGGTGTCATCAGAAGCGATTTGAGGGTTGATGTGTATTGCAATTTTAGGCGACAAGCTGCAAACCTGTCACTATGGTGACACACAGTCTTCTGAAAGACTCTCAAACTTTTGTCAGACGTGGTGTAAATGGACATTTTACAGCCGATTACGCTCTGCCTACCCCGCAAGGGATATAGGCGTGATATCATACAAATATCACGTATGTAAAAACTAGTAGCAATCGACTATGACTTAATATACTAGCTTAATATAAGCTCGTATGAACTGCTGAATAAATTGGTGATTCAATTTCTACGAACATGCCTGTCAATGTATGGAGATAACTATGTTCCAAGAATAAAATAAAACTTTTTTTTTCATACGTCTCGGAGACAATTACGCCCCCTTGCGACGTGGATGCAAAATGTGAATAAATTCGCCGTAGCAGATTGCTACAATTTGTAGCAGAATGCGAAGGGGTAGGGTAACACATTAATCTTTATAATAATATGGGACGCAATATACAGGTAGGTTTCTAACGATTAACTTTCCCGACCTAGTGTCAAACTTGTTAAACTGAACAACTTTGCCTAAGCCTGAATTAAAAAAAAAGTAAAATAAATGGATAATAAAACATGTGACCGTCAGTTTTCTATAGAAAGTACCTTTTTAATGTTATTATGACCTATGTTTCTTTTTCAGTTTAGCGGGTTGAGCCTTAGGTTTGAGCTTAGCGTTTTGGCAAAAGTTGGTTGCTCGGCACCGCCCTATCTGCATTAAACTGAAAGAAATATGTGCATAGATATATTTGGAAACACCTGCAAAAGTAATTTTAAAAATGTATTGCTGAATATCCAGTTTGGATCACTTTCAAACTTGAGTCATGTATCTTCGTTACTCTGTAATTGTGAAAAAGGAAATGGAAAGATGTTTCACCTGGCTAGCGCAAGTACTTATGCATTTTACCGCGCCCCCAGGTATCGTTCGCGAGACTAGGTCAGGAAAACTTTGTGAAAACTTATTTTTCTCGACATAATACAGGCAAGGAAAGATTTAATAAAAATATTACCGACTGCAGAAAAGAAAAACTTATAATGACAGGCTAATCTTGAAGGATCAGATTCAGATTTTAATAATGTATTCAGATTAAACAACATTTGATTGATGGGGAAATGATTTTGATAATACAAATTCAATAGTACCTACTTATGGCGATATTTAGGAATTGGTATTGGTTGAAATATACAAATTCAGAAAAAAATATACCTAATAAAAGAATCCTTGAAATCAGTTTAGTAGACACCTAGCACTTTTTATATTGTGCTAGTTAAGGTGGTTCGTTACGTCATACAAACGAAAAACTGCACTTCAGTCGGGTTACACATGAGCTGTAGATTTTCTTTTTAAAGAAACTTTATTCTGAATGATGAAGGCACACGTAAATTTGTCGCAAAACTACTTATAGTTAAAAGATAATCAGTATTTTCTGCACAATAAAATTAAACGTATTTATTGCAGCAGTAGCTCCATCTATTTTCGTAAAGTGGCGACTCGCTTTTTATGGGGAAATCTGATGATTTAAAAATTCTTTTTAGTGTTTTGCGACAATCTTATATACCCACGGGACTCCCCATCAAGTTTTGTAAACCGACTCTTGTCTCCTTTACATACATAACTCCATTGAACTTTTGTATGGAAAACGGAACGCCTTAAGCCGTTAGACACTGAAGTTGCCGGTTTTGGAGCTGGCAACTTAAGCGGGTTCTCATTGCCAAAGGTGTATTTTTAGATAGGTAGACGTTTCGAAAGGTAAAGCCATGAGATGTAATTTTTGGAAACTAAATTAGATTTTCAAGTTGAATAAAAAAACTGCTAGGATTTCGGATGGCCACTCATACAAGGTTATGACCTCCTGAACATTATCTATCGTTATACGAGTAGCATTCTTCCAATCGGTAGCCTTATATTATGAGGTAAGACATTAGTCTAATTTAACAGAAGTCAAAGGGGAAATAAGTGATATGTGTATGTATGTATGATTGTGTGGGTCTGAATACTACATCAAACATTTAAAGTCAGTTAAAATACTCTTTTCATAAAACCTTTTTTCTATAGCATCTAATACCCGTTTTATGAGACTTTTCTCAGCTGCTTTTAATGTTCTCAGTAAACTGTTGGTTGATAGTTCGTTACCGTATACCTACAAGAATAACCTAGTAAATCTTTATATTTTACCTTAGTAAGCAAGTAAGTTGCTGCGTCACGACCACACGCCTGTTTCCTTTGGGGGGTAGGCAGAACGTAAACGGATATTAAAAACGGCCGTTTACGCCACGTCTGACTAAAGTTTGAGAGTCATTCGGATCGGAAGACTGCTATCACCTTTTGATGAAATATTCTACACAGATTTGGCAAATAATTACTTTGTATTATTCAGTTAATTTAAAAGTAGCATTGAAAATATTGTTAGTTATGTGGTTATGTGACAATTTTAAAAATTTAACTATGATTGACTGTTCTGATTGTAATACAAAAAAAGAACTTGGTAATATAAAAAGAAATACAGTTAAAAATATAACTCAGATTAAACTTTAGAAATATAAGCCAGATTGCATAGAATAAGAAAGATGAATTAAATGTAGAAATTAAGATTTATATAAAAGTAAATTCAGTTTATTTTAGTTGGCTATAGAACAGAAATACTTAAGAAGTTATTGTCTGTTTATTTGGTTTCTTTATTCTTTTGGAAAAAAAATATTTAATTTAGTAAAAGTTAATATAAAAAATAGCTATGGTTCAAAAGTTATTGTCCGTTTATTTGGTTTCTTTTGTCTTTTGGAAAAAATGGATTTTATTTGGTAAAAGTTAAATGTGAAAAATAGCTATGGTTCAAAATTAAGTAAAAGTAAAAAAAAAAATCAAATCGAAAATAATAAATGTTAAACAAAAAATTTAAGAACAAATTATTAACTACAAAAAAAATATAATATGTATTAGAATATTACTTTTGCACTTTAATGTAAAAAAAATCTAATGACTTTATTTTTTTCTTGTAAGAGGGGAGGTGTTGTGGTGTGTGTGCGACGCCTCTTTCCCACTTAGGTTATCATTTCAGTACAATATACGCCGTACTAGAGAACGCACGTTGTTTCATTCATTACCAAGCTCCCAACGCGCCAGTCCAGTACAAATTGTAAGATGGAAGGAAGATATCGAATTCATGAAACTCTTTTTTGTAAGTGTCTACGCATCTAGCAATGACACTATTCTGAGCATAATTTGAGCGAATCTTTATATTAAACACTATGTACTTAATTATATGGCATACTCTACACAAATGATACCTACAAAATCGTACTATTTCAATTTTCTATATTATATGCAGATAGGTATTATAAAAAGGCTTAACTTAGGTAGGTAAGTACCTCCACAAGACTTAAATTATTTCACAAGAGAGGATTTAACCTGTAGCTGCGGAAATCCTAGACGACGATCAAATGTTCTAGCCACCCGAGTGGAATAATTTCATCTGAAAGTAAGGGGATATTTTAGTTACAGGCATAATAAAAGTTGTTCAATTTCAGATCACGCCTGTAAAGTTTTTAGTACATACTGTATTTTGTACTTGATAATGATAAATCTGATTGTGAGTTTTTCATACCTTTATACAAAAATTTTCGTATTAACCTTAGCGTATCACTAAATAATATCTACGGGCTGTAAAAATTAACTGCAAATATTTTATGGGGTGAATCAGCAGCGTATTACACTGAACAACTTTTCCCAAGGAACATAGGTCGAAATATGATAAAAAAATTACCTCCCATACAAAGTTACTCAGATACATTTTGTATGGTCGGTCCAATTTTAAGATTGGCTGGTTCACCCCTTTAAATATTTGCAGTTGATTTTTTTACACCTTCCAGATCCAAACCCTAAAAGTATCCCAAAGCTTGCGCCTCCTTGACGAGGCCCAGCATCATCTGGGTGACCTCGTCTCCTTGCTCGTGGATCCTGTAAGCTGGCCAGTGGAAGTAGTAGCCCCTCAGTTCGTATGTGTACACGAGGGGCGTGCCGAGAGCGTGGCGCACCCAATCCATGCTGCCACCTGATGCTTTGTCTGAATTTAAAATCAAGGTGTGAAAAAAGTACCTTCCATAACGACACGGTTCCCCAGGTGCTTTTAGTACTTGAAAAGTCTGATTGTGAGTTTTTCATACCTTTACTACAAAATTTTTCGTATTTACCTTAGCTTATTACTAAATAATACCTACTTACGGGCTGTAAAAAATCAACTGCAAATATTTTAAGGGGTGAACCAGCCTATTAAACAGAACAACTTTCCCCAAGGAACATAAGTCAAAGTAAGTTAAGAAATTGACCTTCTATATAAATTGACTCGGTCAGCTGGTACATTTTGTATTGGCTGGTTCACCTCTTAAAATGTATGCTGATGATTTTTTGCCACTTATATACCCTGATCCAAAGTCTAAAAGTATCCCAAAGCCTGCGCCTCCTTGACAAGGCCGAGCATCATCTGGGTGACCTCGTCTCCTTGCTCGTGGATCCTGTAAGCTGGCCAGTGGAAGTAGTAGCCCCTCAGTTCGTATGTGTACACGAGGGGCGTGCCGAGAGCGTGCCGCACCCAATCCATGCTGCCACCTGATGCTTTGTCTGAATTTAAAATCAAGGTGTGAAAAAAGTACCTTAACGACACGGTTCCGCTCAGGTGCATTTAGTACTTGAAAAGTCTGATTGTGAGTTTTTCATACCTTTATTAGTCAACCTTAGCTTATCACTGAATAATACCTACGGGTTGTAAAAAATCAACAGCAAATATTTTAATGGGTGAACCAGCAGCGTATTAAACTGAACAACTTTCCCCAAGGAACATAGTTCGAAATATGATTTAAAAAACATACTCGGCCGGCTGGTACATTTTGTATGGTAGGTCCTAATTTTGGATTGGCTGGTTCACCTCTTAAAATATTTACAGTCTTTTTTTACTCTTTATACTGATCCAGTCTAAAAGTAGCCCAAAGCTTGCGCCTCCTTGACGAAGCCCAGCATCATCTGGGTGACCTCGTCTCCTTGCTCGTGGATCCTGTAAGCTGGCCAGTGGAAGTAGTAGCCCCTCAGTTCGTATGTGTACACGAGGGGCGTGCCGAGAGCGTGGCGCACCCAATCCATGCTGCCACCGGAACTTAGGTCGAAATATGAATAAAAAGTTTCAACTTTCCATAGTAACTCAAATCAGCTAATCGGCATTTTTGTATGGGAGGTCCAATTTTTTTTCCATTTTACGACCTATGTTCCTTGGGGAAAGTTGTTCCTTATCACCAGCCGGTTCTGAGTTTTCACTATCGGTCACTAGTGAAATTTCACCCTATATGGCGTACTGTACACTACGGAAAATTATAGTAACAAAATCGTATTATTAATATTTATTTCTATTTCCAATTATATATGCAGATATGTATTGTAAATTTTATTAAATCTTCTAATACATATTGAAACGGCGGCCTGGAACATTTTGTATGGTAGATCCAATTTTTGATTGGCTGGTTGACCTCTTAAAATATTTGCAGTTGATTTTTTACACCTTATATATCCTGGTCCAAACCCTAAAAGTATCCCAAAGCTTGCGCCTCCTTGACGAGGCCCAGCATCATCTGGGTGACCTCGTCTCCTTGCTCGTGGATCCTGTAAGCTGGCCAGTGGAAGTAGTAGCCCCTCAGTTCGTATGTGTACACGAGGGGCGTGCCGAGAGCGTGCCGTACCCAGTCCATGCTGCCACCTGCTGCTTTGTCTGAATTTAAAATCAAGGTGTGAAAAAAGTACCTTAACGACACGGTTCCCCAGGTGCATTTAGTACTTGAAAAGTCTGATTGTGAGTTTTTCATACCTTTATTACTAAATTTTTCGTATTTAACTTAGCTTATTACTAAATAATATCTACCTACAGAATGTAAAAATTAAAGTGCAAATATTTTAAGGGGTGAACCAGCAGCCTATTAAACTGATCAACTTTCCCCAAGGAATTAGGCCGGCTGGTACATTTTGAATGGTAGGTCCAATTTATAAATTGGCTGATTCTTAAAATATTTACAGTTGATTTTTTTACACCTCATATAGGATCTCAGTCAGAACTACAACTTTCCCCAAGGAATATAGGTCGAAATGTTAAAAATATTTTTGGACCTCCCATAGTAATTCATATCAGCTGATCGAAAATTGTGTATGGGAGGTCCAAATTACGACCTTTGTTCCTTGGGGAAAGTGTTTTCTCATCACCAGCCGGTTCTTTGTTTTCGCTATTAAAATTTCACCCAGTATATTCTGATCAAAACCCTAAAAGTAGCCCAAGGCTTGCGCCTCCTTGACGAGGCCCAGCATCATCTGGGTGACCTCGTCTCCTTGCTCGTGGATCCTGTAAGCTGGCCAGTGGAAGTAGTAGCCCCTCAGTTCGTATTATATGTACACAAGTGAGTTTTTCATACCTTTATTCTTCAACTTTTCGAATTAACCTTAGCTTATAACTAAATAATACCTACGGGCTGTAAAAGATCAACTGCAAATATTTTAAGGAGTGACCAGCTTTCCCCAAGGAATATAGGTCGAAATATGAATAAAAATTACAAACTTACTCGGCTGGTACATTTTGTATGGTCGCTCCAATTTTTGGATTGACCGGTTCACCTCTTAAAATATATACGGTTAATTTTTTTACACTTATATAGGTACCGTAATTCAAAGTCTAAAAGTAGCCCAAAGCTTGCGCCTCCTTGACGAGGCCCAGCATCATCTGGGTGACCTCGTCTCCTTGCTCGTGGATCCTGTAAGCTGGCCAGTGGAAGTAGTAGCCCCTCAGTTCGTATGTGTACACGAGGGGCGTGCCGAGAGCGTGGCGCACCCAATCCATGCTGCCACCTGATGCTTTGTCTGAAAAAACAAAAAATCATTGAGAGAAAAACTTGTGACTGAACAGCATTCCCCAAAGAACGTAGTTTACCTACATATAAAATTATATTTGATTCACCGTGTGGTGCCGGCTTAGAATAGTACAATATCTTTGCCGTGGGTGTCGTAAGAAGCGACTATGGGATTAGAGAGTTGATGTGTATTACAATTTTAGGCTTTAGGCTAACAACCTGTCACTATAGTGATACACAATCTTCTGAATTACTCTCAAACTTTTCTCATACATGGTGTAAATGGCTGTTTTACAGCCGAATATACATACATTGAATGTAAGTATTCAGTCGCAAAATTGCAAGTATTTTATCTTACATAAAATTTCGGCAGCTGTTGCTGGTCCATCATATTTCTCTCCATTGACTTTGTATCCGTAGGCCAATGAAGTTTTCCCAATTTGTACCTAGAAAAAGTATTTTAATTATGAAACTCTATTATATTATAAACTGTATTTTTATTATGAAACTCTGGTCAGGTTGTAACTTGCCCCCACTCTTATCCCTCTTAAGGGTGAGAATCCACCAGAGCTGTGCGAGTAAAATGTGTCGTACGAGGATGCGTAGCTGTGCTGTGGAAATGTGTAGGGGTTTCCACCAGAGCTGTGCGAGTAAAATGTGTCGTACGAGGATGCGTAGCGGAGCTGTCAAAATGCGCATTAATGTGCGGAGCGAGGATGCGTTGCGAAGCTGTGAAATGTGTGAGCGGGGGGAATGCGATGTAGTGGAAACCTCGCAACACATTTCTCGCAACGCATTCCTCGCTACACATTCCTCGCAACACATTCCTCGCACACATTTCTCGCTTGTTTTGTATGTAGAATGGCCTCGCTTCGCTCAACCCTATTCCACCAGAGCTGAGCTGAGCGAGGCTAGGAAAATGAAGTGATTCTATTGGTGGATTTTTTTCTCGCTCACCGCCTCGCTACCTCGCACAGCTCTGGTGGATTCTCACCCTAAGGAAGAATTCAAAATCATGGGGTTGGTAGTGAGAAAAAACTTTTTGATAGATTTTGAGGACACAAAACGTTTTCACATTGCAGTGCCAGGTTTGACCAATAATACCAACGGCAAAATCACACACATTAGAGCAGTCCACAGCTTGATGTAGTAACCTACCCCTGAGCAGGGATGTATTCTATAACTATCTAAGGCTGACGCACGATCTCCCGTTTCTGCCACGTAGTAACTACCAGACACCATCTTCAAGTGATCAGTAGGCGTCAACATAAAAATCGGATTTGTAAACAGCCACCAAGACCTACCAAGTCATCATAATTATCCATGTGCTCAGGGTTGTCAGAATACGGCAGCAGCAGCATCTGAGCATCAGCGTGGAAGGCTATGTATCCTGTCAGGTTCTCCAGGCGAGAGACGTATTCTGATAGAGTCCGTGTCTCCACTTCCGAAAACGGCATAGCGCCACCGTACGTCTGGTAGTTACATGGGTCATTCGAAGCTCCGTGTTCTGAAATTATTTAAATAATATTTAATCAGTATGCACTGATTATTATGCAGCGTAAAATATGTGTAGATAATGTTCTGCAGAAAAAAGCTGTTTTTGTATAAGTAGGTAATTCACTCCTTACATACATGTATGTGTCAAAATATGATAACACAGCATACACAAAAGCAATAATAAACAAGAAAATGCAGTTTAGATTAGGTTCTAGGAATTAAATTACTAAAAACCTCGCTGTACCTACCAATTATAATAAGTATGCGTAGATAAAACCCGCATACCTACTTTAATTCGCTGTTTTCCTTCATCTTTCTCCATCGTCTATAGAATTTTAAAGTAGGGACCCATATTAAACAGAAATTAGACAATTTGACTATTGCAGGGTGAAATAAAATTGTAGATGAAAAAAGGCTATATTCAGTTCTTGATGGAAAGCATTTTCAATTGTTATTTTATCGATATGTAGATACCTAGTGTGGTCAAAAATGATCGACTCGATGAAGAAGAAAAAAACAGCGTGCGGCTGGTGTGGTAGTGATTTGACTGCCATATGAGAAACTATGATAAAAGACAAAATATTGACGAATGCTGGAACTCATTATGATTAGAACTCACTGAGCCAGTTGTAGTCCCAGTTGCGGTTAGGGTCAGCACCGTAGCAACCGTTTTGAGACTTTGAACGGGTCTTCCTCCACATTCTGTCCTGGAAAAGCACCAATGCATTAGGATAGAAAACACCACAGAGCAGCCAAACCTGGCAACTAGCTCGCACTGCGCACGCCAATTCCGTGCCCTTTACACACTTACCTAAATATTTTTTAACATTCTTCTGATGGGTAATTGGGAATACTATCCCTGAGACTTTTGGCTAAATTTTTCCATTGTAGAAAGTCACCACCACTAAAGCCAGCCGATTTCAACAATTGCATCAATAACAAATAAAAATTGAAACTATTAAGCATAGGTTAATTTAGGGGGAGGCCTATGTCCGGCAGAATTGTTGCAGGCCATTGGACCGATCGTCGATTTTGTGTCTCACGCCACTAGTGAGACCGATTCCTAACAGATTGACATTCATAGTACATCCTGGACTATGCCTATCCTAAAAGGTTGTCGTATGGACGCTTCCATATATGATGATCCGAAAGAAGATGGAACAACCAAAACCTTTTGCACTCATCGCTTTAGCTTAAATGCTGATTAATAAGCGTATATGTAGCCGTTAAAAAGCTTACAAATCTGAAACTGTAGTGGTATCCATCTGGGTTTACAGTGGGGAATATGTGCCAGTCGAATTGGTTCCGCATCTGCTGGATCTCAGGGTCTTCGTTGGTCAACAGCTGATTTATGAAGTACGTCGTCGTTGCAGGGGTGATCCATTCTCGGGCGTGGATGCCTGATAAATGGATGGTAACATGCTGATTAGGTACACGCTTAGAGGGTACACGATAGAGGTTCAAGTCACATTTATGGTGCTTTACTTGACCCGAAGGCACTACTTATGTGCATATGATATCAAATAAATAGTACCTACAAGCATAATAAAAGAACTAATAAGTATAAAAGAGTATACGTATACCTTATTGACAGACTGTCATTTAAGAAATTGATAGTTTGTCAAATAAGTACATAAGGCGTATATAACATACCTATTATAAAAGTGCATAGCAACACTAAAATTATTTCACACTACGAGCATAAAAATACTTCGATTTTTTTTGTTCATCATACCAGATTCTATAACCATAACAGGCTTGTTTTCCTCTCCTGGCGTATTGATGCGCAGACCCAAGATCTTTCTTCGCTCATAACTCCTGCCACCTATGACCAGCTCTGTCCAGTTGGAATACGTAAGACTCATGTCACGGAGATATTCGTATATCTGAAATATGTTTTTAGTATTGGTCACGACAAATAAGTTTTCATCGACAACACATCAACCAACCTGCCCTTTTACTAGATGAACTTTTACTGGTTTTCTTAGTAATTGTACAAAAAATCAGATAAAAATGTTCCCTTGAATGGGTGGGTTGGTGTGCCGGCAATGTATCAGTTTGGGTATAAACAGTATATTTTGGAAATGTTATTTGTCATTCTTTAGCCGAATTTATAATAATAATTCCATTTTTGAATGCTTTTATACGAAAAAGTTGGTATTCAAATTAACAATTGCATTTTTAAATTGAAAATTCAATTAGAAAACTACTATATATATATGTTCTATTCTACCTTCACGCCCCGCAAGGCAAAATGCCCCAAAGCACTAAGGACTATTTAGCATTACCTACCTAAGTATAAGTTAACCTGTGTTAACAGTTGCAAAAGTGAAACCTGTGGTACTTACGTTATCAACGTCATAGTATGAAGTCCAGCCAAATGTTCTCTTATCGCCTATGGGATGAAGTAGACATCTTTCGGATTGAAATACTCTATTAAATATAAAGAAATAAAGTCAGTTGATTTCTAAAAATCCATGGAAATTGAATACCAAATTTTAAAACGCTTCTCGTGTTAGGTATACAATTTTTGGAAAAAATGCAAAAAGAAATCCATGGAAATAATAAGGTAAATAAAATAGTATTTTGTCTTACCTTGCAAAATTATCCTCAACAAGTTTAGTATTCAAACCATTTTTAGAAGCGAGTTGCAAAAACTCTATCACTAAATGGGGAGCTACTAATACTTGCGTCGTTGTTTTATTACTCAAAGTACTTAGCGACATCTGTTGAATTAAGCATAAGTGTTTATTTGTATCGCAGAGTATTGATTACTTACCTACTTAAGGATTTGATAGTAATCTAGGTATCTTTCCTGTGTAATCTTGACCGTGTGATGCCGGCTTAGAATAGCATCACTCCATAACTTATTTACATAGAAGACTTAGAGATTTGAGGTAATGAGTATTGCAATTTATAGGCAATATGCTGACAAACTGTCACTATGGTGGTACACAGTTTACTGAATGACTTTTAAACTTTGTCGTACGTGGTGTAAATGACTGATTTTTACAGCCCTTTGCGCTTTACATACCCCGCATAGGATACCGGCTTGATATATTTATGTATCTGAAATGTTGACCAAGTAGGTAAATGTAATAAAATATTTCTAAATGCAAAAATAGTAACACAACTCACGTCTAACTCTTTCATTTTCTCCAAAAAGTTGTCTAAACCTCCACCATTTTGTACTGCGAATATTTTGTAATTTTCATAAGACTTATATTCCCCGACGGTAGCGGAATGGGCGGCGTGCACAACTAGAAATATGAGGGAGAACTTGAGATGGTAATCCATTTTTGCTCTCAACGTTACTGCGAGCTACTGAAATATTCAGCTACTAAATGAGGTGATGAGACCCGCACTGTGCCACTTATACTGATATCCTGCGATTATGTGCTACACCACAGGTTGTTCTTAACAAGTTTTCGCAATGAGTGTGGAGTAGAGTAGAAGTGGTTAACCTAATAAAGTCTTCAAGTTCATGTTGTTCAAACTTTGGTTTTGAGTTTTTTAGGTTACGTGCCTCACCATAGTAGTGACATCGAGTCTGTAGTTCCAACAGCTCCTAAAATTCATCGATCTTCTTCTTTCGTGTGGCATCCAACAATGGTCTCATAAGCTGAAGAAATATTTTATTTCATCAGGTTTGCTAATACTTATTCTCTTTAAAAAAAACTGCCATAATTTTTTGCTTCACCCTGTAAAGTTGGAAATGTAGATAATAGAGCAAAATACCTGAGTACATATTTGTTTAAATTACGATCATCTTTACGAAAGGAGTTGCTTTCTGTTAATAAGTTGGTACTTATTGGTAGTATTAAAGAAGCGTTTCTTTTTTAAATCCTTATATGCAGTAATGATTATTTATTATGAAAAAAACAAAGATTTTTGTTGTAAAATAAAGATAATTAAAACAATCCTTCATTACCATCTTCATTTAGTGTGATCAAAAAGAATGGCCAATTTTAATATTTACCTATTGAACTAATTCATGTTTTAAATCATCTTACACTAAAATAAGTCCAGTCCGCGATTAAATGACAAAGTAACGGAAATACATAGTCTAGAAGTGGCATGCTGAAATGGCAGTGGGCTAGCCAAAGCTGTTGTAAAACCACTAGATGGTAGAGTAAGCGGGTCCTCGAGTAGAAGCCACGCCTCGGCAAGCGTAGCGTTTGACACCCTCCAGCCAGAAGGATGGCGAAACCGGGAGATCGAACTTTGTGGCTTGCCTAAGTAGACTGTCGTAATCTGATATTCACTAAAATACAGGTAAATTAGAATCTTGAGTGTCATAGATCTTGCGACACTGTTACTGTACCAGCTATCAGCTATGATATTACTCATGTCATACATAGCTGAAAATAAGAAATTGAAAAATTCCTTGCATACAGTTTTAATAAATAATATAAAAAAGATAATAATATTTCGGAAAGAATAACATTTTAACATAAATTCATTATCTACCTAAGTATTTTTTGATTCCTTAACTTTAAAAAATGCAGCCAGAGCTACAGAACACCTTCTATTTGCTTGTTAAAACAAGACTAGTTGGGTATTAAGTGCATTTTCCTCAAGTACCTGATATCTTGACCGATAGTCAATGCGCTAAGGCTAGACACGAGTATATATATATAGTAAAAGTTGATCATAATCACGAGTAGAAACACTCTGCAAAGTTTGCGCACTGACTAAAAAATAACCCAGTACATATTACATACTAGACTGTACTTATGTATACGATATCCCTGATAAAGATGTCCAAAGAAAATAAACTGTATTCTTGACCTCCTTAACTACTAATCTGGAGTATTATTTTTTTTAGTATTTGAAGAAAATAATTTTGACTATCTACACAAAATGTTCTATCAGTCAGCGTTAGTATGGGTGCCCCATTTTTGAGAGCCATAGAATGTACAGGTTTTTGTTTGGACTTGGACATTTATACAGGGACATCCTGTATAAAAGACATAAGTAGGTAGGTACGATTAAATCATAGAACATTTTTGCAGGTATTTATTTCTTTTTATTTTAAGTAATTTGTTTATTTATGATTACATTTAATTCTGTACAAATATTTTAAACTCGTATTCTAATTACAAAACTGATCAAGAAACTTCTTTTGTTTGTGTGTTTTTAAAATAATTCTTATGAAAGCGAAAATTCGTCAAATAATGGTGTCAACGTTATTTAGTTGCGTTTTCACCATCAATGGTAACTAGATAGTCATTTACACCCTTGGTCTAAGTCAACGGTGAATGCGTAACTCCAGGGCTCAGGGGGCGTTATTAGGTGTTTTTATTTTTTAACTTCGGTATCGTAGATATTTCACGTGAAACCGGAAGTCCCGGTTTCAGTCTATGATAACTTGGATGGTGGTAGCTACAAAACCATGTCAGAGGCCTCATCTCTTATTATCTTATCTAGCCTACGTCATCCCATTGCCGGGCAAAGACCTCCCTCTTTTCCTTCGATCTAGTTATTCACTTGTTCGCTGGTCTCGCAAACAAAAGGCAAATACGACATCTAAACATGCATGTGCCAGTCTCCAATTCCACCTTTACTTGTAGAGCATGCGGAAAGTCATACCACTCCCGTATCGGCTTATACAGCCATGAAAAAGCTTATACAGACTTTTGAAAATTTGTCCAGCTCGTCGCGCCATCTACGACGTCGGTTTGCGGTGGGTGGCTTCCACGAAGTAGATGTTTTTGTCCACAGCTTTTCTGGTATGCGACAGGCATGGTCCCATTTCAGTTTATCTGCTACTCGGGATGAGTCAGATATTTGTGTTTTAGAGCGCAGTATTGTATTCCTGACGCGATCAATCAGTTTCAGGCCTTAACATACTGCGCTCCATTGCTCGCTGGCAAATCTTGAGGCTGAACCTCTGTGCTTTCGTCAAAGACCAAGTCTGAGTACCGTAGGGGAGGATTAGGAGAATGCACATGTCCATGAGCTTCCGTTTGAGCGAGAGTGGTAGATCGCTTTTGAAGTGTTCTTTCATAGACCAATAGCTCTTATAGGCGTTTTCGTTGCGTCGAGCAACTTCATTATTATGTCTTGCCTGGAAGGAGACTATTTGGCCCCAATATAAATACTTATCGACATATTCCATTCTCCCATTATCCACCATCACCCTATACTTCGTGCTATTAGTCATAAGTTTGGTCTTTGACATCTTCATCATTAGTCCCGCTTCAAGATTTGCCGAGCTTAGATCTTGCAGCATAGTTTGTAGTTCTGATTCAGTTGTAGAAAAAAGAATGATGTCGTCGGCGAAACGAAGATTGGTCAGCATCCTTCCGCCGACGTCCACATCTCGACTTTTCCAGTTGTCAGCTAATGTCAGAGGCCTAATATTTCTTAATAGTAAGTACCAAGATGTTATCAGGGCTCATTGGGTCTTCAGTTGAATCACGTGTCCCACACGATGAACAATTTTAAAACATGAGGAAAGCCGTAGCAATTGTGTTTTTAGTATAAGGAAAATGGATTAAAAAAACAACGCTAATTTTAGAACATCAGCACTGTTTCGATATAGTGATTGCATCATGTTATTTAATTTTTACTGTTTTGTGTTATTTTATTTGCCGTGTGGTGCCGGCTTAGAATAGCATCACCCCATATCTTTCCCGTGGGTGTCGTAAGAAGCGACAAAGGGATTTGGGAGTTGATGTTTATTGCAATTTTATGCGACAAGCTGACAACCTGTCACTATGGTGATATGCAATCTTCTGATTGAACGACTCGAAAACTATTGTTCAGACGTGGTGTGTATGACCGTTTTTTACAGCCGTTTACGCTCTGCCCACCCCGCAAGGGTTATATCTGGGCGTGATAATGTATGTGTGTTGTTCATGCTTGGTGATGGTAAAAATACGAAGGTATTTGAACATGAAATGTGATAAAAAGATATTGTTAATAATTATATTGAAACAATAATAAATTATGTAATGTGTAACCGCTTAGAACAGTATTATGTAATTGTTTACATTGTTATCTATAAAATACCTATTTATTTATGTATACCTACTAATCATTATCTTGTATCTATTTTTATTACGTGATAGGTGAGTCACACTGATAATGTTTCTAAGCAGAAGCCGTGATAATACAGAGTGTTAATTTAAATGCGTACCATAGCTTAAAAATAGCTTCTGTTCAGTATCGATAAAGGAACCCCTAAAAATATTCAAAAATTCCGTGGTCGGGACGAGGGGTCAAAGGTAATTTTGCAGGTGACTACATAAGACATACACTTGTAATCTTGAATACGAAAAAAAAGTCAGTAGATAAAAGTATGGTACAAAGAAATGAGATGTATTGTTGCACAGATATTACAATTTATTGCGTAACATTTTTGGCTGCAGTATAAAATCTGCCCGGCAGTTAGTTCAATCAGTGTCCCACTAACCATCGTACCAAACAGCAGTTTGTTATGCCAAATTATCTGAGTGGACTTTGTTGAAAGTATTTTTCTGTGGTGTGGGAGACCGAGTCAACGAACGACCCGATGAACCCTGGTTGTAAAAATGATCTTCAAAGTAAAGTGTGATAACGATAGTTTTGTGCGGAATACAAATGAAGCTTAATAGATGCTTGGTAAGTTGAAAATATTGAAGCATGTCATATAAATAATATTGTTCTGTATTACTGATGCAAGTATTCTATTGTGTACAATGTGTAAAAGTAGATTTATGTTAGATATTCCGAAGTTGACGGTTTTGCAGTTATGTAATGTTAATTACGAAAAGGAATCCTAGTTTCAACTTGTCTCAGGATGAGAGTTTTAACAACAATAAGTATGTTAAGTGATAATTTATACTGTAGGTAGCTACACGCGCGATAATGTTACGAAATAGCTTTATTATATATGTTTGTTCTTTGTCTTAGGTACAGGTGGTACAGCATCATCAATTATCATTACCAACCGTGAGACGTCTACGGCTGGCCATTGGCCGTCCCCCAGGCGCCTTAATAGTCCAAGATATTTGACCATCTGTATTGAACAGCAGCGCTTACAAGATCTTCGGTCCAACGGAGCAGTCATAAAAAAAAACTAGGCGTAGTAAAACTCTGATTACTCTTTGCACAAAGAGTTCAACTTTCTACATAACTCTTTAATAGAGAAAAAAACACAATCGACATGGTTAATTACTTCATATACGCTAAAGATTTTTCAGGTTCAACAAGAGGAGTCACATTTTACCATGAAAATGGTTTAAAAACACTCGAGAAATTTAAAAAGGATGTTAAAAAAATTAAACAAGAGATTAGTCTTTCTGGAGAACCCACTTCAGATTCAAAAATAATCTACTTACACTGGTGCCATCCTGTGTGCTATCGATCAAATGTCGTTGAAGTCGATGAAAACCAGACGAGAAAATCGTACCTTCAGAGGGAAGGGTGTTGCGAAAATGACCCAGCTATTATCATCGATTGGCTGCATAATACTGGCTATGATCGGAACAAAGATGTTATAAAATTGCTGTATATCATTACCGATGGTATGATAGACAATCGTTACATAGAGAATTGTTTTGAAAAGAACAAAAATATATATTATGAAAAGGTTGTTTTTCATGCAATCAATGAATATTTGGACGAAATCAATCTTTCAGTAGCTGCGCCGTTTCTAACGAGCTACTGCATGATTTATCGCAATAACGTACTTTTTGACAGTGTTGATATCTCAACGGAGTTTGACTACGAAAAAATCAATGTGCACAACTTTGCAGACGAAAAAGAGCAGATAAAATCGTATATAAAGTTGAAATTTTTACAAAATTTTAAAAACGATGCAAGAGCTTTGCAGGAAATTGAGAAATTGAAAAATCTTCGAAATCGACTGTTTAACGAGTTAAAACCAAATACCTCTGAAACAGTGAAAAGAGAAAAAATACACCTAGAAACCATGGACCGAAACGTATTTCTTAGAGAATTTGTTAAGACTGATTGGTACAAGAATCTAAATGAGCCGGACACACAGACTTCAGAAAAAATTGAGATTGAAAAATCAATATCCACTTTTATTAATTACATCGTCAGCGACTCAAAGTCTTACTCATTTGACGCCTTAAAATTTGACAAGGAATTTAACATGAATGTTGATGAGGAGGAGATCGCACAAGTAAATATCACCCCTGACCAGGAAATTGAATTCCCTGACGTTATACTAGACGACGAAAAGGGAGTTCCTGTTGTAATTCTTACAGAGTTTAATTTAATGGATAACATAATTTTTCATAAAACACCTCAAGAAAAACGATCGTTTCAAAGACCAACGAATAAAACACGTTTCCACAGACCGCAATCAAACAAAATACGCCGGGCAAGACATGCTAGTTATAGTAAATTCAAATCAGCTATGGAGTGTCCGTTGTATTTGTTGGATGTTCAAGGCATAACTGAGTCAATCGGCTACTTTTACACCATAACTGTATTTAAGCAGTTGCTGGCAAGCAATACGAAGGCTGATCCGCGAACTCGCAAACCGTTTCATGGAGGCCTTGTGTTGACTGACAGTGACGAATTTGATAAATACAACGACTATATTCTGTCAGTAACATACTTTCAATGTAAAAAAGTTAATTTCAATGTCGGTATGTTTTACTTTGTGTTGTGGAAAAACTGTGAAAAACTAGAATGGATGGATAGAAACGTCGTTGAACTGTTCAAGAAATACACTCTGCGACGTATTCGTGGGACAAAATGTAAAATTGGATTGTCGTCTATGCCGACGGATCCTAAGATAAAAACATCATTGCCAACTGCCTTGTGGTACTGTGTTGAATTGTCCTCATGTATTTTCAAAAACGATCCTCAAAACTTCAAACATGAGCGACTGAGAAGGTACTATAACGTTTCAAAATATATGATCGAAATTTTACAGAACTTTGACTACGATTTAAATGTAGAGGCTATCGAAAAACGTGCTGAATTATTTAATCACGTTATGATATTAAAAAAGATTCGGAAACAAAAAGACAAAGTTTATTATTTGTTAAAGAAAATTTTCAAGACTGAATTTGGTTTTCTTGTAAGTGAAATTGAAAACCCGTCTAATCTTTATAAACTCAATTACCTCAAACTAAACCACAAAGAAATGTTGCGCGATAATGTCATTGAAGAGAAAATTCATTTGAACGACTATGTTCACTTGCTGTATTTTGAGGGTGATTTGGAAGCATCTAAAGCTGGCAAAGCAACGTTCTTTGTCTGTAAGAAGACATTCCGTCCCCTGTACTGCATTGACAAAAATCAATCTTTTTACGATCAATTAGTAAAGAACACAAAAAAAGTAATTATTGTTAACGATGACGACAGAGACAAAATCGGAGTTACCTACGAAACAATTGATTCACTTGAATTTGATAGAGTTTTGTCTCGCTACAAACTGTATATTGATTGTGTTAAGGAATTAGGAAAATATCCCAGCTTATCCGAGTACGTAAAGTATGTTATAAGAAAAAAGAAGTTTATTAAGAAACTTGTTACAATTTTCCCATCAAATGTTTATTTTGATCTTAAAAGTGTGTATAAGCAATATCATAAAGTAGTGAAAAAAACTACAGTTGAAACATTTTTAGAAACCTGTAAAAGAAGTGTCAATCGATCAAACCGAATTAAAATAGAGAAAAAGGGAAAATTTAGTACTGACAACGAAATTAGCCAATTTATTAAATGTGAAGAATTGAAAGTTAATTTAAAAAATAAAACTTAATTCAACTCTACAGCTTATACAAAAGTCGTAGAAAATATAACCCCACTGTGATAATTAGATAATGCAACTGTAAGATAAAATAACTCTATTTAAATGTCGTGACTAAGCTACAAATTTTGTAAATAAGTAGTTATTTATACTTACCTATAGATAATATTGTCTGTAATTTACCAAAATAGTAAATAACACAACTTTAAACGTAAGTTTGTAATAAGTTTATAAAAAATAACAATTTATTAATATACATTGTGCCATCGTACCTACCTACCTGTGTACTGTAATGTAAAGAAATAAAGTAAAAATTTCAATAAATTCAAACGGTGTTTTGTGTTTGTCCTACCTTAAACTATATCTCCTTCAACAATAGATCCAGGATCCTACAGGGTGAAAGGAATTCGATAATTCAGTACATTCACTGGATCACCTATCAAGCTAAAAAGATAAATGTAATTTTACCAATATCGAAGGTTTGGGTTTTCTCGAGTGAAATGCCAGGAATTGCCAGATGCAGCTGCAGCTGGCTCCAACACCTACGTCCGATGCGTCCGTGAAGATGGCAAGTTCCGCATCTAGGTCCGGATGTGCCAGTACAGTAGTGTCGCTTGTGACAGGCTAGATTTGGAAGAGTTAAATGCCTTTAATATCTCAGCTGCCACATTTATGGAGCGAGACATACATCATATTAACGTAGAAATTCATAAAATAGGTTTATTGAGTTGAAACACTCACTGAATGAAGTTGTTAATAATTTTTAAAACAGATTTTAATAAATAAACAATCAAATTAAATCAAAGCAATAATTATTAACTTTAACATCTTATCACAAATTAAGAAAACGGCGCGCGAGGTGACGCTGTTCTGCTGAAAACACAAATTATTGATCTCCTGACTCAATCAAATGCTCTCCTAACTCAACCAAATGATCTCCTGAATCAACAAAATGAACTAATTTTCTTTTCTCATCAATGAATTCCTGACATACTAAAGTTATAAGTGACGTCACAAAATAAAGAGTTTACAGAAGGATCACTCGACCCTATTTAGGATTTTCGCGATTGTAAAAGAAAGTAACTTGATTCTGAGCAAATTTTAATCCAAGAAATATGACGTTTCGTTGCAACCATCTTCTTAGTTACCTTGAGTTACTAAGATTCCAGTACATTCCATTAATTATCGTCAGTACGCTCCAAAATCGTTGCTAGTACTGAGTGAGCCATCTGCAAATGGCGCCCCGCGGGCCATCTCCCTAATTTGTGATGACGTCATGTTTTTTTTTTACACGATTTTTCCATCGAATCGAATGATTATTATGTAATTTATAGCAAACTCTCAAATTTCTCGCCGTAGACAAGATTTTGTACATGCGACTTTTTAATATAAGTATTAGTGACGCTACGAACAAGGCTACTTTCACAAATAAGCTTTTGTACAGGGTGTTACCGGCAAGCGGACATTTATTCAAACTATTGATTCTAGGTATTTATATGAATAACTTTTACTGTGAAGCCATCTTTGAAATTACGAAAAATAATTAGCTGTTTCATACATTTTGCGAGCTGAGTAGGTATTAGCATTTTGTATGGAACAGCTGTTTTTTTATGTGACAGATGGGCCCATACTAATAGTTAAGCATATAGATTATAGATACTTAGAGTCACCAGTTCAAATAATTGCCCGCTTTCGGATAACACCCGATATCTAGATTGTAAGTAGTTAAATGTATGTAGGTATACTTTATTTATAAGAAAGGCACCAATTAGATAAGGTAGGAACTAGTAACTTAACTGTTTTTTTTGTATTAAATCTGTAGAATAAACGTACTGAGGCTTAGTATTAGGCGAAGAGGTATGACCAGCAAAACACAGTTAGATTGTATTGAAATATTATTTATTTCCTTACATTAGGTATAAAACTATTATTTACAAACTTTTACATTAATATTTTGGTAAGTTAACAGCCATTATTTACATATTATTAACCTAACCCAACGTAACTATACTTACTAATTTACAAAATACCATACATTAATAAACAAAGCTTTTTTTCTGATCACAGCTACTAACGGTACATATACATATTTTCCAAATAGGTACACAATCTTTAGCATTTTGTAGCGAGACAAAACTTTGTTAAATTCAAGCGTTTCAATTGTGTTTTAGGTTTAGTACTTCAATTCTCTATCGTCCTCGTTAACAATAACTCTTTTTTTGCGTATTTTGCTAATTGATCGCAGCAAAAATGGTTTTCATCAATGCAGTATATGAAACGGAATGTCTTTATGAAGGAAAAGAACGTTTTTTGTCAACAGCAGTGTCCTAGGATCAGTGTAAGAGTACCGTGACAATAATTTGTTACACATCATGACTTTTACGCTACATAAACGCAGTAACTCTATGATACATTATGACGCAAATTAATCATACATGTTATTTTGCAACTTTTCGAGAGCAGGCTACGAATCAAATAACACTCTTCCTTCTGCTTTGACACGATCTTTGCGATTAGCGCCACTTTTGCATACCTTAATGAATTCTTCAACATCAACATCCATCACTACCCTCTGATAAGCAGCATATACGTTTTTAATCTCGAAGTAAACATTTGGCGGAAAAATGGTTACCAAGTTTCCTTTAAACTTTTTTTTCTTACATACATATTCGACGTACTCAGGGAAGGTGGGAAATGCTTCTAAATCTTTTACGCAATCAATATACATTTTGTAGCGAGATAATACTCTATCAAACTCAAGTGAGTTGATTGTTTCATAAGTAACTTCAATTCTATTTGGATCATCGTCATTATTAATCAGCACTTTTCTAATATTTTTGATTAAATTTTCGTGAAATGATTTATTATGATCAATCATATAAAATGGACGAAAAGATCTTTGGCAAATCTCAAAAGTGCCTTCACCTTCTTTGGATGCATCTAAAGTACCTTCAAAATACATCAAGTGAACAAAGTCATTCAGATGAACTTTCTCTTCAAAAACATCACGCAACATTTCTTTATGGTTAAGCTTCAGGTAGTTGAGTTTGTAGAGATTTGATGGGTTTTCAATTTGGCTAACTAGAAAACCGTCTACAGTTTTAAATATATTTTCTAATAAATAATAAACTTTCTCTGTGTATTTTCGAATCCTTTTCAAAGTCATCACTTGACTAATTAATTCTCTACGTTTCTCAATAGCCTCTAAATGTAAATTGTAATCAAAATATTTCAAAATTTCGATCATATAAGGTGCTACGTTATGATATCTTCTCAACCGTTCATGTTTAAAATTTTCAGGGTCATGTTTAAAGATGCATGAAGACATTTCTACGCAGTACCACAGAGCAGTAAGTAACGACGTCTTTAATTTTGGATCCATAGGCATAGATGATAACCCAATTCTACACATTGTCTCACGGATTCGACGGTAAGTGTATTTCTTAAATAGTTCTACGACATTCTTATCCATCCATTCTAGCTTTTCACAGGTTTTCCACAACACAAAGTAAAATAAACCGACATTGTAATTTACCTTCTTCCCATTGAAGTAAGTGGCTGACAAAATATAATCGTTATACTTATCAAACACATCGGTATCTGTCAGCACAAGCCCACCGTGAAACGGTTTTCGTGTTCGCGGATCAGTCTTCGTATTGTGTGCTAAAAATTGCTTAAACACATTCAAAGTATAAAAGTAACCGATTGAATTTCTGATACCTTTATCGTCCAACAGATACAGCGGACATTCCATTGCAGATTCGAATTTGCTATAACTGGCTTGTGTTACATGTATCGAGCGTCTTGTTTTTTGAGGTTGATTCCTTTGCCATCGATTTCTGTGCGATCGTCTTTTTGGTGAAGGCTTTTGATGTGACTGAGTTTTATGAAAAATTATTTTCTCTATCAGACTGAACTCCGTCAAAAGAATGACGGGTATACCCTTTTCGTCGTCCAAAATAACGTCAGGAAACTCAATTTCTTGCTCAGTTGGGAATTTCACATTATTGTCGATTTTCTCTTCTTCAACAGACTTGTCAAATTTCTTGTCAAACTTCAAGGCGTCAAACGAGTAGGATTTTGTCTCACTGACGATGTAATTGATGAATGTAGAAATTGCTTTCTCTATTTCAGCTTTTTCCATATTGACTGGCTCATTAAGTTTCTTGTACCATTCAGTCCTAACAAATTCACGTAAAAATTCATTTCTGTCCTTTGTTTCTAAATTAATCTTTTTATTTTCAATGTTTACTGCATTTGCTGACAAATCTTTTAGATCCGATGTCAACTTTTTCGTTTGTTTTGTTTTCATTGTCAGCTCGTGAAATAGTCGTTTTCGCAGATTTTTCAAATTATCGATTTCTTGCAAAGCTCTAGCGTCTTGTTTACACTTTCCGATGAATTTTAACTTGATATAAGATTTTAATTGTTCTTTCTCTGCTTCAAAGTTGAGCAAGTTGATTTTGTCGTAGTCAAACTCCGTAGATATATCAATACTATCATAAATCTTATAATTACGATAAACTGTGCAATACTGCTTGAGAAAAGACGCAGCTACTGAGAGGTTTATATCACGCAGATTTCTGTTGAATGCATGAAATACCACCTTTTCATAATGCATATATTTGTTTTTTTCAAAACATACGCTCACATCACGTTCAGCGATTTGACCATCTGTGATGATATACAATAATTTAATTGTATTAATTTTACCATCAGAAATATTATTGTGCCGCAGCCAATCAATAATAACAGCCGGGTAAGTTCCCTCATTACCTTCCTTGTTATGGTATGCTTCTTTTGTCCTTTTTTCATCAATTTCAGTACATCTAGAACCCCAGTGCAAGTATACTATTTTTGATTCTGTTTCAGGCTCTCCAGCAAGTAAAAGTTCTTCTTTGATTTTTTCGACATCCCTTTTGAATTGTGTAAGCGTTTTCAATCCATTTTTGTGAAAATAATCAACATTGTTTGTCGAAACTGAATAGTCTTTTGCATAAATATAGTAATTAACCATTATTGAAGGCTTTTTTTTCTTTTTCCTCTAGCGTAGTAGGAAGTAATGTTGCCGCAGGTAAAGATTTATTTAAGTAGAATCCTGGGACAGTGACAAAGTTTGTACAATGACTCGAAGAGTCCTGGGATCACAGTGTTTCAACTTGAACCTAAGCAGGTTCCTGCAACAAAATAAAACCCGTGTTAAATACCACACACATAACGCATACTTCCTTATGGTGTAGGCAGAGTGTAAACAAACTGCTGTAAATAAGCGGTTCTTATCGCAATGTCTAATACAATTAATTTTGTCGTATTAAATAAATTCACACGTTAATAAAATCAATTTAATTAGAAAGTATCATTGCAAAGATAGTTAAAATGTCACTGATAAAAAGTCACTGTTTTCTGATACATCGTGTCATTTATTTAAAAGAATATTGCTAATTTGCTAGTTAATATTTTAACTTTTTAAGCAAACACACAAAAATCACAAATTACCGAAACGGCGCGCGGGGTGGAGAAATTATGATTATTTACCTAAATATTGTCGTGATGGTCTGGTTCAATACCAAAAATAAATTAATATTGCACTAACTATCCTTCGCAGCTATATGGCTATATGACCTTATATCTAAGTTTTATGTAATATAAATTTTCATATACCTACCTACGACAAACAAAATCCAATGCAAGGGTCTGATCACATCCTGACTCAACACAAATAATAAGAGAACTTTCGTTTATTCAAAATCAACCACTGTATTGTATGACGAGCAGAATAGTTATGAGAAATCGGATAGGTGCCGTTCAGATATATACCTACCTCCTGCAGCCAAAACTATTGACGCAATATTTGCAAACATTGTGTAATAATCAATGATACACATTTGATTGTACCAAATAGAAAGTTCAAACAAATGTGTATAATGTGTGTAGAAAGTAACAAAATGTAAGTACTTTTTTGCTGAAATTATCAAATATAAGATTAGAAAGCGCCAAGAGTAAAAGTTATTATAAAACAGTATTTGGTGGGACATAATTTTTAACTTTTGTATTTTGTGGAAGTACTAAAAATAGGTCATGTGTCGTCATTGTGGCCAAAAAATACGGTTTCTGTGATAATTTCAACCGACTAACTATCACGGTTGAAAAGCGTGACTCTTGCGCATGTTTTTTCGCCTTTGAAGGTTTTTTTATTGCAATATCAATGCTGTCACAAAAAGTTTATAAATATATAATAATAAAACTTCAATTAGGATAAGTAAATGATTAAAATATGAAAAGTAACTACTTACTGTGTTTTCCTTGTACAGGTCAATTTGCAATGATGGTATAGGTAAAGCAGCTATTTTGAAGTCTAAGTTGATAGCGACAAAACTCACTTGAAGAAGAGCAATTTACGTGCGACACGAAAACTTCATTATTCAATAAACATGGTTTGTTTTGTTTTGTGATTTGAAAGAATGCAGCTGTGTTGCTCGCATTGTACGCAAATAGCCAGACGAACAGCACTGGAGGAATACCAGTGAGCGCAAAACATGACGTCATCGGCACCGGCCGGCGCGGCACACTATCTCGTTGACTCAACACGAAACAAAACAATCTGTTTATGTTTAGCCGTAATTATGAACCGGGAGTAACGGAAAGGGTATAACAAGCCGAAAGGAGGTCAAGGTACTCATGAAACTGAACAACTTTCCCCATGGAACAAGGGTCGAAATATGAAAATATGAAAAAAAAAATTGTACCTCTATGGATTTGGATTTACTATGGGAGGTTCAATTTTTTTTCATATTTTGACCCATGTTCCATGCGGAAAGTTGTTCAGTTTCATGAGTACCTTGACCTCCTTTCGGCTTGTTATACCCTTTCTGTTACTCCCTGTATAACTGGCACAGATAAAGAATATATTCCGAATTGACAACATTATTGTTGATATCCTGCTCAAATGTCATACTTATAATATGATAGAGAATAATGTTGTCAATTAGGTATATGTAGTACCGATTGTGTGATAGGTATACTTACGCTGCGTGGGTTGCTGATTATTTATTCACGTAACTGGTTAAAGATTGAATGCACATAAATGGAACGCTTTTTAAAAAAGTTGGTAGGTTAGGTAGTCGTTATATTTGGCGGCCACTTCAATATTTATCCTGATTATCTTTTAAGAGGCCCCTGAACCCTGATAATAATATGTTAAGTGGCTATCTTTGTCTGTTTCAAGGAGGCAATGGTTTGGAAACTTTCGGATAATCTTATTTTACAAACAAACAAAGCCTTTGAATACAGCTCTTCAACTTTTATCTTTGTATTAAGAGGGTTCTATTAACATTGACCCAATTTCAGTTCCAATGAAACATTTTTGTCAAATCAAAACAATAATAGAAGCAAAAAATTTATTAATATTATTTACTGGTGCCTTGTCGGTTGTTTTTTACAATATTGATCAACTTTGTTATTGTATAAAAGACCAGATGTTATATTAGTCCCACATAAAGCTTTGTTAATTAGGAAAAATTGTCTTGGTATCCTCTTACAGATAATTAAAACATTTACATTAAAATCATACACTACACTTACAGTAAATTGAAGAAAAAAATAATTGTTTCTTTGATTTTGCAAAATGTGCGACAGCCCTTTTAGTGGTATGGGCGCTGCTTTTTTGGTTAAAGGGAATTATTTTTGTATGTTCTTGGTTAGCTGATGTATCAAAAATCTAATTTGTTGAATATAATGTGTACGCATATTTCCATAGTGTTTTTGCAACTGATTATGATCCGTAATACATTTGGAAATAAAAGGTCCTAATAATAAATAACTAGTACTTTCCAACCCCTAGCTATAGAAGAGTACGTTGGAAATGGCCGCCCCTCTTACCCCTCCAGGAAATATAGGTATCAAATTACCATTCACCCTAAATATATTTTTATTTAAGGGTGTCACACACCGGGTACGTAGATATACGTGACGTGCACGTAGTCATTATGCGCGTAGAGATGACGTTATATCGTATGGGATTGTATGACAGGCTGCACACTGCCTGCGTATGCGTGCGCGTAGCGTGGTTTGCGGTGTTTCATACAATCCCATACGATACAACGTCATTTCTACGCGCTTAATGACGTCGTAACTACGAGCACGTCACGCATACGGCCCCGGTGTGTGGCGCCCTTTTAACGTGAGATTTAATCTAAGAGAATAACGTTTCGTAGCGAGTTGAATGCAGAATAAGAATGAATTCACAGGCCGTCGTAGCAGATTGCTACAATTTTTGCATTAAGCTCCGGCGCGCAAGTACCATCATACGGCAGATGAATTTTTCATGGCCTCATATTTCTAACCAACTTTTCTTCAGAAAACAAGGCTTTAATTTCGATTAGTTGTGTTGTTTTCTTAAAAAAATATATTTTTAGCTTCGCTTCTAAGTTAAGTAGATTTAATGTTGGGCCATTCATTATACAGTTGGTAATATTGAACGGTTGGATATTTTTAAACTGAACATTGACGTACCAAACACGCCGTAATTTAGTTAACGGTACTTACATTCTATGCTACATCATATTTGACTGAAAATCAGCTAGATAGATTAATGGGGTGGTAAATACAAAGATATGTAAGTAACTACCTACTTTTTCTTTACAAAAAAAATGTATTACCTAAACTTGTATCGATGAAAAGTCTAAAAAGAACCCTGCAAATGTTTCCTACTGTTCAAACTTCCATTGGATTTCATTGCGGAAAGGGAACGAAAAAGATTCTTTACCTGACTACTGGCTTGTAATTTAGACGGTTCTATACTTGACGTCCTTTGCTGCGCATTTTTGACGGATTTGTAACGCAAGCGTCTATCAGATACAAAAACAAACGTTCTCACAGCAGCTGCATCGCAAAAACTTGTCATTACATTTGTCTTTGTTACATTTATTTTGGGTTCATAGAGTCGTTGGACAACTCGGTGTCCCACTCAAAAAGAATCAAAAGATTATGGTGGATCTCTTTTGTACACACAAACGTATCTCTTTTGTACACACAAACGTCAGATGTGGGATTCGCCTAAGTGAATGCATTTTAGCACGCCCTCAGGTATCGTTGGTGAGACTAGATCAGGAAAACGTTATTAAGTATAACCTTCTTTTTTCAGAAGGTACAGGAGAAGGTTATTGGAAAAAAGTGTATATTTTACTAGTTATGGGTCCGCTTTATAAGACTACCTCTTTTATATAGTTAAGCGTTATGGGACCATATGGCGGAATCGTTTAGTCAACTTTAGATGGCTGTAGGATTTATTAAGTAGTTTTTTTTTATGAACAATGGGTAGGCATTTGTCCGCAATTTCACCTGATGTTAAGTGACGATGCAGACGATGATGGAACATGCTCGCCCAGATAATGCCTATTCACTCTCGCCTTGAAAAGGCCCAGGTTATAACGTTCCGGAAACAGATCCGCAGGCAGGGAGTTCCACTCCTTAGCAGTTCGCATTAAAATGTAGAAGCGAAGCGCTTTGTGCGAATTTGCGGGATGTCTACTATATAAGGGTGGAATCCTAACCGGCGTCTCGTGCACCGGAGATGGAATGGTGACGGAGGTATCAGGTCATGGAGAGACTGTGCACACTCCCCGAAATGTATCCTGTAGAATACCGACAAGCAAGCTACTTTGCGACGGTGTTCGAGGCTCTGTAACTTTGCGTCAATAAGTGCCCTATCAGCGATGAGTTTCTTGGCGCGCTTCTCAATCGAGTCCAGGGCTGCCAGCTGGTATTTGGCAGACACGTCCCACAGGTGACAGCAATACTCCATGCAGGAACGGACTTGAGCTTGGTATAGTTGTAAAAGCTGTACTGGTGTGAAGTATCGCCTGACCTTCGAGAGAATTCCGAGTCTTTTTGCTGCAGTCGTGGCCAAACACTCAATATAATGTCCAAAGTTCAGGTCAGATGAAAGGTTTATGCCAAGAAGCTCAAGATGGTCGGAAATCGGTACGGATACACCTCGGAAAGTCGGAGTCAGGTCGAAGGGACTCCGTTTAGTGGAGAATAGACATGCCTGTGTTTTAGATGCATTAAACTTGACAAGATTTGCATCACCCCATTCGGATATTGCTTCAAGATACAAGTTTAGGCGACTCACTAGGGCTTCTCGACAAGACTGAGTAGATTCATTGCTGGCCTTTGCACTGGACAGGTACCTATCAACAACCGTACTGTCATCTGCATACCCAAAGGTGTCGGGCGTGAGCATATCGTTGATGTGCAGCAGAAATAGGGTTGCAGAAAGTACAGACCCTTGAGGGACGCCAAATCAAAAATTTGTACACATTCAATTGTGGGAAATTGATTCATGTAATCAAAAATATAACAAGTAAAATATCTTTCGTTTTTTCTTTTTACAAATTGATTGATAGTTTGGAAACTAGTTACCGCCATAAGGTCCTTTTTGATTCGAACGACCACATATGACAATTTCATTTGGTTTGATTATACGGAATGTGGACTGTAATAGCTGGTATGGATACGGGATGATACCAAACGACCCACATTCCCGAAAACGCTAAACTCAACAGGTCAAACTGAACAACTTCCCCTAAGGAGAATTTTCAAGAAAGATGTATCGGTTCAGTTCGGTACCACCCTGAAAAAGTTAGCAATATTTTATTAAACAATTCAAATCCTTCTTATTCCGACTGAACCATGTAAACTTATGTGTGTAGAAACAAATTATCTACTTCGGAAATTGTGCTACCTATACATAATTGTTTTTGGTATAGTTTCACTTGGGAAAGACAGCTGCTGTGTTTGTTTGTGTTAATAGTAATGGTTACAGACGTTATATTTTAATGCGTTCTTTTGTGTGGTTTAATTAAAAAGTTATGCAGTTTCATGAGATACGTATCCATTAAGTTTATTTTTTAGCCCCAATAGGAAATGGCATAATAATAAAAATGGCTCCGCATAACTACTTTTTCCGTTATTAAAATAAAATACTTAAACTCTTGGCAGGAAAAAGTAAGTGTTTTATTGTGTTGTCAAATTTCAGAAAAGTCCAATAAAAAGATAAATTAAATAATGGCGCTACAGATCATAAAAGAATTGATAGCAGCATAAAAATTAAAAAACTCAAAATCTTAGCCGGAGTAAGGAAGTGTTTTATTAAATCGCTCCTGGGGCGTGCTGTAAAATTTTGTCGCATCGTAATTTTGCCGCGTCCGATCCCAGGCGACGAATAAACCCACTGAGAAATTGTTTCTGCCGGAACACTCGTGATGTCTTCCCTACTAAGGCGACAAACACACGAAACGTCTGTTGGTGCGTTATTTTTACGCAACGCTGTCACGTGCGTTAAAAAATACGATTTTGCACCTTACCTTACCTTAACCTTAACAGCCACAACAGTCCACTGCTGGACATGGGCCTCCCCCGTATTGGGGGGTATTGCCATACTCACCACGCTTGGCAGGCGGATTGGCGAGCGCAGTGCAAGATGTTTAATTCACAGGGAACGCTGCTGCCCGTTTCCTGGATAATTATCCCTTAGTCGCTTTTTACGCCTTATTTTCATAAAAATTCGGATTATTTCGAACGGTTTGACAGACGCATCCGCTAGCGCTACGCATCGCACAACGCTTTGTCGAAAGATGCGTCTGTCAGGCCGTTCCCATATAGGGAGCAAGGTCAAAATTCGCATTGTTTTAACGTATGCGTTACGCAGCACAATAATAACGCACTGATGGACGTTACGTGTGTTTATCGTCTAAACAAGGACAATTCGTATAAACAGTCTTCTTATGTCACATGGGGAACCCACTCGAAGAACAACGCAATTAACTCTGGTGTCAGAGCTTTTAAACTGCCGCTTCCTAAAGAGAAGTTATTAATTAGATGATTAACGACAATTTAATCATTGTTTGATTACAGATCTGTTGAAATTGAAAATATGAATAGATAATATCTACCTACTTAGATAGGTTATTTGAAGTTTAATCCAAATACAAATACAAATACAAATACAAATAACTTTATTGCTTTAAACATGGTATTAAATGGTGTTACAATACAAGACAAAACTTATGATCAGCATGTTTAGCCATAAACGGCATGCAATATTTAACATCAATTAAATTAATTATTATGTTCACTAGATAGTTAAATAAATTAAGAATGTCATTTATGAAATTAAAGTAGAGTAAATAAAAGAATAAATACAATCATGTTACTATTTTTCACGGATGGAGAAATATTCGTGCATTGAGTAGAAACATTCTTCAATCAGCCAATTGCGTAGGGCTGGTTTAAACTTATTTAAGGTTAGATTCTTCATGTTTGCGGATAGATGATTATATATTTTAACTGACATCGAGAAACAATTTATTCCTGAACATTTCCTTCCTAATACATGGCAAGATCAATTTGTTTGGATATCGAGTGTTGAACATGCATGAGTGTTTGTTGAATAAATTCGGATGAGTTTTGACAAAAATGCATACTTCGTAAATATACAGTCCAAATATTGTCATTAAGCCCAGCTGAGGGAATAGGGGCCTGCAGGAAGTGAACCGATTTACATTGCAAAGCGCTCGAACACATTGTTGTTGGGCAATGAAGACTCTTTCCATTTTGCTCGAGTTTCCCCATATCAAGATTCCATATCTTAAGACGGATACCACGTATGCATGATAAACTTGGAGACCAGTTTTGAGAGAAGTAATTTTAGTGAGCCCTAGGTACTTCATCCATTTGTATTACAAAATGCAAAAAATATTTCATGACGTACCGTTTCTATATAAAAAATTTTAGCTCTCAGCATTACCTGAGAGGGAGGAGACGCAAATTCTAACTTCATAGGCAGTCAAAAACATGGGCAAATCTTATTAAACTTTATGAAATGCTTCAAGTTTAAACAACACATCAATTTGAGATTACGTGACTCAAATGTCACAAAGAAGTTTGTCAAACTTTGAGAATGTTTTGAATGATTATTGAGAAATTCTTAACGAGGCAGTTTAAAAGCGCATTTAACAAAGAGTGGCGCCGTTTGTACAAAAAAACAATCATTTTAATCTTCAAAATACTGCAATTGGTGAAAACGGCTATTTATGTCTACCCACTAAAAAGGGGTGTAAAGCACGCAGTATCGAAATCTTTAATAAAACATTTTTCCTCAGGGAGCATATTTGTGTACGACACAAAAAGTTTACATTCTATACATAGTTAGTCAACTGATCGTGAATTTTGTTTTTGTATTTTATTTATTTTGGCACAATTTGGTGCATAGGTAAATTTGTTCAAATCACGCCTGCACAGTTTTTAGTACAATGTCCTAACCACTTGACTACCAAATTCGTAATCCACTGAGTCAGCCGCCATGATAGAGAAAAACCTGTATATGTCAAGTAAAGTTAAGTACGTTATTGAGGCTGTAGAGAGAGACACAGACGAAGAGACACGACTGATTTTCCAAAATACTGGATAAGGATTTCTAGTCGACTACGAAATCCTTATTACTTAATACAAAAAAGCTTCCTGAATAGTTAAGTTTCCAAATCCACCGTCGGAACTGCGGTACAATTACCGAATTACCGCGGCCAAGTTCGGCTCCTCTTGCGAATTGGAGGACGTGCCCGCGAATACAAATGCTGTAAAGGCGTGCGCCCTATTAAGCTGTCCTCCCTCGCAATTTGTCTTTCATTTCTGCGTAAGCTACGGTATGATCCCAATCTGCCCCAGCCAGCCAGCAATGGAAGCCAATCGCGCGCGAGAACGTCTTAGCATAGCTCAAAACCTTTTTCGTAAGTGCCGCGGCGCTCTGCAGACGATTGCTCCCGGACTATAATGTTATTATTATGAAAGACTTTAAAATTTAAAGGCGTCCAGTTCTTTGAAAATAAAGTTAGTGTTAAAGTTTGGTACGTGACTTTCTTAAATTAAGTCAGTTGCACTAAGATGCATAGTTACCTGTATCAAAGCGCTGCCTCTGTAACTGTACTGCAGTTGGTTATACTCTACATGAGTAAATTAAAGACATAATTAAGTTCAATATTATGGACATTATTGGTCCATTACTAATTCCATTTCATTCTCTTCCTCGATAAACTGTTTAAGAGCTTCACTACTCAAAAGGTCAAAACGGAACCCTAATTAATTACTGAAACATCGCAGTCCATCTGTCTGTCTGTCACCAGGCTGTATTTGATAGTTAAAGATAAATAAATACAAAAGAAATGAGAAAGACTGCTTTGCATCTGCGTTATAAATCCAAAAGAATCATATTGCACAATATTTGCAACGATTGCGTTATAAGCTGTCTGACTGGTATAAATTTCGCCGGCAGTTCTCGCTATATTCATAATTCTACCGACCAGCATACTATACAAAACAGAAGAGTCTTATAGCCTGATTTACGGATGTCATGATTTCCAAAAAAACCTTACCTGAATAAACTTTAAGTTCGTCGAGAAGTAATTCCTCGTAATTTATGACCTTGGATCGGTAAGTTCTCAACGTACTTTTTTAAACTTTTGCGAGAGATCACCAACATTCTAATCTTAGGTCAACTATGTACCTACCTTAAAATTTATTACTCTAAGTTCAATAAAATGTATTTTACTACTGACTTAATACTAGTACATTAAATACTTTACCATTACATAATGCTTACCTAACAACTAAAAAACATATTAGGATATTGTTTGAATAGATACTAACTTAACATAAATACCAAGCATGCTAGCTAACATGTCTGCTACTCGTATGTGCAAAACACAAAGGTTTCCGAAATGACACATATAATTCAAATCTAATGGAAACTTTTATAACAGTTACAAAGATAAAGATATGAAATCGCAATCCTATATCTGTAGATGTATAGCATGATCAAAAAAAACTGTAGTAATTAATTATATTGTTTCTTTTTCAGGCTCCTGTTTAGAATCCTGTATTAAAATTGATTATATTTCTCTACTAGTAAACGAAATTTTCTTTAATTCAATAAAAACGAAGCTAAAACAACAAAAATGGTTAACTACTTCATCTACGCAAAAGATTTTTCAGCATCAACAAATGGGATGAGATTTTATCACAGCCATGGTTTGAAAACTCTATATCAGTTCAAAAAGGACGTCAAAAAGATTCAAAAAGAAATTTTGACGGCTGGTGAAACACCAACAGAATCAAGAATTGCATATTTGCATTGGGGCGAGGCATGTTATGAAGTTAGTGAAAATGAAACAAGAAAAACATACCATGCAAGAGAAGGTGACCACGACGCAACAGACCCGACAGGATTCATTAACTGGATACGAGATTACAATAACTATGGAGAGGGCGATACCGTAAAATTGCTGTACATCATAACGGATGGCTTAATTTCAGAGAACCTTGTGCAAAAATGTTTTGAATTAAACAAGAAAATGCATTACGAAAAGGTGATTTTTCATGCATTTAGTGAAAACCTGCGAGCAATAAATCTTTCAGTAGCTGCATCTTTTCTCAAAGGCCAGTGCATGATTTATCGTAATAACGAGCTTTATGACAATGTTGATATGTCCACGGAATATAATTACGACAAAATCAACCTACACAACTTTGCAGCTGAAAGAGAACACTTGAAGTCGTATATTAAAATAAAGTACATCAGCAAATTTAAGTATGAAGAGGCTACAGCTTTTCAAGAAATCGAGAAATTGAAGAACCTACGGAATCGACTGTTTCGCGAGTTAAGCTTAATGGAGACAGATAAAAAAGAAAATACCCCAGTTAACCTAGAAACGAAGGACAAAACAGTATTTCTTCGTGAAATTGTTAAAACAAATTGGTACAAGAGTCTGAATGAATCAGTCAATGTCGAAAAGAATGAAATAGAAAAATCGATTTCCACTTTGATTAATTATATTGTTAACGACATAAAATCTTACGAGTTTGATGCTTTAAAATTTGATAAAATATTTGACAAGACTGTTAATGAAGAGGAATTAACTAATATTGACTTCGCAACTGAACAAGAAATTGAGTTCCCTGACATAATCCTCGAAGACGAAAAAGGGATCCCAGTTATCCTTTTGACAGATTGTAGTTTAATGGATAAAATTATCTTCCATAATGCACGGCCGCAAGATGCAAGATCATACCGACAACGATCGCAAAAAACACAGTCGACAACACACACAAGAGGGCGACAAAGAGCACGATCATATAAAATACAACTTCAAACAAGGCAGCGCAAACAAATAAAACAAGCCAGTTATAGTAAATTCAAGTCAACCACGGAGTGTCCTCTGTATTTAATAGACGATAAAGAAATCATGGAGTCTATTGGCCACTTTTATACTTTAAATGTGTATAAACAATTGTTATCCAGCAATATGACTGATCCTTTAACACGAAAACAATTTCGTGGTGGCTTAGTGCTGATAGACAGCGACCAGTTCGATAAATACAATGACTATATTCTAGCACTCACTTACTTTAAAGGTAAAAAGGTTAATTACAACCTAGGTTTATTTTACTTTGTACTATGGAAAATCTCTGAAAAGTTAGAATGGATGGATAGAAATGTTTTAGAGCAGTTCAAAAAATATACAATGCGACGTATTAGTACGACTTTGTGCAAAATTGGGCTGTCGTCTTTGCCATTGGATCCTACAGAAAAAACGTCGCTTCTGACTGCGTTGTGGTACTGCGTAGAAATGTCTTCATGCATTTTCAAAAATGATCCAAATAACTTTAAGCACGAACGGTTGAGAAGATATTATAAAGTGGTGCCTCATATGATCGAAATTTTAAAGCATTTTGAATACGAGCTTGATTTGGAGATGATTGAAAAACGTACAGAATTAATCTGTCAAGTCATGACCCTAAAGCGAATCCGACAACGAAAAGAAAAAGTTTATTATCTGCTAGAGAAAATTTTCAAGACTGTAGATGGATTTTTAGTAAGTGAAATTGAAAATCCATCAAATTTATACAAACTTAATTACCTTAAATTAAATCACAAGGAAATGTTACGCGATGATATCGTTGATGAAAAAATAAATCTGAATGACTATGTTCATTTGATGTATTTTGAAGGTAATTTGGAAGTGTCTAAAGAAGGCAGAGGCGTTTTTGAAATTTGTGAAAGAACTTTTCGTCCCTTTTATACAATCGATCAACACAAATCGTTCTACGAAGAACTGGTTAAGAATACAAGAAAAGTACAAATTAGTAATGACGACGAAACAGATAAAATTGAAATTACTTATGGAGCAATTGATTCACTTGAAATGAATAGAGTATTGTCTCGCTACAAACTGTTCATAGATTGTGTAAGAGAATCAGAGAAGTATCCCACCTTGTCCGAATATGTGGCGTATGTATCCAAGAAAAAAAAGTTTGTTAGTAACTTAGTCACTATTTTTCCGTCAAATGTTTACTTTGAAATTAAAAACGTACATGACAGCTATCAAAACCTAGTCGCAAACGTTGGGGTTGAAGAATTTATTAATGTGTGCAAGACTTGTGTAAATCGAACTGATCGTATTAAAGCCGAGGATAGAGTTAAGTTTGCCAGTGATATTGATATTGTCAAATTTATATCCAGCCAGGAATCGAAAGTTAATTTGACAAAAAGAACAAATAATAATAATTGTGGAAAAAGTAATAGTAGACTGGGGAAACGAAAAAAAGTTTCCTAGGTAATTTAGGCTGGGGGAGGCCCATGTCCAGCAGTGGACTGTTGTGTTGTGGCTGTAAAGGTAGGTAGGTATGTAATTTTAGTTCCAAAACTTAGGTACTTTATTAAAACATGCTAAGCTTAATATCTGTAAAATAAAAGCTATTACATATTAAAACTCTTCTTAGAAAACAAGTCATGTATTTTGTATTCGTGACTTTGAAAAAAGCTATCGTTACCTGTTATTAATTACTTTATAATGTTTATAGTATTCAACCTAGCTTACTGTGGCAATTATGTAAGTAGGCACCTATACAAATGTAAGCCAAAGAGAACTGTAATTTAAGATTAGCTATAAATCCTGTAATTTTTGTGATATTGAACATACTTACTTTAGATTTAAGATTGAATTTTCAAAAGTATATTTGCTAGTTAAGACATAATTTAATTCTGTTTACCGATGCATTTAATAAATTACATATAAAATGAATGAATCGATTTTTAATTATGTCCTTATTACCACAAATTAGAGAAAAGGCCCTTTAAAGATGGCTTACTTCGTACTAACAATGATTTTAACTAGAAATAACTGTAATCTCAGGGTAACCAAGAAGATGGTGGCCAGGAACGACATATTTCTTGTATTAAAATTGGCTCAGAATCATATGACGTTGTTGGATCAGATTTTACTGTTTTGTTATAATTAAATTATCTAAAAATTTGAGATATTTGACAGTTGCATGCAACACTGGCTATGTATCAAGTGACATTCGCAAAAATCCTATCCTACTAATATTATAAAGGCGGATGTTTGTGTGTGTGTTTGTTACGACATCACGCTAAAACGGCTGATTAGATTGACATGAAATTTTGCACAAATATAGAAGACTATCTGGAATAACACATAGGCTACTTTTTACCACGGGAAAATGTCTTATTCCTACGGGATCACGCATATTCCGATATTTTTGCAAAGGTGGCGAGACTGAGCCGATTCGCGTTTTAAACGTTTTTGCCGAAAACTAACAGCGACATCTTTTGGCGAGTAATGCTTTCTTCCCGCGTAATAATAGGTTGCAGCGGGTGAAACCGCTGACGGGCAGCTAGTCATAAATATGGTGAAGTGAAGCTTCAGTAAACTCTCTATTTTGTGTTATTTATTACCACAGAATATATAAAAGTACTAGGGTATTATTACTATACTATAAACACTAAAATTAATAGGTACCTAAAAACTGCCAGAAATAAATAGGTAGTATGCCTACTCGTGTTATTTCAAATACTTAGGTCAAAGAAAATTCCAATGTCAAAATTAGTAAGTATTTCTATGAGTAGGTATTTCTTGTACATAGTTGCAGGGTGTCAAATATGTACATAAAACATAAACTTGAATTGAATAAAATGTCAAAATAGGTACAATATATATGATTCAAAGATAGATAAAAATCTCTTGATTGTTGACAGAAAACTCTCCAAGTCTTCATTGGACTACGACGAACTTCATGTTCAAATATTTGTTGAAACTTTAAACCAATCAAAAGCATTCATGCTATATGATCTTCGAGCAACACGGCTGCCGTTCTTACGTGTTGATATGCTTTGAAAAAATCTATTCTCGTATAATAGACTATCCAGGAAAACGTCGCTTTAGAAAGCACCTCCACACACTGAAATTAACAAACCAACTAGAAACTTTGTCCAACATTACAAAAAATTGCTGCAGACGCAAAAATCGCTGCTGTAATACTGCAAATGTTAATTGAATGCTAGTTGTAAAATAGGTTCACAGTAAAATACACTTCAGGGAAGAAACTTCGCAAACAAAAGTTAGATTAGTTCGCCAGCGTTTCGCTGCATTCAATGTGGCGCTGGAGTAGCATAGAATGTGTACAAAGTAAGTGTTGGCGAACTCCCAATACAGAGAGACGGCTTCAAGGAAACCTCACTACACTCGTATAGACACGTCGTCGTATACGCGCGAAACCAAACCATGTCAAACCAGCTTGAAGCGAGTGTCATCCATCAGCGTTCGGCGTGGGCGAATAGCAAAATGACGACTCGCCAGTACAAATATTTATGTAGTGTGTAAGTTTGATTAATGTAAGTGATGTACCTGAGTAAGTATGTTTAACCCAATCTTATTTCAAAAATTTAGCAGGAGAAAGTAGCATCCCTAGGGTGTAGGTACAAGTGATCAGAAAAAGGGACGAGCTGTCCTTCTGAAAATTCTCGACTTTGTGCTTAGAATGTGTTCGGTCGGTGCTCCACATTTAGAATGGACCACTCCATTTTTTACTTCACTTTAGTTCTATTCCCGACGGCTGTTCTCGTGTGGAAAAAGGCAGGTGAGCGCCGATGTGAAATAACTGGCGATTCCGGTTGAATGCTGCATTTTTCTACTATGTAGTGTCCACGTTTTAGTATAGGGTGAAATTTTATAGTGTACGATGCTGAAAATTTACGATAGGCTGGTGATAAGAAACAATTTTTCCCAAGGAACATAGCGACGAAAGAGACACAATTATTATCGTCATAGGACTAACACGTAAGAGGAGATAACTTCATCGTCAAAGAAAAAAAAAGTAAAATAAAACTGGACATTGCAACTCAAATCAGCTAATCGGCAATCATGTAGGTATGAGAGGTCCCAATTTTTTTCGTATTGTGACCAATATTCTCTGGGGAAAGATTTTCCTTATCACCGGCCCATGCTGCATTTCGCTATCGATCACCTAGTAAAATTAATTTTAGGGTAGACTAGACATTGTTTCTGGATGGTAAGAAAGCTCCAGCCAAAAGGCCTTGCAGGTATGGCGGGTACTGTTACGACCTCTGGAAACTAGAATAGAATAGAATAGAATAGAATAACTTTATTGATAATAAATATTACAAGTCAAATGTAGTAACATTAACTATGCTAGAACATAGGTTATGTTTATGTATTACAAAATCAATCACATTAAATAAATGTCAAAATGTATATCAAACACCATTACCTATACATTCAGTAGCTATGCTAGAACATAGTACAGTTATGTAATTTAATTACAATATACACATTAAATACACATCACATGTCACAATATTTTCATTACATTTGCAAAACTAATAGTGATATTATAATGATCACATTAAATACACATAAAATGTATGTCAATACATCATCATGAGTATACAACAACATTAACAACATACCTACATTAACCCAAGTACAGTTTAGGCAATTATTTTATCACAGTCAGGAAGTCATAGTTATAGAATGCCTGCTCGATCAACCAGTTTCTTAACCTTCGTTTGAATATAGGTATGTCTACAATGTTCTGTGGAAGTCTGTTATAGACAAACGGCGCTAGCACATGTGTCATCCTGTCAGACTTGGCCAGCCTATGTGGTATCGATTGTAGTTTTCTAGCTCCATAGGTAACTACATAGGTATCGTAAGAGGTAATATGGATGGACCGTCCTCCTACCAAGTGAACACACGAATTTGGGCGGTATAATGCGAGTTGAGCATGTAATAGTTCAATCACCGCGCTGAGTGCACTCATAGTCAGCACCTACGCTTTGTAATTGTAAGTAGGTGACTTTGTACTAATAGGTAAGGTACGCGCCTAACACGCCAAGCACTTAAAACGCGAAGGTACTGAAAACCTGTCTGTACTGAAAACACGCTGATGATTTTGGACAGCTTTCGTGAAATCATTTTAAACTGAAATGAGTTCATTTTCGATTATATAATCCCTAATTTTGTTTCACTGTAATGAGTAATATTGTACAATTTCAAGAAAATATTACGGCGGATGGATAATTGGTCTACAGCGGTCTATGGAGGCGCCTTGTGGAAGCCCTTTAAAACTTGCCGTACCTACCACTTTGATAATACATATATTAACAAATAAAAGATACCAAACTGTATCAAACATTTTCTTTTTTCTTTCTTTCTTATGGGAATATTTCTAAAAATGTTACTAAAACATTTAGGTATGTGGGTAGATCCCCTTTCCTATACATTCCAATTTCTGTGACTTATTCACCTGAGGGCCCGAAGCGCTCATAGAAAGAAGGTTTACTGAGGCAAATATATTTCTAATACATAAATACCTACCATACGAGGGGAGCTCGCCAATTCCCAAAAGAATTCTCTCAGATATTTGGAATATCCATTCCCGTCTTTCCTCGCATTCTTCCCTTGTCTATGGGTAATAGGTGTATAGCCTTATCCCGTACTGTTTTTAACTAGCAATGCCACCATTAGCCTTAGATCGAAGTTTCCAGATCCTGAGGTACTGGCTTGGAATATTAGCACCCTTCACCTTTTTCTACCCATGTGTGTCGTAAAGGCGACTGTGAACTATAAGGAATTTACTGTCCGGAATTCCGATTTTTTACGGTCCGATATGGCACGCCATTAATCAAAATACTAGCTTGTGTACTATAAGTAATTTTACGTTTTCTCAAGACCAGTGTGACTGTAGATGGCGAGAGAATGGCATATGTCCATGAATACATATATCTTGGCCAAATAGTATCTTTCCAGGCGCGACAAGATAAAGAAGTTGCGCGACGCACCGAAAACGCCTGGAGGAGCTATTGGGCCATGAAAGACTACATGAAAAGCGACTTACCAATATCATTAAAGCGCAAAATCATGGACATATGCATTCTCCCGATACTCACGTATGGGGCCCAGACATGGTCATTGACAAAAGCGCAAAAAACCCGACTAAAAGTTTGCCAGAGAGCAATGGAGCGCAGTATACTAGGTCTGAAACTTGTAGATCGGGTCAGAAATACTATACTGCGTTCCAAGACTCAAATCGCCGATGTAGCCTATACTGCCGCTAAGCTCAAGTGGGATTGGGCTGGTCACGTCTGCCGCATGCCTAACGAGCTATGGGCGAAAACTACAACCATTTGGAAACCAACAGCCGATAGACGTCGTCGCGGAAGGCCCAGACGTAGATGGCGAGACGAACTAGATGGGTTTTCCAAAGATTGGCATGCGAAGGCACAGGATCGTGATCAATGGAAGAAAGAGAGGGAGGCCTTTGCCCAGCAGTGGGATCCAGACGGCTAGATAAGATAAGATAAGATGCCACACCGGACCGTAAAAAATCGGAATGCCGGACAGTAAAATTCCTTGTAGTGCACAAACGCCCTAAGAGATGAATCTAATGAAAGGGCAGTAGCGTTCCCTGTGAATACGTACAAAATCATGCACTGCGCTCGCCAATCCGTCTGCCAAGAGTGGGGAGTATGGCGAATATCCCCCGAAAGGGCCCATGTGAATTTTATATTTTATTTTAAATTTTTGAGGAATGCTAACAGCACCAATTTACATAAAGTAGTACGATTTTAGATACAAACAGGCTAATAAGAAGCATCCACAAATGGAATGTAAAGCAATGGAATGTTGTAGCTGTTACACCACAAAATGAAATCAGCAAAAATAATAGTAAATTCACCAAGGAACGGGAATACCGTCCTAAATATGGTGCACGGCACACGCAGATAGGCGATTGCATAATATTATTTTAAAATTGTAATCCTGATGTAATGATCGTGAATTCATAGTATCGGGTAAAATTGACCAATGCAAAATCTCAGAACCGGCTGGTGATAAGATACTACTTTCCCCAATTAGCATCACTGGTCAAACAAAATTGTCTTTCAGCTGATTTGCTGTCCAATTTTATTTTTTTCGACCTATGTTCCTTATCACCAGCCGGTTCTGAGATTTTGCTATCGGTCACTAGTTAAATTTCACCCAGTGTGCTACTAGCGGCCCGCCTAGCGGTTTCACTCGCTGCTATTTACCCGTTGTTTTTTCCGTCGAAATCGAACAATACCCGTAGTGAAAAGTCGATTAATATGTACTATCAGAAATGGGTCATCACGCTTAAAAACGTTTATGTCAGGTACTCTAAGCCCTTGATACCCATGTGCTACAAGCGACTCATCATGTTGCGTAACTTTTGCTAGGAAGTCATTTTCGTAGCTCTTATAGTTTAGATGGGCTCCTTGTGGTCTACATCAGGTACCTACTTCAGAACCTTAATATCCATGTGCCAGCAGAAGCGGCGAATCCCATTCCACGACAGACAGACAGAAAAATGCAAAAAGCGACTTCTTTTATACTATGTATTGACGGTTTATTATCTTTCAGTTATTTTTACACACCTCAATAAATGACATTGTTACTTTAGTTTAACTCACAAAATACGGATGAAAGAACAAAATGAAAAATGAAACCTATTTAATTTAACTTATATGTATTTCTAACACTATAAAAACCTAATAGGATAGCAGAAAGACCAAAAGCTTTCATTATGTAGCTTAGAAGTCGCAAACTTTTGATCAAAAATCATTGTAATACAGTATTCAATATGTAAAGATTTTCAATTAGTGCTTCGCTTCAATACATTAATTCTAAATTAAGATTTGTCATCATCATTTATCACACAAAAACCAATATTATTTAATATAAAAAAAAATTAAATTACGAATTGTTTACTCATATTATTACAACATGTTGTGCAATAGTGCATCACAAGTGGTATAAAATCCGACATGCGCCTTTTGGTTCATGTAGAGCACAAACTAACATCGTACAATACAGACGCTGCGTCGTTCCAGATATATGTTATAAAAAAATCTAAGGAACATTATTTAATGTTATTAAAATCTGTGTTTCTTTACAATTACTGGTGAGTATCGGTATGTACAGGTGCTGTAAAGATTTAATATACTCAGAATAAAAAGAAAAAGTTTAAAATCAATGCACATAATATTTAGATTTACCTTTTTATAAGTTTTTGAATGTAAAGCTGATTTATTCACTTTCAATTTTAGGGATAATTTACTAATTATATAATTAATCTTTCGGCAGTATCACAAAATTTTTGTCATAATCATAAAGCAAAGGTTTACAATTCCATGGGCCCAGACCTATTTATTAGCCCTACCTTATGTTTTTAAATTTCAACTTATTAAAATGAAATTTTAGTTATCCCTACCAGTATAAAAGTTAATATTACTTCCATTTACTTTGAAAACTATTGAATTACTTTCCTGTTTCTACGAACAACATAAGTTAATATAATTATCCTTCTCAACGTTTGTAAAAACCCAGATTGGCAATATTTGGTATTTGTTTATGTAGTAATTTATTAATTTTTAACTCGCGTTTTGTTTCAGGAATCCCTATATTATAGAGTTGACGTATCTTATTATTTACTTAATCTCCTGCGCCAGATTATAATCCGAAAACTAGAGAAATGAAAAATTGATACATCTACACAAAACAATGGTAAATTACTTCATCTACGCTAAAGATTTTTCGGCTTCAACAAATGGAATCCAGTATTATCACAACAATGGTTTAAAAACGCTTGAACAATTCAAAGTAGATGTTGAAGAAATCATAACTGGAGTAATAGCTGACAGTGAGGCCCCAGCAGAGTCAAAAGTTGTCTACTTGCATTGGGGCGACAGATGTACAGAAGTCGATGAAGATACAGTTAGAGACACATACCTTTTTAGGGAAGGAAATCATAATGCAACAGATCCGACACTGATTACAGCTTGGCTACAAAGTGAGAATAATACCTTTGGAGAATATGATAAAATCAAGTTATTGTATGTTATTACGGATGGATTGATAAATGAACGTCTTTTACGGAGATCTTTTAAAATGAATAAGAACATGGATTACGAGAAGGTTGTTTTTCATGCTATCAATGAAAACCTTCATGAAATCAATCTTTCAGTGGCCGCGTCATTTTTTAAGAGCCATTGTATGGTCTATCGAAACAATGAGCTTATTGATAACACTGATATATCCAAGGAATACGACTACGATAAAATCAATGCTTTTAACTTTGCATCTGTGAAAGAGGAGTTAAAATCTTACATCAAGTTGAAGTTTATCAGGAAATTCAAAACAGATACTACTACTTTACAAGAAATAGAAAAACTTAAGAAGCTACAAAATCGACTGGTGAAAGAACTGTTTTTACCAACAATGAGCAGTGCAAATAGCAAAATTGACTTAGAAACTAAGGACAGAAATGTATTTCTGCGTGAATTTGTACGAACAGATTGGTACAAAAACCTTAATGAACCGATAAACGTAGAAAATTTATATGACATCGAGTATTCAATTTCTACTATGATCAGATATATCACAAACGATTCAAAATCATACTCATTCGACGCCTTAAAATTCGACATGGATTATGAAAAGTACGTGAGAGAGACAGGGATCTTTGAAGACGAGTTAGCACCTGAACCTGTGATTGAGTTACCTGACGTTCTTCTGGATGACAACAAAGAAATCTTAGTTGTGATACTATACGAGTTTAACTTGCTGGATAAAATATATTCTCACAATATTACACTTGAAGAATATAATAAATTTAAATCAACAATGGCCTGCCCATTGCATTTATTAAACGATCAAGAAATGGGTTGCTCTATCGGATACTTTTACAGTTTAAAAATTTTCAAACAATTGTTGGCAAACCACACGAAAACTGATCCGCAAACACGAAAACCTTTTCACGGCGGCCTTGTCTTGTCAGACAGTGACCAGTTTGACACATATAACGATTATATTTTATCAATAACTTACTTCGATGGCAAAAAGGTCAATTACAATGTCGGCTTGTTTTACTTTGTACTGTTAAAAATCTGTGAAAACAAATATTGGACGGACAAGAACATTGTAGAACATTTGACGAAATACGCTTTGCGTCGTATTTCAGAGACAGTGTGTCCCATCGGGCTGTCGTCTTTACCGATAGATCCTCTCGAAAACACGTCACTCTTGACTTCACTGTGGTACTGCGTTGAAATGTCTTCATACATTTTCAAAAACGATCCTCAAAACTTCAATCATGAACGACTGAGAATTTACTACGATGTGGCTCATTACATGATAGAAATTTTGAAACACTTTGAGTACGATCTAAATTTGGATGCTATTAAAAAACGCATAGAGCTTATTAGCCATGTTATGACTTTAAAACAATTTAAAAAACGTAGAGAACGGGTGTATTATTTGTTGAAGAAAATTTTTAAGACTGTGGACGGGTTTTTAGTGAGCGAAATTGAACAGTCGACTAATTTATATGTACTAAATTACCTCAAATTAAACGAAAAATATATATTGCGTGATAATATAGTTGAGGAGAAAATTAATCTCAATGATTACGTTAATTTGATATATTATGAAAATTGTTTGGATGCATCCGAAGACAACAAAAGCACGTTTGAAATTTGCAACAAGACCTTCCGCCCATTTTTTGCCATTGACCAAAACAAATCGTTTTACGAAGAATTGATAAAGAATACAAAGAAAGTCATTATTAATCATGACGATGACCCAGGCAAAATTGAAGTAACGTATGAAACCATCGGTTCACTTGAATTTGATAAAATATTGTCTCTGTGCAAAATGTTTATTGATTGTGTGAAAGAATCAATGGAATACCCTACCTTGGCTGAGTACGTCCAATATGTTTCCAGGAAAAAGAAGTTTCATTGGGATTTGGTGACAATATTTCCCTCTAATATTTATTCCGACCTGAAATACGTGTACGATTGCTATCAAAGAGTATTGAGCAATGTTGGCGTAAGAGAATTTATTAAGGTGTCTATGACCTATAAAAATCGAAATGAAAGAATCAAAGCAGAAGGAAAAGTAGCATTTAAAAATGAAGATGAAATTAGCGATTTTATTTACAGTGAAGAATCAAAAGCTAATGTAAGTTATTGATATAGATGTTACAGTCAAAACCCTTAACCAGTCAATAACGTTAATGACTGGCAAAACCAGTCAATAACGTTATTGCCTAAGGTACTCAGTCAAAACCCTTATTGACTGATTTTGTCTAATAAAATCAGTCAATAACGTTATTGACTGACGTGCCTAGTCAAAACCCTTAATAGGTATGTCCTGGTTGGTCTTAGATCACCATCAGAACCGTTAGATGGTCGCTGCCAGAGTGGAAGTCTACTGTCTCGATCGCCGGTTGTTATTCCATAAAAACATGCCTAAGTCTAGACGGCTCTTCACTTATGTTGACGGCAGCAAATACGTGGCCTCCCCTCCCAGAGAAGTCATAGACCACCCGGTAGTTACTCGAGGACTCGGGCTCAGTGCCACCGGCGAGCAAAACAGTAGACTTTCACTCTGACTGCCTCCATCTTCTATCTTCTATAAGATGCATTTCAGTGAGCGTGCACAATCGCCCCACGACCTGATTATCCCAATTCCACCTCCGGGGATCGCGTCGCTGACTAGGATTACTCCTTTTATCAGCTGGTGAGATAGCAGACAAATGCGAGCCTATCTTATTTTAAAAAATATATATCGATCCTGACGGTTACTATGCAGTAACCACTCCTACCCGCCGCATCGCACCATAGCTCACCGCACCGTACTGCTACCCGCCGCATCGCATCTAAACTAACCGCACATCGCTCCTAATCTCACCGCAAATCAGTGCTACTCGCCGCATCGCACATCGAAACTCTCCGCACCGCACTGCTTTTCGCCACATAGCACATAAACTCACCGCAACGCCGTGCTACCCGCCGCATTGCTCATAATCTCACCGCAAATTAGTGCTACTCGCCGCATCGCACACCGAAACTCTCCGCGCCGCACTGTTTTCCACCGCAAAGCACACCGAAATTCAGCGCTACCCGCCGCAACACACAACAATACTTCCCGGACCGCACTGCTTTCCGCCGCAAAGCACATAAACTCACCGCAATTTAACGCTACCCGCCGCAACACACAACAATACTTCCCGCACCGCACTGCTTTCCGCCGCAAAGCACATAAACTCACCGCAATTCAGCGCTACCCGCCGCAACACACAACAATACTTCCCGCACCGCACTGCTTTCCGCCGCAAAGAACATAAACCAACCGCAATTCAGCGCTACCCGCCGCAACACACAACAATACTTCCCGGACCGCACTGCTTTCCGCCGCAAAGCACATAAACTCACCGCAATTCAACGCTACCCGCCGCAACACACAACAATACTTCCCGCACCGCACTGCTTTCCGCCGCAAAGCACATAAACTCACCGCAATTCAGCGCTACCCGCCGCAACACACAACAATACTTCCCGCACCGCACTGCTTTCCGCCGCAAAGAACATAAACCAACCGCAATTCAGCGCTACCCGCCGCAACACACGACAATACTTCCCGCACCGCACTGCTTTCCGACGCAAAGCACATAAACTCACCGCAATTCAGTGCTACCCGCCGCATCGAACACCGAAACTCTCCGCACCGACCTGCTTTCCGCCGCATTGCATATAAACACACCGCAACCCAGTGATACCCACCGCATCGCGCACCGAAACTCTCCGCACCGCACTGATATCCGCCGCAAAGCACATAAACTCACTGCAACGCAATGGTTACTGCATAGTAACCATCAGGACCGTTAGATTTTTTTTCAAAACCCTTAATAGGTACGTCCGACCCGGTGGTAGCAACCTAGACTGCCTGGCTGGTCTGAGATCACCATCAGGATCGTTAGATGGTCGCAGCTAGAAGAAAGCCTACAGCCTCGCCCGCCGATTGAACTAGGCGGGAGCCTAACAACCACCGTCGTGAAGTCTATGACATCTAGGAGGTGAAGCCACGTATACGCTAATGTCAGCATTAGATAGTGAAGAGCCGTCTGCGACTGGGGCATGTCCTCAGGAATAACAACCGGCGATCGAGACAGTCAACCAGCCAGTCTAGGTTGCTGCTACCGGGGCAGAAGTACCTATTAAGGGTTTTGACTGGGCACGTCAGTCAATATCGTTATTGACTGCTTTTAATAGATAAAACCAGTCAATAAGGGTTTTGACTGAGGCCCTTAGGCAATATCGTTATTGACTGGTTTTTCCAGTCAATAACGTTATTGACTGGTTAAGGCTGCCCCCACATTGGGCGTTGGCCGAGCATAAGCGTTTCCTGAGCGTACTGCCGGCGTCGGCGCGGCGCGGACGTCGCGTCAGCGCACCGTCTGCGGGACGCGGGCTTCGCGTTGTCCAGCGCCGCGCGAGCGCTGCGTGAACGCCGCGCAGACGCCGCGCTTACGTCGCGTTCCACGGGCGTTCGGCCGCGGGGGGAATATGTGCGGGGGGCACGGGTGGCCGAACGCCCGTGGAACGCGACGTAAGCGCGGCGTCTGCGCGGCGTTCACGCAGCGATTACGCGGCGTTCACGCAGCGCTCGCGCGGCGCTGGACAACGCGAAGCCCGCGCCCCGCAGACTGTGCGCTGACGCGACGTCCGCGCCGCGCCAACGCCGGCAGTACGCTCAGGATACGCGTACGCTCGGCCAACGCCCAATGTGGGGGCAGCCTTTTGCCTGTAACATAGATACTGTTTGTGCAATATTTCTGTGTAGAGCGCTGTTTCACTGAATTTACCGAAAGAAAAAAAGGAAAGGAAATAAGTCTTCGGTAAATAATAATATGCCAAAGAAAAATACTTACATAAAAATGTATAAACCTTATATAAATAAAAATGTGAAACGTGTGTTACCTACTACGTAGGTAATTAAAATAAGACTGATTATAATTAAAGTGTTTTGTAATTATAGTTTATATATTTGATATCGAGTCATTGGAGCGTAGATAATTTTTAAAATATTTGATGATATTTTATGATTATTATGCTATGATGATGATGATATGTTATGTTAATAAATGATATGATTTTATCTTATACATTTTCATTTTAATCCTCATCTTCTAAACTAATAAATAAAAAAATGTTGCAATTTGAAAATGTACAATTAAACCTTGGAAACCGAACTTAATGCAGATAAAAAATAATGCTATTAGATATATTTTAAATCGACTTTTCTAAAACAGGAGGATCTCATTTTGACTTGTTCCTTATTTTTGAATGTTTAGGTGGGTACTTATTTAAACAACATACCTAAGAATATATTACCGCAGGTAGTATTTTTCACGGGGAGAAAGTGACATAAATCTGAGGAGAGGTCTTTCCCTAAGGTTCGTCACATAATTCATCATACAAACCCATTATGGGGTGACAGGTGCTTATGAAAACATGACTTTTTGCAACGAACCTATTACATAAAAGTAATAAATCAAGTTCTGCGAAAAGAAAGTAGCTGAAAATAAGGATGTTGGTAGGTAGTCTTCTTTTTTATCTTCAACATTCAGACACAACAGACCACTGCTGGACATGAACTTTCCTCAATTGGGAATATTTGCCATAATAACAATGCTTGACAGGCTAGGTGTATTGGACTGAGCTCCAGTGCAAGTTATTGTACTCAAAAGGAACGCTTTTGCCCAGCCCCTGGACTCATCCTTAGTTTCCATAACTACGCTCTAATGTATGAATGGGTTGATGCTATAAAGTATTATATCAGCGCTGGTGTGGTAAGGGTGCGATGGACTCAATAAATGCAAAATTTTGCAAGCTTTTCAATAATCGATAGATCCACTTGTTTAAACCTCCCCATACCCTGTAGAGACTCAATAATCCATAGGGCAAAATAAATAATCAACGTCAACGTGATTTTCTTACAATACAGTCTGATGCTTTTTGTAACCAGAAGTGTCTTCGTTTTGTGAGATTTATCGTACTACTTAGAATACATTGCTTTGCTGCCGCCCGGTCTCTATGGATTTAGAATAAATGCACCAAACCACACGATCCCATTTATTACAGTCACAGTCTTAATCGAATAAATCTAGCTTCTGCAAAAGCTTACAATACCTACCTATTCAAATAGAAAACTACCGGCAAGGTTTAGCTTACTTATAGCATGGGGAGACCTTTGCCCAGCAATGGAACAATAGGTGTCTAGACTGATAATAACAATAGAAATATAGTCTAAGGCGTCGTCGCAAAATAAAGATTCTTACACCAGGCTATAAAAAGGTAAATTCCATAACAGTCACAACAGCTCACTGCTGGGCATGTTGCCATACTCACACGCTTGGCAAGCGGATTGGCGAGCGCAGTGCAAAATGTTGCATTTACAGGAAAAGCCGCTGCCCATTCCCTCGATAATTATCTCTTACTCGCTTTTTTCGACACCGCACGCTTTGCTTGCACGCTTAACAAAAAAGCTTTCTGGGCAATGAAAACAATCTATGTCCAAATCCCTAATCTGCCAGCCAGCTCGTCTGCGAGTTAGCCAGAACTTATAGCGCTAATCTGAGGCACGATTCGTCTCCAGCGGTCGAGGTCTATGGCTGGAATTGTCGTAATGTTGTCAGGCACACCGCAGGTCCACATGCCACATAAAATAGCGTTTTTATTAAGGTTATCTAGGTCGAATATAACTTTTCAGTGTAGGTGCTACCTTACAAATCAAATTATCTCGCCTCCATCTTTTGATGGAAAATCTAATGAAACGCGTGTGTTCATGTCTCTTTATTGTACATACCTACTTAATATCATCTTTCAGGTGTGTATGTATGTGGGGTATGTGTTGGTTATAAAAGTAACATCGACAGCCGATGTGGCGCAGTGGTTAGTATGCCTGCCGGCCACGCAAAGGTTCCGGGTTCAATTCCCGGTTGGGTCACTCACAAAGTTGATGTTTATCACTTTGTGAAGTTGTTCCCAGTCTGGTTAGGACATTGCAGGCTGAACCTCCTGATTGTCCGCAAGTAAGATGGTTCCGTGCCTCGGATGGGCACGTTAAGCCGTCGGCCCCGGTTGCTGTCTACGATGGCGGTCGTTACACAACCATGTCAGAGGCCTGCTACTTGCAGTAGGCGGTTGAAAAACTCTGACACCAGGGTTCATCGGGTCGTTGAACGACTCGGTGTCCCACACGAAAAGAAAGAAAGAAAAGTAATGATTTTTCATGTTCAAAATGTTAGGAAGGTTTATTAATAAACTTCGTAAACAATATTCGCACGCGAAACCAATACCGCGAAGGTTGAACGTTTGTAAACATTCTAACCTACCAAAGTCAAACAACAACTGTTTTGTTAGTCAAATACACCTACAGGCAATATAGATAAGCAGGTAGGTAAATAACAACAAGTAAACTACCTATAGATATTATGAGTTCAAAGGGTTTCAATTTCAAATGAAAATTGCTAACTTTTATTTGAGGTTTAGTTTATTTCGTGGTTTATATTTCAGCTAGGTAGTTTGTTAATTTGACTACCTAGTTAAAATTGAAACTTTTAATTGAATAGCTTAATACATTTTTGTAAACGGATTGCAAACACAAGTAACTAAGTGACGAACGAACTAATTAATCTAATTTTTAATTGAATTAATCAATCATAGAGATCTTTTATCAGTCTGTTAATAGTGATTAGATACAATCGATTTCTCATTTATACAGCCATTTTTTTGCCTACTTTTACTGTACGCGCGCGAGTTTATTACCATCCTGAAGTATGCGCCTCTTTGTCGCACACGCCGAGTTACAGGCAAGTGCGATAAGGATGCGCGTACTACAGGATAGTTATGAACTCGCGCGCGTACTATAGTAACAAATTTAAGCTTGCTACTCTTACCTCGTTCCAGGTTCAAACACAATGCACGGCTGTAAAATATATAAATGGCCTATTTTAACGTCCGTACTTGCAACTCTATCAATTTCATGCCACAAAAACCATTTAACTTACTACCTTTTTGAACACTAAATGTATTTCTGTCCAAGGTATTTCTACCCCGAGCGCATTTTCTATCGCTTTTCGATCAATTACAAGTTCCACACTACATCGAAAAATCATAAATTTCGATGATAACATAACGCACATGATAATACCTATTTTTTGATAATTCACAAAATTCTTTGTAATAATTCCTGTGACATTCCAATTTTATGTAAATAAATAAATAATGATATGCGTGAATCACGCTTGATGAATCCACGTAAATACAACGTACCTAAATATAAATAAACATAAACTGACAGTCAGACATCCATCATCTTGGTAAGAAGGTTTTGTCATTTGAGGTTACATTCAAAAGCCCTCCGAAAAACATGTAGTATACCATTTATACCTACTACCTGATTCAATAAAGAATGGGAATATAAATGACGGCCGAAAGTTACGCTTTTTTACTCGCACTTCTTCTTCGAGTGGTACACAAAGCCGTGCTTCGACCCGATGAACTCATGCTAAGGCACTAATTTACACGGCGTTCATGCTTTCCGCCTCCCACTTACTAAACCGCCACCATATAAATCCCATTCTTCATTGAACCAGGCAGTAGGTATCTACAATTATTATCTTTTTATATCAACAAAAACACCAAAGAACAGAAAGTTAATAAGAAATCGATGCATTAGGAAAGTTAAACTATTACGTTCCAAGCATATACTCTAACAACAGGGTTCATCGAATATTTGGATGACTCGGTGTCACATACGAAAAGAAAAACAATGAGCCCTTTTTATACTTACAAATGTTTACTTTGTCCATTGTACAGGCCCCTAAACATGTTTTAAATTAAAATTGGCATATCCATTACTTAAATTGTTTTCAGGCGGTAAATACACCAATAAAAGAAATAGATATCTATCTACTTATACGTACAGAAAGCATTTGTCTGTAATATTATTCAAACAGGAAAGGTTTTCTTGAAAGCTTTTGATTCTGATCACAAATGGATTACCGTAATGGAGTATCACAAAGCTACTTTCCAAAAATAATTAAAAAGTAATTCGAGAATTGAGGAAAAATCTTAGTTTATCAAAGAAGATTGTGAAGAAAAGTCACGTGAAGGTTCAGTCTGAAGTTTCGGATTGTTTGATCAAGCGTAGAATTTTCACGCTAGTTGTAAATTTAGGGATCACTTTCACTGGCATAATGTTTTTTCCACTAATATGATTTAGCATAACATGTTACGCATATTTTTGCAACCTACCATTGCTTTGACGTAATAATATCTTGCCATGGCATTTGCTATGCGTAATAATATTTTAGACATTTTTATCTTGTACTAACAATATTTTTGACATGATTGTTTAATTGCAATAATTATTTTGGACTAATATTTTTTCTTATTAAGTTCAAATGACAGGAAATGTTCAGTTTTGTATTTTTTTAAATATACCGGGAGTAACGGAAAGGGTATAACAAGCCGAAACAAGGTCAAGGTACTCATGAAACTGAACAACTTTCCCCATGGAACATGGGTCGAAATATGAAAAAAAAATTTGGACCTCCCATAGTAAATCAATTAGCTAATCGGCGATTTTGTATGGTAGATCCAAATTTTTTTTTCATATTTTGACCCATGTTCCATGGGGAAAGTTGTTCAGTTTCATGAGTACCTTGACCTCCTTTCGGCTTGTTATACCCTTTCCGTTACTCCCTGTATATTAGTTAGTTTAGTTTAGGTTAGGTTATTTTTATACAAATTAGGGGTACTTCTTCCGCATCAGATGTTTATGCCTATTTTGATTATAAAAGGACATAATCAATTGGCCATACAAGTTTAGGCCCCTCTCAAATGCCTCGTAAATCAAAATGTATGGTCACGAAACTTGCAGTACATATTCCTTGTACTACCTAGATTATACTGGTATAACTTCTTTTAAATTATACAACAGCAAGCTGATAAAATGAGGTGTAGGCAGAGCGGCAATGGCCTTGTAAATAACAATGGTTACTAGGTACATTACATACAATATAAAAATATCTTTTAATTTAGAATTTGGGATTCCCGTTTCGTATAAAGATGATATATGCAAGATTGTGATTAAAAAATCAATCATAATTTTTAGTTTTAGTAAGAATTTCATACAATACCGTTTTCGGAATTCGGCTAATTCGGGGTGGGACCAAAATTGATTTTAAGTATCATTTATGGTTTTGTATTTGGCCTATGTATGGCAATATTTTTATGAGTATTGATAGCATAACTTATTTATGCCTAAAGTGTGATGCATACATAAATTATGCGTACAAGTATCATTAAATTAAAATTACAATATGCTAAACTACTTTTATTATGTCAATTCTTATTAGGCAAATGTATAGGGAACCGTAATTTTACACTAGTCTAAAATTCTGCGACTAAACTTAACCCAGGCACCAATCTGTAAGTAGGTAGTTGCAATTTTCATTAAAAGTTAAGGAAACCGGGAATAAGATAGAAAAGAAAAGCTGCTTGCGTTTGCAACAAACTTTTTAATTGCAATTTGATTAGCCAGCGGGCCCACCGCGAATTAAATACAGATTTCAGTTAGCGTCGAGTTTAAATTATTCTATTTCTCGCTTTTGGCTTAATTTGTTTTTCTTTTCCTGCTATTCTGCAATATCCTTTATTGGTATTTTAAAGAGTTTGTCTTTCTTTCACAAAATGGCTGTTTAGCATTTACAAGTAATATTACTTAGTAATTTACAAGTAAGTACGTGTGAGAGAGACAGAAATCAGTAGCCATTAGAGTATCCAGGATAAATTGCAGGAAAACGTTACATAAATAAGATTATGTCTGTTAAAGCTAACTGAAAAATATTTTAATGTTAAATGAAAGTTATTCTTGAATTCATGTCAGTTCAAACCTTTTAGAACCGTATAACAGATTCACAGGTCTAAGGGTCAAACCACACTTGTGGCATATTCCGCTTCTCGAAAATTTACCGATGACAAAATAAATGCCACACCTTTTGTTTCAACCATTTGAGTTTCTAAAAGGTCCTGTTCAGACTGAAGCGATATCCGTACGTTACGTGGGTAGCGGTGTCCTGATAAATACAATTTGTCAATTTGTCCTGATCTTAGAGCATATTTATGCAAGCTAAAGAGTGCGTCAAATGTATGAGAAGTTATAGAGGTTCAGTAGTGCTGTCACTGGCGTTTTGCTACTAACAGACAGAGAGGTAGCACCCAGACTACTGCCGACAGTTCTAACTTTTTAGGCGCACTCTAACTGATAGATATATTTCTACTAAGCGCTTGGATTTCATCCAGTCTTGAATAGGTCCTAACATACTCGAGCGAAAAGTAACGCGACAAAAATTCTGTAGATATGACCCGGCTCCAGCGGTTTTATAGTGACGAACATGCTACGTGGGAAAGATTGGTACGTAAGTCACGGAGCCCGGACATTTCCTTGGATTACACACATAAAAAAAGAAAATCCTTTAATAAAACCGTACGTAGAGCAATCTCATTGGAGGATCGAAGTATAAATCTTCGAAATGTTCGTTTGATATAGTTATATATCGAGAAGGCTTAGTTATGTTTTAACTTTTATGGTGTAGAAATATACAGTACCTAAGTAGGTTCGTATACTGCACACCATTTTTGTCGCACCTAAAAACATCTGCCAAGTGCGAGTCAGACTCGAAGGGTGCCGTAACATTGTGTATAAAAATGGCTTAAAATTACGTATGTTTTATGAGAGCCACCCTTATATTTCATAGTATTTACGGTTTGTAAGATACAGCCCGGCGACAGACGGATAGACAGCGAATTTTCAGTAATAGAGTATTAGGGTACCATTTTTACCATTTCGGTGCGGCACCCTCGCGCACCGCATTATTTTGCAGTGTATGACAGCTACCATACAAAAGACAAACCTGTGACAGCCATAATTTGATGCAGTGACGTGTGCAACATTTTATGTAGTATGCGATACCCTTCGGAACTCTTCGGAAAATACCTATCGAATCCGGCTGGCATAAGAGAACGCAAAGATTAGATTCTTCCAAGAATAATAAAAATATTTATAAACTTGCAACACTTTTCAAAAATGTCATATTCAATCGCGCTTTTGTAACGTTGAACACAGTTTAATCGCCTTAATACTTAGCTTTCTTCAAGTTTATGCGGATTTCATTCACGGTCCATCAGCAACATTTCCACAGTCCTAATATCGAACTACTTACTAAAAACAGCGGAACACGTGTTCCCAGCCTTGGTACCTAATAAAATCCGAACCTAAAACTTGTACATAACTAAATAGATATACGGAAACAAATCCAAGGTGTAAAAATTTCTTTCAGTTCGAAAGAGATCTATTTTGTAGCCATTGTAATCGGCTTTTTGTGGTTTCAGGCAACAAGTCGATCCAATAAAACCTGTCAGAGTTTTACTTTTAGTACCAGCGAATTATCTAGGTATACGTAGGTGTAGGTATTGAATAGGTACTATACAAACTGTGTTAAGTTTGACCTTATTTCCACAAGGTACGAGGGCGGGTTAATAACCGGAAATGTTTAGACGGTTCCTGTGCTTCCTGGCAAACTGCACGTTCAGGGCATATTTAATTACACAGCATTGGATACGATGCACACATACATATTAGCCATTGCGTCCGGATTCATAGTTTGTGGGGTAGGCGGAGCATAAATGACCTGAAATAGGTAAAGGTTGTTTACTACCACACCAGATTTAGACATTTGATCCAAGCAGAGATTGCCATACGCTATGATGACCGCAAAAATAATAAAGAGACATTTCAATCCTGAAAATTGAAGAGCACGTCCCAGGTTCCCGAAGAAGACACTTTCATCATTCTGATGGAGCCGCCAACCGTCCGGCGCAGCAGCGCTGGAATCTTATTATGCTGACACTGGCAGAATTACCCTAAGTGGGTAGAAGTCCATATTAATAAATAGTTAATAATAATAAGTATAGCTTTTGTGACAGCTTGTCAGCACTTCATGAAGGACCCTTGTAGTACCTATCCGAATAAAGGATAACAACTAAACATTGTTCATTCTGATTCAAATTGCACACAGAATTTATCATACTTAATAAAGATTTTTGATTCTTTACCTTAAAGAAATTTCAGTTTTTGTTTTTCAATGTTAATTAGGACGACACTTGTCTGTTATCTCATCGGTTAAAGTTTTTTTTATTGTTTATAAGCACGTCATTTGTCTGTTATCTCACCTGTTGGTAAGTAACGATGCAGACAAAGTTAGAACATACTTACATGGTAGCAAAAAACAACATTCTTTCAAGTTAGTCTACTAGAATTGGTCTAATTCGTAAATATAGGACTAAATTTGATTCAATACAAATATTTTAAGGCCGTGTCCTACTCATAAAACTGAACAACTTTTATAATATATTTGACCAATATTTTTTTCATATTTCGAAAACAAGTTTCTAATAAATTTTGTACAACTTAGTAGAACACACCCTTTAAATATTTGCACTTAGGTAATTAAATTTAAACTTACCTACATATAAATAAAACCCATGTTTAAACATTAGACTGTTTAGCTTTACAACACCTTTGTTGCACGCGAGGCTAACTCCCCAATATTTTATTCAAATCGCAATTCGGGGCCATTAAGGTCTTTTGTGCCCCACTTAGTGGTATGCTAAACCCCCAAGACGTATGGTACACATTAAGTCCTATTTCTTCCTGCATGTAATAAGGCCGTGCGGTGTTGGGAATAAACATCACCCTGTTTTAACCGTGGGTGTCGTAAATTGCAAAGATGAATACGACAAGGGTAGCTGAGTTCCTTGTGAATACAATATCATTAAGTGACAACATTAGTGAACTAGCACCGCTCTATCAAATTTTAATACAACGACCGCCTGGAAGAAGAAAGAGCAAAGTAAGCGCCAGATAGGTATTTGTCAGATGGTGTGATGGTGTAGTCCACACAGTTAATGCATGCGTCTACATATTACTAAAACCGACGTTAAAACACCACAACGCAAAAACTTGCGATGTTTGACTGACGTGGTGAATCCGAAATTTCTTGCATCAGACAGACGCATGGCTAAAAATGCGCAGCAACGGACGTTACTAGTGGGATCCACTTTATATGATTTCCTTTTCAGGTTTAGCACGAGTCACGAAATAAATTTAGTATTTACAAATTTAAGGATCGCAGTCTGAATCAATCCATAATTGCCTTACCCGTTGTCATATTGTAAATTCAACAGAGCACAACCTCAGAAATAAGCCTTTGAATTTTTAAGCGTGTTCCTGGGAGAGTTTGCCACGGAAGTACAAATTGAACGTGGTAAAGTTTCCGGTCGTTGCGAAGTTGTGTTTTAGCATCGGACACCAGAAAACACGGTTTAGTGTACACGGTTTAGTACAAAAATTAATGCCTTGATGTAAGAACTTAGGTTTCTCAAGCCTTTGCTTACCTTGCAGGAACTACTTTTCATGATAAAACACGTGAAACTTTTGGGAAATAGTATTCATTGTTTTGATTCTGTAATAGGTTTCTAAAGACCATCCATGATTAATTCAATACTTGATTTGCCTACCTACTCTTCATAAGGTTTTTTTTTCATATGCATGAATGGTATTTCTTCATAACTAAATTCATAGCATCCTCATATAGAAAGCAGTTGCGTAGTAATTCTACGAAATGGTTGCTACGATATTTTGGAGGTGCTACTCTTTCGGAGACAAATGTAGTTTTTGTACGGACAAAAATCCCGTTGCATAACTTTAGCACTTTAGCAAAAGCGTTTACAATTTTATAGTATTATTTACAGAAGGATCACTTGACTCTATTTTGGATTTCTGCGATTGTCACTTGTTACATAGCCAGGGTTGCTAGATTCAAAACAAGGACGTAATACAACTAAATCTGATACAAGAACCTCATATTTATTATTCTGAGCCGATTTCAATGCAAGAAATATGACGTTCATGGCAACTACATTTTTAGTTACCTTAAGTTTTTCTAAGATTCCAGTCAGTTCATTCCAGTAAGCGTCAAAATTGTCGCTAGTACTAAGTGAGCCATCTGTAAAGGCGCAGGCATATGTGCCGTTAAAAACATTAGGTAGGTACTAATAACGTATAAAGTCCCAAACCACTAAAATACGAGACCAAAAGGACCATATTGGTAACATTGTCAATCATAATCACTCCGTGGTGCCGGTACTACGGCCATTGCCCGTTAATAGCGTAGTAAAACACATTGTATCGAGACGGTGGCATACCCACTACATGGATGATATACCTACTGTGTATTGGCTTTATGATATGACTTACTGGCCGGGTGTGCGGTAACGATATCGTGAATTGTTCTATATACAAACTTATATAGAATATCTACCGGAGACCAACTTATAGATTTTATATAAGGGTGGAGGTTCTTTTGGTGGCAGTTTTTGTTACTGAAGACTGTTTCAACCTGTATGTATATAGTTTATGTTACTGCGCTAACTAGCTATATCTCGTACACATAGGTATTAATTACCTTTTGTATTAATTACCTTAAATGTATTTAGTGGCTCAAATAAGTCAAACAAATTACTTTTCAATTAAATACTAATTCGTGTATGTAATTTAATACAAGGTATATCTACAATCTAGCAGTACTTACTTACCACTGAATAATGTCAATACTCTGACGCTTTGAATTTTGTTGTTTTAAATTGTGGATCCGCCCTGTTCAACTCTATTGTCTTATCTTATTCATAAAAAGTAGACTTAGTAGCCCACTATACAAACGTGTTGGTCATGGATTAAATATCCCAGCGACCAGCGTTATCTGAGCCTCAGGGACCTGTTTGTCCGTTCTTCCATCGTTCGTCCTACGTTAGGTACTTCTTTTTATTTTGAAGATATAGCGGTTATTGTAAAGGTACAATTTTATTTATGAAAACTATGAAGAAACTCAATGATTGGTTCAATAAGTTTGGTTTGTTCAGATCGTAGCGAAAAGCTCGTAGCAAAGTACTACGCAATAGGCACGAAACGTTTGAATGGGCTACGATTTCTAAGCACGTACTGAAAGTTGAATGTGAGCATGGGAAAAATCTACATAACTGAGGCAAAACCGTAGGATGGAAAGCTAGTATGAATAAAATATAAGTGCGTCCGTCCTCCTTACTTTCCGGCTTTAAAGCGGGACTCACACTTGCCGCCCGTCGCTGCGCATTTTTAGAGGCGTGGTGTCGAACCCAAAGTATTTCGAATTCTCTACACTAAAAATGTACGTTGACGCATGAGCAACACATATGTTTGCGTTGCTTGACAGACGCACCGAACAATGCATCGCAAGCTCATCATCGCTCATTTTTAGGGTGTCGTACCCAAAGGATGGAAACGGAACCCTATTACTAAGACCTCACTGTCTGTCCGTCTCTCCGTCCTTCTGTTCGTCTATCTGTCACCAGGCAGTATCTCATAAACCGTAACAGTAAGAGAGTTAAATCTTTCACAGATGCCATTTATTTTTGCCACTATAATAATAATTACTAAAAAAAATTGATAAGTGGGACTCCAAATACAAAATACACAAACAGGCTGTATCTCATCACAGAACATGTATTTAATGTTGCCACTTTGACAGCAATCAGAATAAAATTAAAATTAAAGAGGGGCTGTCATAGGTACAACAAACGAAATTTTCATGCATTTTTTATACAGGGAGTAACAGAAAAGGTATAACAAGCCGAAAGGAGGTCAAGATACTCATGAAAGAAGGTCAAGGTACTCTTGAAACTGAACAACTTTCCCTTTGGAACATGGGTCGAAATATGAAAAAAAAAATTGGACCTCCCATACAAAATCGCCGATCAGCTAATTGATTTACTATGGGAGGTCCAAATTTTATTTTCATATTTCGACCCATGTTCCAAAGGGAAAGTTGTTCAGTTTCAAGAGTACCTTGACCTTCTTTCGGCTTGTTATACCCTTTCCGTTACTCCCGGTACACAATGGTGCGGCACTCTTCGTGCGCGAGTCGGAATCGCACTCGACTGATTTTATTAGCCTAGGGAATTCATAATTTTCTTGAATCTGACAGACGCATGCGTTACGAATGCGCAGCAACAAGTGTGGGACCCGCCATAGATAACATTTCTGCAGCACGTGCAGTCGGGCAGTAAGCCGAGTGTGAATATAAGTGGGGGAATTTCGTTTTCAAACGAAAGCGCTATTGTAAAGTTGAAACTGTTTTCTTATGCTGGAAGTTTAACTAAATTAGGTGCGGTTTTTATTTGTTAAGATAACCAGTTGGCATACCTAGTTGGTTTTTGATACTGCATTAACTTCGATTTTGATCATATAATAGGTTTACCAACGGTTTACTTATAAATATATCTTATAATAATAGTAGATAGAATATTGAGCAACTTGTCATATTGATACATGTAGGTAACGTTTTTCTTTTTCAAAATGGCAAAATGAGAAATAATATAAAAGTTTATATGACATAGGACATAATTCCTTCTATTTATTAAAAATTATATTACCTATTAGATGTATTTTGCTATTAGGTAACTCAAGAGCCGATAAAAAGGCATTAAAATAATCAATAACAATTAAGTAAGTAAGTTTATTTACACAAACAAAAATTAAAACTACGGATAGAGTAAGTACCGCCACCTGTCCGAAAGTTTGCAAAGCCTTTTTCGTTGAGATAAGGTTTTTGAATAGGTAGGTACTGGACAGGACGCATCATCGACGACTAGGTATACAGTCACAGAATATGCACCCATATGAAATGAAAGCTTATGTATTTGGTTTTCATCTGCCTAATCTATTTTCTTTTTCTCGACAAAACCGAGGTCAAAATCGGCCGGTTTCGTAATAATGCGGTCTACGGCAGCCTAGATTCGGACGTGGGCCGGGTAGCAAACAGCCCGGCAAAGTAAAATCGAATTGACTGCGACAAAACAGCTACTTAGTTGTCACGGCTCGTACGGAACAAGCGGTAAGATGGCGATAAAGACTCGGTTACTAGGTTAAGCTACTTTTTCGGACACACAGTAGGCGGGGATCATACATGACGTACGTTGCTGTGCTATCCTATTTTAGGCGAAAAACACACGACACTACCTGATTCATAGAAGAAAGGAACCCAAAATTACAACGTTATTGTTTGCGAAATGAAAACGTCAACTTTTTTCATATAACATGACATTTAAGCAAGATGTCAACGTTAATATTGCCATTTTGAGTCCCCTCTATGAGTCAGGTAGTAACTTTTGTTTGTGTGTCGGACGTTTGTTCGATTTTCCAACTTATTTTATACGAATACGGTTTATGTTAAACGGTTTGACAGATGCATACGTCAACACAGCGTTGTGCGATGCAGTTTGATATCCGTATCCGTACGACGGTAGAGCTAAGAATGAATGAAGCACAAACGGACGTTGCATGTTTCTCGGCTGTAACGTATGCGTAAGGAAAATGTAATTCTTCACCTTATGCCATTCAAGCCTGCTAAGCGTGGTGAGTATGGCAAATACCCCTCTACTAGGGGGAGGCCCATGTTCAGCAGTGGACTTTATTGTGGCTGTTATAGTATAGTATAGTAGCATAGTATACCATACAAAATCGGTGTCTGTCAAACCGTTTGACGCAGACCGTGGGTGTTTTATAGGATATCTTTATTTAACAAAACAATTTATAGGAATAAAATGGAAATGCGAATTTTCCTTAAGCAAGCATTACGCAGCGCTAAAACAGCGCAGCAACGGTAACAAACGTTACGTATGATGTGATCCCCACCGTATGTAAGGTAAAGACATTGGTATTGTATGTAAGACAAAATCTCTAGTAGGTAAGTATGTGTTGATGTTTATGTCATAAGTCATGACTGGCCCCATGTCGTAGCGGATAGTACTCCTTCCTGCCCCGCTAAGGTTCGCGGGTTCGATCCCCACCGACACAAATATTTTTGAAATATTTGTGTTTAGCCTGGGTTTTTCTATGTATAGTATATGTATAGGTACCTATTTACAAAAAAATATAATTTATAATTTAGTTCCCATAATGCAAGCATTGCTTAGTTTAGGGCTAAAGGGCACTGTGAAACGACTAGGATATTTGTATTTATTTATGTTTCAATATTTTAGTCAAACCGAAATATCCGCTCAGTCTTAAATAGGTATTAGTACTTATTAATATCATTTGGCAAACTCGACACAGGTTCTTTGAACTTTGTTGATTATTTTCGGTCTTCTAAAGATGTTTATGGCTTTTGCAAATTGAATATTTTGAAATGAAACGTTTCAGTTTGCTTTCAATTTCGTTACCTTTCTCAATAACAATGAATGTTAATTAGATTGAAGTGGTATAAGTGTTAGAATACAGTTGTTTATTTACACCGGATGCTGATAAAAGGAGAACTTGAGTCATGGTCCAAATAACCGCGAGCGGGCGTCGCGATATCTAATTCGAACACATAGAGTGGTTTTACGTGTGCAAATTGATCGCGGGCGTCCTTCAAATTTGACAGCAGGCCATGCGTCTACGCCATGTTGACATTTTCTTATTATAGGTAGATATATACCTAAGCAAGCTATAGAGTGAGGATATCGCCCTGCGCCGTACTGGCAAATCGTAAGCAGTTGCTCCCTAGATACAGACGTCAAATGTATGAGAAGTTATAGAGGTTCAATATTGCTGTCACTGCTACTGATGGACAGAGAGCGGTTGTGTTCTAAGAACTGCCAACAGTTCTTACTTTTTTAGCGCACTCTACATATAGCTTGCTTATATACCTGCATCGAATTTTGAATTTGTATCAGTTTGACACAAGTTTGACGTATCGCCCGGCCGCCGCTAGCTCGCCCGCCCGCGGTAATTTGGACCGTACCTAATAAGTTTTCGTTTTAAATCTTTTGAGCCGCATTTCCCTATTCTTCTGATTATTATGTATTTAAGTACCTACCTAACTTGGCAGCCTTCCACTGCCGTGAAGCAATCATACTACCCCTGCTTTTTGCGCATCTTCAATCGTGTGTGTACCAAGTCGACAAACGACCTGACAAACCCTGGTGTCAGGTTTCTCAAAAACCTACAGTTGTGTAACGACCGCCGTCTAAGTAGACAGCAACGCCCGCGCCCGCCGAGGCACGGATCCATCTTTATTTTCGGGAAATGAAATGGTGCAGCCTGCCATGTCTTAGGACATAGGTACTGAGAAAGCATTGCATTTGGCATTTAGCAGAAAGTGATAAACTCCCGCTTATTTAGATAGGTGCTATAGGTACCTACTAATTTTTCTGGCCGCTACGTCAATTATGTTGGAGGGCTATGAAGATTGAGTGTGATCATGTCATAATTTGTTTGTACATACCTATTAGCTTCCAGTTGCACGCGCAAAATTAATGCACAAACGGACGTTCCGTGTGCTTCTCCCCGCTTTTGATTTCGTTACTTTTCTCAATAACATTGAATGTTAATTAGATTGAAGAGGTATAAGTGTTAGAGAATACAATTCGTGTATTTATACCCAATGCTGACAAAAGAAGAGCTTAATAAGTTTTCGTCGTAAAGCTTTTGAGTGGTATTTCCCTATTATTCTCATCATTATTTAGGTATCTTGGCAGCTTTCTACGGCCTTAGAGCAATCTAACGCAGTACACTTCCTTTCTGAACCATTATTAGGTATTTAGTCCTCGTTATCGTCTTTTACATCCTGATGCGGGAAATCTTTATCAGGACGCAAAAAGCTCACTCTCGTCGATTTTGATTGCACTGTTGATACTCGTTTTTTTATGCTACTGTTCTTAGATAAATACTTGGTAGGTACATAACATACACAGATACATACGTCATGTCAAATCATGCGAATGGGGCTTGCCCTCCAATACGTCACATATATGTAGGGGAGGGCCATGAAAGACCGTGTCATATCTATCATAACTCGTTCGTTTCGTACATAACTAGGATCCAGCTGCACACGTCTCCACTGATGTGTTCATGTAGTGGGATTGCGACATTTGCGACTAAGCCGCAACAGAAACTAAACTCTAACCGACGGCTAGCAGTACAGTACGGTGAATTCCCCCACTTGACGTCCGTTGCTGTGCATTTTTAGCGCATCCGTACCGCATGCGTCTGTCAGATGCAAGGAAGTCACTCAACCGACTCCGGATCCAAGTTGGCCGAGGCAGAGATAAACTGTGCCAGTGGGGCTACAGCTCAGCCACCTAGCCACCACCAGCGCATCAGCGCCAAATTGATTAGGAGTAGAAGTGGTCTTCATGGCCGAAATCGATCGGAGAGAACATGAAATAGTTTAAAGTTAAGTGCGACATTTTAACTTTAATTATAAGACGGATTTTGCACTTATTCTTATTGCATCGAGCTTTCGCGACAGTTTCGGTCCAGTCTGTGGACCTTCGTCAGACGGAGTGACGTCTCTACGCGTTAGCGTCTCTCTTGCTACGGAGAAACGCTGACATTATCATCATGGGCGCATGTGGTGCCTCTATTATCATGTCCTACGTGTCCATCAACTTGCACGCTAAATGAGGTATAGTATTATACGACACCACCTACCCTGCATTTTGCCTGGCGGAATAAAGGAAATTTCGTATACAAAACTTGCGTTGGCATCTGTCTCTGTCACACTTTATTACAGCTGAAATATACCTATCCCTTTTGCACCAACGGACAGGTGTGGGATCCACCTACGAGTTTCTAACCGTCGGCTAGTACAGTACGAGTTTCTCATCTAAAATTTGTGATCGTAAGTGGCAAACTTGTGATGCAGTGAACATCGGCGGATCGCTGTGCAAGTTTCATTGCCATCTGTTAGTCGTTTTCAGAAAACAACAAAATGCTATGTAAAAAATCCAAGAGATGTGGTTTTTTGGCAAGTATTTTAAGTGACTTAGATATACCTAGGCCACCCACCCCGCTGTTCGTCTGGCGGAGCAAAGGAAATTCCGCATACAAAAACTTCCGTTGGCATCTGTCCCTGTCACACTCATTATTACAGCTGCAATATACCTATCCCTTTTGCACCAACGGACAGGTGTGGGACCCACCTACGTGTTCCTAACCGTCGGCTAGTACAGTACGAGTTTCTCATCTAAAATTTGTGATCGTAAGTGGCAAACTTGTGATGCAGTGAACATCGGCGGAGCGCTGTGCAAGTTTCATCGCCGGCTGTTACAGAGCATGTGTTTTCAGGAAACAACAAAATGCAATGTGTAGGTATCTATTATATAAAAAATCCAAGAGATGTTGTTTTTTGGTAGGTATTTTAAGTGACTCATGGTCGTTGTCGCTGTCGCTGTCAAATGACTGGTTTGTATGGGTTTGTATGGGGAACCAGAAAGACCGAGCGTCACGTTGACAGCGCGCTGAGAAGCTTAGAGTTTGTATGGGATGCGGTCGGGTTTTTCTACAAGACCGCAGCGACAACGACGCCGTCAATTGACGCGCGTCGTTGTCGCGACGCTTGGAAAATAAGGGTACCATAAGAATATACCTATGCTATCCACCCCGTTATAGTTCGTCTGGCGGAGTAAAGGAAGTTCCGTATACAAAAACTTGCGTTGGCATCTGTCTCTGTCACACTTATTGTTACAGCTACAATATACCTATCCTTTTTGCACCAAAGGACAGGTGTGAGATCCGCCTACGAGTTCCTAACCGTCGGCTAGTACAAAACGAGTTTCTCATCTAATATTTGTGATCGTAAGATTCGTAAGTGGCAAACTTGTGATGCAGTGAGCATCGGCGGATCGCTGTGCAAGTTTCATCGCCGACTGTTACTAAGCATGTGTTTTCAGGAAACAACAAAATGCAATGTGTTTCTGTTATAGGAAAGGCAAAAAAAATAACAGTTATGGTTTTTCGTTTTGATAGGTAAAACGGGTGTACTTTATTAATGAAAAGAAGAAACCGAGAAAAACGTCGGCTGAGACTCGAACCCGAAGCACAATTGGTACCGTTTCACTCTTCTACCACTAAGCTTCTGATGCTTTTAGTTTGTGATCATCATCATTCATCATTATCAGCCTCTACTTCATTGTTGAACAAGAGTCCACATACCGCGCTTTGAGATGTCGACCACAGTGCAAGATGTTGCATTTGCATTCACACTTTCACAGAGACAGACACCTCTGCCCATTTCCAGGATTTATCTCTCAGACTATTTCATGGCACACGTGGATAGAAATAAGGTTATTTTAAGTACTTATTAAAAATTTTAATCCAGCACGGGTAGTCCTATTCCAACTGTAAATTCGAGGTTAAAATAACGCTCCCGATTAATCTATTCACTTTATTCGAATGAGAATTGTGGGAAATTTTACACTAGAACGAAGTTAGAATAATAGAAGGAATATCCAGGATTTACATATTTATGAGAGGACTTCACTAACTACGAGGTACCTATTAAATGTTATTCGATATTCTGCGGAACCAGGCGGAAATGTAGCGCGTCAAATTTGACGTAATTGTGAACGGTTATTGGGTTGGGTACCCGACAGTACCTCGTGTTGCTCAACTAAAGTACGGCCGGCCATATTTGACAACTGTTCTGCTAGAATGACTGTCAACAAACAAAAATGTACCAAAACATAGCATTCACATAATTTCTAACAGCTGTCATAAATAGCCTATTCGAGCGGCCGTATTGTAAGCAACAAATTCATTGGCTGCAAGATATGAAAATCTAATAATAATAATCAGGTTTAAAGAAACACCCTTGATAATAAAAAAGTTGTCTACCTACTTTCTTGGATTCACCCCACAGATTAGGCAGTACAATGATTTGCATCTGAAAAAAACCTTGTGTCACAAAAATATATGCGACATTAAACACGTTTGTTCGGCGAACTAATCTAGTAACGTTTCCACCAAGGAATTTGTATGGATAAATTATTCCTGATAAAACTAATGTGAAGCACATTTTATTAAAAGTTGACACATGGCTAAAAAAACTTCTATAAAAATCTAAGCAAAACACATGCAAATCTATACGAAACCCACAAAACACATTTGTTGAGCTTCGGCGAACTAATCTAACTTTTGTATGTGAAGTGGCTGAGTGACTGCATCCTGACGTGAGACTCTCCACGTGAATTTAATTAGGTAACGTTTCCAGCTAATAATAGACTCCCGACTCGTGCATTATCTAACACAAATAAAACTTTCATTTTCCACCTAGGAATTTGCATGAAATATTCATAATGAAATAAATATGGCATTATTTGCGCCTAAAAAATGTTTGGCATTAGATAGACGTACGTCTACGCACACATTTCTCAAAGATTAAAAAATATAGCCAGAACCTTCTGATGGTCGAAGATTATATATATAGGTATGACTTTTATGTTTCTCGCCATAAATTTCTAAATGGCCTTTTTCGGGTACTTCAGGCAAGCTAAAATCATAAATCATTATCATTATATATAATAAAACTAAGTTGATAAAATGTACGTGCCGATAAAACTTTAAAAGGATTCAAGGTACGATAAAGGGACTTATATAGTGCAATAGCCCTTTATCCCCCCTCGAACAAGAAAGTTCCCGTTTTAAATTAAATGGCGTATTTTTAAAGATAGGTATAAGGGCTTTTCCAATCCCTTAACAGTGGCGCCATCTGTTGTCGAGTAGTTGAACTTCATTCAGAACAACGATTATTTGAGTTGCGTTTCTAAATGCAATGTATTTCACACTTTTTAGACCAAACACCTAAATACCGCGAGTGAAACCGCGGGCGGAAAGCTAGTTAAATAATATGAAAATTGAAAAATTCATTAGCGACCGCCGGGACTTGAACCCGGGACTGTGGATTGCCGTTCCACCGCTCTACCAACTGAGCTACGGGCGCCTAGCGGACCCTAGTGAATCTTTCAACCTCTTGATGCTCGTCTCGAAGCAACGATTAAGCGACATCTAGTAGTAGTTATTACAACTAAATACTTTGGTTAGTCCACGTTATAGTAGGAATTCAAACCATATGATGAAGCTTTTTGCTTAAACCAATGTATTGGAATTTTTAATGCACTCACAGCGCTATAATATTCTCATCAATTAAATAATGAGCTAAAATCAATTTAATAAGCTAAAATCAATCTCGTTACCTTCTCTTTTTATTAATAGTTTCAAAAACGAGACTCTGCGTGACTCGGTTCGTGATCTCACCTCTCGTTTTCAGCAAATTGACCAGCTATCTAGAGCTACCAACATCGAAATTCAATGCGTACCAGAAAATCGCAATGAGCACCTAATCTCTACTGTTCAACAGCTGGGAGCTACCATTAAATGTCCAGTCCAAGAGCAGGATATACATTATTGTTCTAGAGTCGCCAAACAGAAATCAGACAGTCCTCGTCCACGCAACATTCTGGTAAAGTTTAGCAGCCCACGGCTTCGCGACAGCTTCCTTGCAGCGACCATTACGTTCAACAAAAATAACAAATCTGATAAGCTAAATACTAGCCACCTCGGCATCGCTGACGACAAGAGGACGCCTATTTATGTTTCTGAAAATTTGTCGCCGGAACTCAAGAATCTTCACGCTGAAGCTCGAAAAAGATGTATAAAGGATCTAGGATATAAATTTGTGTGGGTGCGAAACGGCCGTATCTTCGCAAGAAAGACTGAGGATTCTAACTACGTATACATACGCGATGCTGCTAGCCTTAAATTGCTTACCTAACATAGTTTTAGTAGTCTATATCATACATTTTCTTTTTTATGGCCTTAGAGTCTATTGTAAATCATTTATCAATGATTAATGTAAGCGTATATTATCAAAATGTACGAGGCCTAAGATCTAAAACTACTGATGTTTTTAATAATGTTGTTTGTAATAACTATGATATTGTTATGTTTACTGAAACCTGGCTTAATGGCAGTGTCTTTGACAGTGAAATATTTGATGACCGTTACAAAATTTATAGAAGGGATCGTGAAGATACCGGGTTCCATAGTAAGAAAGACGGAGGGGGAGTCTTAATTGCCATTTCTAGGCGTCTCGCATCTGAACGCATGCGTTCTGCCGAGTCTGATTGTGAGGATGTTTGGGTTTCTGTTAGGGTGCCACAGGTGGATGGTAGTGTTGTTATGCTGTTGGTCTGCTGCGTTTATCTGCCTTCTCCTCTGAAGTCACATATCTTAGAGCATTTCATCAATAATGCAAATCGTGTAACTGAATCTTGTCCTCATAGGTTACTCATAGTTGGAGACTTCAACTTAACTAGTGTTGAGTGGTCGTCTAAACCTGATTCAGATAGTCTCTCCGCAAATACTAACAATAGTGTACTTGGAAACTCACTCATTGATTTTATGTCCCTTAATGATCTAGAACAATACAATTTCGCTCGTAATAATAAGGATAGAACTCTCGATCTGGTACTAAGTCAGTTAAAGGTGTCTGGGTTGAATGTATCTACTGATCCTCTTTTAATAATCGATGAACTACACCCGCCTGTAACTTTTAATATCTCACTGCCCTATTCTGCCATTCTTTCACCTAACGATCAGCAGTATCGTTTTTGTTTTCATAAAGCTGACTATGAGGCTTTGAGCAAAGAATTGAACAAGGTTAATTGGGATGAATTACTGCTAAATGCTACGGACGTTGACGAGATGGTTTCAGTTTTTTACAAGGTATTGCGCGAATTAATCAACAGGTTAGTGCCAGAGAAGAAATTATGCACTAAACAAAAATATCCTATATGGTTTAACCCGTCTTTAATACGTCTTTTGCGTGAAAAATTCAAATATCGCACAAAATTAAAAAAGTTCAACCATAATCCCATGGATGAGATAGCGTTTGATCTTCTAAAAAATAGGTGTTCTACTCTTCAGGCGGCTTGCTACTCCAAATATATGTCTCGCCTTGAGCAATGTATTAAATCAAATCCCAAGCTCATCTGGTCTTATTTCAAGAGCAAAAAGAAAAGTAAGGGCTCATATCCTTCGAGTGTCTCTCTGAATAACAGATCCGCTTCAAATGGGCATGATATTTCTAATCTTTTCGCTTCACATTTCTCTTCTGTTTACAATGCCACAAGTCCTGGACAATCAGTGGTCGTTAATAATTACTCTACGTGTAACTTTTTATGCACGTTGTCTTTTGAGACTCATACTGTCTATAAAGCTTTAAAAAGACTTGATTTATACAAAGGTGCAGGATCGGATGGAATTCCATCGGTATTTGCTGCTAAATGCGCCAAAGCTCTTGCTCTACCATTGACGTACATCTATAATAGATCTCTAGCTACAGGCACTTTCCCATCTTACTGGAAGGAAGCTCTTGTCATCCCCCTGCTCAAGTCTGGCGATGACAAGAAAGTACAAAACTATCGACCAATATCCATCCTTTCAGTCTTTGCAAAACTTTTTGAAAAATTATTGTGCCCTGTTTTGACAGCGCATTTCAATCACATTCTGTCGCCTAACCAACACGGGTTTGTGAAGTCGCGGTCTACAGCCACCAATCTCTTACCATTTGTTGACAAAATATGTCATTCAGTCGATGCGAAGAAAACGGTGGATGTAATCTACACAGATTTTAGCAAGGCGTTTGACCGTGTTTTACACAATACACTTGTTCAAAAGCTGCAAGCTAATGGTATTGCTGGAGAATTACTCATGTGGTGTACTTCGTATCTACAAAATCGATCATCTCGTGTAGTTATTAACGGATATACATCTGATCCATTTCCGGCTGTTTCTGGCGTGCCTCAGGGGTCGCATTTGGGCCCACTGCTGTTTAACATATTTATTAATGATATTAGTGACTGTTTCTTGCACTCTAAGCCTTACTTGTTTGCTGATGACTTAAAACTTTTAAAAGTCATCGAAACCCCTCATGACACAACTTTGTTACAAGCAGACTTGAATCGATTGGTTGAGTGGTGCAACGGTAATGGTATGAGTCTGAATGTCGACAAATGTTATCATGTTACTTTCTCTAGAAAAAAGAAACCGACAAGTGATGTCCCATACCATTTGGGTGGAATGAACATAAGCACTACAGACACTATTCGCGATCTTGGTGTTAAATTGGACAGTCAGCTGCGCTTTAACACTCACATAGATAATACTGTTTTAAAATCTTTCAGAAATCTTGGTTTTCTTCTAAGGAACATCAAAGAATTCAAAAATCCTTCCACCAAGATTGTTCTCTACAATGCTATAGTTCGTTCTGGCTTGGAATATTGCTCAGTTGTTTGGAATCCCCACTATGATGTTTATGTCAAGCGACTGGAGAGCGTCCAGAAAAGATTTCTGTGGCATTTGTCATATGGATGTTTCATGGCCAAAAAGCTTCCTAGCTATCAAGAAAGGCTTAGCTTTTTTAAAATGGACTCGTTGAGGGATAGGAGATTTTTACTAGACAACGTCTTTCTGTGGAAAATACTAAATGGTGGCATCGACTCTCCCGATCTGGTCAGTTGTTTAAATATACGTGTCCCATACCACTTACCAAGACCAGGAACATATAAGCTTTTTTCTGAAATAGCATCCAGAACCAATCTTGGGCACTTTTCACCTATAAATCGACTTATGAGACAATACAACTCGCTTCTCAAATCAAAAGATATCGATATTTTTTCGGACTCGCTAAATACTTTCAAGGGCACTGTGCTGCCGTCTAGCATAAAGGAAAATAATATTAAATAAGTGGGTATATTATACTCAATTAGATTTTTGTTAAAGCATGCCAATATTTTTACCTTTTTGTCTGGATGGTGCAATAGTTATTTTATTTTTTGTTTTATAATCTATATATTTTATGTGTACGATTTATTTTTGCAGCTCATTCTGTTTCTGTTTTTAACATACTATGTAAAATGTCTTTTTTTCTTCAATTCATTTATTGTAACGGTTTACTGATACTCTCTTTTTTATTGTACAATGCATGCCGTTGTTACCTATAATTAGAGTAGCATTTAGATTTTATAACTAAGAATGTTTTCAGTGTGTGGTTTGATGTATACTCTGTTGGTAACCTAATAAATAAAATAAAATAAAATAAAAATAAACTGTCAACCCAACGCAAAAATCAAATCATTCAAAATGTTATGAAATCGTTTTGACACAAATAAAACCAAATTTTAATGCGGTTTCATTTTGTTGTACAACTTCGAACAAATTGTAAATGGCGACGCTCATCCGGTGGTATTTCACAATAAAGTATAATTTAAAATGTGGTATTGTATACCCACACAAACTGAATGAGAAATTTTAAATAACAGGTTTTTGAATGTTTTAAATTAAAGACACCCACCCACCCACAAAGGGTAGCCACTAGCCACCTAAAATAGCCAATAAAATAAACTTTATTTTATCATCTTATTTAAGAACAAACGTCCGGTGCGAGTTTCAATTGATGGCGGGGCCCGTCCTATGCTGCAAATTTTTAGAGAATTTCATAAGCTTTCATTTTCCAATACAACAATATTTCATACAACGCGCTGTTTTCAAAATATAAGCAGATATAAAAATTGAGAACTTCAACGACTGAAACGCAACCACTCTCGGCTGTCATGCATTGACCAAATATATTAAACTCAGAATCTAAAACTAGGCATTAGTCATTTTCTTTACTAAATCACTTGCAAAATCTGTCAGTACCTTCCAGTCCATTAATGTGCATGTTCTTAATACGTGCAGAATGATAATTTTAGAGAGTTTTTTACACAATATGTCACTTTCCGTATTTGGAGAATATAAGTTACTAATTGGTAACGCTTACTTACCATTATTATAAGGTCTACAGCTTCTTGTTAAACTTTACTACAGTACAAATCCAAACAATCAGCGTCTGGCGGTAATACACAAAGTTTCTGTACTTAGCCCAAAACCTGGGTCTAAATTTAACTTTGTTTACGCTTTGCTGAGGTTTACGGCTCGTGAATTTTCTAAAGTTTTCCTAAGTAGGATTGTGCCTTAATAAAACAAGATTACCTAATCTAGGACAAAAATAATCGTAAGAGATGGAATGAAAATTCTTGTGTAATTTTTGGTACTAGGTAGGTATTTTTGTCAATCCATTATCTCTATAGGTACAGACCGCAATAGTACCTAGTTCGTCGTCACTCACCACTACACCTACACGTGTGTCAATTTAGGTTTTGATGTAATACTTGATATAACTTGCGCAGATAAAGAATGGGTCCTGAATTGGCAACATTGTATTTTGTTTCTCTATTTAATTATATGACATATGAGCAGGATGTCAACAATAATGTTGCCAGAAATCCGCGACAGTTAAATTATATCTCATATTCAAAAATTCGCTACCGAACATTCCTCAGACGTTTGTTCGTATCATAAAAACAAGTAGAGATTGAGCAACTTACTATTGAATTTTTACTCGACTGCCTCAGAAGTAGGTATGCATGTGGTAATGTATGTGAACAAGTAAATTCTTTTTCACGAGCTACAACCTAAAAGGCTTGTCGGATGTTGACATAATGATGTCTTTAGATTCGTCTTAGTAGCGTGAGTGATACTAGCTATATAAAAAATCATAATTTCAACATGCCGGATTTTAAACTGACCATATTACTTTGAAATTCCCGCAGTCGGGATTTTGTTCATAATGAAGCTTGTTTTACGACTGGTTCAGTTTATTAAATCTAGATAAGTATTGTTTCAAACTCTTTAAAATATCATTAAGTGTACTTTTAAACTCCCATTAAAGAAAGCTGGCTTTAAATTACAGAGGTTTGTTCAGGTGTTTTCCAGTAACTTATCTGTCTGATGTTCTAGATAGACTAAATTAAGTTAGATTCAGAATTTCAAAGCGATCAAAAATAATCTATTTATCAATTTATAAACATAACATAGGTAGACCTTTAAGGCATTTTGTGACACTCATTAAGTGCTCACTGGTAGAATTACAACAGGACAACTTACGTAAGATACACGGTTCTCTATCCATTTGCATAAAAAGAATTTACATAATATATTTTGGCACACTGTAATTTAAACTAATGATACTTACGCATAATTCATGTACGCATAACAGTTAAGGCATATTTTTTTACGCACAAAAAATATTGCCATAATAGTACAAAGGCCTAAAATACAAAACCATAAATTGTCATATCCATAATCAAAATAGGCATAAAAATCTGATGCATTAGAAGAACTCCTAAATTGTATAAAAATAACCTAACCTAACCTAACCTAAACTGACCTAATTTAACCTAATATATCTAAAAAAATACTAAACTGACTTACATTTCCTGCCATTTGAACTTAATAAAAAATATATATATTAGTCCACAAAAAAATATGGAAAAAGCTATTATGCCAAAATATTGTTAGTATAAAATACAATAGTCTAAAATATGATTATGCCAAGATAAATAGTATGGCAAGAAACTATTATGTCAAAGCAATGGTAGGTGAAAAAAAATTATGCCAAACATGTTATGCTAAAACATATTAGTGGAAAAAAAATTATGCCTGTGAAAGGGATACCTGTGACGTCCGTTAAGTGTGTTTTTTTTCCTGCGTAACGCATGCGTTAGGACAATACGATTTTTCTTTAAATACGGTTGTATGAAAATAAGGTGGAATATCGCATTTTCCTAACGCGTGCGATACCGCTGCACAAAAATAACGCACAGACTTAACGCGTGTTATTCGCCTTGTTGATCCCGTACCAACCTAACATTTACCTATACGTACAATTGGTAATAATAATAATTCAAATAAAGGACGTAGATGCGCTGCAACAAGTATAAATTAACATTTGTCGTCAAATATCTAGTAAACTATTATGTGGTTAGGAGCACAAAGTAGGGAGACGGTGCGAGAAGAGCCTTTACAGATGGCGTTAATGCACTGGAATCTCAGAGGAAGTCAAGGTAACTAAGAAGATAGTTGCGACTTGCGACGAACGTCATATTTCTTGCATTAAAATTGGCTTAGAATCATAGATAATGAAATAAGTTAGTGTATCAGATTAAGCTGTAGGTATTTCGTTTTTCGTATACGTGATTTTTTACTGTGGCAACCCTAGCAAGTGACAATTGCGAAAATCCTAAATAGGGTCTTGGTGACCCTTTTGTAAATTCTCTATTTTGTGGTTAGATTCTGTTCAAATCCCAATCTAAAGGGGAGTCTTTTGCGCATTTCATGCCACTCTGCTTTTTATGAAACAAAATAATCATTTCAGAGCTAAGGTACATGACATCGCATACGCGCCGATAAATATTGCGGTGCCACACGAATGACAACCTATGACAGCGACGTAAAATTTGATGCGGCAACATATTATGCCACGATATTTGGGTTTTGTATTTTATAGCGACTCGTTAGCGGTAATTTTGATATCTAATCTAACGACACATCACATGACAAGATCCGCCCAGCCGTTTGGGCTATAGCCCGTAAAAACGATTTTTTTGTCTACATAAATACAATATACTCTTGAAAAACATAATCCTCCTGAGGCAGGCGGGTAAAAAAGCACTTTCCCGGCATGTGTTATACATATAAACCTTCCTAATCAGTCCATCTATTACAAAAACTGTATCAAAATCCGTTGCGTAGTTCAGGAGGAGTTAGCAAATTCCACGACAGACGGACAGGTAGAGAAACGCAAAAAGCAACTTCATTTTATATTTTACATACTTTGTTTGTCAAAGAACTAAATCCGAGAAAACACCGGAAAACCGCATGGTGCGTGTGAGAAATGCCTAAATCTACAATTTCGCTAAAACTACACACTAAAAGCCCGTGAGTAGGGAGGTGAGTACACTCGACTAAAAGGCGTCTGCCGATTAAAACATCTGTGGGGAAACATTTTATTCGCCCGTAGATTTTTGGCGCAGAAGGTAAAATTCGTGCAGGCAACTACTCCACCTTAAAATAAAAGTGAAACCAGTGTTTATAACATTTTTGGTGAGACCTTCTAGACAGTAGGTGGGTACATACATACATATCATCATCTTGGTCGGCGCAACACGTTTTGTTGAACACAAATCATAACACATACATACCTATATCACGCCTATATCCCTTGCGTGGTAGGCAGAGCGCAAACGGCCGTAAAACAAAGCCAAATACCTACACAACGTCTGAAAAAAGTTTGAAGTCGCTCAGAAGACTGTGCATCTTAGTGTAAGGCCTGTCGCCTAAAAAGTCATCAATACGTAGTATAAAATGAACTAGCTTTTCGCGTTTCTCTGTCTGTGTGTCGTGGAATTCGCTAACTCCTCCTGAGCTACGCAACAGATTTTGAGGTTTACGTTACATGTATGAGACATGCCAGGAAAATGAGTTGCAGCGGGTGAAACCACTAAGAGGCTGCTATTCTGCTAGATAGATATGATTTAGTAGTCGGCTTTAGATTTGGTCTTTTGAAAAATAAGTAAATAATTCAATAAGCAAAAACATTTTGTAGTGCAGCGAGTTTTATAAGCTACACCACTACAAAGGAATATTTGCGGCAGTGTCTATTGAGCATCAAACTTTATATTCTGTGTGAAATGTACGCGATTGTGACTGACTCTCCATAAAATTGTTTATTATTCCAAAGCTTATTACAGCAAGTAAGTAGCTCTATTAAATTAAATTAAATACCACAGATACCTGTCAGCAATTAATGAGATTTTGAAAAAAAAACGGAATTTGATATTGAGTATATTTATCGGGTCTATGTGCGGTTTCTTTTCAAAGTAAACACAAAATTTGAGCTTTCTCGAGGTTTTGGACGAATTGTACCTATTTCGTTCACTATAGTTTGCGACCAGTCCTTTTTATGTACAAAAGTTAGTAAATAACGCGTCTTTCTTATAATGCGATTTAGACACATAACGTCCATTTTAACATTATTTTTGCGATGCGCTATCGCAGCGTTCAGAACATGCAAATTTCCACCTCAATCCCACTATCCCACATAAATACGACGACGACGCATGCCCAACGGTGCGTTGACGGATACGATGGGCTTGAGGTGAAAATTCGCATTTTCCTAACGCTGCGATAGCGCAGCGCAAAAATTACGTCTAAGCAGGCGTTATGTGTGTAAAGTGCCTAAAACGTGCGTAGGTATACCTTGCATAGATCCGATAAACATTACAATATACCTGCCTACCTATGTAGCGTAAACGATAAAAAATATCCGCACCTGTGTGAAAAGCGTTATCGCCATTTCTCAGCGATTCCGAAGTTTACGAGGGCGTTTAGAAGTATACGCCGACAATGCTTTTTATGTTTTGTTTACGGATATAGCTGCCGTTTCAAGATCCGCTTCTTTAAAATTAACTTTCTTGTTTATTATTATACACACCTACTGATAAGTTCATAAAGACGAATGCCCATTTGTGGTCTAAGATTTTCCATTGCCTCAAGATGATACTAATATTAAAATTATTTTTACATTTGATCTTTGCTGTTTGCTACATGAAAGTATTGAAAGAACGGGGAATATCATTTTATTTATTAATAAATCTTGTATTGATTGGTCATGAAACTAGGAAATCAACCTAACACGAGCTAGAAAGTACAAGGAGTTTTAAATCAGTAATATTCTAATTTGATTCTAATGCACCTACTTGAACAGATTATTTTTAGAAGATTTTTGATTACAATTTGACAGAGTTTGACACAAAAATGATAGGAAACGTGAATTTGATCTTTGTGATTGACGTTTTAGAGGTTTTGTTTTTGAACCTACTGAAAATTATTTCACGAGTCTTTCTCAGTCATTATTATCAAATTGATTTGATTAAAAATAAAACTACAAAAATGGCCAATGTGGCCTTACCAAATACATTCGATTGGCGGAATCGATGCATCCATTGCGCCTACCGCATACCGCCAAATCAGAATCCAAACATTATCGGTGCTGTAACGACACCAGCAATGGTGAACCTCTTGCGTTCATGGATATTTCCAACACAGGTATTTAATTATGTTGAAACAGCGAGAACTATTATAATAGAGATCAAATCAAGGAATGCGGAGAATCGTTCCTGTGAATACAACAACATGCGCTGCGCTCGCCAATCCGCCTGTCAAGCATGGTTTCGCGAGTTTAGCAAAAGTACTAGACTGTTTTGGCTGTGGAAGTTGATGTATGGCTATGGGAACTCTATTTGCCGACTGGTGCCGTCTTCCATAGTAACAGCCCATTTCTACCCGAGAGGGTGTCGTAAAAGGCGAGTAAGAGATGGATCCAGGGAATGGGCAGCAGCATTATCTGTGAATATGTACAACATCTAGCACTGCGCTCGTCAATCCGGCCGCCAAGCGAGGTAAGTATGGGAAAATCCCTTATTGGGGGAGGTCCATGTCGTTGCTTTAATAGTAGTATAATATGGGAGCGTTATTTTTAATATAATTCAATCGCCCTTTATACCCATACCTACCTTTATATTTATACCTAATAATACCTACTTACTACCTGCTTACTAGCAATCATGGGCTGCTAGGCATGCCGCATCAACGAGTCACCGGCATGGCTTATATTAGACTATTTGTTGCTTTAAGTTCTGGTGATTTCCGAACTCTTTGCCCGCAAGTAGAAGCATATCCGCCAGCAGCACGACAGACAGCTTATCTGATGGATCTCTCTGATTTCATGACCGATCTTAAACTATTGTTGGAAAGAGTGAAGGTAAGCCAGTAGGCACAAAGCTGCATGATGGAAAAGGGGAATTCCCTCCGAGCGAGATGTTAGCTCGGGGACCGCGGCCCAACTGGTAGGTCGTGGATTTTCTATTTATGCTAAGTCTTCGACAAACTTCGTAACCGTGTTTTAGGCCTGAGCTTCTGATTGGTTATTCTTCTATGACGAGTATGACGTAGCGTGTTTACATTTGTGCAGGCAGCGTAGTCGTCGTCGCCTCGTCAGCAGTAGATGCGTCCAGCGAAGTCAGCATTCTGCGTGCGGTGCGGGCTTCATATTTTTATTGCACTCCGCGCCGCTACAGTACTCCCCCCCTAGACCGAAGGTCGATTCAGTCTAGGTCGTTGACATGGGGTATGACGTCTTCCGATGCGGTGCCATCTCGAAGTCCAATGGCGGCAGGCAGTTCTGGCTGGAGCGTAGCGCTGCTCTGACAGCCGAGTGAGCCGATACATTCTCCAGGTCCTCGGTGCGTCGGGAGTTATGGAGATGAGCAGTTGCCGCCGAAGTGTGACCGGAAGCGCGCAGGATCATTCCGAGGTCTCGTCGCTAGGACTTGCGATGTGAATCCGCAGATGACGTTGGATGTGGCTGCTTACGAAGTTGTGATGCATTGACTCCAGTTCTTGACGAAGGTTGCGTTGTCCAATGTCGGGTGTCACCAGTGTTGGGAAGAGTGAAGGTAAGCCAGTAGGCACAAAGCTGCATGATGGAAAAGGGGAATTCCCTCCGAGCGAGATGTTAGCTCGGGGACCGCGGCCCAACTGGTAGGTCGTGGATTTTCTATTTATGCTAAGTCTTCGACAAACTTCGTAACCGCGTTTTAGGCCTGAGCTTCTGATTGGTTATTCTTCTATGACGAGTATGACGTAGCGTGTTTACATTGTGCAGGCAGCGTAGTCGTCGTCGCCTCGTCAGCAGTAGATGCGTCCAGCGAAGTCAGCATTCTGCGTGCGGTGCGGGCTTCATATTTTTATTGCACTCCGCGCCGCTACACTATCTTTATTTTTCCTTCCTATTTACATAGGTATCTAATGTAAATACATTGTTATATGATAAAAATGTGATGTACTAACTTATAATATGTTTTTTGAGCTATTAATTTAAATCTCTTCTTATTGCAGCTATCTCTAGGTTGCACCATATGCGACGAGTGTTTAACACTACTGCAGAATCTGCCTGCATTGCCTGCTTTTGGCCACAGGAGTGTGTGCTTACCATGCGGAGATTCTATTTTGCGAGCAAGAACATATCCTGTACCAGCAGATGGTCCAAGAAGGACCCACTTACAGCAACTGGTACCAGTTCACCTAGTAAGTATTTATATTGTGATATGACACTCAAATTCTATCTATAATCTAACCGTTGCGTGGTTTAGAAGGAGTCAGTGGTGTCCATAAAAAGCGACCTCATTTAATATCTTCTGTCTTTTGTCTGGTCGGACACCGAATCAACAAACACTGCATGTATCTTAGTATCGAAAGTTTTCAAACAGCTTGATAGTATACGTCCGTTAGGTGGCCTTGTGCGGCAGCTTGGTCTAGGTATGTAAAATAAACGGTCCAATCACTCATTGCACTTTCGTCAGTTTTTTTTTTTTGTAAAATTGTACTCTGGGCCAATATGTAAGTAAGTAGATCACAGAGGCAGTCGATAACTTCCGATCAAATATAACATTAGTCGGACTACACACACGAAACCCTCGATTCGAATCCCTTAGTCGCCTCTTAGAGTTCTTTTGCAAAAGTGTTTTTTCCGGCGATTTTCTTAACCAAGCGTGATCACGAGAATTTAGGTAGCAGCTTGCTGCGTGCACACAGCGATATCACCGCGATACTGCCGTGTGAATTAATTGTCATGATCAGTCAAACAATTTATTTATTTATTCATTTTAGGACTCAAGAATGGAACGTGTATGCAGCTCTTGCTCTAGAGCCGCAAGAAGGCACCATCAACAGGATTTAATGCTCGCATCAGGGCCTACAAGGTGTCTGAGCCTTCAGGGTGTCCGACGCTACCCCGCACTCTCCAGGGCAATCGAGCCTCACAGATGTTTGATGCCTCCAGGGTGTGCGATTATTGCCTTACGCTCTATCTAGAGCTACATCACTGTAGGGCGTCCTCCAGTGCGTCCGCGCCTTCAGGATACCTGATGCTACACCCCACCCTCTAGGGTGTTCGAGCCCAGGGTGTCCGATGTCTCCAGGATGTCCGACGTTACCCTATACCCTCTAGAGCTCCGTGACTATAGCCTTAATCATTTTTAACTAAGCCAAACCAGTTTATCCTGAAGCGTATATTATTAATTTTAGGCTCATCTAGTTCTGCCTAGGATTAACTAGTTTCTTCTATCGGCCATCGGACGGACCGGTTTAGCCTAGTCTATACCGGTTTATCCAATCGCATGTAGGATAAACTACTTTGGCCTAAAATCGGGTTTGGCCGGTAACATATATAGGTCTGTAGATACTTCGCTTTTCGTTTTTTGTAATTTTGTGTACCTGCAGTGTACCTTAGTACATAAAAATCATCGTACCAGTAAAAAAACGTGTACATTATTACAACATATTGATGATTATTTTATATTTTTTTGTACAGGTACGCTGTAGGTACACAATATTACAAAAAACGAAAAGTGAAATAAGTATCTACAAACCGAAATAAAAATGAACACCCGCCATCCTAACGTTAGAATGGCGGGTGTGCATATTTCATCAATTAACTTTTTATTAAAAGAGGCACACTGAATTTCATTGCAAGTCCACTAAGGTACTCGTACACTGTAGGTACACAAAATTACAAGAAACGAAAGTGAAATAAGTATCTACAGACCAAAATAAAAATGAATACCTGCCATCCTAACGTTAGAATGGTACCACAACCATGCAGAAAGTAGCTCAATCCTATCATGAACACTCGTGGACATCGTGGTCCTGACGCACACCCTTCTAGGTACTTATACCTATACAATGGTGGATAGTACTTCTATTTTATCCGATAAAAAAAGTAGTTAGGTACTTTTTGACTCTATTATTGCATAATATTGTCATAGAATGATAATAGAATGGAGTATACCAGCTATTGCTTTATTTATTAATTATCTAGGTGTAAGGAAAATAGCATAAGTAATCTAAGAAACCTTAATTGAATGATAATTTTAATTAAAAATATCTTTTGCACTACTTGCTGAACTTATTTATTATCCACCTCTTTCGATATACCTAAATCATACTTACTTAAAATCACACCTCTTTCCCGGAGGGGTAGGCAAAGACTACATGCTTCCACTTGCTGATACACCTCTTTCGCTTCCTCAACATTCATGAACCTTTACATACCTACTCGTCGGTTTAGGGTACTTACTCTTGACCTGACCTTTCCTGACATCCCCAATTTGATCCAGGTTCACGTAGGTCTTCTTTTGATTAGGATTGGCAAGCGCATTGCAAGGTGTTGTATTAACAGAGAACGCTGCTGCTTATTCCTGGATTCATCCCTTAGTCGGTTTTTACGACACCCACGGGTAGATATGGTATGATGCTATTCTAAGCTGGCAGCACACAGCCTAAATGGTATTATTCATGTGTTAAATGACCTACAGGCACGGTGTGGTCTGGCCAAACTTCAGTAAGATACTCTGCTGTGAGCTGATTCCACAGAGCACCAAAATGTCATTAAGGATTCATTTATCTAAGGCTGTTTCTAAGGAAATGTAACAAAACTTACTCTCAGGTATTAAATACCATACAAAATACTCGTATTATCGGTATTATCAATCAGTAACGTGGGATCACCATCACGATTACCTACATGTTGATCTTTAGATGTCAAAGTAATGACTAATGAGTCAAAAAGTGAGATTTGAAATATTGTGTTTTTTTAGGTTATGTATTATTTTTATAAATAACTTTGAACTTCGGGTTTTAAAAGAAAAATAAAAACTAGAGGTAAATAAATGGTTGCTAATAAACCGTTTAGAACCACTTTGGCTTTGAGGCAATTTAGACGGTAGTCCTTTGTCACATGGGCAATCTTCTTTGTCGTTAAATTAGATAAGAAAGAGTACAGGTTAAGAGGTATGCATTGTCAAGCTCCACCTCCGGAAAGTTCCGTTGTTTTATGTACATCACACCAATGATTATCGGCATAGTATTTCATCATCATCATCTGCCTGCCCTTATCCCAAATCAGTTGGGGTCAATTCAACATGTTTCGATAAAACACAAATTCATGTAACAAAATGATTTGGCAACGGCCGCCTGCCTGACGTCAACCCTCTTTGAAATGCTACTGTAGGTAGTATCACCGCCACCTTGCGGTTGATCATAGTCGTCGGATATGCATCCGAGGTCAAAAACTCTACGTCGCCTTTTACAAAACATCCTGAGTGGACTAGGGGTAGCAGTATTCTGAACAGCTACTACATCGGCTTAATATTTAATACTAATCGTAAATTCTAGAAGATAGGTTCATTTCAGCAGCGATGTGTCCGTTTTCTTCACAGAGGTTTCCGAAGAAAACCCTGATTATAGCACCAAATTAAATTAATTTTAAAGTTCATATCATTTGCAGAACTAAGTGCTCTGCTCATAATGGTCGTAGCCTATCTAGATAAGCCTAGCAATCTTGTTACCGATCTAAGCCATTCGAGAAACTATTCCTAGTAGGGATGCAAAATAATACGATAATAACCGATATATCGACGCCAAAAAATATCGATATATCGAAGAGTCACGCATATCGAAACACCTAAATATAATCTCGAAAGTGGCTAAGGCGTGGGATTCTCTGCCGGTGGATCTGGTTCCGTAACATGATTTCTTGGGCCTTTTCAAAGCAAGAGTAAATTGGCAATATCTAGCCAAGCATGTTTGAACTTCGTCTGCATCGTCACTTATCAACATGGCAACAGGTGAGATGTAAATGCGGGCCCTTTAATACAGAAAATTAAATAAATCACTCGCCCATCAATCCATAATACTGGGTACAATTATGTACAACACTCATAATATCGTGTTCTAAAGCTACGAAAGGACCTACGCTGCTACGTGTGCTGTTACAACATTTTGTGGAATTCGTTATAGGTTTTTTTTAGTTTCTACAATATGTTTCGATACTTTATCAATATATCGGAGTCTTATGTCAACATATCGATATTGATATTCGATATTGACTTAACTCGATATAACTTATTCTTCTCGGTGATGGATCTGATGAGTGGCACAAGAAAACACACAATATACTTGATATATCGATAGTTGTGAAACATTTGGCATCCCTAATCCCAAGTTCCTAGTAGGCAACTGATTATGTTCCCAGAGATTCGATTCACCCACTAGCGACCGGAGGAACAAAATGTTTTCCCGTTACGGTAACGCCTTTGCACCTAGCGTGGACTTGATAGGAGTTGAGAAAATGACTTTTCTTGTATGTTCACATTAGTGTTAGCGGTTATGTTAGTTAGTAAAAAACATTTTTGTTGTAAAAAACATTTTTGTTCTGCAAAAACGGGCTGTTCGAGCAATTTATAAATTAGGGCCTCGGGACTCCTTAAGGGAAAAATTTAAAGAGATCAACATATTAACATTAGTGTCACAATATATTTATGAAAATTTAGTGTATGTTAAAGCCAATATTGACACTTTCAAGAAAAATTGTGATCGACATAATTTTAATACTAGAAATAAAGACAAACTAGCTGCGCACATAAGTAGGCTTAGTAAAGTAAGCAAATCGTTTAAGGGAAATTGTATACGCTTTTATAACAAGCTTCCAAAACATATTCAAGACTTACCATTAAATAAATTTAAACCAGTAATAAAACAAAAACTGTACAAGAAAGGTTATTATGATATTTCAGATTATATGCAAGATAAATCTCCATGGGAGTAGTTTTCCAATCTTTAAAATAAATTTCACAGACGAATCAGTTAGAATTATCTACTGTAATTTATTATTACTTCATTATTGATTCAGCCGTTTTTGGCTTTTTACTGTTTATTTATTTTTAAAACTTAGCTAGGGTAGCATAGGGTCTAATCGATTGTAAATTTAGAATAGGAGCACTTCTGGGCAGGTTTTTGGGGGGTTTTCCTGTCCAGGGGGTCCGGCTAATTATAAGCATGTAACTTTTTTGTTTTATGTTATCTGAATTTAATTCTATTTACATGCCGTGTGGTTAGCCTGGCCAGCCCCGAGGCAGTGCCTTTATTTTTATTTTTTTATCCCGCCCGAGACGCGTCTACACTAGGACCGCAAAATTGTTATAAGAAAAAGAAAATTGTGTCATTCAATTTTCTTTTTTTTACAATGACTTATCATTATTTTGTAATGACTATCAATAAGTGATATTTTTGTATCCAACATTGAATAAATATATTTCATTATTTCAGTATAGTACCTAATCCTACCTAGTTTAGATGTGGTACTAACAATACAAATTGAGCCAGAAAAAGTAAACCTTCATCAATTATCCTAAGTAATTTATACTTTTTATCTGAAATTATTACCTATAACCTGCCGTGTGGTAGCGGCTATGAATACTAACCACCGCTAGTCCATTCAAGGTGTTTCGTACATGGCGACGACGTAGAGATTTTGACCTCGGCTGAATATCTGTAGACGGTGGTCAACTACATCGTGGCGGCCGGTGATTGAACTGTCATATATAATATTGTCGTTTATGTCACAGTTATTTATGTTACGATTATTGATAAGAAATTGAAAAATATTTCATGTCGTGTTCAAATAATTAAAATTTTTGGGAAGTAATAACAGTAAAACGTGTTTTCAAAAACATTCCCATAACACACTGCCGTAAATAACTTTTTAATATTTTCCGATAAAGTAAGTTTATCAAAAGGACTTTCATGAATGTCAAATATGAATTTTACATGAAAAAGTAGATAGAGCTACTAATAAAAAGTAAATTGACATAGTATAAATAAATAGATTGGCGAATATAGCTTTCCGTTTGGAGTTTAGCTTTATAAAATGTTGAAAAAAGATATGAATGGAATTCTTTGTACTTGTGTCGTATTTTTAACAACATTTTGTCACCAAACCACCGGTAAAAGTTTGGAATACAAATCGTATAAAAATTACAAAATTATCGCCCTACGAAATGGAAAAAATGTGCAACCATTTTTGGCTTCAATGAAACAGTTTGATGTAAGCATATTTACCTACCATGTTCTGTAAATACTTAGGTAGTTAGGTACCTTACCATATTGCATTTCTTGATGTTTCGCGTCGTTTTATCTGAACCTCACTATTAAATATACGTATGTATTGTGTGTATGTATACATTTGTGTTTGTACTTCACACCATGTAACCTTATTTTTTAAATTGTAGAATTCACTGAATGTTGCCATGAACGAAACTCACACTGAAATATTAGTCGCCCTAGATCTCGTGCAAGTTGTTGATCGAGTCGCCAACGAGAATGAATTGCTGACTCATGTTGTTATAGACGATTTTGAAAAGTGAGTACCATTCTGTCTACATTATATTAAATTAAAAACTCGTCATATTTAATAAACAACTAAACTAAATAAATGTTACAATGTTGAATTAAAACATTGAAATACAAAACTATTTAAATGTTTTACTAGCGAAATATCCGGCGATTGCCCCTATTGATAATCGTCCTAACGTATCAATCCGTTGTGTGCTTTAGAGTTAGCGGTGTCCATGACAGACAGAGAATCTCAAAAAGCAACTTCATTTTACACTATGTAGGTTAGGCTGGTTAGGTCATATTTAATAGGTAAATCGCTAGGAAACTTTGCAACCTCATAAAAAACTAATAAACTTACAGGATACGTGAAGAATGTGTTAGTGCCGGCAGTTTTTCCTGGACCTCATATTATGACGTAGCAGGTGTAAGTATGGACTTTTTATAAACTTATAAAAAGCAGGTAAAAATAGATACCTTATTAATTGGTATCTAAGCAGAAAAAAGAATTATAGCAACTAAAAACCCGGATTTCCTCACCCTCAAACTTGTCATTGTAACCTACCCCACTTCTAATTCCTATAAGTATTTTGTCAACAATAGTCTTCTATGATAAAATTATTCCTTTATAGGGTCTCCTCGCGTGTTATGACAGTTGTTAAGTCAGTGATGGTGTTAACCATACATTAGGCTTCCGCCTGCCGGCACATACCTAATAGCCGAGAACAACAAAACCTAGGCGAGGAACACACGCAACGTCGGTTTGTGCGTCGTTCATTCGATTCTCCACCCTACCTGCATATGAATACGGTTTGTGTCAAACGGCATCGCACAACGCTGCGTTGTCTGTCAAATCGTTTGACATAAACCGTATTCGTATAAAAATAAGGTGGAAAATCGAACAAACGACGCACAAACCGACGTTACGTGTGTTCCTCGCCTTAGCTCTGAAACAGAATGTCAAACCTGTACAATCAATATCCACCTGTCAAATCAATATTAATATCTCTGTCATACTTGAAATAGGTTATCAATTTCCAGATTCACGGTTACCTTCGTAATATGAGCCGTATGTATCCCAAATGGGCTAAAGTCGTCAGTGCTGGAAAGAGCTATGAGTCCAGGGATCTGCTGGGTTTACGAATCAAAACCAGGACTCCTGGAGTAACCCAAAAGCCGATCATATTTATCGAATCAGGTAAAAACCGGTTTACTTAAGCGCCCTTTAAGCGCGGGTGACGCGATATCGCGTCAATAAAATATATCTTTTTACTATTTATTTAATGGCACATAGTACAAAAGGCGGGCCTAATGCCTCGCAGCGTTCACTACCGGTCCACCCTAGTTACCAAATATTTGAACGGTTAAAGTAAGTACGTCTACTGGTCAGGTTAACCAGGCCCAGAAGTTTATCATAAACCCTATTCAGAGATTGGGTCCTGGACCTACTTCATCAAATTTTGTGCCGTTCTCAGGAATCCACGCCCGTGAATGGATAACACCCGCTACCACAACTTACTTCATCAACCAGCTGTTGACCAGCACAGACCCTGCGATCCAGGCCATGAGGGAGCAGTTCGAATGGCACATCTTCCCTACAGTCAATCCAGATGGATACCAATATAGCTGTGACTATGTGAGTTTTACCTATATACATTAAAAAGCACAGTATCCTTATGCTACTGATTGTGTTGTGTATTTGAACAAATCATGTTTCGCCGACCCCAACTAATTTGGGATAAGAGCAGGAAGATGATAATAAGTGAAATATTTCAATGATATAATTTCAGAATAGGTTGTGGAGGAAAACTCGTTCAAAATCTTCAAATGGATGTTATGGAACTGACCCAAATCGAAACTGGGACTACAATTGGATGAGTAATTAATTTTATAACATTTAATATTCAATCAGTATCTATTCGCCGTGTGGTGCCGGCAGAGTAGAATAGCACCTCCCCCTCTCTTCCCGTGGGGGTCGTAGGAGGCGACCGAGGGATAAATCCGGCCCGAACATACAAACCGACAGGCACAGGGTCAACCGTATGGTGGCGGTTAATCCACCACAAAAGCATTCCCAAGGAGGGTTGACGTCTGGCAGGCGGCCGGTTGTAAAATTTATCCAAATCTTCTTGCAACATAAACACGTACGAAAGTAATGAACATGAATATGGATGGACGCAGAAGAAGAGGAAGGCCCAAAAAAGTTTGGATGGATTGTATAAAAGACGATATGAAAAATAAAGGCGTAAGTGAGGATTTGACTGGTGATAGAGATGAATGGAAGAAAAAGACATGTTGCGCTGACCCCAAATAAATTGGGATAAGGGCAGGCAGATGATGATTCAGTCAGTATCTATGGGTCGCAAAAGGCTGGCATAAGGATATTGATAAAAGTAAAGATAGGTAATCATGCAACTTGTTTGTGGTGTGGTACCGTCGGATAAGAATACCATCGCCCCATTTTGACCCGTGGTTATCGTAAAATTGTGAATAAGGGTCATCCCTGGATTTCTACCCAGGGAATGGACAGGAAACATCACAGGAAAACACCAACGTTCCTTGCAGCAAACTTGGTGATTGGAAAACGCTCATGTCCAGCAGGGGACTTGTTTGTTGGTGGTATAGTTCGGCTGTAGTTTCATATACACGATTACATTAGTACAATGTTAATATCTTTGCGGCTTTTTTATAAAAATTCTTGTTTTATAACAGCAGCAGGAACTTCAAATGATCCATGTGATGATCAATATGGCGGAACAAAGCCGTTTTCAGAAGCTGAGACGACGAATCTAAAGAACTATCTGTCTCATTTCAATCCGGCACATCTTAAAGCATATATTGCTTTTCACTCAGACGCACAGAGGTTGTTACTTCCATATTCAGACACAGCTAAACATTTGGATAACTATGATGATATGGTACGCATTCTTATGCCTTTAAATGTGATCCTACACCGTTTGTTATATCTTATATCTACCAGTATTCACTGTTAAATTCGTAACATAATTATTTGAACGTGTATCGCTGAAGCACCCTGTCATACCATATAATTATTTACTTGATAAAATAAAATGTTTAGTACTTATTGCCTTAGTATTGCTATGGTCCTGTATTACTTCTTCTTTTCGTTTTTCAGGTGAAAATCGGTAAAGTGTCCAAAATCTATGGCTATAAAGTAAATAAGGCAATATATTTGGGACCAGGTACAGCTAAAGAGATATTGTGTAAGTTTAACCTTTGTAATTGCCTCAAAAAATACTGATGTACCAACCCATACCTATTCATCAAATGTCTATCAACACGTTATTCACAATTTTATATTGTTACTCGATTTTTGAATACAAATCATTGCATCTGTGATTTTATGTTCAAATGGGTTCACGTAACTTGTGTGGCGATTTTGCATCTGTTTGATACATTCAGATAAGCAAATATTTTCTATGGAATGTCTCGATTTTTTAATAAATAATACATTATATATTTAAAAATATATAGGAAGACGATAGTGACAGTATGGCGAGAAGTGATGTGATTTATGTGGTTCCTTGTATAAAAAATGTTTCTAGTTACCTACTACCATCCAAAACTAAACGTATCGTGTTCACTAAAAAGTCAATAAATAATCTATCTATTAGATCCAGTATCGGGCGGAAGCATGGACTGGGTGAAGTATAAATTGTCAACCCCACTGGTACTGACGTACGAGTTAAGAGGAACTCATTTTGAATGGCCATCTTCGAGGATTTACGAGCAAGGAGACGAAGTCACTCAGATGCTTCTGGGCCTTTTGACAGAAGCCCGAAAGTTGGGGTACTTTGATTCAAAATTGCAATAATAATTTAGAATATTTTGTTATTCTTTGTATTATAATATACATAACATAGTTTATCTGCATAATAATGTTATTGTATATTTAAAGGCATGTGTTGTATTTTTATTGTTATAAGCTACATAATAACATCTAAATATTAAAGTAGAAGAATCTGAAAAAAATCAGCTACAAGAACGTCATTTTGATTCTGAGCCTGAGTGGCAACCATCTTTTAGTAACCTTGAGTTTCCCTGAGATTCCAGTTAAATCTAATAGGTGTCAAAATCGTCGCTAGTACTGAGTGAGCCATCTGTAAAGGCCGCCGTTTCCCTTATTTGTGTCGCAGCGTTGCTCTTATGGATGACCAAACTTATTGATTAGCCGAATACACCTAACAGCTATACTGAATTCAGAAAGCAATCCTTTATTAACTTTATCACACAGAAATAGAAATTCAGCAAAAATTCAATTGTATTAATAGGCAAGGTAGTTTACTACGAAGCTGGTTTTTGGGTAACATAGAACACATCTTTGACCAGAAATATGACATATATGTATAACTATGACAACAGTTATACATATATGTCAGAAACTGAGCAACAGCAGAAAATTGACGTCTATACCGATGGAAAAATCATGTTATAATAAATAAATTATGTTTAAGACATTAAATAAGTTTTGTAAATAATTAAACATATAGGTAGTAAATGTAACTAAAAGTAGAACTATAAAATATATACCATATTGCACAAATAGGAACAAGGTCTTGTCACAGCGGCGGCGACACAAATAGGCAATAAAATTAGTTGTCAATAAAATCAATATTATTTTACAACCATACACATTCATATTTTATAGGTTTAAATATTAGTTCTACTTTTAGTTATCTACTATATACTATATTAGTTGGACGATACGGAGTGTTAAGCAGTTATTCGATTAACACTACTGAATCTACATTATTAACAGAAAATATGAATATATTGCTCGAAATTTTATTTTTATGTTTAATCTCAGGTCCTATGGGTTTCGAATATATATCTTATAAAAATTACAAAGTGTTTGAAGTATATTGTGAAAACTATAAAGAAAAAATGTATATGCTGAAAATATTGGATGTAAGTAATATTTATATTTTTGTCATACATTTTATAAAGGCACATCTTTTTATAGCATTCCTAGGGAGACAGATGTTTTATTATTATACTAGTGCTTTAAATACATTTAAGTATACAACTGTTTACATTTTTGTTTGTCTCCCTTTTAGGGTATAGGAAGCCTTGGCATAAGCGGTACTAATGTAGAAATACTAGTTGCCCCAGATAAGGTCGAAGAATTTGAACGAGTAGCTAGGAAGAATAAATTGCAAATTCATCTTAGCACTTCCGATTTCGAAACGTGAGTGGGTTATCTTCCTAACTATATAAAGTTTATTTATACAAACAATTAGGTATTTTTATCAGGTAGGATGTCAAGTCTTCTTATTCATAGTTATAGTCTTAATGTCTCATATAGATTTCGATTATATTTGGCGACTGCAACAAATTCTTAGCGACTAATTCATTCTTTACAGATTGAATGTAGCCAAAGCGATGAAAACCCGCAATATAACTTGTATACCTAATGCGAGAAGTGTTTTAAATTTGTGATATTGAATATTTTATTTACTTTGCAAATCTGAAAAATATTACTTACTTACAGAGTACGAGATAGATGTAACGGTACTGGAACATTTTCCTGGACAGCCTATTATAATGTTGCAGATGTAAGTGCGATTAATGCAAAAAAATACCTAAGTGTTAGAACTACCCTTCGTCGCATCCAACATAAAATATTGACTCTATAAAATAGAATATCAACTTTTTTTTCTTCGTTGTGTCGATTGCCATCTACATATTTTCGGACCATAATGTTTAGCGACAGATACTCCATTTGGACAATATGGGTTCGCTCCCAAATCAACACGACACGACAGAAGAAGAAACTTGTAATATGAAAATAATTTAAATTTCAGATCCACGAGTACCTTCGCAACATGAGCAATATTTACCCAGAGTGGGTAAAAGTAGTGAGCGCTGGCAAGAGCTACGAAGGACGAGAACTGTTGGGCATACAGATCAAGACCCCGGGAACAAACAACAAACCTATCATGTTCATTGAATCTGGTGAGTTCAAAACCTAAAACATCTGTTTATGCTGGAGATCAGGATCTGCAATACTGGAGATCAGGATTTGCAAAATTGCACAGTGGCGCAAAATCGGTTTATATCCAACTATTATGTGTGTTGTATCCAATTGTGCCCATCAGTGGAGAAAAGATAACAATGGCAAGATAGACAGAAGTACAAAAGAATACCTTCCAATAATTAAATAAAAATATCAGGTGGTACCGACCAAGGAACCTTGTGTAAACCAAACCAATATTTAAAACGAACACGAAATACATGTGAATACACTATCTTACTATCAATTTTATCATCAGGAATACACGCTTCTGAAAGGATAGGACCAGCTACAACAACGTATTTCATCAACCAGCTGTTGACCAGCTCACACCCTGGTATCCAGGCCATGAGGGAGGAGTTCGAATGGCACATCTTCCCCACAGTCAATCCGGATGGATATCAGTATGCTTGTGATTATGTGAGTTTTGGTTTTTATATAAAAGGTCAAAGGAAATTCAATTAATTCCCTGGAGGACCCATAGTTCTATGGAATCTCCTCTATTAACCCCTCCAAGGAATGTAACAAATGACGTTTCACCCTATAAGGAGCTGACTCTACCCTTATCTAAAATGAAAAACTAAAAAGCTATTCTATCATAATTTCAGGATATAGGATGGAGAAAAACACGTTCAAAATCTTCAAATGGATGTTATGGAACTGATCCCAATCGGAACTGGGACTACAACTGGATGAGTAAGTTTCGTAAAATATTACATAATTAGGTATGCGCTTTTTAACATTTTTAATGTTTTCGCAGTCACATTACAGTAACCAACACCAACTGATTTCGGATAAGGGCTGGAAGATGATGAGTACTAAATGTGTCAATAAATGAAAATGAAAAAATTACAAGCGTCGACTGATGATGGACCCCAGAACACGTTGGAAACCGTCCTACTGACCTACTCAGCTACTGATGCACCGATCGACCCTTGCCAAATTTCAATCGCTTGATGCTCGCCGTATTTCATATTTTCAGTTTCTTATTTTCTTGTATTGGTTAGTAAAGTTCCATTTTCCGTTTGCAGAATCAGGTGGGTCAGATGATCCGTGCAGCGACCATTATAGCGGTACGAAACCGTTTTCAGAGGAAGAAACGAGGAATCTAGCTCGCTATGTATCTGGTTTGAAGAATCTAACATCTTACATTGCCTTTCACTCAGATGCACAGATGATACTTATTCCATATTCAGATACAAAGAAACACGAGGACAACTATAATGACATGGTTCGTACCTATGTAATGTAGGTATCTAATCTATACTCTGGTCGCAAATAACGAGTTTTTGCATGTGAGTAAATGGTAAAAAGAACAAATGACATCTTGGAACTAGCTCATGATCGTGAACAAAGTAGGGTTTGATGCTTTCATATTACTGGATTCATGAATTTGAGCATGATTTTCTTTTTGATTGCAGGTTCAAATTGGTAATTTATCTATAGAATACGGTTACCAAGTGAATAAAGCAAGATATGACGGACCTGGTACTGCTGCTGAATTATTGTGTAAGTATCTATTGTTCAGTGAAGTCCACGTGGATGACAGACAAAGTGATAAATATTGTACATGAAGACAAGCCATAAACATTCCAGTATCAGTATTTGTTGTCATTAGTTTACAAAGATTTAATGTATAAGAAAGAGTTAACCGATCAAACGCTAACGCCGATAAATACAAATCTTTTGATTGACGTAAAATCGCGTCACCCTCGCTTGAATGATTAATGAAATTCATTTTAATAGTTTCACCGAAGACGAAACATTTCCGTTAGAAATACCCGTGTATTTGTTATTGCTTAGTGATAATTTTAATAATAAAATAATAGTTAGCTATATGTACAGATTCGGCTTCTGGCGTCAGCATGGATTGGGTAAAGCATACGATGTCAACTCCACTGGTGCTGTTGTACGAGCTTAGAGGACTGAACTTCGGGTGGCCAGCGTCCAGGATCCCCGAGCAAGGAGACGAGGTCACGCAGATGCTGCTAGGGCTCGTCAAAGGAGCGAGGATGTTAGGGTACTTTGAATAATGCAAATGGGACTCATTTGTTTTTAGAAGAGTAAGTTCAAAAATGGAATCATATTTTTAGTAGTATCTTTTGGAATAAACTTGGATGTAATAGATATTAAGTATATATTATTATGTTTAATTTAAAATATTTTAATTACTTTTAATCTGCGTATTCTTACAACATATCATACATTCATCAAAGTGAACAACTAACAAACATACACGCAGTAATAGCGTGGTAATATTTGTTGAATAGTTCGTCATTGTTATTAGATATATTATTATTTAGTTTGATGTACGTTCTTTGACTGGGCTTTTGGATGTTGTGGTTTCATCTTTGTCATCGTCTATGAGTGCGGCATCGTCATCCGTAGTAGTGGGAATTGGTTCAAACGCGCATTCGTCTACAACTTCAATATCGAAGTCATCCATCTGTAAAACGTATCGTAAAATAATATCTATTGCTGTTATAAATCATCATTTTTATTTATAAGTTTAACCGTAGAATACAAAGATTGATTATTCAACCACCACTACTAAATTGAGATGGGTAGACCATCAACTACATTTGCATCCCTAAGATACGTTTTTCAACCACCAATACAAAATCAGCTCATCTGGTATTTTTTCTTTATATGTTTTCTGCCTCCTTGTTGTTCTATTTTATAAACAGGTTATTTGGTAGGCTTAAAATATTTTAGGAAGATTTAACTTACGCTGTCTTCTTTGGAATCTGCAGTCAGTTCTTCACCTCCCGCATTGGTTGGTTCCTGAAAATCACACTCAGATAATTTATAATCTGTAGGAAGGTAAGACGGTATCTTTAAAACTATAGCAAAGTTTATTGTTACGAACATATTTTTTTAGAAATAATTCGTACTAAGCCCTGTCCGTATAGCGAATTTTATTCGCGTACCGCGATTTTTTTTTCCCTCGTCATATTTTATTTTGTATTAAAAAACAAGCGATATTTTTCCCGTCAGTGGGGAAACTTGCATAAGATTCAGTGTGTTACAAAAAAGGGAAAAAAAGAGAGGAATCTTTCTCTGTGCGGATAGACACTAATTTATTATTATTTTGTGTGTCCTACACCTGGGCAAAAGCATTCTTCACAGTTCTTGCATTAATCTCAATCCCATTAGTTTTTGATATTGGCATCGTGTTATCTCTTGCGAGTTTTGTCCCATTACCAGGGAAGGACCGGACCAAAACATATTTTGTAAAAATAAGAAAATTGCGTAGATACTGAAAATAAAAGGTAAAGCAATTTCCCTTACTTGATATCGAAATATGGTATTACAACCTAAGAAACTTACGTGGCCCACGCGATTTCTGCTTTTGACGCTCGCTTTGAAAGACTCCAGACGATTTTTCTCTTTTCTTTTGAAGAAACCGATCTGAAAATAGCGCCATGGTAGGTAATATAACCACGTAAAAAGTTCAATTAATTAGAAAAGTGTAATCGAAGGTATGACTGCTGATAAGCAGGTATAGAGAAAAATGATAAAGAAGACATTGACATAATAAAATACGATGCGTGCGGGCCGAAGATGATGAGATAATGTAAATTAATTATGTCTCTATACATTTGATTGTTTATTAAATTCATAGAAATTCAGCTTACAGTTAAATTAGAGGCTTATAAGTACCTTGTAAAGGATGAAAGCTACAACGAGCACTATAAGAACAGCTGCAACCACACCTATTGCGATCATTGCATTTATGTTGTTGCTGAAAGATGACTCTTTCACGTAGTTAATTGTGGTCGTTTGGCTGAAATTATATTAAATATTAGTATGAAACTGCAAACTGCATGGTCTTCTTTATTATTTTATTTATATTAAATATTTATTCTGTGATATCTTACCTACTATTAGGAAATTGGACAGCATCATTCGACGATACCATCCTCACTTCCATATTAGAAAATATGTTTAATTCCTTTTCCACAGCTGAAATTACAATCATTATTTTAACATTGTTTGCATCCACATTTTCCAAGAAATATGACATCGATTCTTCAAGCAACAATAAATAAAGTAAATACAGTTAAATATGTACCTACTTTCCGCGCACGATTTGATAGCAACCACATGTTGTCTTTGCTTTCGAATGCCATCAGATCGCGTACGGACTATACCTACTTACTTATATTGGCTAAGGAGATTTCATTCTTAACTTTTATTAGTATGGGAATATCGTAGAGTCTCATTTTTGAGCAAATAAAGGAGAGTACATCTGACGATACATTTGCCTTCGTTGATGGATCCTTTTGAACACATGTTGAATTCTCCATGTCATTGATTAATAACTGAAAATTAAAAAATATTGGTTTTGACATCTTGACATGTACCTATGACATAGTCTCAGGCGATATCCTAGAAATTGTTTAATTGTTCTAGAGTTGGCATCCCGGTTTCCCAGAAGTTTACAAATTCGTAAACTAAAGGTAGTTTTTTTAGCTTACGACACCATGTATAATATGTACTATGGCCTAATATACTAAGGCCTATTTATCCTACTGACCTGTGTACTTCTAATATAAGGTCTGCTGGGAACATTGATAATTGCTGAAACATCTTCCCATTCAAGACCTCCTTTATTTACAATCTGAAACAAATAAGCAAGGAACATAATTAATTATATTGTTTCTACTGCTGCGTACCTATTTAGTTAAAAATGTGTAAACAAATAGCTGGCTGACGAACGTTGATGATGAAGGTGTTAGAAAAGAACGCAGCCCAAAAAGAATTAGATATGTGCCCATAATGTAACTTATCCAAAGAAAATATCTAAAAAAAAATTAAGTCTTATCGAAATTGCGTTTTTTGTAATATCATCTCGTGTATTATGTACTTACATTATATTCGTGAGTATCAATCAATGTCGGGTTAGTTTGATTTTTTAGCTGCGTGTCAGTCACAGTCACATTATGGGAAGATCTGAAAAACATTGACACAATGAAGGTTTTCTGGTAAATTTTGCAAGGGTTTAAATCTCTCGCTATATAAAGTGAAAAACTTTCCACATGGAACATGGTCGATATATGACAAAATTTGGATCTCCCATAGTAAATCAGGAGTCCAAATTTTAAATCCTTATTAATTTTTCATATTTCGACTAATAATTTTTTCATATTTATCCAAAAGGAGGTCATGATACTAATGCAAATTAACAACTTTCCCCATAAACATAAGAACCTAAGGTCGAAATTTTATTATTATTATTAAATAATAAATATTAGTAAAAATAATTAATATTATTAAACAATAATAATAAAATTTTGACCTTATGTTCCATGGGGAAAGTTGTTATATCCTTTTGGCTTGTTATACCCTTTTCGTTACCCCCTGTACACATAAGTCGAAATACGAGTAGTTACATAAATTGTAACTCTTCAATATTGAAAAGTTTTTTTTAAATCCTTTGGTATCTTTGCTAATACAGCTATGCTAATACCATGGTTTTTACTTTGCTGACCTTTTTAGATCATAGTAGATAATATTGTTCGTTTTACCAATACATGTATTCTGTGCCAATACTTACTTCTTGATAAAAACGTTTCTCATTCCGAATATGTATTTGACATCGATATTTTTAGACTCTACGGCAGAAGTAGCACAATTGTTGTACAAATCTGCTGTGATTTGTAACCTGTTATCCACGTTACCCGCCTTCTCTATACCCACGACAAAATTTATGTTATGCTGTAAGCAAAAAAGATATTAGATGAGAAAATAAGTATGTACATATAAAATAACATAAACGAAAAAACGCGACTGTGACCACCAACTTCTTTTATATTAAGTTTTATATTAAGCTCAATTATTGGTAATATCTAAAAATTGAAAATTACGACACATCTAAAAATATTACTACTAAATGAAGTGAATAGACAAGTCCATATCCATACCGGTTTACTTTTTTTATCCATTGCCGGTATCGGACAATTATACTGTCCTTGCTTTCCTATTATTGGTTCACATCTGATCCGCTCCTGAAATATTTAATGTAAAGAGTAAACAAAGGGGATTTTATGTTTATTGTCATATTATGGCCTCATAAAATTAATAGAAAAAAAAAACAGAAGAAGTGGAAGCTACGTTTACAGAAGCTTTTTTATACTTACATACACAAATCATGGCTTTTATTACATAAAAGATCATTTTATTTCGTATATATGTTACAGGCAAAACCCTTAACCAGTCAATAACGTTATTGACTGGAAAAACCAGTCAATAACGTTATTGCCTAAGGGCCTCAGTCAAAACCCTTATTGACTGGTTTTATCTATTAAAAGCAGTCAATAACGATATTGACTGACGTGCCCAGTCAAAACCCTTAATAGGTACTTCTGCCCCGGTAGCAGCAACCTAGACTGGCTGGCTGACTGTCTCGATCGCCGGTTGTTATTCCTGAGGACATGCCCAAGTCGCAGACGGCTCTTCACTATCTAATGCTGACATTAGCGTATACGTGGCTTCACCTCCTAGATGTCATAGACTTCACGACGGTGGTTGTTAGGCTCCCGCCTAGTTCAATCGGCGAGCGAGGCTGTAGGCTTTCTTCTAGCTGCGACCATCTAACGGTCCTGATGGTGATCTCAGACCAGCCAGGCAGTCTAGGTTGCTACCACCGGGTCGGATGTACCTATTAAGGGTTTTGAAAAAAAATCTAACGGTCCTGATGGTTACTACGCAGTAACCATTGCGTTGCGGTGAGTTTATGTGCGATGCGGCGGGTAGCACTGCGTTGCGGTGAGTTTATGTGCAGTGCGGCAGAAATCAGTGCGGTGCGGAGAGTTTCGGTACGCGATGCGGCGGGTATTACTCGGTTGCGGTGTGTTTAGGTATGTGCAATGCGGCGGAAAGCAGTTCGGTGCGGAGAGTTTCGGTGTGCGATGCGGCGGGTAGCACTGAATTGCGGTGAGTTTATGTGTTTTGCGGCGGAAAGCAGTGTGGTGCGGGAAGTATTGTTGTGTGTTGCAGCGGGTAGCGCTGAATTGCGGTGAGTTTATGTGCTTTGCGGCGGAAAGCAGTGCGGTGCGGGAAGTTTTGCTGTTTGTTGCGGCGGGTAGCGCTGAATTGCGGTGAGTTTATGTGCTTTGCGGCGGAAATCAGTGCGGTGCGGAAAGTTTTTTTGTGTGTTGCGGCAGGTAGCGCTGAATTGCGGTAAGTTTATGAGCTTTGCGGCGGAAAGCAGTTTTGTGCGGGAAGTTTTGTAGTGTGATGCGGCGGGTAGCGCTGAATTGCGGTGAGTTTATGTTCTTTGCGGTGGAAAACAGTGCGGTGTGGAGAGTTTGGGTGTGCGATGCGGCGAGTAGCACTAATTTGCGGTGAGATTATGAGCAATGCGGCGGGTAGCACGGTGCTGCGGTGAGTTTATGTGCTATGCGGCGAAAAACAGTGCGGTGCGGAGAGTTTCGGTGTGCGATGCGGCGAGTAGCACTGATTTGCGGTGAGATTATGAGCAATGCGGCGGGTAGCACGGCGTTGCGGTGAGTTTATGTGCTATGCGGCGAAAAGCAGTGCGGTGCGGAGAGTTTCAATGTGCGATGCGGCGAGTAGCACTGATTTGCGGTGAGATTATGAGCGATGCGTTGGGTAGCAGTGCAGTGCGGTTAGTTTAGATGCGATGCGGCGGGTAGCAGTACGGTGCGGTGAGCGGCGGGTAGGAGTGGTTACTGCAGTCAGGATCGATATATATTTTTTTAAATAAGATAGGCTCGCATTTGTCTGCTATCTCACCAGCTGATAAAAGGAGTAATCCTAGTCAGCGACGCGATCCCCGGAGGTGGAATGGGGATAATCAGGTCGTGGGGCGATTGCGCACGCTCACTGAAATGCATCTTATTGAAGATAGAAGATAGAGGCAGTCAGAGTGAAAGTCTACTGTTTCGCTCGCCGGTGGCACTGAGCCCGAGTCCTCGAGTAACTACCGGGTGGTCTACGACTTGGGCATGTCCTTATGGAATAACAACCGGCGAGCGAGACAGTAGACTTCCACTCTGGCAGCGACCATCTAACGGTCCTGATGGTGATCTAAGACCAACCAGGACATACCTATTAAGGGTTTTGACTAGGCACGTCAGTCAATAACGTTATTGACTGATTTTATTAGACAAAATCAGTCAATAAGGGTTTTGACTGAGTACCTTAGGCAATAACGTTATTGACTGGTTTTGCCAGTCATTAACGTTATTGACTGGTTAAGGGTTTTGACTGTAACATATATAACCCATAAAGACGTCAAGCAGCTTTATACAGTTTAGTTTTATAATATAATTGAATTATTTGAATAATATGACATTAAAATATTTGACGGTGAGTGATCATATCTCTCTCAAATTCCAAGACCGAGCTGATGAGTTTTCTTAGTAGGTCTAACCTCTTAGTCTTACCAATATCATAAGCCTTTGCTTATCCAACCAATCAGCTTACCTTACCACCTTTGACTGTTAACCGTACACACGCATCGTACGTAATGGACCCATTGTTTATTATCACCAAGGTAACGTTCTTCTCTGTCTTTTCATTGACCTCAAACTCCTTAGGCTCTTTACTGAAACGTGGGAATAAAAATGATCATGTTAAATTCCTGTCAAATTAAAACTTACCGAACGCGTGGCAAATAAAATCCTGCCAAGAGCGTGTCAAATAAAAAACTGCGAGAACGTGTCAAATAAAAAATTGCCAAGAGTGTGTCAAATAAAAACCTGCCAAAAGCGTGTCATTTAAACCCTGGCAGGTCGACATACCAAAACTGTGTGTTGTGACGTGACATCTATTAGAAATGAAGAACCAATAAATGTAAAATCTACTATGACAGAATGTCATACAGACCTTTTACCTTACCTTTATAGCCACAACAGTCCACTGCTGGACATGGGCCTCCCCCGTATTAGGGGGTATTGCCATACTCACCACGCATGGCAGGCGGATTGGTGAGCGCAGTGCAAGATGTTTAACTCACAGGGAACGCTGCTGCCCATTCCCTGGCTAATTATCCCTAAGTCGCTTTTTACGACACCCACGGGTAGAATTGGGGTGATGCTATTCTAGGCCGGCATCACACGGCACACAGACATAGACTAAAAATACAAAGTTTTTTTACCTGCCGCCCCACAAGATGTCGTCGATGTGCAGATCAGGTCTGCAGTTGTCTGTTGGGCATGCGCGCGTGATCTGTGCATTGGCTACCAGCTCACTGTCTACACTTAGACGCACCCAAGTGTCATCGAAAACTGTAAGTTGACAAGCATGATTAGAAAAACAAGATACAGACTGCGATGATTTCAAACTTAGGTATATATTATGTTTGATTGATATCCGACATTTTGAATTAGTGTCACGCACGGTGCTGAGACAAATCTAACGACAATTCATATGTCAATCCGTCTAGTAGACGAGAGGTTTTTTCTGAAAAGGCTTCTGGTTCTGTTGGTGAACGGCAAATCTGTGTTTCAGTTTAGTACCGGTTTTTTTAGACTAATAAGACCCCGTAGAATACGATCCTGCCCGGTACTTTCCACTCCCCCCTCCCGTCCCCCCTTTTTTGCCCAAAACATGTCCCGCTTTGTAGTTTTTGTGGAGGGAGCCAAAAGTACCGAGCAGAATCGTGTTCAACGGGGTCTTATAGGTCTAAAAAAACCCGGTACTTAACTGAAGCAAGATTTGCAGTTCGACATGCCTTAAATGAACTCGGACTACCAGTCTATAGCAGAGAAGAGCAGAGCCATGTAGGCTGTAGCCCGTGAAAAAATATTTGTTTATATCCTTATATACTCGAAAAACAGACCCCTCCTTCTGAAGCAGTCAGGTAAACATAAATTACCATTTCCTTAGAAAATAAATAAGCAGTTACTGATAACAGGTACCTAACCTACAGAAATAATAACTTCGGAATTTGTTTATTTTACCTTCCTTTTCAAACTGCGTGTCATTCTTATAACTTAATGTTGCAGTAAATGAATATGTCCCAGTCTCACCACGACGCTAAAAATAAAAATAAGTTTATGTATTAATTACAAGATGTACTCTTCGTAGGTATGTTTGTTTTGTGATCTAAGATGTGAACACAATACACGGCATCACACAAAAAACTAAAAAATTACTCAAATTAAGTAAAATATTAATATAAATATTAACCGAATCTTAATTTTAGCATAAACCTAGTTTTATGATCGAAAACCTGCACTAACTTAGGTTTATGATAAAAATCTTCCTAAAAAAAAAAGAAGAAAAGAACATAAGCTTTTGTCAGTTTTTCATCGTCTATGAACTTGCAAATATACAAAATCTGAATAAATGTGTGTTGGTTATTATTCTTTTAATAGAACGTGTGTATTGACTGCCTTTTCCAAGTAAACAAAAATATTGCATTCATCGTCATGTTTGTAAAATAATAAGGAAGGTAACTTACTAATTTGACTACAACATCATTGCAGTAAGAAGAAGGTTTCCGATTCAAATCCACATCGAAGCTGTCTTTCTCCAGTGTAGCTCCTTTTCCAATAACTCTGCTTTCTACTTGAAGTCCTGAAAACATATCGATCTTCAATTAAAAATCATTTTTACTACGATACTCAGAAATACAAATGCTAAGAGTTGTCTATTACTAAAGTTTACACCATTGCTTACGAAAAACTCTTTTTTATACCGTATTTTCCAACGTGTAAATATATTTTTTTGACGTGCTAATGGCAAAAAATTCTGTTACAAAAGTTAAAGCTCATAATATTGGTCGTTTAGTCCTTGCTCGGATGGGTACGTTAAGCCGTCGGTCCCGGTTGCTCTCTATGATAGCGGTCGTTACACAACCACGTCAGAGGCCTGCTACTTGCAGTAGGCGGTTGAAAATCTCTGACACCAGGGTCGTTGAACGACTTGGCGTCCCACTTGAAGAGAGAGAGAGACCTTGTTAGACTGCTTAATCCTGAGTAGTCTTTTGAAAGCGGAACTGTCGGTAGTTATCCAACGAAAGGATGGATGGATTGCACGGTACTTACGCGTTGAAATGGTGGGCTTGAGATTCCTGTAAGTTATATTGACGCACACGTTTACAGTGAAACTGGAATCACTTGTCTTTACCTGATAAATAAGAGAAATTAATAAATCTAGCGTGAACATCATTTTACGAAAATACATACCTACTTCCTTTTTACAGACAAGCCTGACAAATTTTTCAGGCTCATTTTTACACTTCATATTTCAGTCTTCATGCCGAGTGGTGCCGGCAGATTAGAATAGCACCACCCCTTTTTTCCCGTGGGGGTCGTAAGAGGCGGCCGAGGGATAAACCCTACCCAAACAGGCTAATCCACCACAAAAGCATTCCCAAGGAGGGTTGACGTCTGGTAGGCGGCCGGTCGTAAAATTCAGCCTAATCCTTTTGCAACACGATTTTGTGTTTAACGAAACGTGTTGCGCCGACCCCAAGTAATTGGGATAAGGGCAGGAAGATGATGATTTCAGTCTTCTTACCTTTTTGGGATATTTGGCCTCGACAATAGCTTTGATTGTGGGCAGACATCTAAATAGAATAACGCTGCTGCTTTGAGGCGACCCCACTGCTAGTTCTGCAAGTTTACAACCATATTCATTTTATGTAGGTGCCAACTGTGTTTTTCTGCTATATAATTACTAGTTTAAGGTTGAATATTCTTCGTCTGTTAATATGCCTCGACAACTGTAGCGTCAGCGCCTGTTTTTTGCCTTTTCATACAAACGCATTCCCCTGTTTTCTTCCCGAATAACGTACGTAAAGTATGACCAACGAAACGAGATAATAAATGTAAACAACTTTTGTATGGCTCGGTGACAGTTATTACAATCTGTCCTTATCTGTCATTTGGTATAATGTCAGCTGTCTCTTTTAGATTTGTGTACACTTTTTATCTCGTCTGGTTGGCTGTACTTTAGAGCTATTAAATCTTTTTATTACCTGCGATAAGCATGCCCCTACTCATTTATTTTTTTAAATAATAATTACGAGTAGAAAATATAAGCACTTTTCTTTTTCTATAGAAAATGAAAAATGAAAGAAAAAGCTTTGTCGCTGCTCGCATGCTAGCATAGCTAGGGAAAGCCTAATGATAATTATACAGGGAGTAACAGAAAGGGTATAACAAGCCGAAAGGCGGTCAAGGTACTCATGAAACTGAACAACTTTCCCCATGGAACATAGGTCGAAATATGAAAAAAGAAATTGGACCTCCCATACAAAATCGCCGATAAGCTGACTGATTTAATATGGGAGGCCCAAATATTTTCTCATATTTCGACCTATGTTCCATGGGGAAAGTTGATCAGTTTCATGAGTACCTTCACCTCCTTTCGGCTTGTAATACCCTTTCTGTTACTTCCTGTATATCATAGTTTGTCATATTATAGTGCGGCTTATTTTATCAAAGATCTTTTCATTATACCACTTGTTTGCATCCAATATTCTAATCAAGTCTTCATATCCTGATAGAAGAATATTACAAAGATAGGTAGGTACTTTAGTGACCTTGTGGTAAATACAGATGTGGGCAAAATGGCTCACGTTCTGTTTGTGCTAGAAGGGATAAAAAGATGATGTATGGATATTTAAACAAATTAACCCCTTACCATCGCATCCATCGCCATTAATGTCCGGTACAACGTTCAGACTGTAGCCAAAGGTTCTGTATGCATTGCTTTGAATCCTCTGCATTCCTGGTAGCTTCATCAAATCCTTCAGGTGCAAGTCTAAAGTATAACTCATGGAGGACTTCCTCAATTGATATCCTGAGATTATATACACTGCTCCATCACCAGAATCCTCGTAAGGAGCACTGATAAATATTTCTGTACAATAAAACAATGCATTATACATTTGGCCAGAAATTACGTTTCGGAAAGTAAAAGGAAAAGCATAGCGGAGCATGCTAAAAGAACATAGGTACCTACAACTTCTCAATCTGCTTATGCTTATAATACAAAGGGTGTAAAACTGTAAATAATATATATAGTTTGAAAGCGTTTCTAAAATAATAGCACTGTCACTTTACCTGGCAGATAGTCCCCATCGAGGTCATTTGTAGCCATCGCAGAGCCAAACCTTGCTCGCTTTTCGCCACTTACTATTTTGAGTACGCTATTTTGATAAATTGACTGAAATCAATATAATATGAAAATTATAAAACCTTTTAAAACTGGCATTGTTCAAACAAAAATAATTTGCTCCACACGCATGAGTTATTGATGAAAGTCACCAATCTTCTTTTTAAGGCTCCGTAGTCCGACTACGAACCTCAGTTTTTTTTGTATAATCTACCTCATAATTATTGGACCCATGATATGCTTAGAGGAAATCAGTTGCTCCAGCAAAATCTCGATTTCACTTGCTCACAAAAAGAATAGCTTGCTTTATGACCTTACCATTTCCATCCCCCTGAATATGTAGACCGCGCCGCATTCGCATTGTCCAGGCATGGAATGCGCAGGCGCACCAACGAGAAGGTCAGTGACCCCGTCTGCGTCCAGATCAGCTGATGCCATGGCCGCTCCAAACATGTCACCAGCATCATCTTCACTCGACACAGTGAATGCATGTTTATCGGCCTTAAGAACTAACTTCATTGTTCCATCTGTATCTTTTTTCAGGAAATTTACCTAAAAATAAAAAGGTTTTAAGGTTACCAACACTTTATTCCAATCCCGTGGTTATTATTGATTGCAATATCGTCGAAATATGGTCAATTCAGACCGTGAGTAAAAACCCGTCAGTAAGTTTAAAGTTACTTAGTTTTATTTTAACAAAAACTTTGGGAAATATGTAGATATAAGGATTAGAAGAGGCGACACGGAAAATTAGCTACATGCAACTAACTAGAAAGTAAATCTAGACACACGGCAGTGTGTCCGCCAAGTTCGAGCATGGTATAATAAGATACTCCGCCTGGTATTTCTTTCCGAGACTCGTGAACCACGTGACCAACACAAGAATACGTCATCATGCTTGTGGGTTACCAGAATTACCCACTCTTATGATGTTTTTTGTAAATCATATAAGATACTGTTATCTAATAAATAAAATTTAAGTGTTGCTGTAAAGTTAAAGTTAATACACACGTAAATCTAAATTATAAAATTATTAAGAAATATTTTAACCCATTGTTCTGAGATTGAATTTACCCCATAACGTATTTGATTGAAATAAAGTGGCAATACGAAGTGACGTTGACTTGTGTTTCTCTGGGAAGGAAAGACCATGTTTTATTAGACTATGAGTTCGAGCAAAGAACCGACACACCGGCCGTGGGTTATATTACACGAACCATTTCGGGCCAAGTTCGACCTACCTATAACTCAAAATCTATTTTATCTACGCATATGAAATTTCTAGTATCTGTCGAGATCTACTTACTTATCTAAAATACAAAATTTCATTAATGTACCTATTGTAGGTCTTGAGATATTGACGTCAGAAAATCGCTATTTTTACTATACACTCACTGACTGACTGACTCACTCACTCACTCACTCACTCATCAAAAACCTAGACCACTTCCAATGGTCGTATTGACTTGAAATTTGGCATGGAGGTAGGTCTTTAGGTCAAGGTAAAGGAAAAAATCTGAAAATGGCCAAGTGTGAGTCGGTTTTAAAAATAATGAAGGTGTAAATTCATACCCCTAAGGAACTAAAACAAAAAATTTATCTATATCTTCCAAAGTTCGTACCGACCTAAAATTCGTTACGAAGGTTTGTAATTTAGTCAAAGTAAAGTAAAAATTGCTGTAATTGCTATGCCGTGTGATGCCGGCTTAGAATAGCATCACCCCAATTCTACACGTGGGTGTCGTAAAAAGCGACTAAGGGATACTCATCCAGGGAATCCTCGCCAATCCGCCTGCCAAGCGTGGTGAGTATGGCAATACCCCCCGATAGGGGGAGGCCCATGTCCAGCAGTGGACTGTTGTAGCTGTTATGTTATGTTATGTTAAGTAAAAATTTTATATATTCGGCTACGTATACATTATACCGCCCTGACTTGGCAAGCTTATCAGTAAATAGAAAACGTGTAAAAAAATCTAAGATATTGAATGGGCAATGCGCTCTAGCGTGTCAGTAGTACAAGACAGCATACAAAATGACAAAATAAAAAAGTTTCCTTTGTCACGCAAACGAAGAAAAATTTAATAAAAAAAAAACTAGTCCATTTCTTTGTAAGAAGCATAGTCCATATAGTCCATACTCAAAAATCTGAAAATTAGTATAAATGAGACATTTCTTTAACTAACTTACTCATAAGAATAAAAGAAAATAAACCTTACAAAAATAAATGAAATCCCACCCAAAACATAAATGTGAAAGGCTGCCAAGTTCGATAATATTAGAATGCTTCGCCTATAAAAGAAGTGAGATCTAAATAAGTACCAAGTTCCATACACAGACCTCAGTTAAAAATAGTTACAGGAATGCACACTTGATTTTCCGCAGTTTGGAAAGTAGATTCTGAATAAATATCATATTAAATACCTAAAATTGTAATACTTACAAAAACGCAAACCTGTTTTTTCAGCAGTTTGCTTATAACATTTTTTATTTTATTTTTTCTGTACTTTGTAATGATATAACTTGGCAAGTTTTAATAGAAAATTATATACTTGACTCATTGCGTTTAGTAGGTTTATAACAAAGTGTGTGAAAACTTGCCAAGTTATATCATTAAAAAGTACAGAAAAAAAAATAATGTTATAAGCAAACTGCTGAAAAAACAGGTTTGCGTTTTTGTGAGTATTACAATTTTAGGTATTTAATATGATATTTATTCAGAATCTACTTTCCAAACTGCGGAAAATCAAGTGTGCATTCCTGTAACTATTTTTAACTGAGGTCTGTGTTTGGAACTTGGTACTTATTTAGATCTCACTTCTTTTATAGGCGAAGCATTCTAATATTATCGAACTTGGCAGCCTTTCACATTTATGTTTTGGGTGGGATATCTCTTACCTGCCAAACATCACTTTCGTCATTAATGCTAAATGCATAAAATATACTTTCATTATGATCGGAGAAAAATCTACCCGCCGCCATAGCATATCCTGAAACAGGTACACCACACCATGTAAATTTTACGTAATAATTTATGTCTTGCTCTTCAAGTGTGGTCATACTGAGATGAGACTCTAGAAACGCTAGTTTTAAGTAGGCAGTTTCGATTGAATACGAAAAAAAGGGCACATGTAGTTAATGAATTCTGCAGTCTCTTCCAAGGCGAAAAATCTGTTTTCAGATTTCTTACTTTAGTTAGTATATTATACTTTCAATTATCATCTTTGGCTACTTACCTACATTCGTTTTCCCAATATTCGAGTTTATTATCAAGTTCCCCCTAAATTGCGTAGATTCAGCGTACATAGACTTGAAGCCACTTTTTGCATTCGTATCCAGAGCTTTGCTATTCACGTACTGGATGTCACCGAATTCAAAAGGTTTCGCAATCAGAAGCATTTCATTTTCTTCGTCCATTAATGAACTCCATCCAATGCCACCATAAACCGATACTGGAAGGATATAAGATTGTTCGCAAAAAAAAATATAAACCTATAATGGGGCATTCTAGCTTTTCCGTGTAAGACACAAATGAATGTAGAATTAACATACCCTTAAAAGCTTTAGACATCCAGTAGCTTTGTACGTAAGAGGAAGTAAAAGTTGATGTTTTCGTAGAATTCCCCAAAAATTACACGAATGGAATTTGAAAAGCACGGCATACCATGGTTTGATTTCCGCTAGCATAAAAGTTTTTTGTTGTAGGTAGGTATGATGACGTGTACAAATAAAATAACATAATGAGAATCTGAATAATTACCATAGGTACGTTCGTCGTATCGTCCATTAGATTGTTCGAAGGAACCATTGAATCTTTCTGGTACATCATTATACACAAAACATGTACCATAGGATCCAGATACTGTTGAGTTGTCGGTTTTTGTTACTGAAGATGTCCATAACGGGGCACAAGTCTGAAAAATGAGCAGAAATTTTCATGCGGTTGATTACAGCGTAAAGCAATTTATATATTTTTTAATACCTACCTACATTCTTATGCACATTCGAGCTCATATCACATATTTATCGCTTAACCCGGCGTCGTCCAGGTGGCAAAATGTTACATTAAGATCCACGTTGGGTCAAAAAAACCCGTATTTATATCATGGTCTATTTTGGAAACGAGTTGAAAATATTCATAAGAACCTTTGGTTATGAATGCTATTATTCATATATTTTGCCTGAAAAATAAAACTATCATCGAAATACAAAAGTAACAGCTTTTATTATCTGTTTTTATAAATCACTCAAAAACTGTAACAAATAAAATAGCTAAACTCTTTTAGACCCTTTAAAGTATGAAAATATAGTTTTTTTAACAATTATTTTAGGTAATACGGCTAGGTTTTCTTAGATCTTAATGTAAATAGTACATTTTATAATGAGAGAATCTCTGTAACATTAATTATGTTTAGTCCTCAAATTTGCATATGTTGCGTACAACAGAATGATGTGTTGCGGGCAGATAAACTTTTGACATCCATGACAGGTATTGTTGGTCTTTCTGTCTTTTTATGCTGGACATTCTAGACACCTTTTGCGGACACCTGGAAGCTTGGGTGGCGATTCTTCGACTAAATAATTAAAAAAGTTGTCACGCTATAATGGCATAAAATGATGACATCGAAAGCCACGTTGGGTCAAATATACCTTTTTGAACTTTGCAGGCGTCTATCTCTCGTAAATGTCACACGACGATTGTGATGCACTGTCTAATGAATAAAACAAAGTCTTATCTCCAGCTACTAAAAAAACCAACATCCTGTGTACAACTTATCTTGAAAATACCGGCAAAATAAAAAATGACGGGTCAATTTGACCCAACGTGGATGGCGCCGGGTTAAGGGGTAGGTAGAGTGTTACCAACTTAAAAATACACACGGGCACTATCGCTGCGTTTGACAAGTATTTCAGAGCCGTTTCGGATTAATCATGTATCTGTCAAATTTTCCATGCAGTTGATGTTTTCATGTATGACGTAAATCATACGTAAATTACAGGTACTATAGTCTTCGACTCGCTTCAGTCTGGGTCATAAAACATGGTGTAATAAATACTAGGTTTATCGAATTAAATTCAAAACACATCTTATTTGTTAGTACTGTTGCTATGCCATTATTAATTGATTAATTATAAAGGCCTAAGGCCTAGTAGTATTCATAACACTATGTCATACATATGCCTATTACCTACCTACACAATACAAATTACTGCGACTGTGAATATTGTGTTTGTGCATTAACATGACAAAGGTGAGACCACAATAAACGTCAACGGGTTCCGGCTAGTTTGATACCTTGGCATGGCAGCATTTCAGATTTATTAATTATACCTATTTAGTATCTATTCTTTGACCTAAGCTTGCTCACAGTATGTTTCATCAACGACTTGACTCAATTAATTCACATTTATCTAGTGCCTTCTTCAACCTTCTATTCAGTGGGCAGTCAGCACCTTAATGTCAATGTCACCAAAGTAGACAAAATATGTGTCTAAGATAGTTTCTTTTATTCGCTTCATTTTGATAATATGCAATCTCAGGTCATGTTTTGTAACCAAAACGAATACTTACAACAAAATATTTTGAAGCCACCGAAATTGTAGCACCCAAACAAAAGTTTTGATCACTATCGGCTTCTGAAAACAGTGATGAGTGTTAAAAAAGTAGGTAGTGCCAAATCCAAGAAGGTAATGTAACAAATACACAATGTGGCAGGGCAGCTAATAGTCTCTGAGTAACAAAACTTGGACCTACTAATTTAACTTCGTAAGGGGTAAGTGTCGAAAATCAAAAGGACAGTAAAATCTGACACAAGAACATAATATTATGGTTCTGAGCCAATTTTAATCCAAGAAATGTGACGTTCGTGGCAACTATCTTCAGTTACCTTACCTCTGACGCTAGTCAATACTTACTTTGCGCCTCTGAGTTTTCTGTATGCGTAGCGTCAAAATCGTCGCTAGTAGGTACTGAGTGAGCCATCTGTAAAAGCGCCCCGCGCGTCGTCTCCCTAATTTGTGGCTATAGGGTTTTTTTTTGGGTAGGTAGGTACTTAAGAGCCAAGGCGAAAAATAAAAGAGGTAAGAACTTACTGTCATAATCAGGTGCCAATTTCTTCACATCAATATTGAGATCTGAACAGTTTTGACTTACAGGATTCTTATGTATAGGACAACTATACACTTTACCCACTTGATCCGCATGTGGAGAACCGACAACTGCAAATGATATAAAGTTATTTACTATCAAATAAACTAAATGTCATGACATGATAATAAAACCAAAATAATAATAATGGAATTTTCTACTAGTTTGTATTTTTAAGAGGAGAGGAGGAAGAGAACCTCATAAAAAATGGAGTGACCTAGGAAAATATCTAGATAAGTGGAAGTGGCGGCCGGTTGTAAAATTAAGCCAAATCTTTGCAACACGATTTTGTGTTCAACAAAACGTGTTGCGCCGACCCCAAGTAATTGGGATAAGGGCAAGAAGATGATGAAGTGGAAAAATAAAGGGCAGGTCTTTGTTCAGTGCAGTTGCAGCAGTGGGACACGAGGTGCTGATAATAACATATAAAATAAATAATGACAATAATTTGTAAGCTATTAAATTAAGTCTTCTGACACACTTACCCAATTGACGTTCATTCGTGCGGTATCCCATAAAAAATCCAAAATCTGAATGTTCCTTCCCCGATGTCAGCACAGCAAACGATGGTTCATGAAAAAATACTGAAGATGCGAAAGATGTGTGCAACAACAGCTGCGCAACGAAACATATGAGAGGTAAGCCTGAAAATTAAAAAAAAACTGTTTCAGAAAAATCGTAAAATTTCTGCTAAGTATAACTTTTGCCATAAGTACTGGCAACGCCTCTTACATCTCCTTTCATAGTTTGATATACGTACCTTTCATAGTCCCTATTTTTGGCATCAAATTGTTTAACTAAACCAATATAAAATTAAGAATTAACGAAACAAACGAAAAATTTGATTAGAAAACCATATTTTTCTGATTTCCAGAATTATAGAGTGTTGTTGGAAATTAAACTTAGCTCCGTTCTACAGGACAACATTAACAGGCAAATGATATTATAAAATTAACTACATTTGTAATAAATAGGATTCCGTGTACAAAAGGAAAATATACACAGACGATTCGCGGGTTCCGTCACGTTCAAAATTCTAAGAAATCTTTGCCTCGTTATATTACAGCCTTAATATCAGTGCTACAAGTGATTACCCCAAGCGCTTTCACGACACTTGCAAAATGAAATGGGGTGATGCTATCAGCTAACTCCAGCCTCACACGGCTCATTATTTGTCACATGCTATTTATTTTTATTCTGTTTTATTTAGGTACTAGGTCACACTTCTATTTTATATAATAATCATTGAGATACCTATATTGTAAGAGGGAATTCAATGAAACAGGAAAATGAATGTACATTTTATGTACCAAAAATAAAATTAGCCGCAAATAACAATGTACATAATGTCATCATTTCAACCACGGCTAGACAGGAAAATGTCGTTGATGTGGATTTTTAGGCGTAACTACCTGTTAGGCATTCCTACCGTAACTACCTACGTAGGAATTAAGGACTAGTACGTACAGACACAAGACTGTGGAATATTGACTACGACTCAGGCAAGACGTTTTAAAGTGATGATTTAAAATGTTAGGTAAGTAATAAAATATATAAAAATATACTTTCAATAAATTATTAACAATCCTACTAATATTTTATGTATTTTATCCACCGACTTTGATGTCTTCTTGTAAAATCAGTCTACATCAGTATAAATCAGACCGCAACAGTTGGACATTAGGCTATTCCCAAAGTATGCCACAAGGCACGATCTCCCTTTTTACCCGACTGCCTCAGAAGGAGGGTTATGTTTTTCGAGAGTATGTATGTATGTATGTAAGTAAGTATGTATGTATGTATGTGTGTATGTATGTATGTATGTGGACAAGAAAATTCTTTTGCACGGGCTACAGCCCAAATGGATAGTTGGATTTTGACATATGAGGTGTCGTTAGATTCGTCTTAGCAGCGCGAGTGACACTGGCTATATTAAAAAAATATAGATTCAAGATGGCGAATTTTTACAGCAAAATACTACTTCAAAATTACCGCAGTCGGGTTTTTGTTTTTTAACACATTACTTGTTCGACATCCAGCCGCTGCTACCAGCCGCTCACTTTAAGTCATCGGTCCATCTGGCAAAAATATGTTAAAATAACTTTATATTTTTTCAGCCACGCATTGGATATCGTTTGCCCTGTGGATTACTTTAGCAACAGCAGAAGATGATCACAAGACTTTTGCTGCGCGCACGCATCTCCTTCCATACCACGAATTATCAAGGGAAAAATTCCCTGTAGGAAAAGATGGCGCTCTGTTTGGATACAGCATTGCATACCAAAAAGATATAAATAGGTACGTAAACATCATTACATTACATAAGCCTATAGCACTGCAGGCTACTGCTGGACATAGGCCTCCCCTTAGCAATTTAAATATTTAAAAACTAGAATAACCAAATGAAATGTCATACACGTATGACCTGTGGTATGATTGTTCAATATGTTCGACTACATCTTTAATTAGGTCAACTGTTAGCCAAACGAAATAAAAAGATACCCATGTCACTTTGATACTAAACTTGAAGTTAATGTTATTTTAATAATCAATTGCAGCCGTGTGATGTCGGCTTAGAATAGCATCACCCCAATTCTACCCGTGGGTGTCGTAAAAAGCGACTAAGGGATATCCATCCAGGGAATGGGCAGCAGCGTTTCCTGTAGAAGCAACATCTTGCACTGCGCTCGCCCATCTGCCTACCAAGCGTGGTGACTATGGCAATACGTACCGGGACTAGCTTTAAATGGTAGTGCAGTGAAAAGGGTGTACCAGTTTAAGTACTTGGGCCATATCCTCACAGATGATCTCTGCGATGATCTCGACATTGAGCGGGAGCGCAGGGCCCTGTGCGTCAGAAGCAACATGCTTGCACGCAGATTCGCGAAATGCAATAAGCCCGTCAAGGTGACCTTGTTCAGAGCTTATTGCCAGAGCATGTATACCTGCCAACTATGGACTAGTTTCACCAGGAAATCATACAATACATTGCGGGTCCAATATAACGACGCTTTCCGCATCCTGGTGAAGCAGCCGAGGTACTGCAGTGCTTCTGGCATGTTCTCTGACGCACGGGTCCCTGATTTCTTTGCCGTGATGAGAATGCGCGTGGCCTCGTTCTGGAGTCGTGTGAGAACATCCAACAACACCATCTTAAAAGCTGTATGTGACACTTCTTACGACAGCCCTTTCTTTAGGTACTGGTGGTCTGTTCATCAGCTCGCGAACCGTAAATAACAAATGTTAAAATGTTAAATTATTCATTTATTGTATTATTATATTCCACTTTATTTTGTTTTATGTATATGTATTGTGTAATGTATGGGTTTTTAAATTGCCTGAATAAAGAAATGTTATTATTATTATTATTATATGTTATATATCTTTAGATATTCTCTCCTTTCAGAGGGTTTCTTCCCTATCTCACGGGCCTTAGCCAAGCGAGAAGGGGCTTACGAATCTGTAGTAACAGAAGTTGTTAAGAATTTCCTAACTGTTCGGCACGTATTCAAAATTACTGCTTTTTGTAACGTGTGGCAAACATGCGGGTGTATTTTTAAGGTTTTCAAGCTATCTTTAAGTGTTTTAGGGATCACTCCAGTAGAAGACAAAACTATCGGTACAATGTGAACAGTTTGTGCCTTCCACTGAGTTCTAACTTCTATTGCTAGATCGCGGTATTTTGTTAATTTTTCTGTAATGGTGGTTTGGATGTTATGGGAATTAGGGATGGCTATGTCTATCAGGTATGCAGTTTTGTTATCTTTGTCATAGAATGTAATATCAGGTCTATTATAGTGTACCGTTTTATCAGTTAGTATCGTTCTGTCCCAATAGAGTTTATGTTTATTGTTTTCCAGTACGGTTTCTGGTTTATATTTGTAGTAAGGTGTTTTCTTCTGTATAAATTTAGTTGAATGTGCGAGGTGCTGGTGAATTATAGAAGCGACTTGATCGTGGCGGTGTTTATAGTCCGTCTGCGCCAGATTTTTGCAGGCTCCTGTAATGTGCTGAATCGTTTCTGGTACACTGTTGCATTGCCGACAGAGATCATTAGGGCGGTCTAAGTCCTTTGTTATATGTTTCCTATAGTTTCTTGTGGCAACTACTTGATCCTGTATTGCAAGCATAAATCCTTCTGTTTCGGGAAACAGTTCACCGCGTTTGAGCCAATCGTTCGACGCTTCCTTGTCGACGTATGGTTGACTCAGTTCAGTTCGGTGTCTCCCGTGTAAGGACTTTTGGGCCCAGCTTGCAAGTTTTTGGTCATTAGTTGTGATTTGTTCGTTTTTCTGTCGGTCTCTATTATTAAGGTTAAGGGGGGTAAACTTATGGTCAATTTCGGTTACATACTTGTGCAGTGTCGAGTTTTCGGAGCGAGTGTGAAAAAAATGTCTTAGCGAAGTTATTTGTTTATTATGTAAGTTTTGTACGTCTATGATACCTCTGCCACCAATGAAACGGGGGAGTGTAAGGCGCTGATAACAAGATTTTGGGTGATGCTTCCTAGACTTGGTTAGGCTTGTGTTAATGGTACGCTGTAGAGTTTTCAGTTCAGTTTGCGACCAGTTAATTATTCCGAAAGAATAAGTCAATGTCGGTATAGCATAAGAGTTAATAGCTTTAGTAAGATTACGTAAATTTAAATGAGTTTTTAGTATTTGGTTCAGTCTGTGTCTAAATCTTTTGGTCAGCTCTAAAAAAAGCAGTGAAGATACCTACCTACCTATTCTTATTTTTATTTTATTTTCAGTTTAGTAGTTGGAGCTCCATTGCAAAATATAGATGGTCAAGTGTACACTTGTCCTGTAAGTGTGCCCTTAAATGAAACGAAGTGCGATCCAGTTCTCGTTGATAATACCGACTTCAATAAAAGTGAGTATACCTAAGTATTATTGTGTCGTTGTGATGCAGTGTAGCCCGCTATCGCTTCGCTCACAATACGGGGTGTTAGGGACGGTGTAACGAAAACTTTGCAGGCGTACTCAGACCATGAAACTGAACAACTTTTACTATGGAGCCAATGGTGGGAAACGAAAAATAATTTCCGACCACCCATACAAAGTCAGTCAGCTGATCGTGAATTTTGTATGGGAGGACGGAAATTTTTATAGCACCCTGTATGTATTGTGTCGTTGTGATGAACTGTTTGTGAAAAGTGTTTGGCCGCCATTTGGTAAAACAATATTTTATATATACCGGGAGTAACGGAAAGGGTATAACAAGTCGAAAGGAGGTCAAGGTACTCATGAAACTGAACAACTTTCCCCATGGAACATAGGTCGAAATATGAAAAAAAAATTTGGACCTCCCATACAAAATCGCCGATCAGCTAATTGATTTACTATGGGAGGTCCAAATTTTTTTTTCATGTTCGACCCATGTTCCATGGGGAAAGTTGTTCAGTTTCATGAGTACCTTGACCTCCTTTCGGCTTGTTATACCCTTTCCGTTACTCCCGGTATAAGTCTATGATATTCTTTACTTACTATATTATTATCACTTTCCGTCAAATAGGTTTAAAAAAGGATAGAAATTAGATGTCTATCTAAGTAATGTCATGTATCAAAATGTCAATAGGTCCTTTCTTAGTTCTAGTCAATTTAGTCACCAACGTTTTGCTCGTCGCCTTAATTTGACTGATAACGCACGTTTGCCTCAAATTATAAAACATGACATGACTTTAATATCATCTCTCCTTTTCTAAACCTATTTGTACGGAAATACGTATGAGAACTGTTTTACCGAATTGCAGCCATTATTTACCTACGATTGTTAAAATCGCCTTGATGTGTGATCGCCTGCAAAACTACCTACCGATTTAAGGGACCAACTTATACTGGTTTCAGTTTTAAAAATTAAGAAAACTAAGTATAAGGTGATCTCAAATGGCAAGAGGGATTTGCTGGCGTAAGTGTATACGGCAGTAACATATTTTTTTTTATTAAAAAACAGACCTCATGTGTTTTAAGCCTAATAAAATGAAATATTTTTTTAGAAAAAGATGTAGCTAAGAAATGGGATCACCATGCATGGTTCGGAGCAACAGTGAACACAGGGCGCGATTTTTTCATGGTAAGTTGGTGCCAATTTTACTTACCTATAGTCGATAGCCGTGTGGTGCCGGTAGAGTAGGTAGAGAAGAACCACCCCCTCTCTTCCCGTGGGGGTCGTAAGAGGCGACCGAGGGATAAACCCGACCCAAACAGCCAGGGCCAACCGTATGGTGGCTAACCGCCACAAAAGCATTCCCAAGGAGAGTTGACGTCTGGGGGGCGGCCGGTCGTAAAATTGAGCCAAATCCTTTGCAACACGATTTTGTGTTGCGCCGACCACAAGTAATTGGGATAAGGGCAGGAAGATGATGAAGTCGATTCGCGCAAACTTAAAGTGTTATTATAAGACACTTAGTTATACCTACAGAACTCGTTGTTTAAAGGAAAGCACCTACTTCTTTTACTAACACCCTGTATAAATAATATTTAAGAAACTGTTATAAATTTATTTCAGGCCTGCGCTCCGCGTATACTTTATGAAGAAATCGGTATGATATCATAATGTTTACATACTACACGGACCTTAATAATATGAACACACCACACTAAACTAAATTTACGAAGTAAATTTAATAATTCATGTCATGACAACAAATGTATTTTAAAATATGATAATATTGCAGATATGTTATTTTTTTGTACAATCCATTAATTTAAGGTGTAAAAAAAATACAGCAAATATTGAACGATGAAACTGAAGGAATATAGGTCGAATGGGAAAAAATATTTTGACCTCCCATACAAATTGACGCGCCCGACTGAATTTGTATGGGACATTTTTTTTCCTTCAAACGACCTATGTCCTTGGGGAAAGTTTTTCACCCCTTAAATATTTGCAGTAATTTTTTTACATGCTGTATTTTCAAAATATTACAGGTATGATTTACTCAAGGGGTCAGTGCTTCTATAAGGCTGAACACTTAAACTCGAAGGAAATAAAAGCTAAAAGTATGAACAATTTACTAAACAGCCAAGGGATAAAATATTACAAAGCGGCATATATGACATCAGCTACTACTAAAGCTGGTCCTGGTAAGTTACAATGTAATACCACAAATTAGGGAAACGGCGCGCGGCGCGCCTAACCAGATGGCTCACTCAGTACTAGCGACGATTTTGAAGCTAACTGACGAAAACTGGAAAAAACCAGTATCTCAGGGGAAGTCAAGGTAAGAAGGTGGTTGACACTAACGTCGTATATATTGGATTTAATGATGATGATGATGTGATTGACAGTAACAACCCTGGCTATGTAACAAATGCCAATCGCAAAAATCTGAAATAGGGCCGAGTGAACCTTCTAGTCCGAGCGACGACTGGTCTCATCCATATCTCACAAAAGAATAGAATAATTTAGCTATGTACGGGTAGAGGAGCTCGAGTACTTCGGATTGGTCGTGGTCTGCCGCGGCGCAGCTTGGCACGTTTGGCGGAGTAGCTAAAAGTTTGCCCTCTGAAAACAGTTAAAAATATCTCATCGAAGAATAGAATGAGACATGGCTGTAGCGATAGGAGCAGTTTAGTAAAGCTTATAAATCTTGGTCTGCCGGCTGCTATCTTGGCACGTTTGGCGGAGTAGCTAAAGTATGCCCTTAAAAAGTAAAAATATCTCATCGAAGAATAGAATGAAAATATATCGTACCGATAGCTTGCTTGAGTCTGCCTACATATATACGCCTGGCCACAGCCTGGCAGTTTTCCCAGTCCGACCACTTTTTTAGTAAAATTTTATCTCTTCGAATAAAAGAATAAAAATATGTCGTACCGATAGCTTGCTTAAGTCTGCCTAGAAAAATACTGGTCTGCCTGACCACAGCCTGGCAGTTTTCCAGATACGACCACTTTTACTTTTTTTTGAGAAATTTTTATTTCTTCGAATAACAGAATGAAACTAAGTTGTAATAATAGTTTATTTAAAGCTGAACACATATCCCTTGGTCTGCCTGAGCTCAGTCCGGTAGTTTCTCCGATGCGATCACTTTTCACTCTCAGTAAATTTCAATTTTAAAGGACCCTGACTTTGTTTATTAGGGAGTGGGCCCCGTCAATAAAATGAAAATTTGTCGGTGTATAGAAGTGAGATTTACAGAGCTGTAATCTCTTAATGTCTAGATGAAGAATAAGTATGTTAATTTCAAGAATCTACAACTTCAACATTCGTAGTAATTATTTCAAAAATACAATACTTGGGAAAACATTTTCTTCATCTGGACATTGAGAGATTACAGCTCTGTAAATCTCACTTCTATACACTGACAAATTTTCATTTTATTGGCGAGGCCCACTCCCTAATAAACAAAGTCAGGGTCCTTTAAAATTGAAATTTACTGAGAGTGAAAAGTGATCGCATCGAAGAAACTACCGGACTGAGCTCAAGCAGACCAAGGGATATGTGTTCAGCTTTAAATAAACTATTATTACAACTTAGTTTCATTCTGTTATTCGAAGAAATAAAAATTTCTCAAAAAAAAGTAAAAGTGGTCGTATCTGGAAAACTGCCAGGCTGTGGTCAGGCAGACCAGTATTTTCTAGGCAGACTTAAGCAAGCTATCGGTACGACATATTTTATTCTTTTATTCGAAGAGATAAAATTTTACTAAAAAGTAAAAGTGGTCGGACCGGGAAAACTGCCAGGCTGTGGCCAGGCAGACCAGTATATATGTAGGCAGACTCAAGCAAGCTATCGGTACGATATATTTTCATTCTATTCTTCGATGAGATATTTTTTACTTTTTTAAGAGGGCATACTTTTAGCTACTCCGCCAAACGTGCCAAGATAGCAGCCGGCAGACCAAGATTTATAAGCTTTACTAAACTGCTCCTATCGCTACAGCCATGTCTCATTCTATTCTTCGATGAGACATTTTTAACTTTTTTCAGAGGGCAAACTTTTAGCTACTCCGCCAAACGTGCCAAGCTGCGCCGCGGCAGACCACGACCAATCCGAAGTACTCGAGCTCCTCTACCCGTACATATCTAAATTATTCTATTCTTTTGTGAGATATGGATGAGACCAGTCGTCGCTCGGACTATTCTGTAAACTCTCTATTTTGTGGTAATACCTTTCAACGAGCAAGTATATATAATAAGCAAGACAATGTACAAAATAAAGAAGTCTTAGTAGCAGAAGTGAGTGGCGCAGCTGGGAAGGATGCTTCGTAACTGCGCCCTCTAAATCTTTGAATAACTCGATAAATACTAAACATAAACATACTTAAATATTATTAAGTTGTATGTACGTGAATTGTGTTCGAAATAAGTACAACACATGATAAAAGAAACACCATGATAAAACGGGGTAGCGTAACTGCATAGTATCACAGAAGAATCACACAACCCTATTAAGGATTTTCGCGATTGTCACTTGTTACAAAGCTAGGGTTCCTACTGTCAAATATCTCAAAGTATAAGAATATCATAACAACAAAATCTGATACTAGAACGTCATATGATTCCAAGCCAATTTTAATCCAAGAAATATGACGTTCGTGGAAACCATCTTCTTAGTTACCTTGAGTTCCTCTGAGATTCTACTTAATTCCAGTTAAAGTCAGTAAGCGTCAAAATCATCGTTATAGTACTGAGTAAGCTCTTGTTAGGTTGGGTGGAAGTTAGGACACAACCAAATCGGAGTCATTTTGAATAGGCTGGATGAAAATAATTTTCTGTTTTCAGAAAAATTTACTAGTAATACATTTGGTTTATCAAGTCATGTGGAAAAGGATAACACAATCTTCGTCGGTGGTCCTGCTATGTCTATTGGTAAGATTATTTTATTTCCTTACTTAATAGACTACTATAGTACCTAGTCCACTGCCTCCCCCAGAGTACACCTTATGACGCATCTCCTGTTGTCACCATCTAGTCTCTACCAGACGCCTTTTGTAAATCGGTCCGTCCGGCTAGATGGTGTCCAACGCTACGCTTGCCAATAAGACATTATAACGGGTTTTAACTCACGGTAGGGATATATCGAGCACCCAATATTTCGGCGATGTTGCAATCGCCATGATCACGGGTAAACTGGAGCGGCTGCGGGTGACAGCTAAGGGCAAACATATCTGTCTACCCTCATTCTTCTGCGTTTTTTCGGAACACTTTGGTCACTATCGGTACTCACTCGAAAGTCATCTCGACAACACACACTATCGCATGATTTTATTGCAGGTTTAGACACAAACTTATTTTTACACAAGTTTACCACTGGATTCCATGTACTTGACAATTTGAAGCCATCTTCTCTATTGAAATTTTTGTACTTGGTGATTTCAATAGCCTCGCTTACCAGTCTTGGTATGTAGTGGCGTTCGGTCGAAAGTACTTTTGGATTATGTAATTCGATCCAGTGGTTTGGAAAAACTTATAAACCAGTGGACTACAACCCTACAGCTCGTGTGACTCGAAAGACCATTGATTTAGTCAAGGAATGCTCAGAATCTATTCCTAAAGAGGTTTGTGACTATCTTCTGAGACCACGGACGCCACAACCACCTAAGATTTATGGCTTGCCTAAAGTACACAAGGCGAATATCCCACTACGGCCGATAGTTAGTCAGATTGACTCGCCTACCTACTACCTGGCAAAACATGTGGCTAGTGTATTGCAGCCTTTAACCGGGAAGATCTCATCTTTCGTCAAAGACTCGCGCCATTTTGTCGGCCTACTAAGAGAGACGAAGCTAGGTGCACAGGACCTTATGGTAAGCTTTGATGTGGAGTCTTTATTTACCAACGTGCCGGTGGTCGAATGCCTGAAAGTGGTAAAGCAAGTGTTAGATGATAACATCCCGAAGGTATATGCCAAACTTCTAGAACATTGCTTGACTTCTAGCTATTTCGTCTACCAAGGTCAGTTTTTTCTACAAATAGATGGTGTAGCAATGGGCAGCCCAGTAGCCCCAGTAGTTGCCAACCTATGGATGGAGCACTTCGAGTTTCTGGCCATTAACACTGCAGCATTGCCAATCAAGTTGTGGAAAAGATATGTTGACGACGTGTTCTGTGTACTGGAGGGAGACGACCAGTCAGTGCAGCAATGTCTACTACATCTTAACTCGATCCACAGCAAAATACGTTTCACGGCAGAAATAGAGAAGGATAGGTCTCTGGCATTCCTGGATGTGAAGTTGACGGTCAGAAGCGACGGCACTCTCAGTCACACGGTCTACAGAAAACCGACACATACTGACCGATACCTACACGCAACATCGCATCACCACCCGCGACAACTTAACTCAGTGGTTACCTCCTTAACAAATCGCGCCTATGACCTTTGCGATAACGAACACCTTCATGAGGAACTGCAACATGTTCAAGACGTACTACTGAGCAATGGCTACCATAACAAAATTCAGCCTCAGAAACACAAGACTAGGACACCAATTCCCAAGGTTGAGCGTCGTGCTGCATTTCTTCCGTATATGAAGGGAGTAACAGACAGGATCGGACGGATACTGGATAAGTATTCGATAAAAACTGTGTTCACTCCTTTCAAGAAGATGTCGCAGTTTCTACGGTCACCAAAGGATCCATTTCCATTAGAATGTCCAGGGGTGTATAAAATAGACTGTAGTTGTGGTAGTTGTTACATTGGTCAAACTAAGCGGACCATCTCCACCCGTGTCAAAGAGCACATAAAGGCAGTGAAAAACAATGAAGCACATAAGTCTGCCATTGCGGAACACCTGCTTGAGTCTGGTCCAAACCACTGGATCGAATTACATAATCCAAAAGTACTTTCGACCGAACGCCACTACATACCAAGACTGGTAAGCGAGGCTATTGAAATCACCAAGTACAAAAATTTCAATAGAGAAGCTGGCTTCAAATTGTCAAGTACATGGAATCCAGTGGTAAACTTGTGTAAAAATAAGTTTGTGTCTAAACCTGCAATAAAATCATGCGATACCGTTAGTGTGTGTTGTCGAGATGACTTTCGAGTGAGTACCGATAGTGACCAAAGTGTTCCGAAAAAACGCAGAAGAATGAGGGTAGACAGATATGTTTGCCCTTAGCCGTCACCCGCAGCCGCTCCAGTTTACCCATGGTTTACCCGTGATCATGGCGATTGCAACATCGCCGAAATATTGGGTGCTCGATATATCCCTACCGTGAGTTAAAACCCGTTATAATGTCTTACAGTTTTAGTGATAATAACCACGGAACCTTAAAATCAACATGTCTGGCCTCTACTCGAGGACCCGGAGAGACCTAAGTCCAGCAGTGGACTATGATATAAACTGATGTGATGAGTGTGGTAGAACACTCACACCCGGAGAAGTAAAACCCTCAGTTAGATCAATGATACATATCCATCAAAATACAGAGGATTTTCCACGGTCACCCTAAAACCACGCTGATTTTCATATGGTTTGCCGTAAACTAATAATTTCAATTATTTTTTACAGGACGGACAATTGTATACACAGGGGAAACTTACAAAGGCACTCCAAGTTACCATGACAGTCCTAAATATGTTCCAGTTGATAACAAAGCTCTAAACGAAACTGATAAAAAAGTATCATTTAACTTTGGTAAGTTCCGTTGCATAGGTGATAAAACAAAAGTCCAACGTACCTTTTTAAGCGTAGTAATAAAGGTAATTACTTAATATACAGATCAAGATATGGGATGATGAGTTTCGGGAATATATATTATATGCATATACATATAATATGTTCATAGATTTTCCGCGACAGTTGTCATATTTATTTTATACATTTACAAATCAAAAAAGTCCGCGTCTGATACTTATCTACTACTTGAACTTTCTGTTTCGTTTAAGGATACAGTATAACGTCGGGGAACTTTTCTGGCGAACATCATCAAATCGCTATCAGCACTCCATATGGAACTATAGGTTATGGAAGGGTAAGAGCTTGAACTTAAGTTTTGATCGTATCTAAGTAGTATCTGCCCTTTTCTGTCTGTGGGTATTGTAAAAGACGTCTAAGCGGGGGTAGCAGTGTCATAGTTGTGCTACGCTCGGAAAATCCCCTGCCAACAGCGATTGGCAAGTCCCTCTCAGGTTCAAAAACAAGGTTATAGTCGAAAAAAACACTCGCTGCAGTCAAGACACATAGGGAATTTAACAATAAGAGTTATCTAACTTTACCTATTCTTTAATACTTCACAGATATACTTTTACCGTCCTAAAGACGGTGAATATGAAGCTGAATCTGATATGTTTGTGAATGGATACGATTGGACCCATGTCGGGTCTCTATTTGGGGCGTGTCTGGCGTCTCTACGCCAGGGCAACGGGCGCTCCGCCCTTCTAGTCGGAGCCCCGGCCTACGCCCTCACAGTCGGCACATCTCCAGATTTCACCCCGTTACAGACAGCCTTCGACGTTGGAGCTGTGTTTGTATTCAAGTTTGAATATGAAAATTTTGATCCAAAAGTAAGTTTACCCTTCAGTACTATGGCTATAAGATTAATTTGTGGGATAAATGAATTATCTCAATTGAGTGTGTTAGATACGCTCTTGATCAGATTTTTATGAAATATTTCAAACAAATACGTAATAATAATAAATACAAAGTAAAAGATGATTATTTTGTTAATTTTATATTATGTTACAGACCATATTGATCAAAAAGCTGCTAGGAAGTAGAGATAAACTTGGAGGACGATTTGGCGCTTCGATAATAACTGTTGGAGACTTTGACAAGGATGACATTGACGGTAAGAATCTTTTATCCTAGAAGTATTATAATATAATTGGTAGGTATATATATGTCGTAGTATGATGGCAGAATTAGGTTTTTGGCCAAAATGCTAGGTTATTTTTTGCCAAAAGCCGGCATATAGCAGAATCGTGGACTTCCTTCGGCCATCGTCTTAAGGTGGATCGTTACGTCATACAAGCGAAAAACTGCACTCGAGCCGTGTTATACATGAGCTGCAGAGCAAATTTTTGAAAAAACTGAATGTGAAACGATAAAGACGCACGTAAATTTGTCGCAAAACTACTTATGGTTAAAAGATAATAAGTATTTTCTGCACAATAAAATTAAACGTGTTTATTGCAGCAGTAGCTCCATCTAATTTTGTAAAGTGGCGAATCGGTTTTTACGAGGAAATCTGATGGTTTAAAAATTCTTTTTAGGGTTTTGCGAAAATGTTATATACCCACGGGACTCCTTATCAAGTTGTTTAATCAGACTTGTCTCCTTTACAGACATAACTCCATTGAACTTTTGTATGGAAACGTAACGCCTTAACGACGTGTACGATTCTGATGTCATCCCTGCTCAGTGGTTTTGGCAATAAGCTTTTTATATTACCTAGAATTGAATACCATTATTTGTTGCAGAAATTGCAATTGCCGCCCCTTATGAGGACGATGGTAGAGGCGCTGTCTACATGTACTCTGGGAAAGATATGCTTCATGGAGACATTGATTCAGAAGTGCCCTGGTTGCAGAAGTTAGAGCCTAAAGAGCAGCCAACCATGAATAATCCATCGCTTTTTGGACTCGCCCTCACCGCTCCAGCAGATGCATACGAAAACGGATGCAATGGTATGTAAAAAATTGAGAACTACTGTATGAAATTGCCAAAATAAGCAATCTGAAGTGCCATTCAGCTCGTGAAACAGACTTAACAGACGATCGATGGGGTTGGAAGGTTCTCGAGAAGGTTTGAAACAGGAATAGTGGTATAGCCTCTTCCTAGGGGAACTGGAAACCTTATAAAGGATGTATGCAGCCGTTAGATGCGGTCATGGTCAGCCCAAAATTGTGATCTCTGAAGCGCCTGGAAGAGTGAACGTCTCATGGCTATTGATGATGTTGATAATAGTGTTGACGACGTAAACGACTTTAAGCTAAATACAACCCAAGTAACTGTACAAGGTTATTGGTCTACCTTGTAAGAAATCTTCTGATTAACTAATACTTATTATCAGAAATCTTCTGATTAACTAATACTTATTATTTTTACTTCAGAGCTAGCTATCGGAGCTCCAGGCGTTAGTGTTGTCACTCTTCTGCACTGTCTGGCTTCTGTAGAAGTTAGCTTTCAAGAGCCGAAGATTCCAGATCTTACGGTAAATATACACGAAGCATATAAAAATACTTAAAGGCCTATTTAAATTACGACAGTATCCGCTGGGTGCATGGGTACGCGGTAGACAACCGCTTACCAATTTGTACCAATCAGGATACCGCGATACCGCTGCTGTGATTTGAAGAATCTTTTAGTAAGGTTTTAAAATGAAAAGTAATGTTCAAATATTTCTGTCTATGTTGTGAAAGCTTTGCTAACGCGATGATGGTGGCTTACAAAGTAAGTAGGTATTGTGGGCTAAAGTTGTAATACTTTCATTTTGGTAATTTCAGAAACAAGCTGACACTTTAAATACGAAAGACAATTCATTCGATTTACAACAATGTTTAGAAGTGAGAGAATTTATAAAACCTGCCCCATCTAAGGTACAATCAGGTGAGTGTATCAAGTCCAATCTAACACACACACACACACACACACACACACACACATACGCACATACGCCATGTCGCTACAATGACATAATGATACCAGATTATTATTTAAAAAAAAAACATTATTTTTATTTATTTTTTACAGATGTGAAATTTTCCGTAAATGTTATCCACCCAAGTGTGCGAATAGATGGCGTTAACTTTCATACAGTAAAGCTGAATAGGCATGGGTTGATTTGTAAACAATTTAAGGTTATACTGCCTAAGGTAAGAATATTTTTGGAAACAAGCTTATTTTATTTATTTAATCCTACGTTTTTGTGAGTGAGGTTATGTGGTACCACTTGACCTTCTGTTTTAAGAACTATTACTACTTACTTTGATCTATTAGTACTCCTGGAACACCCTATAGGCATAGTATGTTGATTATTTATTTTCTGTAATGAAGGGGCACAAGTGGTTTATCGTAGAGATACTCAGATTCATAGTCCAAACGGACTAGACATATTATATTTTTTCTTTTTCGCAGACGGGTGATTACGACCGGGAAATAAAGTTTAACGTGTCTGTAGAACTAATTCAAAATCCACTCACAAGTAGACGATTTGACCCAAACTTGGTGCTCATAAACAAAGGGACTGCTCACTCGGCCATTTTCCCGCTAAAATACCGGCTGCCTGGTTCCAAATTGGCCCTGAAAGTAAATACATCTTTAGTGTAAGTGCCATTTCAACTGCTAAATTGTTTGAAGTTTCACTGAAATTAATTTCGAGGCAAGTGAAGAATTAGAAATAAAATGCCTTGGACTTAGAATTAGAAATAATAAAACTTTCAGTCAGGCTACAGCCACGTAGGATGGCTGGAAATAGCTGCATTAAAAGATATCATGCTCAGCGTTGAAGATGTCGTTGTTCAGCAGTGGACGAAAAATTTATAAGCTGAATATGATTATTATGATGCGAATATGTGTTTGTAAACAGATCTGGATATCTGATCGGGTCGACAGAAAGCGAGAGTCTAACCATCACAGTATCAAACAAAGGCAACGTGGCACATGGTGTTTGCGTGCGTACGCGCCTCCAGGGTGTCACCATCACTGATCTGCCAAAAGGGAAGAACTGCTCTTTCGCCAATGACGAGCTGAAATGCTCCGTCAAAACATTGGAATATGGAAGAGATTGGGTAATTATTTTATTTTAGGTATATTACTAGGGGAAAGTTATTTAGTTTCATGGGCCATTTCACCCCTGGACGGGATCCTGACGAAACCAGTAGATAACATTGTACCTCTAGGTATGTTATTTTCCGAACATGAGAGATAAAAGAATATCATTTCGGTGGCAAAAATAAAGAATCGGAAACAAAAACAGCAGTTAAAATATAATAGTTGCATCAAAATAAATAAGAAATATGTAAGTGTTATGGCCTGTTCAAATCTCAGTGGTAACCGCTGAGTATGTATGTGGGTAGCGTTACTAAATCGACAATTTGTTCCAACCAAGATACCACTATCGAATGTCGCTATCCCAGCTACCGCTACCGCTATATTTAACCCAGCGAATACCGCTCAGATTTTAATATGGCCCTAATAGGTGCAATCAATCAAAAATAAGTGTTAAAATAAATTCATATGTACCTACCCACCTACTTTCTCTGAATTCTAAAATGTTTTGTTTTGATGGTTTTTAAAGGCTTTTGGGCAAAGATGCGAATTTTAGGATGAAGTTTATTAAACTTGTTTTCAAATCTCTGAAAGTACTAAACAGCTTTTGATTGTTATTTATTGGTTTAGGAATTGTCTGATGTAGTAGACGCAACTATAAATTTTATCAAAATCGGCGCAATAATTTTTACCCAACTGACTCCGAAGGAAAATATAGAAAAACTAGAAAAAATAGCGTAGATATTATGTAGAGGTATATCTTTACTGTCATTTAATGTATTATTTTTTGCTCAATTAAAACTTGTTTTCATAAGGTAGTTGAACTGACGTTGTCTACTAAGCCACTAACGAGTTTGCTGGAAGAAATAAGGATCGACTCCGAGTTACTGAAGAGTAACTGCGAAATGCCAACTGATGAAAATGATCACAAAGTCATTACGCTTACACGGGATAGCAACATCAGAATCAGAACGTATGTATCTATAACATATTATATTATAGGTATATAAGGTATACCGGGAGTAACAGAAATATAACAAGCCGAAAGGAGGTCAAGGTACTCATGAAACTGAACAACTTTCCCCATGGAACATGGGTCGAAATGTGAAAAAAAATTTAGACCTCCCATACAAAATAAGCTGATTGATTTATTTTGGGCGGTCCAATTTTTTTTTTCATATTTTAACCCATGTTCCATGGGGAAAGTTGTTCGGTTTCATGAGTACCTTGACCCCTTGAAGGCTTTGCACCCAGCTTCCAGACACCCGGTATAAGGTATATAGTGAGTAGGTATCTAGCTATCGCAAGATTTTCTAATAATCAGGTCAACATGTTATACGATACAGTATTATATTTTCTATATTTCTCCACTAACTGAACTTTTTTTACTAATTTTATTGCAACATGTCTAAAGGTCAGCGCACATTAGGTTCGCGGGCTCTACGCGTGGTGTGGGTAAAGTATGGCCAACGAAGCGAGATAATTAATGTAAACAACTTTTGTATGACACGGTGACAGATATTACAATCTGTCCTAATATGTCATATGGTATAATGTCAGCTGTCTCTTTCAGATTTGTTTACACTTTTTATCTCGTCTGGTTGGCCTTACTTTAGCATAGTCGACTATATTCTGATACGGGTACAACACACGTAGAGCCCCTCCATGGCTAAATTCGCCCTAAGACTGCCCTAGTACTATTATATATTTGTGCTTAAACCACAGAATATATAATAGTACTAGGGTACAGAAAATTCACTCCTTAACAAAAGCCGTGACTAGGTATAAAAAGATACCTACTCTCGGCTTAGCCGACCGCCCGCAAGCAAAATTGAAACTTATTACTGCGCGCGAACGGCTCAATCTCCACTGGACGCCGCCGGACAATGACCCGGCCGCGCGCGCTCTCAAAGGGTTGTCACTATAATCGAGTAGGTATTTAATTTATCAGTTCAGTAGGTACATAGGTATTCTAGGTAACTACAAGACAAGTATTGCAAGTTTTAAATCGAATTTAAATTAAGCTAGCGTAACATTATACAATAGTAAGTACCTACCTACCTACCTACTAATCTTATGAGATGATAGAAAGTGAAGCTTACGCAAAATTGATACCTACCTACTGACTTACCTATCTATTATCACGATATAAATTTGTTCACAGTCTGGTTAGGATTCGAACGACCTGAAGCAAAAGTCGGTCCCAGTTGTTGTAGGTACCTGTACTCTGACCAATGTTAGAAATAAACAAGTATTTGAAAATTATCAAAATACAATTTTAGAAGGAACTTATTTTTACATCTCCTTCGGAATAATGAAAAAACTTATTTCCGGGTTCTTTTTTATATTGTTCTTACATATATCTACACTGCAGTATTTGCGAGGTCCATGGCTAGCCATTTTTTAGTTTTTAATCCACTTTCGAAACACAAAATAACACTTCTGAAGAAATAACCCGAATACGTACAAACGTGCGGTGAATCTCGCGCGCGACAACCGACCGAGATTCGCTCCTTCAGGGAGCAGCCGGGCGGGTAATACCTAAACCGCGGAGTGAAACCCCCCTGCTTAAACTAAGGTTTTCTTCACAGATATTCAAAGCCGGACTCGAACGTAAATGCGACTGAAGAAGAGCTTGAAAAAGGAAAAACTATCGATCACGTCTACAAGGTAAATCCAACAATAAATTATGAGTATTTACAGTGTTATTTCTTAGTCAGTAAGCAAACCTATGCTTACCAATACAAAGAACACTTAGTATTGATCTAAGAAATAAGTAGGTAGATTTTTGAAGCAGCAGTACGATTTTGCCATGACGATTCCTGCCGAAATTCCAAGTGTATGAGCGAAGTTTACCTAATACACAAAGCAGGCGCCGCGTAATTACCTATTACTTGTATTAACCAAAATGAAATACAATTTCAGAGGAAAAATATCATATGTCATACTTGAACCAAACATCTAATTAAAAAATTGTGATTCAAGGAAAATAGCACTATTAACACTTTTGTACTACCTAAGCCCTTCCGAGGTCTTGTCGTAAATGGTCTAAGCCTCGACCTTGGGTTGGATTATTGCCTATTTGGTTAGGAAATTGCAGGCTGAATCACCTGATAATCCGAGGGTCGATTCGATCCTGTGCCTCGAAGGGCACATCTTAGAGGCTATGTTTTGATTGACGATTGCGCGAGCAGGTAGTAAGTGGTCTTAAGACAACCGTAAGCCTTTCAAGATTGACGACTTAACGTGCCCTTTGACGATTTAACGTGCTGACATTTTCAGTGCAGCCTGTAGTACATTAACCAAATTGGGAACACTTCCTGACACTTTCTTTTTTTTTTTTCTTGCTATTTTCTGAAAGTTGTGAAAGAAAGGTTAAGCTTATTAATTTCATGGGCAGACCTACGAGAGCTTCTCTCAATTGAATTATTACTGTATACGTTAGTAGACAAAAAAATCTCTTTTATTTTATTTTTAAGATAACTAACGACGGCGTCACAACCTGGAAGAATGTGCTGTGTTACATTTCTCTGCCGTCCCAAGTTAAAATAGACAAGGTTGGTAAATCTATCATATTTTCTTCGAGGGGTTTTCAGATAGTAACGTAAATATTTTTTAACCCGTGGTAAACTAAATGTCACTGATAATGACAATTTTGTACCGCTACGCTTGTACCAAACGGATCACCGCTCAGGTTCGTATAGGGCCTTAAAGCTAAAACATAGATAATATAGAGTGTTTAAATTGGAACGGGTATCCCACTAGAAATGAAGAAAAAGTTGGAAATGGTAATTATTTGCATTCTTGTGATAAATTAAGTGTTACTAAATTACTCAGATTTCTATCAGTAAAAGTAATTGTGTAACTACACAATTATGGAAGCAAGTCAACCTAAGTATAAATGAAATACAGTCCAGCAAAAAAGAGTAGACAAAAAATGAGAACGCCACTTTGTATGAAATTACAAAATTAAATGGCAACATTGACTATGAATGGCAACAATTTAGTATGAAAAATTTTTAGTTCCATTTTATTTAATTTCTACTCTTTTTTGCTGGACTGTACATTATTGCCATTTATTTACATATAATATGTTGTAATGTAATCTGCTTATATTATGTTTTAGATACAAAATGAGGACGTCCGATGTAAACCAATAAACGCTACGTATACAGAATGTATTATTACGGAATTACGTAAGAATATGCCGGTAAACATAAACATACACATGAAAATTCAGCCTGGCTCCGATTTAGCAAGTAAGTAGGGTATATAAAGGCAATGGGGTATACAGGGTGTTAGGGACGGTGTACCGAAAACTTTGCAGGCATGATCAGACCATCAAACTGAACAACTTTTACTATGGAGTCAATGGTGGGAAACGAAAAAAAAATTCCGACCTTCCATACAAAATTCACGATCAGCTGACTGAGTTTGTATGGGAGGTCGGAATTTATTTTTCGTTTCCCACCATTGGCTTCATAGTAAAAGTTGTTCAGTTTCTATGGTCTGAGCACGCCTGCAAAGTTTTCGTTACACCGTCCCTAACACTCCGTATAAAGGCAACGCAATACCTATCACAAAATTTTCTTCTCTAAATAGATAATGGGGTAACTTCATTTTTCGTTTGTTATATATAAGTTTATATCTAAGGTTTTTATTTATGTACTAGCTGCCCGTCAGCGGTTTCACCCGCTGCAACCTATAATTCCGCGGGAAAAAAGCATTATTCGCCAAGACATGTCGCTGTTAGTTTTCGGCGAAAACGTTTAAAACGCGAATCAGCTCAGTCACCCCACCTATTTCAAACATATTGGAAAATGCGTGATCCCGTGGGAATGAGACATTTTTCCGTGGTAAAAAGTATCCTATGTGTTATTCCAGATGCCCTTTTATATTTCTGCAAAGTTTCTTGTCAATCTAATCAGCCGTTTTTGCGTGATGTCGTAACAAACACACACACAAACATCCGCCTTTATAATATTATTAGTAGGATTACCTTATTTCAGGGAAGATTGGGGTAGCTATAGCAACAGTGTATTAATTTTTCGTTTGTTATAAGTTTATATCTAAGGTTTATATTTACGTATTACCCTATTTCAGGGAAGATTAAGGTAGCTATAGCAACAGTGTATTCAGAACTGAATTTAGTACTACTAAATACAACTAGAACAGAAAGGTAATTGCACTTTTATTAATAAGTAACTATGACTTTATGACTACGACCGGATAAAACTAACTATTCGACTATGTGTTACTTTATTATTACTACCTACTACCTACCTATTAGTACGGGTCCTTAGCTGGAAGTATGGTCCCATCTGGCAGAAATCATGAAACTTGGCATGTGTGTAGCTTACATGTGTAAGCTTCAGGAAAAGAAGGGAAGCAAGTTGGACCCCCCCTGCTTCCCCCCTTTACCCCTCCTTTTATGTCCCAAATTTCAGTTATCTTTATTTTTCTCGGAAACGATTAAAGATAAGAGAAATTTGTCACGGTACGAAATATTCCTTATAAAATTGTCTACATAAATTGTTCTTGAGTAGATGTTGATAGGACTTATACTTTTCGAGTTATGCTTCTGGGAAACCCATCATTTTTTTGAAGGTGACTTCCAGCTCTGAATTAGCCATAACTACCATGTGATAGAATATTTTTTCAAACTTGCTATTGGCTGTTGTTAGTTAAGTAGTCTTCAAAGGAAACCCGCAGAGACAACACTTCAATCACGCCTGTGGGAATGGGGGGAGGGGGGCAAAGTTTATTTTTTCCGAGCTGAACTTGAAGACTTCTGACTCCTTAAGTAAATGTGACACGAGAAATTGAGTATCATTTTCGAATAAATCAAAGACGGAGTATTCATTTCTGGAACGCTCTTTGGTACATTTCATACAAAAATATAAAAATATTAAGTGAAATAAGAAAAAAATATGTTTCGTTCTCATTCAAACGCTGTTTTCTTCATGACCTTGAGACATATTTACTAGATAATAACACATACTCAAAGACATACTCACCCGAATTATAAAGCCATATTTTATTTTCGAAAGTATTAGAAAATACCTAGCCTACAGAAGCCTAAATATTTTTACAAAGTTATGTTTGTAGTTGGAAAAATTTCAAATTCATAGATTTTGTATGCAAAAATAAGATTACCAACCGCAAAGGTATATTTCTCAATTGTCGCTAAACCATTCCAGATAGGGAAATGACCTCATAGGAAATGTTGTTTATACTGAAGGGTAGTTTTTGTTGGAATAAAAAAATTGAGGATCTGGAGTACTTGATGTTTAAGAAGACATTACAGTATCTCGAACATGGACGTATAAAAGAGCGGACAGAATGCCAGTTATGTCAAAACTGAATAACCGTAATGGCGGCGGATAAACTTGTGTGAGTGAATCAGGGTTGCCATAATAGGATTTTTTTACCAATATAACACAGATATTAATACGATAATATTGAATAATTCACTTGTCCCCATACACACATGTCCACATACATACATACATACATATTCACGCACATATACACATTCTTGAAATGAAGGAATGGTAAAAGTACCTTTCTTGTTACTGCATATACAATACAACGAAATCCTTTCTTTGTAGTATACATATCCTTGTTATCAAAATGTGTACCTACTGCAAATGACACTAAATTTGTGAGGAACCCATTCTTTGTTGCCATTGCAGTTCCTTATAATTTCAATCCAGTCATTTTTCCAGACTTCATTTGTTTGAGCAAATCTAATCAAAATAATTAGGATAATATTACGGAATGATTAATATAAATGAATATGAATTCATAAAACTACCCATCATCATCATCCTAAGCTCAAACAAACCCACACACCCAATAATTACCCATACTTTGGGGAAATTTCTAACGTGAATATTGGCAACACCAGCCATCAGTCGATTTTGTTTCTTGACTTTTGGAGGCTAATTTAAATAATTTAAAACATGAAAATGAGTGATCAAATTATTAATTTAGCTGTGAAACGTGATTCCCGAACTTTTATTCCTCCTATCACTGCGGTTTTTAGAAATTTTTACAACGCACGACATGATGTTTTGATTTTGTTTATTTTGCAAAAGTCGGTAGGGTAGGCTGACGTTTGCGTTCAGAATGGCTGGTTTTGGTGTGAATGTGTGCGTGCGTTCTTGTACGTACAGCCAACTGGCTGACTTGGGGCTACACAGAGGTTTTATTAGCGCGACTCTGTCCGCCCTTTTATACGTCCATGATCTCGAATAGTTTAGCTGGGCTGTTGACGTTCCACATCAAGTACTCCAGATCTTCAATTTCTATATATCAGCATAAACAACTCTTCAGTATAAACAACATTTCCTATGAGGGCATTTCCCTATCTAGAATGGTTTAGCGACAATTGAGAAATATACGTTTGCGGTTGGTAATCTTATTTTTGCATACAAAATCTATGAATTTGAAATTTTTCCAGCTACAAACATAACTTTGTAAAAATATTTAGGCTTCTGTAGGCTAGGTATTTTCTAATACTTTCGAAAATAAAATATGGCTTTATAATTTGGGTGAGTATGTCTTTGAGTATGTGTTATTATCTAGTAAATATGTCTCAAGGTCATGAAGAAAACAGCGTTTGAATGAGAACGAAACATATTTTTTTCTTATTTCACTTAATATTTTTATATTTTTGTATGAAATGTACCAAAGAGCGTTCCAGAAATGAATACTCCGTCTTTGATTTATTCGAAAATGATACTCAATTTCTCGTGTCACATTTACTCACAGACCTACTAAATGCATTTACTTAAGGAGTCAGAAGTCCTCAAGTTCAGCTCGGAAAAAATAAACTTTGCCCCCCTCCCCCCATCCCCACAGGCGTGATTGAGTGTTGTCTCTGCGGGTTTCCTTTGAAGACTACCTAACTAACAACAGCCAATAGCAAGTTTGAAAAAATATTCTATCACATGGTAGTTATGGCTAATTCAGAGCTGGAAGTCACCTTCAAAAAAATGATGGGTTTCCCAGAAGCATAACTCGAAAAGTATAAGTCCTATCAACATCTACCCAAGAACAATTATGTAGACAATTTTATAAGGAATATTTCGTTCCTTGACAAATTTCTCCTATCTTTAATCGTTTCCGAGAAAAATAAAGATAACTGAAATTTGGGACATAAAAGGGGGGGTAAAGGGGGGAAGCAGGTGGGGTCCAACTTGCTTCCCTTCTTTTCCTGAAGCTTACACATTCAAGCTACACACATGCCAAGTTTCATGATTTCTGCCAGATGGGACCATACCTCCATACAAACTGCCAATTAAGAACTCGGACTATATCTATACTACTCAAAATACTTGCATCCATAAAGGATACATTTTTATTTTATTTAATGTAAACTTGTTGCCGATTAAGTTTCTAATGCTACATTTTCAAATACTTACTTATTATAGGATCACAACTTACCTGCACTTATGGTTACCTCCACAAGTACCAATATGGATGATTGTGGTAGCCGTCTTGTTCGGACTCATAATTACTGGCATACTGATTTGGGTTCTGCAAGAAGTAAGTGAAGAAATAAATACTAAAGAATTAACAATAAAGAAAATCTTTTTCAGTTACAAAATGCTCACTCGATTTAAGAAATAGTTTATGTCAACATTTGATAATTTTCCTTCCAGTGTGGCTGCTTGCAACGAAGGAACAAAGAAAAACTGCAAGAACTAAAGAAGGACATCAGAAGACAATCCATAGTATGTATTTTTCCCACTCTTGCAACTAGGTGCTGTTTCTTTTGGACCATGAGAGGTCTAGTAGGTACTAGTCGACCAAGTCAATTTGTATGGCAGGTGGCAGGTCTAAAATATTTTTCGATGTATGTTCCTTAGCATTATCCCCGGTCTGAGGGTTCTTGTATTTTGTATGAATTATATTACGTTCTATGCGATATCTCAAAATGAATCTATTTAGTTTTTCATCACGTAACATTACTTTACAGAGGAGGTCAATGAAGCTGCGTCAGAGTACAATCGATGTGATACCTAATGATGGGACTGACAATGGTGACCGCAAACGCTTGATCAGTGTAGCCGAAGAAGACACTGCAAGCCAGCACGGTCACCTCCAAGATGGCAGCATTGAAGATGGCGGAAATAAAGATGGCGAATGTCAAGATGACGGACATCAAGATGGCGGACATCAAAATGGCGGACAGCAAGATGGCGACCTTTATGATCACCCACAAAACGTACGACCAGTAAAAGAGTTCCACATCGACAGCAATGATCCCGCTAGGGTAGCTATCAAAGCGGAACTAGAGAAAGCTCTTGCAAAGGGAAGCAAAACTGTGGTCACTAAGGCAGATATTCACTAAACGAAACTGTTTTTCAACATATGATGAATATACGGGGTGTTAGGGACGGTGTAACGAAAACTTTGCAGGCGTGCTCAGACCATGAAACTGAACAACTTTTACTATGGAGCCGATGGTGGGAAACGAAAAAAAATTTCCGACCTCCCATACAAAGTCAGTCAGCTGATCGTGAATTTTGTATGGGAGGTCGGAATTTTTTTTTCGTTTCCCACCATTGGCTCCATGGTAAAAGTTGTTCAGTTTGATGGTCTGATCATGCCTGCAAAGTTTTCGTTACACCGTCCCTAAAACCCCGTATAAGGTTAAATTTAATTAAGTACAAGTATTTTATGGTCGTGTTCTACTTACAAAACTGAACAACTTTTATAAGAAACTTGCGAAATATGAAATAAAGTTACATCGCATACTAAGTGACTACATTTTTCAACATTGTATCTGAGTGTCCATTTGTTTATCTTATTTCGAAGAAGTTTCTAATATAAGGTAGGTATTAAGTTTTGAGAGTAAAATATGCCCACTGAATTAAATTCAACCTTATTTAAAGGTTGCCTGTTATTAGACTGGCTGTATCTCTGATAATGATATAAGTCTCTATTTCTGCGTGAAAGTAATAGCGTGTGCTTGAAAGTTTTAAAAGCAAAATTTATTGCATTAAGGCCTGTTCTGGTCATATTTCAGCAGTATTCGCTAGATACGGCCTCAATTTGCGTATCAATTTGTACAAATCAGGATACCGGTATCCACGTACCCAGTGGATACCGCTCTGATTTGAATAGGACCTTAGGAGGGATCTAACCAATGTCAAATCTAGCTTGTTAGGTTAACCCGACCCCATTCTAATAATAAATTAATAACAGAGCGCATAGTTTATTAATTTATTTCAGTTTTGCATGCTCGTTATGCTCTTACTTACCTATGCTGAATTGCATTTTGTCACGAAATAAACTCTACGTGGACTGTTGAAGTAAAACAAATGACGTCACTGCATTTAAATCGAGTTTAATATTTGTGTGAGTATTTACTGGTAAATATAATAAAATAAGCATTCAATCTCGCTTAATTTATTGGCCCTTAAATACTTCTACATCGCTGAATATAAATCAATTAGGTAAATAGGCAGTAGGAATTCATTGAAAAATACAGAATGATAAATGTTTATAAAGGAAGGTACTTTAGGCATTTTAATAAAATTGCAATCTCTCAAGAATGAATATTTTTAACAATCGCGGTCAGTTACTTTATTACAACGGTCCGGTCACACGGTTTGTCTCTATAAGCACTTATGTTAGGTATGTACTATGAAAGACAACCGATAGACGATAAAACATTACATTTTAAAGTTTCGTGAATATTATCATAACAACGTATTGGGATATTTATTCACTCACTGTGCTATACCAGCTATATTAAGAAATTGTGGCCGTCGTCGGCCGCGGCTTGAACCCGGGACCGTGGGGGTACCGTCACACTGTTCTACCAACTGAGCTACCGGTGCCTATCTGGCCTTCACGAAAGTGTCATCTATTAGTAGTTGTGTTACAACTTAATACTTAGTCCACATTACAGTAGGAATTCAAACCAAATAATGAAGCGTTTGCTTACACCAATCTGTTGGGATTTTAACGGGACGCTAACATTTCTACCCGACTGCCTCAGTAGGAGGGTCATCTCAATATATTATTTTCATTTAATATCATATTATTATTTGTATATCTTTAGGCATGCGGTACTTCTTTCTCACAAATATAACCAAATAGATGATCGCAGTTGACGTCGTTGTACAGCCCTACGTTGGAAAAGATGGAGCCGCAGTATTCCTCGTTGTTGTGGTTGTTAGGCTCACCCCTCGCCCAGCCGGCAAATCCGGCCTCTTCTAGCGTCTGGTCTGTAAGAAAAAAATAAAACATCAATAAACTCGAAATCGCAAGTTCGAGTTTCCATTTACCTATAGTTACGTTTAGATACCTGCTTTTGTCCCTTCCGGAAAAAAATTGTTGAAATCTCAAAATTTGAATTTTAGAATGCTAAACAAAATTTTTCTAAGTCCCAAACGGAAAAGAAAAGAAAAGCGTCACCCCATTTCCTTACCGCGGGTGTTATTATGGGTGGGTGAGGTGCTAACCCCATAAAGGGCGCCACATACCGCTTCCGTATGCGTGACGTGCACGTCATCACGCGCGTAGCTATGTCGTTGTATTGTATGGGACCGTATGAGACACCGCACATCGCGCTACGCGCGTGATTACGCATACGCATAACGCAGGTAGAGTGCGGCCTCATCCCATACATTACAACTGGTACGCGCGTGATCACGCGCACGCATAGCTGTATGTCCTGCATACAGATGTAAATCAACCGGTTTAAAACCAAATTTCGCGGTTTAAAACCTGAAATCAACCGTTTTCAACCGTTTAAAACGCGCCTACAAAAAAAAAAGTTCTGTGTTTTACATATACATACATACATACACAAATCACGCCTTTATCCCTTGCGGGGTAGGCAGAGCGTAAACAGCCGTAGGTACCTACAATACAGCCGCTATCGCCACGTCTGACTAATATTTCAGGGCCGTTGTAGAAAAATCGTGCCGAAATGCAAAAAAATTTTTGCCGAGTAGGTACTTAGGTATGAATTTTTGTATGGAACATCCAAATTATTAATATAACCCTGTATATACAAAATTCGGGGTTTCCAACGATTTTACACTGACTTGCTCATCATAGGTTACCTACGCTCGGGCCTCGGAGCGACAAACTATTATAGGTAATAAACCCGCAAAATCACATCATTAATCCATTTCAGTGATCCTTACCTTTGTAATATTACGAAAATGTATTAAAATCAATAAAACATTGTTATCAACCATCCGCCGTTTTAAACCGAAAAAAACGGTTGTTTATGATTTAAAACGGTTTTTTTCGTTTAAAACGATTTGGTTGAATTGGTTTTAAACCGGGCATACATCTATAGTCCTGCATACAGAGGCGGTGTGTGGCGCGCTTAAAGGATAAAGGCGACGCAAGGCAATATTTTGTTTTATATCTATTTAGAAGAGCTTACCTTACCTAACTTTTTTTGGGGTAAAGAACACTTAATAAGCCATAAATCCAATGCATACTATGAGCTAGCACTCTCGTGCATTTTGATAGTGATAGCGAAGGCGATAGGTGAGGTAGATATTTACCTTTTCTAGGATTTATAATATTACTTACTAAATATAGTTTTGAATACTCGTTCCGAGCCGTCTGTGGGCATGTTCGCCCTGATGCCAGCAAAGAAGAAGTAGCTTTTCTCCGCTTCGATTATAACTGGCGCCGTCTTCAGAAACTCCTCGATTCTGGCGCTCTCAGAAGCTGAGTTGATCACAACCAGGTGGGCATTCTCGTGTTTACACGCAGACACAGCCTCTTCCCATGCTAGCGCCATTTGCGGTACTTTATAGCAGCTTTTCACGTCGTCGTAGTATGTGTAACCTGTTGAGAAACTACGTGTTAATACTACCCGTTTCACAAAATAAAGGGAATAAAAATGGCAGCCGGAAGTCATGCTTTCTCACTCGCACTAAGGCTCTAATTTACACCAGGCGTCCACATGGTATAATTAGATACTCCGCCTGGTATTTCTTTCCGAGACTCGTGAACCACGTGACCAACACAAGACTACGTCATCATGCTTGTGGGTTACCAGAATTACCCACTCTTATGATGTTTTTTGTAAATCATTTATGATACTGTTAACTATTGAAGTGTTGTTGTAAAGTTCAAGTTAATACACACGTAAATCTAAATTATAAAATTATTAAGAAATATTTTAACCCATTGTTCTGAGATTGAATTTACCCCATGACGTATTTTATTTAAATAAAGTGGCAATACTAAGTGACGTTGTCTTATGTTTCTCTGGGAAGAAAAGACCATGTTTTATTAGACTATGGGCGTCCATGCATTCTCTCTCCCACTAATAGAACTAACGCCATCCATATTCCCTTTCTTTTGTGAAACTGGTAGTATACTTAATAATAATAACTTCTAGATATTCAGTTTCGGTAAAGCTCTACCGTTATGGATGGAATGGGCAGAAGCGTTTCCTGATTATCAGCCATTCACTATACCTAACACCTTGCTACACTCCGATCCCAATCCGTTTGGCAAGCGTAATGTGAGTGTGGCAAATACCTCCCACTTGAGATAGGTCCATTTCCAACAGCGTACTGAAGTGAAAAAGTAGGTAGGTTCTTTTTTCAGTTTATATAGATTGCTATGCTAAAAAATTGTAAACCTGTAGCATAAACATCGCAGTGCTCGTCGTACGGTGCCTCTGTGGCTGCCACTTTGCAGACGAACGGGTGCCGGTAGTAGCAAGGCGTCGTTTTCACTTCACCTCGGCGGTCGATTACATCACACGTTGACTCACTCGGACTCCATCTACTAGTAGGGTCTTCTTCCTCGGACACTGTAAGCATTAGAACATTGAATTATTATTGTACGTCCGTATTTAAAAAATGGTGTCAGTATTTTGCTTTTTATGCTATGCTACATAATATATCTTCTGTAGGTCTACTGTTTACAAATCGCGTTTCAGAGATACCTATGTCCTTTCTTTGCGTCTGTGTTTAAGTAGGTACTACTTACCTGAAAATATACCTATATTAGATACCTACCTACAAGCAATAAAGCTCTACTCAAATCTTCGCGGTACCAGTGCGGTACATAGGTAGATACGCGGTATTCTAAGAAGTACAAATTGTTAAGCGATTGAGTAGGTATCACTACTCACGTATCAATCCGGATACCGCTGCTGTTTGAATAGGGCCTAATTTTCTAAATAAAAATGTTTGCTGATCGCTACAGGTGACTATTTTGAATAACTGGCTTCATAACAGTCACTCACTACTGGATGCTAGAAGGAAGCTAGGTACTTTAATACAAAGGGCATAAACAAGGCATAAACAAATACATAAGCTTACATTCAATGATAGGTTTTTCATCGGCTTCATCATGGTTCACTCCATCACTACTAACAGCCACGAACTCTCCAATATCTGGATACTTTTTCAGCATGCCGTGCACTTGTACGATATCCTCTTGATTTTCCACTACCATGAGCTTAGCTCCTTCAATGCCGCATATTTTTGTAGCTTGATACTTATCCCTTGATTCTGGATGCAGTTTGTAGAAAGCGTCAGTTTTGCTGTTGTAAATATAGTCGCGATATTGTTTGCTGCTCGTAGGCGGCATCGCTAGAATTGAACCTAGAACATCAAAAACATTAATGATATTTATGTAAAGGAAACAAAGTCTCGCACTAGACGTTGTAAGATCGTTTAACTCACTACTGCAATAGAGTATTAGATAGAAAAAGTTTTACTTACCGACAGCTAGAAGCACAAGTAGTATTGGCTTCATTCCGAAACTGTTACTTATTTTACTTTCAAACAAATAAAAATATTGTTTTATTTTTTATTTAAACAGAACAGAGACCTGTATGAGTCAACGGCAAGTACACAACTGATATGCAACGGGAGTAAGTAAATAAACTATATCTCAGAAATACCTAATTAATAAAATTGTTTATCATGAACTATGAACTTTCACATAAATATGTATATTAATAAACGCGTCAGTCTGTCTATAAGTATTTCCTATGCCCTCAAAAACTACTAAGCAATGGATTGCATGCGGTTTTTAGGGTGCCGTACCCAAAGGGTAAAGATGGAATGCTATTACTGAGACTTAGCTGTCTGTCCGTCTGTCACCAAACTGTATCTCGTAAACCGGAATAAAATAGGTATCTAGAGAGTTGACATTTTCACAGATCCGTACTTCTGCTGCCGCTATAACATCAAGTAATGAAAATTAAAAATAAAATAAGAAATAAAGGGGGCTCTCTTTTTTGCTAGATTTTATCTTTGATGGTTCGAAGGCTATATCTCATGAACGGATAGTTGAATTTTTCACGGAACATGTATCTGCTATAAAAAAAAATACTAAACAATATAATAAAATAAAAATTAAGTGTGTCATTGTTATGCCATTTTTTACACAATAGTACGGCACCCTTCGTACGCGAGTCTGACTCGCACTTTGCCGATTTTTAATACAAATGTTTGAAGATGAAGTGTTTAAATATATATGACCTTTTCGGTCACGGAAGACACAGTAACAGCGGGTGAAACCGCTGGCACAAAGTAAGTAAGTACCAACTTAACCTAGGTACTTAGATTCTTTATGAAACTATTAGTGACATAGGAAGCGTATCATAGTGATAATGATAATTATAATAACGTAGCGTAGTGATACAATTAACACAGGAAATATACACAACTAAAAAATACAATAATAAGAAATACACGAATGACTCATATTGTATTTTTACGCGAAATCTTAGGATATTTCTTCAAAGTAAGATAAGTGTGCTTGGGGAATACGATTGCGTAGATACCTATGTGTTTTATGTATAAAACTATCTGATATTAATGTTTGGTATATAAAAAGGTCGACGTACCAGCCCAATATGATACAACACATATAATTTATTTGCACATTAAGCAATTTAGAAATACTGAAGCAAATCTTGATAATGTCATGAATTTCCAAATCAAATCATCATAAATATCATAACAATAGTGGTGGCTGGTGCATATTCTGTAACTGGTATGCCCACCGTAGTCGGGTGTAGAGGTGTAGGTATTTTATAAAGAAAACTCTCTTGTTATTTTTATTATGCAGGTAGTTTTATTGTTACAAGTGTCGCAAGCGCGCGGCCGGGCCTACGCCGCTACGTCGCGCCTACGTACAAACCACGTGAGATTACAATTTGTCAACTTACACTAATGTATCAACACATCTAATATACATCGTGATTTTTTCATACCCTGATATTGAGAAAACTGGCAAAGTTGTACAGGATGGTACCGAACGGCCGACTTACCTGAAAACGCTAAGCTTAAGAGATCACAGAACAATTCTCCCCAAAGAACATACGTCAAAACAATTTAAAAAAATTACTCGGTGTTCAAATTTTCTTTTTATACTTTGACCATTGGTCCTTGGGGTAAGTTGTTCAGTTTGACCTATTGAGTTTAGTGTTTTCCGGAAAGGTGGTCGATGTGCACCTTCTTGTATATCGTGATCAGAATTATTAACTTGATAGTTGGACTTGCTTTAGTTCGCTTGCAAAACGCTTGTATTGATAGCGAAGGACGCAAGTTCGAATCCTTCCCGCGGCATAAAACTCTGTAGTTTTCCCACATACAGTAATCTGAAAATGCTTCATTACATCTTCTTAGTCAGACCTTAGAAATGCAGTATTTTTCTTATTGCAATTAATCATACCGGGCCTTACCACAAATAATTTAAATGCGTGTTGAACTTGTGTCTAAAGTTTTTTCTGCATGAAGATATTTTTGAAACACGCATTCAATTCGCGTCTAACTTTTTTGTGGTAAGGCACAGTTACGACCTGATAAAAGTAAGTGTAAACATGACAAATTGCACCTCCTACATTGTACATAACGCTACAATTTTTACAATAGTTTTGGCAGTTCGCAACAATGGTAAAATGCAACTAACTCCATACTCGTCAGATTCTAATAAGTATATTTACATCGTCCTGTCTTGGCTCACAGTGTCCTGACAAACTAAATCACATTTCTATCGAATCAGTTTTGTTAAGAATTAACTAAATCAAACTATACATAGGAAAGACGACAGTATAGTAGCAAAGCAAACACTTTAACTAGTCTTATATTGAATGTCGTTCGGCTAAAATGAGGATACAGCCATCTGATATCAATACTTAGGGAGTAACTTAAAAACAACTATCAGTACACGGAATACCTACTATTTACATGTCAAAAGGAAAATAAGTAATAGAAAATTATCATATCATAAATGTCAGAAATCAATTTTTATTCTCATAGTATGTATTTTGCATTTTTTTTTACTTTTTGTAATATAAGTGAAGTATAGTTACAATACAAACTAAAGTGGATTGGTTATGAACACAAACTAAGAACATAGAGTCAGCTTAAGTCTTATCCAGTTATCACTAATATTTACATGACAAAATGAGGACTAACTCCTAACACTTATGTGCTCCGTGAAGCTTTTGAGTGTGCAACATTAAAACTAGGAAATTATATAAAAGCTGTGACTGACCGTAGATAAAACGAGTTACAAACGTGATGTCCTAAATACTAAAAAAGATCACCTGTGTGTTAATGAACAGTCGTGTACTTAAAACTTAAATTATACGAGATCTCTGAAAGTCTGGAAACGCAATACGTACATTTAAAATACATAACATAAGAAGCGTGTTGAGCGGTCTACTACCTGATTAGCTGGACCAATTTCTGACAGATATAGGTTTATTTCTGCCTACGTTTTTTATTACAATAAAATTATTGTAATGTTTAAAACCACCAGTACTATATTTTTATGAAACTACAGGCTACAAGTCAACAGGCAAAATTCAATGTACATTGCGTAGCCTTAAGCCATTATTACGCAATGTACCTAAGAATTTAACCTGTAGAATTGTAGTCTGGTAATACAGGCCTCATAAAAATTGAAGTCACTAAACCTCTAACAAAACTGGTCCTGGATAATCAACAGCTGTAAACCAAAAGCGCGACAATACTGAATGCGTGTCCACTTCTACCCTCCAGTGCTATACTACAATACATCCCCTATATACATACATCCAATCTTGTTTCAAAGGAGTTAAGTGTATTTCTTCTGTTCTATAAGCAAGCTAAACTGAACGTGAAAATACTTCGTATAAATGAGTATTCACGAACTCTACAATCATAATAAAATGAGCTACTGACACTTTCTGATCTGAACTTGGTCACTAACAGACATTTATGTTTGATATTCACACGATCTGAAGTTTTAGAAAGCTTTTAGAAGCACGAAACCGTCGACGTCCAAACCGACGATGTTAGGCAAACCTCATTCTTGTAGATTACGAATCCGGTTTTAGGCAAGCCTCATACTTGTATGTTACGTTTCACCTTAATACGAAGTATTTTCGAGTTTTTTAACTTTATGTATACTGCATACAGAGCAACTGTGTGCGGGTTTGCGTGTATGAGTCCAATAATTACGCCTAACGGATCACAGTGACAGTTATTTGAGATAAGGCAAGGTGGGTCGTCGCGGTGCGTACGTTCCGCTTTTCACTCTACAATTTGCCAAAGTGCGAGAAAAAATGGGCGTTTTTTGGAGAAATTGATCCACAAGATGGAATTGTAAGCCGGCGTGGACTAAGTTGGAATAACTGTCAAAATTGAAAAGCCAATCCAGCAAAGTCTATAGCGGCGTACAACGCGATCTTGGCGAATAGTTCATCCAAGATCATTCATTATGTATTAAAATTTTCATATCTGGAATGACTACGGAATATGTTTAAATCCAACACTTACTACTAACTTGGTAGCGTATTTTTTGTTAATTTTAAGATTTTTCGTTTAAATAGTGTGAAAGCGGAACGCACATTTCGCCTCCTTTGTACCATCGAACCCTCTTTTTCTGGATCCCTCCTGGATATTTTAAAACTTACATAAGATGTGAATAAAAGATCAACTGATCTTGTAAGAATACAAGTTCATGTAGTGTTTGTATCTTTGCTCATCATTAACTTCCACTGTTCTTATTTTGCAGGTACGATATTAAGTAAAAGTACTATTGTTGAATTTTGTTCTTACATGTAGTTTCCTAATAAGAAATGCCAGAAGAAGATCCATAAAAAGAGGGCAAACTACGTGTGTGGGTATACTAAACGGCTTACATCCCAAACCATAACTAGAGCCTACCATTAATACTAAGTATGGTTTTATTTATTTACATCTTTTATTTTTTATCTTTTATATAGTTTTGAACTAGTTTTAAGGCTACGACGTCTCTTGACACCCACACAAGTTTCTATATCTAAATACATGTTAGCGCGATGATATAATACATCCTACGTAAACGCAAATGGAAATATTTATTTTAGATATAGTACAGACAATAGTATGTTTAATAACTGACCAAATTCTGAGACATTTATACTGATTATTGATGTTGAAAAGATCTTGTTTATGGTCTGGTCAAATTCAGATTATAGTTTTGGCCAGGCATTAAACATACATCGCGTAATTGCGACGAAAGGTTATTTCCATGAAAAAAACACGTATGTCGCGCACACTAACACTTCCGTATACTTAACCAAACTCTAATATAACTATAAATGCTTGAAATACACATGTATCCATTACATTTACAACACTTCTATACAATATCTCACTACTGCAATGATAGTACGTGAAAATTACTCGTTATAAATTTGCTATTTATACCATTGCCGTGTATCAAGTAAATTTTAAGTTTTTTTGAATAATATCTAACACTATCTAACCTAGCTACGTAAAAATGTTCAGTCGATGTTACATACAATGGTTTTTAGGAGTAAGCTTACAATAACTATGAAACTAAGTCGAGGTGAGGCGGGGTGCAACGGTTGTGTGTGGGTCGAATAGTTTAGTTGTCAAAATCACTCTCCCAAAATGCCATTTAAGTTTCGAACGATATTCGACTACTTAGCGAGATTCGCTGAGAAGACATTTCAGTTCATTGAAGGCATGATACATGAGAGGTTTTTAGTAGACATTTTGAGACGCAAAACCACCCAGAGACGTAAGTACGTAACCGATGCCCGCCTCCGCTCTTCTGACATACAGAACACATACAAACTAATAATAAGTCCATCGTATAAAATAAAATCGAATATTACGCGATAATCATATTGCAACTTCATTGCTTGTAATGTTCACACGTTACATAAACAGACACACAGAAACTTACTACATCACATATACATGTATAGTTTACATGGAAAAAGATACAACTAAAACTAAAGCTACTTGTAAGCATATAGGGTATATCTGCAAAAGTGAGAATCCCATAAGATTGTAAACAACTTTACTCTGAAACAAGTCTACATTGACGAGATCGATTTATGGGAGATCCAAAATATTGTTTCATATTTCGACTCATATTTTGAGAGGAAAGTTGCGAGTTATCATGATTATTTACCATCTAAAAGCGATTCTACATCTGCAGATGCATCCTGTATATCTTTTTGTCGGTACATTTAGCATGGCCGACTTACACGTCAACGAAACGGTACAAAATTACGCTGTAGCATTTGAATATTATTAAATTTCCATGCTTTGAGCGTTTCAACCATTTGTTTCTTGACGGCGACAGTGCCGGACATTTCGTCTCCCGACATTTAGAAGTAAAAAATACCGCCATCTCGTGGCTCCATTCTTCGTTGTATAAAATCGTGTCGCGTATTGGCAGCACTGATTTGTTCCATCATCTTTTTTGTTACCGATTCGATAGTCTATATTTACAGCGAACCGAGCCTGACTAACCATAGACGTACTCTACGAAACACTAAGAAACGAATGAGACAAAAATATTTGGTAGTGCGTACATACGCTGTGATCAACTTTACAAACCTCATCCAGGTGAATACGAACGCGAATGTTGTGAAGAGAAGAACACCAACTAAATGCATACAATGATATACAAACTACATTTTTATAATAACCTCTTCACAATCAGCCGCGAACGTTATTTTACAGTTTTACACGAACGAATATCATATGGTTTCTATTATTATCGCGATGAGGTATGAAACGGTATATTTTATATTTTTTTAATGAAACAGCGAATCTAACAATCGAGTATTTTAAATGACTCGCGAATTCAATTTTACAAAGCAAGACATTTGTATGCCAATTTTCGAATACACCAATTTAACATTTTTTATTGATTAAATAATTTAAAATTGAGTAGATTAAAATTAGTTTCGCTCTTTGCCTTTATCGCAAATTTAAACAGAATTATTGAATATTGAAGCGAATGCTTCGTCATGAAGGACTTCTTTGGTTGGATAGTCCTCATGAATCGACGTATCTCGTTGCATGTATGTCGGTGGTGGCGACGACGCGCGGTTTCGGGCGTTGCTCAGTTTTGTCCGTTATCGTGTGTCGGTGTAGACCGCGCGTCGCGAGTCTTGGCCGCGCCGCCGCTCGCGTCATTCCCATTGGTGCGGCGACGGGGGCAGCTCCGACGGGTGCGCCACCGTCGAACTGAAATACGAGGCTGCGTTAGATGGATGACGGGAGCGCAATAACCCACACCCACGCCACTTCAGCTGTCAATTGGAATCGCCAGTTATTGTAGTCAAATCAAACTTACGTGGCGATATTGCAAAATTATCTCCTTTGGCCACACAAATTAGCAACCTTCTGGTCCAAAAAAATTTAATTCGCCGCGTCGCGCAAACAAGAATAATAAATAAGGCTTAGTTTAATATATGTACATAATGGCGTATTCCAACAAACACACTGTTTATCATGCAAATATCAAAATTGAAAATATTTCACTTTTGAATAGACAACAAGAACTATGATAATAAAAGAGAACTTTATAGCAAAACTGCATCACAATCAAACTACGATTATCTACGGAGACAAAACAACATCACCACAACCGACCGAGTGCTTTGCACTGTGCAATGTTCTATCTACGCATGCACTATGTATTCTAAGCAGAATTAGTCAGTTCTTTAGAGAATAGTACAAAATTATGCAACACCACAAAAAAAATGTAATTACATTCATAAATAATTTTATTTTGTACTATTTCTAAAGGTTCGATTTGAAACAAATTCAAATATGGTAACTCCACCTAGAATAGCAGCCAAGCCCACTAGTTATCCGCACCTTAAAATCTGATCCACACCTACATTTGAGCACATTTACATTCAAAATGGAACAAATTATTATTGTTTATCGTCAGTCTAAAGTTTGGACTCTACTGAACATAAATAATTAACTGCCTTTTTAATGTTTTAAATAGTGATGACCCAACCGAAACTTTTCCGTAAATCTTTTCAATGCCAGCACAAAACTGATCTTCTTGAGGCCCAATGAACCCTGGTGTCAGAGTCTCAAAACCGATTAAAGCATGCGTGCTCGAGTATTACAATCGATATGGATCAAAGTGCATGCAATGCAACCGAACCAGAGAGGGACGGAGCAACTAATGATCAACCCTTTTGAAATAACGAAACGACGCAGATCGTCAAAGCAACCCAAATGTGAATTAAAAGAAAAAAAAAAGTTGCCTTCACGACCAACGTCTGTACGCTCCTCAAAAATCGAAAAGGACTAGTTAGATAACAAACACATTGTTTGCCAACAGGGAATATGCATGTCTTGTAAATTCGTAAAAGTAAAGTTATTTTTCCCTGGCGTACCTGGTCAGCAAGTTTGATGTGGTTTATTTACTACAAGTTTAAACAGTGCATGCTCCCTGTGTCTAATTTTATCCAACTATATACAAGTTTACAGTCAAAATTCCATGTAATTGCGTAGCCAGTTAGTTATTATGACTTCATTATTAAACCAGCTACGCAATGTACAGTCTCTCCCGCTTACTCATAACCAATCCAAAATTTAAGGCGGCGTTCTTTTTCAGACTGTAATATTTTACAGTAATCATTGTTACTTTTCTAGATGCAGCCACATTTATTAAATCGTAAAATTTTGTTTTTGTCCGGCATGTCGGTATCAATTACAAGAAAATCGAAACCTTACAAATAGAATTGCTCATGAGTAAGCGTAAGAGACTGTACTAAGAATTTTACGGGTAGACTTGTAGCCTGAAGTTTGTTACTATAGGACACTGCTTTTGGCAAACAACCCCAGTCCTAGTCGGTAAATGAGGGCGCAAGATTTGGACAACACAAGTACAGCGTGCGAGGGCGCTTACTGGGCTTTGGGGCGCTATCGTTATGCCGCGCACAGAAATATCACGGGCGATAGCAGCAGTATTTTTGCCGCCGTCTTGAAAGGGGAACAAACTTTTGCTTTCGAACCCGCTCTAGAGCTGTCGCAAAACACAGAAAAGCAGAATGTTATTACACTACCGGTGATCAGCGGCAGTGACTCCAAAGACTCGAGCCTTTTAGGCTTAGATTTCAAACGTCATTTCAAAACTAGCCTTGAAGAATAAATATCTAAACGGCTAGTTTAAATATTTTCTGGGCTTCAAGGCTTTACAAGAAAACAGTTTTTTTTATATTATTGATAACACTCGTAACATTATCATTATTTTCTCATTCAACTATCAACTATGGTATTGACAAATAAAATTAAATTCTGTAACTGCTATATACAACAGATGAAAATCACCGTCAGCATCAGTAAACATGGGATCTAATCTAATTGGTTTTTTTTTACGTTTAGGCATTATTTGATTCAGCCATTTTTAGATGCGGCAAATCTCCTTAAACAGCTAAAAGCTTCGAGTCTTTGGGGTCACTAATCAGCGGTGCTATACTAAGTGAAAGCAAGGAGTAACACCACCATTTCAAGAGGGTTGATGGCTTGAAAACAGCGGCGTATTTACAAAGAGCTATCGCTTGGGAAGCGGAGAGGTAAAACAATGATATAAAACCCATGCACAAATCGGGCGTCGGCAAAATAGGCCCGTCGGTACACAAGTTACGATTATTACGGTACAAAAGAAGGCGAAGTATTGGGTACACAGCAAATACAACTACTTGGATATGTTAGGGATGGAACGTCGTAGGCTATAACTCTGCGACCACCGTATTAAGAACACAATAATAAAATTTGGAGCGTTTTATTCTGACCGTCTATCGGTATTACGTTTGGTCTTATGCAAGTAAATGCAAATCGGCGAGCTTTATTTTGCAACCTTTCAAAATCAAAATGTAACTAAAATTCTTCGCATTTGCAATCAATTTGCACAAGATCAAACTAACCTTGAGATTACTAAAAAATAAGGGTTGGACTAGATTTGACTTTACACAATTTTAAGGCTTAGGCATCACCATCGGTATATTTAAAGGGGGTGCACATTTTAAACATTGCAGTGTGCTACACCGAGTTGTGATGATTTATTTATATCGCGCGGGACTACGAGTCGACGAACGACCCGATGAGCCCTTGTGACGATATGATGACTGTTTGCTAGGTCTGATTTATTATCCGAAGTTACTTTTATACTGTTATTCGTGGAGACAACACTGAGTGATAATTAGATTAAAAAATGCAGATTAGATATCAAATTAGTAGTGCATTAGTGCTGACATGTAAGCCACACTTCAATCGCTTTGCTCAAAAATACTGTACGAAATGGACATCATTCTTTTGTATTGCACATCTTTCTTGTGTCGCTATATAATTACAAAAAAAAATACGTTTTAATACAGGGTGGGCCAAAAGAAGTCATCCCATAGGATGTGCCTCCCATTTTTTTATTAGTCATTAAAATTTACTTCTGTTTTCGGAATTCAATATTTTGAAGATTTAAAATTTATGTGATTATGTTTTTAAAAAAGACATTGGTCAAATTGCCACCTCCTGAGTCAAATCAAAAATGGTCTCTGAAAACCTCCCTTCTCATGTTAGAACGGCTCCCATTTTTTTTTATTAAGTTAAAATAAGTTTTGTTATCACTGAATAATCCTTCGAAGATGTGAACTTAATGCTGTAAAATAAAAAATAAAGAAAGCAGTTAGATGCCAACTCCAGACTTGATGCAAGTTGGTGAAAACCAATCCACAGACTTTGGTTTTTGAACCCATTGGTCAGATCTCCAGATCTGACAACGCCAGAATTCACCCAATGGTATTTTTGAAAGCTCAAGATTACAAATTACAGTTTATAAATCTTTCAAGTCCCTGAAGCCACCACAAACGAAAAAAGAACATGGTCAGGAATGTATGGAAATTAGCGTGTTTAAAGTTAAAACGTACGGTAGAGATGGCAATTTCACTAATGTCTTTTTAGAGACATAATCACATAAATTTGGCATCTTCGAAAGATTGATTTCCGAAAACAGTAGTCGATTTTAATGTCTAATAAAAAAATGGGAGGTGATTCACATAGGGTGATTACTTTTGGCCCACCTTGTATAATGTATCTTGCCAGATTTCAATCCATTGAGATATTGTACAAATCACAAATATACGTAGGTATTATTTTCAGAAGATTTTTCGAATATTATAATCTTACGAAAAGTAATACGTTGATTTTGTCACATGTGTATCATCATCATCATCTTCCTGCCCTTATCCCAATTACTTGTGCTCGGCGCAACACGTTTCATTGTCACATGTGTATATTTTACGATATTTCGATGGATTGCAATCTGGCGAGATATATTATATCTAGCTTACTTTATGATATTGCGATATCATATCCACCAAGAAATTTCGCTTTGCAAAAGTGCAAGTCAGTTTTATAATTTTCTGTATTAGGGTGTACAATATAACTTTTAGACTAAAGTTTGTTTTTTTAAAACCGTGTTTGCATTATTGCTAAAAACCTCGATTAAAGCCACCGAAATATGGAAGTGCGAGTGAAATTGCCACACGATTAAAGCACTTATTCCGCGCGTATTAGAAAGCAGTGTTGTCTGCACGATAGGTCTTTGTGGCGGTCGGGTGGGGTGGTCGCTAATTCTGAGGCAAACTTACGTGAATATAACGACAAAGAAATAGTTTAGAGCACGAACATAGGGTATTCAAAAAAGGGATACGAAATGGAAATTTACCAAAAAAATGGCAATATATCCATGAAACTGAGCAACTTTCTCAAAGAATATAGATGACAAAGTCTAAATGTTTGATCCTTTGTATGTTGTTGAAGTACTTGGTGGTCCAGCCAGAAGCATAGTTTTCTGTGTCGCATAAAACATCGCCTTGACGCTAAACTTTTGTAAAAACTAGGGTTCAAACCACAAAAAATTAAGATTTACATACAAAAAAAAACGCTAGGCAAGCGTTCTACGCGTGTCTAACTATTTTGTTGTAATGCCCTAGGGATTTTGGTTCAATGCAAATTGTTTAAGCTTTATTATGTCGTCGGCATTTTTCTTTGCCTGACCTGAATTTCTTTAAGAATGTTGTTAGTTTCATGCGCCTGTTAACTCTTTAAAAAATAAATATTCTTTTCTCCTACAAATATTTTATTTTTGTGATTTCTCCACTATACTGATCGCACGTAAGTTCGCCTCACTAGTACGTATCGCAAAGGAATCACCTAGTGTCGCCGGCGTGTGGTGCGCGTGTGCCGCGCGTGTGCCGCACGCGTGCCGCGCGGAAGTCGCGCGTGGCTTACCTTGCGAAGGACTTGAACGCGGCGGACTGCGGGTTGATGCAGAGCGGCACCCGCGACGTCTGCAGTTGCTCCGCTATGAACTTGTGGATTTCCTCTGTGGAGTTTTTAATAGGGTTTTTGTTGGAATATGTGATGGTAGTATGAGGTGGGTACTTGACTTGAGGGTTTTAATTAAATGCATTGTTTTCACAATATTTGACGATACTTTTATCAAGCACTTTTTTTTTGTTTTCGGACACTGAATTTACAAGGCCCTGTTTCAACTTACGTTATTGTTGAATTATGACTATGAAACTGAGTTCACTGAGTTCTAAAGTTGCGATAACCTATCCTTTCTTTGCATCAAATATCTAGAAATTCAGAATTACAAATTCACGCGTATCTCCAACCCAAACATTTTTAATCATTCAGAACAACTTCTACTACATGTCACTAAAACATCACTCCGAGACGAGCATCAACAGATTGAAAATTTGGCAGTGTCGGACGATGGCTCTATTGGCAGTGCAGTAGAACGGCACTCCACAGCCCCGCCCGGCTGCCGCTAACATTTCTCATTTGCATTGATTCAGTCAAGTGCCCCCCTATATGATCATGGTATAGATGGATGCTTGATGTACCTTTGACCTGGTGCACGGAGGTGAGTTTCCTCTCCCAGCCGTCATGGAAGGTACATAGTAACACAATCTATCTCTTTTTCATCAAATAATATTAGATTGAAGCACATAAATTATGAATCGGCATTCCAAATCTTTTCAAAAATATCCGTCAATTACCTCTATCCGCTACTTGACTGGCAGGTCAAATGAGCTACTGTTTTAAACGCTCTGAAACGATATTTTGTATGAAAATATTGAAATAGGTATGACGTCATTTTTCAATATTGTGGTTAACGTCAAAGCACTTACTTTTATATTAGTTTTCAGTTTAATAATTCTAACTTTTAATATATTGAAAAAGGTTGACTGAAGTTTTTACTAAGTATTTTTGGACAAGAGTTTTAAGCATACATCTTTAGTATTTTATTGTCAAGTACCCCGTGAGAAGATGAAAGATGGATGCTTGACCTTTGACCTGGTGCACGGAGGTGAGTTTCCTCTCCCAGCCGTCATGGAAGGTACATAGTAACACAATCTATCTCTTTTTCATCAAATAATATTAGATTGAAGCACATAAATTATGTTATGAATCGTCTTTCCAAATCTTCAAAAAAATATCCGTCAATTACCTCTATCCGCTACTTGACTGGCAGGTCAAATGAGCTACTGTTTTAAACGCTCTGAAACGATATTTTGTATGAAAAGAAAATATTGAAATATGACGTCATATTTCAATGATTTGGTTGGCGTCAAAACACTTACTTGTATATTAGTTTTCAGTTTAATAATTCTAACTTTTAATATTTTGAAAAAGGATGAATAAAATTTTTTTTGGACAATAGTTTTAAGCGCTAATTTTTTGTATTTTATTGAGGACCCTGTCAAATACCCCTATTATGTGATGATAATGGATGATGCTATGTACCTTTAACCTGGTGCACGGAGGTGAGTTTCCGCTCCCAGCCGTCGTGAAAGGCGTGCGGCGCCACCGGCTCCAGGTCCGGGCTGTAGTGACGCGCGGCCGGCGCGGCGGGCGGCGCGCTGTGGAACAATTTATGGTGAGCATAAGAAATTAAAAACAAAAAAGCTAGTAATAAAGTTGTAAATACTTTCTACAGATGTCGCTAGATCTTCGCCTGGAGACGAGCATGAACAAGAGATTGAAAATTTATCAGAGCACCGATAGCTTAGTAGCAAAGCGGTGAGGCGTCGACACATGCGGCCCGGGTTCGAGCCCCGGTCGATGATATTTTTTTAAAATGTTTATTTTCTTTTATGAGAGTAACATAGCACTGTGAGTGCATTAAAGTCGTAATACAATTTATGGTGAGTCAAAATTTTATTTACGATCATACCTAAGAAGATTAAGGACTGAGATTAAGGAAAGAAAAATTTCAATGTGTAGTTCCTTTAGAAATCGAAATCGTCGTCGTAGTACCTAAATCACAAATTAGGGAAACGGCGCGCGGGGCGCCTAAATTCTCTATTTTGTGCCTAAATGGTTGTTACCGGGAACTCGTAACCTAATTTTGACCATTATTTTGGTGAGGAACGGGGAGTTAGATCTCACCCGGAAGAAATTTTGCAGTTGTTCAAACAATCAGAGTCAAAGCTGGCCTTAGGAATTGTCCAGGGATGAACAGATTTGTCTTACTGAATCTATCAAAAGATTCTATCCGATACCATCGGGGTCGTCGGTTACTTGAAAAGCTTGTGAAGGTGGAGCATATACTATAAGAATTAGCTTCAGGGTCTTCAGGAACATCCACGGTTATTGTATTATCTGTGTCCAAAAGAACGTATCTATCTGGGTCATATAAACTGCGAAATTGTGTATAAAACCATACCTATAGCAACACTTGCACATGCACGAGTGGTAGCGCAGTCGGCCCTCCTCCAAGTACGGGTGGGCGAGCGCATCCACCACGGAGATGCGCTTCGCAGGGTCGAACACTAAACAAACTGATCATACCTATAGCAACACTTGCACATGCACGAGTGGTAGCGCAGTCGGCCCTCCTCCAAGTACGGGTGGGCGAGCGCATCCACCACGGAGATGCGCTTCGCAGGGTCGAACACTGAACAAACTGATCATACCTATAGCAACACTTGCACATGCACGAGTGGTAGCGCAGTCGGCCCTCCTCCAAGTACGGGTGGGCGAGCGCATCCACCACGGAGATCCGCTTCGCAGGGTCGAACACCAGCATCTGGAAACGTGGAGATAGGAAATTGAGTCCTTGCAGTGTATGCCTGTCGTCATCTTTTTTTCGATTCGATGGCAAAGGTTAAATTTTGTGCGCCCAGAATTCAGCCACCAGGACAGCAATTGCAGTAGCTTTCATGAGTTCATCCACTGTGCAGGAGTCAGAACATATGGAGCAGGACAAGTGCCTGTCGTCACGTTGTGAGGGGCATTGTATAAACTGTTGAGGTGTATAGACACTGAACCCCTACAGCCCGAGTGCCCTGTACCTAACAGTATATGGCGATAAAAACGCTGTGTAATACGCGTGATTTGATGAACTCCTGGTGTCAGTTTCCAAACCGCATGTGAGTGGTATACCTGCGCCAGTAGGTGCACGGCCTCGTGCGTGGCCTGCACGGACAGCGTGTAGAGCGAGACGCAGCATATGCGCTCGCTCCCTCGGGACACCAAGTCGTCGAACCGATGAACCCTTTTGTCAGGGTTTTCAACCGCCTACTACAAGTAGCAGGCCCCTGGCATGGTTGTATAACGACCGCTATCATAGACAGCAACCGGGACCGACGGCTTAAGGCAGGGGCGTGCAGTCCATAAAGGCATAAAAGCACTGCCTACCCTGCCATTTTCACCCGCTAGTTATAATTTAATTTATTTTAGAACAATAATGTAACGTAAAATGGAACGTAATAAATGGCAGTCTTACTTTTGCGCCTTTATTTCGCGCTACTAATCCCCGCATATCTCTCAAGTACGATATGTCAGTCAAAATAAGTGGACTCGATCGCTGCCTCATGAACTCGCCCAATACCACTAGTATGAATGTGTGAATTAGCGTAAATACACTGTAAGTGTGAGCTCTCTACACTCACACAAAGCTGCAAAATGTTAAGTAGTGTGCGTGAAAATGCAGCACCTACTCCACAGATTATATAATATTAGTAGCATTTTCGGCAACATTCCATTTTCATACGCTAAACAAAACGCAAAACAATGCAACAAAACGCAATTAAAAAGTAAAATGGCCATAGACACCCGCTCGCTACGTGCATGGGGGGTTTTGGCGCGTACAATCCGACCAATTTGTTGATACCTTGGTTTCAAACATTTATTTGGGAAATGAGATTCATTCAGGATTGAAAGTATTTTATTATGATTTAGGTTAGAAAACGCAAACTGTTGTTTGTTTACTTATTGTTGTCGTTGTTGTTTTATGCTGAAAAAAGTAGTAATTATAGATATTTTTAAATGTGTTTGACTAATAACGGTGCGATTCTTGTTAAAAACAAGTTGACTGAAAACAACCTGATGAAGTGATGACTATGTTTACAAGTTGAGACAAAGTACAAAAAGTTGAGACACCCGTTACTGTAACTTTTAATGTGTAAACGTGTGATGTGATAATGATAGAGGCAGATTGTACAATTAGGATGGAAAAAGCGCTCAGAAAAGGTAACACGACTTGTATTCATTTAACTTCTTACGACAGATGCGGCTGGCTCGGGTTGTTAGTGTGCATAGTTTGTTTACTTTGTTACAATGCACCGCACCGCACATTTTTGCCGTTCGTCTCAGTCGCAATTTGATGCGAGCCATAATAAAATCCAGTTTTTGCATGGGATGGTTTCTTAAGGATCCGGTAAAACTTGCAGTGGAAAATGAAGCGGTGCGTAAAACACCTAAGATCCCCCTCAGTTCATATCTACTGCCTACCCAGACATGAAACCCTGTGCACGCCACTGGCTTAAGGTGCCCACTGCCCATACGAAGCACGAAACCATCTTGCTTCTCGGACAATCAGGTGGTTCAGCTCGCTCTCGCTAGTGAGTGGTTATACCTGCGCGAGTAGGTGCACGGCCTCGTGCGTGGCCTGCACGGACAGCGTGTAGAGCGAGGCAGCATGTGCGCTGTCTCCCTCTCGCTTACCTGCGCGAGTAGGTGCACGGCCTCGTGCGTGTGGCCTGCAGCGTGTAGAGCGAGGCAGCATGTGCGCTGTCTCCCTCTCGCTTACCTGCGCCAGTAGGTGCACGGCCTCGTGCGTGGCCTGCACGGACAGCGTGTAGAGCGAGGCAGCATGTGCGCTGTCTCCCTCTCGCTTACCTGCGCCAGTAGGTGCACGGCCTCGTGCGTGGCCTGCACGGACAGCGTGTAGAGCGAGGCAGCATGTGCGCTGTCTCCCTCTCGCTTACCTGCGCCAGTAGGTGCACGGCCTCGTGCGTGGCCTGCACGGACAGCGTGTGGAGCGAGGCAGCATGTGCGCTGTCTCCCTCTCGCTTACCTGCGCCAGTAGGTGCACGGCCTCGTGCGTGGCCTGCACGGACAGCGTGTAGAGCGAGGCAGCATGTGCGCTGTCTCCCTCTCGCTTACCTGCGCCAGTAGGTGCACGGCCTCGTGCGTGGCCTGCACGGACAGCGTGTGGAGCGAGGCAGCATGTGCGCTGTCTCCCTCTCGCTTACCTGCGCCAGTAGGTGCACGGCCTCGTGCGTGGCCTGCACGGACAGCGTGTAGAGCGGGACGCAGCATGTGGGCTCGCTCCCTCTCTTTCTCTTCGTTTGGGACACTCGATTCGTCCCGTTCGTCGAACCGATGAACCCTGGTGTCAGGGTTTTCAACGGCCTACTGCAAGTAGCAGGCCTCTGACATGGTTGTGTAGCGATCGCCATCATAGACAGCAACCGGGACCGACGGTTTAACGTGCACGAAACCATCTTGCTTCTCGGACAATCAGGTGGTTCAGCTCGCTCTCGCTAGTGAGTGGTTATACCTGCGCGAGTAGGTGCACGGCCTCGTGCGTGGCCTGCACGGACAGCGTGTAGAGCGAGGCAGCATGTGCGCTGTCTCCCTCTCGCTTACCTGCGCCAGTAGGTGCACGGCCTCGTGCGTGGCCTGCACGGACAGCGTGTAGAGCGAGGCAGCATGTGCGCTGTCTCCCTCTCGCTTACCTGCGCCAGTAGGTGCACGGCCTGCACGGACAGCGTGTGGAGCGAGGCAGCATGTGCGCTGTCTCCCTCTCGCTTACCTGCGCCAGTAGGTGCACGGCCTCGTGCGTGGCCTGCACGGACAGCGTGTAGAGCGAGGCAGCATGTGCGCTGTCTCCCTCTCGCTTACCTGCGCCAGTAGGTGCACGGCCTCGTGCGTGTGGCCTGCAGCGTGTAGAGCGAGGCAGCATGTGCGCTGTCTCCTCTCGCTTACCTGCGCCAGTAGGTGCACGGCCTCGTGCGTGGCCTGCACGGACAGCGTGTAGAGCGAGGCAGCATGTGCGCTGTCTCCTCTCGCTTACCTGCGCCAGTAGGTGCACGGCCTCGTGCGTGGCCTGCACGGACAGCGTGTAGAGCGAGGCAGCATGTGCGCTGTCTCCTCTCGCTTACCTGCGCCAGTAGGTGCACGGCCTCGTGCGTGTGGCCTGCAGCGTGTAGAGCGAGCCAGCATGAGCGCTGTCTCCTCTCGCTTACCTGCGCCAGTAGGTGCACGGCCTCGTGCGTGGCCTGCACGGACAGCGTGTAGAGCGAGGCAGCATGTGCGCTGTCTCCTCTCGCTTACCTGCGCCAGTAGGTGCACGGCCTCGTGCGTGGCCTGCACGGAGAGCGTGTAGAGCGAGGCAGCATGTGCGCTGTCTCCCTCTCGCTTACCTGCGCCAGTAGGTGCACGGCCTCGTGCGTGGCCTGCACGGACAGCGTGTAGAGCGAGGCAGCATGTGCGCTGTCTCCCTCTCGCTTACCTGCGCCAGTAGGTGCACGGCCTCGTGCGTGGCCTGCACGGACAGCGTGTAGAGCGAGGCAGCATGTGCGCTGTCTCCTCTCGCTTACCTGCGCCAGTAGGTGCACGGCCTCGTGCGTGGCCTGCACGGAGGCGTGTAGAGCGAGGCAGCATGTGCGCTGTCTCCTCTCGCTTACCTGCGCCAGTAGGTGCACGGCCTCGTGCGTGGCCTGCACGGACAGCGTGTAGAGCGAGGCAGCATGTGCGCTGTCTCCTCTCGCTTACCTGCGCCAGTAGGTGCACGGCCTCGTGCGTGGCCTGCACGGACAGGCGTAGAGCGAGGCAGCATGTGCGCTGTCTCCTCTCGCTTACCTGCGCCAGTAGGTGCACGGCCTCGTGCGTGGCCTGCACGGACAGCGTGTAGAGCGAGGCAGCATGTGCGCTGTCTCCTCTCGCTTACCTGCGCCAGTAGGTGCACGGCCTCGTGCGTGGCCTGCACGGAGAGCGTGTAGAGCGAGGCAGCATGTGCGCTGTCTCCTCTCGCTTACCTGCGCCAGTAGGTGCACGGCCTCGTGCGTGGCCTGCACGGACAGCGTGTAGAGCGAGGCAGCATGTGCGCTGTCTCCCTCTCGCTTACCTGCGCCAGTAGGTGCACGGCCTCGTGCGTGGCCTGCACGGACAGCGTGTAGAGCGAGCCAGCATGTGCGCTGTCTCACTCTCGAATACCTGCGCCAGTAGGTGAACGGCCTCGTGCGTGGCCTGCACGGACAGCGTGTAGAGCGAGCCAGCATGTGCGCTGTCTCCTCTCGCTTACCTGCGCCAGTAGGTGCACGGCCTCGTGCGTGGCCTGCACGGACAGCGTGTAGAGCGAGGCAGCATGTGCGCTGTCTCCCTCTCGCTTACCTGCGCCAGTAGGTGCACGGCCTCGTGCGTGGCCTGCACGGACAGCGTGTAGAGCGAGGCAGCATGTGCGCTGTCTCCCTCTCGCTTACCTGCGCCAGTAGGTGCACGGCCTCGTGCGTGTGGCCTGCACGGACAGCGTGTAGAGCGAGGCAGCATGTGCGCTGTCTCCCTCTCGCTTACCTGCGCCAGTAGGTGCACGGCCTCGTGCGTGTGGCCTGCACGGACAGCGTGTAGAGCGAGGCAGCATGTGCGCTGTCTCCCTCTCGCTTACCTGCGCCAGTAGGTGCACGGCCTCGTGCGTGGCCTGCACGGACAGCGTGTAGAGCGAGGCAGCATGTGCGCTGTCTCCCTCTCTTTCTCTTCGTTTGGGACACTCGATTCGTCCCGTTCGTCGAACCGATGAACCCTGGTGTCAGGGTTTTCAACGGCCTACTGCAAGTAGCAGGCCTCTGACATGGTTGTGTAGCGATCGCCATCATAGACAGCAACCGGGACCGACGGTTTAACGTGCACGAAACCATCTTGCTTCTCGGACAATCAGGTGGTTCAGCTCGCTCTCGCTAGTGAGTGGTTATACCTGCGCGAGTAGGTGCACGGCCTCGTGCGTGTGGCCTGCAGCGTGTAGAGCGAGGCAGCATGTGCGCTGTCTCCCTCTCGCTTACCTGCGCCAGTAGGTGCACGGCCTCGTGCGTGGCCTGCACGGACAGCGTGTAGAGCGAGGCAGCATGTGCGCTGTCTCCCTCTCGCTTACCTGCGCCAGTAGGTGCACGGCGTCGTGCGTGGCCTGCACGGACAGCGTGTAGAGCGAGGCAGCATGTGCGCTGTCTCCTCTCGCTTACCTGCGCCAGTAGGTGCACGGCCTCGTGCGTGGCCTGCACGGACAGCGTGTAGAGCGAGGCAGCATGTGCGCTGTCTCCCTCTCGCTTACCTGCGCCAGTAGGTGCACGGCCTCGTGCGTGGCCTGCACGGACAGCGTGTAGAGCGAGGCAGCATGTGCGCTGTCTCCCTCTCGCTTACCTGCGCCAGTAGGTGCACGGCCTCGTGCGTGGCCTGCACGGAGAGCGTGTAGAGCGAGGCAGCATGTGCGCTGTCTCCTCTCACTTACCTGCGCCAGTAGGTGCACGGCCTCGTGCGTGGCCTGCACGGACAGCGTGTAGAGCGAGGCAGCATGTGCGCTGTCTCCCTCTCGCTTACCTGCGCCAGTAGGTGCACGGCGTCGTGCGTGGCCTGCACGGACAGCGTGTAGAGCGAGGCAGCATGTGCGCTGTCTCCCTCTCGCTTACCTGCGCCAGTAGGTGCACGGCCTCGTGCGTGGCCTGCACGGACAGCGTGTAGAGCGAGGCAGCATGTGCGCTGTCTCCCTCTCGCTTACCTGCGCCAGTAGGTGCACGGCCTCGTGCGTGGCCTGCACGGACAGCGTGTAGAGCGAGGCAGCATGTGCGCTGTCTCCCTCTCGCTTACCTGCGCCAGTAGGTGCACGGCCTGCACGGACAGCGTGTGGAGCGAGGCAGCATGTGCGCTGTCTCCCTCTCGCTTACCTGCGCGAGTAGGTGCACGGCCTCGTGCGTGGCCTGCACGGACAGCGTGTACAGCGCGGCGAGTGCGGGCGGGCGCGGCGCACGACGCAGCATGTGTGCTCGGGCGCCCGCGCACGCGTACCGCATGTCCTCCAGAGACGGCGTGCCCAGCAGCTCCGTTATTAGCTCCAACTGAAACGGTCAAATTAAAAATTGTTAATGCCTTTCAACTGGGTAAAAGTTGAGAGTTGGTTGCAAAATATATGTAAAATGGCGCCCGCCACAGTTGGCCATGTATTTATCTGAATTATTACGCAATTTACACAGTTACACACAACGATGTACACGATACATGAATCAATGACAGATGAATCCGTCGACGGAAGCATCAGTTGACTTTACCATGTTATCGGACCAGATCCCGTAAGCAATTCATTATCCCGTTCTTCTTCTCAACGATTCAAAGTTGATTCCGACTTGCGCGACCTTCAAGCGAAAGACTAGCGTGAAGCGGCCCAGGATCGGAACAAGTGTCAGAGACCAAGACCAACTTCGGGTCCCTGTATCACAGGAATAAGTAAGTACGTGCTTCTCGTCTCAGCTACCTTCGCGTGTTACTAAGTTACAAGTGAATTAAAGCCTACCTGCTGCACAGGACTCTGGGCCTGGAAGAGGATCCTCCTTCCGAGCAACTCCCTGAATATGCAGCCGAACGACCACACGTCCACAGCCGCTGTGTAGTGATTCGCGCCCATCAGGATCTCAGGCGCTCTGAAACGTCTCAGCCACCTACGCATCTTACCAAGTTATAAGTGAATTAAAGCCTACCTGCTGTACAGGACTTTGGGCCTGGAAGAGGATCCTCCTGCCAAGAAGTTCTCCGAATATGCAGCCGAACGACCACACGTCCACAGCCGCTGTGTAGTGATTCGCGCCCATCAGGATCTCAGGCGCTCTGAAACGTCTCAGTCACCTCCGCATCTTACCAAGTTATAAGTGAGTTAGAGCCTACCTGCTGCACAGGACTCTGAGCCTGGAAGAGGATCCTCCTGCCGAGCAACTCTCCGAATATGCAGCCGACCGACCACACGTCGGCTGTAGTGATTCGCGCCCATCAGGATAGGATCTCAGGCGCTCTGAAACGTCTCAGCTACGTACGCATCATACTAAGTTACAAGTGATTTAAAGCCTACCTGCTGCACAGGACTCTGAGCCTGGAAGAGGATCCTCCTGCCGAGCAGCTCCCCGAATATGCAGCCGACCGACCACACGTCCACAGCCGCTGTGTAGTGATTCGCGCCCATCAGGATCTCAGGCGCTCTGTAACGTCTCAGCCACCTGCGCATCCTACCAAGTTACAAGTGTATTAAAGCCTACCTGCTGCACAGGACTCTGGGCCTGGAAAAGGATCCTCCTGCCAAGTAGCTCCCCGAATATGCAGCCGACCGACCAGACGTCCACAGCCGCTGTGTAGTGATTCGCGCCCATCAGGATCTCAGGCGCTCTGAAAATTGCAAACATATACAAGTTAGACCTTTCTTTGCGTCAGGCAGAACAAAACAGTGCTTGCTAGTTTGGTTGCATGTAAGCTTCAATATCAATCAATACAAAGTATAAAATGAAGTCGCATTTTGCGTTTCCCGTGGGAAATTGAGTTGCAACGAGTGATAACGCTGACGGTCTGATAATGCTATAGCCTTCTTTGCACCTTTCCACTTTAGGCGGGGTCAGCTCTCTTCGACCGGTCAGAGTCAATCTATTTTTTTGCGCTATGAAGATAATAAAATTCGAAGTATTTTTAAAAGCTCTAAATCTACGAAGAATATATTTTATTTTACCTGTACGTGAGCACTTACTACTCAAAGTTTCGATGTAACACATTAGAACCATTAGTAATATAAAGTAATTCAGTAGGTAAGGTAGATCATTTTTTGCCGCAAACTCTTGAACCGCAGAAACCGGAGCGTGACAGACAACTAGGTTTCTAGCGTAAGGCTGCGATGCGACTCAAAGTATGTAAGTACGGTTGAAGTCAGAATAATGTGACCCCACCCTACTACCCTACAGCGCAATCGGCGACATACTTTACTTATCTATACATTGTCCGCACGCCTGCTAAATTTTTTCCATTGACATACGCCAACACAGCAATGAAAGCATAGAAAAAACAAGGTTCACGCGCCCTCATATCCCTTACGCATCCATAATATCTGTCAAGTCAGTCAAGAGTAAGTGAAACAAAAATAACACAGTCCGAAATGGTCCGAACCTACCCGAGCTTAGCCGACTAAAAGATTCACGCCGACGCGACGTCACTGACATAAACTAGTTTTCAATCAAGTTTTATTACACAATAATGATCTCATAGTAGTTGGCGAGTGCGAGTCGCATAAACGAACAGTAGACATAATAGTTATAGCTAAATTCGTCTCCTGAGTCAATGGCTAGATGGCTAAGGGGTTAAGCAACTGCAGTCATAAACGTAGAATCGCTGGTTCGGATCTATGATGTGTTCAACTTTTTTTTCTATTAAAAGTGCTGTTTATTTATATATCTGTCTATTATTTTCTTTTTTGTTTAAAAGAAGTTTTGTTTGTAGACAAAATTAAGAAGTTTAAAAATTGATAAGACCATCTATTATACTTTAAATGTTACTTTATTTGAATCTTCATAATTCACACAAAATATGTTTGTATCACCTAGGCAAATTTTACAGTAAACTGTGTAATGAACATTTCATACAAACATGAATAAAATACTTAACAATTAAGTTAACAGACTATAATTTAAACAACAATATAGATAGTTCAGGATTTTAAAATTATCGTTTAGTCACTACAAGAGATCAAACATGTTATCTTTGAGTAAAATAACAATTTACGTCTCTCATAATGACCAGCACAAAGAATCTATATTTAACCACAGATCACTTATAAATACATATGTCCTAAGGGTATTTAATTAACCTAGCGATATTCTGCTGCTAGTGCTGAGTATATTTTCTGGATTATAGCGTTCACCTCGTCGTCTACATAGGATATTTCATCCACATTATTCCACATCGTCCTTTGAATTGAAGCACTTTTCGTCAGTGAATATTAATATTTGCCCTTCCCAATCAAAGTTGCAATACTCTGTAACATAAATACATTACTTAATTTAATGAAGATCGTTTATCAACAGTTAGAAAAAACAATAGAACATACACTATACCTATATAAGTAAGTATGTAGGTATAATGTATTTGTATTAGTTCAGCACCAGAAATAATATTTACCTGTAGCAAATCTTATCCTAGCTTGACAATGCTCTTCGGTCAGCGCAATTTTTTTGGCTGGTTTCATAGCTGGTTAATAGTTGTGTATGCCAGCAGCGTGTAAATGTCTTCGCACAGTATACAGAGATATATCGTATAAACTTGATGTTGAACGAGTAGTTTTAAATCAATCCTCGCTGTGAAGGCTAACAATTTCACGGTGACGTAGATTTTCGTTGGTGTAAGCTTTGGCGCGGCCCTCGATTTTCACAATTCACATCACCAGTTTCCTCATATCTCCTAATCCATCTGCGAACCGTGTTTCTCTGTAAAGTCGTAGTGAAACTTCCTTTTTTCTGTTCCCACAGAACAATTAATTTTGCTTTTAAGAAAACACTATGCACCATGATTTGATTTGACCAGTAACTAGGTAAAAAGCAACGGAAATGTCATAACGCACACTATTGAACTGAGTAATTAAATAAAGTTGAATACATTTCTACGATTTAGTATTCAAACTACCTTCTTATTTTATTCATCTGCTAGAAAACATCAAAACGTCTACACGGGTCTCATACGTCACAATGACATCACTAGTTGCACGACAGGTGACTTCTAATTTCGCGCTTTTAACCATCAGCTGAATAGCCAAGCGGTTAAGATGCCCGACTACAATGCTTACAATCTAAAAGATTGGAGGTTCAAATCCCAGCGGGGGTTGTATTCGTATGTTGACTATTTATTATTTTATTTCTTGTTAATGAAATTTGACTAAAGCAACTTCAAGATAAAATGCAAAGGACTCGACATCGTGCTTGCGAGTTAGTCGTGTGGTAGGGTGAAGCATGAATTGCTCAGGTATATTGCATAGGCGTAATGCTTTGCTTTAAGGTTCATTTCAAAACGTATTTTTCTGTTTAAATGTTTGTAGCCCGGGGGGTCCGGTAACTCTGCACTTGACTGTACATTGAATTTGAACTATTGATAATGCTGCTATTTTTTTACCTTTAAATTAGTTAATAAACTTAAAAATACAGTTTTACCTAGCCATTTCTCTAATAGTTTCATACGCCATGAAACAATAGAGACCCTTCTACGCAAAAGGCCAGGGACTATCGTTTCTTCCTTACCTATTTACATATAAACGATACCGTGCCTCGACGCCATTCAGAAGTAACCTTTAGTCCTTTTAAACTAGCTCAGGAGCGGCGGATATAGTTGTATCTGTGGTACATTAGTGTATAGGATGATTATGCTAAATTGCTAGATATAGGACTTGAATAGCGCCATAGTATTCCGTATAAAAAGTCTAAGTCAAACGTGATTTTATTGTCTTTTACACTCCGAATACAAGAATCCTTGTCCCGAAGTCAATGATAAATGTTTCGGGACTGGTGATTTCGAACCCAAGTATAAATACAATACTAGGAGGAAGACGAAATGTTTTCTTAGTTGCAGTAGATTATGCCGTAAACAACTAACACATCTGCAATGCTGATTGCAACGCTGCTGCAGTAGTTAGATCCATATTAGTAGTGGCGGTAGCTAATATGGTTGAATACTGAATTCAATACGAAATCGCAATAATGTTGCGTGGCCAAAGACACTTGTAAATCGACTTGTATATGCGCCTTTTCGAGTCACACTTTCAAAGGTGTGAAACTGTAAATGAGTTGGTTGTAAAAACACTTTGAAAGGGCGCTATTAGGAAGTACATAATTCGGAAGCTAGTTAAAATACTTCATGTTGAATACTCCAGAGCTTTTTAATGTTTTGTTCGTTATGAAGCAAGACGAGCTAGCCGTGTCCTACTTTCAAAACTGCGGTCAACAGAGCAGAGGTCATTTCTACTCCAGTATTCAGCCGCAAATAGCTATAATGCGCAAACATCCAAATATGTTAATACTGTGTAGCTCCGCCATAATGGCTTAGCGTTTCGCGTCAGCAAGGGCACAAAGTGATGGAGTCACATTTACATAAATGCCTATTTCTTTAAGTATTGAGAGGCATATTAGCTAAAGATAACTGGTAACTAGTTAACTTGCACGAAGTGACACCGAATACTGACATTTCATTTGATAAATATCTACTTGTGAGTGACCCACCGAGAATTGAACCCGGAGCCTTCTACGTCTCAGTCAGTCGCACTACCACTGCGCCACATCAACCGTCAAAAAAGTTAAAAGTTTCCACTAATGCTCTTATTTTGAGATCTCCCTATCCTCAAGTTGTGGTGGCATAATCTAACTATATCGTACAAATGAGTTTTTCCCTGTTGTGTACGCGAACTACCCGATGCGATGTTGCGAAGGAAAATTTATCTGCACATCTCGCTTCCACTCGATTTCCGTCTGCGCCTCCCAAACAAATAGGTGGCTCTCAGCGTGTGGAGAAACGGGAATTTATCACTGTTCCTGTTTTCCTACTTTAGTAAAAACTGCAGGGATACGAAATATTATTGCGATTTTGGATGAAACCATTTCTATTCACGTTAAAAGTAAAGATGATTTTTCTGTCCCGGAACTCGATTTTAAACAGTGCACAGTCAGAACTAAATGTGTAACTTAAATCCAAAGAAACGAAGCATAGCGCCATAATCGAACCAACTAGAACAGGAAGTTCACATGGGTAGCATATAAGCCGCATGTTATACTCGTATTACACGAACCAGTAGTTGAATCAATACTCGAATGAAAGACAAGTCGCAGTGGAAGTGTTTTTGCACTCACTACAAGGCTAATAAAAAAAATGTCCCGGTTTCATCTGGGGTATGATCCGTACAGGCGAAATGATCTTAAATATCTGTTCTGGATCTGACAGTTCATTGGTTTCTATGCGTACTCACAGTAGTGTAATGTCTCTATTTAGCTGAGATTCACCTGGTTCGAGCTACCAGTCTTCACGAGAGAGGGTCCTAGTGGGCTGCACGAGTGACTTTGTACTAACTCGCGCACAACTAGCGTAGCGTAGAGCCTACGTACGTCTAAACCCCCCGATCGTTCAAAATGTGATTGCGATAGAATAGCTTACCTGTAATACTGCGTGACGACCTCCTGAGTCATGTTCTTGCTGGCGTCAGGCTCCTCGACCCTCGCGAGGCCGAAGTCACAGATCTTGAGCACACAATTGCTGTTCACCAGTAGGTTGCCAGGTTTGATGTCGCGGTGTAAGATGCGTGCCGAGTGTAGGTACTTCAAGCCTGGAAATAAAAGGGATTATATTGTCAGTAATGTAAAACACAGGACCGCTAAAGTTGGGAGAAGTGATTGCAAGTCGGGATGATGACTGACGGGGAAGCACCCATAATCAAAGTAGGGTTACAATTAGTAGGTACCCCGTACCACAGTATCTATGGCGCAGAATGAAACCCACTGTTTTAGGCGTTGGTGTATAGCATAAACAGCGATTACACATCTCGAAATGCCGGTGGTTTTTTATGGGTAGCATTACAACAAGAACAAGGTAACCAGCAAAGGGTCGATCCAGTAATCGAATCAGGCACGATTAATCATGTCGTCTGATCGCTTCTTTATCACACAAGTGATTTGATATCGGCAGTATTTGTACCAAAACGTTGCGAATCCGCTCGCAAACCGCTTGTGTGATAAAGCTCTTAGAACTGGATCTATCCAAGATACTCCGAGCCTCGTTGCCGCCTATTCTCGCAGACACTCGCCACATTTTATCACACAATGCGCAATTCCCTTAATTGTTCGTCTGTGGTAAGCGATTAGATTCGCAATAAAGTTTCCTTGGCAACAATAGAGGTAGCGAAGGTGGAAATCATTGTCTGATCCGAACGATAGTCACATTCTACTGCGAACAGAAATAGCTCAGTAGAAAGCTATAATTAAACAACATTATACCTACGTGTGTACGACATAAAACAGTTTAATCACTTTTATGAATGTGGGGGGTTGCAAGGTGTCTGCATAAAGTTGGATAGCGTAACGTTTTTATCACTGAATACCGATGTTCCAGCATAGCTAGGGGGCTTGAAGCGAAATGTATAAGTTACAGGTTTATAGTTAAATTAGGTTTTTTCTTAATCAAAAACCGGCATAGGACAAAACTCAAACTCGATTTTATCATTAAATTTTCCACAGCTGGCAGTAAGTTTTGCAAAAAATGATATACCTAACACGGGATTTGGTATTCAAATATAGACAGGTTCATCTTGATTAAAAAACCTGGATTACTTTAGGTTTATGATCCAATTGATGTACATTTCTAGGTCCTAGCCTAGGTCTAGCTAGGTTTATGATAAAATTGAGTTTTAATTTTGTCATATACCGGTTTTTGATCAAGAACCTATGTTTTCAATCAAAAACCTACGACATACAAATGAGCTGAATTGTTAGACGGATTAGCTCAACTATTCGATCGACTCAAATCCTGTCGTAACCACAAATGCCACCATAAAGCATTGGTATGCGTAAGATTCTTCAACGTATCACGCACTACGGTATTCAATCGCCGTACAATTCGTAAACATAATTGAAAATTGATTACGCACTAATAGGTCAATGGATTGATTGTCCATTGTAATAGGTATTGGTGTAATCAGCACTCGTTTGATAAAACTGGCTTCTTCGTTTTATGGAATTGCTCAGACTTCAACAAATGTAACCGGGACGGTAAAAATATCGTATCTATAAGAGCGTACTATAGCCGAAAAGACAACTCGGTGCATTCGCGGCCGTATTGCTTTCTCACTTTTGCGTTTTAAAATCAAGAGTGGAATTTTGGACTATATCTAATCTCTAATCTACTGGGAAAATAATTTGAAAGTCTGTCTCTCGCAACTAACGAGGGCCTTACCACAAAAAAGTAAGACGCACGTTTAAAGCGGGCTTCATCGGGTCGTTGGACCACTTAATGTCCAACTCGAAGAATAAGAAGAATCGTGTTTAAAAAATGTCATTAACCAATAAACTTTTGGGTTCATTTAAATTTTGAGCTAATAAGGTCTTATTTAAAGGAGTTAAATTAATGGATCCCAGATCAACAGTCTAGTATATAGCGAAGTCTGCGGTAAGTGTCAGTTCAATCTGAAATAATTCACCACTGAAAACCACTTATGACCCGTTTTTGGTCCCCACACATCCTGTTCAAACTATATCTAAAACGCCTAGTCTAGACAAGCTAGGTCGTACTGGTTTTGGCCGGCGCTTAGCGATAACTAGGTAGGTAGATATCATATAGGTAGGTACCTGTGCATGCAGGTTCAGCAGTGACGTGTTTGCAAAACAATGAAATATTTATCTCTACCAAGCCACGCCGCTATAAACAGGAGGTGTATTTTTGAATCAGGAATGTGATTTGGCAAATTCATGGTTCCCAGATCTACAGTCCATTCTTGAGTGAAGTCTTCTAGTCAGTTCATTCTGAAATAATTCAATGCTGAAAACCACTTATGACCCGTTTTCGGTCCCCTCATATCCGGTTCAAACTATAACTAAAATGCCTAGTCTAGACAAGCTAGGTCGCACTGGTTTCGGCCGGCGCTTAGCGATAACTAGGTAACTATCATATAGGTAGGTACCTATGCATGCAGTGATGTATTTGCAAAACAATGAAATATTTATCTTTGCCAAGCCACGCCGCTATTAACAGGATGGGTATTTTTGAATCAGAAATTTGATTTTGCATAAGCCAGTCTCTTGTCTAACTGTTACTAATTTACACGAATCCATTCGTACATACCAAGTACATAAGATACCTATTCAAAATACCCTTGACAAAAATGGATATAAGTAAGTGGTCTAACCACTCGTTAAAGACTTACACATGCGAATTGGATCTCAATTGCAACTGATTCAAAAATACGCCTCCCGTTAACGCGTAGAGCTACGCATATTTCATACCTCTACCGGTAAAAACAGCGAATGGCAAATTTAATACCGTTTTTATAGCTATTTGTTTCAGTATAACGAGTTTGTTCGTGTAAACTGTTGTAGGTATACTCGTAGAAAACGAACGATGTGGTGAAGTAATTAGTTTTAACAGGGTTTTTGATAAGTTTGAGCGATAACATAAATACTGCACTAGCAAGTGTGAATTCAATGCGGTGGTAGAAGCTAAAAGGCGTGTTACGTTTAGATCTCTAAGCTGATATGATTGATAATTAAAATTATTAAGAGGATACCCGAGTGATGCATTTATTCCTCCTTTTCATACAAACGTTTTCCCTTGTGTTCTTTCCGAATTATGCATGTAGAGATTTAGTTAATTTCTTATTTCATTAAGACCTACAATATGTAATAGTGGCGTGTGTAGCTCTAATTATACGGCTGAAGGGTATAATAAAATTTCCTTTGGCACGATTAATCTTTAGGTTACTGAGATGGATTTTCGAAGTGGGGCCACCTGGATTTTTGCTGCAGGTGGGGGGAGGGGGGGTTTAAAGTTCAGTTTTAATATTTTCTTTGAGCGATTTAGTTTATAGTCATGTTTGGTATCATTTTCGATTAAATCATATGTCAAAAGTCAATTCCGTTATAAACTTTGGGTAATTACACACTAAAATTCAATTTTTTATCTAAATAAAAAACAAGAATAGGTGATCAAAAGATAGTAACATATCAACGCACAGATAACCTAGAAACTTTAATTATTGCGCAAAGGATGTTAAAATAGTGCGAAAGAGCAATAAAAAAATATTTTTATAAAAACTCATCCCTAAAGGGGGTAAAACAGGGGATGAAAGTTTGTAGCTAACTTTTGATTCCTTTGATAAATGTCTCTGAAATTTTGTTCAGTTACTATACATCGCAAACTATGAAATACATGTATTTTATTTTTTTCAAATTCGCCCCCTAAATGGGTAAAATAGAGGATGACATTTTGCATGAAACCCTAAAGAAACTGGACTATTTTTCTTAAAAAAAATACATAAAAAATTGAGGTGGCCCCACTTCTTAAATGGCTCCATGCGCCTTAAGGACCAATCCTTTCGAAAGGAAATCTTGTGTTAAGCGTCAGCCGTATATCCCGATTTTCACCGGTGTACACACCCAACTATAAGGCTCTATTATTCCTAAAGAGAAAAGCTCTAGGAATTCCTCTTAATTCCAATTATTTCTATCATGGTACATTTACAGCCATTTTATTCGTACAAGGATGGTATCAGCCGCTTTTACGACTACGCTTCTACTGCTTCTTGCGTTTACTTTGGTCTCGTAGCACTGTATGCATCGTAAGAAACGTCGTAAGGTATAAAGTAGTTCCAGGCAACATCCCGGTCGTTACAGCAACCTGTGGCACCAGATTTTCAACCGTAAATAATAGATGCTACGGGCACAATCCTGCTCATTAGTAACTCGCTACTCGCTCCCGTACAAACGCCACTTGCTATTGGGAAACATGTAGATACAAGAGATTTCCATAACACTTCTACACACAGCAACTACAAAAACAACATACGCGAACATGTAAGGCCAGTTTTGGTTGCGCTTCTGAAGTGGTTCTACTGCTCCTCGCGCCTACTTTGTATCGTAGCACTGTAGGCGTATCGTAAGCGCTCTACTGTTCGGTACGTCTACTTTGGCATTGAGTCGCATGCATTGAAGTTAGTGCTGATTTCCAACCGTAAATAAGTAATAGATGCTACGGGAACAATCCTGCTCATTAGTAACTCGCTACTTGCTACTCGCCCCCGTACAAACGCCACTTGCTATTGGGAAACATATAGGTTCCAGAAATTTCTATAACACAGCAACCACTAACACAACATACGCGAACATAAAAGGCTTGTTTTGGTTGCGCTTCTGAAGTGGTTCTACTGCTCCTCGCGCCTACTTTGTATCGTAGTTCGTAGCACTGTAGGCGTATCGTAAGGAGGCTTCTTAAGTGGCTCTACTGTTCCGTAAGTCTACTTCGGCATTGAGTCGCAGGCGTAGGTCTATAGGCTGGTAGTTCCAGGCATATGGCGGTCGTTACCAGCGGAGTGGGGCGCCTGATTTCCAACCGTAAATAATAGATGCTACGGGTACAATCCTGCTCATTAGTAACTCGCTACTAGCTACTCGTCCCCGTACAAACACCACTTGAAAGAGAAATTAAAAATCTGCTAGGTATAGGTATTTCGCTAACTCATGAAGAAAACTAAAAATATGCACTTCGGAATGAAGTCTTCTTTAAGGTGACCTCGTTTCATCTTGCTCTGTCCTGTGACCTGGATTAGAAGTCAACAGGAATACTTATCATTACAAAAAACATTGTGTGCCATGAGGTGCAAGTTTAGAATGGCATTGGCCTATTTCTACCCAAGAGTGTAGTAAAAGTCGACTAAGAAATAAATCCACGAAGTGGTCAGAGCCTGTGAATGTAGAATCTTGCACTGCTTGCCAAACCACTTGCCAGGCGCTTTGAGAATGGCGATAGGCCCATGTCCAGCAATGTACTGTAGCTGTTAATGCGCTACATTTGAAGTAAGATAAAAAAGGTACATTGTGGTATAAAGCGGCGACAAAACAAATTAACGTAGGTACCTCACCTCGCTTCTCCGGAGTTTAATTTCCCCAGCGGGTGGTACGTTTCGCACCTCTCTAACTTTTAACCTGAATGTTAAACGTACTGGCAACTCAGATAATGAACAGTACTTCATATTACTTCAACTCGTCATTTCATGAATATATCTTCTAGAAGAATCTGTTATATTGTGTTCTGTGTGCGTGCTACTCTTATTCTTTCCCACCGCAAAGATCGACATCATTACGAGAATCGCTTATTCAACGCCACGCTTTACTTACATGCTTTGCTGAATTTCATACAAATCTATGACATACGTTAAACAAAAGGAGCAATGAATGTCAGACAACAAATTGAAATCACCACCTAAAACTTACCGTGAGTAAAAACCCGTCAGTATACATTTGTCTTATAGTTTTAGTGATACGATAATAACCACCACCTACCCAGCAAATCTACCTGAAACTATTTGCTAGTTTTCCGATAAAACCTGACCTTTCACATTCCTTGCGCAAAAAAATAGGGCTACTTTATTTATCACAAGTATCACAAAAGAGAGTAGGTACACAACAGTTGTCTATTTTTGTAAGTAAGATAAATTGCTTTCGACAACGTATTCCTGTAGTCCAGCGTATTCCACTACTCATCTCACTGGTCACAACCGGGAAGTATAAAATGTTAATAATAATATAACAACAATAGGTAACACCAAGAAAAACATCCCATACAAACGTTCATGGTGCGTTGTTTTCTATGGAGTTTACTGCTTTCGGTTCAAGTAGATTTTCCTTACGGTATGCACTAAAAAGCACATAAAAGGCTTGTGTGCGAGTAAAAACGGAATTTTGTATTGTTAAAGTCAGTAAAGTGTAATATTTAGCCACGAGAAAAGTTTTGTTCTTTATACTAAGCGAAGAGGTAAACTAATTTAGTTTATGAACCAAATATTTTTAAGAAATTCTGAATATTCTCAGTATTTTCTTTTCTATCCTGTACCACAAAATTATTTTTTTAAAGATGAAATACGTTTTTTTTAAGCTGAGCATTGTCTTCGAAGGAAGCAAGAGCTGCATTGGTCTCGGTCGACTAACCACTACCGGTGGGATCCGGTAAAATCCAGTTGCAGGCTTTCAGGTGGTAGCTAAGTGTTATGCATGCGTAGGTATATTGCCTCACATTTCTCTGATTGTTATGCATTTGCTCCCTCTACACAAACTGTTTATTTTTAAGATGGAATAGGTGTTTTCTTAAACCAATCAGCGTCCTCGAAGAAGCAAGAGCTAACATTGGTCACGGTCGACTAAGCAGCTAGCACCCAAACCACTACCGGTGGGATCCGGTAAAATCCAGTTTCAGTTGGTAGGTGTTATGCATGCGTAGTTATATTGCTTCACATTTTCTCTGATTGTTACGCTTTTGTTCCCTCCACAGATGTCATAACAAGTGTCTGTACCAGTGCAGCTGTTGTTAGGTACTTCAAGCACTTTCCTTTTACAAAAACACCAAACACGTCCTGCAAAGTTAGTCTCCATACTTATATTTTTTCTCAGCTGAAATCATCTTTTCCTATACAATGTAGCTTAGCGTATCATTACAATTACTGCTACGTACGTTTTAATACTAAAACTCCCGGCGCGCCCAGCGGCAGCAGCCGTAGCGAATCGTGTTCCCGTGGGAATAAGACGTTTTCCCGGCATATCAGAACTTATAATAGCAAGATCATCAGTATCACAGGCCTACAATGGTTTTCCCCTTTAATATCTAAATACCGTTTCCGATAGATTATGATACACTGATTATGGGAAAAATAGTAAAAAAAATCCATCACGTCAGTTTTTTTTAAATTCCAAGACTTAGATTTTGTTTAAAACCGCCCGGAGAGTTCAGTAAAAAAATAATTTAAAAAAAAAATCAGCGAGTTAAATCTAAATATTACTACATTTAATGAATCTATTAGTATGATTAATATAATTTCAATTCATAATGTGTTAATCACTACATGATTAGTATGAGAAATATATCTTTGTTACCCTAAAAATGGGTAATTTTAGGCTAGTTTACTAATGGTCCTATTATTAAGAGATAAATAGATTGTTTAGTACCCTTTTTGTATCAGTCATTAGAAGAGGGTAAATGAAGGTGATTATAATGATTTTTTAGTATAAATACCCACAACATTTTAAAAATATTACAGTTGCTTTACGCACTAGACAACCGACGTAAACTTAAAAATGTCTTCACGAAATTGCTTAAATTCTTCGGATAGTTTTTGTTATATTTGTGCCGGTAAAACAAAGAGCAAGCTTAACAGACTTCGTAAACTGAAAGAAGCAATTTTTGTTGGTCCTGATATGAGAAAATTAATGAAGGATGAAAAATTCGATGTAATACTTTCACACGTTGAGCTTGCAGCATGGATATCTTTTAAGGAGGTTGTGAAAAATTTCTGAGGAAACAGAAAAAGCCCTGACTATAAACATAGTGGCCAAAATGATTACAAATTTCGGCTTGATGGGCTGTTCTATGAGCATTACAGTTAATTTTCTGAATTTGCACATTGACTACTTCCCATAAAATTTAGGAGCCGTTAGCGATGAACATGGTGAAAGATTTCATCAGGACTTGAAGGACATGGAAAAGAGGTATCAGGGAAGATGGAATACTAGCATGTTGGCGGACTACTGTTGGCTCCTGAAGCGAGATGAGCCAAACCGAAAATTTAAGAGAAAATCACAAAATAGAAGCTTTGCAGAAAAAAGGACAAGATTTCACAAAGATGAATAACATGTTTTCGAAATAAGCACTTATTTATGAAACATATTTTGATATTTATTTATTTTTTTACTACGTACTTTCAAATAAATATATTTTTTTGTAAATAAGGGTACTTTTTTTGGCAATTTTCTTTCTTTGTTGATTATGAAAAATCTGGACGTGATGGCGAAAAACTAATTACATATTCGTGATCAGCGTGTCAAATTTATCCAGAATCAGTCATCAGATCGAAGAGGGGAAGTTATGACTTGAAATTTGTAGGCCTGTGTATTCAGTAATTAACAGACTTCCCATAAAGCTTTTTTCGTCGTAGCGCTAATGAAGCGTATGGTTGCATCATAATCGCTCATAATTTCAAACGAAAAAGGCTGTAAAATTGCATTGAGTTACGTCTATGAGCTAAAGCTATGGCACGCCGAGAGCTTACAACTCCCGGCAAGAACAAAGTAAGTTACAAAGTGCGGCTTTACAAAAGCTCATAATAAAAGTAAATCTTGGTTACAGAAGTAACGGTTTTCTGGAATTCCAGTGAGTCCATTTTGGATGATTAACTAACGCACAAACAAAGGAGCTGGAGTGCTTTACATTTTCAAAAGTGGAAAACAAATGTTGCCTTTAGAATTATCAGTAGGGCAGTGCTTTTGTGAAGATATGTATCGCCAGCACATCACCTTACCACTTAAGGAATCAAATTACACTGGTGTTTCTTGGTATTTAAATGGAAATCCAGTGTAAGATGGTCCTTAAAATGGTTAGCTGGAATGCTGGTGATAGTACAGTACAAAGGAGTAACAGTAAAGGTGTGGGGAGCGAGTACTGTTTGTTCACGCCGCGCAAACAGAGGGAGTGTACGTATGACGTTATGTATGGCACCGCCTGATCGGAGCGTCACTTGGTTTGTACAAGTCTAGGGATAATGAGGATTTTGTGCTTTCGTCGTTGTTTCGAGAAAACAAATCTCATGTTCCTATCATTCAGCAGTGCTTTTATGAAGATACGTATCGCCAGCACATCGTCTTACTATTTAAGGGATCAAGTTGCACTGGATTTTCTTAGTCTTGTATGAAATCCAGTATAAGATGGTCCCTAAAATGGGTAGGATGATGTGCTGGTGATCGCACAAAGTACAAAGGAGTAACAGTAAAGGTGTGGGGAGCGAGTACTGTTTGCTCACGCCACGCAAACAGCGGGAGTGTACGTATGACGTTATGTATGGCACCGCCTGATCAGAGCGTCACTTGGTTTGTACAAGTCTAGCGATAATGAGGATTTGTGCTTTCATCGTTGTTTCGAGGAAACGAATCTCATGTATCTTTCGTCGAAAGGAGACAGGGCGGCGGTAGTATGGGACTTGGGCTATGACGATATATCGAGAATTTTACGAATTTTAGATTTCGATATCTTATCTATGCCTTCGTGTAAAACCGCATCAAAATCAATTCAGTGAGTATTAAGAAAATCACTTGTGAACTTTTGGTTTCCTCATGGATATTTGATTTGGTGCATAGCGAGTTAGCAAGGGATAATGAGCTATCATTTTTGAACTATACTATAGGGATCAACTTATACTGGCGTTTCTTAGTCTTTGTATGAAAATCCAGTATAAGATAGTCTTTAAAATGGTTAGCTGAAATGCTGGTGATAGTACAAAGTACAAAGGAGTAACAGTAAAGGTGTGGGGAGCGTGTGTTTGTTCACGCCACGCAAACAGCGGGAGTGTACGTATGACGTTATGTATGGTACCGCCTGATCAGTACCCGATTTTACGAAACTACAGGCTACAATTCTACAGGGGAAATTCGATGTACAGTCGGAGTCAAAAGAGCATACCTAGGACCGCCTCAAATGGTTCAAAATATCTCTGAAACTACATTACTTTTGTAAATTATTTCTTTTGTTGTCTATGCAGCTAGTTAAACTCTATTCTAAACTAAAAAAAAAATTTACAAGATTAATGTAGTTTCAGAGATATTTTGAACCATTTGAGGCGCTCCTAGGTATGCTCTTTTGACCCCGACTGTACTACATTACGTAGCCGGTTTGATAATGGGATACTAATGGCTAACAGGTTACGCAATCTACATCGAATTTCGCCTGTAGAATTGTATGTAGTGTGTAGCTTCGATGCATAGGCCACAGATCGTCACTAGATTTGTACAAGTCTAGGGATAATGAGGATTTTGTGCTTTCGTCGTTGTTTCGAGGAAACGAATCTTATGTATCTTTCGTCAAAATTTGTAATTTGGTTGACATGGAAATGAAAAAAAAGACAATTCAAACGATCTACACGAGTAGGCGCAACTGTATTCAATAAATCTTCTAGATTCAATCGGTTGTATCTTGTACTGACTTTGCTACAGACAGACATTGACCTTACCGATAAAATTACATATCTCACGCTCTAAGTTGTACGATCGTACTGGTGATTCATCGTCCTTGTTAATGTAGCGAAGGTGTGGGACACTGAATATATGCATGATAGTAAAAACTCTGATGGTAGATTTTGTAACCACTGTCAACAGGGTCAACGGCGTAACGTACTATTAAAGCACAGAATAGTCTCAGATTTTCGACACTTGCGGTGAATCATTCTGCAATGGTCTAACCAGTCTGAGAATTGAACATGACCTAAATCATGAAGCCACGCCTCAGACACACCAATAAGAGTTTTCTGCTTGAAACGTGCTCTTCAAGAAAAGTAATAGTCTCACTTTTAAACATACGTCAGAATCATTTAGCTGCGTTCTGACCACACTGGAAACTGAACATGACCTCTGAATCATGAAGCCACGCTTACACCAATAAGAGGCTTGGATCACCCGGTTCTGAGCTTGACTGTACCGGTGCAAGCGCAGCTGGACCCGGCAGATGCAGCTCTGAACTGCTTTCACAATTAACACCTTGACACACGCACTGGCGCCCTACTCTGGTAACACGTCAAGTCTCAACGAGATTAATTATCTGGTATATGTAGGATTGATAGTGTGACTTTGACCGTTACCATAGGCTTCTTCATAAAACGGGAATCATCTTTCTAACTTCGAGGGTTTGTGTAGGTAATAATAAATCAAATGTATTTTCTTTGTTCTTCAAATTGCTATTTAATGGACGCAGGTATCGATCGTGCTTTAAACTCGTCTTAAACCTAAGCACTATAATTAGACACATCGTACTAATTATGATTAGATATTGAATATTTGTGATACATTAATTTTACCTCGTGATTTTATGAGTTACTTAATTAAATATTCCTGGGCGAACTTAATGCAAATGGCATTATCTTATCTACCAGTCTACCTGAGCTTAGGAAATGTAGAAATGTATATTATTATTCATTATTTTTATACCGAGTTTTTATATGCCTTTCTTGATATACAGAGGCAGATTTTGAACTTTGAAGTTGTAAATCATTGGTAGGTAATCTATCTCCGTCAAACAAATATTTCGATTTATCCACGTTCAATATTTGTCACGAATACCAGGAATAAATTCCAGCAGCCATGGTGTTTGATACAACTTGTATAACTGTCGACTGTGACAACCGAGTGTGAAAAGGGATAATAGCGATTTAGGAAAACTTCTGAAAGCTTCAAAATGACAGAGTTATGAATACAGTTCAGCCGTTCCGAGGGAATTGATCTCTCCGGCCATGGTGACCACTTCCAATGAAGTTTGTAGGTTTATTTTGCTGATCATTGCGACAACTTGAAGACTAGGTATTTAATAATGATTTGTGCAAATATCTGCAGAGGTAGAACTCCTGTCATTATGCAACTAATTCATCCTGTTATCGTAGCATCTCAGATATTCTGGAAATGTTACAGAACGCAGACCGAGTGACTAACCAAAAAGCTTCCCTTGTCTAAAACTTTCCCGGATATTAAATCAGCCACCCTATCTGCGCAGCGACGTACTAAAACACCGCGCTACTGCTTTGCATAAAGTCGTACCTTTTATTTTTGGAAACTTTTAGGCGTAACAGCATTACTCGAGGGCACACAGGGGTAGGGACACACGAGTACTCCAAGGGCCTTCAGACAACGCGTGTCCCACGGCAAATTCCATTAGTGTGTGCTAAAGGAGCCAGGCTCTTCCACTTAGTGGTTTTCCGTTTACTCACTTTCTCTCACTGCTGAGAATTTGACAATATAACATTATATCAAAGTAACATCATGTGACTTCAACGTAACTACGGTTTATTATGTATTCTGTGCTACGGTTGGAAGTCTGAGTAAGGCCAGCCAGAGGCGTCAGGTAGCTATATCTACCTAACCTACTTGTAGATTTATTGATGGCGCCCAGTCTGCATTATAGCACGTGGCAAGAAACATCATGTGACTTCAACGTAACTACGGTTTATTATGTATTCTGTGCTACGGTTGGAAGTCTGAGTAAGGCCAGCCAGAGGCGTCAGGTAGCTATATCTACCTAACCTACTTGTAGATTTATTGATGGCGCCCAGTCTGCATTATAGCACGTGGCAGGATATTAGCATACTGCACCGAACCGGATTGCAGGCTGCTTTTGCAGCATATATTTGACAATATAGTATTAAATCAAAGGAACATCATGTGACTTCAACGTAACTACGGTCTATTATAATATTCTGTGCTACGGTTGGAAGTCTAAGTAAGGCCAGCCAGAGGTGTCAGGTAGCTATATCTACCTAACCTACTTGTAGATTTATTGATGGCGCCCAGTCTGCATTATAGCACGTGGCAAGAAACATCATGTGACTTCAAAGTAACTATGGTCTATTATACAGGGTGTTAGGGACGGTGTAACGAAAACTTTGCAGGCGTGCTCAGACCATGAAACTGAACAACTTTTACTATGGAGCCAATGGTGAGAAACGAAAAAAAATTTCTGACCTCCCATACAAAGTCAGTCAGCTGATCGTGAATTTTGTATGGGAGGCCGGAATTTTTTTTCGTTTCCCACCATTGGCTCCATAGTAAAAGTTGTTTAGTTTGATGGTCTGATCATGCCTGCAAAATTTTCGTCACACCGTCCCTAACACCCCGTATATTCTGTGCTACGGTTGGAAGTCTAAGTAAGGCCAGCCAGAGGCGTCAGGTAGCTATATCTAGTATCTACCTACTTGTGGATTTATTGATGGCGCCCAGTCTGCATTATAGCACGTGGCCAGATATTAGCATACTGCACGGAACCGGATTGCAGACTGCTTTTGCAGCATATATTTGACAATATAGCATTAAATCAAAGGAACATCATGAGACTTCAACGAAACTACGGTCTATTATATATTCTGTGCTACGGTTGGAAGTCTAAGTAAGGCCAGCCAGAGGGGTCAGGTAGCTATATCTACCTACTTGTGGATTTATTGATGGCGCCCAGTCTGCATTATAGCACGTGTCAAGATATTATTAGCATACTGCACCGAACCGGATTGCAGGCTGCTTTTGCAGCATAGTCACCGCAAACATGACTATTGCAGGCAGGTGTTGGAAGTGCAGATGCTAGCTATGGACTACATACATACATATATCATGCCTTTATCCCTTGCGGGATGGGCAGAGCGTAAACGGCTGTAAAAACTGCCATGACTGAAAAATATTTGAGAGTCATTCAGAAGACGGTGTATCACTAACGGGACGACTTGATCTCCCACTCAAAGAAGGTAGTAACAGGTTGTCAGCCTGTCGCCTAAAACTGCAATACACATCAATGCTCAAATCTTAGTCGCTTCTTACGACACCCACGGGTGAGACTGCATCACACGAATTTTCAATTTTCTTGCTTGCAAGCTTTGGACTAAGATGACTGTTGTGGAAATGTATGCCGAATGTTTGCCTGACAATCCAACGGGCAGCAATTTTAGTTCGACTGTCGCCGAAACAGAAGTTTTTAATTAATTTTATATAGCTAACGAAGCGTCGAGATAACATCGGGTGCCTGCAAGGCTTGCGACGCGTCGGTAACGAGGAGAATTATGGAAATGCGCCCCTCCCTAGCTCGAGAGCCGAGCCTTCGCTGCCGGAATATTATTTATGCGCAAAGCTTTTTCGTTCGGGAAACCATCTCCACGCAGACTGGCTGCTGCATCGAGTTACGTTGATTAATCGCAAATATTTGCTCATACGTGGCCGTAATGAACTGCATGGTAAAAATAATAACGAAGGCACAGGAACTCTGATAATACACCTACATAAACTGTTAAGGGAAAAAGGTAACGCTTGTGGACCCCAAGGGTAGGCTACACTGGAGGCTTATTTTGAGAGTCATATTGATTGATATGATAATATAAGAAATTTATTGGCACGCATTTAAATTAGCACCCTGTATAACGAGTTACAATCAGCATCACCCCAGTAGCAATGACCGGTGGTGCGGTATGCAAGTGTCGGCGGCATGTGCCAGTCGGACGCCATCAATAAATGCATGCCCCGCCGGCCAGCCGGCCTGACCTCAATGCTCCGAGCCAAATACAAGTCAAACTTGCGACTGCATTAGCTATGTTATAATATAGAGTAATAATCAGCATCGCCCCAGTAGCAATGACCGGTGGTGCGGTATGCAAGTGTCGGCGGCATGTGCCAGTCGGACGCCATCAATAAATGCATGCCCCGCCGGCCAGCCGGCCTGACCTCAATGCTCCGAGCCAAATACAAGTCAAACTTGCTACTGCATTAGCTATGTTGTGAGTAACAATCAGCATCGCCCCAGTAGCAATGACCGGTGGTGCGGTATGCAAGTGTCGGCGGCATGTGCCAGTCGGACGCCATCAATAAATGCATGCCCCGCCGGCCAGCCGGCCTGACCTCAATGCTCCGAGCCAAATACAAGTCAAACTTGCAACTGCATTAGCTATGTTATAATATAACGAGTAACAATCAGCATCGCCCCAGTAGCAATGACCGGTGGTGCGGTATGCAAGTGTCGGCGGCATGTGCCAGTCGGACGCCATCAATAAATGCATGCCCCGCCGGCCAGCCGGCCTGACCTCAATGCTCCGAGCCAAATACAAGTCAAACTTGCTACTGCATTAGCTATGTTGTGAGTAATAATCAGCATCACCCCAGTAGCAATGACCGGTGGTGCGGTATGCAAGTGTCGGCGGCATGTGCCAGTCGGACGCCATCAATAAATGCATGCCCCGCCGGCCAGCCGGCCTGACCTCAATGCTCCGAGCCAAATACAAATCAAACTTGCTACTACATTAGCTATGTTATGATTATAACGAGTAACAATCAGCATCACCCCAGTAGCAATGACCGGTGGTGCGGTATGCAAGTGTCGGCGGCATGTGCCAGTCGGACGCCATCAATAAATGCATGCCCCGCCGGCCAGCCGGCCTGACCTCAATGCTCCGAGCCAAATACAAGTCAAACTTGCAACTGCATTAGCTATGTTATAATATAACGAGTAACAATCAGCATCGCCCCAGTAGCAATGACCGGTGGTGCGGTATGCAAGTGTCGGCGGCATGTGCCAGTCGGACGCCATCAATAAATGCATGCCCCGCCGGCCAGCCGGCCTGACCTCAATGCTCCGAGCCAAATACAAGTCAAACTTGCAACTGCATTAGCTATGTTATAATATAACGAGTAACAATCAGCATCGCCCCAGTAGCAATGCCCGGTGGTGCGGTATGCAAGTGTCGGCGGCATGTGCCAGTCGGACGCCATCAATAAATGCATGCCCCGCCGGCCAGCCGGCCTGACCTCAATGCTCCGAGCCAAATACAAGTCAAACTTGCAACTGCATTAGCTATGTTATAATATAACGAGTAACAATCAGCATCGCCCCAGTAGCAATGACCGGTGGTGCGGTATGCAAGTGTCGGCGGCATGTGCCAGTCGGACGCCATCAATAAATGCATGCCCCGCCGGCCAGCCGGCCTGACCTCAATGCTCCGAGCCAAATACAAGTCAAACTTGCTACTGCATTAGCTATGTTGTGAGTAATAATCAGCATCACCCCAGTAGCAATGACCGGTGGTGCGGTATGCAAGTGTCGGCGGCATGTGCCAGTCGGACGCCATCAATAAATGCATGCCCCGCCGGCCAGCCGGCCTGACCTCAATGCTCCGAGCCAAATACAAGTCAAACTTGCAACTGCATTAGCTATGTTATAATATGAGTAATAAACAGCATCACCCCAGTAGCAATGACCGGTGGTGCGGTATGCAAGTGTCGGCGGCATGTGCCAGTCGGACGCCATCAATAAATGCATGCCCCGCCGGCCAGCCGGCCTGACCTCAATGCCCCAAGCCAAATACAAGTCAAACTTGCAACAACATTAGCTATGTTATAATATAACGAGTAACAATCAGCATCACCCCAGTAGCAATGCCCGGTGGTGCGGTATGCAAGTGTCGGCGGCATGTGCCAGTCGGACGCCATCAATAAATGCATGCCCCGCCGGCCAGCCGGCCTGACCTCAATGCTCCGAGCCAAATACAAGTCAAACTTGCTACTGCATTAGCTATGTTGTGAGTAACAATCAGCATCACCCCAGTAGCAATGGCCGGTGGTGCGGTATGCAAGTGTCGGCGGCATGTGCCAGTCGGACGCCATCAATAAATGCATGCCCCGCCGGCCAGCCGGCCTGACCTCAATGCTCCGAGCCAAATACAAGTCAAACTTGCAACTGCATTAGCTATGTTATAACATAACAAGTAATAATCAGCATCACCCCAGTAGCAATGACCGGCGGTGCGGTATGCAAGTGTCGGCGGCATGTGCCAGTCGGACGCCATCAATAAATGCATGCCCCGCCGGCCAGCCGGCCTGACCTCAATGCTCCGAGCCAAATACAAGTCAAACTTGCTACTGCATTAGCTATGTTATAATATAATGAGTTACAATCAGCATCACCCCAGTAGCAATGACCGGTGGTGCGGTATGCAAGTGTCGGCGGCATGTGCCAGTCGGACGCCATCAATAAATGCATGCCCCGCCGGCCAGCCGGCCTGACCTCAATGCTCCGAGCCAAATACAAGTCAAACTTGCTACTGCATTAGCTATGTTATAATATAACCAGTAACAATCAGCATCACCCCAGTAGCAATGACCGGTGGTGCGGTATGCAAGTGTCGGCGGCATGTGCCAGTCGGACGCCATCAATAAATGCATGCCCCGCCGGCCAGCCGGCCTGACCTCAATGCTCCGAGACAAATACAAGTCAAACTTGCAACTGCATTAGCTATGTTATAATACGAGTAACAATCAGCATTACCCCAGTAGCAATGCCCGGTGGTGCGGTATGCTAGTGTCGGCGGCATGTGCCAGTCGGACGCCATCAATAAATGCATGCCCCGCCGGCCAGCCGGCCTGACCTCAATGCTCCGAGCCAAATACAAGTCAAACTTGCAACTGCATTAGCTATGTTGACGCAGTGAGTTCATTTTCAATATTCACTAATGCCATAACTTTTTATGTTATGTATTCTGGTTAAAACTTACGGAAGTCGTATGTATATCTAGAGGTCCAGTCTGGGATTAGAAAACTCTAGGATTCAGCCTTACGGTTCAACGAATGGGGTCGTTCGTCAACGGGATAAGCTACACTAAGCAGGCGAAGAAGTTCAAAAACTTATAAGCCATATATCAAGCTTGAATAATAAATTCAACTAAAAGTCAATTCTTTAGCATCTAATCCCGTTTTATGCCGCCAATCGTTCCTGGAAAGTTCCGTTAATCGGCCGGAGATTAGTGAGGCCCGTTCCTAAGAAATATTACTTATAAAGGATTTTGCGGTTGCAGTGGATTCGTGCTGGTTGTATTTCCTAGCGAGCTTTTCATTTCCCGCCGTATGATTAATGGCGGTAAGTTCCGAAAACCATTGATAAATGCTCCAGACCGGGCTCCAGAGAAAGAATTCTTCCAACTGTCTGGGCTGATTCATGTTTATCTTTGCCAAATCATTGTCTCAGTAATTTTTGTGTTTTTCTTCCGAAGGTTTTTTTAGTATCAATTGTAGACTTCTTGGGGCTTAACCCAAAAAGTTAGACACTAGCGCGTGTTTAAAATAAAACTTCATACAAAAATAACGCTAGACAAGCGTTCAACGCGTGTCAAACTTTTTTGTGGTAAGGCCCTTAGACTCATCGCAGGTCATTTTCAAGACTTTATTAGTACGTTAATAAACCCCATTACTAACTAGCTACGATCGTATCGGATCCAGCCTTCCGCATGCATGCCCAGCAGATTTGTAAACGCTTGCGACATAGTTGTCGTCGAATAACGTAGGAAATCCTGCACAAGGCGCTGTGCGACTGGATTCCAGTGTTGCCAGTCGCTTTCGGACGGTTTGGCATTTCAAAAGCGACGGTTTAAAAAAAATGCCTTGGTTGCCCCTTTTCAACGTTTTTCTCGAAAGTATAAAATTCAAATTTCTGGATGTAAAATACAGTCACAAACAAATAAGCTAGTGGAGCCGTCTCGAATCACTACATTTTCTGGAGCACAATGATCCCAGACATCATTTATTAGAACATAGACTGCCTAGTTCTAGACCGGTTAAAAAGGGACGGTGGATGCAAACGGACAACCGTTTTCGCAAGAAAATTATTAGGTTTTGTCCCAATCTTTTAAAGTCTAATTATTTAAAGTGTGATATAGTGTGTTATATCGGGCTGTTTACCTTACACCAATCACTCTGAATCACTCCATCAATAACTTCACGGCAATGAAATAGAAAACCGGAGAACTAATGGCGCCACTCTCAAGTGTGCCTTTTTTCTGTGACTGGTCGAAAATATGTCAATGTCAAAGTTTAGCTACTTGTTAACGGTTGTCCTTGCATCATATAGGCACACTTGCTGCTGCCATCTGCAATAAGCTTTGAGTTTTCCTCCTCTATTTGGTTTAAGGCAAAACCACAATCCACACAATAATATTACCCAAATATCTATAAAAAAGATTTAGCGTCAATACAATGAGTCATGTAAGTTTTTATTTATCTGTTATCAGTCACTATCGACCCGCCCCGGTTATGCCCGTTTCACAGTGATCTAGTTTTTAGTCAGTTTAGTGTCCAACATTATCATCTACTCGGGCGTCTACTTTTAGATGACAAAATGTGTAAATTTGTACGTGTACAATGCATCTATAAGACGAACTTTTTTGAAAACTAGTAAAATTTTCACCGCAGGCAGTAATTGAACCTGCGACTTTCGGAATCTCTACTGCAGACGCCACTACCAACTGGGCTACTGGGGCTGATTCTCAGCCTGCGAAATATTGCAAGTGTAACTTGGCCACTAATTTCTAAAATGAGAGGTAGTCATAAACCGCACACTTTCCGTCAAGGAATACCACAATGATGTCAAATCTAGTCTTGTTCAGTAGGTTTGAAGTCATAGGTATAATGTACAGACTGTCGGGTTTATTAAATACTAGTGGCCCGTAAGTTGTTTCAAACGCTGCAACAAATTTTACCGCGGAAAAAGGCATTTTCCCGGAATGTGTTATACATTCTTCTTGGATCACTATCACTATGTGTTGAGTAGGAGGAGATAGCGAAATCCACGACGGACAGACAGACAGAGAAACTAAAAAAGCGACATCATTTTATACTATATATTAATACATAAGGTGAAAGTTCATAGCTCACGCAAGATAAAAAATATTTTCGTAGTTTTGAGATACAGAGTATGTATTTATTTACTCCTGTTGCATATCAGTTGTGTGTTGCATGCATTGCAGTTGACTCGCACAGATCAGTGTTCTGTTTAAATAATACGGAACCCTAAAAACAAAACATTATTTTAACATTAGACGAAAATCTCTTTTCGGAATGAAACTAATACTAGTTGTGCTTCTGGCTGTTGGTAAGTAAAACTTTTTTTATAATAAGCCTCCTATTTTGCCTACCTATGCTTCATGACTCCACAACTTCTTTCGTGTTGCAAGATTTCGTTTACTTTACATAGTTTTTGATGTTCTAGGTTCAATACTAGCGATGCCGTCTACGAGCAGCAAACAATATCGCGACTACATTTACAACAGCAAAACTGACGCTTTCTACAAACTGCACCCAGAATCCAGGGACAGTTATCAAGCTGCAAACATATGTGGCATTGAGGGAGCTAAGCTCATGGGAGTTGAGAACCAAGATGATATCGCACAAGTGCACGGCATGCTGAAAAAGTATCCAGATATTGGTGAATTCGTATTAGTTAATAATGATGGAGTTAGCCATGATGAAGCCGATGAGACTCCTATGATTGAATGTAAGCTTATTTCAGCCTCTTGCTGTTTAGACACCAATATTGCTAAACTAGTTTGATAAGTTTGCTATCATTAGGTTGGAACATAAGATAATATCTACCTTAAACGACATCCTCAAAAATAAGTTGGCACACACCTACAGGTAGCCCAAGGACTGAAGACGTCCAAAGATAAGATTTGAATGCCTTGAAGTGAGGGTTATCCGAATCACCACCCTCATGCATGGTCCGCGATATTTTGTAATGTCAGATTTTTGGGTTTTTCGTTTTGCTAGCAAACACAAGTACAAATTATGCAGAATTAGTTATAATACAAAAATTATTGCTGGAAAAACCTTATTATAGAAGTGAAAAAAAAACGAAAAATTTATTAAATACTATTTTAAAAGCTGAATAACTCAGAAACTACAAAAAAACACAGGACAATACCTACATGGGGGTAATTCGGATATCCCTCACAAGGTATTCGAATTTTGTCTTTGGACGTCTATTCCTTGGGCCACCCTGTTAAAAAGTATTTTTTTACTAGAATGCCTGAAAGATTGACATAGGTAGTAAGAAAAACACACACGTGTTTTAACACTGACAGTGGGAATGCTTAAAACCAGCATTGCGCTGTGCCCACACTATTTTTCCATTACCGTACCTAACCATTTCTCGTTTATATTTTTGTTTGTACTAAATGTTATGTTTGTGCCTATTTTTTTTTTATGTAGCCTGTTCGGTGTCCCACTGCTGGGCAAAGGCCTCCCCTCTTTTGCGCCTATTTAATTGTGATTAATTCTATGGAAAATAAATTATTTGTATTTAAGAAAAGCGGAATGCGGACACCATTTTGAATGCATACTCAATATTCTAATGCTTACAGTATCCGAGGAAGAGGACTATGAGAGTTTAAGATGGAGTTTCCCGGTACGGTGGTGTGATGCGATCGATCGCAGTGGTGAAGTAAAAAAGATAGCTTGCTTCTCCCGGCACCCGTACGTCTGCAAAGTGACAGCCGCAGAAGCACCATACGACGAGCAGTGCGATGTTTACGCTACAGGTTTGCGATGTTTCTAAGAGTTTACCTTAGAATGATGCAGTTGATTTACGTACAGTTTGTTTTCATATTCAGTCAATAATTTTTTAATATTAATTAGGTTACAATACCGATGTATATTTAGGGCTATAATAGGTATTATTATTAACACGTAGTTTTCAAAAACAGGTTACACATACTACGACGACGTGAAAAGCTGCTATAAAGTGCCAGAAATGGCTTTAGCGTGGGAGGAGGCGGTGTCTGCCTGCAAGCATGATAATGCCCATCTGGTGGTGATTAGCTCGGCTGCTGAGAGCGCCAAGATTAAGGAGATCCTCAAGTCAGCGCCAAGGGCTAGAGGCGCAGTGCAAACGTACTACTTCCATGCTGGTATCAGAGCGAACATGCCAACGGACGGCTCGCAACGAGTGTTCAAAACTATCTTCAGTAAGTCACGCTTTCCGGGTATTTCCATCATAGTGAGATATTTTAGTGATAGAGTGCCCATCTAGTGGTGATTAACTCGGCTGCTGAAAGCGCCAAGATTAAGGAGATCCTCAAGTCAGCGCCAAGGGCTAGAGGCGCAGTGCAAACGTACTACTTCCATGCTGGTATCAGAGCGAACATGCCAACGGACGGCTCGCAACGAGTGTTCAAAACTATCTTCAGTAAGTCACGCTTTCCGGGTATTTCCATCATAGTGAGATATTTTAGTGATAGAGTGCCCATCTAGTGGTGATTAACTCGGCTGCTGAAAGCGTCAGGTTAAAGGAGATCCTCAAGTCAGCGCCAAGGGCTAGAGGCGCGGCAACGTACTACTTCCATGCTGGTATCAGAGCAAACATGCCGTCGGACGGCTCGCAACGAGTATTCAAAACTATCTTCAGTGAGTCATGCTTTCCTGATATTTACATCATAGTGAGATATTAACGTGATAGAGTGCCCACCTAGTGGTGATTCACTCGGCTGCTGAAAGGGTCAGGCTAAAGGAGATCCTCAAGTCAGCGCCAAGGGCTAGAAACGCGGCGCGAACCTTCTACTTCCATGCTGGTATTAGAGCGAACATGCCAACGGACGGTTCCCAACGAGTATTCAAAACTATCTTCAGTAAGTCATGCTTTCCTGGTATTAAACCATAGTGAGATATTTACGTGATAGAGTGCCCATCTGGTGGTGATCAACTCGGCTGCAGAGAGCGCCAGGCTAAAGGAGATCCTCAAGTCAGCGCCAAGGGCTGGCGGTGCGGTGCAAACGTACTACTTCCATGCTGGTATCAGAGCAAACATGCCAACGGACGGCTCGCAACGAGTGTTCAAAACTATCTTCAGTAAGTCACGCTTTCCTGGCATTTACACCATAGTGAGATATTTACGTGATAAAGTGACCATCTAGTGGTGATTAGCTCGGCTGCTAAGAGCGCCAGGATTAAGGAGATCCTCAAGTCAGCGCCAAGGGCTAGAGGCGCGGCAACATACTACTTCCATGCTGGTATCAGGGCGAACATGCCCACGGACGGCTCGCAACGAGTATTTAAAACTATCTTCAGTAAGTCATGCTTTCCTGGTATTTACACCATAGTGAGATATTTACGTGATAGAGTGCCCATCTAGTGGTGATTAGCTCGGCTGCTGAAAGCGTCAGGCTAAAGTCGTTCCTCAAGTCAGCGCCAAGGGCTAGAAACGCAGCGGAAACCTTCTACTTCCATGCTGGTATTAGAGCGAACATGCCAACGGACGGTTCCCAACGAGTATTCAAACTATCTTCAGTAAGTCATGCTTTCCTGGTATTTACACCATAGTGAGATATTTACGTGATAGAGTGCCCATCTAGTGGTGATTAACTCGGCTGCTGAGAGCGCCAGGATTAAGGAGATCCTCAAGTCAGCGCCAAGGGCTAGAAACGCGGCGCGAACCTTCTACTTCCATGCTGGTATCAGAGCGAACATGCCAACGGACGGCTCGCAACGAGTGTTCAGAACTATCTTCAGTAAGTCATGCTTTCCTGGTATTTACACCATTGTGAGATATTTACGTGCTAGAGTGCCCATCTAGTGGTGATTAACTCAGCCGCTAAGAGCGCCAAGATTAAGGAGATCCTCAAGACAGCGCCAAGGGCTAGAGCCGCGGCAACGTACTACTTCCATGCTGGTATCAGAGCAAACATGCCAACGGACGGCTCGCAACGAGTGTTCAAAACTATCTTCAGTAAGTCATGCTTTCCTGGTATTTACACCATAGTGAGATAATTACGTGATAGAGTGCCCACCTAGTGGTGATTAACTCGGCTGCGGAGAGCGCCAAGATTAAGGAGATCCTCAAGTCAGCGCCAAGGGCTGGCGGCGCGGTGCAAACGTACTACTTTCATGCTGGTATCAGAGCGAACATGCCGACGGACGGTTCCCAACGAGTATTCAAAACTATCTTCAGTCATGCTTTCCTGGTATTTACACCATAGTGAGATATTTACGTGATAGAGTGCCCACCTAGTGGTGATTAACTCGGCTGCTGAAAGCGTCAGGCTAAAGAATGTCCTCAAGACAACGCCAAGAGCAAGGGCTAAAAACGTGGTGCAAACGTACTACTTCCATGCTGGTATCAGAGCAAACATCCCGTCGGACGGCTCGCAACGAGTATTCAAAACTATCTTCAGTAAGTCATGTTTTCCTGATATTTACATCATAGTGAGATATTTACATGATAGAGTGCCCGCCCACCTAGTGGTGATCAATTCCGCTGTAGATAACGCCAGGCTCAAAGAGTTCCTCAAGACTGATAACAAACTTCTTTCATGCTAGTATCAGGGCGAACAAGCCTATACGGCTCGCAACGAGTAAAACAGAAATCCACAAACTCGGAACTAATCAGAGTCTAGCCCCAGGTAATACTTTCTTGTCCAAAAAAGTTTAACCCTCGCGAAAGAAAATGCATCTACAAGTAAAGTCACGTAAATAAAAATAATAAAGTTATTGCCTACTATGCGAAAATAGTTGCTTATGTTTTCATCAACAAGTTGATTAACCAGCCTATAAGGAATGAACATAAACTGGTATTTCAACCCGTTATCAAGAACAACCAGTAGCTATAGGTTGATTCTTGAAACAGTAGGTAATTCAGTATTATTGTGAATGCTTTCATCATCATCATCATCATCATCAACAACAACAGTTTCACATTTCACAACACTTTTCTTTCTCACGCTTTACTAAAGTTTTTTTTTCTTACAGACCAAACGCTGAAGAGGCTGGATTCGCCGACTGGGCTAAGGGTGAGCCTAATAACTATCACAACGAAGAATACTGCGGCTCTATCTTTTCCTACGAGGGGCTGTACAATGACGTCAACTGCGATCTTTTGTTAGGTTATATTTGTGAGAAAGAGGTGTCGCGTGCGTAAAGAGTCGGCAACGATTCAAAGAAATCTGTGAGAAATGGGAAATTTAATAAACATTTAAGCCGTTTCTTGATGCAACAGAATTTTAGGTTCTTTTGAAGCAATCAAATCAATTTGTTACGGACTTATTGTTTTATTTATAGTAAATTACGTACATAGGGATGTAAGCCTTTCCGAGGATGCATTTGATCTTACACCCGTGGTACATATAATGTTTTAAATATTGAATAGAATGTAAGTATAAAATAAAAGCAATAAATACAAAAACTATTCATAAACGATGATTGTATCGTCTGGTATTGGGACAGTCTGGCAACACTGCTGGATTCCACGGCCGATGACGTGAACGAAGGATTCTAGGGAATGCGGTTTAGTGCCTTTAGTGGAGCCATATAGCGAGTTTGAACATGAGTCCTATAATATTCATATAGCACTAACTGACCGTGTTCTGATATTGCGGTATAACAATGTAGGAAACACTGGCAAAGACTAGGACTGGATTCCAGAGCTGGAGACATGAACAGGGCGTTTTAGGGCATGTGTGGACTAAAACTATCCGAGTTCAAACTATGACATAGTCGAGAAAACCTACTGCCGTACGGCACTCCCTTTCCCACTTGGTAGTAAACTCAAGTGAGAAAGGGAGCGCCATACGGCAGCGAATGAAACGAGTGGTCTTCTTAACTAGAATCATATTTACCGTACCCTTAGTTCGTGTTTAGTGAGGTAGGTGTATAGCTTTGACATAGCGAAGAGGTAGGTATGGTAGGTACGTAGGGAGGATAAGAGCTTAATAGGTAATATTCACTTAGATATTTAATAAATTGATTTATACAACTCATAATCTAGCTTATTTGTAGAAATCAAAGATGTAGAATATGAATATATTTTTTATCCAGGATCTAAAAGTACGTAGGTATAACGTAAGTCTTTATAATGTATTTTAGGCAACCTCATTTTTAAAAAGTAATCATACTTATTTTCAAGCTAGTACACATTTTATTGTGATTGGATGATTACAACTAATTCCATCTATTTGTATGGAATTGGACCATACGTGTTCCAATGTCCTTCGTAATATTTGCATATTAAAACGCAGTCATTTTCTAACCCCTTCACTTAATATGCAATACCAATTCGCATTCATATCAGGTGTACATTCTTTCATTATAAAACCGTTTTCCCATTGCTGACTTCCATTATGATTATTACAAAAGTCTGAAACTTTTCCTAAACAACTTCATTAGAGCCGGGACGTAAACTCTGACTACGCGGTCGCTTTGTTGTATGACAAACGTATACATGATGTAAAAAAAATTGCTGAAAAAATTTTAAGGGGTGAACCAGCCCATGAAACTGAACAACTTTTCCTAAGAAACTTGGGTCATCAAATCGTGGTGGAAAAGACTATTAAAAAAGATTTTGGACCAAATGTACCAACCGGGCGACTCAATTTGTATGGAGTGTCCAAATATGTATCTGCCGAGTGGTAGCGGCTAAGAATTCTGTCTGGTTCCGACGAGGGCAGGAAGATGATATCAGTCTATAGCTAGGTTTTCTACTTCAGTCTGTGGCAGTATCTATATGGTGTAATATTTCGTTACTACCAGTGGCAAAAGGTGACTGGTGAACATTTTATAAATGGTAGGCCGGAGCAAAAAATGTATCAAATGAAAGTAGATTGATGCCAGCGTATGGATTTGTAAATTTTTGAAAGGGAAGCCGATGGAAAGCAGCATCCATGACTCTCCGCCACTGGTTACTTTATAGGAAAGTAGCAATGGGTTTTTTAAACTGAATTTGTTCATTTTTCGTAGCAGTGATACAAGTCTTGCAAGCGGTTTGTGAGGTTTGGGTTTGAGTACACAACACAGCCAACATGAAATTTTTAATTACAACCTTAGGAGCTCTACAAGCGATTTTTTTCTAGCATTGAATCCACCAGGGGAATCTTCTGCCAGTGTCGAGTAATTGCATTAATTAATAATACTGAATCGGAGCGCATCGTGCCTCTGGATCGCGTTTCTTTTCATCTACGAAATGGATTCAATTTGCATACTACTGTTGTGCAGCTACCCCAGTTTTGAGAGGGAGTTTAATGGGGTGAGATTAGTTTTTGTCACGAAGAGGCCTAAATACACTAGGCGCAGTCTTCCAACAGCCTATGTGTATTACGGATATTAATTTATTTAAATCCATGTAAAATTTCACATGAGCGGACTTATCGCCAAGGGAATTATCTACCAGTGCACCTTAAAACATGTGGAAATAGGCGAGGCCAAACTGGACATTCGTGGCTGATAGTGCGACAGCAGTACGTCGTCAGCGTAGACGTAATGAAATTGTAATAAAATGGATTCCTTTTATTTTTAATCCCCTTACACGGTTACCCTGCGCGTATCTCTTTACCACCATCATCGCTGAAACACCTGATTGTCCTAAAAAGAAAATGGTTCCGTGCTTCGGAGGGCACTCTAAGCTTAACTTTGCCAGATGCCTGCTACTTATAAAACCCTGACACCAGGGTTTATCAGGTCGTAGGACGACTCGGAATCCCACGTGCAAAAAAAGCTCTTTACAAAAGATTTCGCCGCCTAGAATCCTTCGTATCCAGAGCACTTCCCAGGTTTAGTAGCTGAGTGGGATCCGGACCAATAGGGAATTTTAATTGACTTAGTGCAGGTAGTGAGGCGCCCTAGGTTTAGTCGCGGCCGTCTCGCTTCGCAGTGGGAGCCCGGTGCCCATTCTTATTGTTATTGAGCCGAGAAGTAGGCAGGGTAAACCAGTATTTACTTCTGCAGGTAGTGCACCTATCCGAATTCATTCCTGTAAAATTTTACTGGCTTACAAGGCTTTCGCTGGGAGTAACGACTCTTTACATTTTTTTCACCGTCCCGAAACCTTCAGATCCAGAGCACGGCCTAGGTTTACTAGCTTGAGTTGGATCCGGACCAATAGGGAATTTTAATTGATTTAGTGCAGGTAGTGAGGCGCCCAGGGTTTAGTCGGGGTCGTCTCGCTTCGCAGTGGGAGCTCGGCGGAACACGAATTTATTGAGCCGAGAAGTAGGCACGGTAAACCAGTATTTACGTACCTACCTTCTGAAAGATCGATAATTTTTATTTCAAGTTAAGTTCGTTTCAAAATTTGGTTTATTTTAAAAAACGCGAACGCCTGAGAAAGTCATGTCTAAACAATAATGTTACAACGACGAGCGATGTTTTGTATCGTATCACGTTTTGTAATTAACCATGTCGTGTAGTGTAATAATAATAAAAGTTTATAGCAACAGAACTCTGTCGTGATTACCTTATAAAGTCGAAGAGGCGGAAAATCAAGACGTATTCAAATTTGAACTAAACGACGACTCCAACTAGTTGATACTTTGATAAACGGGTAATGAATGATTCCTTATACGAAGTACTACACACAGCCTTGGTAGGATACTTGCGACTTACAAAGGTTTTATTTGTTCGCGGCTAAGGCGTTCCTAAGAAAATAAATTAAATTAAGTCGGTAGGTACGGATCGTGGACAATCAAATGTAATAAATTATAATAGATCTCAATCTTGCTGCTATATAGATTTTTTCCTATATACCTAATAAATACTTCACTTTTTCAGTTAGATATATAATAGGGTCACTTAAAATCGGACTTTGCCTGACTGGTTAGACGTTAAAATTACAAATACCCTTATAAAGAGAGGGGCAGAATGAAAACAGCAAACCAAACAACATAATAGGTATGTTCTATCTTACATGATAGAGAGAAGGTCTACCAAAGCTAGACGACAAACAAGCACAATAAAATTGATTGAATACCAAATTTTAAAACACTTCTCGTGTTAGGTAAACAATTTTGGAAAACTTGCAAAATTTTCCACCGGAATTAGTTGCGAAAACTATCCCGGTAGATGGAGCCCATCCACGCGTTAGTGGACAAGATATACTTGCTAAATTCGCAGGCTCGATTAGAATCGCGGTAGCCTAGTTGGTTAGGGCGTCGGCAGTACTGATGCCGAAGGTCGCAGGTTCAAATCCTGCCTGCGGTGGAAAATTTTGCACGTTTTCCAAAATAAAATTGATAAAAAAAACACTTACCTCTGAGTATTTGGTAGAGGAAGACTTTGATGTGGTCGGCTGACAGGTGCTGTGGCGACACTATGATCTTGTGCAGGTCGCTCTGAAGTAGTTCCGTGATCACATATCTGTTTGCACATTGTTAAGGAAATCGATACAACACACAACAGTTAACACAAACATGGATTTCACGCCTAGATAGCGCTCTAGTGTTTGTGGGTATAGAATAGGGGTGTTTGCATGTGACCACTTTTCTGAACTTCTTCTTCTTGACAATCGGTCGAAGCAACTAAAGAGTAAAATTTTCATCCTACCTTTTATTATGTTTTTTGGCGGACGACTAGACAGACTTAATTTACTTTCTATGAAAATAGAGAAAATACAATATAAAAGTAATAAGTTATGTGTGTTCACTGTTCATTTCACTGTCGGAAAGTCTTTTTCTTGGCTGTATGTATGCGTCATATCTTACGAAGATATACCTATATAATATCACCTTATCTACGCTTATCAGAAACAAATCCTAACATTTACACTCATAGCTTTGATTGTATACATAACAATTTTATTAACTGTAACTGTAAACCAATAGAACATATCAATTGTATAACCTATCTAGGAGTCAAAATAGATAATAATTTTTCTTGGTCTTCCCATGTAGACTTTATATGTAATAAACTCAGATCATTGCTTGGCAGATTCTATCACTTAAGTTTCAAAGTTCCTTTAAGTACTCTGAAATGTCTATATCTTTCTCTAGTTGATTCTATTTTAAGTTATTCTCTTGACTGCTATGGATTAACATTTAAAACCAACATTCAAAAATTAGAGTCCATTCAAATCAGGTTTTAAAGATGCTAGTAAATAAAAAGACAAAAGATAGCTGTAAAGGGGATTATAATAAATTATTCAAAATATGTAAAATTTTACCCATAAGTTTAAAACATAAATACTTGATACTTTTAAATAACCATAGTAGACGGGAGAACCTTAAACTTGTAGCTCATGACCATTGTACCAAGTCTGTATCTGTGGGCAAATATGAGGTACCCAGAGTAAATAACTACTTTGGAGATAGAATGCTTGATAAGCGTATCCCATATTTATTGAATACTTTGCCTACAGATATAAGACAAGAAACAAATAAAAACAGGTTTGCGTCCAAACTTAAAAAATATTTATTGTCTAATTTGTGACTTCATACAAAAAAATTTAACTGACTGTACTTGTACCTAACTCAAATAAGTTTTGATACTAAGTTTCTTTTGTATTTGTTTATCTTTTAACTTTTGTGAGACTCGGCGATCCCACAGACAAACCCCTAAAGTGGTTTTGTGGGGCTATGTACTAGATTTAAGAATTATTGTAATTCTGATAATAAATAAATTCAATTCAAAAAAAAAGAAAAAAGAAAATACTTAACCCCTATTTTCATGTGTCAAAAAGTTAGACTATTACTTACCTATCTACTTATGTAGTACCTACCTACATACGCTGTAAATGTTGACATTAGTTACTATGGATATTGCTGTTACCCTCATCATAATATAACTCACAAGCTAAACCGGACTCGGTTTCTGTTTAGTATAATAGACTGTAACGATCGCATCAAATCAAACAGGGTTGTTTATAAATTTCATAATGGTCGGGACACTCAGCGCGTGACGAAAGCTCAGCTGTAATTTAGTCGGGCTACGGACCGTGACAAACTTAGGCCCTATTCAAAACTGAGCGGTACGCGGTATTTTGATTGGTACAAATTGTCAAGCGATTGAGTTCCGCTACCCACGCAACGGATACCGCTGTAGTTTGAGTAGGGCGTTATAGATGGTTATGGTGTGATCGGTGCGCCCACGCGAGGGGTGGCCAGCCTCCTCAGACCTCCCAAGTCCCACCCTCGAGGACCGGAGAGCCCAGACCGCTATCTCGTTTATCTGAAGCACGCGCACTATGCCACCCCCTCGCGCCCATTATCAAAATTACAGGGCACGAATAGTCAAATATTTTAACAATAGTTGCGAGTTTCGCTTTGTACTTATTCCTCCCGAAGGACTGTTTGATGTTCGCGTATGATAATATGTCTTGAAGCTATAAACTGTCGAATTCATCACGTTTTTACGACTAGGTTATTAACATTTTATCTGGTCTCGGCAGACGGAGGCTTGACGGCCACACAAGTGAAATTAGTGCTTATTGATGGCACGTTATAGGACGTCGGTCGGGTAAGTAATGTGTGGCTTGCTCGGGCCAGGCACCGCACATTAAAGCCCACGAGGCACGTAGACCCGCTATAACGCCCAGTGTACTGCCACCAGCAAACCAACCTAACCCATTTAAGGTACCAAATTATACTGGTTTTCATACAAATACTAAGAAAAAACAGTGTAAGGAGAAATTATACTGGTGACCGATAGCGAAACCTCAGGTCGGGCTGGTGATAAGGATCTACTTTCCCAAAGGAACATAGGTCGAAATACGAAAAAGTTTTGGACCTCCCATAGTGGTTGTTTCGCTATCGGTCACTAGTAAAATTACCTACACCCTATTGTATAAGTTGATCCCTTAAATGCGTGATTGGGTGGTTGATGTGCTGGCGATGGTACAACAAATTATAGGTACGTGAGAAAACTTACAACTATTATTATTAGCGGTGCAAAAACATACGGAGCATCTGTTATTTAAGCACTTAGCTATGGACCATTAACTTTAGCAACTCTCAGTTTCTTTTAAATATTTTGCCGTGTCAAGATTTTATAAGATTTACTATTACGAGTCACGCTATAGGCCGCTAATAATAATAAGCAGAAAGGCACAGAACCAAATACGCAAGGTACCTACCTATTTTATTTCTATCAAAACAAGAATTGAAAAATTTCCGGCCAGATCTACCTACCCATTTAAGCGATCGTCTTAAACTGGCTTTTCTTAATATTTGTATCAAAAACCAGTTTACATTGGTCTTTATAAGGGCAGTTTGAAGTGCTGGTCACAGTACAAACATAAAGCAGCCCATACGTCACCAGAGGTCGCAATAATCTGGGCCCGAGCTGACCTCAGACCTTCGGATGTGAAGTGCGTTAATCGCGTGTCAAGATGTCACTTCGTTAACTGTATATTGTGGTGGTCTGTCTGTTTATTTACGTCACCTAATGCCATTTGCTTTTCATCCGATTAGCTGTGAGTAAATGGAAAAGGATTACGGATTTCTTTGTCATGTTGAGTCTCTACGAAAAGTCATTTTTCTGAAGGCCTTGAACTAAGGCATCGGGCATGTCGTATTATCACATGCACATCAACCTACCTATTTAAGGGACCAATTATTTCTGGTTTTTCATACAAATACTCAGAACGACCAGTGTAAGTTGATACTTTAAATGGGAGCAGGTTGATATGCCGGCAATAGTACATAGATCCCCCCGTAATAATATTATTTATCCCGATACCTTATACCACGAAGGATGCATCTAAGGGATCCCTCAGTAATGGAAATCGTGAAAGAGAGGTCTGAACGAAAAATAAGTAACAATCCTACTAATATTATAAAGGCGGATGTTTGTGTGTGTGTTTGTTACGACATCACGCTAAAACGGCTGATTAGATTGACATGTAATTTTGCACAAATATAGAAGAGTATCGAGATTAACACATAGGCTACTTTTTACCACGTGAAAATGTCTTATTCCTACGGAGTCACGCATTTTCCAATATTTTTGCAAAGGTGGCGTGACTGAGCCGATTCGCGTTTTAAACGTTTTCGCCGAAAACTAACAGCGACATCTTTTGGCGAGTAAGTAAAGGAAAATTCACGTACATCCCACATAGGCGATAATGCTTTTTTCCCGCGCAAATAATAGGTTGCAGCAGCGGGTGAAACCGCTGACGGGCAGCTAGTATTGCAATATGCGGGATTCGGTCACGTAGTGTGCGGTCGCCTGCTTAATCTATACCTATTCAATATAAGTCGCTGTGTGATGCCGACGTAGAATAGCATCACCTAATTTTTTTGCAGTCTTGTGTTTTGTTTCTGTTATAATAGGAGATTCGAAGGCTTCATGAATATTTTGATTTAAGCTGACAACCATTCACTAAAGTAAAATCATATATGATTTTTCTGACTCTGCTTTCAAATATTTTTCAGACGTGGAAAATTGGCAATAGCACGCGAATTTTTACTCTCTGTCTACCCCGAAAGGGATATAAGCGTGATATGTGTGTCAATACAAGTTCGTCTGGCTGTGTTGTAGTACCACAGCTGAATGCTACGATTTTAGCTGAGTGTAATCTTGGCTAAAAGAATTACTTTACCTATAGTTACCTAAACAATTTTTTTTCTGCAATACTCCGAGCAAACGAAAAATAAGCAACAATATTGCAATGCGGGCTCGGTGACGTAGTATGCGGTCGCCTGCTTAATCTGTACCTATTCAATCCAAGCTCGTCTCGCTGTGTCTTAGTACAGCTTCTAAGTGGTGAGATTTTAGCTGACTGCTATCTTGGCTGGATGAAATGATGGTATGACTAACTACCTAACCTAACCTAGTTTTTTGTGTAGCTTGGACCAAATGAAGAATAAGCAACAATATTGCAATGCGGGCTCGGTCACGTCGTAGTGTGCGGTCGCCTGCTTAATCTATACCTATTCAATCCAAGCTCGTCTCGCTGTGTCTTAGTAAATAGTACCACACCTGAGTGGTGAGATTTTAGCTGACTGCTATCTTGGCTGGATAAAATGATGGTATGAAGACCTACCTAACCCAATATAGTTTGTGTAGCTTGGACCAAATGAAATATAAGCAACAATATCGCAATGCGGGCTCGGTCGCGTAGTGTGCGGTCGCCTGCTTAATCTATACCTATTCAATCCAAGCTCGTCTCGCTGTGTCTTAGTACCGTAGATAAGTAGTGAGATATTACCTGACTGCTATCTTGGCTGGATAAAATGATGTTATGAAGAACTATTTTCTAAACTACTTCTTTTTTTCTATGCAGCTCCGAGCAAACGAAAAATAAGCAACAATATTGCAATGCGGGCTCGGTCACGTAGTGTGCGGTCGCCTGCTTAATCTATACCTATTCAATCCAAGCTCGTCTCGCTGTGTCTTAGTACCGCAGCTGAGTGGTGAGATTTTAGCTGACTACTATCTTGGCTGGATGGGATGATGGTATGAAGAACTACTTCCTAAACTACTTATTTTTTCTATGCAGCTCCGAGCAAACGAAAAATAAGCAACAATATTGCAATACGGGCTCGGTCACGTAGTGTGCGGTCGCCTGCTTAATCTATACCTATTCAATCCGAGTCGCTATGTTATGCCGGTGGAGAATAGCATCACCTCTTTTTTTGCAAGCTCGTCTCGCTGTGTCTTAGTACTGCAGCTGAGTGGTGAGATTTCAGCTGACTGCTATCTTGTCTAAATAAAATGATGGTATGAAGAACTACCTAACCTAACTTACTTTTTGCGTAGCTGGGACTAAACGAAAAATAAGCAATAATATTGCAATGCGGGCTCGGTCACGTAGTGTGCGGTCGCCTGCTTAATCTATACCTATTCAATCCAAGCTCGTCTCGCTGTATCTTAGTACCGCTGCTGAGTAGTGAGATTTTAGCTGACTGCTATCTTGGCTGGATAAAATGATGGTATGAAGACCTACCTAACCCAATATAGTTTGTGTAGCTTGGACCAAATGAAATATAAGCAACAATATCGCAATGCGGGCTCGGTCGCGTAGTGTGCGGTCGCCTGCTTAATCTAGACCTATTCAATCCAAGCTCGTCTCGCTGTGTCTTAGTACCGCAGCTGAGTGGTGAGATTTCAGCTGACTGCTATTGGCTGGATAAAATGATGGTATGAATAACTACCAACTTAACCTAGGTTTTTACGTAGCTACGACCAAACGAAAAATAAGCAACAATATTGCAATGCGGGCTCGGTCACGTAGTGTTGCGGTCGCCTGCTAATCTATACCTATTCAATCCAAGCTCGTCTCGCTGTGTCTTAGTACAGCTTCTAAGTGGTGAGATTTTACCCGACTGCTATCTTGGCTGGATAAAATGATGTTATGAAGAACTATTTTCTAAACTACTTTTTTCTATGCAGCTCCGAGCAAACGAAGAATAAGCAACAATATTGCAACACGGGCTCGGTCACGTCGTGTGCAGTCGCCTGCTAATCTATACCTATTCAATCCAAGCTCGTCTCGCTGTGTCTTAGTACAGCTTCTAAGTGGTGAGATTTTACCCGACTGCTATCTTGGCTGGATAAAATGATGTTATGAAGAACTATTTTCTAAACTACTTCTTTTTTTCTATGCAGCTCCGAGCAAACGAAGAATAAGCAACAATATTGCAACACGGGCTCGGTCACGTCGTGTGCAGTCGCCTGCTAATCTATACCTATTCAATCCAAGCTCGTCTCGCTGTGTCTTAGTACAGCTTCTAAGTGGTGAGATTTTACCCGACTGCTATCTTGGCTGGATAAAATGATGTTATGAAGAACTATTTTCTAAACTACTTCTTTTTTTCTATGCAGCTCCGAGCAAACGAAGAATAAGCAACAATATTGCAACACGGGCTCGGTCACGTCGTGTGCAGTCGCCTGCTAATCTATACCTATTCAATCCGAGTCGCTATGTTATGCCGGTGGAGAATAGCATCACCTCTTTTTTTGCAAGCTCGTCTCGCTGTGTCTTAGTACTGCAGCTGAGTGGGGAGAGTTTAGCTCTGCTATCTAGGCTGGATAAAATGATGTTATGAAGAACTACCTAACCTAACTTACTCTTTGAGTAGCTCGGACCAAACGAAAAATAAGCAACAATATTGCAACACGGGCTCGGTCACGTAGTGTGCGGTCGCCTGCTTAATCTAGACCTATTCAATCCAAGCTCGTCTCGCTGTGTCTTAGTACAGCATCTGAGTTTTAGCTGACTAATATCTCGGCTGAATGAAATGATGGCATGAAGAACTACCTAACCCAACATACTTTTCTTTTTCTGCATAGCTACGACCAAGAGAAAAATAAGCAACAATATCGCAATGCGGGCTCGGTCGCGTAGTGTGCGGTCGCCTGCTTAATCTAGACCTATTCAATCCAAGCTCGTCTCGCTGTGTCTTAGTACCGCAGCTGAGTGGTGAGATTTCAGCTGACTGCTATTGGCTGGATAAAATGATGGTATGAATAACTACCAACTTAACCTAGGTTTTTACGTAGCTACGACCAAACGAAAAATAAGCAACAATATTGCAATGCGGGCTCGGTCACGTAGTGTTGCGGTCGCCTGCTAATCTATACCTATTCAATCCAAGCTCGTCTCGCTGTGTCTTAGTAAATAGTACCACACCTGAGTGGTGAGATTTTAGCTGACTGCTATCTTGGCTGGATAAAATGATGGTATGAAGACCTACCTAACCCAATATAGTTTGTGTAGCTTGGACCAAATGAAATATAAGCAACAATATCGCAATGCGGGCTCGGTCACGTAGTGTTGCGGTCGCCTGCTAATCTATACCTATTCAATCCAAGCTCGTCTCGCTGTGTCTTAGTCCCGCAGCTGAGTGGTGAGATTTTAGCTGACTGCTATATTGGTTGGATGAAGTGATGGTATGAAGAACTACCTAACCTAACCTAGTTTTTTGCGTAGCTCGGACCAAATGAAAAATAAGCAACAATATTGCAATGCGGGCTCGGTCACGTAGTGTGCGGTCGCCTGCTTAATCTATACCTATTCAATCCAAGCTCGTCTCGCTGTGTCTTAGTCCCGCAGCTGAGTGGTGAGATTTTAGCTGACTGCTATATTGGTTGGATGAAGTGATGGTATGAAGAACTACCTAACCTAACCTAGTTTTTTGCGTAGCTCGGACCAAATGAAAAATAAGCAACAATATTGCAATGCGGGCTCGGTCACGTAGTGTGCGGCCGCCTGCTTAATCTATACCTATTCAATCCAAGCTCGTCTCGCTGTGTCTTAGTACCGTAGCGGAGTGGTGAGATTTTAGCTGACTGCTATCTTGGCTAGATGAAATGATGGCATGAAGAACTACTTCCTAAACTACTTCTTTTTTCTATGCAGCTCTGAGCAAACAAAAATAAGCAACAATATTGCAATATGCGGGCTCGGTCACGTGTATATTATTTAAGTAGATCTAGCGAAAATTTAACATTTCTGTTCCTTTCAGACAGACCGAACAAAAAAACTTATTTGTAAATTTCTGATTGGAAATTCATGACTATTAGCAGATTTTCACAAAAAAATTGAATTTCAGCGGCAAAGAAACATGAAAATAAGTAAGTTTACTTTATGCTACAAAGATGTTCAGCTTCTTACAATGATGTCGGATCCTACACTACATCTAGCTAAGTCGGTTTACGCGCAAGGCCAGACTATAAAGCGTAATAACGTCTCATAAAGAGGCTCATTTACGCCATTCTCAGCCTTTAAAGAATGGTAGCGCAAGTTTAATGCGCGTTTTAAGCGAATACCTTGACATGTAACGCGCAATCATACTAACGCTAATGTAATAGCACCGGTAAACTCACATCTCGCTAATCTACATTTATGAATTAGGTATACCTCTACATATACAAGGAATACGCGACACATAGGTACTGCAAATGTTTGATATGGGTAGATATATAATGTTTGATATAGGTAGGTAGGTAGGGCTCGGTAAAAATAGTTCAACTACTCTCTCTCTCTTCGTGTGGGACATCGAGTTGTTCAAACACCCGATGAACCCTGCAATATGCTTTTATTGTACACCCAAAGGAATTTAATACTTACCTATGTACTTAATCAAATTTAAGTATTTTTATGAATTAAAAGTAAGAATGTTGCTATTGGGAACATAAATTGTTCGATTCATAGAGTAAAAATATAGCTTGTAGTAAATGTTAATATCTTATTGTGTGTCTAGGTATGCGTACGAACAGTTATCAGCAGAGAAAATTGGTATAACTAATTAGTAATTACAACTTTTCCCACCATAAAGTTCGCTATAGCATTGGAGAATGATTTCCTGATTATCGAAAGAAAATGGTAATTGCATTCTTTTATCAGATAGGGTGCCGTCAGAAGAAATCGTGCAATTAAGAAGAACATTGCGTGTTTACTTGTAAGCCAAGTAGGTATACGTCGATATTCTTTTATCCTAAACTCATTATCCAATAAATACGACCTTTCTTACCTACTATTCAAGTAGAGTATTAGCTCAGCGATAAATTATTACTCCTAATTTTATAAAGGATCGGATCACAGACTACAGAGACTACTAACAAGATATCCAATATAAATGTTCAATGCCTTTAATAAGGCCTCTATCCTCGTATCGTGGCTTTTATGACATGGTGCTTTGACCTATAGAATATTAAAAATTTGGCAAGGATCGATGCCCGCCCCCGAGTCGCCATCGAGTTACACGCGTCTCGAACTGACCTTATTTTCAGATCACCACAATGCAAATGCTGAAGACAGTGTGTAAAAGAACTAATAGTAGTTTATGCAACTGCCTAATAATGAGAGGCTTTAGGATGAGAGTGTCTGTTTATCACTTATATATATATATCATTTATAGTTTGACACGAGCATTCTAAAGCCTAATTATTTGCAGTTGCATACACTATTTTATCTACACTCTACAAGAAAAACTATGAAAAATAATTCATACCTCCGCACTGCACTATGGCGATTGCAAGCCTATCTACTGGAACCACCAACTGAACGACTTTTGTACATAAGTAACTTTTTAACTAAACGTTAAAATGGAGGCTCATAAAAACTGAACAACTTTTAAAATTAAATAGCATTTATCGGTGAATTTTAATTCGAAAAATGATTTGAAGCAAAGATTTAATAATAAATAAGTCCTCGTAATTTCAAGTGTCGTCCCGCCGCGGGTGACACTTGTTTTTTTTTTCATTCGACTTACTGATGGCCAGTGTCAAATTGGAACAGATTACAATTTGGTACGCGGGTCAATTCGTTTAATTTTTTTTTCAAATACTAGAAATCGAGTTACTTTATGTAGCTGCCAGTAGTATGAAAGTTTTTTTTTTAAAGGCTGTATATTCGTAATGCAGTTCATTACGTTCGTACTTTCGATTCTGTAAAACGAATATTACGAACTGAGTGTAGATAAAATATTTTATGGGTGACAGAGAACCCGAAAAAAAACTCTTCACAAGGTTGGAAAAGGCGCCTGAACAAAATGTAGGTAAGCCGAAGGTCCAGAATTCAGTTTACGGACAGCTATTCGGTTTGATAGGCTGGTTCACTTTTTGAAGTATTCACTGTAAGTACTGCTTTTTTACACCATAGATAAGACATTTTAAGATTCAAGTTCCCTTTATCTCTTTGTTTATTTCGCACGTTTAAAATGTGGCAAGGTGAAGCGCACTGAAGCGAGGAATATAATACTTCTAGAATACTTAAGCTTACAGTGTAACCGGAAGTTCGTGTGTTTCGTGACAGTACTTTAGTCAGCTACAGTCGTAAACAAGTGTAGCCTGTGTGCCGGTACACTTTCAAACAAGTTTAAGGACTATTGAGCCTTGTAAAGGGACTACATGGTACACTCGAAAAGAGAGCAGAAAACTCGAGGAAAATTTCGTCACTGGCAAGAAACTAGTTGTTCCGAGAGTGCTCAAAAGCTTAAGTCTACACTATAGCTAGTGTGCTACTAAATTTCAAAAATTATAAGGACCGACCCTAATACTGTCGCAACTCGAAACGCTCTCCCATCCTTTTATAAACCTATATGATACAGCGCTTATTTAAGGAAAGTTATGAGGATGTATTTTTCGAATTGACACCATCATGACGGGAAGAAATTATATTTGAAAATATACTATGAAAGGAATTTGAAAATACCTATGTTATGAAAGCTGCTAACAGGGTACAGTGTTTCCGAGTGTGGCCGACGTGCCCCTGTGCACCGGTGCGAAAGGGGACTGTGGGGCTGCCATGCCGCGCGGTAATTATTTACAGAGGGGCTGGGATTCTACCCAGCTAGGGCTAGGCCCCGGCACTCTATACGCATATTAAACGAAATTTTGATTTGTTACAGTCAAGTATTGAGTGTTGGGTACGATATTTTCATTGTATTTTCGATATTTCCCATCATGAACAGTAGCTTCATCCTCCAATATTTCCCTCCGTTAGGGCTAGGCCCCGGCACTCGCTACTCTATATGCATATTAATCGAAATTTTGATTTGTTACAGTAGAGAATTGAGTTTTGGGTATGATGTTTTTGGTATTATTTCGATACATATACCCTTTTATAAAAAGTGGCTCCAGCAGCCTAACATGTACATTTCCCGCACTCACAGTGCTCTCTCTATTCGCATGTTAAACGAAATTTTGATTTGTTACAGTTGAGCATTGAGTTTTGGGTACAATGTTGTCATTGTGAGATTCCATTTCGATTATGATAAGTAGCTACAATATTGGGTGTAACAGAATATGGAACAGAACCTCAAGACATGGCGTTTTCGATAGGGAACAGAAATAACCATTTAAAAAATTTTTAAGGAACCAACCACAAAGGCAGTCATAAATATCGAAATAGACTACTCAATAAACACTACAACCAAAGACCGAGTACACATAAACGTTGAACCGTCAGACAGACACTTGTGTTTACAGTTTACTATACTAGAACAGCTCGCCGGATGTTATGCAGCTGTGCATCCAACGACCCAACTCACTGAGCCTTACAAAAAACCCATAACGCCCCCATAAACCACACTACGTTGAACCCTGAATGCGCCGAGCGCCAGTCATTTCCAGTTTAAAATGGAGGTTCCAAAAAACGAGCAAGAGGATTTCTCATTTAGAAAACCTGCCCGATTTCTAGATCCCTAAGCCGCAGACAACTTTTACGTAATGGCGTAAATTTATTTCGTACAAATTTTCGGCGAGAGACGAATAAGATAGGTAAAAGTAAAATTTTAGGTACTTAAAGGTAAAATGAATTTAGTGTCAAGCGAATGTATAAACTTAATTTGTTGTCGCACAGTTATAATTAAAGAAATAAAAGTACCTTACCTAACCTAAATAGGTTTCAGTTCAGTTTTCAAAAGACTAGTTTTCTATTCGAAATATCTGGATATTCTGTAGAATGTTACAGAGTCACGTTCCGTTCTAGACGTTAAAGGCGAAGAGCACAATAACGCTATACGAGCGCTGCGGTCTGCTGTAGTGGTCAACACGTGAAACGATTTAAACACGAAACGGTTTTCAACTACTGTTCGGACAAAGAAAATGAAAAAACGATAGGATTTGGAGTTTTAGAGAAATCTTTACTTTTACGTAATGGCGAAAATTTATTGCGTACAAATTTTCGGCGAGAGAAAAATAAGTTAGGTAGGTAAAAGTAAAATTTTAGGTACTTAAAGGAAAAATGAATTTAGTATCAAGCGAATTTATAAACATAATTTGTTGACCCACCTTTGTAAGTAATTGAAGAAATAAAAGGACCTTATACCTAACTAAAATAGGTTTCAGTTCAGTTTCCAAAAGACTAGTTTTCTATTTGAAATATCTGGATATTCTGTAGATTGTTACAGAGTCACGTTCCGTTCTAGACGTTAAAGGCAAAGAGCACAATAACGCTGTACGAGCGCTGCGGTCTGCTATAGTGGTCAACACGTGAAACGATTTAAACACGAAACGGTTTTCAACTACTATTCGGACAAAGAAAATGGAAAAACTTTCATAATTGAAGAAATAGGAGAATAACTAAAATAGGTTCAGTTCAGATTCCAAAAGACTAGTTTTCTATTTGATTGAAATATCTGGTTATTCTGTAGAACGTTACAGAGTCACGTTCCGTTCTAGACGTTAAAGGCGAAGAGCACAATAACGCAATACGAGCGCTGCGGTCTGCTATAGTGGTCAACACGTAAAACTATTTGAACACGAAACGGTTTTCAACTACTATTCGGACAAAGAAAATGAACAAGTAGATGTGTTTAAAAACAAAAAACCCGACTGCGGTAATTTTAAAGTAGTATTTTGCTGTAAAAATCCGCCATCTAGAATCTATAATTTATTAATATAGCCAGTGTCACCCGCGCTGCTGAGACGAATCTAAGGACACCTCATATGTCAAATTCCAACTATCCGTTAGGGCTGTAGCCCGTGAAAAAGAATTTTCTTGTCCACATTCATACTTACATACATACATACTCTCGAAAAACATAACGCTCCTTCTGAGGCAGTCGGGTAACTAAAGTAGATTTTAGTTCAGATTCCAAATGGCTAGTTTTCTATTTGAAACATCTGGATATTCTGTAGAATGTTACAGAGTCACGTTCCGTTCTAGACGTTAAAGGCAAAGAGCACAATAACGCTATACGAGCGCTGCGGTCTGCTATAGTGGTCAACACGTGAAACGATTTAAACACGAAACGGTTTTCAACTACTATTCGGACAAAGAAAATGGAAAGTCGATAGGATTTGGAGTTTCTCAAATATTTACTTGCTGAACTAACTTGTGAGCTTGTAACAAGTAGATGTGTTAAAAAACAAAAAACCCTACTGCGGTAATTTTAAAATTGTATTTTGCGGTAAAAATCCGCCATCTTTTATAAATTTTTAATATAGCCAGTGTCACTGGCGCTGCTGAGACGAATCTAACGACGACACCTTATATGTCAAAATCCAACTATCCGTTTGGGCTGTAGCCCGTGAAAAAGAATCTTCTTGTCCACATAAATACTTACATACATACATACTCTCGAAAAACATAAGCCTCCTTCTGAGGCAGTCTGGTAACTAAAGTAGATTTTAGTTCAGATTCCAAAAGACTAGTTTTCTATTTGAAATATCTGGATATTCTGTAGAATGTTACAGAGTCACGTTCCGTTCTAGACGTTAAATGCAAAGAGCACAATAACGCTATACGAGCGCTGCGGTCTGCTATAGTGGTCAACACGTGAAACGATTTAAACACGAAACGGGTTTCAACTACTATTCGGACAAAGAAAATGAAAAATCGATAGGATTTGGAGTTTTAGAGAAATCATTACTTGCTAAACTAACTCTTGAGTCCCTCGTAAGAAAATTGCATACAATTGCTTATATCACGCTATAATATCCTTTGCGGAGGCAGAGCGTAAACGACTGTAAAACGGCCATTTACACCACGTCAGACAAAAGTCTGGGTCATTCAGAAGTCTGTGTATCACCAGTGACAGGTTGTCAGCTTGTCGCCTTAAATTGCAATACACATCAACTCTTAAATCCCTTAGTCGCTTCTTAGGACACCCACGGGAAATGGGATGATGCTATTTTTAGCCGGAACCACACGGCCGCAAAGAAAATTGCAGTGGATTCAATTCACTTTTGGTTAACCTGAACGGTCGTCTCGTCGTGTGAGACATTGAATCACAATCATAATGGACCAATTATAATCGATAAGGTGTAAAGCGTGAATAGTCGATTTCACAATCTTAACAAATAGCTAGAACAAAGGAAAAGAATCGATAATATTCAGAGCAATAAACCCATTTGTCCTACCGAACTTTATCGCGTCTCGATTGTCCTTTCGCAAAAAATAATGGTCGGAAGGTTATTGGCCAAGGGATAAAGTATAATATTACAATAACATCTAGGTAATGGTAGCAGAATCTTTTGTTCCAGGCCTCAAAGACCATTAAGTATAAAATCTCAGGGAGTAGCCGTCTTAGTTAATATACAGGGTGTAAGGGACAGCCCTCTGAAAACTGAATAAGTGCATTCAGACCATGAAACTAAACCACTTTCCATATGAAAATATTTCAGGACACGTCATAAAATTTTGGAGTTCCTTGTAAATGCAGTAGCTGATCGCGATTATGTAACAGAGGTCGTCACTTTTTGTCGTTTCCTGACATGTCCCAAGAAAGATCTTTGGTTTCATAGTCTGTCTGCATGCAGATGCACCCTATAATTATTCAGAGGGCTGTCTCTTGCACCCGTATTTCTTGTACTAAGGTCAAGCAAGTGTCAGCTCACACACAGATTGTGCAATTTGCCGTGCCCAATTTCAGCAGCATCTGGAAAATGCATTGTATCGTAGTTGATATATAGCTAATATTGGCATGGCATGAGCAATCGGATTTGGAGTCTTCGCGAGAAGATCTGTGAGCCGACAAATTTCGAATTCAGTGGAATCACTGCACAGCTAATTTTTATCTACTTCCTATTGAAAACGGCTCGTGCCATATAGCTTCAACTATATATAGAAAATTATCTATTCTTGAAGAAGTTTCTATCCGTAAATCAATCAACATCGATCAGGGCGTGGACAGTCTTATAATGCTTACCAATCTGACAGATCAGTAAGCTATACAGAACACCATTCGTATCCTTATCGGGCATCGGTACCTACCTAGTCACGGTCGATGGTAATAAATCGTTTTGTAACATGAACTGGCAACCCTGAAGGTTATCGCTTCTCTCTAGGAAGCTTATCAATTCCTTGATCGGATTATTGATACACAGAATAGTACGTAACGATTGGAATACGATGAACGAAATCGTGGGACGAAACAAATTCAACCACCATTCAAAAGTATCAACAAGATTGTCCTGCTTATCTCAAGGAAATTCCCACACCCTAAACAATTCTTTTCATTGCGTGACTTATTCATAACAGTAATACCGAAAAAGATAAAATGGCTGATAGTAGTTTTTCTTCAAAAGACAATGACGAAATATGACTGAGTCACGTATACTCGTTGTAATAAACATACCTACTCGTAGTTATGTTTCAGTGTGCCTTACAGACAAAGACCTTCTTCAACATTGAAAATGAAAAGATAAATAAATGTGTCTACTACATACCAACTCCTAAATACCTACTTATTTATATGAGCACATGTTGGTTGCGCAACATTACGTAGTAACCAACAATAGCAGGTTCAATGTTAGTGAAAACTTGGGAACAGAAACACTTAAGGTTTCCTACGTTTTACGAAACCATTCAAATGTTGCAGCAAAGGAACAAACTATGAGTAAATATTTTACCTACCTACTCCGATATCAAAGGGCAAATGACAATGGTGGATTGCTCACAAGAAAATATTTTTAGAGAGGTTATGAGAGCTTTCTACTTCTTACTTTTAAAAATATTGCAATTTTGCAGTTAAGAGGCTGGGTTACATAGGTTGAACTTTTGGCCGTTCTTATGCCACACACATAAGATTTAAATTGGTGGTGCGAGTATAGGTATAACCTGACGTGAGTTTGATTGTACTGTCTACACATTTTCTATCTCACAGCAAGATTTTCATAACTTTAACGGAAACATTTGAACAAGCAAGATATGGATAGTTCGTATTCATGAAGTAGGTAAGTGGAGGGAGCGGTATCCTTAACAATGAGCAATTCGTCAAATAGACCCAGCGTCCCTTGTTCGAGCATGACCGTGACAAATGTATGGAGATTCCCTTCATATGCTAACTGTGTATGAAAATGAACCAGCTTGGAACGTGTCGCGTCACCGAGTCGCAATATCTTGGGTGCTATCTCCACATAGGCGATGTAAGACACATGAAAACCGTTTCCATAAAATGTATGAAACACGCCGTCTACACCCGGAGACGCGCGTCTCATCGGCACGGCCGACGATCACTTGTCTGACAAATGTTTCAAGTCTCATGTGTGTAGACATCGCCTTGCATTCTGTGTTTTGTTCTGCTTTCTGAGACATTTTGAGCGAGTTGTGACTTTGATAGATCATCGACACCGTTTCATGTTGACATTCCTTTAGTTGTTATATATTTGCAAAGAATATGTTATGTGTGACCGACACATCTCTCACTACAACAAATACGTGAGTTGTTAATACTAAGTAAACAAAGATTTTTCAACGCAAGAAATATGTTGACAAGTTAGGGCGTCATAAAAACATGATAGGCCCCATCGGCACGACACTTAGGACATAAAAGAGCAATATAGCCGTGTACTAGATAAAAAATGTGAATGTAAGAACAGGGTCCAGTAATGGAGTAGTAAGCTGCATAGGTATTTGCAGCAGATGGCTGTAAATGGCCATTTTCTAAGATGGCGGCACGTGGCTCTACAAAGGACGACATTGACGGATCGACTGGATGGATCCAATACATCGGAGGCACTACGAGAAAAACGTCTACCATAGTAGACATTTGCATTGTGACGTCATTAAGCTCAAGTTACAAGCTACCGCAAAAGTCGACCGCATAAGATTTGATTGAATTTCAAAACTGGTTATAAGATTGGCTGTTTTACCCCTGAGGTCAAGCCGTATCAACCCGGGCTAGTGGCTGTATCACCAGAGTTACGCGTGTGCGTATATAAATGACATTGATATATTGGGCGGCAGTGACGTAGGTAGGTATAGCTTCAATTCATGGAGACACTACACGAAAAATGTGTACCATAGTCCCATAGTATTTATAGACATTTGAATTGTTACGTCATTGAGCTCAAGTTACAAGCTACCGCAAAAGTCGACCGCATAAAATTTGATTGAATTTCAAAACTGGTTATATACGCATGTTTGCTTAGGAAGATTGGCTGTTTTACCCCTGAGGTCAAGCCGTATCAACCCGGGCTAGTGGCTGTATCACCAGCGATACGCGTGTGCCTATATAGATGACATTGATATATTGGGCGGCAGTGACGTAGGTAGGTATACAGCTTCAATTCATGGAGACACTACAAGAAAAATGTGTACCATAGTCACCATAGTATTTATAGACATTTGAATTGTTACGTCATTATTGAAGCTCAAGTTACAAGCTACCGCAATAGTCGACCGCATAAGATTTGATTGAATTTCAAAACTGGTTATATGAGCATGTTTGCTTAGGAAGATTAGCTATCCTACCCCTGAGGTCAAGTCGTATCAACCCGGGCTAGAGGCTGTATCACCAGCGATACGCGTGTGCCTATATGGATGACATTGATAGATGGTGCGGTGCGGGTAAGAAAGATACCGACAGATGAGCCTCGTGTAGAATGAAATACGTCGCAGGAAGGGGAAAATAAGCAGGGCTTCTAATCAAATCAATCTTCAACGACGGATATTTTAATTAGGATCAGGACTGATACTTGTAGAAAATGTATCTAGTGTTTTAAAAATGCGGAATATCGTAACTAACTTATTCATTTTTAAAGCATTTTTCGAACCTCTATTTATGATGTATGAAAAACCATGTCGACAACAGCGGAAATTCACGAAACAACAAATTATTTAATGCACTGATTAATTCTGTTAATATTAAAATGTCCTTCCCGAATGAATACATAAAAGAATTAATTACTGTAGCTGAAATTTCATGCGAATATAAAACGGAACGTTGATTAAGTTTGGAGTAAACAAGGCGGACATTAAAGGGGCTTAGGGGACTGTCCGTGAAATTAGATGCTACTGCCTTTATCAAGTTGGACCGCAAGGTAACATTAACAATATGCCTTAGAACTTGCTAAATAACTTCGGACAACTCAATTGGTGAAAGGGCCTTTTATTTAATCAAAAAGGTTCCCATAGATTCTGCAAGCGATTTGCGAGAAAACATTTTAAGTGTCGTCATTCAGCTGAGATGGTTAATTTAAAAAAATATCATAGTGGCGGTGAAGTAATGATCAATATTATATATCAACAAGTCTTTGAGTATGTATTCACCATAAAATACTCAAGGTAAACAAGTACAAATAGGTACTTTACCTATATAAATGGGTAGAGCTACAATTCTAATAGCTCCTACTTGTCAAAGTACGGAATGTCGCCGAGGGTCGGTTGGGAAGCCCGGAGCCCGGGGTTCTAAGGCGAGCTAAGCGATACAATTATACGAGATTTATATGGGACTTTATTACCCATGGGCCTCTGCATATTATTTGGGAAAGTTGGCTCATTGCTCACAAAGACTGAACTACGCAATGAGAATACGAAAATAATCTAAGTAGAGACTTTGGTAAACCTAATAAAGGAATAAAACAGACAGAGAATACGATAATAAAATGGCTAAGTAAACAAAGTCTGTAAAAAGCACATTGAATCAAAATTGCTATTAAGGCGGAGGAAGCGACGGCGCCGGTCGACTGAGACAGTGAATTTCCGATGACAACGCCGACCCGCCCTTAAGTGCTGAAAATCTGTGAGATGCTAATCTACACAATGGCAAAACGCTTCAACTACCACTACACCTCTGCAAACAATTTTCATTTATAGCAGACATAATTTGAACTGCATAATGTAACGAGAAAACTTATTTCGGAGTTCAACACATTTGCTCCTAGGGAATTTCGTGGAACTTTAGTGAATAGCGTAACCGAATCGCCTGATGCCAAGGTCGTTTACGAATAGAAATTTCGGTGGAGGCTTCAAATGGAATGACAGTTTCGGAGTAAACAATGTTCGTGGGTAAACAAACCGCAACTGAAAGCTGTCTCGTGATTGTCTTTTATAAAAGCCGACGACGACAGCGTAAATACGATTGTTGGAATTGAGCAAAATACTTACGATTTAGATTGTATCACTATTTTAAAGAGATTTATAGTGAAATTTATAGACCTAACTCGTTTTAATTGTATTTGGTACGGAACGAATAACTTCCGTAAAACGACACCTACTACGTGACTCTATTCCACAATATTATGTCCAGTCCTTACATAGAATCAAATCTTGACAGCATTGTACAATGAGCAGCTTATGACTGCTAGGCTTTTCAAAACCACATCACTTTTAAGAAGTGGGTAAATGGCATGTTCTCGAAATGCAAGGATTACGAAGTGCCTTCTGCACCCACTGTAGACTAATTTAATAATTCTAGCAAAAAATGGATATCTAAATGAAGAATTTGAGCGATTATCACCATATTGAAAAATAGACCGACAAGAAATTTTATTGCGTGGTAAGTATGGCAATACCCCTCAATTGGAGGAGACCCATGTCCAGCAGTGGACTGTCGTGGTTGAAGTAGTAAGTAGTATGTGACGTCCATCCATGCCATGGTATGTCTGGCGGGACAGGAGTCTATTTACAAAACTGTAGAATTTCAAAAAACATATCGCTTTAAAAACCACTCTAAAATACGTGTATCGTATTCTGGTTTTACTTTTTTATGGTAGTTCCTGTCCCGCAGCCGTCGGTAAAATATTCCGGGAACATTTCAAATCTAACTTGAGGAGTGGCAAACTGTAGAGCGCGGGAAAAATAACTCCCGTTTGTTAGCGAACCGAGCCAGGTGGAGATTGAAAGCGACATGATCGTCGACATTACTCCTGACGATGCTACACGAGTTTTCGCTTTAAAAAATGCCATACCGTCATACAAAAGTAACAGTAAAATGCTATACCTACTTGTCATACAAAAGTAACAATATAGTTTTTGACCTCGGCCGAATATCTGTCGACTATGGTCCACCGCATGGAAGCCTCACCTAATAATAGCATTTCACAGGTCAATCAAGTAGCAAATCATTTTGCTACATGATTTTGTGCTCTAACAAGATATGTTGCGCCGAACCCAACTGATTTGGGATAAGGACAGGCAGATGATGATGATGATGATACAAAATTATCAGTATATTTTCCGTAGCAACGTAAATACCGATCAGCTTGCAGAAAATGCAGTGCCCAGCAAACAGGGTTATCTTTTTGAATAGGAACCAATCTTCTAAAAAAATATGATCACATGGCTACGTTTAGCTTCAACGGTTTCGAGTAAAGCCAGATGGGCACGGGTCCAAGTTGCCTTCAAGTCGCCACGCCAGCGTCTTAGCTGTAGCATGTCGTGCCAAACTGCGCTAAGAAGCCAGCCACTTCAGGAGTTTGACATAAGTCGCTCTCAATATTAGCTCAAACTTTTTCTTAACTTCTTCGTATTTTGATGGAAATTACCAACTTGCAAATACCGTGGCTGTTATAAGGGCGCAACTTGCAATAATACAAGCGTCCATTTTTAAGTAAAGCCATATATGGGCACGGTTCCAAATAGTCATCGAGCCGTACACGTCACGACAGCGTCTTGCGGCCAACAACTGCCTTTCTACCCCAAGCCACAGAATATATAAAAGTATATTCTGGGTACGAAGCCAAGACCTGCAGCTTGGCACTACCAGTAGCCTGCAGTAGTCTGAGGATCACCTCGTGCCAAGTGGCGCTTCTGGCCCACTTTACGAGTTGGCATAATTTACACACTTATTTTATAGGCCTAACTGGAATCTATCAGACAGATGTGAACGTGAAGGAAGCTCTATATCTTGTGTGAACTGCTATTGCTCAAGTTTTACTAATATTCGATCTAGATTTCTCCAGTCGCAATTGGTGGCACGTGATTCGAACTATTGTGATATGTATCTGTTAAAACAACATTGTTACAAATTGCGTACCCCAACGCTTCGATCCACACGATATTAACCTTTAGCATTCAATATAGGGGATAATGATGGCTCGTTTATCTAGAACAGGCTTTAAGAAGAAGTCTCGAGGCGCCATAAATCTTCCTGACAAAAGCTTCGACTTGGCGAGTGTTTGAGCTTCATAATCGATAAGTGATAAATACACTTTTGGGAAGTTTTGCACCGTTGGGGACGTAATCAGCGGGTGCGGAGACAAAGGGTTGGGGCAATAAGAGGAAGTCGTTACGCGTGTGGAAACGCGATTCCATCCCACATCCCCGGAGAATAGACACTTTATGGCCAACATACATATATCACGCCAATATCCCTTGCGGGGTAGGCAGGGCGTAAACGGCTGTAAAACCACGTCTGTCAAAAGTTAGAGAGTCATTCAGATTGAAAAAGTGTATTACTAGTGAAAGGTTGCCAACCTGTCACCTAAAATTGCAATCCTGAATCCGTTAGTCGCTTCTTACGACCACGGGACAGATATGGTGTGATGCTATTCTAAGCCGGTACCGCACGGCATCCACATCCATCCATCGCACATCCCTAGAGAATAGAAACTTTATAGCCAAAGACAGATATGTCTTTCTAATATAACCGGAACAGTAGCAGCCCATCCACCTAAATTAATAACAGAAGCTTGCCTCGTTTCCATTTTCATCAAAGGGAACTCGAATATCAAAAAGCGAAGTAAATTAAATGGCCAACTTTTTCTTGTGAGTAACTTCAAAGTGCGACGCAATCGTGGAACAAAAAGGTCTCGTGTCTACTTCAAAATCCAGGTTTGAGGAGCAACATTTTATGGCAGAGAATAGATATTTAAGTACAGACTAAAATTATAAAATAAAATATAGAGAAGGGTGGGAATTTAATCCGGCAATGTACCACCAACTTATACTGGTTTTCCTCAGTGTTTGTATCAAAAACCAGTATAAGTTGGTCTCTTAAATGGGTAGGTGGATTTGATAGCTACGGCAGGGGGCAGCCCAGGACATAAAATAGAGAAATTACAGAAGAACAGCGCGCCCCTTTTATCGCTCATTTGTGCCTACACTCTAGGGTTGCTACGTTTTCTTTCTGCAAAGCACCCGGGGTAAAATACTTAGGTACATTACTTACATTATATTAAACTTACACTATACAAAACTGTATCATTTAGTCCGCCCGCACCGAACGCTGTTGACACTCTCTACTAGCCGGTTCGAAACGGTTCGAACTCGCGCTTACAAGATGGCTTGTAGATATGTGTGTGGGTGTAGTGACGTTTCCTTGTAGCCGTCACTCTGTATCGGGCGCCCGCCAACGCTTACTTTGTGCCCAGTAGCTCTGCTGGCTCGCCCGGGGAGCGCCGGCGTAGTCCGGGCGTTGGAAATTACCCGAATACATTAACGGGAGGGTCCCCGGGCCCCTGCCTATCTCAACAACCTGCACAGTAAGCTACGGTCTAAGCTCTCTCTGAATCGCAAATTAGACACATTATACAATTTTTGTCGGCAAAATGAATAGGCAGCTCGTTTCACGGGTAAAGGAAAAACGGGAATTGTGTTTTCAGATTCAGCATCGGCTAATTGAGTCGGATTCAACGTTGTAGCTTAGTCAAATACCTACGAGCTACGATACACGAAGTATGTATTCAAACACCAGAATCACGACGTTTGTACTTTAGAATATTTTCTACACGGCTCAATAATATAAAGAATAATGGTTATATTGCACGAGGCGAGGGTGATCGGTCAGTGGTCGTGATTTCGATGTGAACCGTGAAAACATAAACCAAACCAAGGCGCATAATAAAACCTGTCATAACCCCAAGTTATATCACTTAAACAACCAAATCTTCTTCTTTTTCGTGTGGGACACCGAGTCGTTCAACGACCCGATGAACCCTGGTGTCAGAGTTTTTCAACCGCCTACTACAAGTAGCAGGCCTCTGACATGGCTGTGTAACGACCGCCATCATAGACAGCAACCGGGACCGACGGCTTAACGTGCCCATCCGAAGCACGGAACCATCTTACTTGCGGACAATCAGGTGGTTCAGCCTGCAATGTCCTAACCAGACTGGGAACAAATTCACAAAGTGATAAATATCAACTTTGTGAGTGACCCCACCGGGAATTGAACCCGGAACCTTTGCGTGGCAGGCAGGCATGCTAACCACTGCGCCACATCGGTTGTCAAATGATGTGGCGCAAAAAATGTCAAACAACCAAATGAAGTGGTACGATGGCATATTATAAAAGTGGTAATTCACGACGAGATTTTTGTGCTTGAAACGTCGGTAAATAAAGCCAAGGTTTTAATATTTTGACGTTTCGCAGAGTGCAATGTTGTGAGTAACGTCATTTTAGCACGACTTTGTTGGCATTGTTGAGTCTGTTTACATTGTACAAGGTTCTCGTGATGACGTCACAATATACGAACAAGAACTCCGTAAAGGAAGCGAAGTGACTAAAACAGGAAGATGAAAAGACGTTGAGATAAAAGGTCCTTTCGCAGAATATATTCAATTCGCAGAGTAGTTAAGTATGAAACTAATTAGATGAAACAACGAGCCGATGTGAAAACTTGCTTAACGTTCCTGGAAAGTTACCTACAAGGCACTTGAGCCAAGTCTGAGCCCTGAAACTTCCGTATAATTACAGCTACTGGAAACCGAACTGAACTATCAGATTGTAACCTAATATTGTTATATTTATCTATAGGAAGGTACGTCAAAGTGAATAAATTATACAGTACGTTAGGTGAAGTACAACAAGTTTATCAGATTAGATTCATAGTACACCCTTTGAAATGAAATGCAGTTCTTTTCCGTGCACAAAAGTACTAAGAAAACCTAGTATTCTTCAGACGGAGTGTTGGTATTGTACGGTTCATAGTTCATTTTAGGAGGTGGTAGTTGTAGCGCTACAATACGACAATGTTACGCACGTAAGTAGGTACAATGGCCACTATTATGTAAAGGCATGTAGGTAGACTGCCTAAAAAAGATTTCCATTAAAAACTTAAGGCATTTCGGGCCCATAACATCAGCTTAAAGAAGATGGATACAAATAAAATGCTCAAGTTACGATGATGGGCAATAAACATAAAACGTGTGTATTTCATTCCCAACGACGTGTACTCGTCTTTTACCTTCCAAGAACTCACTTTCCCTTTATAGGGGCACTTGTTGGAATACAAACACTTCTACGATTTTTATTTGATTAGATCGCTGTCCCCCCGGTTACGTTTTCAAAGAATCGTGTTTCAGAGTAAGGCTTCTAATTCGCTGGCTTTGAATAAGTTGGTTTTGAGTAACCTTAGTGACGTACGGACAAAAATATAACTTAGCACAGCTGCTTCTGGATAAAACCATATAAAACACATAATGAACTAGTAAGGTGCGTAACTTATATTCCCCGGGCATAGGGTAAAGTTACCAAAAGTTTCAGACGGAGTATTTTAAGCTAGGCAGTGGGTTTCAAATTACGCTATGTGTATTAAACCACATGCATGAATTATTAGATATTGTGGGAAGTTGAAGTCATCCTATACTAGCCCATAAACGAACGATTTTATATTTTTTTGGCATTCGGATTTTTTTTATTCAATCTATAAGTCAGAAATATTAACTACAGTGAGATCAGCGACTTTAAGTATTCAGGTAGTACGAAAGCCGTTGGCCCTTATTAAAATCTCCCCTCCTAATCACATCGCACATCGATTCGCCATTTGTGAAGAGGAATCAAATAATGGGGAAAATTAAAAGCTTTCAGTTCACGAATCACCGTCTTTATTGCAGCAATTACACCCACCCCGTATAACATGGAATGCTGAATATAAATGCCGCTTAGGGGCTGCTAGCACTAAATAGAGTTTGCAAACCGTTCATATTAAGCCTAACATGGTTGTTTACTGCTCACAGGAGTATTGCAGAGTACGAAGCAATGTATGTTGGAGAATTTATGTTGAACTATTTTTGATACGGTTTCCTTATAACGACTGTATAAGCAAGCAACTATAAATTGGAGATATCTGCTCTGATATGTCCTAAGAGATAGTCAAGTCCTATTTACTAACGGATCTTTAAATACCTACAATGAAACGAAATAATTAGGGTGAGATAAAATTCGTAGAATAATGTGTGCATTTCGAAGATTTATAGATTTAAATTTGTTTTTGTGGCGATTTTTTCATCTAATGAATCAAACACCCACAAAACGATGATGGAGACAGATAATTAGAAACGAAATGAATGTCGCCAGGACTCCACAGACCGATCTATTATACGGCATTAGCTAAATCGATGGGAATTAAAACCAGACATGGACGCGGGGGCTCAATCGCTCTAATGTCCGTAGGGGTTCGTAATGCAATAAGCGAGTAGCGACTGGCCTCGAATTATCCGTACTGTATCTGGACACAGGTAGGTAAGTAATGCTAAATTTGATACATTTCAATGTAAAGTATCTATCACCAGGGTACAGAAATACAGAGCTCGATTAGTGCCGTAAAACTTTACTGGAATAAAAACTATCATTCAAAGGCGTTTTTAAATCTATGGGAATTAAAACCAGACGTGGACGCGGCTCAATCGCTCTAATGTCCGTAGGGGTTCGTAATGCAATAAGCGAGTAGCGACTGGCCTCGAATTATCAGTCTGTATTTGAACAAAGGTAGGTACGTAATGCTAAATTTGCTACATTTCAATGTAAAGTATCTATCACCAGTGACCAGTGTACAGAAATACAGAGTTCGATTAGTGCCGAAAAACCTTACTGGAATAGAAACTGTCATTCAAAGTCGTTTTTAAATCGATGGGAATTAAAACCAGACGCGGACGCGGGGGCTCAATCGGTCTAATGTCCGTAGGGGTTCGTACGTAATGCAATAAGCGAGTAGCGACTGGCCTCGAATTATACGTGCTGTATATTTTGAACATACTCAATCCAAAATTTGTTCAATTACAATACACAGAGTACCTACTATCTAGATGTGTGGTGCCGGCTAAGGGTAGCATCACCCCGTTTCTATCCCGTGAATGTCGTATCTAAAAGGCGACTAAGCGACTCGAGGGCTTCATGTGTAGGTGTCGCAATCTTAGGCGACAGGCCAACAACCTCTCACTAATAGTGATACATATTTTCACGGCCGTTAACGCTCTGCCTACCCCACAAGGGAATTGAATGTGATGTATATGAGTACTGTCTAGTAATAAGTGGTAACGAGTACATTCAGAGTTGGAAAGGATTTGAAAATCATGCCTCATTGGAATGGAAGATAGCTCTGCACTCGCAAATGAGTTTTCTAGCAGTCCATCGAAGTAAAATGAGAGCGAACACAAACTATATTAGGTATCTACATTAACTTAGTATGAATTCAATTGTAAAATATAAGTAGGTACATACACCCTATAGTGATGTGAAGATGAAGGAGACACACATCAATTTTAAAAATACAGAAGTTTTGTAGTCATTTCTCATCAACGGATAACTCTACTTACAAATAAAATAAAAGAGAAAAACACAAGATTGAAGAAAAACTTATTTAGGTATAGTTCTAATCCGAATTATTTACACCAAAGATTGAATAATGCATAATCCTGTCGAGTACTATCATTGAGTCATGTTTATGGGGATAACTGTACTACAAATCCTACTATGTATCAGGATTTATTATGCGGACGACGCAATCCTGAGCCTTGCCAACTTCCTACATTATTTTGATGTAGCATTTGTATGTTTTACACACACGCTGACAAATATTTTGCGACTCAGTAGTGAGAAAACGACATTTAGGGCAAAGATATCGGTTGTTCGTTATAAATATCGTTCAGGGCAAAGATATCGGAATCAAATTACTTTAAACACAGATTGTTGCGATATCCAATAATCGAAATCCTAAATATTCAAGCCTATTCAGATCCCCATTTAAAGCTCGCAAAGGGATTATGGTCTCTTAGCTCTCAATATTGTGAATTGACTGCCTGAACTAAACCAATATAGGTAGTATAGATATAGGACTATAGCCATTTGATTAATAATTTGTTTCGAAAAGAAGATTTCCGCTAATAAGTAAACCAATTTTTTCCTAAACTCTTTGTTTGGTCCACACAAAACAATACAAAAGTGAAAACGTACGTCACCAATTTTCCGTTGAAAATGATGAACAAAGAAGAGAGAGGGCAGTGCGCCGATATATAAAAACGGTGCGTGCTCGTGACAGCACATGCGTCAATGCCTCATCATATTGCCATTGTCTGAGCACCTACCGCGAATTTGCGACTTCAAAGTGACTTCCTGAAGAAAGGTAATCAATCACACATTCCGTAACTCGTGTTTGATGACAGCATATCTCATTGTTCCAACGAGAATTTTGTGCATTTGCTTTTCTCAGCTTTTTCTCGATCTTCGATGGAATGCTAGGTACATACATTTTAGCCGAATATCAAGCTCGAAAGATTCATAAGAATACGACAAAGGAGAAAAGAGGAAAATGTGCGCCCCTCAAGTCTTATTAATGGAACGTAATGAATGAAACAGCCTTAGGCTGGGACAGTTTCGTTCATCTATTGCGTAATCTTAACCTCTTCAGACTAAAGCGTTGATGACATTATTTTATTGCACTGACTGATTATGATAAATCATCTTTAGATTGGAAATGCGCATCATGTGACACGACCCATTGACTTGCCATTGACTTTCAATTAATTTTCTTGCTCCTACGACACCTTACCTAAGGCCCGCCTACACACATTACCTACTTACAGCATTTTGAAACCAAAACCATAGCTCATTCGTTCGTATGCTTGGTGTAGGTAGGTATGCAGGGGTCTCATTTCATTTTGATTAGCCCTAAGGAGCCAACGCCAGGCTGACCGAACGCAATACCCCATCAAGGGCAATTCTAGGGCTCGTTTAATAACGTTCGGCTCTTGCTTAAGTGGGTCGCCGTTACGAAGCAGTTGATAAGCAACGTGGGCGTGGAAATTAGGATTTCCAGTTTATCGCTGGCAGTGCAATATCTGAATTTCAGTGGTTTGAACGGGGATTCATAAACGAGCGTAACTGTACAATTTGAGTTATAATCGCCATCTGTGCTTGGCAACTGACCTGGCCCTTGTTTGTGTTTGATAACAGGAGTAAATAAGAGAGCGATAGGAAGTGATATTTAGCGCGTCAGGAGACTATCTGCGCGAGAGAGTTTGTTTCATGACGTGACGTGACTCGGCGAGGTTAAATCGGGCCAACCGGCCCACGCCACCGCTAATTAGGAAGCGCACGCGCAAGGGCGCTGCACCGCGCACCGCACAGCGCACAGCGCACGATGCGCTCCAGCCACCGGAACAAACACACAAAAGGAACGGCCAGCGCGACAAAAGAAACAACTAATGGAACAAAAGAAATGGCCAGGGAACAAAAACAATGACAACCCGGTAGAAATATGAGCCCTGTGGCGCGCTCTCCGACACAAAGGGGTGTTGTGCGAAATTATGTTTCTTACAAAGCCGGTGCTGCAGGACAAAGCAACAAGCCATCCAAGCTACATCGTTATCACTCCAGAAAAATAATATGGACCGGCTAAGTGACAGTTTAGAGGGGGATAAAGTAACAATTATTTCATTAGAACAAAGGCTTTCAGCAATTTAGTCACACCTAAAAGAAATAAAAATGGCCGGCATGAGCACGGAATCTAATTAGACCTCAGGAATTCTGAGAGCGAGTGCAAATATCCTCGACCGAGAGCTGCAATGACGGCCAGAGGTGCTTAGTTCAAATCGCCGCCAGAATTTCCCAAGTGCCAATTTCCTTTCCTTTGTTTTTCAACCGCTGCATTGTTCCAAAAATTGAATTATTTTTTATACTTTTCATCATTAATTTTAGCTGGTACCTCAAATATCGCTCTCACGATAACTCTAACCTTCATTCACGAGGTGTTTTGGTAGCACAGCGGCAATTTACAGCTTCAAACGGGAGAGTTAATGTGACTCATACGCAGAGAAATGGCGTACAAAGAAGACGCTTAATACACTAAATCGTTGACGCGAAAGCTAAATACATTTGCTGCAATTTATTTCCCTAAACTTGTCATGTGTCACAAAGAGTACAAAGGAGATGCAGCATTTTGTTTAGCGGAAGCACTTACTTCTATTTTGGTAATGCACGCGTCGCCTGGAGAAGTATAAACAAGTCATCGAAATACTTAAACTACATTGTTTTATTGCCTCGAGAGCATAAACGTGTATTGGATCGTAAAATCATAAAAGTATAGATAGAAAGAGAAGATTCTTTTTGTATCGAACACGGATTTCCGTCGTATAATTTATTTTACCTAGACGTCGCGGCAGAATCCTCTCGCTTCCAAGAGGTTCAAGTTTTTAAGCCATCGTTCTGTGAATTCTCTAGAATATACGTACTACTTTTATTCTCAGATTTACGTTTTTATATCAAATCCCACTTTCCGAAATACGCGGGTGTAACTTTCGTAATTTATTTAGCAAGTTAATGTTACGTAAAGCGAAGAAGAGAAATGATTTTATATTTTAAACGTTTTTGTAATGCAATTGATGCTATAATTATGTTGAAATTACTCTTTGTGCGATTGAACATTCAGTTAGTACATTAAAATGGACAATGCGGGACCTATGTTGATGAATTATTAGAAAAACTATGTTATTGAAAACGGAGCCGAGAAACCTTTCCGTAACAAACTTGATCGATATTCCCATGGTTAGGTATGTTGCCAATACGAGAACGGCTAAATGAATTCGAGTTTGATTTCAATTTCTCCACGTAGCGGAGTGTTTTCCTTTGTCGGTCTCGATCCGGTCGTCCTTAGGGTTACCAAGCGTACTGATAAAACAGGATAAGCCAGGCTAGTAATGTTCAAAAAAAAAAGTGGCCAAAACAGATCCGATGCCTGGTTATTATTGTTTCACCCCCAGCCAAAGGGTCCGGATAAAGTTTCTGGTTAGTCAGATCAATAATGTAAGACTTGGCAACCCTACACGTTAGGAAGAAAGCCGCCGAGCTCGCGCTCAAGAGGACGAGTGCCATTCGAATTTCAATAAAACTTGAAGGGGAATAAATTGTCGACCGAGGGGCAGCAGATATTGTGTTTCGTTGCCAGCTGACGCTACCCTGCACTTTTCTATAGTGGTAACCAAAAAACAATGACCACATTGTAGTCGGGACAAATTACCCATAATTTGGGGAACATTCTCAACTGTACTGCATATTTTTCTAATTCGTGTTTGTCAGACAATTGATATAGCAAGTAATGATCACTTAATTGAATGAGCAGAAATCTGATGTTAAACCGCTAACAGGCACATCAATCACCACCAGTTCGACACCAGCAAAAATTATTTGATAGATTACTGGAGTCATCGATTAGAGCCAGAGTATTGCGCTCTAAATAACACGACCGGAATTAAGACGTAAACCTTAATAATAAAAATAATAGATGTTATAGAAGCAGCACTATAAAAGTTGATAAATTACTTTCATAAAACTGTCAGTAGTTAAAAGAGTAAGATAAATTGAAGCAGTATTGAAAGATGAAGAAGGCTCGAGTAAAATTGGGACTCGGACAAAAATTTATGTCACAAACTTGACGCAGCCTAACAAAGCCTACTATATTTGACGGCGTGAAATTGATACCGAGCTGTCCCACTCAATCATTATCGCGATATTTCCCGACGAGGACGAAACGCGTGAAATTACTTTTAAAACCAGCGAGCAACGCGCAGAATTCATTAAAGCGACATTTATTTGCAGCGGATACCAACATTTTACTGCCGAGATTGTATGGGCCGTGAGACAAGCAGTAAATAAGGCACGTTCATAAAATACGCGCACAAAAGGTAACGTAAGCAAACAAGGAGGGAAGAAAGGACATTGTGCGGCCCACCCAGGGCGGCTTGACTCATCGCCGTCGCATACTGAGGCGGCAAGTCACAAATCAAATCACGAATGTATGAGCTAGATTATATTCACAAGTCTAATTGTATAAACGGTAACAGTAATAAATCTTGCTGTAGAAACATTCAACTTTCAATTCGCCGCTATAAATCTGAGCTACTGCATGTTAGATTGAAACAGAGATAAAGTATCCGAAGCGCTGACAGTTCAACAAGCGAAACTCAATACGGTTGCTGAGAAAATAAAGCTGTATTCAAAAGTAACGGTTTCTGTAGTTCCAACCGTTCATACTTACCTTACCTGCAAAAAATAAATTGGGTATAATATTTGTAAAAGGATACATTTCCTGAAAGAAGTCAAGGCTGGGCGGCTGAAGGATGTCTAACGCCGATAGTACCTGAAAAGGAAATAAAACATACAAATTGAAGCCGTATTTCAATTTTACTTCGAAAAGCTTTCTTGAGAATCTTGGTCAATTTATTTCATAGCATAAGATTAAAAGTAAAAGATTTTATAAATTACTGTTAGTTGGTACTTAGAAAGTAACATTTTTGTTGTTCGAGACTTTTACATCTAATTACTAATTAGGTATCATAATTACAGCTAGATCGCTTTGCAACAATATATAATTTTGAAATTGATTTGTCAAGTAGAAAAAACCAGTTCAACCTATGCCTGGCCTCAGAGGTCTCAAAAATATGAAAAGCCTAAAAATAGATTAAAGAAACGTGCCGCCGGTCCCAGGTCAGGGGCACGTTTGAAGAATTTGTGGGTCCGTTTCACAAAGTTCGGACATTAATCACGGGATTGAAGTTCAATATTTTATTCAAGCTGATGATTCTGCCGCTAATAAACTGAGAACTCATCATTTATCCAACAATGGGACCCCGACAAACAAAACACTCCAATTTCGCTAGTGAATAAAGTAAATTTCAGATTTCACTCGCAGGGAAATAATCGGAAGGCAATTTCGAAACATCATTTTAAAGTGCAGTAGGTATACAAGGTGCAAGAGACAGCTCTCCGAATACTGATAGATTGCATTCAGACCTTAAAACTGAGCAACTCCCGTAAGAAACAATAGCTGAAAAAATATATATGACTTTCTATTACTAAATGTAGTCAGAAGATCGTGAAAATTCGTGATCGTGATTTTGTATGGAAATTTTTGTCTCTTGAAATATTTTCTTATGGGTAGTTATTCCGTTTTATGTCTATCAGTATTAGGAGAGCTGTAGGCTGCTCCTTACACCCTATATTTGTAGAAAGGATTTTAAAATTTAGAGTCACACACAGTTGAATTTGATTTGGTGAAATAAACATGTTAAACGTGCACAACAGTCGATCGAAAGATCACGCAGTGAAATTGAATAAATTATGAAAACCAAACAAAGCATAGCAATTGTTTCGTGATCACGCCCAAACTCCTATTATCATAAAAGTTATGGACAGAATATTAACTAGTAAATAATTAAATTTAATTCAAAAAGTGTAAGAACGTATAAACCTTTGTTCAGAGGATATGAACGGCGAGACTCCACCCGATTTTTATTCTCCAAAGGCAAACACAAAAATGATATTAACTAAATCAAATCTTGAAATTAGTTAACAATATTGGGCCAAGCTGTGGGCGAACAACAGATTTTGACTGCCGTCTATGCCGACTACTCGGTTTGACAAACATTGCTGGTTATAACATGGAAGTCGTTCCGATAAGCTCAAGATAATCATCGATAACCATAACAGCCAAAACAGTCCAGTTCTGGACATGGACCTCCCCCTATCGGAGGGTATTGCCATTCTCACCACGCTTGGCAGATGGATTGGCGAGCGCAGTGCCAGATGTTACATGATGTAAGTAACAGCCGCTTTCAGACTTTCTCGACAAGTTTTCTAAGAAACAATTACTTTTCGATGAATGAATGGTTATCTAAGGCTGTACGAATATATTCGCCGAAGTTCGCTTCAAATCAAATGAAACGTGATAAGTGTCCAATTCTATTAGAGCTGTTGATAAATAGAAGTGATTAAATTGAGCACTGCCATGATGGGTTTATTTTATTCGTAACTAGATTTATTTCCATAACGAGGTTTGAATCCATCCAAATAATAAACCACATATTGTTTCCACAAGATTTTTGTAAAAAGGCTGCATGTACTGAATATAGATCCTATTTACAGGTACCTCTGAATCAGAAGAGTTAAATACCAAAGTTTTATCAGTAATAATATAGGACGTTGTTGGTAGACAAGGTTTGGACCTTTGGTGTTGGCACCAAAAGCGTGAATTCAAACTTAGTAAAATCCAACGGTAGTTTCCTTTTTAAACCACTCTACTACAGATAGAATCATAAAAAAGTGCAGGTTGTAAAATGCAGCTGCAGGAGCCTTGCACAGGGTTGCTGGCTGGAAGAGGGTTATGCCTTACATTGGATGGATGTGGGCTGAGGAAGACTGACTTACGTTTTCGTGTTTGAAGAAGCACAGCATCTTGAGCTCGCGGAAGACGCGTTTGGAGGAGACCAGCGACTGGAACACGTTGGGCAGCTTCTTGAGGGCCACGCGCCACCCTTTGCTTCATCACAGCCCTTATCTACTTATGAAGACCTTCAGGATGGTACTTACGTTTTCGTGTTTGAAGAAGCACAGCATCTTGAGCTCGCGGAAGACGCGTTTATAAGAGACCACCGAATGGAACACGTTGGACAGCTCCTTGAGGGCCGGGCGCCACCCTTTGCTCCATCACTGCCCTAGAAGAGCTCAGGATGGTACTTACGTTTTCGTGTTTGAAGAAGCACAGCATCTTGAGCTCGCGGAAGACGCGTTTGGAGGAGACCAGCGACTGGAATACGTTGGGCAGCTTCTTGAGGGCCAGGCGCCACCCTTTGCTTCATCACTGTCCTTAGCAGGGACGAGTCTACTCTAGAAGACCTTCAGGATGGTACTTACGTTTTCGTGTTTGAAGAAGCACAGCATTTCGAGCTCGCGGAAGACGCGTTGACCAGACCAGCGACTGAAACACGTTGGGCAGCTTTTTGAGGGCCCCACGCCACTCTTTGCTCTACCACTGCCCTATAGTCTACACTAGAAGAGCTTCAGGATGGTACTCACGTTTTCGTGTTTGAAGAAGCACGGCATCTTGAGCTCGCGGAAGACGCGTTTGGAGGAGACCAGCGACTGGAACACGTTGGGCAGCTTCTTGAGGGCCACGCGCCGTTCTTTGCTTCATCACTGCCTGTCTACTCCAGAAGACCTCCAGGATGGTACTTACGTTTTCGTGTTTGAAGAAGCACAGCATTTTAAGCTCGCGGAAGACGCGTTTATAGGAGACCACCGAATGGAACACGTTGGACAGCTCCTTGAGGGCCCCGCGCCACCCTTTGCTCCATCACTGCCCTAGAAGAGATTCAGGATGGTACTTACGTTTTCGTGTTTGAAGAAGCACAGCATCTTGAGCTCGCGGAAGACGCGTTTGGAGGAGACCAGCGACTGGAACACGTTGGGCAGCTTCTTGAGGGCCACGCGCCGCCCGTCGCGTGGATCCGTCACTGCCCTGTGGACAAGGAAACAACAACATTAATTTTTGCTTTAGTTTAAATAAAGTAGCCCTACCATTTCTGTGACCTTACCGTCAGACACATACAAATAGCTTATTCTTTATCAGAATCACGAACGGTGATAGCTAGCGTAACTACGAAACCCTAGAAAGTGTGATTATTGGGAATGGTTTTTGTTTCAAAGAACCGAGTTAGGTCCTACTTGGTTCGAGGTTTTAAGCAGCTAATTTGATTTGTGGGTTCCGTTAGAAGTTAAAGATGGAATTAGTGTCGTCGAAACCGGATTAAAAAAAGAACAACGTATTTAGGTACTGTACATTATTTAAAGTGCAAAAAATCATTATAGCCTCAACTGCCTTGGTAGAGCATGGGTACCAATGATTTGGATCTTACTATCCTTACTTAAAGTTAAAAACCTATAATAAAAACAACAGTATTGGGTGTCCTAGGGATGGAAACTATAGGGTTGTGTGTGTGTAAGTAACTAAGATTAAAGAAAATATTACTAACACCAATTTAAATTGTAGGCTACCAACTACCAAGGCATAGTGAATACACAACTGATTGCATGTCTGCTAGCGATATTGACGAAGTCATCCTTTTATATCACTATGCAAGATACCAATTTGACAGTGAAATAAACATTTTATGTCCCAATGCGGGATACTGCAAGACGTAAAGGCAGTTTACTGCATAACCTGAAGTTTATGCTTAGTTCAAATATTGGAGTGGATGGTGCGGTCATTCTAATTAGTTAGATGCGTCCTATAATTGGTTTAGATTAATATCCTGTAGTACATACATTATTCATGGTATTGAAAGGGAAATTCCTAAGTATCTACAATCTCCATGCAACTAATGTGCCTGCATATAAAGTAAAATCTAGACACACGGTAGTGTGTCCGCCAAGTTCGAGCAAAGAACCGACACACCGGCCGTGGGTTATATTACACGAACCATTTCGGGCCAAGTTCGACCTACCTATAACTCAAAATCTATTTTATCTACGCATATGAAATTTCTAGTATCTGTCGAGATCTACTTACTTATCTAAAATACAAAATTTCATTAATGTACCTATTGTAGGTCTTGAGATATTGACGTCAGAAAATCGCTATTTTTACTATACACTCACTGACTGACTGACTGACTGACTGACTCACTCATCAAAAACCTAGACCACTTCCAATGGTCGTATTGACTTGAAATTTGGCATGGAGGTAGGTCTTTAGGTCAAGGTAAAGGAAAAAATCTGAAAATGGCCAAGTGTGAGTCGGTTTTAAAAATAATGAAGGTGTAAATTCATACCCTTAAGGAACTAAAACAAAAAAATTTTCTATATCTTCCAATGGTCGTACCGACCTAAAATTCGTTACGAAGGTTTGTAATTTAGTCAAAGTAAAGTGAAAATTGCTGTAATTGCTATGCCGTGTGATGCCGGCTTAGAATAGCATCACCCCAATTCTACCCGTGTGTGTAGTCCATTTCTTTGTAAGAAGCATAGTCCATATAGTCCATATTCAAAAATCTGAAGATTAGTATAAATGAGACATTTCCTTAACTAACTTAATCATAAGAAAAAAAGAAAATAAACCTTACAAAAATAAATGAAATCCCACCCAAAACATAAATGTGAAAGGCTGCCAAGTTCGATAATATTGGAATGCTTCGCCTATAAAAGAAGTGAGATCTAAATAAGTACCAAGTTCCATACACAGACCTCAGTTAAAAATAGTTACAGGAATGCACACTTGATTTTCCGCAGTTTGGAAAGTAGATTCTGAATAAATATCATATTAAATACCTAAAATTGTAATACTTACAAAAACGCAAACCTGTTTTTTCAGCAGTTTCCTTATGACTTTTTTTTATTTATTTTTTCTGTACTTTGTAATGATATAACTTGGCAAGTTTTAATAGAAAATTATATACTTGACATTGCGTTTAGTAGGTTTATAACAAAGTGTGTGAAAACTTGGCAAGTTATATCATTAAAAAGTACAGAAATAAATAAATAAAAAAAGTCATAAGGAAACTACTGAAAAAACAGGTTTGCGTTTTTGTAAGTATTACAATTTTAGGTATTTAATATGATATTTATTCAGAATCTACTTTCCAAACTGCGGAAAATCAAGTGTGCATTCCTGTAACTATTTTTAACTGAGGTCTGTGTATGGAACTTGGTACTTATTTAGATCTCACTTCTTTTATAGGCGAAGCATTCCAATATTATCGAACTTGGCAGCCTTTCACATTTATGTTTTGGGTGGGATAAATATTTACACATAAAGCTAATTTATACCTACTATACACGATAGGGAACTCTCGCTGGTTCATTTTTCAGAAAAGAGCCTGAACATAGATTACAAGTTATCGTGATACAAAAGCTTCTCTTTTGTCAGTTTTTTTCATATCTTAGCACGTTTAACGATAAACGAGTAAAATTCTAATAACTCAACATTTCAAAAAATAAATAAAGTTCAGTTAAGCAACATTTGCCTAGCCCAGTTTTTTCCTAACAATACTCCATTTCTTTGATCTCGTAGCCCTACATTAATCGCCAAGTCAATTTCAATGATTACTTTACATAACAATGAATTGTACTTACAAATAAACAAGTTTCGATACTTTTACACCCAATAATGAGAATAGCATACAATGGTTTCACCCTCGCATGAAAGAGAAAGGGGTCATGCAGTGTTGCTAAGGGGTCGTCCATTAATCACGTGAGGTTCAAAAGGGGGGGGAGGGGTCCGTCAAAAATCACGAAACATCACGAGGGGGGAGGGGGGGTGTAGCTATCATATCACGTGTATTAATTTTTGAAAAGAAATACTTTTGCGAGTTTTTAGACAGTCTGTTACAATTTTTAATAACATATTTTAATAAAAATAGAAATAGAAAGGACATGCAAGCGGTGTGGCTTGTACTTCTGTACAAAGAAGAAAGTTAAAGAACATGCTGTTTCATGTCTTAAGCAACCAAGTAACAGTCTTGCATCTCTAGACAATGTTCGTCCCGCCCGCATCATCATGCGAGACGATCGAACGCTAGGTCAAGAGAAGTTCTTTGCGTAGTGCGAGAAAATGATGACGCAGAGTGGCTTGAGGAAACGGAAGTGGATAGACCTAGTGTTCCATCATCGCGTGAGGAAGCCAACGTGCCAACAACCGACTGGCATGAAGATTCTTTGTATCCAGTTATTGGAGTCGAAGAAAGCCTTTTTAATCCGTGGTGCGAGGACGTTACACAATAAATATCTAACCTTATTTTTCATTTTTGTATGTTCACACTTCTTTTGATATTTTCATGTCTGCAGTAGGAATAATCAACCTGCAATCTCTATGTCTACTTCTAGACATTTTTCTACTAGTAATTAATTTTCATAAATAAATTAAATAATACTTTTATACTTGTAATTTTATTCAATTATGATTTTTTTATTAAACTAGTTTAAAGTACTTAAAAATACACGTGATTTGGTAGGGGGGAGGGGGGGTAGTTCAAAACATCACCATGTATCACCAAGGGGGAGGGGGGGTCGAAAAAAGGCAAAAAAACATCACATGATTAATGGACGACCCCTAACCTAGCAAATAATAGTCCAATGTTATTGTTATGGACAGCTGCAGACCTGAAATATACGACTCGCGTTTTTGTGCATAGAAGCTGAATTCTGTTCAGGTTTTAACACGGTCTCTTTTTTGTACCCTGTGCAACTATGCTCTTAAAAGTTTTTGAGTGTCGAATCGTATAATTTTCTGAATGGCTTTTTTTTATCAAACCATATAAAGGCATCATACATAGCTGGCAATACAGTTCTATCCGTAAGCGTATACCCCTTCCGATAGATAATATTATTTTAATGTTTTTGCAGCCACTCATAATTCCAACCCTGACACCAGGGTTGTCCCATTCCAATACTCAAGGGACAAGGGATAAGATCGATACATCTGTACTTTTTTTTATCCTATGGTGTCTACACGGTTTCATAGCTGGCAATACAGGACCGGGCCGTTACCGTGCCCTTGCAATAATACATTATAGTTATCGCACTCGCTGCTGATAATATTCGAGTAGGGACAAGAAGGGATGCGTTGGACGATCGATGCGTCTACGAATTGGAAACATTTGTATGCAGTTTTTAGCTGTCCTATGGTGTCTACAGGGTTTCATAGCTGGCAATACAGGATCGGGCCGTTACCGTACCCTTGCAATAATACATTATAGTTATCGCACTCGCTGCTGATAGTTTGAGTAGGGACAAGAAGGGATGCGTTGGACGATCGATGCATCTACGAATTGGAACCATGTATGCAGTTTTTAGCTGTCCTATGGTGTCTAGAGGGTTTCATATCTGGCAATACTGGACCGGGCTGTTACCGTCCCTTTGCAATAATACATTATAGTTATCGCACTCGTTGCTGATAATATTCGAGTAGGGACAAGAAGGGATGCGTAGGACGATCGATGCATCTACGATTTGAACCATCTGTATGCAGTTTTTAGCTGTCCTATGGTGTCTACAGGGTTTCATAGCTGGCAATACAGGACCGGGCCGTTACCGTACCCTTGCAATAATACATTATAGTTATCGCACTCGCTGCTGATAATATTCGAGTAGGGACAAGAAGGGATGCGTTGGACGATCGATGCGTCTACGAATTGGAAACATCTGTCTGTATGCAGTTTAAGCTTTTGCTTTTTTTAAAGAATTTATAACTGGAACATATTTAACGATAAAAGTTATTTTCGATAGCGTAAACTGAGAAATACAGGACGCATAGTTTAGTTATTTGCATATCAATGGACAATACATTTTTTGTCATGTTAAATAAGTGCCTTTGGATCTTTAACGTAAGGTAGCCAGTAAGTGCAAGAAGGCAAGAAACTAAGAAGTGTTGAACTAATGAGAAGAGATAGCATCTGATATGCTAATTTCTTTACACGCAAAATGCTAAAGAGACGCCGCTCGTGGTTTCTTCTGAGAAATAACTGATGAGATACATCTATTTTAATGAAAAAAATGTACGTACGACATACAGACAAAGAAACAACTAAATTCAGAATATAAAATTAAATAACATAATCAGTATTCAGGGCTAGTCTTAATGTGTCGTCCAAATAAACTTAGCAATGAAAGTTGAGTGTCTGACCGACTGACTACATCATCAATGACAAGTAACGAGGTCCAAAATGTTACAAAGTAAGTAAATTTGATGACTTTAGTCAGCTGAAAAATACCCATGACCCCTCATTGATCATCTGCCAAGATCATCTGTTATTCAGCGTCATTTTTTGTAACCTCAATTCCGTTTAAGAACCAATTCCAAAATGTCTACAGAACTCATCATGCAGTTAGCTTTAGAGCGTAGGGTCCCCGGTATCCATAAAAGCCCCGTTTTACATGGCGATTGACGATCCCTATTCGGCGACAGGGCATTGTAAACAATGGCAGGATATGTACCGCGACACGTGAGCGAGGTTCGATAACTTCAATGAATTACTTGAGTACACAGCTTTAACTGTTGGTAAGTGGAAAAAAGTTAGTTATTATAAAATTGTACTTGGTGATTTTAGAAATAGGTAAAATTCGGTTTAAGAAAAGAACCAATTCCAAAGTGTCTACATAATTCATCATGCAGTTTTAAAACTTTAGAGCGTAGAGTCATAGTATAAAGAAGGTAGTATAGAGTAGAACCGGTCGTGCAGCAGACCTAGTATTCATAAAAGCTCCGTTTTACATGGCGATTGACGATCCCTATTCGGCGACAGGGCATTGTAAACAATGGCAGGAAATGTACCGTGTTGTACCGCGACACGTGAGCGAGGTTCGATAACTTTGCTGGATTACTTGAGTACACCGTTTTAACTGTTGGTAAGTGGAAAACAGTTAGTTATTTGAAATGATACTTGGTGAATTTAGAAATAGGCAAAATTCCGGTTAAGAACCAATTCCAAAATGTCTATAACTTCATCAATCACTTTTAAAGCTTTAGACCGTAGAGTCATAATATAAAAAAGGTAGTATAGGGAGTAACGGAAACCCTCTTACAAGCGGAAAGTGGCATAACGTACTGGTGAAAGTGAACCTTTAGCGTGGTTCGTAATCAGCAAATTCACTCATTTTAAAAAGTAACATTTTCAAAAAATGAGTAACTGTTCCCGAGACGCGTTACTTGCCCATCACTAAAGTGGCCCCTCTCAACCCTCACCTGCAACAGAGTTATACCACCTCCTAACAGATATGCTGCCCCGGAGATGCTTTACATTGAAGTTTATCAAAAGCATTGGCAACATACGCAACACTAAAAAGCAGCAATGCATATTGTCTTTCCACTCTTTGTTTATGTTTTCCTAGTGTTTTCTCACTAAGAAATGGCAATTTAACTGACGTCAGCAAAGAAATTTTTAGTCAATAAACTAGTTTTTAGGAGTATGTAAATTTTACCATTTCACGAGCTCTTTTTTACCATGTATTCCTAGTTGATTTCTAGTAAAAATCCAAAGTAAAATAGCACACATCAATCGATTCAACAACAGACTTTGTATGACTTTCTTCAGACCTTCAGACTTTCTTTACACAACATGACAAACGTTGTCAAACGTCATCGTGCCATGTCTGTCATCCATCAATCACACACACACTACGAAGATTGGTAGTCAAATCAAAAAGATCCAAGCAAGATCCAAAATCTTTTTAAGGAAATGTTGATTGCATTTCTGCTTTCCTATTAACTATTCCTAACCAAATTCCTAGCGAGTCGGAAGTACAGTAAATTATGAAAATGTACTAGGATTCCATATTCTTCGAAAGATCAACAGTGTCATTTTAGCAAAAAGGATGAATGCATGCAAATTTTAGCAAAGAGATGATAGATATGGATGAAAATAAAAATTACCTATTGATAATTGTCATTGTTACGTTTGACGTTTTTGTGAAGTTTATGGAAATTAAATAATACAAAACATAAAATTAAATACAATTTCTTATTTCGTCTGCTAAAATTTCAATTAAAAAACGTTCTGTTGCTTTTTGTGGGCACGCACGCACGCACGTGTGCATTTTTCGCCATTGATTTGACAACAACAAGAAGCTGCTTTGTCCTGTTGTTTGTTCCACACAAGAAGGAAAAGAAGACTTGGAACTGGAACTTGGACTTGGAAAAGAAGACAAGGAAGCATGCTAAAGCTGGCCAGACTGTGCATTTCTTGAAAATCCGTGTACAGTGTACTGTAGCTACGTCGAAAGATATCATTCATCAATAAGGAGACAACTTTTTGAATTCTTGAATAAATATTAAGGTTCATAGCTTTTTTATTTACTTTCTCGTGTAGTTAAAGGTGCAAGTTCATCATCGCGGTAGATTACAGCCACACACGGCCGACAACTAGGGTTGCCAACCCTACTATATAATATAGTATTCTACTATATTTCAGCTGTAACTACTATATACTGTTGGACAAATATATAGTAGCTAAATCTACTATATTTTTGCCAATTTTAAAATCAATGCCTCGTTGCCAAAAGCGTCGTTTACAGCGTAAAAAGTCGAGCTCGCTTCGCTCGCAATACGTTTCTCTACCGGTCTGCCTGCTTTAAACTCGCGACTATTGTTTAGATTCGTTGCAGCGTGAAAAGTCAAGCTCGCATTGCTCGCGATATGAGTACCGTTTAGCCTGCTACACATTTGCTGCTTGTGTTTAGACACGTCGCCTGTTTGCGGCGTGTAAAGCCGAACTCAAGACGTGCGTGTCATTTTCAACTTATTTTACAAAAGCGGCTATTTTAGCTTCTACCCCCGTTTGTAGCGTGAAAATTCGAGCTCGCGTCGCTCGCGACACAATCAGATAGTTGAAGCCTATGATTAGTAGAAAAATTTATTTCACAAGGCATAATGCGTGGTGCTGCTAGATCTAAACTCTTATAAAAAAAAAAATTTTACTATATATTTTGTAAAGCTACTATTTTTTTTTACCTCTGACTTGGTTAAATACTATATTTGGAACAAAAATAGTTGGCAACCCTACCGACAACATGCGAAAATCAGGGGCGCTTGATGCGACAATCAGTCGTAGTCTTTGCTTTCAATCATTTGCAGTAGTTCCATTGTCATACCTACGACTGTTGTTGCATCGGCTTACAAGAGTCATATGTCGTCGGCGATGATAAACAAAATTTCACCCTAAAGGTAGTGTGTTTGTTCATCCAGAACAGTCGCGCGAGTTATTCGAAAGTTGTTAACCACGTGCGGGTGCGACAGGCTGCAAGGAACAAACTTAAATAAAGGGTGCCACACACCGGGCGCGTATGCGTGATGTGCACGTCACCATGTTCGTAGAGATGACGTTGTATCGAGGATTGTATGAAACACCACCGCACACCGCGCTATGCGTGTGATGACGTGCACGTCACGCATACGGGCCCGGTGTGTGGCGCCCTTTAGAGCACCAAAAATGTGCGCGCGTTTGAATGCGCGGCATTAGAGGAGGCGTATTGACAGTTTGTGTTATGGACCTACCAGGCTCGCATAAATGCAGGAAGCTCATCCAAACTGTCCAAACACTTTATTTGAGGTGTATTGACAGTTTTGCGTTGAAACCTACCAGGCTCGCATAAAATGACGAAAGCTAGTCTAAACACTTTATTTGAGGGCTTTGAGGACATCGTGAGGGCATTGATTTCGTTAGTGATGGGAACGATCAAATTTGTACTACCTAAGAATACTAGGCTACAAATGTTATTTTTAGGTTCTCAAAAATTTGCGTTTTGCGGTGTGATACTCCACACAAAGGTTTCTTATCACCAGTATGTTTTGCCACTTTCGGCTTGTAAGGGGCTTTCCGTTACACCCTAGAGTAAAACCGGTCGTGAGGCAGCCCCGGTATCCATAAAAGCCCCGTTTTACATGGCGATTGACGATCCCTATTCGGCGACAGGGCATTGTAAACAATGGCAGGAAATGTACCGTGTTGTACCGCGACACGTGAGCGAGGTTCGATAACTTCACTGAATTACTTGAGTACACGGTTTTAACTGTTGGTAAGTGGAAAAAAGTTAGTTATAAAGAAATGATATTTGGTGAATTGAGAAATAGGTAAATTTCGTTTAAGAACCAATTCCTAAATGTCTACAAAATCCATCATGCAGTTTTAAAGCTTTAGAACGTAGAGTCACAAGAAGGTAGTATAGAGTAAAACCGGACGTGAGGCAGCCCCGGTATCCATAAAAGCCCCGCTTTACATGGCGATTGACGATCCCTATTCGTCGACAGGGCATTGTAAACAATGGCAGGAAATGTACCGTGTTGTACCACGACACGTAAGCGAGGTTCGAGACCATCACTGGATTACTTGAATACACCTTTTTAACTGTTGGTTAAGTGGAAAACAGTTAGTTGTATGGAATGACGATTCTTGAGAAATTTAGAAATAAGTGAAATTCTGTCATCATACAACGTTTTGTTACTTACTAGCGGCCCGTTAGCTGTTTTACCCGCTGCAACTGATTTAATCACGGTAAAAAGGTACGTTTTCTATATCCTAAAGGTACTTTTTGTGTTAAAAAGAACGCATCAAAATCCGTTGCGTAGTTTAGGAGGAGTTAGCGAATTCCACGATAGACAGAGAAAAAATGCGACTTCATATTCTATTCTATGCATTAATATGAGAGAAGCTTGATGTGATTGGTCGAACATACCTTTTCCCTAGCTGCGACTGGCTATCAACCAACCCACCACACTCCAAATAACCTAAATAAACTACGCCAACCCCAAAGAAACTTAGGCATATCTTAACAAAAAAGTTTCATAAAGGCACAGCATAAAAGCAAACATAGTCACATGTTCTTTAAATTGAAGAATGGGCCGTGACTTCATTGTCACTGAGTAACATAAAACACTTAAAACACCTGTTGAAACATCTGCAAGTGTCGTGCCCTGTAGCAAACACACCTACAATGCAAGCTTGTGACATATTAAACAGACATGTAAACCTTACGGGGAGACATGCTTTTAGGCGGCTGTCACACCAGTCGTCCGTTGCTGCGCATTTTTAACGAAGCGCTAGCGTAAGCATCAGTCAGATGCAAGGAAATTTCTAATTCCCCTTAGTAAAAACCGACGTTGACGCAGGAGCAAGACAAAAACTAGCGTTGGCATCTGTCTTGAATCAAGACAGATGCCAACTTTATTAGTGTAATCAAAACTCTTGATTACATTAATTATAGTAGATGCAATATACCTATCACTTTTGCATAAACGAAGGTTAAGTGTGAGACCCTCCTTATAATATGAGATAAAGACCATCTTATAACAGTGGCATTAAAGGGGTATACAATAGGAGCAAATGAAAGGTGAGAAAACTATTGTTTGTTCCCATCCATTTAAGGTATCAACTTATACTGGTGTTTCTTAATATTTATATGATGAACCAGTATAAGTACACTCTCGAATCAATATGCTAATACAAGCAGACGACAAAGGCGTCATGCATGACATAAGAAAATAAGTCTAATATAAAATTAATACAGAGGAGAGGAATCTTAAGAGGTTATTGTTAAAAAACGAACACATATTTTGTCGCTAAGGAAGTTTTCGAATTTCCGTGAAACGATCTCAAACGGGATGTTGTAAAATGTGGTTGGAATTAGACTAACAAAGTTCTTTTTAAGGACTGTTCTTTTGAATCGCTGTTGCTATGGAATTCCATGCATAATTTAGATAAAATTTCTAGGAACCGTGTCTACGGTAGGTAATATAGAGGTACCTACCTAATATAAGGTGCTTCGTGTAGACTTGCTCATTTCATAGGAGTTCATGAATACCGGACAGTTTACACTCTGCCTACCATCCGAGGGTTAAAAATGTGATGTTTGTATGTCTGTACGTTGTTGCCGTGTGATGCCAGCTTAGAATGTCATCACCCCATATCTTTCCCGTGGGTGTCGTAAGAGGCGACTAAGGGATAAATTCATCCAGGGGTTCGATCCCTGGATGAATTTCGCAATCGCATTGCAACATCTTGTATTGCGCTCACTAACCCGCCTGCCAAGCGTGGTGTGTATTGCAAATACCCCCCTACTTAGGGGAGGCCAATGTTCAGCAGTGGACTTTATTGTGGCTGTTATAGCAGTAGTAGTCTGTACGAATGTGTTCATACAGTTTACCGCTCCAACAGTAAGTTGCTATCAGGTATGCTAATATGCTGCCTCGTATTTTCTCAGTTCTTTCGCTTAGTTAGCTGCTCGCAAGGCGTGTAAAATTCACTGATTTACCGATTGCTAAAAATTGTCTGCCGCAAAAAATATCTAATTGCATTGTAAAGTCTTCTAACAAGAAATAGTATCTACATGATGAATGAGTTGTAGATAAGCAAAAATAAAAAAGTAGGGGACTAAGCTCTGTTTACGATAAGTCCCAAATTATCATCTGTTTCTTTCACTTATGCGCAGAAACGCGACGGTAGTTGTCATTTGTCCCTTTTACATAATTATGTACATAGATATATCACGCCTTTGTACCTTGCGGGGTAGGCAGAGCATAAACGGCAGTAAAAAATGGCCATTAACACCGACTGACATAAGTTCAGAATGTTTATCGCCAAAGCGACAGGTTGTCTGCCTAATACTAGGCGTCCCAGGCAGTGTCTGTGGAGAGCGTGCAAAAAGACATGCCGCTCCCGTATCGGCTTATACAGCCATGATAAGTCTTGCCTCAGACATTGAATAAATCGTCTGACACAAACGTATGAGGCCAATCATGATGATGATTGATACTATTGTAAGATCCTTTACTCACATACGAAAACGTATTTGAGATGGCGCTATAGTATCTAGTTAGCTATTGTGAATAGAATATACTTACTACTACTAACTTTTTCTTTTAGGTAGCAAAACAAGAAACCAAGACTACGCTGTGTTCTACTTTTAGGCCATAAACATCTCGAGAGCGATTGAAAATCTAATTTTCCTTTTTTATTGCGTAGACTGAGTTTGAACTTTAATAAACAAAGCCGATAGTTTCGACTTTTTCTCGTTGCAGCTGAGCTCAATTCCACAGTATTGGACAATGAACTTTTGTATTCAGCTTTTTTTTCTTTACAGAATCGAGCACTGTTCGGTAATAGTCTTGGTTTCGGAAAAGGAAACATTGATCACTTTTATTTTCTACCTGTAAGTTTACTTTCTGTATACCTCAGTTACAAAATCATTTAGAATAATATTAATACTGACTGGTAAGTAACAAATTGCCAACATACAAACCAAAACAAGCAAGACCACCTTTTTAAGTAAATTATAAGTTGCAACTATACGAACGAAACTACATACCTATGTAGTAAATATACGTTGTGGTCGTACGAGTACACAGAACCTAATATAGTCGTACTAAACATGTAGGTATCCATAGTTTATCTCTAGCACGTGGACGTGGTGAGTTCACAGAATTACACAGAACCTAATACGAGGTATAATATAAGGGACGTTGTAGCAAAAACTTTGCAGTTATGACCAGGCCATTAGACTTTGTTTAAGGAGGCTTTTTTGGTAAGATTACAAAAAACTGACCTCCATATAAAATTCTCGATTGGCTGACTGAAATTCTATGGAAACTCGAAAACCTTTTTTGGCTTTTTAACAGAGGCTTCGTAGTATAAGTTGTTCAGTTTAACCGTTTGATTCTGCCTGTAAATTTTTTTGTGTGTCTTACACCCTGTAAAGTCTGTCTCTGTAGGTATAGTACATAGGTATCCATAGTTTATCTCTAGCACGTGAGTGAGTCGGGCTAATACGAGGTGTAAGGGATATTTTACCGAAAAACTTGCATACAAAATTCTCATTCTTAATTGGCTGACTGGCATTCAATGAAAACTCGAAAATCATTTTTCGTTTCTCAACAGAGGTTTCATAGTAAAAGTTATTCAGTTTGCTGGTTTAATCATGCCTGTACAAATTAGTACACCATACCTTACACCCTGTACAGTCTGTAGGCACAGTATATAGGTATCCATAGTTGATCCCTAGCTTGTGGACGTGTCGGCGACGGACGTGGCGCCGAAAGCCCCAAACCTTCGCTTCCGACCTTCGATACTATCACTCCCCCCTCCCCTCCCCCCTGCACGCACCCTTCACTGCAAATAAACTATAACTAGCTAGTAAAAGTAACATAGAAACCAATCATATGGAGTATCGCATTTGATAGCAATAATGGAACTCGAAAACCTTTTTTCGTTTCTCGACAGAGGTTTCATAGTAAAAGTTGTTCAGTTTGATGGTTGATCGATCATGCCTGTACAAACTAGTACACCATGCCTTACACCCTGTACAGTCCGTAGGCACAGTACATAGGTATCCATAGTCAATCCCTAGCGTGTGGACGTGTCGGTGACGACGGACGTGGCGCCGAAAGCCCCAAACTTTCGTTTCCGCTCTTCGATACTATCACCCCCCTGCCCCTGCACGCACCCCCCACCGCAAACAAACTATAACTAGCTAGTAAAAGTAACATAAGAACTAATCGAATAAGAATATGGAGTATCTACGTGACGAATGTTTTACATTGCATTTGATAGCAATAATGGAACTCGAAAACCTTTTTTCGTGTCTCGATAAAGGTTCCATAGAAAAGTTGTTCAGTTTGATGGTTATATCATGCCTGTACAAATTAGTACACTATACCTTACACCCTGTACAGACTGTAGGTATAGTACATAGGTATCCATAGTAGATCCCTAGCGTGTGGACGTGTCGGCGACGGCGGACGTGGCGCCGAAAGCCCCAAACTTTCGCTTCCGCCCTTCGGTACTATCACCCCCCTTCCCCTGCACGCACCCTCCACCGCAAACAAACTATAACTAGCTAGTAAAAGTAACATAGGAACTAATCGAATAAGAATATGGAGTATCTGCGTGACGAATGATTTACATTGCATTTGATAGCATTAAAGGTCAGATAAATTTGGTTGGAGGGATGGTCAAGCAAATAGTACAAGATGGATTGGTGAATAGATTCGGTATACCTCCCCCTTCCCCTGCACGCACCCTCCACCGCAAACAAACTATAACTAGCTAGTAAAAGTAACATAGAAACTAATCGAATAAGAATATCGTAGGTGTTTTGTAGAAAGGACGAATGCGCCATAGAAAAGTTAGGCGTTTTCGCCCTTCCTACAAAACACCTACGATATGGAGTATCTACGTGACAAACATTTTACATTGCATTTGATAGCGTGGTCAGATGAATTTGGTTGGAGTGATGGCCAAGCAAATAGTACAAGATGGATTGATGAATAGATTCGGTAAACCTTTCCGGGAGCCCAATGAACCGTTAAAGGTCTCCATTGGACACAGTCCTCTGTAAAACCTTGGGTCTCCTAAACTTCTCAAACGATGTTAATGAATCAAGTTTTCAATAGGACGCGAAAGTTTCAGCAGGTTGGATAAAATTGTAAAGAGCTGTGAAGACCGGGCGGGTAGGTAAAGAGGTACTACAGCGAAAAAGTGGCTTCGCGCAGCAGTGTGATAACTTCATACAATCGCTCGAAACAGAACAGCGTGGTGCCGTTTACAAGGAAACTGACCCAGTCTCACCTGAGCGAAATGTTCGTGGGAAGGGAATAAGTTCTCTTCCCATAATAATAATAGCCTTTATCCCTCATAGGAATAGTGCAATTTATAAACTTTTAAAGTTATTTCAATTTTGTATTATTATAACCGAAAGCGACAACCCTTGCGATTCAACAGAAATGAGTCAAGCTTCCTTACTGTTACATCTATATACTGTGGCACGTTCCTATCGCGCTGGCTCACTGAACACGGGTCTCCAGGCTCGCTCGACGTACGAGTAAATCCTCTAGGATTTGCGGGTCGAGTTTCTTTACTGTTACATCTATATACTGTGGCACGTTCCTATCGCGCTGGCTCACTGAACACGGGTCTCACGGGCTCGCTCGACGTACGAGTAAATCCTCTAGGATTTGCGGGTCGAGTTTCTTTACTGTTACATCTATATACTGTGGCACGTTCCTATCGCGCTATAGTACCGTCATTCGAGTACGCCATATTTGACAGCTGTCAAAATCATGTTTGTGCTATGACATAAGGTCTATTTATCTTTGTTGGCATATTTCCTACTATGGGTTTGACAGCTGTCAAATATGGCCTATTCGAACGACCGTACTATAGCTCACTGAACACGGGTCTCCAGGCTCGCTCGTCGTACGAGTAAATCCTCTAGGATTTGCTCCCCTCTGCCTACACAGCTCGGAGGTATACTTCCCGGTAATATATCTACTTCAGGCTGAATTTATCGCACGTGAAAACCTAAAATTGAACTATCTCTTACAGTTACTGTATGAAACAATCTTTAAGAGATCCATCGCCAACCCTAACCAGGAATAATGAAACTAATCTCCAAAATTCCACGTAACCAGTTCTTCCTAAAGATATAAAATTTCCCTAACTTCGCCGGCAGGACGTTTTATGTACATTATAAAGTCGGAATGGCCGGCGAGCCTTCGAGCCCACAATAAGAAAGACGTCAAGCGTTTTATCTGAGTGTGGTTGGCATAAATAAAGGTAGCATAAGCAGCAACTTATTCCACAAAATGGAATAACAATGAGATGAAATCGATATAGATAAAGGAACGCTTGGATTGAGATGGAATAGAACCGAGACGAGAAATACTTACTATTACGTAATGGAAGACTAGACGAGTAACTAAGTTATTGTTTAATGCATAGACTACCGGTACAGTTTATGGTCATTTATTATCGATGAACCATATCCTCGCGAGTTATTCGCTATTTCAAATATTCCAAACATTTCTCATCTACCTTTTCGTTGCTAAGAATTCGTTTCATATTTCACTGGCAATTCCAGGTCGGATGATTTGGGAAGCAGCAATTTAAGACGGTTGCATATAATTCTGGAGCGGAGCTAATTTCCCGTGGGCGGACGACCACATCGCAATATTTATACCACCCTCCTTCTCAAACTTCGCACGCGATCACTCTCTTATCTCACGAAGGGTACTTCATACCTTCTTATTTCTCCGACTAAAACGAAACTATGATTGAACATTCAGATTATGACTGAAATATTAAAAGCGAACCATAAAAATTCGTGCGCTATTTTTGCTATAAACGAACGTATTCTGTTTCCATATAAAGCTTATTTCCTTTTTCGGGCAAATGTGCCGTCAGTGTGGAAATAAAATTCGTCGACGAACGTTGAAAGTGTTAGTTCTAACGGCGATGTAAATAGAAATAAACAAAAGTGAAAATTCCGCAAATATCCATCGGCATCGAGCGTTCTGGTTCTAGCGAGGTGGGCGAACGAGTGAAGCACAAAGTAAGCACTGGATGGTACCCAATACAGAGAGACGGCTACAAGGAAACGTCACTACACTCACACACACATCTACACGTCGTCGTTTAAGCTGCTATTCCGAACACTGCAGCCAACAGCCGACAGCCGACAGCATATGCTGCAACGGCTGCAGCTATTGGCAGTTGCAGCACATGCTGTTGGCAGTTGCAGCACATGCGATTCCGAAGGCACCGGCCGACAGCCGACAGCCGACGGCACATGCAGTGACTGCCGATAGTTGCATGTAGACTTAGGTAGATTTTATAGGTACCTACAGGTAATAGGTACCTACATACATACATAAATCACGCCTTAAACCCTTGCGGGGTAGGCAGGGCTTCAACGGCCGTAAAAATACGTTCGTTATCGCAACGTCTAACAAATTATTTGAGGGCCGTTTTAGCTATTGTCGTGTATCACTATAGTAACAGATTGTCAGCTTGTCGCCTAAAATTGCAATACACATGTTACCTTCGAGACCCATGGTCGCTGCTTACGACACCCACAGGTAAAAACGGGGTGATGTTATTCTAAGCTAGCATTACACGGCAGAGTAGCAGGTAGGTACATGGGTAGCTATAATAGGTACCTATTATACCACATGTAGGTACATGTAGGTAGGTACCTACAGGTAACTCACGCACGAACTGTAAGTACTTAGTTGGTACAATTCAGTGTAGGTACCGCAACTCGAACCTAGGTAGGTATAATAGGTAGGTACCTTTGAAATTACCGCTGTGTGGTTTCGTTTTTTAATAATCATTCATTATAGTTAATTACTTCATAATTATTTCTGAACCTCACATTTTACGTTTTATAGCAAAAAAGCAAAAATAGATACGTCCGTATCGCACTGCCGTTGCAGCAATACTGATCTGCAGTCACGGAAGTTGCGGCATATGCTGCAGCGGCCGACAGCATGTGCTGTCGGCTGCAGGCTTCGGATAGCGTTCCATAGAACTCCATACAAACCAGTAGTGCTGCAACGGCTGCAACTGCCGTTGCAGCATATGCTGTTGGCTGTCGGCTGTTGGCTGCAGTGTTCGGAATAGCAGCTCGCGTGATTTCGAGCCGTCTAGTAGCGAGTGTCAACAGCGTTCGGTGAGGGCGGATGGAAAATTGATGACACGCAAGTGCAAGTATTCTGTATTAGTGTGTTATAGCGTAAGATTGATATAATGTAAGCAATGTACCTAAGTATGTTTAGCCCAGGTAACGCATATTATAAAGTGAGTAAGAAAAAGTAGCAACCCTAAAGGCATAAATGGTCGGAAAAAGGGGCGAGCTGTCCTTCTGTACTCTATTTTGTGAGTGAAGCGAGTGAAATAGCTAAAACAAATGGAGGATCGGCGGCGGCAGCCCGCGGGGGGATGTGTGTCAATGTCAACGAGCCGAACACTTTTTCGCATTGTGTTGTGTTCACGTGAAATATGAACGGTTTTTCTTTCCAACAAAAATCTTTTGTAACAACAGTTTCTTTTATACTTAGTTAGCATTTAAGCTGAAGCGATGAGTGCCGAAACACCGATGGCAAAAGGTCCTGGTTGTTTCACCTTAATTTCGGATCATCAGGTATGGAAGTGTCCATACGACAACCTTTTAGGATATAGTGGCTTATCGTAGAGGACGAAACTCACAAGAGTTGTCGCAAGACACTCGTGAGACCGATGCCTCCAGTCCATCTGGACTATACATATCCTAAAAGTTTCTTTTGTCTTTACCACATTATTATGAAAATCAATGCTCGAGTGGGGTAATTAGCGTGGGTACTGAAAATACTGAAACATTTTATAAGTTTGCGGCCTTCGTAAAGGTCGAATTTGTTCTCGAGTTCTTTTTCAGTTTGACCTTCGTAATAATATAAATACTTACTTGAGAATATTAATTTTAATTAGGTTTGTTTGACGTTTTGTTACAGATGAGGTACCTAACTTTGTAAGTAGTATATTTTTTCTACGGATTCTTTAATTACAGCCGAATGACAAGCATGTAATGTAAGAGGAGGGTCCTTCGAATTTGACTGGACTTTAGCGTTTCACTTCAGCTAAACTAATACACCACTATAGTCCGACAACTTCGTGCGCGACCCTCCTGCGGGGTACAGACGGTGGGGGAGCGAGGAACCACGTCATTTTAATATGACGTGCGGCCCGGGTGCGCGCGTCTCTTTTCCCCGCTACACCTCCCACTACCCGCTGACCGCTGACATCTCACCCACCAACGTCTGTCACCCCTAGGGAGGGTCGCGCACGAAGCTGTCGGACTATAGTTACTGCTTGAGTATAGGGCGTTTTACGATAAATATTGTCCCTTCTTGACGTCAGGCAGGCGGCGGCCGGTCATAGCCAAATCCTATAGCTACATGATTTTGTGTTCTAACAAAACATGTTTCGCCGACTGCAACTGATTTAGAATAAGGGCAGGATGATGCTTAGAGTGATCATCAAAGCCAGAAATGTGCTGAGGAGCCGTCGTCCATTTGAAAATAACACAAGTCCCTATGTCGACGACATATTCGCGATCTCGGTTAGTCTGTGCGCTGTATGACTAACACAAATACCTATTTATATTTAGCGGCGCAGGCGCACGCAGCCCTCGAGGCCCGACCAGGAAGTCGTTCGCACTACGCCGCTTGACCTGTAACTGTGAATTGAACGCTGGAATCAATCGCGGTGGTTATAAAACAGTTTAATTATTATTAAGAAGATTCTAATGGTCTTGTTTGAACAATTTTATTAGTCAGCTGTAAAGATTAAGTAGATATATACTACCTATAGCTAACGTAAAAAGAAAACTTTACTATCGCATCGGCGGACCTAGTCCTAAAAAAAACTCTGGCCAGTATTCTGAATTCTGTACCAAGAATACATTACAAAAGACTTGTCACTGTTGGAAATGTAATAATACTACATCGGATGGATGGGTAAGGTCCTGTTGAGAGCTACAAAATATCACGCCGAATGTATCTTGAATAACGTAATAGGCCTTGGTCTCTTCAATGTGGGTTTGGTTCAAACACAAATCTTATTGCCAATCATCTAATTTGTCTGCTAATAGGATGACATCAAGGTTCTACCTACACGGCAGTTATCATAAAAGATGAAACGATTTACAGAAAGATGTTCCTACGTACGTAAGTAACCTTTACTAGAACATAAACAATGAATACATAACATAATATACCTAGTTATCCGCGTCTGTATTCCGGAGCGGAGACAGAAAGAGACCTTCCGCTTGTTATGACCTATTCTTTCGCTATTTTTTATTCATCGTGCATTGGTATTTTCTGAAGCCTAAGCACTGTCGATTGCACCTTTGAAGCATGTTTAAAGGTTATCGCGACGCAGAGAAATCATTATGGCAGAGTGACGTGACGAGGCGGTGGGAACACACGACCCCGTTTCTGCTCTATACGCAAGGCTTCGGCAAGGCACAAACGACCCACCGACATGTTTAGCTACTCAAAGAGAATGTTTCAGAGGGAGCCATTGATATAAGTATTAATCCTTTCATGCGGACCAGTTGCATTTTCTTGAGACTTCTAAGCACTATCATTTACAGTACATCTACACAGATCATTTACACCTTTTAGCGTGTGTAGGTGTTGTTGTAGAGAAATCATTATGTCAGAGTGACGCCACGAGGCGGTAGGAACGCGTCGGTTCAGAACACACGACCCCATTCCTGCTCTATACGCAAGGCTTCGGCAAGGCACAAACGACCCACCGACATGTTTAGCTACTCAAAGAGAATGTTTCAGAGGGAGCCATTGATATAAGTATTAATCCTTTCATGCGGACCAGTTGCATTTTCTTGAGACTTCTAAGCACTATCATTTACAGTACATCTACACAGATCATTTACACCTTTTAGCGTGTGTAGGTGTTGTTGTAGAGAAATCATTATGTCAGAGTGACGCCACGAGGCGGTAGGAACGCGTCGGTTCAGAACACACGACCCCATTCCTGCTCTATACGCGGGGCTTCGGCAAGGCACAAACGACCCACCGACATGTTTAGCTACTCAAACAGAATGATTCAGAGGGAGCCATTGATATTAATCCTTTCATGCAGACAAGTTGCATTTTCTTGAGAAATCTAAGCACTATCATTTACAATACTACCTTTTAGCATATGAAGGTGTTGTTGTAGAGAAATCATTATGTCAGAGTGACGCCACGAGGCGGTAGGAACGCGTCGGTTCAGAACTCACGACCCCGTTTCTGCTCTATACGCGGGGCTTCGGCAAGGCACAAACGACCCAACGACATCTGTACTCAAAGAGAATGTGTCAGAGGGAGCCGTTGATATTAATCCTTCCATGCAGACAAGTAGCATTTTCTTGAGACATCTAAGCACTATCATTTAAAGTACTACACCTTTTAGCATGTGTAGTTGTTGTTGTAGAGAAATCATTATGTCAGCGTGACGCCACGAGGCGGTAGGAACGCGTCGGTTCAGAACTCACGACCCCGTTTCTGCTCTATACGCGGGGCTTCGGCAAGGCACAAACGACCCAACGACATCTGTACTCAAAGAGAATGTGTCAGAGGGAGCCGTTGATATTAATCCTTCCATGCAGACAAGTAGCATTTCTTGAGACATATAAGCACTATCATTTACAGTACTACACCTTTTAGCATGTAGGTGTTGTCGTAGAGAAATCATTATGTCAGCGTGACGCCACGAGGCGGTAGGAACGCGTCGGTTCAGAACACACGACCCCGTTTCTGCTCTATACGCGGGGCTTCGGCAAGGCACAAACGACCCAACGACATGTGTTGTCAAAGAGAATGTTTCAGAGGGAACCCGTCGAGTAAACAGACGAAAGTGAAGTGAAACGCGTGGGTATTAGATTTAAATCGCAATAAAACTCAACTAACTTCTACCTTCAAATGGATGAGATTAGCACAGGACCGTGAGGAGTAGCGCAACAGAGAAGAGGCCTATACCCTGCAGTAGGTGGATATGTGCTGATGATGATGATGATGAACTTCAAAGTATCACAAACCCATATCAAAGAAAGAGTTAAGTTATTCTATTGTGTAATTTAACCATGCGTTTTAGCATGCTCCTAGTGAGGTATCGACAAGATTTCATGGCTTCATTTTGGTCATTCGCACGGTTCCCTCAAAAACATTTCCCTGCTCTAACATGTATAGCACTAGTATAGGAAAACACGTTTTGCCCACCCATTTAAGTTTCGCTTTGAGTTTGAACGCTGAAACTAGACTGAAACCGCTGGACATTTTCAAAATTATTTGCAGGTGCAAAAACTAATAAAACTTTATTGTACAATTCGCGCAGCAAACAAGGCTTTACAATTCAAATTACCAACTCATTGTTCTACTTAGCAGTGAATTAAAGACAGTGGGCATTGCCACAAAAAAGTAAGACGTTACCAGACTGTCTCGGAGGAAAGGTTATGTTTTTCGAGAGCATGTATGTATGTAGGCAAGAAATTCGTTTGCAAGGGCTAAAGCCCAGACGGCTGGGCGAATCTTGACATGTGAGGTATCGTTCGATTCGTCTCAGCAGCGCGAGTGACACTAGTACCTACACATTAGAGTTTAAAAAAATCACAAATGGGCTATTTTTATCGCAAAATACAACGTTGAAATTACCGCTGTCGGGTTTTTTTTATACATCTGCTTGTTTGTAGTAAGGCACAGTATAATTCTTTTAATAATTTGTCTAATTTGAAGTGGCAGCGGTTGCCAAAACGAGCCGGTTTGCTCATTGAAATGTAGACGATGTGATTAACATAATAAGGAAGTAACATCGTTAACTTTTAGGGTCACGTGAACCTAGTTAAGTAAATAAGGCAAAAATAGATACAACGTTGTTTTTTTTTGCGTTTAGTTACTCGGTTAGAAACTGCCATATGTCAGACAAACGGTAGTGAGAGACTAGAGATGTGCGACATTGTGACGCTTGAAACATAAATGTATGAAACAGAACAGACAGACAAAGCTACACACGGTGAGACGCGTGTCGCATCGATGACGGCTGACGATTACTTGTCTAACAGAAGACATCCCACGCGTCACGACGCACGTCTCCTCTGTGAATCTCTCGCATTAAGTTTCCACATCTTTTTTTCATCATCACATCAGTCAGCCGTAGTAGCTTACAGCGTACGCCATAAGGCATAATCTCCCGTTTTCGTCAACCAATCACTACCAAAGAGCCATCTTCTTTTCATCATCATCAGCCCACATTCACATACTGGAGAGTATAGACCTCTTCTCTATTGCGCCACTCCTCACTATCTTCTTTTACTTTGCGTTATTCGCTAAGAATTTTACACTCGAGATACGAACACCGATATGTGCAAGTATCGTGGTATCGTGATTAGACGGCCTCGGATTGGCCGCGCGATCAGACGCGCCCGCGCCGCGCACAGCTGATCGCGCGAGCCACTCGGCCGGCGTAAACAAATCATAGTACAGCTCCCACGCCCAACGCGCGGGCTCGTATCGTGAGAACGTTTTATCTAGCTACAAGGCTATAAAAGATATCATTCTTTCTTGTTTTTACAGCACGTAGAATTACCCGTTTAATAGATCCACCTAAACTGGCTACACACTCTACAGTACTCGTTAGGTATCAGAAAAACCAATGTAAGTTGATCTCTTAAATGGGTAAACTGACGTGAATTTAACACACGTAGATTTACAATATAAGAGAGAAAATCAATGGCTCATAAAAATTGTTTTCGCCTCTTGCACCTGATGAGATGAGTCATGAGACTGAGCTCGAATACATTATTCAAATAGATATCTTTGGTTTTCACACTATACCCAATAGAAGAGAAGCAGATGGTACATTTTGTATTTAGGTGTTCGAGCCTGAACGGCTTGATCCACCTTGAGATTACACCTCTGCATTCTGACGTCTTTCCGAAGTGAAGTTAGCTACAATAAGCCTAGTGGCGCCATCTGTTACTCGCGCCAACTTCATGTTGGTGGGGGTAGAAGTATATAATTCAGCGCGGGCGGTCCATTCCTCAGTACGCTTTTGTATTCTGACGCGATTACACGTGTGTGAAAACGCTAGGAAAAGTTTTTTCTAAGTGAAAACCAGTGAAATATACACAGGTAAGCAATTTCACATCGATTTTTGCTACTCAAATATTCTGAGCAGCATCAAGACTTAAAAAATCGCAATGCGCCCTAGTGCCATGTGCGTGGGTAGTATTTCTTAATCTACCCTCAGTTACTGTGCGTTCTTATACCACAAGTAAAGCGTCGTATCAAATAACTACGCTTGCCGCCAGGGCAAATTATTCGGGCGCAATGCTCGATTGTTGTGTCGTATTGTTAGAAAACACTGAGTGGGAGCATTGTTGATACGACGTATCACTAATGCGACGTGTCACTGATGCGACGCCACCCTTACACGACACATCAATGATAATACGACGCATCATTGGTATGACACTTGCACGTATCAATCAATGCGACCAACGATCCAAAACGACACATAAAAACAATACGTCGTATTAGTATGAATGTCAAGTAATTTACATTCATAAGTACATTTCTACTTACAGAATCATGAGCAGCAAATCGTCCTCATCAACACTTACGACAATGGGTGAACTGTCTCTTAATCCGCCCGATGGCGATAAAAAGAGTCATACGGCAGTGGTCGATCTGGTACGGAAGTATTACCCACCTGATTGGGAAAATTGGGAGGTGAACAACTTACCTTCAGAAAAAATATTCGGCTCTTCCATATCACCTGAAGTGGAGAAGAAGATAAGATTTGCTCTTCCAACTCTTGAATTACTGCAATCTGTATACCCGGATGCAAAAGATGCTTCGGAAAGGAAGTTCAGAGATCTGAAAAGCTGGCCTCTCGGTCGAACACTATTGTACACTCCTCATAATATCATGGCCCAAATACATGCTAAATCTCAAGATACTTTTATGGAGACTGTCAATAAATTGAAACCGCACATACTGTCAAGACAAAGTGCTGATGAACGACTGAAATCAGATTTAGAACCTTCTCCAAATGCCACGACTTCACCTACCTCTAAGAAGAAGAGAATATCTAAGTCCCCCGTACAACATGAAACTCCTAAACGGACACGCTCTTCTACGGCATCCCCGTCTCCTCTCTCTGAACAAGGAGAACACTTGCTATCCTTACTTTTGGAACAACAACATCGCCAAAATGCAATGTTTGAACATATCATAAAATCAAACGAGCGAAACGAAAACACAATAAAGAAGTTAGAAGAAACAATCACAAGTCACGCAGAAGAACCCACAGCAGATGAAGATCTCTCGGAAGAACCACCAGGTGAACTAGACATATCGTTTGCGGACAGTACCCAATCTGGTGAAGGGGACGAGGAATCAGGAGATATAGATCGGAGCGTGTGGGCACCTATGGCAGAAACCGTATCTAACGAATACAAAGACGGTGGCATCTCTGATACTGTAGAAATTCTACGTAATCAGATTGCTGAAGCTCAACGAAAGCTTCTAGAAATACAACAAAATTCGGCATGTATTGCCGAATGCCCTGATAATAATAACACTATTAATTTTGCACCAGCGGTAACTGAATCTCAGGTCAAAGTGGTTAAGGCGGACGAAACTTTCGCTAAACTAGGAGCGGAATGCCAACGTTTTTGTAAGGATACCTGGAAAAATATACGCTACTCTGAAGTGCAGAAACAGTTTCAGGCCACGCCCGTCTTCACTGCACTAAAAGTCAACAGCCATTTGGCTTTAGCGACTCCGTTTTGGCATAGTGTCTCTCTGTTAGAGAAATTTGATGGCACACTTGCAGCAATCAGTCATGCATGGCTTATTGCAACAACGGAAGATATTTCAGGATTTTAGTCAAAACCTAAGTCCAGAGTTAAAAAGCCAAATAAACACAGAACTTTTGGGACCAGATGCTAAGTTTAGGAAGACATCCGATGCAATCCTACAATTTACCTGTGGAAGAAGATCAGAAGTGATAAGTCAGAGAAGGCAGTTATACAAGGCTCCTAATAAAGCAATGAACGAAGTGCTTCATGACATTCCGCCTTCTGGTACACATTTGTTCTCGGAAAAAGAATTAAGCGAGTTAGTCAAGGGACCAAGGGGGATTGCATAAGCTCTTTCCCAACAAAAACAAAAAAGTTACACATCCAAAACAATCTATACCCAAACAAGGTCAAAACAATTACAAAAAACCTCAAGCCTACAGGGAAACCTTTGGTAAAAATAACAGACGAGATGAGCGAAAACCTTTCAAACCTCAATCAACAAATAACAACAAAAAAGTTGGAAAACTGCCGGGCAGAAAATTCTGACTCGTTTCAAGCAGGACAATTAGCGAACCATGCTCAACAATGGGAGAGCCTTGGAGCACCACCAACTATCGTATCAATCATTCTATCATACAGAATCCCATTCATAAGAAAGGCACCATTGTTGAACCTAGTTTCAAAATCACAAAACTTGACAATCCGAAAAGACGAAGCCATGTCAACTCAAATAGAACAGTTGATATAAGATCAAACGCAGCAACTCAACAAACATTTCAACGAGGATTCGTGTCTCCAATCTTTCTTCGGAAAAAGTCCAATGGGGAGCACAGGCTAATATTAAACTTAAAAAACCTCAACCATTTCGTCAGCGCCCCAAGGTTTCGCCTACCGAATCTATACAATATTCCAGATCATTCGTGGGAGAAAGATTATATGATAAAAATAGACCTGTCGCAGGCTTATTACCACATGCCTATTGCCCAAGCACACCAAAGATACCTGACATTCGAATACGGACACCGCTTTTACCATATGACATGCCTTCCATTCGGCCTTGCAAGTGCCCCCTCGGCGTTCGCCAAAATTACCAATCGGCTAGCTCAATACTTAAGGGGCAAGCAAATTCGAGTGATCGTCTACCTAGACGACTTCTTACTGATGCACAGCGATCCAGACATTTTATCACACCAAGGAAGGTTCGTACTCAACCTTCTGACAGAGCTCGGATGGTGTGTAAACCAAAAGAAATCCACTCTTACGCCGACCCGCTGTGTAGAATACTTAGGAGTTACTTGGGACACAAGAAAAAATCAAAAATATCTTCCTCAAGAAAAGGTGAAATCTTTCGGAACACACATCTCCAGCCTGCTCGAGAAAGGATGCTGGAACTGGTGGGAAGCAAAAAGTGTTGCAGGAAAACTCAATTTTGCTGCCGAAGTTGTGCCTTTGGGTCGACTTCATTGCAGAAATATCCAAATACCTCATAGCCTCTCAAAAGCTCTCCAAGACCTTGTATGGTGGACCCAAAATCTGCACAAGAAGTCACCAATACATTTGAAACCTGCAACGGTCTTCATCACTACAGATGCAGCAGACAAAGGCTGGGGTGCGATAGTGAACAGCTCAAAGCTGAAAGGAACCTGGGACACAAACGAACAAAATTGGCACAGCAATCAAAAGGAGCTATGGACATTATACGAAGTAATGCGAAGGAAGGCTTCTTTCCTGAAAGGAAAATCGGTAGTTTTTCAATCGGACAATCGGTCCACAATAGCATACATCAACAAACAAGGTGGAACCAAGTCAGCTACACTTCTGAAGACATCTTCAAAAGTCCTTCACCTGGCTGCAAACCTCAACATGACGATAAAAGCACGGTATCTTCCAGGCAAACTAAACGGCATAGCAGACAGCCTATCCCGTCAAAATGCCATACCGGAATGGCACTTAAACGAGCAGTGTCTGAACCAAATCTTTCGAATCTTCGGGAGACCGCACATAGACCTTTTTGCTTCGAAGGATTCTGCAGTAGTGCCGACCTATGTAAGCAAAGACATAACGGATCACAACAGCTTATATACCGACGCTTTCAGCCGTCAGTGGCATTACGACCTTGGCTGGATTTTCCCACCACCGGCGTTAATACCCAGAATCCTCCACCATCTCAACACTTGCAGTGGGACTTACCTGATCGTAGCACCGGATTGGAAAAACGCCTATTGGAGACCGGCCCTGGAGAACATATCCAGAACCAAGCCTTATCAGCTGAAAAATTTGCGGAATCATTTAATAGATCTATGGACAAACAAACCCCCGCCAGGGGTAGACGAGATGATTTTGCTGGTATGGCACGTACAGGCTGGGAAGACCACATCATTGACTGACCGGCAGAGACTAAGCGCTTAGTCGAAAGCTCTTAGCGTCTATCTAGCCTAAAGACATACCGTCCAGCGTGGAATAGATGGACAGAGTGGGCCGGCATACAAGGAGTCTCAGTAAAGGAACCTAGACCTTCCGATCTAGCTCGCTTCCTCGGTTACTTACACACAGACTTACATTTAGCACCTAGCACAATCTTAGTACATAAGTCGGTTGTGTGTACTTTCGTCAATCCCAATTCAACATCAATTGGATCACATTCTCTAGTCAAGCACATCTTAAAAGGGATAGTTCTTTCTAATAGAAAACGGCCCTCGAATCATACCTGGGACGTATCTTATTTCCTAAAATGGCTGTCAAAGTATCCCGTCAAAGAAAACAGTATCTTCCAAGTATCTCGTCACCTAGCGATACTTCTTCTTCTAGCGACGGGCAGAAGAATCCACGATCTAACTTTGTTAGATCTAGGTAAGGACTTCTTCATAGATACAGGGGTCAGTATAAAGTTTTGGCCAAGATTCGGCTCAAAGACTGACTCAACTACAAACTTACAGTCAGGATGGGAGTTTCTACCTAATCCCGAGCGCAACCTTGATTTATTAACATGGACCAGACGACTTCTAGAAGTATCGAAGGCAAGGCGATCTAGTAAAGGTTTAACAAATCAATTCATAACTACTCGGGGTAAAACCGTTTCAGCGTCCCGAACTGTTATAGCTGGCTGGATACGCACTCTGTTTAAAGAAGCCAACCTTACAGCTACACCGGGTAGTTGCAGAGCTGCGACAGCATCTCACAATTTTATTACTAAGAATATGGATATAGAAGAAGTGATGAAAAGGGGAAATTTCAAATTTAAAATCACTATTTAAAGAAGATCTCTCCTCACTTATCTGGCAATGCAGGCCCTGTTAGGAGCTTGGCTCACTCATTTGTTCCTATAGATTAATTTACCTATGTTTTTTGTTGAAAAGAATCTTTAGTTCCTCGTCATTACAAAGTTGATTATAATGCAGTTACGTTATGTGTTTATTATCATTGTCAGTAAATATAGGCAATTACTTAAATTAGAACACTTGCATTTTAATTCACCTGTCCTTATTCATCAGTCACAGTACGCTAATTCAGCGCCGGCAGATAGTAAACACGTCTCAAGGTGGATCAAGCCGTTCAGGCTCGAACACCTAAATAGCAGCGTTTTTCCCCCGAAGGGTAAAAAACGCATATTTAGGTTTCAGCCGTTAGGCTTGATCCACCCAATTTCAATCCTTGCCGGCTTTCAATTTAGGTACTGAGGAATGGACCGCCCGCGCTGAATTATATACTTCTACCCCCACCAACATGAAGTTGGCGCGAGTAACAGATGGCGCCACTAGGCTTATTGTAGCTAACTTCACTTCGGAAAGACGTCAGAATGCAGAGGTGTAATCTCAAGGTGGATCAAGCCTAACGGCTGAAACCTAAATATGCGTTTTTTACCCTTCGGGGGAAAAACGCTGCTATTTTTTACCGATCCCATTTAGCATGAAACAATGTTTGAATGTTGTTTTTATGAACACGCTAAAAGGCAACAACGTAACTGTATATCTCCAGGCCAATCAAACTTTCATTAACGCCATTCACCCGTTATCATTCGAGTCACATATCGGCATTTATACGTTTTACATTTTGTACACAATTAGGGGTTAATTTGGAACGGGTCCCGGGGCACGTACTGTGGGTAAACGAATTACAATTTATGCGACAGTACTGCAAGCAACCGCCAGTGTACTGGCATAACGGAAACCAATAAAAAGTAAATCTACTTTCATTTGGAGCAAAAAAAGATATACCAAGAACTACTTTTTCAAAGCATACAAAAACTATATCTACAGGCATTCAGAACCTACCTTTTATGCATAGATTTGGGTGTTGGCCTAAAATTAGACCAATAGGATACAGCCAAATCTCTTTTTTTTTAATTAATATACCGAGTTTTATTTAGCCGCTGAAGCACTACAAACCCCGCAGGGGGCTAGGAGCTATATGCGTGATACTAAGTACTAAAATAGCGTCATTAAAACGATTATTAACGAGGCCATTGCAGACGATGGTGAAAGAGATATCGTCAATATCAGCTATTACGCTAGAGGTACTACGGTGTTTAGTTATTTGGGTCGGACAGCTGCTCAGCATGTGGACGCTAATGGGTTCGCATGGCTTATGTATCTGGCTGGCAATAAAACAGACAAAAATACTATTGAGGACCAAAAACTAGATCAAATTTTACGCATGACATGATCCATTTAAACCACATAAGTATTAAAACTTATAGGTGCGGTTGGTGATACCTGTTGAACCCGAAAGGAAATACAGGTACGACTCAAGAAATTGGAAATAAGGACATTCGCACGGCAGCTAAATGAGTGACAAGACACGTTGACTGCGCCGGTTCAACCAGTCGTGGACTCGCTCCATTGGCCAAGCGAAACTAAATAGCCGTCGGTTCTACTGCACTTTGAAATTGTTAACGTCGTTAGGTGGACGCGCAGTAATTCATCAAATGATCCATTTGATGGTTCTTCTAGTACGCTTCGAAGATTCCTGGTGATTTAAGCCTTGGCGGAATAAGCCTCTTACATGTTGTATGACTAGTTGACGACTGATCTTGTACAGCAAGCAATATTGGCAGGCTTACGTCTCTTACGAATAAGTATAACAAATTCAAATTCAACCAGCTATATTTTAATTTAATTAAATTTGTGTTCGTGTGTTTCTTCCACAGAATTACAATCTCACCACTTTCGAGTCTAGAGACTCAGGCCAAAGCATCAGTCAGTCTGTGAAAACCGAGCAATACATCAAATGATCCATTTGCTGCAGGATCCAGCATTCCCCAAATGGCGTATCTATTCCCACTGCGAGTATTGCCACTCTGATGTACGGACGGGCCACATGGATACCAAATTTGCATACAGTTACCATTGCCATTATCGTTGCGTGACTCCATATATCAATCTGTAGAACAACCCCGTAAATTCATACCGGTGCAATAAATCTTCATATTTCAGTTCAGTTCAGTTACTTGTGAAAGTGGTGAAAGGTTGCAACGAGTAACTTTTTAAAACTGTATCGCAGGATATTGCATTTTCTCTTTATTTTTATTGGTCGTAAACCTGTCAACAGCAACGTACAATATTATTCCAAGAGAGCATCATTTCTAGTTAGCGAGCAGTGTAATGCTAACAATGTGTAAACAGAACAAAGTAAGAATCTTTTGTCTCAACGCTGGTACGAAGCTATTCGAATTGAGGTTGTAAAAATAGGAGTAGAAATAGAAAAGTAAGCAGAAGAAGCACATTTCATAGGACGGCACACCTGGTGAACAAGGCATTCAATCGTAACGCACCTGCGACTCGCTAGATAAGCAGATGCTTAAAATATAAACGAAGTTAATCGTAAAAAAATAAACTACGCAATACACGATGAACGGCAAAGATAAGGAAATATTACCAAATTCATCACAGAACGGGTGTTATCGTACGCAATTTCACAACATTTTGGAAGCGCGCGAATAAATTGTGTGAAAGTCTATCCGGAAAATTTGGCGGCCGTATTTCATAATCAAAATCATGTTTCAGCGGTAGGCAAAGCGGTATATTGTAGGCGCGGGGACGGCGGGACAGGCTCGAGAAATATGGCCAGACGGGATATCAGGGATCTCGGAGGCTTCGGAGCCGGCGAGCCCTTGCGCGGTTTATCTCGCCCGGCCCGAGCGACGCCCGCTCTTTAGGAAATTGCGTACAGTACAAACAAAGAAATTGCACGTCGTGATAACGTACCGGAGCGTATCACGCTATGAACGCCCCTCGCGTCGTTGTTGTAGAGACGGTAAACATAGGACCGCTATCCCTTGTGTTAGGGTATTACGCCAAGGGCTTTGAATGTCACAGAACTAAAGTCCTTCATAATAGCTGCGAATTTCCATAGAACACGTACAAGATGGGATATTTATGGTAAAATAAATTCGTTCATATTCAGTCATAAACGTATTTGCGACGTGCGGGCGAGCAAGCTGATTTAAGTTTGATAATCCGCAAGCCGCTGGCCGTCAGAGATAGGGAGGGGCGTTTGGACGAGGGTTCTGAACGGACGCGGTGCGCGCGTGCGGGTAGAATGGAAGGACGCTTTCTATCCGCCCGACAGGGAACTTACGCCTAGCTGCTACAAAAGAATACCAAACTACCGCTCAAAGATGTAACAGAGCTTTAAGCTCGGCAGCAATAAAGGAGACGAGATTCGCACGATACATCGCGATCACCATTGGTCGTGGTCGCTCGTGGACATTCCGACGTTTAATGGGCATCTATTTAAAATCGCTTGCATACGCAAACATGGTCGCTGTTTGTATTGTGTGTAAATCCAAGCGCATTGACCTAAACACATGCCTTTATGCAAATAGCGGATGTATATCAGTTACGTGCCCGTTTCAGAATCCCAAAAATGGTAATATTGATAAATTTAATCATAAAGGCGTACCCCTGAAGCAGTGAGCTGTATTCCCTTCGGATGGGAATTCTCAATAAAAGAAGTGTGCGTCTCGGAGAGCGACGTATCAGGCTTACGGAGGTTCATACCCTCTGGCGGAAATATCAGAACACGCGCGGAATTTTCATCGTTTGAGCGACATGACTGCCTGACAGCTTTTAGGGGCCGACGTGTTCTGTAGGGGAGAGGCATTTTAAGTTCATAAGGGTAAATGACGGGTTTACGGCTTCATCTTTATCGGGCTATTTTTATTAAAATTCAAGATCGTTGTAAGATCGTGGATCGTGAAGTGTACTTTAAACACGAGGGAATAAACAAGAGATCAGGCACGACGCGTAACTCCAACATTTTCGATCCATAAAGTTACAGTTTTCACCATTAACGGCAGTGTATCGTTGAAAGTGTACGCTTTCGAGTGTTTACGACCGAGCCCCCAATGGGAGCCGCGCTGCGTGGAAACTATAAGTTTGATAGCGGCGTATTAAACCACAGGCTCGACTTTCAAAGCGGAGTCAAGTTTCGAAGAGAAGAACGCCGGTGTCGGGAGCCGGGGTTGGAGGGGTGTGAGGGGGTGGGGAGTGCGGCGACGTGACATTTTCGCAAACAAGCCGCGAGGAGCGGGGGCGCCGTGAAATTTGCAACCTCGGCGCCAGCTACCGTCCACGACGACGCATTTTAGGGAGCGCACATTTAAATTCCAAAAACAAAGTTACATACAAAAGCCTACGTTGAAAATATGTTACCAATCAAAGAAATAATTGGCGTAGTTCCAAAAATATTGCCTGATTTCCAACTCCACGCGCACTACCTAATAGAGGCAAATCAATGAATAAATACGCTTCACCACGTTTTACTGCTCGCGCCGAACGTTCATTACGGCGGAAATTCGTCCATTATGCCGCGCTTTGCATATTTAATTTATTGTAGACTTTATTAATAAGGAATTAGGCCCGTTCGCAAATCCAGGACTTTCGGCGAAACAGTCCCGAGAAAACGATCGTAATTTAGGTATTAGAGGCAAGAATCCTATTACGATCCTAGGATTAGCTCAGCGCTTTGATTTAACAAGAGAATTACACGAATTCTAATTTATATTATTCTTTCAGCAGCACTTCAGAAGGTTTTTGGCAAGAGATAAGGGAGCAGCGGCGGGTTAATCCGTGTTATCCACGTAACATAATTTATTCGGTAGAAAACGAGTTGCGAATGGCTCGGGTCGGGAACAGCGTGCAGGCAAGGTCCTGAGTTGATTACTGTTGCGGTGCTTAATTAAAACAAAAGTTCAAGGAACGACCTCCGGACCTTGTCACAGTAAAAGCAAAGAACAAAAACAAGCAGGTGAAACCTTACACCGGTTTATACAGCTTATACAACCGAACCTATCACGTTTATGAGGCAGTTCGTTAATGAACCCTAACAAAAGTCATACTCGCCACAAAGTTATTTTAAGAATGACATTATCTAATAAAATTACAAGAGGTTGGTATATAGGTAGGTAGATATAAGCTAATTGTGCAGAACAGGGAAGAGTGGATTGCAGTTATATAGGAATATGAGGCCAATATCTACTTCGGGTAGGTGAGCCAGAATAGTAAGTAATAAAGAAGTAGAGGTAAATTGATATTTCCACGAACCAAAAGAAAGAACCTAGTCAACCTAAGAAGAGAGCCAGTGGACAATGAAGGGGGAATCAGCGGAAATTTAATTTTGAGGACACTGGAGCAGAGCATTACTGCGTCCTTACTACTACTGTGTCTCTGTATTATCTCCTGGTAGAAGCTGCTCTATAAAACTTCACATTGGTGGTTAACCTTTCATCTGAATTCTTTTCTTTCAGTTTGGGCATCAAATTGACTGCTTGTTTTGTTGCCCACGTGATATCGGCAAACTTATTTGCTCACGTTGGCGTGACGTCTTTTTACCTATTCAAGTAAACACCAATGTTATTTAATAGGTTGTACAGACCGTAGCCTGTTCTACACTTAAAAAGGTGCAAGTAGTTACTCGCCTTGACACGATCTTTGTCGACGAGATAATTGTGAATGTGAGGCAGATCTCGCCCATTGTAGAGCGATTTACGTTGTTTCCGTTAATCAACGTTTTAATATCCTTTTGGCGCAGTTGGCAGGTTGCCTGGCAACCTTAGGCAGAATTTTCCGTGTGATACTGTAGGATAGAATAGTGTCACCCAATTTCAGCCCGAAGGCGTCACAAAAGTAGATTTTCACGGAATAGAATGTGTGCTAAGTAAGGTAAACTGATCGTAATTTCGCTTTTGTAATATGGTGCCAAGCGTGGTGACTGTGTAAAACACCCGCCAACTGTCGGGGTTTTACACCTATAATAATTACCTAGTTTTGTGCTTATAATTATTATAGGGTTGTCGGGGCACTCGGGCCGTTCGTGGACTCAGTGTGTCACGATAGAAGATTTTTATTAGTAAGTTCTACAACAGATTTTTAGTTTAGATGGAAAAGTAGAATTTCGCTATCGGCGTTTAGCGAGACAAGATGTACGTAACGGTGCAGTAAGCGGCGCGCCAAATCTGCAGAGCGGACAGCATTCGCGACCTGCGCTTTGGAGGTCAAGCGAAACGTTTAGATTGAGCTATTCAATCTTTTTTTGCACCAAATACGTCTACAAGAACTATTTAAAAGCAAAAACCGACAGTGCGATTCCGCTATTTTGAATTTATGGAATTTAAGGTGTTACTTGCGCTACTGAGACGAATCTAAAGTCACCTCATATGTCAATATCAGTCTAACCATTTGAGCTGCAGCCGCAGCCCATGAAAAGGCGTTTACTTGTCAACATAAATCATACATATCCTCGAAAACATAACCCAACTTCTGAGGCAACCGAGTAATAATGAAACTAGCTTCTATGGATACTTTTTTCTAACCAGAATCCACTTCTGCAGATTTTTTTTCGCCTATTAGTTCGATGGAGCCATTATTTAGCTGTGAGATGACATAACAGAGCTAATCCCGGCCTTACCGATGGCCGTGGAACTGACAAGTGACCATCGGCCCGCGATAACTTACGTAACGGGCTTATTACGTAGGTCCAGCGTTCGCCGATATTTGCAAACCCTCTTTTGCTGGAATATGGTAAAGGAAATGAAAATAGTTTTAATTTTAGCGAACTTTTCACCACGAATAAAACGGCGTACAAACTGCAGAGCGGCAACGGCCTTTAAAATAAATTGTGTACATTGCAAAAATCCAGTATTTTTTAAAAGGATATTTGCGATTCACGTGATGAAATGAATAAAGAGAAAATCCTGAGTTCATAAATATTATAGTCGGGTTGAAATTTCGTCTTCTTCTTTTCGTGTGGGACACCGAGTCGTTTCGTCTGTACCATTGACTCATCGTATAACAACGCTGCAAGTTCCGCTTAGCTGACCAGTGACCGCCTTTACGTCATTAGAACTTGATATCATTGAACTTGATTTCGTCCTCCAACCCTGTTTCTGGGAAGGACGGAGTATCGAATACTTTGTCAGTGAGTCGGCTTCTTGGGCTTCTGATCTCAGCCGTATCAATAATGGAATCCAATTTCAATGACATGACAGACAGAGTAATAAACTAACTATGAATATCATATCGTACTCTCATTATATGAGCCATTCATTGTTGGTAACAATGAAGTGCGCGTGTGACTCGAGATAGCGGGGGCTCTTTGCTCGTAGCGTGAGAATGACTCAGCAAGCGCCGTTTGAGTTTCGTGCCTCGAGCGGCATGACACCGAATGGAAATGCATTTCATGTCGGGAAATCAGTTTCGATTCAATCGCTGTCATATCAGCCGCACATCAGACACATTTCACTCATATATTTTTTCAATTTGCTGCAACCTCACATAACCGCATGCGTTCGCAATACCAATATTTTCTCAATAGGACGTTTCCTCGGCACGCAAAACTGCACATAACACGTTTCTTCGAGGAAAGGTACCGCTACGCGTTTCGTTCGGTTTATTCTGTGATTGGAGCCTTATCCTCATAGCAGTAGAAGTGAAACCACCGAAGTGTCGACTAGGCATAGCTGGTAATCTAGGCGCGTCCAGCGCTTGTCGTGTGGGTGGCCGGAGCCCGTAAGCCGCCGTGGGAACCACGAGACTTGATACCGGCACCCGGGGCGACGGATAGCGTTGCAAAACCACCGTTTCAAAATCGACAGAATCAACTCAATACCTCGCCTATTACAAACTTAACCAATGATTGTAGGTGCCATCAGTAGTAACACCTACTTGCTTACGCGTGGGAAGACAAACGTTCATTTAAAACATGATTGCAATAATTATAATTTAAACCCATATAATTCAATGAATCAACACAGTATTAACACCCAGGCAACACGGCACGATTACATTAAAACCAGCTATTGAGATAAGGAACTAGTTGATGACTTTAAATAACTATTTATTACCTTCAATCGTAATTTATTTGCCGGCTGGATGCACGCTTACTATGCAAAAGAAGCTAATTTTCATAAAAACGGTATTAAGCCCCACGATTCAGAAACTACGGCGAATCCATTCCGAGTGCGGCAAAAAATTCCAGTGTAAGTGCAAAAGAATGTAGCTGTAGGTGTAGGTACAGGATGGTGTTTTTTTCGAGGGATTATTGCCAGCGTACAACTGCGGTTTGTAAGGCCTTGCACTGGATAACAGCGGAGGCGTTGAATGGATTTGTGTATTGAGTGCTTTTGATAGCAGCGGTACGGAGACCGATGTACGAGCGGTAGGCTCTTGCTATTTTTTCGCTTCGAGTTAACTTGAGACAACAACTACCGGTCCCTGTTGCTGTCTATGATTGCGGTCGTGACACAACCATGTCAGAGGCCTGCTACTTGCAGTAGACGGTTGAAAACCTTTGATATCAAGGTTCATAGGGTCGTTGGACTACTTGGCGTCCCATTCGAAGAAGAAGAAGAGTCAACTACTATTTACTACACTACCACAGCACTGAACCACACGCGCAACGTTTCCCTACATTCTGGCCGCTTACATGGAATCACTTCGCCGCTACCCGCGTCTCCCACCGCTGTCACCTTGTATAGGGCCTTATACAGGATGCGTTGAAAGTGGTAGGCTCGATGGCAAACATGGCAGATGGCAGGTGCGCGTGTGCCAGCTGTCATGGTATTCTCTCGTGAACACCTGTGCCGTCAACCCAAGCCTCACTACTCCTAGTTTTTGTACGTTCCGTCTTGGCTACAATGTTGCTTCATACGGGTAAGCTCGTTAACCGACTTCAAACATGGATAACATGAAAGTATCTGTATGGAGCGTATAGTTATGGTAACAACTAGACCAATTTCAACGGCTCAATTATTGGTTTAATTATTGTTAACTTTAGGTAAACCTACCGTTTCCTAGCAGAGGTTACTCTTATGAATATACACCATAGGTTAACCCCTTAAATGGGTAGGTTAGGTTGATGTGCTGCTGATAGAACAACGTTTCGCTACAAAGTTGTTACGTTCACTAAGTATTTCTAGCTTATCTATACTCAGCGTGAGTGAAGTGCATAAGTATGTTCAAGGATTATGCTACAGCTTCCCTTTTAGCGAAACGATCGAATGAGATCATTATTCTTGACCTATTAAGTTAAGATCGTCTTATTGTTAATTTTGAAGGAGTAAATTGCTTTTTTTATCACTCACGGTCTGCATAAATAACAATAGAAGTAGATAAGGCGTTTACCTGTAACAAATTAAAATAATTATAAGTACACAACAGTAAATTTACTAGGCTATTAGTTTTATAATATTTACAAAGAGAAGTTCACATTATTTCACATACATAACAATAGTACTGTAGAATTTACATTAACTATTGCTAAAGTTATAAAACTATTTCAAAGTACGTTTTATTGCCTCTCTAATTGGGAACAAAGTTGACATTAAAATTAACGGTTATGATATTTTTTTATAATTTTCTATTCATTAACAAATACCTAGGCAGTTTCACAAACTACTAAATACTTAGGTATGTGCTGCGTCACGCTATTCTTTAGTACGATTAATTAACTGTTTTAAATATGGTTAATTTATGGAGTGGTTAAGTCCTTGTAAAAGGTTTATCAAGCAGGGTAACTAACCTTGAAACTAAAGTACTTTTAGGCAGTAGTAGAGTTATATAGCAGGCCATATTTTTGAAACTACTAGATATCTAGCTAGTAGAAAAAAAAGTGTATTACAAGCTGGGGGTCATTGCACCGGAAGATGTAGAGTGCGGGCGGATACCATCACCACAATTACCCTCATATAAACAATGGTCCTGTAGTGGTAGGTATGTATATCGCGCGTATTGACTGACATGTGTGCAAATCCCGTAAACTATGGTATGTTATCATTATCACACCATGAAAATAGACGAATATCCCCTACGATCATGGATCAAATACATAAAAGAATTCGCCATTTACAGGACTAGGTAGATAGAAACGTAAGTAATATAAAACAAAATTCGCTAACTTTAACTGAACTCGTCTTGGAATATAATAATAACATTATAATATTAGATCTTGTTGACATCCGTGAACAATTCCGGAAACCTAACGTTGTGGTTTCATAGCTAACAACACAATAATATCAGTATTAATTAACTAATCAACTCAGAACAAACAACTTACAGGAATTTATACTGGTATTCCCGGAAACAGCTCCTAGTCCTAGTAGTATAAATATCCAACCTATGTAATGGTAGGTAACAACATGTAATAGGATTCCTGATAAGTTCAAAGTAATATTTTGATGTCCTGAGGTAATAGTAAATGTTCTACCTATATTTAGGACGCTGGGAATTGAAAGGTGTTGAAAATGCACTTTTTTACCCGACTGCCCCAGAAAGAGGGTTAAGTATGTATGTGAATATGTATGTAGACAAGAAATTCGTTTTACTTGCTACAGCCCAAACGGATAGGCGGTTCTTGAAATATAAAGTGTCGTTAGATTCGACTCTGCAGCGCTACTGACACTGGCTAGGTATATTAAGAATTCATAAATTCAAATTGGCGGATTTTTATCGCAAAATAGAACTCTGAAATTACCGCAGTTGGGTTTTGGATTTTTAATATATCTTCTTGTATTCATCCTCACTCCTGTAAATTGTCTAATCCACTGTGAATAAGCGCCGAAAGGGTCCTTAAACCTTTTAATTTTGATCAATGCGTGCGGGCTCCGGATGTAGTAATTCAACACAACATTAATAGAGCAATATTAGGTTAGCAACAATCCATTATGAACTAACTACTCCTGTCCTGTGTTCAAATATTGATTCAGCTAAGTAGTCGGTACTTGACCGAATCATTCCTATGATCTTGTTATATGTGACAGGGTACAAGTATATCATGCAGCCACTAAATTGATTAGCCATACTGAGTGGTATTGATTTGCGTGCCTATTGTTTAGGTAATTAGGTAGCTCCTTTAGTAGTTTAAGGCAAATATTTAACACGGCAACTGAAATACTTTTTAGGCAACTTTCTATTAAGTCACAATAAAACTAACTTGGCAGTGATTAAATATCTTAGCAACTATTAAACTATACAAGCAAAAAAACTAAAAAACGGCTGCTACTGTAAGGTATCAAATATATTAAGCAGGGTCAGCGTAAAACTGGTTAGGGTACTAAAAATCCTAATGTGGCGACTAATTTTTCCAAGGGGATATCAAACATTCTACACTGGCAACTACTGGCTTTCATAATAAAAATACACATCTGGCAGTGATTTTTAGGTCGCTTTAAAACTGAAAATGTGTATTATAATAATGTATTTGGATATAAGAATATTGTTTACTGATTCGTAAATTCTTGAAAATGGCGGCAAATGAGCTCGTGTGTGCTCGTGGGGCTGCGGATCGGGGTATTGAGCGCGTTTCTGGCCAATAGCAAGCGGTGGATGATTTTTTTTTTATATTTGTATAAATAATAATCGTTTTTGTGAATACTAAGTAAATGACATATTTTGTGTATTCAAGGAAAATGAATAAAAAAAGACAGTGAATCTAATTTTAGGCCTTTTATTGCACGCTGTTTAAATTAATAAAAAATTAGTTTAAAGCTAAATTAAATGAACCTACCTATTTAAGTATCTACCTGGATTTAACAACAAAAACACTTATGTATGCAACAATACTTCTGTATGAGTACCTAAAGTTACCTACAATACTTACATGAGTATCGTAGGCAACTCTCGTTACTCAAAGTAAGTAGGTTTATTTAAAGTTCATTTACGAAAGGGAAAGTAAATAATCACAAGTGAAAATAAGAAATAGATAAAATGACATGCATCGACCGGGGATCGAACCCGGGCCGCATGGGTAAACGCCCCACCGCTCTGCCACTGAGCTATCGATGCACGGCCGATGAACGCCAAATTATCTATCTCTTGATGCTCGTCTCCAAGTCGGTGGATCGTCGCTTGGAGACGAGCATCAAGAGATAGATAATTTGGCGTTCATCGGCCGTGCATCGATAGCTCAGTGGCAGTTTACCCATGCGGCCCGGGTTCGATCCCCGGTCGATGCATGTCATTTTATCTATTTCTTATTTTCACTTGTGAGAATAATATAGCACTGTGAGTGCATTACAATCCCAATAGATTAAAGTAAATAATAAGTAATATAATCTAGAAAAAAATAGACCGAGAATAGTTTTTAGCATGTCACAATTTGGTTTATTTAGATCGATACAAATGTAACCAAAAGTATATTTTTAAAGATCTTGTTTGTATTTATTTCAGACCTTAGTCAAGTTTTTAGACAACCCCATTTTAGAATTAATGAAAGCCTATTTTAACTTTTTTATCCGCCAACAATTTGTTGCCTTAGAAGGAATTCAATTGCCACAAAAGAAAATCACTGCCAGATAAAATTTAAATAAGACCTCAAAACTCATTAAAAAGCCGCCGCTTTCTAGTTAAAATGCTACCTCAAATTAGTCGCCAAAGTAGTTTATTTACTACCCATTTTCAGTTTTTTTAAGACCCGGAATGTTATCAATTTGTCGCCGCGTTAAATACATGCCGTAGTTTAATCACATAAGTATTTAGCTATGCCTCCAACATTGTGTGCATTTATTTAGGAGACGGAATATCGGCTTTAAGAATTGCTTCTATTTTAAACTATTGACACACCTTTAAATTTGGCCTGGCTTAGACCGGTCTAAACTATAATTTCAGTGATATTTATGAATTATGAATAATCACGAAAATCTAAAAACTATTATTACACTGCTTTGCCACTAAATATACAAAGTATTTTTTAGAAGTCTAGAGTGATTAAATTAGGATATGGACATATGACCAATTCAGGAATAGGTCAATCAGAACATAGCACCTAAAGAAATTATGACTATTCACGGCTTGAAAGCAAATATGGCAAATTATATTATACTGTCAACCGCGCATACGGAAAACGAAAACTGGAAACAAAACTAACAGTACAGTACAGCACTAACGAAGTGGTTGTTTGGCAAATACCTAAACTATACTACAATAAAACCAATACCTACGTGTGTGTACTATTTTAATTACTTGCGCAGTGTGTGGTTTTAGCGTTTTCGCTAAAATAATTGTCTGAGGTGGGTGAGAGTGGCTTGGTTGGTAAATTCTCAATTGGTGTTTATAAAAACGAGTTTAGCTACCTAAATAAGTGTAGCAGTCAGTACAGATGCCGAAGGTCGCAGGTTCAAATCCTGCCTGCGGTAGAATATTTTGCAAGTTTTCCAAAAGCGTAGCAGTCATATGAAAAAAGAACCAAGTAGATAATGTATAAAATAACCGTAACATTTTCACAGACTTGAATTTTATAATAACCCGAGACAATTTCGCGGATGGGGGTTCTGTATACCTTACGCGATGTTAATTATAAAGAATGAATGGCTCGACCCGGTCTGGCTAAACTTAAGCAGATGCTCTCGACACACAACCCAGAAAGAATAAAGATTATGCTATATTTTATCACGAGTTTGCCGTGTGAGGGCGGCCTAGAATAGTACCACCCCAACTCTACTCGTGGGTGTCGTAAAAATAATGTTTTTTATTCCCTACAATAAAAAGGTGCTAGGCAGTTGTTTTAAATACACATTTCCACTTCCAATTTGCATATCGTTATCACAACTTTACTACAAAACGCTTGTTAAATTCAATTTTAAGAGCAGCGCGTTAATTATCGTGGTGTAGTTTCAAATTCAATATCTAGACTGTAATTAATTTGTAATGTAGAGTCTGAAGGATTCTGGATTCTTGGTCTGTCCGTGTTTGAACCTTAATATTAGTTGAATATAATTAGAGCATGTAGCGCAGTAAACGTTCAATAGTTTTGAATCAAGTTGATACAATAATTATTATTATGAAAAAAATGAAAATGAAATGAAAAATATTTTATTCAGTAACATAATTTCTTATATCTAATATAGTGCTGAGACCAACCCAGTAAGTATACCAGGATACCTGTAGCGGGAGGTCTCGCTCTTCCTCGTAGGGCCAAAACAAATATGTTACCTAGGCACCAAAAATATTTCCATCGTGGTGCTACAAAAAACTAGTGTGGAAAAGTAACTGAGACACGATATAAACATACCTCCTGTCTTTTTGCAACAACATCGACAAAACTTAATACCTATAATAAAACTTATTTTATGACAAAAAGGAAAGAAAAATATGTGTTAGAGCAAATGTACGTGTGTATGTATGTGTGTGTGTGTGTGTGTGTGTGTGTGTGTGTGTGTTCTTGTTTGTGTGTGTGTATATTAATATATGTATTATATACCCCACTAGATAATAATACCTTTTAAAGACATCGTATCAATTTTTCTGTTTGATCATAGGAAATAGTTTTTAACCATTTGATTAGTACTACTTTACATTCTCGGAACATTTTTGGGTAGATATTTAACTTTGGATTTAGCTGATTATAGATGAAAGCCGACAGATGATAAAATTGTCGTTGAGCGAAAGTCGTTTTAGCTGGATGCCTTTTAACTACTCTGTTCTGCCTTCTTCTATCAGCTGTGTTTGGGTCATAATTTAGGGATTTATGTAATTTTAAAATAGTCGATAACACATATAGCTTTCTCACAGATAACACATCACAATAAGCATATAAATCTTCAGTCGGAAACAGGAAAGGTTTGAAGTACATGAGTTTTAATAGACATCTTTGTCCTCTCTCAACCTCAATAAACTTTGTCTTATTTGCGCCTCCCCACACTGGTATGCAGTAACTAATAACTGATTGGGCAATTGCAGTATATATATTGGTTAGTAGATGTTTAGAAGCAACATGTCTAAGCTTTTTGAAAATCCAGTTTAATTTACGCGTTCTTTCATTAATGTACTCTATTTGCTGATGCCAAGATAGTCTTTGGTCTATGTATACTCCTAAATATTTGACGTAACTGACTTTATCCAAATAGCTACAGCTACATGTTCCGTAGTTGCCAATTGATTGAGAGCATTGGTGAATTTTTAACTGTAAATCTGGGGGAGGTTGAGTGCGTTTATTAAGAGAGAAACATATATAATTTGTTTTATTGATGTTGAGTGTCAGCAAGTTGTAATTTAGCCATCTAGATACAATATTTAATCCAATTTCCGCCTTGCTAAAGACCGACTTCCAGGTAACATCGTTAAAAACGAGAGCCGTGTCATCAGCGTAAGAGAACACTTGACATCCATCTATTTTGATGTTAGTCAAGTCATTAATATAGATCAGGAAAAGTGTTGGGCCCAGAACACTTCCCTGTGGGACACCAAATGTTACTTCAGCTGGCTCACTCACGAAATCTCCAATCCTTACTCTCTGCCTTCTATTTTGCATATAGTTACTCAGCAATTCTAGTGGTTTTCCCCTGATACCGATGCGTTCCAACTTGGTGACTAGGACTGGAACAGAGACGGTGTCAAATGCCTTTTTGAGATCTAGAAAAACAGCTATTGACTTATTACCTTGGTCTAAATTACTGGAAATTGAAGAGGTTAGAGCCAAAACCGCGTCTTCTGTGGATTTACCTTGGCGAAAGCCGAATTGTGAATTTGATAGTATGTTGAATTTAGAAAGATAATTAACGAGTCTTTTGTTGAGCAGTTTTTCTAATATCTTAGAGATAGCAGGCAGAAGCGAAATTGGCCTATAGTTGTTGACATCGTCTCTGTTCCCTCCCTTAAACACCGGTATAACGATAGATTCCTTGAAGGCAGAAGGGAAGATACCAGTATGAAAGCATAAGTTTGCCAAGTGACAAATTACTGGTCCAACAAGTTCCTTACAAACCTTTAGGAATTTTGTAGGGATAGAATCACTTCCAGGGGCACTATCAGATTTAAGGTTAACCAAGATCTCTTCGACTTCCATTGGATCGGCATCGAAAAGGACAAACGAAGATGATTGTACTGGTAGTGGCGGATTGTTATTAGTGGTATGGTAGGTGTTGTTTTGGATATTGTCAGCCAGCTCTCTTCCGATGTTTGCAAAGAATTTATTGACGGAGTTTACTGCTTCGGTAGGAGAGGACGAAATATTTAATAGGTTCGAGTTAGTAGACTTTGAAGGTTTATAGTGGGTAATTGATTGTATAGTACTCCAAAGGACTTTTGTATTTTTAGCGTTACGAGCTAATTGTTCTGATTCGTACTGCCGCCTCAGTTTCTTGATTAATTTATTGCAAAAGTTGCGATATCTCTTGAATGTTATTGTAAGAATTTGGTTAGTGGGATCTGATCTTAGGTTAAGTTGCATTTTGTTCCTGTTTTTAATGCAACGAAGCACTCCAGCATTTATCCAGGGCTTGATTGTTCTTTGATTACTAGGTATACTTTTGATAGACTTACTATCTTCCAAAGCAGTATTTAATTTTTGTATAAGTTGGTTTGCTACTAAATCGGGATCAGATGAGTAGAGAAGTGCCGAGATATTATTTTCAAGTAATAATTTTATCGCTTTATCATAGTCATATAATGTGATCGTTTTAGATGTGATATTTTTTGTTTTTAATTTTTTTTTAATGCACAGCAGTATAGTAGAATGGTCAGTTGTTGACGTACTCAGGACAGCTATACTAGCTGATAGTTTTCTTTTATTTAATTTTAACATGTAATGGTCTAGACAGCTGTTTATTCGAGTCGGAAAGGTGTGACCAGAGAGCAAGCCGTGCATTGAGAGCATATTCAGGTAATTCGATCTATTGTTTCTTTCATAGGCATGTTCTTTTGGTTTGGGTAACAGGTTTATATTTATATCTCCAGTAACAATGATATTGTCATTAGATTTTATAGATTCTAGGTGATCGTTTAGGGAGTTAATAAAAAGTTGTGCATTTCGATTTGCAGGGGGCCTGTATATACCAATTATTACTTGGTTGAGAACATCAATCTGTAAGCAAGATGCCTGGTCTAGTCTAATTTCCTTTACCTTAGCTTTGAGAGCTTTCTTAACATACACTGCCACTCCGTCGTTTTGATTTAAGTTGAATTTAGTTGAGAATGATTCGTAATTGGTTAGCGATGGGATTGGTCTGTTCGTTTGAAATCGGCATTCGGTAAAAATTATGACGTCTACTTCAAAGTTTAGTTGCGCTAGTGATACTTGAAAATCATCAAAATTACTGTAAATGCTCCTAATATTTTGGGCTGCTATAGTCAGATCCTGTTTATGTACTTGAAGATTTTTATTTAGATTACTAATTTCACATTGAAAGGCGTCAGCTATTTTTGTATTATCTATGTCATTAGTATTATAGTACGGGTCCTTAGCTGGAAGTATGGTCCCATCTGGCAGAAATCATGAAACTTGGCATGTGTGTAGCTTACATGTGTAAGCTTCGGGAAAAGAAGGGAAGCAAGTTGGACCCCCCCTGCTTCCCCCCTTTACCCCCCCTTTTATATCCCAAATTTCAGTTATCTTTATTTTTCTCGGAAACGATTAAAGATAGTAGAAATTTGTCAAGGTAAGAAATATTCCTTATAAAATTGTCAACAAAATTGTTTTTGGGTCGATGTTGATAGGACTTATACTTTTCGAGTTATGCTTCTGGGAAACCCATCATTTTTTTGAATGTGACTTCCAGCTCTGAATTAGCCACCATAACTACCATGTGATAGAATATTCTTTCAAACTTGCTATTGGCTTTTGTTAGTCAGGTAGTCTTCAAAGGAAACCCGCAGAGACAACACTTCAATCACGCCTGTGTGGATGAGGGGAGGGGGGCAAAGTTTATTTTTTCCGAGCTGAACTTGAGGACTTCTGACTCCTTAAGTAAATGTGACACGAGAAATTGAGTATCATTTTCGAATATGTCAAAAACGGAGTATTCATCTCTGCAACGCTCTTTGGTACATTTCATACAAAAATATAAAAATATTAAGTGAAATAAGAAAAAAATATGTTTCGTTCTCATTCAAGCGCTGTTTTCTTCATGACCTTGAGACATATTTACTAGATAATAACACATACTCAAAGACATACTCACCCGAATTATAAAACCATATTTTATTTTCGAAAATATTAGAAAATACCTAGCCTACAGAAGCCTAAATATTTTTACAAAATCATGTTTGTAGCTGGAAAAATTTCAAATTCATAGATTTTGTAGGCAAAAATAAGATTACCAACCGCAAACGTATATTTCTCAATTGTCGCTAAACCATTCCAGATAGGGAAATGCCCTCATAGGAAATGTTGTTTATACTGAAGAGTTGTTTATGCTGATATATAGAAATTGAAGATCTGGAGTACTTGATGTGGAACATCAACAGCCCAGCTAAACTATTCGAGATACTGTAATGTCTTCTTAAACATCAAGTACTCCAGATCCTCAATTTCTTTATTCCAACAAAAACTACCCTTCAGTATAAACAACATTCCCTATGAGGGCATTTCTCTATCTGGAATGGTTTAGCGACAATTGAGAAATATAAGTTCGCGGTTGGTAATCTTATTTTTGCATACAAAATCTATGAATTTGAAATTTTTCCAGCTACAAACATAACTTTGTAAAAATATTTAGGCTTCCGTAGGCCAGGTATTTTCTAATATTTTCGAAAATAAAATATGGTTTTATAATTAGGGTGAGTATGTCTTTGAGTATGTGTTATTATCTAATAAATATGTCTCAAGGTCATGACGAAAACAGAGTTTGAATGAGAACGAAACATATTTTTTTCCAATGTCACTTAATATATTTATATTTTTGTATGAAATGTACCAAAAAGCGTCCCAGAAATGAATACTCCGCCCTCGGTTTATTCGAAAATGATACTCAATTTCTCGTGTCACATTTACTTAAGGAGTCAGAAGTCCTCAAGTTCAGCTCGGAAAAAATAAACTTTGCCTCCCTCCCCCACCCCCACAGGCGTGATTGAAGTGTTGTCTCTGCGGATTTCCTTTGAAGACTACCTAACTAACAACAACCAATAGCAAGTTTGAAAAAATATTCTATCATATGGTAGTTATGGCTAATTCAGAGCTGGAAGTCACCTTCAAAAAAATTATGAGTTTCCCAGAAGCATAACTCGAAAAGTATAAGTCCTATCAACATCTACCCAAGAACAATTTATGTAGACAATTTTATAAGGAATATTTCTTACCTTGACAAATTTCTACTATCTTTAATCGTTTCCGAGAAAAATAAGATAACTGAAATTTGGGACATAAAAGGGGGGGTAAAGGGGGGAAGCAGGGGGGTCCAACTTGCTTCCCTTCTTTTCCTGAAGCTTACACATGTAAGCTACACACATGCCAAGTTTCATGATTTCTGCCAGATGGGACCATACCTCCATACAAACTGCCAATTAAGAACTCGGACTATTAAGCAGAATTGTATGTACATTCTGTGGTTTGACTAGCGGGACATTTCCTGGTATGTGTTATACCTAGATAGAAACCTTTCTCATGAATCACCCTATCTATGAATAAAACCGTAACAAAATCCGTTGCATGGTTTAGGAGGAGCTAGCAATTCCACGACAGACAGACAGACAGAGAAACGCAAAATGCGACTTCATTTTATAGTATGCATTGATTGATGCTCTATTTTACTCGTGCTTTTCAAAAGCTACTTTTAGTTCTAGCACAACCGTGCGCCGTTTTCCTAATTTGTGGTTCTTAGTTTCAAGTGGTTTTGATCAATAGACTTCCAATACAAAGCCACGTCTCTAGAGAATCCACTGAAAGGGATATTTCTAGGATATGAATAATCGACCCTTGTACTTGCCTTCATACTGGGCAGGTTTCTATCATCCCGAGGAGAGACCATCGAACTTTAGCTTTGAACCATTGAGTCAAATTGAGTCTTGGAATATAGGTGAAGACAGGTAGTTACAATTTGTTGGTAAGTAAAAAAAGCTACTGGAATAGAGTTTGTAAAAACACGAAATAAAATAACACAGAGAAAATGCTGGCTGGTCGTATTATGGTATAAGAATAAGAGAGTTTGTTTTTGTGGCAAAATATTTTTCTACCTATAGCAACACGAATGCATTTCTCTTCTGTCTGTATTTTCTTATTTTCTACCCCCTACAAAATGTTCACCTAGCAACACCCCAAGTTGAGTTTCGATTTCCCCTGAACATTATTATCTATTTTTTCTGTGCCTGCTTCTCAGTTTAACCAGTGAAGCACTAAAGCTGCTTTAGCTGTTATGTATGTACGTACACATGTTAAATAAGTAAAAATGGACAAAAACATTTTGACTTGGACACGTGCAAACATTTTTAATTCTTCCACCACCCCTTCTTTATACAGGGTGTCCCTGTTTAAGTGGTCCAAAGAGAAAATCTAGATTCTAGATATCCTTACTTACCAATTTGAAATACTGTTTTTTTAATATTCTAAGAAAAAAATTAATAACGCTGACGGATATAAAGTTTTGTATAGTGAAAATAAAAAATTCGTCGGATTCCTATCAAATAACAACTCTAGATTGATAGCTAAGGATTTCCAAAATCTATATTATCCTTTTAAATAGGGACACCCTGTTTATACCTTTCATAAGTTCTTTCTTATCACGTGCAATGTTACCCTTTCTTAAAGACTCCTACGCCACAAAAGGAAAGTTTATAAATAAGGTAAAAATTTGCTTGTACACAACTAAAGAAGCCAAGATACACTCAAGATTAACTAGACGATAAATTATAATTTAGAAACAACACCAAATTAAGATGGCTAAGTTTGTTCATTGTTGACTTTCTAAGTAGAGATTTTAAGTAGGTACTGTAACGTGTGAAGTCCATTTGCTATCAGTGTCATGAAATTACATGACCAGCCTAAGCGTAGGCCAAGTTACGCTGGTCGCAATACTTAGAAATTACGCGACCAGCGTAACTTGCCTCCCGCTCAGGCTGGTCGTGACACTATGATTCTGAATGGACTATAACATGTGCAGCGTAATAATTATAATTAAGTTTGTAATGGTGGCAGTCCATTAACCCACAGACCTTTGTGTGTGGTATCGCGATCAGCTGGGCCGTGCTCTTGGCGCCCACAGCCGGCAAGTTGGCACTACTGCGCTCGACCTACTTACCGCCGACCTATGTGGTTTAAATAGGCTGTTACGCTGCCCCCGGCTGTAATAAACTAATCTTTGGGTCTCTATTCACGAGCCGTGTAGGCCGAAACGACTGCTTTCATGACGTCGCACAATTTCATGTGACTGGTAACAAGGTTTTTAGAAAACATGTAGGTATGATTTCTATGACTCTACTATTCATCTGGCGATCATCATTTCAGCTGCATTGTGCCAAAGATCTCTGTCGTGTAGTATTCTAGTCCTGGTTCTACCGACAACCTTCACTGTGTCTTGTCGTAAACCCATCTATCTGAGAGATGGCCTACGCTAACCCTATTAGGTATTGCTCGTCACAAATAAAGGTCTGTCGAGTTTCATAATCGCCATTATTCAATTACTTCTGCTTTTAAACATGGAAGCTAACTCAAATAAAAACCTATCATATCTTAGCTCGTTAATACAAATATAATGCAAGAATTACAGCTATCATACTAATTCGTCATAAATAACGTCTAATTACGTTAATGTCGGAACGCGTTTGAGTAATAGCTAGATACCAGTTGCTTAATGGTTTTTAAACCGATTACCACGACAAATCGTTTTAGGCATAGTCCGAATAGTTTTGACATTGTTGAAGAGCTTGTTTAGGCCTCGATTACCTACCGGTTATTGCAGAATCGATCGTCACAGACTTTAACACCAAAATGGTATGAAATTGAACCGGACTTTAAAGATAAGTATGGATGCCAATCCTGACCTGGGAAGTTGTCATATTAAGATTGTCTTTTTAATGATAATGAAGTACATAATTAACTAGCATTGATAGACGTATACATCAGCGACAAATACTAGAAAATTCTTTACTGACAATCTTTGCTATCCAATCAAATATCTCCTACTGACGACATTAGGTACACATATTGCCGCTAGGAGGACATATATTTTATCATTGCTAGGAGGTATTTGCGAAGGCATTGGCACTTTTTGCATAGACCTATTTAGGCAAGGTATAGCATAGGGAGAACAAGATTCTACTTTGACAGGAAAAACAGTGGGCACAACGTACAATTTAAAAACATACTGTAAACAAATTGTAGGTATTAGTTTGTAGCCAAATCCTTTTACAACATGATTTTGTGCTCTCACAAAACATGTTGTGCCAACTCCAACTGATTTGGGATAAGGGCAGGCAGATGATGATGATTAGTGGTACATTTGAATTGTATAACTGTTACTTACTTTACTTGTACTGTTAGCTCATCGCACTGAATGTAATATCTGCTAATAATAATAACCTAAATTCAAGCGACTCGTGCCAGATCAACGCGGAAACGCAACGAGAGAATGGAGGCGGTCGGAAATCGTGTCTATATCAATGGGTAGTCTTCTTATATCATGCATCATTTGGAAGATTCTAATTTGACGGGCAATACGAACAAATAAAAAAATAAAAAATCGGACAAAGGGCAAATGGGCAAAAGTTACCATATTTACTTATTAGTGGTAGATTTGAAATTATTTACCGTTAGCTCATCGCACTATATCAATGGGTGTAGTCTTATTATATTAGGCATCTTTGGTATCAAACTTCAAGAAAGTTACCGAAGAGAGATAATTAAGCCATAGACAAGCATTGCAGTTTAAAAAAGTATTGCCACTGAAAGACAATCGGCTAATATGAAAACACTCATTTGTTATTAAGCTTTTAACCAAAATACTACCTAGAAAAACTAGCCTGACTAAATGGTATCAAAAGATTTGAATTATCTATCTCATTAAATTAATCCATAGCCGTGGAAATAAAATTTAAGATTTATGTATGTACTCCACTCCACTAATATTCCACTCCACTCTACAATCCACTAAAATCCCCAACAAAAACTATATACGGTTACATTTAATTAAGTACAAATCTCTTGAGAGTGTAATCTACTCACAAAACTGAACAACTTTTGTAAGAAACTTTTCTTCGAAATATGAAAAAAAAAATTGGCCTCCTATACTAAGTGACACACTTTTTCAGCATTTTTGTATGGGAGGTCCAATTTTTTTTTCATATTTCGAAGAAAAGTTTCAAACAAAAGTTGTTCAGTTTTTTGAGTAGATTACACCCTCAAGAGATTTGTACTTAATTAAATGTAACCCTATATATCTGTCTGTAGAATATGTAGGTAATATTAGTTCCTACAAAAATATGTCAAGTAGAGTAGGTAATAACTCTAGCTAGTTGAATTAATAGTGCAAGTGACATGCCTAATAGTCAATTAGGAAGATGATTTACGACTATTTAGGTACTTCCTGGGAAATATTTTTGGTACGTACGATAGTCACAATAAAAATATTTTGTTTGAAATAAACCTCAAGTAACTTATATAATAAAACGTCTATAATTTTTTGTTTAAAAAGTCAAAGTACGATAAAAGAACTTTAGACATTTATACCTGTACATAAAACGTGTCCCTTAAACATAGTGAGTAAACCTTTTACTTTATTAGTCTATTTTTTCTCCATTAACTGAAAATGCCGTCATAAAAAATTATTCAAGGTTTCAGTGACAGCATTCACAATATTCTGTTATAAGCCGATATTTCGGCTATAGAAAATGTGACATTACCCCGAAAGTATCAAATAATTACTTCAGGTCTTTTATCTAAATCCTTACGATAGAAAATCGTTCGTTGTAGTGCGTTCTTAGTAACAAAATTACATTCGAATACAATATAACACAAGTTGTATAACGCACTAGCTATTTTCAAGTAACTTAAGGCGTAGGATCAGTATTTTTGCGTTATCAAACATCGTTCATTCTTCAAAGGTCACGAACTTAAGGGCGCAACTGAATAACACCGAGCTTCGGGCCGGGGGCGAAGTGGGGAGGGGAGGGGTACGTACTTACACCCCACTCCGCAGATCAACAACCCCGAAACGTTAATCAAGATCCTTTCACATTCTCACTTTTGAATAATTATCGAACGAGCTCATCAGGAAAATAATGTTCATTTTGAATTGTTTTTTCGCCACACTATGGCCGAGGAAACGGGAACACAATGGTGCTTGAGGGACAACAGAATATCACAAATATCTTAAAACTCTTAAATTATTAAATGAACAAGGGTAACTCATATTTATTATTTTAACGACTAACCTTGTTAATTTAAGTCGAGGCTTATAGTCTCGACGTTTCGATGCAATACGAGCATCATCATCGGGAGTCCGACATAAAAATACGTATTATCGGGAACTCTATAAAAATACGTATTTCCGCAGATACAGTCAAGCTCATGAGCGGGAAGACAATCGAACCGAGGTCTTCTTAACTGTGGTCTTAATTATGCGCGAGGCATAAGAACAATTTCAAAATCGAAACTGTATTAACCTAGCCTAAGCTTGACTGTACTTATAAAAAAAACTTTTCGACTGAAAATGGCTTGAACTTCTACAAATAAGCAATATAAAGATAACGTTTCTGATAAAAACGTTTACTCACTAATCGAAGTAGGGTCATTATCGGAAACAATAGATAACATGTGACCGTGACAATACGAGGCGTTCTAAATTTAAACGAAGAAACTGACGATAAGTATTAACGTGCGCGAGAGCATCGTCCAAATACACCGGATGCACCGGTTCGTCATCCTATAGTTATTTATAGAGGTGCAACGAATACTTAGTTCGCTGAATACGAATATTCGGCTAAGAACACCGCTGAATGTAGGTAGAAAATGCAGCAAAAATAGGGTGACAATTTAAACTCAATAAAAATATATTGATTTGAGAGTGTAGATTTGTAAGTTTGTGAAAGGGATAGGATAAGGATAGAAAAGGATAGGAATCGACATTTGTTGTATGGGCGCTTCGCCACTAAAAAAATATTTACGATAATTTCGTAATTATTCACTGCAATCTCATCATTAATTAATTTCGGTTAGTAAAAGAAATATTTAAAGCAGTTTCAAATCTTCCCTGACTGACTGACTTGACCTCCTGGTACAACATGACAATGACTCCTTCCTTAATATGGATAAAGTTAGTACGTCTAGGTATACCTACGTCTATACAACCGAGTAACAAATATAAAAAAAAAACGTCTATACTTAACGAATACTTTCCGAATATTTCGATGCATCTCTAGTTATTTTCGATAATATATTCTTACGTGTTTCGCAGGCAGCCATAGCGAATTGGTTGATTAAGGTATGCCTACTTTTTGAGGTCAAATAATAACCATAATTAATTAGAGCAAGTTTTAAATTAAAATGCTAAGATGTTATGTGGAATACATGATATGCAATGCAACCTATTCAAGAACTAAATCTAAAAGTTAGATAGATAAAGTATACTTGAGCAAAATTCTATTCAAAATTCTAAAACACAGGGGTGGTTCTCGTCGTATTCACAGTTTCTATCTTCTAATCTAACATACTTTGGCCAAAAATTCTATGTTTAAAAACACTAGGAGGGTGGCACTCGTCGTATTCACAGTTTCTATCTTCTAACATACATTTGCCAGATGTCGGTGGAGGTTTGGCGCAAAAAATCCATGAATTTGTATGGCAAAAGGTTGTTGTTGCATTTCGTCCGCGACCGCAAAATGCTTACCTGACGAGGTTTCCGGCGGGCATTCCGACTCGGGACCACATTACGATCGCGTCATAGATTACAACTCCGTGCTCAAATAATAATAATTGCCGTGTGATGCCGGTTTGGCATAGCATCATTCCATTTCTTTCCCGTGTGTGTCGTAAAAGGCGACTAAGGGACTGAAAAAGGTTTCATGTGTTGTGTACATAGCGTACGCTATGTACGCTATTGCAATTTTAGGAGATGACCTGTTACTATTAGTGACACCTACACGACATATCTAAAATTACCCTTAAATATTTGTCAGACGTAGCGTTAACGTTCCGCTTACCCCACAAGGGATAAAGGCGTGTGTGTAATTATGTGTTAAAATAAACCGAAAAATTCCTATGCCTCAGCCGTAGCTCTCTCGTGAACCAGTTTTATAATATTTGCAGAGGGCAGGAGTTCATTACTGGAGCTAATGAACCCGGGCAAGCAGGGCGGTAATATGTGGGTACATTTTTTAATAGCACCGCTCATACTCGAAGCGCAGCGTTACTTAAAAGCGTAAAATCGACTGAAGTACCACCGTGAGAAGCAATTTACGAGCGAGCATGAAAGAAAAGTATTAAACAAGACTTTGAAGATGAGATGGCCAGCTTTGATCGTATCGAAGCTTGTAGAAAAATTAGAGCGGTTATTACAATATGAAAAAACTGTAGGCGAATAGTGTACAAAAGAATGGTGGCGCTATTTTTAAACGCTTCGAAGTTTTCGTTTACTAAGTGACTTGGCTAGTTCTCTCGTATTCTCTTTAACATTTCCGTTCTAAGCTAGAAATGAATAGGCTCCGAGTACACAAGTGCTTATTAAAATAGACGATGGCGGGTTCTGGAAAAATACTCTGAATCAGCAGAGCGTGACCCACGGGACACGACGCGAGCGTTATCGATTCCTCGCAGCCAGGGGGACCGGCCACCGAGATAACGTGTACACTAGCTACCATTACGAAATCACGAATATTCCAACAAAGATTTAAAACTTCGCCAAAATTAATTATCTCGCCCGGTCCCGAAAATTGTTTCAAAGTGTTTGACATTTCGCTGAAGGCTGAACCCTATTTCGTGATTATCAAAGCGCCACAGCTCGGGAACGACGTTCAGGGCTGCTTTTGTGAAGCGCGATACACGATCGGAATGCGTCTTTGTCAAAGGACCATCCTCGGGCGCCGAAATTCGGGTCTCTCGGAGTCCGCCCGTTTTGTCTACGTATAATTTTTAGCCGCGTACCTGTAGCAAACCAGTTTGGAGGCTGTTGTCCGTTCGTAGAACCTCTCAGACATCCTTTTATCTCGGAGCGTCCGTTGCCGATCGAGATTCGTTCCCGCATGGTATAAAACCACATCGATGAACTAATCGGGGCGAATGAACACGTGATACAGTTCACGCCTCCGCCTCTCGGATCAGTACGGAATCCGATCGATGAGCAAGCGGTTTTTAGACGTCATTAAATTTGTTGCACGCAAGTGTTATAGGAAATGTATTGAATGAGAGCGTGGCGTGAGGAAGAGCTTTCCTACGAAATGAAACCGCGGCCCGATTGAAAATAATGGATGCTGTAACACATAACACTGTGGGAAAATATAAGTGGTATCAGCTTCCCCACATCCGCCGTCCACTTCAGTGGCGCGGAAACATAAATCCGACCTAAGGACTTTTTCCTTTAAAATTGTGAGTTTGAGAGACGCGATCGAAACGTGGTACTAAAGGGTTCCTGTGATTGAGTGGAAATGTTTAAGTGCTTAGTCACCGTCGGCGGGAGCAACCCCTGAGCTGGGCGATTAAAATGAAAACAGACGATGGTAGGTTGGTCTTTGTACTTGGCCCTGGGGCTGCATCGATCGCGTGCGGTGAACGCACCCCAAAACTGCCAGCACCGGGCGAACACAGGGCGAAGGGCTCTCCGCGAAACCCCACTCAAACCGTAATGATAAAGTATCTGCCTCACGAAATACAATCTCACAAGCTTAGTTTTTTTAACATGTCAAATGTTTTAAGCACTCGAGAGTAACATTTTACAGCGTCATAAAGAACTTTTCGAGTCTCGGGGTGAGCATGCAGGTATGCGTACAAACTTAATGGGCGTGCGACAGACAAAGTCCCTGTCCCGAACTAATGACCACTCGAAACGAGAAAATTACGCCACGCGGCCGACCGAATAGATGGGACGAGTCACGAAGTAGCAGAGAGATAAAAGTTTTAAGCTTTTATAATCGTAAACACGGCAATCTAGAGTGCGCTGACTTGGTTGGGGGTGGTGAGGAATCAACGTAAGTACCGACCGTTTATTGTTGGTTTCTAGGAATTGCGTGAATTTAGTAGCGTCTCTTGCAGCCGGGAGCCGGGGGAACGGGAGCAGGCAGGCACAAAAAGCGACTCGATTTCCAGCTGCGTCGGTCGAGTGCGCTGACCTCAGCCCATCTGCCGCGCTAGCCTGGCTTCACTTCACACGTTCTGCGCCACTATTTTCCTAAGAATACTCCTATGTATTTGTAGAGCAGATATCCAAACAGAAATTTGTTTTTTTAAATATGAATTGAGTGTTTGAATATTGCATTTTTATTTGTCCGATTTTATATGTGAATTAAATATAGCACGTTTCCTATCTACCTTTTATTTTATGCGCATGTGCCCTGTTTGATCTGGCTAGTTTAGGGTGCATTCTTTGGCGATTGAGGGTCTAGTTTTGCTGAGGCAAACAAAGACTCGAGAGAAATACTAGGAGATTACTAAGGTAGTGATCTCATCTCTTACATCTATCAATCACATACGCCGTCGTCGACCGCGGGCTCTGTGGATGTGGCTGTATTATTATTATTAATGACACTATGCCCTCGCCCTAACCGCACTAATTCTATGACGGACTCGTCTCGCAGCGATGAATCTTTTGTTGAGCCATAAAAAGTGAGAGGCACAAGGGATGACTGTTATTATGCCCTCAGAATCGTTTCGCGGCGATCAGATTGTGTGATAAGTTATTCATGGAGCATAAAAACGCACAGCGAGCTAGCGAGGTTTGTTAAAAGGCAAATGTTGGGAAAAATTTGCTTTTACGGTAAATTGCTTCATGTTTTATGAGGTTATCTAGTCAAATTATCGGAGATGAATGTGTTATAGCTAATTCAGCTTTTCCAATACCATCGGCCATCTTCCCCTCGGAATCGTAAAAGGTGGAACGACGCTGGTCCTACTGACTACATTTTACAGCGCAATGAATCCTCTAACTGGGTATAAGGGTGTTCCTTAGAGTATATAAGCAAGCTATAGTGCGCGTATAGCTCTGAGCCATTGTTGCTAGAGTAAGGAAAAGTTCTATAGATACTTCAAAATGAAGGAGAAATATAGGTGTACAATAATTTTGTCACAGTCGTTTTGCTACTGATGTACAGAGGTTATGTTCATAGCAGTGCCAACCATTCATACCCCGTAAGGTGCACTCTATAACTTGCTTATATGTACTCTAAGGGGTGTTCCCTTACATCCAGTGTGGCTGGTTGTAGCCAGCTCTATTGTACCAGACGGGCGCCTTGTCGGAACCCAACACCCTTTGTAACCAAATAGCCAGCCTCTAGAATCTTAAATTGATTAGACTACGCATAATTTTAGCACTAACGAACTACAAGCCCAATTTTTCTTTAAAATCTCTACAGAGTTCCACGAAACGAGATCCAATAAGTCACCGGACAAAATCCAGTAATTACAGAGCCAACCGACGAAGCGGCAACAATAATTAACTAAACACCTGTTCTATTAAATTTTCGCCCGTAAAAAGGGGTACAGTTTCCAAGTCTTCAAAATAAAACATCAAGATAATTACGTAATTTGTTCCGAGAGGGGCCAAAGGGAGGTATTCATAAATAGCTAAACTTACGCGTGGCTCTTTTCTAGAACTCACAATGGTGTCCGTATACATACCTGAAACAAAAACATTCACATTGTTAACATGAACAATACAGACATTGGTAAATCACAACTGAACTGAGCTAAAAATAGCGTGTGGCGTGCAATCAGAGTTCAAGTAATTTTAGATATTTTATATGCGCTAGTTTGGTCACGTCATGGCTCTCATATACCAAATCTGGGGCAACGGCTAGCCGGATTTCTAATATTTGTTTTTAATACGTGTGATGTCGGCTTAGAATAGCATCACCTCATAGATATCTTTCCCGGGGGTGTCGTGAAATGCGATTAAGCTCGAAGGTGTACCTATTGCAATTTCAGGACAGGTTGACCACCTACAATAGCGATACAAGATTTTTCTGAAACGGCCTTCAAACTTTTGTCATAAAGCGACGTCAACGGCAACTGTATTTTTACTGCCGTCAGCGCTCTGCCTACTCCGCAAGGGATATGCGTTAGTATGTATGATTTTAAGACTATCGTTTAGTGACATGGCTCGCGCGAAATGCGTTTTTCACATTTTATGTGCTATCTCGACTCCGGCGCGGGAAGCACCCACACATACAAAACATTACGCACACATAAACGCGCGCCGTACGGCCGCGCCGCCGCCGCCGCGACCGCGCCATGTGCCAGCGGAAGATTCATTTCGATTTGAATGTTGACAACCTGAACTGTTGACCTGAACTAATTGATCCTAGAATTCCACGAAATCGACCAGTCAAAGAGAGAAAACTACTTAACCCAATAATAAAATTATATATTTTATTCTGTTTCAAGTAATTACTTTATTAATCGTTTAATTCACTCATTACACTGATAATAGAAAAAAATATACTTAGTTTTTTTTATAAACATAAATCATGAATATCACACCACATAAAATAGAAATACACTAATACCATCTAATACAATATCATACGTCAATTTGCCTGCCAAGAGTGGTGAGTATGGCAAATACTCCCTTATAGGGAGATGCCCAATTCCAAAGTAGACTGTCGTGGCTGTTGTAGTTGTAGTAGATAGATACATAAAAATTTACAATATACACGAATAGTTGGTATCGAGACCGAGGGGTGTTGGATCATTTTTGACATTTTGCTTCGTAACACGAAATTCTATAAAGATAATTCGAATTTGATTACACCAATAGATACCAAATTTCATAAGCTTTAATAAAAACTCAACTTTAGTTGAGCAAGTAATTTTGATCCAACACCCCTCATATCGAGGATTGTTGGATCATGTACAGAGGGGTGTTGGATCATTTTATGTTAATGTCATTTCAATAAAGGATTATTTAAAAATTTCAATAAAGGATTATTTAAAAATTTAAGTGTATTACCTCAAAATTATTTTCGTTTTTTTTTAAGTGTACTTCGGGTCGAAAGTTTTTACCAAGACACTGGGAAGGAGTCATCTGGCAAAGCTAACTACCTCGAATGGTGTAACTGTCACATCGGTTCCAGATATACTCGCTGAAATTGAGGACTTCTATGGAAATCTGTATGCCTCGCATGCGAAAAAGCCTCCACCTGATGCGACCCCAGACCCAAGAGCTCCTCTCTCGCCACTTAACAGAAGATCTCCCGGACGTAGATATAGACGAAAACGAGGAGCTGAAAAGGCTTTTCAACTCTGTAATAGCCAATGGGACAACCCCGAAGGCGTGGAGCAGAGGTGTAGTAGCATTATTTTTCAAAAAAGGAGACAAAACGCTTCTCAAAAACTACCTCTATAGGCCAATCACACCTTCTGAGCCACGTCTATAAGCTGTTCTCGAGAGTCGTCACGAATCGTCTGGCATCAAGATTTGACGCCTTTCAGCCACCGGAACAGGCCAGGTTTCGTAAGGGCTTCAGTACCACATTCATACTGCAAGGCAGGTTATACAGAAGACAGAGGAGTACAACCAACTACTGTGTATGGCTTTTGTGGACTACGAAAAAGCCTTCGACTCTATCGAAACCTGGGCTGTTTTGGAGTCCTTGCAGCGGTGGCAAGTCGACTGGCGGTATGTGGAGGTGCTGAGAAGCCTTTATCAAATGGCTACGATGTCCGTTCAAGTACAAAACCATAATACAAGACCCATCCAACTGCTCCGTGGTGTAAGACAGGGTGACGTTATATCCCCAAAACTCGGTTATACAGAAGACAGAGGAGTAGAACCAACCACTGTGTATGGCTTTTGTGGACTACGAAAAAGCCTTCGACTCTATTGAAACCTGGGCTGTTTTGGAGTCCTTGCAGCGGTGTCAAGTCGACTGGCGGTATGTGGAGGTGCTGAGAAGCCTTTATCAAATGGCTACGATGTCCGTTCAAGTACAAAACCATAATACAAGACCCATCCAACTGCTCCGTGTTGTAAGACAGGGTGACGTTATATCCCCAAAACTCTTCACCAACGCATTGGAGGATGTCTTCAAAACTCTACAGTGGGATGGACTGGGCATCAACGTCAACGGCGAAAGTCTCACGCATCTCCACTTTGCCGACGACATAGTCATAATGGCTAAATCGCTGCAGGACCTGCAAAAAATGCTATCTAGTCTAAACTCTGTCAGGTCAGGTCAGGGACGCTAACTAAGGGGTTAACAAGAGGCAGAAAGAGGCACTTGCATCGTAGTCTGCTCGTTAATGAATCCACTTTTCGAGAAAATAAAGCTGATCCAACACCCCTCTGATCCAATACCCCTCAGTCTCCCCTACTTATTACTCTCATCTATACATATAAAATTGTAAGTAAATAAACTATCTGTAAAGGAAAAATGAAAATGATACGAAAAAGTGGTAGGTAGTGCCCTCGCGCTTCACGTGTCTCGTCATGGTGGGGGCACTGTCGTGCCCCCAGATTTTCCGATGACATATCATCACATCACCACGTCTGTCACATTTTTGAAGGTCGTCGCAGAAAATTCGTGTATTACTATAGTGACAGGTTCTTAGCCTGTCGCACTTTGTAATACATGAAACCCTTGAGTCCCTTAGTCGCCTCCTACGACACCCGCGGGAAAGCATATTCTAAGCATAATAATAAAAAAAATATTAATAATAAAATAAGATATTTTAACGTACCTACACATTCATAACCCCCCACTAGGACTCCCTGTCACGAGGTAACGGAGTGGACATAAAGTGCACAGAAACATCGCAAAGGACTACTTTCTCGGGGACAGAACAGATACTTAGTTTCAAACCGATCATTATTATTTTTGTCGATATTATCTCAAAATCCCATCTCTATTATCGTATGTATCGACGTTACTATCGTACATCCCTAATGTACGTTTACTTACCGTAACCCGCCCCCCATCCCGATTGTGCGATAGGGACAGTTGCAGGCTTCCTGAGAAATTCTCTCGAAAACAGGGCAAAATCGAGGTACGGGCGTTAACGTTTTACTACCCTTAAACTTCAACCGAATCCTATAATTTTGGTCTTAATCGCTTAGGTATGAATTAAACTAGGTTTGTACGTTTAGTTTTTAACCAAATTCTCTATAGTTTTATAATTAAACGTGCTCAAACATGAACAACTTTCATAACCGAAAAAGTGTACTTTGGGACCTTATTATTTCGGAAAGTATTATTAATATCAAAAAAAGAAAAACGTATAAACCTAGTTTTTGTTGGTCTCAATAAAATATCAAAAAATCAAATCCATTGGTTACCGATAAATATGATAAAAACGTTAACGCTTTTTGTATGAAAATTTACAGCTAAACGATCCTCTTAATGTGCGATAAAGCTATGTGCAGATGGGGCGCGGGTGTAGCGAGCGCCGGTAAGACGCGGCATTAATTTGGAGTCACGGAGCGGGTGCGAATGCAATCACAGGCGGGAAGCTCATTCTGGGTGCATCTCCGCCGGGCGAGTGCTGCCGGCTGCCGACGAGCGGCAAATTAAGCATTCCGACCGTGCCGCCGACGTTAGCCCGACGCGACGCCCGCCAGCCAGCCAGACCCACCGTGTCATCGCGGGAATTCGCTGCAGACTCGATTTCGGGCGAAAATTTCCCCATCAAATAGATTATTGAACCTACGCTTCCCGGAGCGATACCAATATGCACGTATCACGAATTTGACTTATTTCTGCATTAGTTTGCTATTAAGGTTATGCCTGAAGGTTAGGTAGGTATGCCCGACGAAAGCCAAACTCACTATGTCATTGCGGGAATTCGCTGCAGACTCGATTTCGGGCGAAAATGTCCCCATCAAATAGATTATTGAACCTACGCTTCCCGGAGCGATACCAATATGCACGTATCACGAATTTGACTTATTTCTGCATTAGTTTGCTATCAAGGTTACGCGGAGCACAGCCTGAAACGTAATTACATACATACATACAAGCCTTACCTAGGTATCCCTTGCGGGGTGGGATAGACAGAGCCTAAACGGCTATAGAAAATGGCCATTTACCACGTGTGACAAAAGTTTGACAGTCATTCAGAAGATTGTGTATCATTTTAGTGTAAGGTTGTCAGCCTATCGCCTGTAATTGCAATACACATCAAATCTCAAATTCCTTAGTCGCTTCTTACGAAACCCACGGGAAAGATAAGTGGTGATGCTCTTCTACGCCGGCACCACATAGATTACTTATTAATTTAGTCCATACAAATCATGCAGAATATTTAATACTATTTCATAGGTAGTCTTTGCTGCAGACTTTATTTCAGGCTAAAATTTCCCAATCAAATAGATTTATTGAACCGACGCTTCCCAGCAGAGCGAAACCAATATGAATGTATCACGGATTCGAACATTATATGCTCATTTTTGGATAAGTTTGCTTGCTATCAAGGTTAAACGGAGCACAGCCTGAAGCGTAATCACTTATGAATTTAGTTCATACAAATCAAACAGAATAACTATTACTATTTCATAGGTAGCCTTTGCTGCAGACTCGATTTCAGGCGAAAATTCCCCATCAAATAGATTATTGAACCTACGCTTCCCGGAGCTATACCAATATATGCACGTATCATGAATTTGACTTATTTCTGTATTAGCTTGCTATCAAGGTTACGCGGAGCACAGCCTGAAACGTAATTACATGCATACATACAAGCCTAGGTATAGGTATCCCTTGCGGGGTGGGATAGACAGAGCGTAAACGGCTATAGAAAACGGCCATTTACACCACGTGTGACAAAAGTTCGAAAGTCATTCAGAAGATTGTGTATCACTTCGGTGAAAAGTTGTCAGCCTATCGCCTGTAATTGTAATACACATCAAATCTCAAATTCCTTAGTCGCTTCTTACGAAACCCACGGGAAAGATAAGGGTGATGCTCTTCTACGCCGGCACCACATAGATTACTTATTAATTTAGTCCATAAAAATCATGCAGAATATTTAATACTATATCATAGGTAGTCTTTGCTGCAGACTCGATTTCAGGCGAAAATTTTCCCATCAAATAGATTATTGAACCTACGCTTCCCGGAGCGATACCAATATGCACGTATCACGAATTCGAACATTATATGCGCATTTTTGGATTAGTTTGCTATCAAGGTTAAACGGAGCACAGCCTGAAACGTAATTACTTATGAATTTAGTCCATACAAATCAAACAGAATATCTAATACTATAGGCAGTCTTTGCTGCAGATTCGATTTTAGGCGAAAATTTCCCCATCAAATAGATTATTGAACCAATAGTTCCCAGCAGAGCGAAACCAATATGAACATATCACGAATTCGTACATCATATGCTCATTTTTGGATTAGTTTGCTATCAAGGTTAAACAGACCTCAGCCTGAAGCGTAATTACTTATGAATTTAGTCCATACAAATGAAACAGAATATCTCATACTATGTCATAGGTAGTCTTTGCTGCAGACTCGATTTCAGGCGAAAATTTCCCCATCAAATAGATTAATGAACCAATGCTTCAGCAGAGCGAAACCTATATGAACGTATCACGATTTTAAACATTATATGTTTATTTTTGGATTAGTTTACTATCAAGGTTAAACGAAGCACAGCCTGAAGCGTAATCACCTAATCACTCATGAATTTAGTCCATACAAATCAAACAGAATATGTAATAGGTACTACTTCATAGGCAGTCTTCGCTGCAGATTCGATTTCAGGCTAAAATTTTCCCATCCAATAGATTATTTAGGCTCATTTCTGCTTTAGTTTGGTATCAAGGTCTCCTGCCCCAATTGCCCAAACTCATGTACGCTTCAAGACCTGCAAGAAGCAAATTCTAGAGGCATTTCTGCGGCCAAGCACTGCTCAAAAGTTATTTAAACCGTTACCTATCGACTCGATGAAAAAGAAGAAGGTTAAACGGAGCACAGCCTGAAGCGAAATTATTTATGAATATAGTCGACGCTAATCAAACAGAATATCTAATACTATTTCATAGTCTATGAATGGTCAACAAAAAGACCCTAGACAATGTGGGTCAATGGCCTAATGAGAACAAATTTAGTGAACTCTCCAACGATGACATCATGTCATCTACATCACCTCGCTTGACCGCAAGTTTCCGGTACGGTAACGGTTCCAACCACTGTAACATATCATTTTAGAACTCTTTACTTGTATTACAGGTATTTAAGGATAAGTAAAGTGTACTGACAACAAGCAGATGTATTAATAAAAGCTTTTTAGCAAAAAATATCACCACCGAAAACTGAAAAGCATAAAATAATAACTATTGTTACTATATTGGAACTTAGGAATTTTGAGTCGGCGTCATGCTAATGAAGCGTGTTAATATGTAAAAAATTAAGACGCCGACTCAGAATTTCTAAGTTCCAATATAGTAACAATAGTTATTATTTTATGCTTTTCAGTTTTCGGCGGTGATATTTTTTGCTAAAAAGCTTTTATTTTATAATTTTTAGTGGTTACTTTTCAAGTTCGATTACATTCAAAATAGCCATTTACACGACCTACCTTACTGTTTCAAAGGAGTTTCAAGCGCACATAGAACTTCATGAAATACTTAAACGTACATGACTAATATAAAAGCAACCTCCTTTTTTGATGTACATCTTTGGCAGATGTTTGGCAGACAGTCAACAACGGGCAGACGTCAGTCGTGTATGTAAACACAAGTACATTTTGCTTCAAACGTGTCGCAAAATATGAAGAATTTGTTTATTTCTCAAGATCCTTCTATCAGATCCTGACGTGATGACTATGGGACCACCTGGACAGTGCACCCTTTCAAACAAAAAAAGATTTTTCCAAATCGGTCCAGGCGTCTCTGAGTAATCGGTGAACATACATAAAAAAATAAAAAAAAAAAGTTCGCGATGAATTGAGAACCTCCTCCGTTTTTTTTTCGTCGGTTAAAAAGCAATTACCCGACTGCGGTACTTTCAAAGTTGTGTAATTGTGAACTTTTTAATAGGTATACCTAGCAAGTATCACTCACGCTGCTGAGATGAATCTAACGACACCTCACATGTCAAAATCCACCCAGTCGTTTGGGCTGTAACCCGTGGAAACGTTTTCTGGCTACAAACATACATACTCTCGAAAGACATAAGCCTCCTAGGCAGTTAAGTAAAAAGTGGTTAAGGTTATGGCATGTTTCCATGGCTAAGCGGCGAACGGCTGACAATGGCCGGCGCAGGAAGGCCGATTTTGCAACGCGCAGGCAGGCAGGCAGGTAGGTAGGTAGGTAGGTAGGTAGGTAGGTAGGCAATTTGACATTGTGTAAACGTTTTCACAAGGGGACCGAAAACGGAAACCCGGGTTACGCTCCCCGAATACTAAATATAACCACATAACGCGCCCAGGACATGCCAACCGCTCTCAAACGGGTAAAAACGTGTGATTAAAGTTATGACCTGAGTGGTGCCGGCTTAGAATAGCATCACCCCATATCTTTGCCGTGGGTGGCGTAAGAAGCGGCTAAGGGATTTAAGAGTTGATGTGTATTGCAATTATAGGCGACAGGCTGACAATCTGCCACTATGGTGATACAGTCTTCTGAACGACTCTCAAACTTTTGTCGGACGTGGTGTAAATTGCCGTTTTTACCGCCGTTTACACTCTGCCCACCCCGCAAGGGATATAGACGTGAAGTAAGAACGAATGAATGATTAAAGTTATGCCAAGCTAGCCGGCAGCTGTTATCTCTGAATTTACATTTATAGAACTTCGTCTGCGGTTCTAAGTAAACCTGTTATTATCTCACATTCAGTAAAGTGCGCCATTTGGTGGATTGCTTGCTTTTGGAATTGAATATCGAAATATAATTAAACAATAATAAGAGCGGTTACATCGCAGAAGAGTTTACAGAAGGTTCACTCGACCCCATTTAGGATTTTCGAGACTGTCACTTGTTACATAGCCAGTGTTTCTATTGTCACAAATCTCAACGTATAAAATATCAAAACAGCAAAATATGACATAAGAATGTCATCATTTTGAGCCTATATTAATCCAAGAAATATGACGTTCGTGGCAACCTTCCTTTTTCCCGTTACCTTGAGTTCCCCTGAGATTCCAGTTTTTTCCAGTTCAAGTCGGTAAGCGTCAAAATCGACGTTAGTACTGAGTGAGCCATCTGTATAGGCGCTCCGCTTCCCTAATTTGTATCGCTGTGCCGAAAAGTTACGCTTTGCGATCACGGATTGGGAAATTATGAACCACCATTTCCTACGCATCTCACTTTCTCTCAGATAATGATCTTTAGCGTAGCAAACATTATACAGAATACAATAATATTGGGCACGATTATGCATTGAAAACATACTATTATGATGGCATTAAAATATAAACTTCATACAACGCCATGATTTTGGTGTCTGCTTAAAGTAGGTAATGCGTGCTATCGAAATAGGTATGTCTGTTCATAAGAACTGTTAGAAAATTCTTTATCCAGGGACCGAAGTCTGCTAAATAAAAATCGTTCCAGTTGCGTGTCGATGGCATGACAGTTGGATGATTTTAGAGGTAGAACAAGGTAGTTTCGTATTCTGCTAACAGTTAACTATGGAACATCACAGTGGCAATACAATGGCAGTTGAGTGTCGTTTGGATAAAAATGAGCAGACTTGGGGCCCAGATGCCGATACTCATACATAGCTTTTTTTTTCAACCTTCGTCAATAAAGCGCAAGATTAACTGAATTACCAATAACCTTTTCAGTATTCATGAAGCATCGGAAATACGTTTTCATTTTGGGTTGTTATTGTTACTGTTACCCCAATCACCGTCATAGGGGCTGTAATCCTCTCTAGGTGATTTATTTTGTACTTTTTTTCGAGTGTGATCCTGTTGTTCACTAATTAGTAGTTACAGAAGGCTTCGGAAAATGCATTCAAATATGAATGTAACGAAAAGAGAATAGATTTGTTTTACTGCAAGTTCGTCTTATTGCTAGAGAAATTAAGTTCTTAGTAATATGTAGTATGAATAATGCTGCTGCGTGAAGCTGGATTATAATGGCATTACCCAATCTGTTTACATATTAGAGTCGTAAGAGACGAATAAGGGTCTCCACCAACGACCAACTTTCTGACAAACTGTATACAGGGACTTACAAAAAGGGTATAGCAAGCCGAAAAGAGGTCTGGAAAAGTTATTCAGTTTCAAGCGTAGATACCTAGACCTCCTTTCTTTATAGTGATGCAAGCTTTTATGAAACGGGCCTCTATATTTTTTGCACTTGGCGAGATGGCGACTGTATGTATTATCACGGGCGTTAACACTCTGCCTGCCCTTTACGGGATGTATGGATACGCATACATATGTGTAATACGAATTAGACTTCGATACATTAGTTAAAATGCAACATACGAACAAGGAAGAACTCTATATAGGGCACCTCCCTTGGTGAACTCCCCAGGGCACACCAGGCGTATCCCGGTGTCTGGTCACAGGGGACACGTGATCTGGCCCGGAAAGGATCACCTTACCATAATAAATTATTAATAATATTACTTATTAAGAATATTCTCCTAGTTGTTATTCTAACTACCTCCGGTCACTTGCTATAGCGTTGAATGAAAGGAAACAGATATGTGCGTATTACACTAAATAGATTACCTAGGTTGCGTCAGTAAGTTGCTATGCTATATTTTTATTTAGGGAAACAGTTTATATTCAAATACGCCTTCAAATGTTATTATAAGTAACTCAGGTCTAATAAAAAGTTATAAAACTATTATTTCAATCAATGGGCCCACATTCTTTCTATTATAGTAGGCAAGTAGTTAATAGTGAATTAGTGATCAAATACTATTTGTCAGACTTGGCGATAACGACCGTTTTTGCGGTCATTCACGCTCTACCAACCCTGCAAGAGATAAATGCCTTATAATGTGATGTGTGTGTGTGTGTAGTATAGGTATATAGTTAATTTAATAGAATTCAAGTTCAGAATTGCTTAATAAGAATTCAAGTACGTTCTACGACGCGCAGCGTGTGGTCTACTAGATACCCATTGTCTCTTACAATGTCTTTATAGCTATAGAGTGTGCCCTACAAATTTAAAACGTGACCACTGGGCTCACGTGATCGCTTCCAGGAAAGTTACAGGCATGGTTCACTTTATCTATTACGTAAAATTTATGGGGAACCACAGAATTTTCTGGTTGCCTGTTACGGATATAAATATCTCTTTATCGTTGCGCGATAAATTGGCACATTGGACAAATACAGCTAATGATTGGTATCCCTACAATAAACATAAAAGAGGATCCGATTTGGTAAGCTTATCAGGCTTCCTAACCTATACCTTTACGATTATGTATGCGAGCAATGTATTGAAGCTCGGGTACATAATCTCTTCCCTGCAGGTACTATGAGCTGGCTGAGCTAAGGTTCTAAAGCCCCTGGAGCCCGAGGGCGCACGGGGTGTGACTGGAAACAAAAATTATGGCGTCTAGTCCCTCCCGCCCCGCGCTCCCCCTTCAGGGAGTAATTTGCAAAAACCGACGCGCAAATGAGACGATATTGTTTAATTTGTACTTTTTTCGCTGGAACCTTTTTTACTGCCAAGGTAATGTTTATTCAAATTTCGTATCTACCTTTATGAAGCGGCGAATTTTTGCCGTATTTTTTCGTCGGTTAAAGATAGGAGGCGAACATAAAACAAGAAATGGGGCTAGCTATAAAACGTTACTAAAAGATAGTACGTCAGTGCGTTTAATGTTTCGTACCATTCAGTCGGGCGCGAGTCAAAGAACCCCGGAGTTGTAAGTTTATTTACGCGGCCGATGTTGTTCCGCGCTAATTAAATTGACTGATGAAAATAAAGCAGTAGGTATGTTGTTCGGTGCGCTATTTCGATCACGTGCAGATCGAGATATGTAGAATGTTGATGTGAATGGCACGTAAATGGCTTCACCCACTCTTATTCAGATAAACATTTGAGTGAATCAATGAGTGACGAAAATAGAACAATATCTTACGTTTCACTCGCGGGCTATTTAGATAGTAAATTGGTGCAAAATTGCCAATCGCGGGATAGTATTGATAGATAGAAGAAGTAAACGACTTCTCCCACATTTACTTATTCTGATATCAATGAGTGACTAAAATAAAACAATAACCTGCGTTTCACTCGCGGGTTATTTGTGATCTGCAAATCGCAAGATAGTATAGATATGTAGAATGTTGATGTCAAAGGCACGTAACGTAAACGATTTGCGAATTACGCACGTTTAAATGTGAGGTAGACGTACTTTCTCATTGATTGCAAAAATATCAGAAATACCTACTATGACATTTTCGAGCATTTTTGTAGTTTACTGGTGCACTGCACTACCTATGCCAATAAAGCACTCAATATTCTTATTTGTAAACGTGAACTTCGAACTTTTCTAATTGAATCAAATCAATATCACCTTGGGTATTGCTTTGTTAGCTATAGAAATGAATTTTTATTTGTTAAGCTCCGTTTTTCCCTGTTTTCATTGTAAAAATGCTACGTTAACAAAAACCATTGTATAATTTGAATATGAATTGTATTTCATATCGGTGCCAGATTCGCCCGAAAATCAAAGCTATTATTATAAACCAAACTAAACTATAACACAAGCTAATAAAATAAACAAAATGTCAAAGTTTATCGAACCCGGGGCGTTGGTAGTTGGTACTGGTAAACGGTTGCCAATTTTCAGCAAGTAGCGTGTCAGACTGCAGTTGTGAATGTGAAGATTGTGAATCCTTAGTTTGTTAGTTATTCACAGTTTAAAGGACGTTACGACTGGTGCAGTGTTAAACTTACAGGGCAAAGATTGCGCCAGTTATACCTACATACATACGTAAATCAGGCCTTTATACCTTGCCGGGGTAGGCAAAGCGTCAACGGTCGTAAAAATACATTCGTTATCGCCACGTCTGGCAAATTTTTGATAACCGTCTTAGCTGCTGCCGTGTATCACTATAGTGACAGGTTGTCCCCTAACGTGCTAGGTATTGTTGTAATGAATATGTTTGATGGATGAAAGAGAATTGACGGTGATTGATACTGGCTTCGAATAACATCACCCCAATTCCATCGGTACGGTAAGAAGGGAATTACAGTAAATTAATCCAGGGAGTGTGCAGGAAGCAAGGTTTCCTGTGAATGCAACATCTTGCACTGCGCTGACCAATCTGCCTGCCAAGCATGGTGAGGTGATTATGGCAACACTCCCCATTAGGGGGAGGCGTATGTCCAGCAGTGAACTAGTTTAATTTAATGTATATAAAATGAGTATACCATACGAAATGAACGTAAATAAAATGGGTAGGTAAGGTAGGTACGGTATCGGCATTCACACAAATCGGGTAAGCGGGGTTGTTACCGTCTGTGTGCGGAAGATTAATCGCGCGAGTAAATAACCACGCGCGCACGGGACGTGCTCGTATTCATTCCGAAAATCCAATCTCGTGTATGAAAATCGGTGTAGGTATAGAAAAATTACTGAAATATTTAGTAAACATTTGCCGTGTATGTCGGTTTAGAATAGCATCACCCCAACTCTACCCGTGTGAATGTCGTAAAAGGCGACTAAGGAATGGATAGGATAATCATCCAGGAAATGGACAACATCTTGCATTGCGCTCGCCAAGCCGCCTGCAATGCGTGGTGAGTATGGCAATACCATTAGATAGCGGGAGGCCCATGTCCAGCAGTGGACTGTTGTGGCTGTTATGGTGGTGGTGGAATTAATAAACATGGAGTAGAATTGGAGCTATGCTGTCCTAAGCCGGTACGTCTGTCATTTACAGCGCAAACTCCTCCTAATCTACGCAACGGATTTTGATGCGGTTATTTAATAGAGATAGTGGTTCAATAGGAAGGTTTATATGGATATTGGATAATACTTGTTATTCCCACGGGAAAATGATAAGCAGCGGGTGCAACCGAAGGCGGAAAGCTAGTATTTTAATAAAAAATGCGGTAGAATTGGGATGATGCTATTCTGATGTGATGGTTTAACTCTACTGATCAATAGGTACAAAGCCACGTGCGATGTTCAGCCACCGACAAGTCACGTACAAGCCTGATCTGCGGTTAGATGCCGAAATTAACCTCAAACTACTGGGAACTCAGTGTTGCCAGATATCCTATGTTGAAACTAACCTTTAGGGTCAGTTACAAAATAAAAAAGTATTCTATATCATAGAGGTCGCCAGAGGCTACCAGTTTTCCGCTGCATGCATTTATCCTTAACTCTATGTATGTCTGTAAGCTGATGTTATTTAAGGTGGATCGTTTTCCATACAAAATTTAAATGGAGTTACGTCTTTAAATGAGACAAAATTATGATTAAAAAACTTGATGGGAAGTCGCGTGCTTTTATAACATTTTCGCAAAATAAAACAAATAATTTTTTAACCATCAGATTTCTCTGTAAAAACCGTGTCGCCACTTAATGAACATAGATGGAGCTACTGCTGCAATAAACACGTTTAATTTTTTTGTGGAGAAAATACTTGATATTTTTTTACGTTAAGCAGTTTTGCGACATATTTACGTGTGCCTTCCTCATCTCACATAAAGATTTTTTGATAAAATTGTTGTTTAGCTCATGTGTAACTCGGTTGAAGTTCAGATTTTAGTTTGTATGACGTAACGATCCCCCTTAAGGATGACGTAGCTTTCACATGCTGGAAGACTTTTTTACAATGCACTAGTTTCAAAATTTATCTAATTTGCATATCAATTCATGTATTTCTTTGTTCCTTTTCCATATTTACATCTGGCAACACAAGTCTCAATCCAGCTGAAACGTACTATTTCCAGAGCACTTTCACTCGGCGAACGCTAAACAGTGACAGACAGATCTATTGATATAAAGTGCATAGCTATTCCGAAGAAGTTGCGCCTAAAATAGAACTGTTTGTTGCGTTGAGGTTCGAAAATTACTCCTACATGTGTGTTCATAACAGCACTACATCTCATTTTATAAAGCTGTTTTATTTTGTAAAAACTTTGCATAACTATGTTATCGTACTTTGCACATTTTCAGTACACGTACTTTGCACGTAGTAAACGTACTTTGCACATTTTCAATCGATCATGACGTATGGGATAATACTATTCGGCAATTGCACAGATTCAAACCGGATCTTCATATTACAAAAACGTGCAATCCGTATAATGGCCAGACTAGGGCCTCGTCAAACATGTAGGACTCATTTCAAGGAGAACGATATAATGACGATGCCCAGCCTATACTTGTTAGAAGTCATTACATATGTACGCCGCAATATAGACCAATTCGATCGACGGCTTGGTGGAGGGCGGTCAATACGCAACGTAGGTAGGCTGGCTAGTGTACGCCACCGCACGGAAATGTCCACAGCAAACCCGCGTGTAATAGGTCCCACTTATTATGAGAAGTTACCGGCGAGGCTAAGGAATGAAGCTGACGACGAAGCATTTTGTCGCCAACTAAAATGTCTTTTGCTGGAAAACGAATTTTATTCTGTAAATGAATTTTTATTACATAATTTTTGAATAAATTGACATGTACATTTGTATCCGATTTATTATTATTTTTATAATTGTTTTACTGTGACATTGATTTATAATTTTAGTATGTAATTTTTGAACTTATTTGACATGTACATTTATATCCGATTTATTATTTTTTTGACATTGATTTACCATAGGTAGATTTTTTTGATATTTTGTTTAACTTATTTGACATTAATGTTGTATTGAAATTTATGTTAGTTTATTTCTGATTATTAATCTATATTTTAACAATTTGACATTGTTATTAAGTTATTTTATATTTTTAATTTATTTTGTTATTATTTCAAACTTTGACGATTGTATTATCCTCAGACATTTTTATTTTATGTAATGCACTTACTTGTAATTATGAATTTGATAATGCAAAATAAATAAATCTAATCTAAAATCTAATCTATCCATTTGACCGTGTGTACATAATATGCAGCAAAATCAGAACATAAACCATGTTTTAATACATATAGGTATCTAAAGGTCATACTGAGAATACGCATGCACCAGAACCGTAAAAAATAAAATCCCCTTCTCTAGGGTATTAGCTATAGGTACACATTTTTTGACCTACCAAAATCACTGAAGGCAGATTTTAGGCATGGGTACTCATGAAATAGGTTAAAGGCGGGTATCAAGGTTGGAGTGGCAACGTTTAGGCACGTATAAGTAAATAAGTTATATGCATCACCTGTACTCAAGTACCTAAATGATGAAATATTGACATTGGAGCGGTATATGGAAAATAAGTTTGGGATATCTACGACTTGATTACCTACGTTATTTTGGTAAGCCTTGTTTTCACATACATACATGATGTCCCAAATTCCCGGGATTATAAATAAAAGCCGGGATTGTATTCCCTGCAGTAGGGGCTACATACATCACCCCATAGCTATCCACTGCTGGAAGCAGGCATCTACCTGGGTAAGACCTAAGGCACGATCTCCTATTTTCGCCATCCAGGCACACCCAGTTGGTGTTCGATCGGGTGTATTGTTATATTTACCTTGAAATAACACCTAGAGAAAATAGTATCTGATACAAGCGGACAACGTAATTCCAGTAGTTAGATCAGTCAATCTTCGCTACCTCTCAAAGCGCCAATTATCTAAAAGTGTTGGCGAGAAGACGAAGATAAAGTTATTGTCCATAAAAGATATTTCAGAGAGTGTTTGGTAAACAATGTTTATTGGAAAAACAGTAAATGAAAAACATGGTTGTAAAAATAATGGTCAAAGTATTTGGATTTAAAACTATCTGATGCAGGTAGTAAATGACAACGTAAAAGACATGCGACTTTGTGATTCATATTCATATAAGCCTGAACAAGTCTCTTGCTATTGTCAACTAACTACCTACGTGTAATAAAGTTGATATTGTTTAATTTTCTATAACATACCTTTATCAAGAGAATCTATTTGCATAGATTAAATAAAATACACTAAACTTCTACCGTAGTGGTGGCTATGGGAGTATTTTATGTTAACACTGAAAAGTTTAAAGCGAACTTTAGCATTAACCAGCATCCATGCAAATGAATGAGTATATCAGAGTAAAGCATGTCTGTCTGTGCGTTTATGTCTATTGGAACATAGTCAGATGAGTATGACATTTAAAAATAAACAACGCTTGACCTAACCCAACACTATTCGAAGGTCGCGTCATGATGACCACGCCCACTTACGAATAGATCGCAGACAGCTTTCTAATAGTAGGCAAGCATGTACGATATAGAATCTAGGGTGGACTGGATGTAAAACGTAACATAGAAGATCGCCTAGCCACGAGTGGCCAAGATATACCTACTTGCTTATTCGAATTCGCAGTACAAATGCCGAAGATTGCAGGTTCAAATCCTGCCTGCGGTGGATAATTTAGCAAGGTGTCCAAAAAATTTATACCTAACACGGGATGTGTTATAAAATTTGGTATTCAATAGAAGATCAAACTTTTTCTAATAATATTTCGCGGAACATTAGCCGTCACTCAATGACCCGAAGAACTAAGATATACGATTACGATTTTGCTTGAATTTACCAATATTTAGGTACAGTAGCATGGGCCATGCTCATGGCAAAACGGCTTAGAATAGCATCAACCACCTCATATCTTTCCTGTGGTCGTAAGAAGCGACTAAGGGATATGAGAGTTGATGTGTATTGCAATTTTAGGCGACAGGCTGACAACCACAACCTATTGTGATATAGTTTTCTGAACGACTCTCAAACTTTTGTCAGACGTGGTGTAAATGGCCGATTACGCTCTGCCTACCCCACAAGGGATATCGGCGTGTTATATGTATGTATGTATGTATGTATGAGTAGGAGGATTCTTAAATTGTGCGATAAACTGGTTGAGGACCGGTATGTTGACCCTAAAGTATAGATTGTAGGTTATGTTACGGTTATCTAATGGTGTCGCAAATAATTATGTCACGTAATTATGGAACGCAGTGACACGGTGGCGCCCGGCTGCTCGACCTGGTTTGAACATCTATGAATTCTATGAAAATCTAATGAAAAGGCGACGAGAAGAAAGAGACATCTTTTAATTAAGGTCAGATTAGGAAAATACGAAGCGCTCCTGCAGGGTTTTTACGAAAAGCTTGATTTTAATTTAATTTTAAGTACTCTTGTATATCCTACCTAAACCTAAAAGATACATAGTTCAAACGATTTCTAAAATTTTTACCTACCTACTATGCAGTGAATGATGCAAATGGCGCACCTAGCAAAACGTTTTAACCCTTCGTTCTTAACACAAAGTACGTTTTACTATGGCTTTGTTGCAAAATAGTAAAACGTCACCTTTCGTTCCTATTCTCCTAAGTTAAATTTTAACTAATTAGATTTACTTTCTTCTAATACTTTATCCCACAGATGAATATTTCACGTTATGTGTGTGCACTTGTTACATAAATGATATCGCACGGAACGGCCCGGTTGTCAAAATCCAGGTTACGCAGAGCGACGTAGCTGGTTCACTCGTTCACCGCTGCACTGCACCCGTTATTTAAGACACGTTATAATTGTTTTAAGAGGTCTTTTTATATTCTGGCCTAGTTTTGTGCTATTAGATGCACTAATGGAAGATTGTGCCTTGTGGCGTAGCCTGGGGAAGGCCTACGTCCAGCAGTGGACTGCTATAGGCTGATGTGATGTGTGGACTTATTGTTTCATTAAGGATATGCACGGAACGACCCGGTTGTCAATATCCAGGTTACCCAGAGCAACGAAGCTGGTTCACGCGTTCACCGCTGCACTGCACCCGTTATTTAAGACACGGTATAATTGTTTTAAGAGGTCTTTTTTATATTCTGTGCTATTAGACGCAAAAATGGAAGATCGTGCCTTGTGGAATACCCTGGGGAAGGCCTACGTTCAGCAGTGGACTGCTATAGGCTGATGTGATGAGTGGACTTATTGTTTCATTAAGGATATCGCACGGAACGACCCGGTTGTCAATATCCAGGTTACCCAGAGCAACGAAGCTGGTTCACGCGTTCACCGCTGCACTGCACCCGTTATTTAAGACACGTTATAATTGTTTTAAGAGGTCTTTTTATATTCTGGTGTGGTTTTGTGCTATCGGACGCAAAAATGGAAGATCGTGCCTTGTGGCGTACCCTGGGGAAGTCCTACGTCCAGCGGTAGCCTGCTATAGGCTTATGTGATGTGATGTGTGGACTTATTGTTTCATAAAGGATATCGCACGGAACGACCCGGTTGTCAATATCCAAGTTACCCAGAGCAACGTAGCTGGTTCACTCGTTCACCGCTGCACTGCACCCGTTATTTAAGTAAGACACGTTGTAATTGTTTTAAGTGGTCTTTTTATATTCTGGCGTGGTTTTGTGCTATTGAACGCAAAAATGGAAGATCGTGCCTTGTGTTGTGGCATACTATAGGGCAGGCCTACGTCCAACAGTGGACTGCTATAGGCTTATGAGATGTGATGATAACGTTTGTGTGGACTTATTGTTTCATAAAGGATATCGCACGGAACGACCCGGTTGTCAATATCCAGGTTACTCAGAGCAACTTAGCTGGTTCAGTCGTTCACCGCTGCACTGCGCCCGTTATTTAAGACACCTTATAATATTTTTAAGAGGTCTTTTTATATTCTGGCGTAGTTTAGTGCTATCGAACGCAAAAATGGAAGATCGTGCCTTGTGGAACACCCTGGGAAGGCCTACGTCCAGCAGTGGACTGCTATAGGCTGATGTAATGTGTGGACTTATTGTATCATTAAGGATATCGCACGGAACGACCTGGTTGTCAATATCCAGGTTACCCAGAGCAACGAAGCTGGTTCACGCGTTCGCCGCTGCACCGCATCCGTTATTTAAGACACCTTATAATTGTTTTAAGAGGTCTTTTTGTATCTTGTGCTATTGGACGCAAAAATGCAAGATCGTGCCTTGTGGCATACCATACATTATAATTGTTTTAAGAGGTCTTTTTATATTCTGGCGTAGTTTTCTGTGCTATTGGACGCAAAAATGGAAGATCGTGCCTTATTGCGTACCCTGTGGAAGGCCTACGTCCAGCAGTGGACTGCTATAGGCTTATGTGATGTGTGGACTTATTGTTTCATAAATGATATCGCACGGAACGACCCGGTTGTCAATATCCAGGTTACCCAGAGCAACGAAGCTGGTTCACTCGTTCACCGCTGCACTGCACCCGTTATTTAAGACACGTTATAATTATAATTGTTTTAATATGTCTTTTTATATTCTGCCGTAGTTTAGTGCTATCGAACGCAAAAATGGAAGATCGTGCCTTGTGGCGTACCCTGGGGAAGGCCTACTTCCAGCAGTGGACTGCTATAGGCTTATGTGATGTGATGATGACGTGATGTTTGGACTTATTGTCTCATTAAGGATATCGCACGGAACGACCCGGTTGTCAATATCCAGGTTACCCAGAGCAACGAAGCGTGGTTCACTCGTTCACCGCTGCACTGCACCCGTTATTTAAGACACGTTATAATTATAATTGTTTTAATATGTCTTTTTATATTCTGCCGTAGTTTAGTGCTATCGAACGCAAAAATGGAAGATCGTGCCTTGTGGCGTACCCTGGGGAAGGCCTACTTCCAGCAGTGGACTGCTATAGGCTTATGTGATGTGATGATGACGTGATGTTTGGACTTATTGTCTCATTAAGGATATCGTACGGAACGACCCGGTTGTCAATATCCAGGTTACCCAGAGCAACGAAGCTGGTTCACGCGTTCACCGCTGCACTGCACCCGTTATTTAAGACACGTTATAATTGTTTTAAGAGATCTTTTTATATTCTGCCGTAGCTTTGTGCTATTGGACGCAAAAATGGAAGATCGTGCCTTGTGGCGTACCTTAGCGAAGGCCTACGTCCAGAAATGGACTGTTATAGGCTGATGTGATGTGTGGACTTATTGTTTCATTAATGATATCGCACGGAACGACCCGGTTGTCAATATCCAGGTTACCCAGAGCAACGATGCCGGTTCACGCGTTCACCGCTGCACTGCACCCGTTATTTAAGACACGTTATAATTGTTTTAAGAGGTCTTTTTATATTCTGGCGTGGTTTTGTGCTATTGAACGCAAAAATGGAAGATAGCGCCTTGTAGAATACCCTGGGAAAGGCCTACGTCCAGCAGTGGACTGCTATAGGCTGATGTGATGTGTGCACTTGTTACATAAATGATATCGCACGGGACGACCCGGTTGTCAATATCCAGGTTACTCAGAGCAACGAAGCTGGTTCACTCGTTCACCGCTGCACTGCACCCGTTATTTAAGACACGTTATAATTGTTTTAAGAGGTCTTTTTATATTCTGTGGTAGTTTCGAGCTACATGTAGCTGTAAAGTGCAACGATATACGAACTCAGACCTATATGTCGCTTTTGACTCTATCTCTTCATGTGGGACTCTGAGTCGTCCAACTACAAGGAACTAAACTACAGTTCGCAGAGCAGATTTTTTGCCTTTTTATACTCTATTTTGTACAGCAGTTTTTCAGTGTTAAGTTGTTTTTGAATTTTGGCCGAGTAGCGTGGCATCTGTACGAGGAATAAGAATTCACGTTCATTATATGCTTTTCAAGTTTCAAGTTTTTATTGCGTGGTCAAATTTACATACAAAGATGGTACATTGACAAGGGGCTACAGTACAGGTACAGTCGTTTGAACTATGCAGATTTTTTCAATGTAGTTATTCGTTCTTTTGTGTTGCCGGTTATTCAAACTAATGAACGTAAAGCGGAATTTTGAATTCTGTCGTAGTCGTATGTTAACCGTGCTAACACTGTGCAACCTAGGGATACCGAACTCGAGTCTTATCGCCTTTGCTAAGAAGTTCACAGAATTTGACATTCCCATTGTGTAGGTCGCGCTTACCAATGCTAAGTTGTTTTAAAGGGTTAATCTTAACGCTGTTAGTCAGCCTTTGTACTTCTTAAGTTTGCAGAATTTGACATGCCCTTTGTGTAGGTTCGCTTACCAATGCAAAGTCGTTTTGAAGGGTTAATATTGACGCGGTTAGTCAGTCAGGTTAACCAGGCCAGCGTTATCAGCGCCAGTTCGCGCTGCGACCCTGGCCTCGTAGTTGGGCTCGAAGGTAGGTTATTAGAGCTCACACGTTTCTCAATCCAGTGTTATAATTAGCTGGGGGGATCATTGGTAGGATTTGTAGGTTAATCGATGATGCATAATATATGAGAAAGAGTATAAGTTAAATGAGTTTTTGATAAAATTAACATAATCGGCGATAAATAATCAAATTACTTTTCGCACTGTATTTTTATTGCGTAGTGTAAATAATTCATTGTAGGTTGGAGTCTACAATCGAGTTTCGAAGCACAGTGATTCGACTAAACTCTACTTCTACAACACGCAATTTCGACTAAATATTACTCCGATTATACTTGAAATTAATGACCTACTACCTACTTACTTGTAATGAAGTAGATTTTTTGTCATCAGTCAGTTTAATTTCTTTCATATATCAATAGTTATTGGTGACGGCTGGAAATGAAAATGAATATATTCATTTCCAACGAGCTCATAGTTCCTAAAATAAATATACCTTTTGTCTGAATTCTGTATCCAGCGGAAAATGTTTCATATCACATTGACATGGGTCTCGCGTTCCCAGAAAAAGCGATTGAAAAACCGTATTGTCCCGTTATGTTTAAATAAATCGCTCGCCGCATGTGATGGAACAAAACGGAGCAGAAGCCCGACTAGAATATCCATGAAGTTCCATTCGGTATACATTGCTGGTTATTTACTGGGTGGCATCACAATAAAATGAAGATAGCCAGCATTGAAAACCGCGCACGATGGTGTCTTCTGATCGCTGTTAAACTCGTTGAATTGTGAATGGTAGGCGTCAAACGCCGCAAAAAATGTAGAGATTTCCACCGATTTGGCAAAAAGCAAATCGCACAGTTCTGTCATGCTTTCTTGACCTAGGCAACTGCTTATCTGCTATACGACATAGTTATGAGTTATATTTTATCGTCAGTGTTTACTTCAGATGTAAGTAGGTACTTTATCTCATTGCTAACACCTATAGTATGCAAGATCGCTTAAGTGAGAGTTCCCGCGCGTGTAAGTTAGTTTGTAAGTTTGGCCCCGCCTTGGAAACGAATCTTTAGGCTATTCTTTAGCTATTTAGAGCCGGGGCCTTGCTAGCATACTTACAAAAAAAAATGGCAGCCATTTCAAACTTTTTTTATTGGCTTAAATTTTGTTATTTTGTAATAACTCAAAACTGGTAAGTGCTATAAATGAACATTGTATAGAAGAAATGTTACGCGTAAATTTCTGCACAACCTTGTTCTAATAACTTTTTTGATAATCTAATAGTTTGCGAAAAAAACGCTTTAATACATGGCAGTTTTTTCTAAAAACTCACCTAATCTAAAATATGAATTAAGTAGTGAAGTTGGGGATTAAGAATTACTTACTGTGTGGGTAGACCTTGCTACGGTATCCTGACTGATACTTAGTAACAAGCTTTCTGCCCAGAGGTTTTACCCGCTAATATATTTTCAAGTAAACAAGGAATTTTTTTGCCAATTTACACCCTGAGTTTTACCACCTTATGAGATGATTTTCTTAAATTCCTTTCCTGGTGTTAATTCACCCAACCAAAATAACCTCTGCGCAAAATTTCAAGAACCTAGGTCCAGTGGTATTGCCTGTGCATAAATTTACAATTTGTAAAAAAAATATTAAATTTGTTCGTAGTTGCCACATTTTTATTTTTTTGCAATCCCTTGAGGCTGTTCTTTAATAGTTCTGACCCAAGGTCCTGTTAGGATAGCAAAAAAGAACAAAATGGGGCAACAACGAACAAACTCTACTTTTTTCATACAAATTGTATACCACGCACAGGCAATACTACTGAACCTAGGACCCTGAAATTTTGCACAGAGGTTATTTGAATAATCTTAATAAATATCAAGAAAGGATTCCAAAAGAATCATCACCTAAAGTGGTAAAACAGAGGACGAAAATTTGTATAAAATTAACTTGTTTACTTCAAAATATATCAGCGGGTAAAACCGCTGGGCGGAAAGCTTGTTACTAAATATCAGGCAGGATATTGTAGCATGGTCTACCCACACAGCGAGTAACTCTTAATCCCCAACTTCACTACTTACTTTATACTTTCGAATTTGTGAGTTTTCAGCAAAAACTGCCATGTTGTGCTAAGTTTTTCTCGCAAACTATTAGATTATGAAAAAGTTATTGATAAGATTCATATGCAGAAATTTACGCATAACATATCTTCCATACAATAGTTATTTGTAGCTCTTACCATTTTTGAACTATTACAAAATAACAAAATTTAGCCCAGTGAAAAATTTTTGAAACGGTTGCCATTTTGTTTTTGTAAGTAGGCCAGCAAAGCCCCGGTTCGGCATAGGTAAAGAAAAGCCTAAAGATTAGTTTCCAAAGCGGAACCGACCTGGAAAACGCACGGGAACTCCCAAAAATTTTTTGTATAGAAATTCTAACCTACTACTACGCAAATCGTTAAAAGCGTTTCAATAATCAACAAAGCAAATCCTTGTCAATTCATATTTTCAGGTGATTTTGCGTAAAAACATTTTTTACATATAAAAGAATTAAAAATAATTACCTACTAATCAATTATGATTGATAAATATTTAGTATGTTTGAAAATTAACTCATGCTAGTACATTATAATTTAATGGAACTAAAACGCACAGCATAAATTTAGATTAATCTTCGAAATAAAACACGCCTCCTCATCCATTTCAATTCTCATAGCTAGAAAACAGGTAACCTGATACAGAGCAGACAGAACACATGTCAGAAAAAACGCCAACGCTAGCAGGTAGAGCCTTCACAACTGAGCGGCTCGGGACGCAGGTACGCGAACCTTTTGAATATTACAATACACAAAGGCTTTTAAGAAAATGCTGCTTCGGTCCCATAAAAACCATGCATCTCTTTCAAACGTTTCCTTAATGTTAAGGCCATCGACGAGGAAATTGGTATAACAAAAAGCGTTCAGAGCTCTATTGGAGGGAGACCTCGGCATAAAGGCGGATGGATCAAGTTTTTCAACATGGCTGCTAGCAATTAGACGCGGGTGTGGACGCTGCCGAGCCCTGGGAGCTCCGACAAGGGTTGCCATCCTACAACTGATTTATTCCGACACGCACGCCTCGACAAATTACTATTTCAAATTACATTTCGAGAAACAGATTTGATTTCCAGCTCTGTCATTCAATTATGACCACAAATTGTCGTACCGTATAATGTTTTTATAATAGTTATGTGCGTATACGGGGTGTTAGGGACGGTGTAACGAAAACTTTGCAGGCCTGCTCAGACCATGAAACTGAACAACTTTTACTATGGAGCCAATGATGGGAAACGAAAAAAAATTTCCGACCTCCCATACAAAGTCAGTCAGATGATCGTGAATTTTGTATGGGAGGTCGGAAATTTTTTTTCGTTTCCCACCATTGGCTCCATAGTAAAAGTTGTTCAGTTTGATGGTCTAATCATGCCTGCAAAGTTTTCGGTACACCGTCCCTAACACCCTGTATATGCTATCTTATCTCGATTTGGGCTCTAAATGTAAAAAGAAAGAAACTTGTATTGCAGCTTGCATTTCGTAGCCCTACAACTACATAAATGATGAATGAACTTTTTGTAATTAATTTACTGGGGTCCCGTCCCAGTACGTTCTGCAGTGTAGGGCTAGAGCGCAGAACCCAAGGGTCACCTTGCGAGATGATCGATCGGTAGGAATTGCCTTTCAACTACGCAGTTCTAGGGTTTATTTATTACGAACGGAGCGCTAAGCTATTTCATTCGCTGCTAACCGTTTTCCCGAGGGAAATATGTAATTTTTCTGGCATGTATTACACATGAGAACCGTTCGTTCTCTTGAATAATCAATTTTTCCATCCAATGAAAAAAGAGACACTGGAAGTGACTCTTTTACTTTATTAATATCACTTTATCACAATGGGGTGATTAGGGCTTAGTTGAATAGCGGCTCAACACCTACACCTAACTATTCTCATTCTAGGACATCAAAATACGCGAATATGACAAAACCAGTCTCAAAGTACGTAGCGTTCACATACATCAGCATTTTGGTGGAAGGCAAAATTTAATGATTAACTAGATTGCAGAAACAGTAGGTAAATAAGTTTTACGATTTTGTTTAAGCAGGCTATTAACTCGTAGTCTTTTACTGTGTCTGATAGATACTTGAGAGCCAGTAAAACTAGGTACGGCTCACTCAAGGCAGGTCAAAGTATTCATTCATCCTGAAAACATTACGCTCCATATTTAGGCCCTCGCGTGAAAAAAAAACGTGTCGCCTCACGACATTGGTTTACTTTAAAACGAGGTTGATATTACCTACGTCTGTCTGTTGCGTCGAGTAAACCCTACAGTTATTTTTAATTACAGCTGACGCCTCACGGCCAGTTCACTCCAATCGGTTACGGCGGGTGACAGAAGAAATGTAACTAGAATGGCCTTTGTTACGATATTTTCTAATGGCTGGTAATGACCAACGGATGGACGGTTTTAAACAACTTGAAACAGAAGGTTATATTTAAGTAAACCCCAGATGTACCTACTTATGTGGGAACCTAGTTATTACAAAATACTTAAGCGTTCTAAAATAAGCAGTTAGAAATTCTAGATTATCTACGACAAGAAAGAAGATGTACCTATGTACAATTTCTCAGAAATATTGGTGTCTAAACACTTCTATAAACAAGTCTACAAAATATGAGAGAACATACGTAATGTATTATGTTTTGTCCTCGCATATCCCAAAAACTGCTGCTCAGGGCGATTACGATGCGACTTTTTATTAGTATAAGAATTGTCTAGTGTTTCTCTGCTATGAAATTAGTCTGATTATTATTAAATTACAAATATTAGTTTTTATCAATAATTTAGCATCTTAGATCAATGATGGCTCGCTGGCCTAAGAATGTAGCTGACGATAGCGACAATACTACGATTGTCCTCAACGCCAGCGATTATGAAACCCGCCATCAAACCAACCAAACTGAGCACAGAAGCGAGACCATTGTTGAACACAGAATTCAAATGCACCTGCACAAACAGGCGAGGATATCTCTGCCATGAATAAATTAAAATCTCGAGAGGAAAGACAGCACCTAAAATGTTAAAGTCCTGATTTGCATTCACCGAACGAGTCTGTCTACAAGGCAAGTGCTGGGAGTCGAGCACGGAGCGGACCGGGTTTTAGGGCCCTCGACCGATCGACGCGGTCGGGAATAATCAGGCCTCCCCTCGTCGGGGTCGTTCACACACAATCGACGCGCCAAGCGCCATGAGGACCCTACCTACGCACGACGAGTCGCACAAAGCATCCACCCATACATAACCGCGAACCCCCGCTGCACGACCGCCGCCACTGTCCCCGCCGAAACAATTCCGACCTAAACCACCTAGACACAAGGCTCCTATTAATCGAATCGAATGCACGCAGGCGCTGCATTCAGTCCAATATGTACGGTGATCGAACAGACGAATCAAAACCGCACTAAACTTCGCGTCGTAAAGTTTAGAATTGGACAGACAAGCAGTCGCTTACCACTCGCTTACAAGACGCAATGTGCATTCGATTGCGGAAAACATGAATATTGAAAAGCGCTCTTATGTCGTTCGCTGTAAATCGAATCCACGTCGTGCGGCTGCGAAAACACCACGTGTTTACAATGGGCAGATTAGAACTAGCCTAACTCTGCACATGTTGTAAAGTTTTACACTACTCCCCCAGGCCGAAATCGCGCCTCGTAATCTCATATCTCTGTTGGGTAAGAAAGAAACTGTGAACATTTTATACCAATTTCTGTTTTGATTCATACATCTGAGGCTTGTCTTATTTTACGAGACGAGAGATTAACAGTTCTGTTAAAATAACAGTAAAATCAAAAACTGAAATCTCAAGTCACAGATCAAATATTATAAAAGTTTCAAGTCTAGAAATGTAAGTAGCAAAGTATTTATTTAACTGGCTACATACGAGAATTCATTATGTGAATAATTAATAACTTACACATCTTGAAGTACACTAGCAAGCAGGTCATTCTTTCTTTTCTAAAATTGGTTGGGTTCCCAATTGTTAATGATAATGAAATAACTTGGTATCTTGTGTCAAAGTATAAGCAGCACATCAAATATCATCCATCACGTCTATGTATCACTTCCTCAACAATGAATCACCATGATAATCCCAAATGAAGAATTTCATTCAGACTACTGCAATGCTACCTAGAGACAACTGCAATATACATAGGTCACCACCAGTATAGTGGTATAAATATGATCTAAATTTTTGTTCTGGAACCTGACACAAAAAAATTATGAATTTGTTTGTTGATAATTCATTTCATTATCATAGTAATCATGATATGATAGATAATTAATCAAATTCGTTAAATCAAAGTATGAAAATTTGCAGGGTCCTCAGCACCTAACTAAATTATACTATCTTTATAATGTGGTAGAAAGACTTTGTTTTCTGTTGGTATGGTACAATAATTAAGCAATGAGCTATTAGTTAATGGCAGATATAAATAGGTAGTTAGTTAAGTAAGTTTTAGATAGGTACTAAACAAACCGAAATGTGGAATAAGCTATCAAATGAAGTAGCTCTTTGCATTTCTCTGTCTGGTTATCGTGGAATTTGCTAACTTCTCCCAAACCATGCAACGGATTTTGATGCAGTTCAAGAGGAAGGTTTAATGTATAACACAATGCTGGGAAAAAGCCTTATTTTCACGGGAAAAGGGGGAAATAAGGAAAGCAGGTAAAACCGCTAACATGCTGCTAGTTTATTATAAAGTGAATTCATTTGGTCGAATTCGAATTTAATTATCATAACTAGGACAATCTGCATGGCCAGGTAGGCAGTGTATTTTTACGTGCCCCTTGCTTTGGATTAGGTTATCATGAATTTTTAATATCTGTTCTGGGTCAATTTCCTCGGTCACAGTGAAGGTTTCTTGTTTGTAGTTGCCATTCTACCTCGATATAGGAAGGGAGTATCTTGTGGAAACTATAAGCAGTTTCATGGATGGGTTTTTGAATGTTTCGGCATCTGTGGTACCATCATGTGGGTCACAGAGTCCACAAACAATCGGATGAACTCTGATTTTTCTACCATTCCATTTAAGTGTGAAATAAGAAATTAAATTATTTCCTAGAAGTTGAACAAGCCCAATATGTACGTACATATTATTAAAACGAGGTAGGTATTCCTCCTGACTTATGTCTCCGTTGTGTTAGTCTGGGCTATTCAATCAACCAATACACACCAACATGAGTCGGCAGTACCTAGCTTATAATAACAAACTATTCAATATTTTGGTGGTAGGTCATTCCTGAGGTGCAGAGTTGCAGAGTAAGTTAGTCAGCTTTAGAAGTTGCATTAAAATTTCATGGAGGGTAGGATCATTAGATTCATTAGCCTCACCAATGAACCTGATCAGATTAAGGTAACTTGAAATTATGCTGTGATCTACTGTACAAATAAAATAAAAGTGAGCGGACATAGGTACCAGTGTACTAAACAATTATCCAAATTACAATATCAGAAGATACTATTGGTAATCTAACCAGGTAACTAAATAGATAAAAACAAAAAACATGCTACATTTGCAAACAATACTTTGTGATCATTGTTTTTGAATGAAAGAGCCTGAAAATCTAAATATCAGGCCAAGAGTTCATATCTTAAATACCACGTAGAAAGCATGCAAGTGGAAACGGGAAACCCATGACTCACCATACGACCCCGAAGGCGCCGTAGCCAATCGGGCGGTCTGGCTGCACATCCGTGGGGATGGCCGGCGTCTGGTAGTAGGGCGCCGCCGCCGCCAGGATGGCGCCCTGCGGCGTGCTCTGCGTACCGCCCTGCATCAGCGACATGGACACGCTCATTGAAACGCGAGAGTGCCGCGCGGGACCGCTGACTGCCGCCATCCAACCGCGCCGCGGCGAGCCGTCACCGCTCACTCAGCAGCATCACCCGCTACCAAAACCCCAAAACAGACACCCTGGCCACGCTCCACGCTCGCCCGCTAGGTCACCAGCCCTCTCCCGGTGGACACGCGACGCTATCACCGGCTACTTCTTTATTATTCATGCTCGAACGACTATGCGGGAAACACTCAAACACAACGTAAAACAACACACGCGCACGACGGCAACACAAGTTATTTCTTGAATGTAAACAAGTTTTTATTTTTTGAAATGTAACTGATCCTTCCACGAGCCCAGAGTTTCCTGGACAAAGGATGAAACCGTGGAATTTTTGAGCGCGCCGCACAAAACCGTCCACACGTCACGGAAATCGAGCGAAACTGGCTGGGGGAGGGGGCTGGGGGGACCAGGGGGGAAAGGAGGCGGCCGGGAAGGTGGAAGCGAGAGCTAGCGTCGATAGAAAGAGACAAAATAACAATGGCGACAACGCGCCGAACAGCTGCTTTGTCAAGGATTTAGTATAGGTAGTTAGATTACGCTTTTTAAGTTGAACTCATAAACCTATCTTTATTTCTTTCACGCCTTACGAACCTTTTTCGTGAGAAAAAAAGTGACGACTATGACGTCAGTGACTGACTTGAAACGTCGCGCGCCACCAGCCGGATCAAGGTCAAACTGAGTGTAACCAGATGATTACAAACATTGGATTTTTATTTTTACTATTTTCTGGTGAAAAATAATTATAAATCTTGGGATTTTTTCTAAAGTGAATGGACGCAACTGTTTTTAAACATGTCGTGTGTGGTTCCTGGCTGCAAGAGCCACGCAAGTGAACCAAATGATGAAAACGGAAAAAAAGTCATTTCACCGGTAAGTTTTCTACTCCAAATACTCCGCGATAAATAAACTAATCCTTACTTAAATGCATCCTTTGAAGTCATTGAAACAATACATTTACGTCGCAGGTTCTTATTAGGTGAATAATTTAGATTATTTAATACAAATATTATTTACTAATTCCCAGCGCCGGTTTTTGACATGTTACCTACTCATAAATTCTGCAAAAGTGCGTCCAATCGATATCGATAAAATATTTACATTTTGTACTGCTTAAGTGCAGTATTGCTATTAATAGGACCCAAATGGAATAAATTCGTATAGTAATTTTGAATAATATATCAATTTAATAATCATTCCAGATTCCCAGTTGATCCTGAACTAAAAAGAAGTGGATAAATAATATAAGAAGAGCCAAACAAGCGAAACAACGAAAAAGGCTGTTATAGTAGTTGAAGTGGATAAATAATATAAGAAGAGCGAAACAAGCAAAACAACGAAAAAGGCTGTTATAGTAGTTGTAGTAAATAATTGTACATTTTTGTAGGTTACATAAAGTTGTAAAAATTTCTGCTTTTGTGTATAGCTGTAAATAGGGTATATTCTGTACAATTTTGTAAATAAAACATTGTTTTAAAAACACAAACAAATTGAACAATTGTAAATCAATGGTGAGTAATTAAACTTTGTAAGTATGTAGTTGCAGCTTTTTTACTTTTCCTTATCGTGTCGCAAAAACCCCGTACAGTCTTGCAAACATCCCGCATCTTACCGCAAGCCCCCATTCTATCCCGTACTATCCCGCACCATCTCGCAAGCATACTACACCATTCAGCAAGCATCTTGCACCAAACCGCAAATGCCACGCATCTGGTTGGTATTTGTGTCATACACTTCCATACATTTCAACTGGTGCCAGGCGTGCACGCACGCACGCATGCTGCATCCAGTCTGCGCTATGTTTCAATCTGCTTCAATAGATGCTTGATTCGGGCAGTTTGATTAGGTACAAAATAATTTTTATTTGAATTTCCCGCGAAAAGTTATCGATATTGCACATTGCACAACACTAGTGCTATATACATAAATAAATGTGTATATATAGACAAAGTGGCGACACTGGAGTATTTAAAGCTGTCAAAGTAGCTATAGCTGCTTCTTTTTTTCTTATGACGTAATACATCTGTGTAAAAAGGATTCATATATCTAAAAAGTTCAACTTTAAAAAGCTCCATCTAACTACCCTATACTACTATCTTTGTGCTTTGTCTTGTGGTCTTTTTATTTCTTTTTTCCCTTTTTAGTTCGAATTTGGTAACTGGATTTGGTGTTTAATTGGATTATTGACTACTAATTTTTATTACAGTAATATTCTTTATATTGAGATATTTTTATTTATTTGTAATTAAATAAGACACAATATTCGTCCGAGATATTCGTTCAAAATGTTGTCGTATTTTTGGCCGCTTGATGGCGGTACTTGTACTCCGCGCGGTTTTCAAAAAATAGGGTTCCCTTCATCGTTGGTTCACATGTTTGCATCAGCTGGATAGGTAGTATAGGTACCTACCCTACACACACATCACAGTAGCTCGGAACCAAAACTTCCCGTGCTAGGAATACAATTTTTAGAAAAGTAGCAACTTTAATTCTACCCCCTGACCCTGGTTCTAGTTGTATTGTAAGCTGTGGAATCACACAAATCAACTATGTAGGTGAGGTAGGTATATTTTACATTTGAATTAAATTAACGCACACAGTCCACAAGCCCTTTCCAAAATTGCTCACGTCTCACGACGAATCGGACGCATGACAGGTGTAGTATTTTATAAACAGTGTAAACTGATTCCGCGTACGGAAATCTGCTACGGCTGGTCTAACCATTCGTTCGTACGACTCTTCTAATCGAATTTAATTATTTCAAGGATGGTGTGTGAATGGATTGGTGTAGTATTTATAAGTAGAACGTGTGATACATATTTTGTTGTACTCGTAGGTACGATACAATCAACAGGTTTAGTTCTCGACACGAAAGATGAGCACTGACTTAGGACTGATGGGGGAATTCGTACGGTCGGGCTCATAATGAAATATTCCTCCCTAGGGAAGGCGCGAAATTCAAATTGTCAATCATAGCAAACCTACTTTTTTGTAAAATACGAGCAACCTAACGTTATTTTTTATGTAACTGAGCATTATGAACTTTATTAACCTAATAATATCAACAAATTTTTCGAGGTCTGACGTCACGAAGGAATAATAATAATAATTCAAGCTTGTATATTTTTTTGTTTCAGTTTTGATGTCTTATTATCCAATCGCGGCTCATGTCCCGCACCGCGGCGGACACCATTCCTCCGCTATTTAACAACCAGGCTCATCTTTCGTATCGGGGCCTATACCTAACGACTTTCGCATGCGAAAATTCTAAAGTAGCGCTCCTGCCATGAGTTTTTGTCGCTTTTCTTCCTCCATGATCTAGCGGTCTCACCTGCACCTTTTATTTGTTTTACTTAGTTTTAGATCCTTAAATCTACCTATCCTAATAAAACGCACCTTGACTAATAAGAATCGAGTGGTAGAAAGTGTGATGCGTGCGAATGGCTAGATCAGTTGCGAACTTCCGTGAGCGATTTCAGAAATTGAGCTCCTGCAGTCCTGCATGCATGGGCAGGTTAGGAAAAAAAAGTCGGAAAAGCTGTGCTAAACAGGGCAGGAGTGTGGCAGGAGGCGCATTTTTAAAACAGTGTAATCCGATCGCGTGTACATAAGTCCGTATTGACTGCTGGTCTAACCACTCGTAATGAAGTACCATACTTTCTACTATTCGATGTCAAGGGAATGCGTGACTCGATGAAGAGGTGTTTAGGAATAGATTTGTGTAATACAACATGTAGTGGGGTTTGCTCCAGTACTAGATGATCGTTTTTATCCAACCTAGAACCTACATATAATATCATTGTTTTTATCACCTAGTATTCCAGTCAATGAGAGATTATAGAGAGCATAGGCGTTCCGGCCTTTTTAGAATTTCGTCGTCTACTAGAAACCCTTATAATTTCGTCAAGTCTGTCTGTATGCCGCGCACTCATATCTTCGATAGTTTTAAAGTGTTGACACAAATATAAAATTGTTAAGAAAAAAATATATCAAATGTTTTTTGGACCCCCTTCTCCGATAGTGAAAGGGCGGCAAAAAAAAAATCTGTAATATTGAGTAGAGCATCGTTGAATAGATCTTTTAAAACTTAGGGGAGGTTTCTTTAAAACAAAGTCACTAAAATGTTTCTGTCGCGAGGTATTTTCTTTTAAAAGGGGCGATTTTGAGCCATAATATGTTCCAGCACTCCAAAGTATGAACGACAAAATTAAAAAAAAAAACGCTGAGTACGATTTGGACTCGCCCACCGAGGGTTCCGTACTAAGGTTTGTATAGTAGGTTATATAGTAAACCTGAAACTTATATTTTGGACAACTAGCCAAATTCTTAAAATTTTGTTATATTTCGGCCCCCATTTCAAACCATAAATTTATGAAAATGTAAATTTTTAGACTTTTTCCTTAATTCGTACTTCAAAACAAAGCTACTTGCCAAATTACATTGTTCTAGATCTACGGGAAGTACGTAACGCTGCTGAAAAACCTGATATTTAAACGTTGACTCCGAAACCGTATTCGTGGGCGTGACTGACACGCTCTTGTCTAGATTTTTATTTCAGTGTTAAGAGATCAACATCCTAAACTTCACTTCACTCGATTTCTGGATAGGTATAACCTCAGTTTTATTTAAGTTATTTGCTTATAATTATAACACTTTAACGATAGATATAACGGACAGTTTTACCTAGGTATAGTAATACCAAATCGTCGCCCAGTTATGAGCTTTAAAATCTTTAGGAAATTCCATCCCTTAAAAAACCGGCCAAGAGCGTGTCAGACACGCCCACAAATAGGGTTTCGTAGTCAACGTTTGAATATCAGGTTTTTCAGCATAACAAACTTAATTTTGTTGCTGGTTTGTTAGCAGCAGTATGGTGACCAACCGCAAATAGAAAAACTCAATTTTTTCTGAAACCTTTAAGGGTACAATATACGTTATAGTTTTCATTGTAACTTCAGATTGTAAGCTATATTCCATATTTATTTCAAATTTTTAGCGTTTATACTTTAGAAGTTACAGCTGGAACAAATTATGGGTCAAAAACGCCCTTTTTAAAAGCAAATATCTCGTGACAGAAACATTTTAGTGACTTTGTTTCAAAGAAACCTCACCTTAATTTTAAAAGACCTATTCAACGATACCCTACTCAATAAAACAGAAGAAAAAAATATTTTTTGCCCCCCCTTCACTTGTATGGGAGGGGGTCCAAAAAACATTTAAAATATTTTTTTCTTAACATTTCTATATTTGGGTCAACACGATCTATCTTTTCACCAAATTTCATGTCGATAGCTCTAAAACTGACGAAGATATGAGGGCGCGGCATACAGACAGACAGACAGACAGACAGACAGACAGACAGACAGACAGACATGACGAAACTATAAGGGTTTCTAGTAGACTACGAAACCCTAAAAATGTAGGTACACATTTTAAATTAGCATTCATTTACAACAACATTTTGCACAATTTTTGAAAACTTGCAAAATTTGGCACCGCAGGCAGGATTTGAACCTGCGACCTTCGGCATCTGTACTGCCGACGCCACTACCAACTGGGTTACCGCGTTTCTAATCTAGCCTGCGAATTAAGCAAGTATATCTTGTCACACAATTTCGCACAATGTATCGTTTTCGAGATATAAGCAGATAACCAATTCTTTGTGCTTCCTCCAAGGCGCCCAGCCTCGGAGAGGTGGGGTATTTTGGTATGTTTGTCTCAAAGAGCCATCGTAAAATTTGTGGTCCGGATTTTCCAGCAAGGAATCATTCATTGACCGCTAACTCTAGTATTCGTCTCAGCGCAGCGCGAGTGACACTGGCTACAGCTACTTACTACATTAAAAACTCATAAAAAATTCAAGATGACGAATTTTTGTTTTTTAGTACTCGCCACTCTATACGGTTACATTTAATTAAGGGGCCAACAGCCATGAAGTGCGGTGAAAACGAGCTACGCTTTTTCAATATATTACATAATCTAGAACACGTCATTATCAGAAAAAAATTGAATTTTATTCTACAAGATATGGGGAAACGATTGCAGAAACCCAAAAATCTAAGTTTATCCCAAAATACTAAGAAATAAAAATATGAAGTTACCTCTATTTTTCACTGCTATCATGACCATGCTATCGTATTGTACAAATATTTAACGTCAATCATTATTGAAATGTATTAAACTTTATATGATTATTATTCACTATTCAATTTTGAACGCATCACAGGTGCAACTTTTTGATAAAACTACACCATTATCAAGTAATCTTGCGATAAACTTACTGTTTCCGGATTTATTCCAAGGAATCATAGGTTGATAAAAGGTATTTGTTTTGATGTGTTTCCCCTGCAGTCAAAACTGACGTGGAATTGGTCATAGATAAACGCAATATAAGGCAGACACACCAAACTGTTCATTTGTACCCATTTGTACCACATTTAGGCCACACAAATCTACAATAGCGAGAGTTTTGTCGTAAATAATTTTTCAACTTATTTTTATTATAATAATGACATTTTGCGCGATATGACAATTATGCCAATGTCAATACTACTTTATTATGTAGGTTGTACTTTATTATGTAAATTGTTCGTTTAATAATAAAATCAATACTACTTTGATTCATTCGCAAAATTCAAAACCAAGTAGTCATATTTAAAAACTATAAACAGTAAAAAAATCTTTACTTTTAAATTTTAAGAGGTGGACCAGCTCATGAAACTGAACAACTTTCCCCAAGGAACATAATGTCGAAAAATGAAAATACATTTTTGACCTCCCATACAAATGCACCAGCCAGCCGAGCGATTTAGTCTGTATGGGAAGCCCATTTTTTATATTTAGACATATGTTGTTCAGTTTCATGGACTGGTTCACCCCTTAAAATATTGATTGTAAAGGCCTTGTAGTGCCACCAATGGAATGTCAATCATGTTTAAACTTGAATTTAGACCGCGATCACACATGCGACTTTTTTGTCGCGCGACACACGTATTTCTTGTTCTTTTGCACGTGTGTGAAAGGGACTACAAATAAGTCGCCGGCCAAAGTCTCCTTAGTTTAAACGCGGGGTTACTGATAATTTTTGGAAGGTCGAATAGGGTTACGTACGATGAATTTATTAAGTATTTGATGACGTTATGGTAACCCTGAATCCTTGGTATAACCTGATTCATAGAAGAGGGTGACCCGAAATGGCAACATTATTGTTGAGATCTTGCTCAAAAGTCGCAAATGACGATGAAAAAGACGCAAACAATAATGTTCCCATTTCGGGTCCCTTTCTTCTATGAATCAGGTTATAATACCGAAATATACCATAAATGGTATAGAGCAATGAAATCCTTTTATAAAGATCCTTATTTCAAGATCAAAAATCACAGGATTATCCAAATAGAAGTGGATTAAAAACCTTCGACAAAAAAGCAAGCCATACAAATGCCATGGATTTGTATGTATGTCCTAACCTAACCAAAGATGGCAAAAATTAATACTCGTAAGTTTTAAATAACTGAACACTGGCAAGAGCGTCTTCTTATTCATATAACCTGATTGACCATAGTCATCCATCAATAAAAAAAAATATTTTTGTCAAAGTTCGCGCGAAGTGCGTAAAATGATACTGGCCACTTACACTTTTGGAAAACATTTTCTTTTAAGAGTTTCGTATGATCACAATTTATAATAGTAGTTTATGCAACTGCCTAATAATGAGAGGCTTTAGGATGAGAGTGTCTGTTTATCACACGAGGCGCAGCCGAGTGTGATAATAGTTTGACACGAGCATTCTAAAGCCTAATTATTTGCAGTTGCATACACTATTTTATCTACACTCTACAAGAAAAACTACGAAAAATAATTCAAACCTCCGCACTGCACTATGGCGATTGCAAGCCTATCTACTGAAACACCAACTGAACGACTTTTCTACATAAGTAACTTTTTAACTAAACGTTAAAATGGAGACTCATAAAAACTGAACAACTTTTAAAATTAAATAGCTTTTATCGGTGAATTTTAATTCGAAAAATGATTTGAAGCAAAGATTTAATAATAAATAGGTCCTCATAATTTCAAGTGTCGTCCCGCCGCGGGTGACACTTGTTTTTTTTTTCATTCGACTTACTGATGGCCAGTGTCAAATTGGAACAGATTACAATTTGGTACGCGGGTCAATTCGTTTAATTTTTTTTCAAATACTAGAAATCGAGTTACTTTATGTAGCTGCCAGTAGTATGAAAGTTTTTTTTAAAGGCTGTATATTTGTAATGCAGTTCATTACGTTCGTACTTTCGATTCTGTAAAACGAATATTACGAACTGAGTGTAGATAAAAGTCATTTCCTGATATTGATTTTTATTTTTGGAAGAATTTATTCTTTTCGTTTACTGAACGTGTAAAAATATCAAGCAAACAGACAGTTCAATGTAAGGACGTCATTATTAAACAATGAATATTAAATATTTACTATTTTGTAGATTTTTTTCCACAAGATAGTAATTTCGAATACTAGTGTCTTAATCAAACACTAGATATTGGCATTATTAATAACAATTATTATGAATATTGTTCGGATCACCATTCAACATACAATGTTTTTATACAATAACCTACTAAGAATAACCCGCAAATAGTTTGATGTGCTGCTGATAGTACGTACCTACATTATCTAAGATTGTTTGGAATGGTGACTGCCACTTCTGTAAAGTTACTCATTGACCAGCTCGGACACGACTTCCGAATATAATTTGAATTTCGAACCTTCCGGTAAAGGAGGGGGCTGTAGGAGCCAAATCTCTTGAGGTTGTAATCTACTCATAAAACTAAACAACTTTTGTTTTAAACTTTTCAGCATTTTTGTATGGGAGTTCCAAATTTTTTTTTCATATTTTGAACTTTTGTTTGAAACTTTTCTTCGAAATATGAAAAAAAAAATTTGGACCTCCCCTCCCATACAAAGTGACACACTTTTTCAACTTTTTTGTATGGGAGGTCCACATATTTTTTTTCATATTTCGAAGAAACGTTTCAAACAAAAGTTGTTCAGTTTTGTGAATAGATTACACACTCAAGAGATTTGTACTTAATTAAATTTATTTATTACTTAATATACATAATACAGGGTGCTTGGAAGCTTGATGCGAAGCCTTAAGGAGGTGGTAGAATGGCTCTTTTAGAACAATTTGAGCCATACTTGTCATAGACGAAATTGATTATTTCTATTTTTTATGGTCACTTTAAGATTTTTGGAGTAATTCTCCAAAATTTTGCAATTATTAGGTTATAACTTTTTTTGAAAGTTGATATTACATGTCTTTCTTTTTTATTTTAGAAATGTATTTTGTTATTTCATGTACTGATTGATTTTCAAGCAATTATTTCAACTAGAAAAAAATCTACAAGTATAAATTTTTTTACAATGTTGAAAATTGAGCTTATGTTTAGCAGTTAAAAAATAAAAAAAAGTTGCTACGGTTGTTCAGACAATTTAGATAACATGTCTGGTTCATGCCCTTTCGTTTAAGGTATCATTTATGCTAGTAGGTCACAAATTTTTGAAATTAGAGGGTCTAAACCAATTTTTAGGGGGTACAAATCCAAAAATTTCAAAGATTTAAAGGATCGGTTTTTGGTCGATATCTCTTCATTTACATGTTGGAAATGACTGCCGCCGTAGTTTTTGCAATGAGTAAGGAGTCAAATCAGATATCCGAGCAGGTATGGCCAGGTAATAGGCCCGTCTTTGGCGATCCAGCTCATCTGAACACAGTTACTTAAGTGTTACCTTAACTGCCGCCTCTTTGATTATCACCTTGTGACATTTTGCGCTCTGTGACGTGTCGCGCCTAGGGACAAAATGAGTATTATCTGGTTCACCTTTCATTTTAAGTATCATTTATAGATATCTCACCAAATATTGAAATTCGGGTCCCTAAACCATGATTAATTAAAATTGTATTTGAAATAAATAACTTGATTCCCTGTGAATGTGAAAATCTTTGAATTTCTATGCTTAAAATGCATTTCCTAGTTCCTAACACAGCTGTGGTCTTGGTTTCGGACCTCAGTGATCCTTATTTTAAGTTGCATCTCTGTTGCTGAATACAATTTTAATTAATCTCCCTAATTTTGGTTTAGGGACCCTAATTTCAACATTTGGTCAGATACCCAACATAAATGATCTTTTAAATGAAAGGTGAACCAGATAATACTCATTTTAACCCTAGGCGCGACACGTCACAGAGCGCAAAATGTCACAAGGTTATAATAAAAGAGGCGGCAGTTAAGGTAACACTTAAGTAACTGTGTTCAGATGAGCTGCCTTTCAGTTTGTAAATGTGTAAGTTTCCTAATATGTTCCTAAATATGTCAAATAGCCTTATGGTATAGCCCGCGCGTGAGCTGATGGCATTCGAAAGGGAAGCAATGGCTGCCATCAGGTCGCGCGCGGGCAGTACATTTAGGTCATGCCATGTGACGCTAGGCACCTCGTCAAATAGGAAATATAAATTAAACACATAAAGGACTTATAATACATATAATTTTAAAAGATCTTGTTCTCAATATAATCTACATCAAGTAAAAACATTCTGTATGTACAACACAACACATTTACACATAATAATCTTAGATAACAAAATGTAAAAGACTAAGAAAGGCGTCGGCTCCATAAACTTAGGGAGTCGTTTTAAGTATCCACAATTCACTTTAAGGCATTTTTGCACAGCGCTATCGCATCCGTTAGGAAAATACGATTTTACACCATATTTCCATATTTTACACAATTCGGTGTTCATTGTGTAGACAGCCATTGCAATACCAAAACGATATATTAAACGGCTAAGTACATCAAACTTGTAAATAATGTAAATTGTAGTTTCGTAAAACAACCCCCAGACGTCGCCAACATTAAATCATAAAATTTACAAATATTTACAATTATTAAAATACTGTCGATATTGCTGTGAATTGTAAAATAAAGTTAACATTTTGATGTTGGATTAATTTAATAGATCAGAATATGATGATTTCTTATGCCAAATTATTTCTTCTCATCATACAGAAGTTACTTCCCACTGTTGGGTATTTCTTATGCCAAATTATTTCATCTCATCATACAGAAATTACTTCCCAATGTTGGGTATAAGCCTCCTCTCACTTCAGTGTTATTTTCCAAAAGATGGTATTTATTGACCATCTCCAAGGCTTCACCCACCAAATAGGCACTAGAAACGTTCGACATAACCTTAGCATTGGAAATGTTCACCATTAGGCTAACTATAAGAATTAGAGGCTGTATTTTGCGCTCCTTGAGCATATTTTGAAGTTGTTAGAGGTTTTCCGAGAACAAGATAAGGTCATTTTCGAAGCAGAGATGCGGCAAGTAGACACCGTGGAAATTAATTAATACCCTTATTAATTATTATATTACAGTCAAAGAGTTTTCACCACGTCCTCTAAGCCTGCACTGAAATGTATGGGTCATACAGTATCTCCCTGTCGCACTCCCTTCTTAAAAGGTTATGGCTTCATCAGTTCATGAAGGCGAACTCGCAGTGTAGCTGACCTAATAGAACTCCCGGAATACGTTTACATAACACTCATCAATGTAATAGCGATGGAGAGTTTGAGAATGAATCACAGCCTAGTGTTTGACACTGTCGAATGCTTTTACGTAGTCAACGAAGGCAACATATGGGGTGATAGTATTTTTGGCATTTCTTCATCAAATTTTGTCTGTCGCTTCAACAGAATAAGAGCTTAAATAGAAAACATTGCAGAAGTATTTTGTAAATAAATTAACTATATTTTACAATTCATTATTAATTTCATCATTGTCATATCCATCCAATAAATTCTTTCTTTTGTCTTTCATTAATATGCATTTCATATCACAAAATAGATCAGCTGATCCTAATCAAATTTCATAACTCATTGACCTCGCTTTTGTATTTACTCTGACTTATGAGGCCATTTTCATCAATACATAGTAAGTACAAAATGAAATCGCTTTTCCCGTTTCTCTGTATGAATAATAAATAGACATTAGAGACCGCTAACTGCTTATAAACCACGCTATGTATTTTGATGTTTCTTTGATTGATAGAGTGATTCTGAGGAAGGTAGGCAGAGAAAATGTCTTATTCCCATGGGAACACTATCAACAGCGTGTGAGATTGCTGGGCGAGTCGCTAGTAAATTATAAATCTGATCAGAACGGTATTAAATAAACTCATTTCGACGTCCACCCACATCTAGCGTGTGCACTATCCATAACTCACTCACGCACTATGTACAAAACTGACTGTTATTGCGAGCGCTTACGATGCACGTCTCTTTAACGTCACTTTACCGCGCGCCAACTGCGATATGTATATCCGTATCCGCTCCAGGTTCGTCTTCTTTACCCATATCTGGAAAAAATGAAACAAAAACAATGTTATAAAAAGTTATAATGTCGTACATAATCAAATTAATCAATCATTACCCTGTCTATATTTGTATTTGTACCAATAATTTGGGGTCAGGCCAGGGCAACGTTTTTAAACAGAAAGCTATGGTACCCGCCCGCCTAACGGTTGACTATGCTCGGCAGATTTTTAGCTCTACGGAATACCTTGAATGGAATACAAGCGGCAGTATTCGTGTCGTATTGTGGTATCTACCACATGCTTCGGAGGCTCGATATACTGACGCAGTCCAGATATTCCATAGAATGAACCTTTTCTTGGGTGCGTGAGTGGAGTCGTAAGAATTTCTTCGAAAACATAATTTTTCCGAAGGACCCTAGAGAAGGCTTCATTCAGTGGGGAAATGCGCACATATTATAGTTACTAGTGACCGATAGCGAAAACTCAGAACCGACTGGTGTCTTCTCATTTCGTGTGGGACACCAAGTCGTTCAACGACCCGATGAACCCTGGTGTCAGAGTTTTTCAACCGTCTACTGCAAGTAGCAGGCCTCTGACATGGTTGTGTAACGACCGCCATCATAGACAGCAACCGGGACCGACGGCTTAACGTGCCCATCCGAAGCACGGAACCATCTTACTTGCGGACAATCAGGTGGTTCAGCCTGCAATGTCCTAACCAGACTGGGAACAAATTCACAAAGTGATAACTTTGTCAGTGACCTCACCGGGAATTGAACCCGGAACCTTTGCGTGACAGGCAGGCATACTAACCACTGCGCCACATCGGCTGGTGATAAGGAACGACTTTCCCGATAGGTCGAAATACGAAAAAAAAAATCATAATAACTCAAATCAGCTGATCGGCAATTTTGTATGGAAGGCCAAAAATTTTTTTCGTGTTTCGACCCATATTCCTTGGGGAAAGTTGTTCCTTATCTTATCAACAGCCGGCTCTGAGTTTTCGCTATCGGTCACTAGTAATATTTCACCCTATAATGTTGCTCCAATCAGCTAAGTGTACTTACCGCCTCGTCGGTGATGGCGTGCAGCGTGGCGGGGAACTTGGCGAGGTCCCTGCCCTCCACGTAGACGCTCTGTCCGCGGTGGAACCAGCGCCGCTCGTACAGCAGCTTGCCGTCCGACACGCGCGCGTCCAGCGTCTCCGCCGACCGCACCGGGCTCGCGCCGCCCGCACCGCCACCGCCTCCGCCGCCCCCACCGCCGCCGCCGCCGCTCCCGCCTGCGCAACAAATAATGCATAGTTTACACACATATAAAAACTACGGCGGAGTATTATACGCCAAGATTACTGCACCCACTATACGCCGGTGTAGCCGGCCCTGGGGTACTTGCACCGAGATTGCTGCACCAACTATAAGCCGGCGTAGCCGGCCCTGGGGTACTTGCACCGAGATTGCTGCACCAACTATAAGCCGGCGTAGCGGGCCCTGGGGTACTTGCACCGAGATTGCTGCACCAACTATAAGCCGGCGTAGCGGGCCCTGGGGTACTTGCACCGAGATTGCTGCACCAACTATAAGCCGGCGTAGCGGGCCCTGGGGTACTTGCACCGAGATTGCTGCACCAACTATAAGCCGGCGTAGCGGGCCCTGGGGTACTTGCACCGAGATTGCTGCACCAACTATAAGCAGGCGTAGCCGGCCCTGGGGTACTTGCACCGAGATTGCTGCACCAACTATAAGCAGGCGTAGCCGGCCCTGGGGTACTTGCACCGAGATTGCTGCACCAACTATAAGCAGGCGTAGCCGGCCCTGGGGTACTTGCACCGAGATTGCTGCACCAACTATAAGCCGGCGTAGCCGGCCCTGGGGTACTTGCACCGAGATTGCTGCACCAACTATAAGCAGGCGTAGCCGGCCCTGGGGTACTTGCACCGAGATTGCTGCACCAACTATATGCCGGCGTAGCCGGCCCTGGGGTACTTGCACCGAGATTGCTGCACCAACTATAAGCAGGCGTAGCCGGCCCTGGGGTACTTGCACCGAGATTGCTGCACCAACTATAAGCCGGCGTAGCCGGCCCTGGGGTACTTGCACCGAGATTGCTGCACCAACTATAAGCAGGCGTAGCCGGCCCTGGGGTACTTGCACCGAGATTGCTGCACCAACTATAAGCCGGCGTAGCCGGCCCTGGGGTACTGCAGCGAGATTGCTGCACCAACTATAAGCAGGCGTAGCCGGCCCTGGGGTACTTGCACCGAGATTGCTGCACCAACTATATGCCGGCGTAGCCGGCCCTGGGGTACTTGCACCGAGATTGCTGCACCAACTATAAGCAGGCGTAGCCGGCCCTGGGGTACTTGCACCGAGATTGCTGCACCAACTATAAGCCGGCGTAGCCGGCCCTGGGGTACTTGCACCGAGATTGCTGCACCAACTATAAGCAGGCGTAGCCGGCCCTGGGGTACTTGCACCGAGAGCGCTGCACCAACTATATGCCGGTGTAGCCGGCCCTGGGGTACTTGCACCGAAAGCGCTGCACCAACTATATGCCGGTGTAGCCGGCCCTGGGGTACTTGCACCGAGAGCGCTGCACCAACTATATGCCGGTGTAGCCGGCCCTGGGGTACTTGCACCGAAAGCGCTGCACCAACTATATGCCGGTGTAGCCGGCCCTGGGGTACTTGCACCGAGAGCGCTGCACCAACTATATGCCGGTGTAGCCGGCCCTGGGGTACTTGCACCGAGAGCGCTGCACCAACTATATGCCGGTGTAGCCGGCCCTGGGGTACTTGCACCGAAAGCGCTGCACCAACTATATGCCGGTGTAGCCGGCCCTGGGGTACTTGCACCGAGAGCGCTGCACCAACTATATGCCGGTGTAGCCGGCCCTGGGGTACTTGCACCGAGAGCGCTGCACCAACTATATGCCAGCGTAGCCGGCCCTGGGGTACTTGCACCGAGAGCGCTGCACCAACTATATGCCGGTGTAGCCGGCCCTGGGGTACTTGCACCGAGAGCGCTGCACCAACTATATGCCGGTGTAGCCGGCCCTGGGGTACTTGCACCGAGAGCGCTGCACCAACTATATGCCGGTGTAGCCGGCCCTGGGGTACTTGCACCGAGAGCGCTGCACCAACTATATGCCGGTGTAGCCCGCCCTGGGGTACTTTTGCGCCAAAGCAGCGCCACTGACTTCCGTCAGTTCTCAGTGTACCTAGTAGGTAACTTACAACTGGTGGAGTTGTTGTGTTTGCGCGGCTGGTGCGTTTGGTGGTGGCGCGCGGGCGGCGGGGAGTGGCGCGAGATGGCGCGCAGGTCGCTCTCGATGTCTCGGTCGTCCAGCTGGAAGGTGAGCGTGGTGGTGAGCGGCTTGCGTCGCTTCTCGGGCGCGGGCGCCGGCTCGTTCGCGCGCCGCCGTAAGATACGCTTCATTACGGGTTTCACCTGGAATATAAGAAACAATGTTAAATTAACCTTTTAACCGCCGCGCATAATCTAAAAAAAATGTGCCCCTACCGCCGTGGTCAGTTTTTGTTCAAATTCGCTAGTGATGTCAACGACATCCACGATAATGCTAAAATACACGCTTCTGAGTAGAAATATTTGAATTTCCTTGCTAAAATAAATATTTGATAGAATACTATATAATTTTTAATACCTATATAGGAAGTTTGATGATATAAAAAAGCTAAATGTACCAGATAATCATTTTGACAATATCATCAACTCATATTAAAACATCGACTGTTTGGAATCCCTATTGACGGATATACACGACTCCGGCGGTGGAACTCCGAACATGTTTTTAACAACTAGTGATGGACAGTACAGAATTCAAGAGGCTGCCCACACAAAAATCGACGTCCATTGGAAGCATCGGAAGATCGTCTGAAGCTAATTTGAACGTTCGTTCGATGCGAATTCGTGCGTCAATAATGATCGCAGGAATAAGGAGGCATATATTTTGACATAATGAAAAACACACATAACACACAAGCAGGTACGCCCGGACGTACATATAAAATGGGAACCTACATTTGAAAAAACAATTCTCAACCATGATTTTTATTACAACAAAAAACTTTTCTCAAAATATAAAACCATCGACAACTTTTTATCAATATACCCACCCTAGTCCGGCGCTTTTCGCGCTTATGACGTCACAAGCGGTCGGATATATACGACTCCGGCGCTGACGCTTCAAGCAATTTTCAAATGATTAGTGCTGTGCAATATATGGAAATACTGACCTTTATAAATATTATGAATCGTATTTATAAATTCAGTTTAGCTGAGTGTAAAATATAGAAACATATGTTATACAATAGTTAGTTTTACTATGTTTCACCAACTTTGTGTTTAAGTATATATTTTCTTAAATCTAACAATTAGAATGAATAATAGAAGTATTAGCCTTTGGGTATCAACAAAGTATTGTCACAACACTACTGTCGGATTTTCACGACTGTGGCGGTGCGAGTATAAACAAAATCCGGATTTTTTTCCTTTATTTTAGATTAATTGCTATTATCGCTAATTATGTCTGTCTAACTAAATAGAATCAAAAATAAATATAGTCGGATTTTTCCGACTCCGGCGGCAGGGGCACGTACCCGCACAGTCGGATATATACGACTCCGGCGGTTAAAAGGTTAAATTAGTAAATTTTTCCATTTATTTCTACCACTTCATGTCTAAATGCACCTTGATATTCAGAACTTCACTGTTATTTGATATTGCTTTCAAAGGTTTGCAACGAGACACTGTCCCTGTGTGGGGCTCCCTGGCGTAAATGGATTGTTTGAAAGAATGCCTTCCTGTGAGGCACCTCAAGTACCACTTTTGAGACATAGTGTATACTGACTTGCACAATCTTCTGCCAAGCAAGGAGACCCATGTATAGCTGTGGACTGTTGTTTAATAAGTAAAGTAAGCGCAACATTACCTCCATGGAGTCTCCATTCAGCTCCATACTGTGCCTCTCATTTTCAATCATTTTCCTCTTGTCTTCAAAGTCATTGAGCAGATTCTCCCGGAGCTCTATCTTCTTTTCTTCAAACTCTTTAGCTGCAGACTTCTTCTCTGCTATGTACTCCTTCTCCACTACGTCTATCATGTGTTCTCTGGAAGAAGAGAATGAGAATTTATGAGTTTCAATTCAAAAAGAAACTGATTGCTTGAAGATGTCTATAAGGAAAGACCAGTTATCCAGCAACCTGACCAACATCAATTTAGTAAAATAACAGTTACAAACAATATTTTACTGCAAGATACTCATGAAACTTGATCCAATGATTAATTTATCAAAGAACAATCATGCATTTATTGCAAAATATTGGCAGACTGAATGTGAAAACTAAAATTAAAAAAATCGTAGCACTCAGGAGTTTTTCAAAATGTAGTGAAAAAACATTTTATTCTAAATAATTAGTGGATTATTAGCTTTCATTTAAAAATATTTGGTGTACACCCTTCAAAAGGCAGTGGCTATTCAACAGTGATTTGTTATAAATGCCTGGTTATACCATGTTTCAGACGAAATTAAATTGGTCACATCATTAAGAGCATCATACAACATTTTCAATTAGCTAACTGACTTTTTATTTTTTAAATAATTGGTCTCACAGAAAAAAATGTTTTATATCATACCATATATCATCTAGATTGTAAAGTTTTGGGTACACTGTCCCTTACACCCTGCCTGTACCTATATCTTACTCACTTGTATATCCTGTTAATCCTGATCCTCTCATGGAGCTGGTGTTCCAATCTCTTGACCCTCCTCACATACTCGGGATGGATGCCGTCTTCCAGCTGCTGGAGCTGCTTCTTCAAGTGGGCCAATTTGTCTTGGTACATCCTGGGTGGATATAAAAATATTATGAATGTATTTTCCATATCTACAATGATGAAGAAATTGTTGGTTTGTATGTCAGCAATAAAATTTAACTGTACTGGACACATTTAAAAAATTAAAAATCTAATTAAAAAAAATTAATATTCTGGAGTAACATAGGCTACTTTTTACCATGGGAAACTATCTATTCCAACAAGAAAATGGATAGCAGCGGGTGAAACCGCTGACTGTGCCGGCCTCTAATTGGCAGTATGTTTCTAGTTATTTGTTTTGAAATTGTAGTGATTGAGGCATGTTGGAGAATTGACTCTTATTAGAGAATCAGTCAGTTTCTCAAATCAGTACTTACTACATAATTATAATGAAATCATTTTAATATTTTAATTATTTTGCAGGCTGTAGGCACTAGGTAATAAGTTGTAGTAATTCATATTTTTAACTCTGGTGTTACTTTAATAGTTTCATGATGTTGATGATCATATTATCCTTAGACAGTTTCACAATGTTGTAAGCAAGTCTAGGAGTTTTTCATGGTTTTCCACATTTAGGTAAATACACATATTTTTATGGAATAACAAATTATTTTTCTTATCAGCAGTAGTGCCATACAATAATGAGCAAATGTGTATTTAATGTAACTTGATATTTATTAACAAAACTTACTGTTCCTTGATCTCCATAGGTTCATCATTGTTGGGTACATCTGTTTCACTCGCTTCTTCTGTATCTGTAATACAGAAAAATCCTGTTATCATTTACAACTAACCTCACTTCTTACTCGAAACATCTAGGTCAAGAGGCACCACAAACATGTTTCTCTGAATTCCTAAATTATGAAATTGTTTTTTGCGCGTACGGTGCGGTGAAAGTGGGCCGCGCACGGCTCCATTACGTCACGAGCTGGCACGCACCAGAAAACGCGGGAACGAACCACTGCAGCCACCTTATCAATGCACCTGACCTTGGTAACGTTACATAACCTCGTGTTTACACTCAAATACACGCAATGCACTCAAACAGCACGAATATTATGCAAAATAACCGTGTAATGACGCCAAATCTACACAATGGTGACGACCGTAAACAAAACATACCTTCGTCACTGTTGTCAACTGGAGCCGCTGGCAAGGTGTCGTCTGGGTCCCTGAACTCGTCTATGTCGTCGTACCCATCGTCCTCGAAGTCGTATTCATCCCCATGCGCCGAATATGGTGAACCTTGGTAAGACATAGTCGAGGCGACGCGTAGCAGTTGCATACAGATTAACTCCGAAACCAGCCTCAGAAGCGAACTCTGGACACGCGACGGTGAAGAGGCAACGCGAACGATGAAAAGCAAGTACCAGTTATGTCACACATATAAAGGAATTTCTTTTAAATTTAATTTCGACGAAACAACGAAATTGGAGCAAATTGAAGCTGTTTTACGTCAAACTCAGTGTTCCCAAACCAAAAATAATAATTTCGGTAGATTCTCAGTCGAAAAATCGGTAGAATTCGGTAGATTTTGAAAATGAGCAAAATTAAGTCTGTTTTGCAACTCGTGAACAAATACAATCAAAAAATGAACCGAAATTGCACTGTAAACGCGTGCCACGGTGATGGCAATCAAGTGAAGCCGCGCGTTTGTTCGCGCGAAATTGCACGTAGTTCACTCGCTTCATCTGAATAGCTTGAAGAAAACTGAACTTTACGCACGGATCTTCCACATTTGGATAAAATGCATCAAAATAGAAGGGCGCGGCGTTCATTTGCTAAGCAAAATCCCCAAAAACTGAAAAATCGGTAGATTTTTGTCTCAATTCGGTAGATCGGTAGATTAAGTCCCAATTCGGTAGATCTACCGAAAAATCGGTAGGTTTGGGAACACTGGTCAAACTTGTCCAATCCGTCCAAAAGCATCATGATGATATGACTAAATTAAAAAGTAGCTTTTTGAAAGTTACCTTGAGCATTGTCTCGTAAAAATCATCAAGCGAGAAAGAGAGATAAGCATGTTGTTTCTTTTCTTCTCAGCACTTTTATATTTTGTGGTATTATAAATCCATAGACAATAGAAATGCTGCTGTAGTGATGTGCAACGTTACAAAATTTGTTACAAAACCGCAGCGAAATATATTTACGATTTTATCATCTTACCCAGGGCGCGCACTGGCAACTTTGTTGCTTGGCAACTCTTGCGCAGTTATCATTAAAGAAACTTATTAACATTATTAACCTTATTTATATAAAGTTTCTTTTAATGTCGTACTAATATTTTGAGGCCATGTTCTACTTGCAAAACTGAACAACTTTTATAAAAGGTCCTATTAAATTCACTGCATATATTTTTATTAATTACGAGAACATCCTTTGAATGACCTGACTGACGTTCCGCCACGTAGACAGGATTCACTTTTACTCGGCACGCACACTAACAACCAACCAATCACAGCACCTTATTTTGACGCGTAAATTAAACGCGTTTAGTGGTGTGTTTCTAGGACAAACAGGGTGCACTTTTTTCGTTTTGATTTTTTTAGTTAAATGCAACTTTCTCGAAAACTAGCGTGTAGATTTTTTTAAGAATTTGCCTAATAACACATGCTTATATTTTATTTGATCTGCCCCTAAAATATTTGCAGTGAATTTAATGGGACCTTATATAAAAACCTTTACATCGAAATATAAAAATAAAATCTGGGCCTCCCATAGTAAGTGACGAACTTTTTGAACACGTTTGCTTTGTATGGATAGTCCAATTTTTCATATTTTGAAGAAATTTTAATAGGATTATAGTAAAAGTTGTTTGGTTTTGTGAGTAGAACACACTCTTAATAGTAGTTTATGCAATTGCCTTATAATAAGAGGCATTAGGATGTGAGTGTCTGTTTATCACACGAGGCGCAGCCGAGTGTGATAATAGTTTGACACGAGCATTCTAAAGCCTAATTATATTGCAATTGCATACACTATTTTATCTACACTTTACAAGAAAAACTATGAAAAATAATTCATACCTCCGCACTTCACTATGGCGATTGCAAGCATAACTACTGAACCAACAACTGAACGACTTTTATACATAAGTAACTTTTTAACTAAACATTAAAATGGAAGCTCATAAAAACGGAACAACTTTTAAAATTAAAAAGCATTAATCTGTAAATTTTAATTCGGAAAATGATTTGAAGCAAAGATTTAATAATAAATAAGTCCTCATAATTTCAAGTGTCGTCCCATTCTTTGATTGTGTCGTGACATTTGTTTTTTTTTTATCTTACTGCTAAATGTCGATATCATAAAGTCAGAAAAAAGTACTTTATGACATCGACATTTTACTTTATGATATCGACATTTTTTTTTAAAGGCTGAATGGCTGTAAAGCAGTTGCTTATACATTTGCTTTCGAATTTGTAATAGGAACATTATGTATGAAGTGTAGATAAAATATTTTGTAATTAATTAAAAGTAACATTGTTCGCATCTCTATCATATGATATGACCCTTGGATATGGCATATGAGTATTATGTCAACAATAATACTGCAAATTCGGCATTTGTTCTTTATTGCCGCAATTTATATTTTCTTTTACCTGAGGTAAGGTATCCCAATCACTGACTGATGAGAATTTTGCTGGTGACTTTTCGGAAGTCCCATTCGCTCACATTACAATGAAGTCCGTGCAACAAAGTTATTATGGGCGCCTTGGGTGAAGGTTACATGTGGTAGATCTATGATTTTTTTTAACAGAATAACCCAGGGCATGCAAGCACAGGCAAATAAGTTGCAGCAACAATCTCCTCAGTGCACCGTCTTAGTGAAAAACTAATAACGCACTAAAGTCACTCCAAAGTCACCTAAGACCGCTGCCGATTTTGGCCCAGTGCCGTTCACACATGCGACTGGACTTTTCTCTATCTGAAGAGAGTGAAAGGAGTTTCCGACTGTCACGCGACATAAAAGTCGCATGTGTGAACGGGCACTAAGTTTCGCATCTTTATCGGTAAATGCAATCGGTATTACCAGTATTACTGGCACCAGCACCACTCTTATGTAAAAAAAAAACATTGTCTATTGTTGTGATTTGACGTCATGAAGGCGGACGTCATCTTGAATGAAAAATTCTTATTTTATTATTTATTTTGCTAAATTAGACACGTTACGCGACGCTGTCGAGTGTTTCTAATCGTTCCACGGCTAAATTTACTAACATTGTTTTTCGTTGCAATCAGTAATCGTGTGATCCCGAGGTGTAGTGAAGGTGACGCGTTTCGCTTTTGTGTCGGTGATGTAATTTGGGTGATTGGGTGGCTTCCTAGTCCAGCCACTACAATGGATGAGTCCTTTACGATCCCCGCCGACGACAATGGTGATACTGAGCTCGATCCTAGAATACAGGTCAGTGAGTGACAATATAATGTATTGAATAACTGTAAAAGAACGTATGCCCTTGTAACTGCAAAGATGAGTGTCAACTTTGTGGATTATTTTTCGAACGAGCACAATGGATACGATATTTTATATCAAAACATGAAATACGGACTGATAGCGAGCAAAGAACTCTCGGAATTCTTTAGAGAGAGGTCCAATATAGAGGAATCAAATTGGAAATTGTTGAATAAGTTAGCCAAACAAGCCAACGGTAATTGCGCGCAGGGGACCTTCGCGCCGTTCTGGGGCGTGCTCAAATGCTCCGCCGAGAAACTGTCCAATTTACACCAGCACATGTTCCAAAAAGTCAGCGAACTGGTCAAAGATGTGGCCCGTTATGCTGATGACTTGCACAAGAAACATAAAGCTGTGAAAGACTCAGAGTCCAGCACTTTAGAAGTAGTCTTACTGATACAAAATACTAAACAAGCACTGCAGAAAGCTACAGATGTTTACACAAGCAAGGCTGCCGAGTTAGAGAAGCTACGCAAAGATAATGCATCTGCCAAGGACATTGAGAAGGCAGAGGTGAAACTGAAAAAACTTCATGAAGATCACAGACAGTTATTAGAGAAATATAACTTGGTGAAACAGGACTTTGAAAAGAAAATGACACAAACATGTAAACACTTTCAAGATGTGGAGGAAGCCCATCTGAAACAGATGAAACAGTTTGTCAATACTTACACAGAGATTATTCAGAACAATCATGATCTTATGGGGCAGGTACACAGGGATTTTAAGCATCAGTGCTTGGAATTAACAGTTGAAAAGCTCTTAGAACAATTTTTAATAGAAAAGTATCAGGCAATAGAAAAAGCTAACTTAGTTGAACTGCCTGCATTGCCTAAACCAGGGTCAGCAAACAATTCTATATCAGAAGCTGATCAGATCTCTACAGTTTCCAATGGGTCTCACAAACCAGCTCCTCCAGCTAAAGCAGCAAAGAAGGAACAGTCATTTGCCAGCAAAACTCTAAGGTCTACCAGAACAACATCATTACTAAACCTTTTCACACCTAATTTCCAAAGCAAAGATGAGTCAACAATCAGTGTTGAAGGTCCCGCCCCTTGTTCTGCACCTTCCAGCCCAAGTGGAACACCAGCCACTCCTGTAGCCACAGACAAAGATGACAATATGGGCAGGACTACTCTCAGAGAATCAAAATGGTTTCTTCGCAGCAGGCGTACCAAATCTAAGCCTAAAAAGTCCAAAAAGAATAAGAATGAGATCTCAGAGAACTCAAAAGATGGTGAAAAGTCTGATTTAGAAGAAAAAGAAGAAGAGGTTCCTGTAAAGGAGGATTTGAATTCTCCAGAAGTAGATGAGGATGGTTACTGTATCAGGCCAAAAGATGAAAGGCAAAGTGCCTATTCCACATCAGATTCAGATTCTGAAGAAGAAAGAGAACAAAAAATACATGTTGAGATAAAACCTATCAGTAATGGTAGTGCCCCAATGTCGGCGAGCGTCGATGAGCTAAGAGCAACAGTAGAAAACATTTCTTTGTACAAAATTGGTACAGCAAGACGCGGCTCTAACGCCAACGCGAGCAAAGCGAGCAGTGATCTATTAGATCTGAATTTCTTCCAAAGTCCGTCAGCCAGCAATCCTACTTCTCCACATGGAAATGTCTCGAATCCTTACGCGCCTTTACAGGCGAATCAATCGCATTTACTCGAAAGCCCAACGCCGGTTTCCACAGCCGACGTTGGCGATCTCTTCTCGGAAGTGGGAGAGATGGGGCAGTCGACTGTTCGCACTTCCACGCCGACGATAACGTCCTCTATATCTCTGCCGCGTCCTCCATCGCGGCGGTCAGAGGGTGATTTCCGGACAGCAGGGTCTTCAGGCTCCCGGGGGCCGTCGCCGCTCACTATCGGCATGGCAGACACGATACCCTTAGCTGTCGCGTTCCACGAGATTATACACTCGTACTTCCGAGGCACAGAAGAAGGCAAATGCCAAGTTAAAATGTCTGGCGACATGATGCTTTCTTTCCCTACGGGAATCGTCGGCGTTCTCGCGAACAACCCCAATCCTGCTAAACTATGTTTCAGACTGAAAAACATCCATAGATTAGACAACGTTATTCCCAATAAGCAACTCATTACCATCAACACGATGATGTCGACGCGTGACACGACTGTAGTCGACTTCAACATGCCTGCTTTAACTGCTTTACTCCGACGGCAGGCAGATAAGAATCCAACAGCGCAATATTTCAATGTGGATATCTTGAAGTATCAGGTGCGGCCGAAAGCGGGCGCCGCCTCGTGTCCGTTCCAGCTGGTCGCTTATTGGAAATGCGATAGAGACCACACTGATTTGAAGGTGGATTACAAGTACAATCTGCACGCGATGAGCCCGCCGTCGCCGCTGCTCAACGTCTCAGTCATAGTCCCAGTATCTGGTGGAGTGAAGAATGTAATAGCCATGCCTAAGAACACTTGGAATGGTGAAAACGAGCACGCTATCTGGCGATTTACAGAGCTGTCCCAGCATTCGGAGGATAGGGGCGTGGGTTCTCTGAGGGCGCGTTTCGAGCTGGAAAAAGGGCCTTCTGCAAAAGCTACCATCTCCACCCAGTTTAACTGCGAGGGCGCGACGCTATCTGGCATTGAGTTCGAGCTTATTGGTAGTGGGTATCGGCTATCTCTCGTAAAACGCCGCTTCGTTTCCGGCAAATATATTTGTGATAGTGAAGTGCACTGATTGGTCCAATCCCTTATGATTCATGTTTCTATAGTTAGTACGTATGTTTGCGACGTCTAAATTCTATGCGATTGAGGTGTAAAATGTATATCTTTGGTACCTTATAGGACTGTTTCCTGTCCACAAAATTAAGTTACATTTATATCACAATATAAGTTTGTCAATTATAGACTTATTGCAACTTTGATTATTATAGTGGAGCTTATGATGAGTTTATTAACTTATTTCCAGAATAGAGATTATGTGCCATTTTACAACATTTACTACTAAACTACAGATGATTTGTTTTAGTTTACATTAAAGGATTTATTTTCCTTTCTATGGACTACAAAAAATCTCGAACTTGTCAAAAGCAGGTTTTCATCACAAATGTTATTATTAGTTTATTTAATTTTACTTAATATCGATATTTATCATACATACTATTAATAATTTGTAATCTTTATTCCTTACATTGTAAACCCTGAGGACTAAGCTTTAAAATAATGTAATTAAGCCTTATTATTACTCAAATAACTTGTTATTTTACATTGCACTTGTATTTGGGGTCATTCAGATTGATATCCTTTATTTAACATTCAGTGCATTGACATTTTCTTATAAAAACGAGATCAAACATAGGGTTCTATTTTTACCGCAAAATTCTTGACTTTAACTGCAATGGAAGTAAAGTTATATAATGTTAATTACATTTTGGGTTAAAAGATTGGACCCTACTTTAGCAAAAGTTATTCTGAAATTTAAAGGCCTAAGGAAATATAGCAATTGGCAGAAAGATTCTGTATTAACAAACATTTATTATTTTTATCCTGTGTAAAAGTATCTTTATGTTATCTTTAATGTTCGATGTCTGTTTTACATGTCATTATAACCAATTAAATTGGATTCATTAACATAGATTTAATTGAATCTCTTTATTTAATGTTGGTGGAGATCCAGCAATATGTTGCATATTTGTATTGTTGTAGCATTTAGTTTTAACCTTACCACCGGAAACGTTTTTTTTTTCGTTTACTTTCCAGGTTTAGTATTTCATTGTTGATTTTACTCATTGATAATCTCATTTTGTCATATCGTAATTAATAATAAATTGAACGAGTTCCCTTTAAAAATTCGGCCTAGCAATACTAACAGCACCATTTTAAAAAGCTACCATATTGTTATAATTTTCTAATTTGAATTGCACTAGTTATTTTTATTACAACTTGTGCAGATAAAGAATGGATCTCGAATTGTCAACATAATAAAGACATTTTGATTATATGTCATATGATAGAGAGACAAACAACAATGTTGCCAATTTGGGATCCATTCATTATCTGTGCATGTTATACTATAAAATGGGTTTTACATAATGGTAGCTTTTTGAAATAGCTTATATTTTATGAATAGTTGTATACCTACTTTACCAAAAGTGAAGTGTTCATAGCAATATAATTTTTAGATCAAATCATAATCTAGTACAATTTAATCAATCATTCCATTTTGTTTTATTCTCTAAATAGTAAGGACTTTGTTATTTGACCACTAGATTTTGCAAGTTTTGGGTGTTTATTATTATAACTGTTGAAATTATATAACTCCAACTTCATGGTTTATAGAAGCACAGTAAAAAGAAGACGGCAACATTTTAAAAAGTTATAGCCTTGTTTAGGCAGCTAGGAAATACTCATCTAATTTTGGAGTATTTTCTATCTATAAAGTTAAAATCTTTTGCAATGATAATCAATGATTTAATGTGCAGAAAAAAAAATACAATAATATTCTGCATATCATAAACCTCTTTTTGCTGTGTTAGTAATTTTAGTCACACAAAGAAAATTTGAATGTGTATTGCAAAAAGTATTTTTATATTGTAAAATTTACTGCATGTATGATTATAATTATTGTGTAAACTGTAACTACTTACTATTAATTAATTGAAATAAATTGTAATTTTAGCATTTTTACTGTACATTTTCTTTATCTGAAAATAAGTGTTAGCCCTACAAGACTGATTGCGTTTATGTAAGTAATTTTGTTATCTTATTTATTGGTAGTTGCTTTTGTAGGGACAGGAAACGATCCTTGTTAGGTTCAATTTGTAATTTTTGCCTCAATTTGCTTAGTTTTGTAACTTTAAGAAGAATGGTTATTTGTATACAAAAAGATTTTATTAGTCATTTCTGCTTAAAAGTCTAGTACCTAACTGTTGTGTTATTTAAGTGTTAAAATAAACCCCCGTTTAAGTGTGTCCACTGTACCTATTTTTACAACTTTTATGTTTATCTTTATACATTAAAAACTCGTTTAAAAATCCCTAAACTTGACACATAATTTTATCAATAACCAAACAGCTCGCCATTCTTCTTACAGTTCCAGTTTAACATTAGATAATGTCCGATATTCATATCTTTTTGATACCGGCGCGCGATAAGCCTAGTTTTACAGTTGGCTACATTTTACCAACGATGTTTCCCGTTCCTACGTGTTCCTTGCTTATGCCGTATGTGTCTGAGTACCAAGTGAGGGTTCCGTGCGACTGTTTGAAGTTCTTCCTCAACTTTCAGGTGGAATTGGAGAAACTCAATGCTGCCACGGATGAGATAAACAAGCTGGAACTGGAGCTCGATGTGAGTACGCTCTACAACTTCTTAAATAACGTGTGGTGACAGGTGGTGCCGGCTTAGAATAGCATCACCCCCTTTGTATACTGTGGGTGTCGTAAGAAGCGATCAAGGGATTTGAGAGTTGATGTTTATTGCAATTTCATGTCATGTCACTATGGTGATACAGTCTTATAAATTACTCTGAAATTTTTGTCAGATGTGGTGTATATGGGCATTTTTACAGCTGTTTACGCTCTGCCTAACCCGTAAGAGATATGTATGTATGAAATAACCCTCCTTACGAGGCAGTCGAGTAAAAAAGCATTGACACACCAGATAATCACTAGTACGAGTAAATTCTACACCGAACGGATAAATACCGGCTGGATTTACGGACTGACATTAGCGTTCATCAGCTGGTTAAATAGTACGGAACACCCGGCCAACTTTGAAAGATACTAGAGTTGCAGAATTGATTCGACTTAGTAGTTTTGTCTAGGATACCCTGTTTCATGGTCCCCATGACTTAAACTCAGAAATAATAAAATATCTAGACACACGGCAGTGTGTCCGCCAAGTTCGAGCAAAAAAAGCGACACACCGGCCGTGGGTTATATTACACGAACCATTTCGGACCAAGTTCGACCCACCTATAACTCAAAATCTATTTTATCTACGCATATGAAATTTCTAGTATCTGTCGAGATCTACTTACTTATCTAAAATACAAAATTTCATTAATGTACCTATTGTAGGTCTTGAGATATTGACGTCAGAAAATCGCTATTTTTACTATACACTCACTGACTCACTCATCAAAAACCTAGACCACTTCCAATGGTCGTATTGACTTGAAATTTGGCATGGAGGTAGGTCTTTAGGTCAAGGTAAAGGAAAAAATCTGAAAATGGCCAAGTGTGAGTCGGTTTTAAAAATAATGAAGATGTAAATTCATACCCCTAAGGAACTAAAACAAAAAATTTATCTATATCTTCCAATCGTCGTACCGACCTAAATACGAAGGTTTGTATTTAGTCAAAGTAAAGTATAAATGAGATATTTCCTTACCTAACTTAATCATAAGAAAAAAAGAAAATAAACCTTACAATGCACACTTGATTTTTCGCAGTTTGGAAATAAGAATCTACTTTCCAAACTGCGGAAAATCAAGTGTGCATTCCTGTAACTATTTTTAACTGAGGTCTGTGTATGGAACTTGGTACTTATTTAGATTTCACTTCTTTTATAGGCGAAGCATTCCAATATTATCGAACTTGGCAGCCTTTCACATTTATGTTTTGGGTGGGATTTGCCCTGACCGTTGGTCAAATCAGGCCCCTCTGAATAGAGTCCGAACTGTATCACAACATACTCGTAGTCAGCGCATCAAGTAAGCACTGCAGACTTGTAAACCCTTAAGTTTATCAACTTTCCACCAAATAGCGTGGTTTAGTGGGCCGACAAAATCAATAGCCACTGTGTCAAATGAAACGAAAACAATTTCACGATTTCACTTTTGTAATGAGAATTTCTCGGATTTAGGCCTCACAAATTAGTACAAGAATCGACGGATAGTTTTCTATTCTTTCTAAGTAACACTTAAGAGCATTCCCTAGACTTATGTTTTCACACAAATGTATTCATCTGTTTACATTAAGGCCTACTACACCTAGGCATTCCTCTATTTAGTTATTTATTCAAAAATAAATTTCGAGAATTAAAAACCGGCCAAGAGCGTGTCAGACACGCCCACAAATAAGGGTTTCGTAGTCAACGTTTAATTATCAGGTTTTTCAGCATTACAAACTACATTTTGTTGCTGGTTTGTTAGCAGCAGTATGATGACCAACCGCAAATAGAAAAACTCAATTTTTTCTGAAACCTTTAAGGGTACAATATCCGTTATAGTTTTCATTGTAACTTCAGATTGTAAGCTATATTCCATATTTATTTCAAATTTTTAGCGTTTATACTTTAGCAGTTACAGCTGGAACAAATTATGGGTCTTAAACGCCCTTTTTAAAAGCAAATATCTCGTGGCAGAAACATTTTAGTGACTTTGTTTCAAAAAAACCTCGTCTTAGTTCCTATTCAACGATACCCTACTCAATATTACAGAAGAAAAAATTTTTTTTGCCCCCCTTTCACTTGTATGGGAGGGGGTCCAAAAAACATTTAATATATTTTTTTTCTTAACATTTCTATATTTGGGTCAACACGATCTATCTTCTCACCAAATTTCATGTCGATAGCTCTAAAACTGACGAAGATAATGAGAGCGCGGCATACAGACAGACAGACAGACAGACAGACAGACAGACAGACAGACAGACAGACAGACAGACAGACAGACAGACAGACAGACAGACAGACAGACAGACAGACAGACAGACAGACAGACAGACAGACAGACAGACAGACAGACAGACAGACAGACAGACAGACAGACAGACAGAC